>OZ017798.1:14431105-15737546 GCA_963969395.1 Pseudoscleropodium purum
GTGGCAAATGTAGCAAGCCAAACTCCTCTTAGCATGCTTGCAAATAGGGTCTATCTTGATGCACATTGATTTTTCCGAAAATTACACCTTTGAAGCTCAAAATGAAATACAGTCTATGTATTACCATTTTGACCAAATTAGTCTTATTGTGTAAGTTACGTACTCATTAGATGTTTCCGAGGATGCTGTGGGAGGGGCAGTGCAATTGAAGAGAGAGACGCACTACTACATCTCAGACAACAAAACTCATCATAGTGACTTTGAGCAACACTGCCTCTTCCTTCATTGGAGGTGGATGCAATCCAACGGATTCTCTCCATCCATTCACTATGTATTTAGCAATGGTTGTGCTAGACAATTCAAAAGTGCGAGAGCCATGTATTTTGTTTCCAGGTATTGCTAATCTTGGTACAATTTCAGTCTTATTTGCATAGACCTAGCTATTGTTAGTAACTGTCCTATGCAATCTCTTGTGACTCCTACATATACAATGATTTCTATAGCCATTGCCTCATGTCTGAGTTAATTCAACACCATCATCAATAGCAAATCACATGAATCAACGTAAGGATACTCAATTACTACACGTGAAAAATATGGTTTCAAGTACCTAGCCCTCACCAACAAGTGCAAAATACTCTGGAATTATTATAGAATAGGTCATGGAAAAGGTGAATGAAATGGTGCTTGTGCAATCATTAAAAGAGTGCTTTGGAATGAACAATTGTTGAATCCTCACAAACACCTACAAAATATTGAAGACTTCGTTCATTTCCTTGATGCTACAATGGCCGGACTAGTTCTCATTTGAAATGGTGGGATGAAGTGCTTCCAAACTCACTTTCATGCATATCAATAATCTACAGAGTACTATATAGGACTCAAAGTACTAAGTACTATTTTGCAGCTTGCACCTACATCTTTGTCTACTTCTGTAGGCTCCTCTTGTACTTTGTTGTGAGTAAAAACAAATATAGGTGAAGGACACGCTTGCACACCAAGCACATGAAGTAGTATATTCATTATTGACGGTTGGTTCCATAATGCGTGCAAGTCATATAGGTACTTCCATTATATATAGCCTGAGGACGTTGACCGAGGAAATTCCCACTCCTATGATAGAATTTTAGGATCTTCGAAATTGCACTCAATTTTTACTCTTGATGTACACAATCCAACAAAGTTGTTAATGTAGCACTTATCATGCTTCTACAGTCTCTGTTTGGAGGAAAATTTCAATCAATGCAAGAAAAAGTCTTAAGTGAAAGCATGGACTATGTATAAAACCCAACTATAGAATGTGTAGTTTGTTGCGGATTACATGGTTCTAGATGATGACTACGGGAGTTGGGAGTATGAGTACGACAATGAAAGCATGGCTGACTTAGTGCAAGCAAGGGACAATTTTGCTATCCCTGCCTACGAAGAGAACGAAGAAGGTGTCTCATTTTACATCCTACAATGCTAGAGGCCAAAGCACATGGTGGAGCACAACTTTGACTGTGCTTGGAGAGGTCACTTCCAAGTGGGAGACAACATCATTTCAGAAACATATTATCAGAAATGGAGACAACACATTGCTAACAACTACATTTTCTTACGGAATTCAAGAGAAGCATTTGTAGATGTTGACTCTGTGTTGGCTTGCAAATTCCAAATGATTCCTAGAAACCATTATGTGAAAGGTGGGGATGCTATGTACATGTTGGAGGAGATTGTTGACGTCATCAATACTACCCTTGAAGAAATGGATGCATGAATGAGGGAAGTGAAAAGCTTCTTTGAAATACTATTTTCTTGTTTATTTTATTTGTGAATATGCAAGCTTGCAAACATTCTTTTCAATGAAATCATTCATAGATTGTGAGGTCCTTTAGTACAAATTTAAATTGCATTTTTCTATGGATTATGATGAAATTTATGTGATCCCCGAAATATATTCATGCATTCTTTCCTCTAGCAATAGCGTTGCTTTTGGTGCTCCATATATTCTTCCAGGTTCATGGAAGTTTTCTTCTACACTTACCTTAGCAAGGCAGCCCATCGACATAGCCGCACATGATAGTAACATGGAACCAAAAGTACTTGTCTTTGCAGTTTCTCTCCACATGTTGGCATGCAATGACTGTGCTCTCTAGTAAGTGGTATAGATTGTTGTTGTTTCCTCCTCACTTTAGCAACAACTGTGCTGATAGTGGTGGATTTGTAATTCCACAGGTATGGGAGGTTTTTGATGTGTGTAAAGTGTGAAGGCAATCCATGGATACAATTGTCTACAAGAAAGAGATTAACCTTCACCTACTTGTTTGCATGGTTCCTCTCCAAATGCTTGTATGAATGCAGTCCTCTTCATCAAGTGCTACAAATTGTTAGGGATGTCATGGACCTAAACATAGTCCTTCAGCATTTGAAAGAGCTGTGCTGGTCTTAGTCATGTTATTTAACTACATAATACTAGGCTAGTTTCTGAGAAGTACGTCACCAATATTACATGTAATTACCATGTATACAATAGTACTCCAAAAATGAAATACAAATCTCATGAATATGAATTTCAAATTTTTTGGTCACTACAAAGTTTGTCTGTTTCATATAGAGATGTAAGTTACTCACATAGACAAATGTATTATTTGTACTTTTAGAATTGTCTTCTTCCTATTTTATAGTATTTATGTTTCTCTATGCGATACCTTCCACTAGTTTGAAGTACTTAGAACTCCAATCAGTACTATACACTATACCATTATTTACTTTAACTCTTTGTAGTTGTACTAAGAGTGTGCACAATGCTATCCACAGGAGCTACTATCCACTATAGTTCAGTACTAAGGACTTCTATAAGTACTATGTTTAATACTATTGTAAACTAGCATTGCTTATAGTGGTACTATTCGTACGAACAACACTATCCGAAGTAGTCTACAACTCTCCATAGCCATTTAGCTCCATGCACAGTAAGCTCCAGGTGTGGCCACCAAACATTTACAAGACCTACTTTCAAACACTACATTCTACAAAGGGAACTTCCACAAAGACATGGAAATGGTAGATGCTTGCCGTCTTCATAGGGAAATTAGTAGTTGTAGTCTCATGTCAACTCCTCCCTTTCTTCCACCTCTAGCACAGTAAAGAAGGCCACCTGCAATAGCATACATGGCTTTACGAGCAAGGTAAAAAAAGAAGATTTACAACACATAAACAAATTCTTGTCCAAGATTCTATATAAGCATAGTGACTACTTACATAGTACAAAGTGGGAATGTTGTGCTCAATCGACACTAGAATGTCCATCAAATTTGCGTCACCACATTTGCAAGGGCCATCCACAAGAACAATTTAGCAGTCCTCAACCTTTAGCGGTCTTCATGACCCCTACCATTTACAAGCGATGTACTAAAGTACTTAGAACAAGAAGTTGTATCTATAGTTCAGCCATCTAGCAACATTTGTATATGTAGAAGCATCTATGGACAACAAGAAGTCATCACCTCGGAACAACTTGGACTACCAATGTGCATCTAAAGCTACAGAATACTGTAGATCTACTTTTTGAGTGAGGATCTCCACATTTGTGACTATTTCACTAGCATATTCAAAGACAAAGCACCCATGATCGAGTCACTCTAAGTTACAAATGCCCTACCCCTTCAACTTGTTCACGTGGAAGATCTAGATTGCAAAACAATGAGTGAATGCCAAGCATAAGGAGCCTTTGCTAGCGAAGCCATCATGATGCGCACATTCATTGTCAAGACTTGGACTATCATGTTAGAGAATCTACTCATGCTCGCTATGTATGTCACCTACAATACTATAGAGTATGACTAAGTACTTGGAGAAAGTATCACTACTAGTACTACCACTAAGCTACAACACTACAAAATAAAATTGAATAAACCTCCAATTTCTTGCAGATGCCACCTTGCACCATTCTATTCCTATAAACTAGACCACAAGTATAGAGGTTGTAGCATTCTTTAATGTACTGTCAATGGGCATGGTTGCTGCACCAGCTTGCAATGGATTTGGGGCAGTCTGTATACCTATCACAACGAACGAGACCGCCATTTCTCACAGTCCACTTCTTGTGGAATTGCCATATGACAATGATCTAGTGAGAACCTCAATGGAGGATATGAAATCCTTTAAAGCACTTCAAAGCCTCATAAGTACTACCATGCTGAAAAAATGATATGCTTCACATCCATAGGATTGCTCCACTAACATTAACTAACTAGTAAAACTCAAGCAATGAAGTGAAGGTTGGAAGCTCACTTGCCTAATGAATTGAGGGTGGAGAAGACTATTGTCTACATAGGCTATTCCTCCATTGTCCTCCCATAATGACTAGCCTCTACTAGTGTCAAAGCACTGTGTTTCAGAATTGCACAACAAAAACACATGAACAAAGTTTGTTGAAGCTCATGCTTCTACACTCACCGATTGATGCAAAATTGAACTGCATATATACGTGTAGGATGTGTCCAAAGGCAAAAAGGAAGAAGCTGCATAAACTCCACCAAATTGAATGGGCACTCGTTCCAAGCCCGATGACAAATCATACAAAGCCATTGGCTAAGCACGCTATTCAAACCAACATATTATACAACAAAGAGGAGGCGGTCCACAATTGTGTATTACAAAGCAAAAAGTGCATCGATACAATATATAAATGCATGGCCAATGTCTACTATGACAAGAAATAAATACCCCCTACCCATATTCCTTAAATTGCTCCCTTTTTGCTGATGAGATGGAGCCTAAGACAGTCAATTGATGTGGGCAATGTGAATAACCAATGTTGCCATTGTTGTGGGCCACCATCTCTCAAAAGGGGGGATGCAGTCCTCCCCTAGAGTGTATGCTCCAGCCCCAAGCTTCTAGTTTGTAGACACATATCATTGTCATTTTTACCCACCTCTCTATAGTTCTAAGCTCCTGCACCTATGGCTGTTGGAAAACTCAAAGACATTGACAGTCTTGGACGCAACTACCTACGGCAAATTTCAAACGTAGTCCCAGATTTTGACGTACTTTGACTACCTCTTTTACCTATGAAACATGGGACATAGGAAATAGGAACAAAAGAAATGAGATGGACTCCACCACATTTCAATAAGCAAATTGAGTAAAAATATAATCATGAGAAAAGAAGTTGCTACAACGTTCTAAGTACTCATAGTGAACTTACAAGTACTACAATAATATATACACAACAATACTACATACAGTAATACAATGCTAATAGAACTGATGTATAAATTTCTAGTTTTTTTAACACTGTAGAACAATCTGAATGTTTATTGTGTAGTACAATTGCAATAGAGTTCAATTCTGTTTTCATATTTATTGATCAAAATTTGGTAAAAAATCTAAGGGTGAAAAAAGAAGCAAATCTGACAAAGTGCCTTTGACAACCTCTTTTACAGGGCTGGCTAATAGAGGAGCTTCTTTTGAAAGCACACATTTGTTCTTCGGTAGTTGTGAGTTCAATAGTATCACTTCTTGGACGTCAACTAAAGAGACTCTTGTAGGACTTGTTTGCAAAGGAACCGTTATCGGAGTGAAAGTGTTCTGCTTTGAAAATACGCAAGGTATAAGATTGTAATTGAAAATGACTTGGAACTAAAAGATTTGAAAGAAAGTATAGCTCTTTTGATCCAATTTAGTATTCAAAACATAGATTGTCTTCAACTATAGAACCGATTTGTACTCAGAATCCAAAGCATTTAGTAGTATCCAATGTCAATTAAGCTTAAAAACCTTGTTGATATCTATTGCTAGCCCAAAGTCTTAAATGCAAACACCTTTAAGTAGTTTTAATAACTACTTGAGTACTTGCAACTGTCCATAGGGTAAGGGCAACTTGCATCTGCATCACCACCAAACTTTATCGTCTGTTGGTCATCACTCTAGCCTCACTACAAGAAAAAACTAGTGCCGCCCATTTGGTGCACATTCAATGGTCTTGCCGGTCATTAATCCAACCTCACCACCACAATACAGCTAAAAATTAAAAGCACCTAACCACAAATACAAAATAGAATAAAGTCTGCTACGGGGGAAAGTACCAAGACAAAATCCCAGAAATCCATACTGGATCCTCTTTTCCAAACAACACTTAAGCAAAATTTTGAAAAGAGAAAGGATGCACTAGATGCATCCACCTGCAAACCTCACTCAAACTCTTTAACTAAAAAGGCTATAAATCTTCTTTCATTCAAACTTTCATAACTTTCACTAAAATGATCCAAATGTCTTGAAATTTAAATTTATAACAAGATGTAAAAGATTTCTTTCATGCTTCCAAATTTAAAAATTAGAAGTGAATTCTACAAGTCATAGTGTTCGCTCAAATCTTTGTCCCTCTTCATTTAAGTGGCAGCAGACCCTCTTTCACTCTCATGCTCACAACTTTTTACTTACAAATCCAATCAAGCAAACTTAGTTTTTTTGAAAGCACAAAAACTTGAGGGATCAACTTTCTAAATTTCATTGCAAAATCTCATGTACATCAAAAGTTCTCTCTCCTCGAAGTTCTAGTACTCTCCCCACAAAACTATCTATCTCCCACAAGGAAAACTCTGGAATCCTTTTCAACTTCAAGGCCACATCAACCTATGCCTAAGCCACATGAACCTCTTTTCTCTAATTGGCCCTTTTATTTGACTTTTTTAAAACCCTATCTACCCTTTCATATAAGTCAAAACACTTTTTCAGTTAATGAAAGGGCATTTAAGGTACGGATATTTCTTTAATCTATAAAAGGGCAATTTGAATTTACTCCTTTAATTTTCAAACACACTAAGCGATTTCTAAAAGTACTTCTATATACAAATCAAAGTCTAATATTGAAGCAAATGTCCACAAGAGGTAAAAACCTATAGTTTTAAAAAAAATAATCATTCCATCTGTAAAAATTTGAAGATGCGTCCAATAGTGGTGGCAACATAATTCGCACAATCAGCTTTAGTTAAGGGGATAACTGGCCCTACTAACCATCATTAATGACTATGACTTCCCTTAGTAGGCCTAACCATGCAGTAATATTGGTCTTCATTTAGTCCTTCAAAACTTTCTTTGAACGTCACCTTTCGACTATTGGGTTCAATACATCTGATTTGTAACAAAATCATTAGCATCCAAGCATCCCGCTGAAGATTTCCTTACCATTGCTGCTCTAAATATGATTGTTTGGGCGGTTGAGAAGGACCGACTTCATCTTGTAAACGCTTACAAAATGGTTCAAGAGTTGATGGCAAAAGAGGTTGATTCGACAATTGAGATAAGAAAAACTCAAATTCGGAATTTAGTTAAGGTTCTTCATCTTGAGACTTAAAAAAAATCGTTCAGTTTGACATTGAAGAGTCAAACTTTATACTAAAATACAAACTATATAGAATCAAGAAGACTACTTCAAATTGATGAAGCTTTTTTAGGACTCAGTCTTTTTTATTAGCTTTGTCAATTACAAATATTGTCTTGAAACTACTCGAAGTGTCATCAAGAAGTTTCTTTATTTCGAATAATAAAATCTTATTATAGTAATAAATTAGTACAAATTTATGATATGTACAAATTTACAGCATGACATTATGATGCCCTATAGATCCTCTTCAACACCAACATCATTTGCTTCGGCCTTCTTAACACTACCATCACCTACTTTAGTCTTCTCATCTTGTACTCTTATAACATACCCCAGTGCATCTATCATAAAAACAATAGAATAACTACTTCAAACATGAAAAAACCAAAAATGTGTAAAACATCATATCTCATCATTCACCGTAGAGGTAGGTCTTTGGTAATGAAAGTAGACAAAATATGTAAAGTCTAACATAATATACAAACTAGAGAAAAAGGTCATGTATCGTAAGCAATCCAATGTCAAGGATGTATGCCCTGGGCTTATTGTTGTCTCTATCATTAAAGTCCAATGGTTGTGAATCCAGTTTCTGCAACCCCAAATCTAAATAGAAAGCACAATTCTTTTCTAGCAAGAAGACTTCCTCTAAATGTCCAATACTTCTTCAAAAAGTTTTGAAGGAGCTTTCTCTTCCTCTAATTCTACTACTACAAGAAAAGTCTTTTCATGTCAAATTGCACGTGTTGATGCTAAAAACTGTATTTTCCCCTAACTCCGCTATTATTGCTTCAACATCAATCCCTACCACCGACTTTGTAGTTGCCAAAGAAGCAGGAGTAAGTACAATTCCTTTGTCACCATCATCCATGGATTTCGGATCCTCTTCATGGAAATATAAGGCACTTGTTGATGCCAAGGAAGGGTTCCCTTGGAAGTGGTGCACCCTATGTAGTGACAACATGAGAAAACAAATTAGAAACATTGGCAATCATTCATTGAGTTCGTTCAAATAGTAACAACTACCAATGTAGTAAAAATTCATGACAACCACAACGCTTACAACCACGGAGAGGACTACATGTATTTATGTTATAAACACGAAGACAACCTTCACATACTGTAATACTACTATAGTACGTTAAGGTACTATAAGAATGTTGTACTAGTCCTAGACATAGCAAGTGAAAACCAAAAAATTTGTGCATCATCTTCTATTCTATCTCTCTACCCTTGAACACAATAAAGCAAAACTAAAGGGGAGTGTAGTGTTTGCATTACAAAGCAATCATGTACCCACAACGTCACCCGTTGTATGCTATACCAAAGTAGGACATGAATGGCTTATAGTAGTAACTCCCGTGAGAGCCTTGGGCTCGTCATTTTTTGTTGCATTGTCACTAATGAAAGGAAAACCCTAACTTTTCAACTACATAAAGTGCACCACACTACACTGAGCATGAGCACACAAGGATGTCTCTTTAAAACACTATACGACACACCATAGATGATATACATGCCTATAAGCACAAACGAGGTAATCTCCATAAAAAAAACTTCTACACATGTAGCACAACGCTGCAACAGTAGTGTGTTGCTAGAGGGCAACACTGCTGTGAACTCTTCCATGCGGTTGGGTAGTAGATGAGAGTTGAAAACCACTCCTTCCCCTCCTTCACAGAGGTCCTTCAAGTGCTCTTGAAGGGCTGCTAGGTGAAATTGAGTACCTAGGACCTTCCTTGTCACCTCGTCTAGAGCTCTTTGTAGTTCTTTTTCTGTAGCTATCAAGACCTCCATCTTCTTCAAGTAGCCTTCCAAGAAACGCTTCATGAATTCCTCATCAACTATCTCAACCATGGCTTTCATCATCTCCTGCACTTATTGAATTCCAAAAAGGCAAGCTTGTTGTTGCTCAACCATAGAGTCCACCTTCATTTGCATGTTTTTAGCATCTAACTCCAACTTCTATAGTAAGGTTGCAACAAATTCGATGAGTTCTTGCACCTCCACCTTCTTGCAACCAATGATATACTGAGTGCCTGGTCAGAAATTGGACTCCATATAAGACTTACAAGTAGTACTACAAGTCCTATAAGAACATTGTAGCAAAGCTCAATATGTATAAGGACATTGAAAGGACTTCATTAAAGTTGTGAGGACTCCAAGTACAAAATAGTACTTCATTACAATCCTAGGAATACTATTGAATACTACACTTATATTAAGCACTACACTTAGTACAAGGGACATTGTTGTTGATGTAATGTGGCAAGCAGTCCTCTTCTTCGTACTATAGTATTGCTATACTACTGCATAGAAGTGCTACAATGCTTAATTCGTCAAAGACATAAGCACAAGTGATCGTTGGTATTACTCGTAGTATATCTCAAACGTAATTCTATGAGGCCATAGTACATAGAGGCAATGTGCCTCATAGGCCGAGGAAAACAATGTAACTAGATGAACATCAATGACAGTACTAGAGAATCACAGGAATACAAGAAGTAGCAAAGAATACTTTGTAGCGTTGCGTTGTTGAAAAGAACATTGATTTAGGTTTATGCAATGGCTTCACAATTTACAAATATATAAGAGCACTCATTTACAGTACTATTACTGCAAGCAACCATACAAGTCATACAACAGTACCACCCACGTACTACAGCGGACATACAAACTTTTAGAAACTCAAAGTTTATGAAGTGCTTTCCCTCCATTAGTTGTTTCAAATCCGAAGAAGTCATGCACATCATTCTTGATGGCAAACTATATAACTCTGGTGTGGCACATGACCATAACAATTTTTTTTAGTACATACTTGAAGAAACATTTAGAAAAAAAAGAAAGCTCACTTATCAGCCCAGCATCTGTCATTGAGATGTGAAGGTCGAGCTATCTTTTCCTCCTACTTGACGTTGGATGCACCGACATAATCCTCCTTTCCACCTTAGATGAGTACAATACAGGGCTTCTTGTCATCCTTCACATCCAAGTACTTCAAAATGCTTTCTACATGTATGACCTCAACAAACGGTTTATTCAGCACCTTAGCAAGTCTTGTCAGCTACATCTTCACATGCGCTACATACGATCTTCTCTACTTCAAGTTTGTTTTAACTGCAAAGTCTACCTATTTTATGGGGTGCCCTTTTGCCTATAATGTCCACTCCATGGCCAACTCCTTCCTCAAGTGCGTAGAGCACTGGGGTTTCTAATAGATCTCGCAATACAAGGACTCGATTTTTTTCCACAAAGCCGCAATCAAGTTCTCAATAATGAGGAATCCATTTCACTCCTTCTCTTTGCTGAAGATTGCCTACACATTTTCTAGATACACATCCTTATCCATTTTAAGCCTATGTAGATTTTGCCCATCTCTAGGCACCTTACAAGTAACATGAAATATGTCTTTTGACATGGTAGTGGGAGGTCACTTGAGTGAGTGGCTTAGGAGATTCAGTTGGCTGCAACACTCATCTTTTGTAAAGTCGTTGGCCTTTTCTTTCTACGCAGCAACCTTCCTTCGCTTCGTAGGTTGGTTGTTTTCCTCATCACTTGAGTAGTCTCCGTCATTGTTTGTGCCACCACTTATAGAAGACAACGTAGCAAAGACAACTCGCTTTTGCTTCCTCTTCGGACTCAGGCCTATCTTTGCACTTTTCTTTCGCATCCTTGGTCCACCTTCCCTAGCAAGAGAATTCACCCCAGTTGCACCTTTCTCCAACTCTGAGCGAAGAAGCCGTTGTGGTACTATTCGCTTGCCCTTCTTCTCGTACATAATGGTAGTGCCATCGTCCTCTACAGTGGTGTTGTCTTCACCAAGTCCATCCTCTGCTATTGACAGCCGACCTCTAACATCTACTACTGTACTCTTCATCTTCACTATTAGAGAATCCTATAGGAATTGTTCATATATAGAGGGCATATAGTAGTTAGACCTTCAAATTGCAGGACATATGCGATATTATGCATTTGCATACACTACTAATTAGTACTAATAGTACTCAGTGAGTACTATATAGAGACCTAAGACTTAGTGAAGGCTTTGAGAAAACAATGCATTCCCATCTTCAAGCCAAGGTCACTACATGCTAGTAGTATATGGTAGTCATAGTGTAGAAGATCACAAATTTGAAGCACAACCAAAGCACAAGAAATACAGCCATATCGAATATGAAATCAGACATGCATACTTCTCTTCATCGTGGTAAGCACTATGATCTCATGGAATAGCGACATCTATGTGATATTCACACGCAATTGCAAGGACATTTAACATGGACTCCAACATACTACAACCTTTAAGCTCATGACTACCATATAGGACTTTCACGTGTCTCTCTAAAGAACGACAATTCTTGTAGCAATGTTTTGTATGCACAAACAATGACAAACCCTCATCCTAAGTAGGTTTCTTTCTAAACAATGACGAACCTCCCCCTTCTAATAACTAACAAGAAGAAGAATAGGCCATGACGCACCTACAATGAAGCCAAAAGTTATCGCTTCTAAAGTCGATCCATGCTAAACCATTGGTGTACTCCTCAATAAATGCCACCAAATGCCTACAATGACACCTCACCATCCTGTAGTTGCAAATGTTGCATTTGTATGAGCAGTCCTCCAAGACAACACAATTATGTCACAAAATGCAAAATTTCCATTACTCACCCAAATGCACTTGACAATGCTCATCTCCCATACTTTGACATAATATTGATACTACGAAAAACAAAAATGCAACAAATAGGAGAAGTGTTTCTTGCAATCACCCAATTCTCAACAATGTCATCTGAATTTTTTTCACTTATAAATGATATATACTTAGTATCTTGTTGATAAATATAAAAATAAATCTTCATTAAATTTTAAAAACTTTATTTTATTTTAAAATAATATTTCTACTTAAGATTGGTCCTTCAAAATTAAAGTTTTAATTTTATTTTTTGATATCTAGAGTATTGCTATGTATGATTTAATCATATGAATTGAACAAAGATACAAATATATATTAAAATAATTTTCTACAAATCTCCAAATTATTTTGGGAGAGTGCTCATTTATAAACTATAGCTTTTTGCAAGGCTATTCCAAATTCTTTGTTACAACTATTGCCATAATAATAACTTACATGTTTCTAAATTTTTAATGTATTTTAAAACTTGAATTTATTATATTGTAAATATTTTTATTTAAAACCCCTCAAAAGTCATTCAAATTGAATTGTATTTGATCTTCACTAATTTGTAAAGTCATGAATACAATTTTTCCACTGAAAAACCATTAGCAATTTTCATGTATCGGTTCCGATAATTTAACTCCCAGCGTAGTATGCAAGAATCTACCAATGTTGGATTGGTAAGGCTACAAATAATAGTGACTTTCCATTGCAGTTTTTCATTTGACGACCAAAGCTAAAATGTTGAAAGGAACAACACATCAGCCCCCACTTAGTGTAACGCACTTCAGTATTCTTCCAGAAATCCACGAAAAATATAGATTGAAAATTCTACGAATCTCGTTTCTATATCTTCATTTACCTTAGATGAGAACTCCATGGGAGAGCTGTCGTGACAGTTTCTGCTTCTTCGGCGCCTCGCTGTTCCGCCGATTGAGTTGCACCGATCGAGGCGCGAGTTGATTATTGCGGAGTTTTGTTGTTGTTTTTTCAAAATTTTGGAGCTTCGGGTTAACCGCGGTAGTTTTGGGTGTGACTGTATGCGAGTTTATTCTATCGGTTTGGGTGATTGTTTAGTGATATTCCCCTGTTTTGGAAGCTTTGGAGGTCTTCTGCGAGTCTGCCATGGCTGCTCCCGCGTTGGACGACGCCTCGGCTGCGATTGAGCAGCTGTATCAGTTCGGCGAACGATTAAATGAGTCGAAGGAAAAGTCCGAAGTGCGTTTGCATTGATTTTGCAGTTATTTTTGGACTATTCCTTCGAGGCGGTAGTTTTCAGTTGAAGTTGTTGAAGAATTATTTGTTCCACCATTGATAATATTTAATTGTGATTTTGTTTGAACTGATGGCTCTGTCGTGATCAGAACGAGGCGGACTACTTGGGGATTATCGCTGCAGCGAAGGGAAGCGCGAAATCGAAGCAGCTGACCGCTCAGCTCATCCCTCGTTTTTTCAAGTATTTCCCCAGTCTGTCCTCCGCTGCTATCAATGCGCAGCTCGACTTGTGCGAGGAAGAGGAGCTTGGGGTCAGTTGGTCATCTTCTCCACTTCCTGTTGCTTTTTTAGGGCGGTCTTCCTAAACCCTAGTTGGACGAAGTGTTAGAGCATTGGAAACCTAGGTTTTCTAGTAGCAATCGTTGGACACGGAATCGTTTATGGCTCCTGATTGGTATATCACTATTGTTAGCAATGCGCATGTCAAGAAGTCACGGCTGTGACTCCGAACGGTACGGTCAAGTCGCCCAAGAAACCTTATCACATTGTTTGGTTTAAGTTCGAAGGCGCAGCGCGAATTTTAATCGGATACTGAAGTCTTTGAACGAACATGGTTTCTTAACTGAATTATCTCTCTTCATTTTTTGAGGTTAGGGTTAGTACTTCAGCAATTTGGTGGTTAATCTATTTGGACGAGCTTAGTTCGAACCGACAGACAAGTCCTCATGCATTTACAGTAGCACCCGAGCTGCGTCGCGCAATTATTTCACAGGCACTTTCTTCTTTGGTTTCGTGGTTTCTTTTTGGTTGGAAATGGTACATAGCATTGAGCTAGTGGTTGTTGGTGCATTTGCAGATTCGGGTGCAGGCGATTAGAGGATTGCCACAACTATGCAAGGATACACCTGAGCATTTGCCCAAGATTGCAGACGTATTGGGACAACTCCTTCTAGCAGGTACGGGGTAACTTTCTTGCCCCGTGTCTACGCATGTAAATGCACATTTTGGCGTAAAACATACAGCGTAATTAAGTACTGCTTGAAACACTCATTTTCTTAATGCCATCTTGCACCAGAAGAAGCGTTGGAGCGAGATGCTGCTTCGAAGGCATTGATGTCATTGCTACGTCAGGACGCGAAAGGTAGTTAGAATTCAAACTTCGTACTTTCTCAGAAGTGTTGTATAGATGTTGAAACTGCAGGAAGCTTTATTTTCGTGCGGGAGGTTTATTTTCTTACTTCGTGTAATTTTCTATTTTCTCTAGATTAAATCTTCTTTCGTGAGTAGATTTCATGAAAGAAGTTCGGATGATGGCGTAATAATTTAGTTTGATCACATTATTGCATTGGTTTAAACATGAGTTGATCGGTTGGAATGGCTTGCAGGCTCATTGACTGCTCTATTCAAGCACATCGAAAATTCTGATGAAAACCTACGAGATAAAGTTCTGACCTTTGTAAAAGAGAGAGTACGCACCTGTTTTACCCTTTTGTCTATTAACTCGATTGTTTTGATGAAATGCATCATGCATGATGATGATTTTCGTTGAAATCTTTGTGTTTTTTCAATTTCAGGACTCGTAAGAGTGCCCTCCCAATTTTTTTTATTAGAACCTTTCTCCGATGCTGCCATTTCCATCTGACCTATTTGACCTATTTGTTATGCTCTCCTTTCAGGTGTTCCCAATCAAAAAGGAGGTTTTACATCCCCAGGATGAAATGGAACGGCACATCACTGATCTAATAAAAAAGGTCTTTTAGCTGTCTTCAAAGTCCTTGTGCCACTTATTTCCATGGTATTCTTATGATTGAGGACCATCGTATTGACAGTAACTTTTGATTTATAATCGGGACTAGGGACAACATTGATGCATCTCTCAGAGCCTTGATGCTTAGGAATATGCACGCTATTAACAACTGATCTGCGATCCAGTGAGCAACATTTTACGATTGACCGTTTAGTGTATCATGCTCTGTGAAATGCACGGTTGGTGCAGAGTTTGCAACTGAGGCCAGTGGTGATGCAGTGTCTTCAAGATGTGACAGGAGCGGAGTTCAAGATGTTCATGGACTTTCTCAAGAGTCTAGCTCTTTTTGGCCCCAATGCCCAGGCGGAGCAGGTTCAAGAGCTCTTGGAGATCGTTGAGGGTCAAGCTGATTTGGATGCCGTCTTCAATGTGTGTATTTCTCCTTACCTGTGTATTTTTAACCATCTCAGTCAATAAGCTCAGTCATTTTCAAAAACGCTCTTTATTGAGTAATGACAGTCGGGTGACGTGTTTGGTTTCTCATGGCTCGTGAATTGTTCTGTAATTAAGCAGAAGTAGGTTTAATGAGTCTTTTATGCTGTTTTTATTCTGGATTTCAAGGCAATTGCGCACAGGACTGTAATTATTTTATTAATGTTGAACCGGGCTTAACCATGCCAGATTTGATATTTGGCTTCGACAAAATCTTAAGTTACTACTGGAAACCGTGGGATCGTAGGCCATTTTATCAGTGCCTACAAGAATGGCCCTTTTTGATTTGAAGTTAACCACCAGCATGTGATGGGTGGATTTGGGTGTCTGTAGATAACTGACACCGACCACATTGATCGCTTGATGTCGTGCCTAAATATGGCTCTTCCTTTCTATGCTGTAAGCTTCTGCAACTCTAGTGCTTGCTTCTGCGCAGATTGCTTGTGAATCATTCATCATTCAGAATAATTTAGAAAGTAATGAGTGAGCTGTTGGATTGGGTATATTTCTGGAATCTGCGAGTGAGACCTGGTTTCTTGGATGCTTGTGATTCTTGAATTCTTGTGATCGCTTTGGGGGGGACAGATACTGCAAGGTGTTATGAGTTGCGTTTTTTTTAATATTTTCTCTATTGTTCTGTTTTTCCAATGTTTGATTGTGGATATCAAATACTTGTTGAATTTCAGCATTTACATTCCTTACAATGTGGTTAAGTCGTATGTGTGCATATGCAGCGTGGGGCATCTAATAGCAAGTTTCTGAACTACATCAACAAACATTTACTTCCGGTATTTGAAAAGGTAAATTTGATGATTATCCGTAAGAACACTGCATTGAATTCCTGATTCATCGTGGTTTAAAATTCATGTGCAAGTCCAAGTTGAGGGCAAAGTGAAATGAGGAGTTATACTTTGTTGAGGTGCACTGTTCATGTATTCTATGCTGATGTAGATCTTTACTAAGTAGTAATACAGTGTGATAGGTCTTCCCTACCTGTGGAGACCGAGTAAAATCCGTCTGAATTACCGTTGGCCTCACTGAAGCAATATTTCTGTGTAGTTTTGTAGTTGTGCAGCTTAGGTTTTGTACGAATGGTGTAAAAATATACGTCTGAGAAAGGCCTGAAGACGGTAACTTACCCTTTCGCTGATGTGGTCATGTAACAGCTTCCAGAGGGAAAGAAGTTGGACTTGCTGAAAAATCTAGCAGAGAGCTCACCGTACACTGCTGCTCAAGATGCTCGGCAGCTTCTTCCATCCATTCTTCTGCTTTTGAAGGTGATAATGCCTGATCTTTGCAGAGCGTACTGCATATCATACTTCTTTTGATTCTGTGTCGGTTTGAAACAATGAAAACAAGCTTTCACAAATTATCAACTTTGAAGTTTTGCGAATTTTCTCTAGTGAATGTGCTGATTTTAGCTGTAGACTCTGAATGTCAGCTGCTGACAGAAATGTGCTGAGTGCAGGAGTATATGCCACGAAAGAAAACATCAGAAGAATTGCAGTTTACATTCGTGGAATGTCTACTTTATGCATTTCATGAATTGGCCCACAAGGTTCACATTCAGACCTCCTTTGTGATTGCGTGCTAGGGTGTAGGGTTTGTGATTCACAGAGCCACGAGTGGTATTTTTTCCGGACTTGAGGTGCTTTTATAGTACTTGACATCTGCTTTTTCAGAGAGTAGGTGATAGGACACAATTTTCGTGAAGGTGTTGTGAAATACCCAGCCTTACGTTAATATATCTGCTTTGCGTGTTCGTAAACATTGCAGACGCCCAATACGACGAATAGCCTGTGCGGGTACAAGATTGTGACTGGCCAACCGTCTGACCGTTTAGGAGAGGACTTCACGGAGCTCTTTACAGATTTTAATGAGAGGTGAAATATGTACCATGCTACTTAGATTATCCTCGTTTTTAGAACTTGGTTACCTCTGGTTTGAACATTCCTATGCAGTCTTCTTTATTTAATGAACCAGTCCAGGAAAATCTACTCTCTTCTGGTACTAGAAGTGGGTGATGGTGATTCTTCAAGAATATGTACAGTTGTTTCATGAAGTGGAGGGTGAAACACTGTTTGCTGTTTCCTAAGGGCCATGGCAGAATTTTACCTGCAGGCCACCGTCTGTGGTTACATAAATACTAGTCAGAAAAAGTTCTTGCAATGATCGTTGATGTGCCAGTAAAGATTGCAAGATTTAGCCCCCAGTGCAGCAACCAGTTGGCATGCTTACTCGTTCTGGGAAGAAGCTTTTCTTGCTGTGAGTTTCACTGGATATTTTAGATCTTTGAGTACGGGTATATGAGGCTACGGTCAACCGCGCGTTGGTATTACTTATAATCTTCTTGTTACTGTACTCAGGTTGACGGTAGTAGAGGAGCTGGCAAAGGCAGCCAACAAGAAGTTGACGCAGGGAATGTCAGAACTCAACAAGTCATTATCAGCGTCAAAAACCGACGCCGAGAAAGCGGAAGTGGTAATGAATCATAATCCTCCACAGTTTCGCGGAAGTCTAGTAACAGTCTAGTTTCTCAAAATCCGCACTTGCACCTTGCTGGCGACCTATTTTGATTCAATTGCGTATCAGTGCTCGGGCTCATGAGTTTCTGGAGGGTGATTCATGAACTCATTCCTCTTTTGTGTATTCTCATCTTTCGTGATTTAATGATTTGTTTGCAGAAAGCAAAGAAGCTTAATTCAAGCACAAGACTCCGCTCGAACAACAATATTGTTACTCTGGCCCATGTAAGTCATCATTATGTTTTATGGTCGTGATGCTAGTGATAGTCGTACTCTGAAATTTATATTGCTAAGCCTATTGCTTCTCATGGTGTAGGTGGGGCTCAATAGTTTGGTCACATGTCCTCTCTTCCTTCCCTCCCTGCTCCTTGCTGTAGTAGTTTGTGGTTATGTAATTTTCAACGAAAGTTTCCTTATTGACGTAAATCATGATCTTGGCAGCCCTTGCACCAGAAAGCACCTAGTTTTTTCGGAAAAGATAAAGCTATAAATTTGTCTTGGAAGGAGACCTCAAAGCCGGCTCCAACACCTGCTGCAAAAGAAGGTGCTGCTCCTGTAGCAGCTGCAGGCGCAGGGTAAGCTAGTTTCTGAGATGAGACACATTGAATGTGATGTATCGTATTGGAGAATTATTCTTTATTTGACGCTGCACGTCCTTATAAAGAAATTCTTTTGATTGTGTTCTGATGGATCACACTTCTTGTATATCATGATTTTCCTTTTGAAGAGTCTTTTTCACTAAAGATCATTATCTCCCGTTTCCTTGTTGAATTGACAGTAAGAAGCGGCAGGTAAATAACACGAATGGAAGCGGCGCTTCTGCTTCAAAGAGGGGCCGTGGAGATGGGCTCGGTTCTAGTCAGCTAGTCAATAGAGCGCTTGCTGGACTTGGTGGCTCTTCCAGGGGTGGTTTTGGTGGCAGAGGTGGAGGAGCTGGGAGAGGCCGACGAGGGGGCTGGCGTGGGGGCCGGAACAATCGTAACAGAGATTATTGATGTGCTTGAGGCGTTTCTTCGTTAGTTGACCATGTAATATTAGATCATTCCAAATCAGCGAATGGGATCTTTTGTTAGACTGCTACCTACCCACATTGTTCTAGTTGGGAAGCTTTTGAGAATTTCACGCGAGGACACACACAATATGCAATACCAACTTCCTGGTGGTGGGGGACGCCAGTGAGCTTTTACCTGATTTCAGCTGATCAAGAAGTTGTACCCTGTACTCAGATCGGGCACAAAGGATGAAGCATGCCATATTGGTCATCCCTGATTGTTTTTTCGAGCATCATAGACTGTCGACTCTTGTTGTCGTTCAGGATATTTAGAAGTCCCAAGCTTTGCCTTGAGCTGATGGGAAATTGCTCATGGCAACTTGCATCACAAATCGGGATACGCAGGACGGACTTGATAGTGTTTAGGTTTTAGTCCTCAAGATCAATTGTGGTCTGCGGTCTTTTCTGAATTTGCTAACCTATCGGTTGGAGAAGCCTTGGATGCTCTCACTAGAACTAGGAATATGGGGTGAAATTTACCTTTTCTGGTAGTTTTAAGCAGGTCTGCTTCGCACCATTTTCATTTGGGAAGCGAATGGAGTGCCTGGTGCGAAGGTGCTGCAGTGTAGGTACTGCAGTTGAGATAACTGTCATCGAGATATTTTCCCTTGTGCTTGTGCCTGATGCTTGGAAAATCTAGCCGTCTGAGACATTTGCAATGTTGTGAAAATTCCTAGGGTACATTCACAGCAAGGGAGCGTATCTTAGCTATAAGAGGGATCAAACAACTTCTCCACAGTGGAGGATTGAGATTGAATGCGAGAGTAAAAAAGTGTTTGTAAGATAATTATCCTCTTGATTTAGGCTAATTTTCAAATATGAGCAACTTCACCTAATTTAACAATTGAGTCAAGGATGTCATTGACAGTCATAGTGAAGGCTTGTATTTAACTCCTAAATGCTCAAAAATTGTTTTGAGTTCCTTGGACCTTGCTCTAAATTGAACAAATGCCAACATTTTGATAAGTTGTATCCAATTTTTTTAATTGTAATTGTACAAATTCGAACTACACATGTTATAGATTTCGTAGGAAAAGAAAACACAACAATATCACTTATGGTGTGAAAGATAATAATGTTTGACCATGAGGGTGTTAAAATTGCAAAAGTGATGTGAAGTCTTTCAATCCTTTTTTCACAAGTCAAATCTAAAAAATTGGTGACCAAAAAAATATGAGGTTAAAGGACCTAACATGTATAACCCCAATCGATTTATGGCTTCTTAAAATCTATTCTAAAAAAATTTTGAAATGAATTTTGAATGTGATTTTTCCTCCAAGATCTAATATATTTGAGGTTCATTTCAAACAACTTTCAATTATACAAGAAGTCAAGACTAAAATGGGTACCCTTGTACAAAATCTTGAATAGAAAAATCATTATCATTTATTTTCAATATAAATCCCTTAGTGCTTCTCACCTATTTAACATATTGAAAACTAGATAATCTTTTACAATTAGCAACTATATGCAAATACTTAGTATTGTTCAATCTACTTTGAACTTCAATAATCCATCCAATTGCCTCTAGAAGTCAATACAACAACAATTCTTGGCAGCATATTCATACTATGCCATGCAATACTTGTTGAAACTAGAAGAAACACAACACACATTCTAACAATTCTTCAATTCCTCTTGGAGGTGTAGAAAATTTGTTCAAATGTTGTTTCAAGAGAGTCTAGAAATGCTCCATGGGATTAAAATCCAATGATTGAGCAAGCCACTAAAGAAGTTGAAATGGTTGTAATTTAACCCATCCTTGCACCATCTTACTTGGGTATTTTGGATCATTACCTTGTTGAAACACCATGTTGTTTAGAACCATATTGTAATGCTAGATTGTAGACCATAAGAAGTTTTCTAAAATAAATTTGTAAATTTGTTGAACCATCGTACCTTCAATTTTGTACCAAGTTCCAAGTCCAAAAGGTGTCATACAACTCCAAATCATGACATGCCCACTACTATATTTGACTATTTGATGGACATGTTGGGGTTGGATACATTTTCCATTTGTAATCCAACACCATGGCCTACCATTAGAATTAAAGAAGTTTATTTTCATCTCATCATTGAAGAAAACCTCAACGATGCTGTAAAATGTCTTCATGCCTAAATGGGCTTCTTCTGTTGTACATGCGTAGCTAAACCTTCCCTCTCAAAGTGTACCTCATAGGTTTTGTCAAACTTCAAGACAACCTTTTGTAAATAGAGTCACACAACATCACCTCTTTCTTGTACTAAAATGTCTTGGGCACCTTCCTCTTTGCATCTTGAGCTCCCCCAACAATCTCCTTTCTCAAGTGAGCTACTTAAGATTGACTTATGCTAATTGAAGTATCAAATTGCTACTTTATGTCAAAATATTAAAAGAAAGTTTTTGTATGATTGCTCATGAAGAGTGAAAAGACCAATGAAAAGGGAGAAAATGGAATCTTTCCAAATACATGGATAATAACCCTTCAAGTGTCCTACTACACATGCCTTCAACCATTTTGGGGGAGAGTTTTACAATGCATATGATTTGATGATATACCAAAATTATGATGCCCATAATTATATAGATTTTCTTGTACTTATAATGACACAAATAGAAATATGATACAATATTGCAATATTCATTGCATATGATATGACAATTATTAAGGTATTTGCAACTATAATCATCACCAAAGACATATTCTTTTAAGAAAAACAAGCTATAAAGTCAACTAAGCTCCCACCTTCTAGTGGTTGCCATGAAAGCACAAGAGTTTTACAAACTTGAGAACTTCCCCTATGGTGCAACACATGAACTAAAGAAGAACACAATGAAGAACACAATGAAAGGCCTAAAATTGGTTGTTTTGGGGTCTTAATGGCAAGTGAAAAAGGATACCAATGCAATTTAGCATGCATTATTTGGACAAATTATGAATGGGGAATTTTCAGAGTGCTAATCATAGATTTACCATAAATCAATACTACAATGTGGAGCTAAAGAAGGCCATCTCAGAACTAATATCTTCAGAAATAATTCACATCCTCAGAAATAATTCATATCTTCAAGGCAAGAATTAGACGTGACAGTTTTTGGTCAGTGCCGATTTGGGGTTTACTCACCTTCCAACACTAATCATGCATGCGATGGCAACCTCAATTTTTTTGAAATATCCGTTTTCTTGTATTAATTCCTGGTTGCAGATCATCGCTGATGACTATATCAACAATCCTTGTTCTCAACTCTTTACACTACCACACCATGTTTTCAAACGAGGTAACAAATAGCTCTCCTCTCAAACGCATGCTTATACCAACTTCAAAATTTCCTAGACTTTCTCATATTCAATCATATCCTACTTAGCTTCCTAAACAGCCCGTGATCCACCTTTTTGGCTTCGTTCTATGCTGATTCGTGCAAACTCTGAAATTTTGGCAACCGCGGCCCGACCATTCTCAACACATGTAAAATACTCCTCAACTGCAAACAAAGTCTCACCAAGTTAGAAAAAACGAAGAGAAACTCCAAGAAATTAACAAGTATGATCCATTATTAGCGAGTTTTTTGAGATGCAAAAAGAGACGGCCACTTAAAACTCACCTTCCATAGCTCCACGTGTGACAGACGTTACAATACCATGCTCAACAGATTCTCCATCCACATCGAGTGGCAGTCCAGAAACAGCAGAAAGAGGGCGACTTGGAAAGACCAGGCAAACAAAGGCCTTGCTTTTCTACAATATTTAAACAAATAATCGTTAGAAGTGGTGGCAAGCGACCAAAAACACAATTTCAATAGTATCTAACAGTGGACGTCTTCAAATTGCAGAGGCCGGTGTAGTAAAATCAGAGTTGTGTTGACATACTTGTTCCTCCAGCTTTGTAGGATCCAGGAAAACTTGACCATCATGAGTAACACCGCAGCTTACAGCAGCTGTTAACAAGTGAAAAATGACTTAGCACAGCCTTCGAAAGCAAGAAATGTCACCAAAGAACAGGCAAAATGCAGATTAGCAGCCGCGAAGGGGGACAAATTATGGAAATCAGACTACAGGAATGGAACCAATGA
The DNA here is from genome assembly GCA_963969395.1 of Pseudoscleropodium purum. Classification (NCBI taxonomy): domain Eukaryota; kingdom Viridiplantae; phylum Streptophyta; class Bryopsida; order Hypnales; family Brachytheciaceae; genus Pseudoscleropodium; species Pseudoscleropodium purum. The sequence goes on from OZ017798.1 coordinate 14,454,231, forward strand.
AAGATGACACGAAAGTATAGAGACCCTACTGAGAAGCCCACTGAGAGGAATGCCAGCATCAACAAGAGCCGCACAAACCGCATTGAAGGCACAAGCCAATATCTGAACCGTTCGAAGTTAAGTGTCCTGACGTGGTTGATAAGATGAAAACAATAGTACTTTAATGAAATACACGGCATATTCAGGACGAATAAAACTTAGCAAACCTTCTTGCCTCTAACTAGAAAGCGCCTCAAAGGACCAAAACATGGAAAAAGGATACAGATCCATCATCACTGATAACCTGCACCACGAATCCAAAAGTAGAAGAGTAAGAACAAGCCCAATTGCTTAGAAACTCAACCTACAAGGCAGAGAATCAGAAGATTCCTAAAAGTTGAGATAAAGCCCAGTATTGAAACCTGATATGTGCTTTTCAAGATACTTAACAGGCAACACTCGACTTCTGTGAAGATTAGCACCACATATCATACTTGATGCTGACAGCAGTGCCTCAAGTGTAAATTTCATGTTACCTGGAGAATGACAGATATGGCAGTGTTTGGGTGTAGAGCTGTCAATATGATGCTTTCCAGCGACTTTCTCACGATTACCTCCGCCTCTTTCTCGAAAGACCCTGCCAACGTAAAACAACGTTGTTCAGCGCCTCGTCGGCAAATGAGAAACCCAGGAAGATCTCGAACATGATTAATTAGCTTGAAAGTACATGCACAAACCCTAAAAACATAAATTCCAAAAATCAATTAGTGACGTTGAAAATCATTCCTACTTAAAATAGCTACGATTTGAGAAGGTTGTAAAATTTCCATATTCTCATCTTGCATTTAGGGTCTTAATATTTCATTTGCAATGCCTTTGCAAGACCTGAGCAGATAAAATATTATAACTTTCAAAAGTAGTAATAGAATATTCTGAAAATTTGCAAAGGAGCACAATCTAGCAGAGAATGCGTGGAAAGTAGTTCAACTCATATTAACTACAATGCAGGAATTATGGCCCATTGAGTGCTGAGTATTTCAAGTCAAAAAATGCCTCGGCGTTCAAGGGATAACTACTGTTAGTCTTGCTCACAAACTTAGTCCATGAGAATCACAGCAATCCTTGAGTATGGGAAACGAACAATTTACCAGGCAAACCACTCTTTGACCTCCAAGTAATCTCAACTATGGCGCGCTCCGCATTCTCCTTCTTCATCGGAGCTGGTTTTGGACCGTACACCGCAGCCATAACTGTGCTGTTTTCTGATACGAAACAAAAACTCCAGAGCATCAGCAAAGGAAGAGTTTAAAGTTTATCAATAATTCCATCAAACAAGAACGCTCGCAAACGAGAACGGCAACGCTGCGAGAAAGCACAAAAGTCAATCACAAGGCAGAGAAAGAGCAGAAATCTATTGCCTGATTCATTCCATGCCAAACCTCAGAGCAAACTTACATCCGAATGCATTCCACAATTTGAATGCCGAGTTCTACGTACCTTGGGACCAAGTGGCGGATCCATGAGCTCGTGTAAGCAAACCGCGCGAACACTCCAGCGGGCGGAGCTGTGAAGCAGATCTTCCGTCGGTTCGCTCGGCGACATTAAACGAAGGCGCAAGTTGCACCTCCATCACTTTCCACCGACAATGCCGTGCAAAACCTAATCCCTTGATTGTATCAATCCAATATTTGAACTCAATACGGCTGTTTCAGAATTTCAAAAGAAGTGCATTTGCCACTCGAATCCTCGAATCTTACATGTAAACTCCAATTAACGACAGCTCCCAACGATTTCTCGTCCAACATGAACGAATAAGGCATCGGCATCAATACACCCTAAAACACTAAAAAAAAACCTTAAATCCTTAAAACCCAACATTTCAAGACCGACATTGAAGCCGGGTCCTCACAGAATATGACCTCGGAAAACAGCGTCGTCCACCCGCAAACCCTAATTCTGATACAAAGGTTTATGATGTGTTTTAGAGCCTTCTGCTCTTCAGACCTCTAAAGACTCAAAAGCATTTTCGATGATAATCGAAAGTTCCGGTGGGTTTCCTCAAGGTCAATTTTGAAGGACGCAATCCCTATAACTAATGTAGCCAATGTAGCCAACAAAATGTTCCTATTATTGAATCAATAGGTGCATTCTTTGTTTCTACAATGAACAATGAAGTCATCCAATAAACACTTTTGGTTCTCAATGTCCTTCAAGGGTTAATTCGAGAAGGATCAACTAGTCATTGTGGAAATTAACCTTTGGGGTATCATGTGAATCATTTACTTAAAAAAATAAAAGAGCACTTCTTTCCTACATAGAAGGATTCTTTTTTAGACATCAAATACTAAATATCCATGGCATCCTTCTAGAGTAAACTCAGAAAAGATGCTAGCCTATGACCAAGGTAGTCACTCAAAAATTGTCTGATTTTTGAACCAATAGGTAAATTCTTCATTCGATTGTCTTCTTTATACGATTAATGAAAATTTGACACATGTTGTGAATATATATTTCCTTCTAGGAAGATATTATGTTTTTTAATGAAGTGCCTACTTCTAAAGTTATATTGGTTGAAGATTATAAGCAAGGCAAGTAGCTTTAGAAAGTTTTGAATGAAGTTTGTGATACTCTACTTCTACTCTTGAAATTTGGCAAGTACTGCAACAAAGATGATATAGGATGCAATTGTCAAAAAAATGTGTAGTACCCAAATCCTGCTCTTTGAGGATTTAAAGATTGTTGATCCCATTAGGCAAGGTCAACGAAAAAAATCCTTCTGACTTCAAATTCTACTAACTAAACTACCCCATTTTAAGCCAAATGGAAGCAAGTCCATTATAGGCAAAATTATAATTAGTAGTGCACATTTCAAAATTTGAATGTACATCACTAATATAATTTTACTCATAATGGATATGATTCCATTTTACTTCAAATGGGGTAGTCTTTCAAGTGTCAAAGTTTTTGAAAGAATTTCAATACATTTCTATTGTAGTCTAGAATAACTTTGGACAATTCTTTTTCAAAAAAAATAAAATAAATGCACTAGCCTAAAAAGTAACAATTTTTGAAAAATCCTACCTAAAATATACCATAGTCTTTGTAATTACTCTTAAAGACATCATAATCTTGAAAGGATAGAACCTATAAATGTGTGGTTGAAGTCAATCAAAATCCTTGAATATTTATGCTTCATTTTTATACTGATTTAGAATTCAATTTTATATATATATATATATATATATATATATATATATATTATGGTTTTTTTATTAACGTAAAAGGACCAAAGAACTCAGTTTGGATATTTGATAATTTGGACAGGCTCTATTGACTTATTAATTTTTAATTTTTAATATTAAAATCTTTAGGATAGATGCTAATCATTTCAATTTGTATATAGAGCTTTGTATCATGCCACTCTAATAAATATTGCAAAACTTATAAAGAAGGCAACCAAAAGTCTATATTCTAAAAGAAAAGCAGCCAATTTATATTATTATTTGGATTGAGACTTACTCAAAAACATTTGAACCATTCAATTGCAATTAATAAGGTGACTGAAGTTATGAGGAGTTTTATTTTGCATGCAATGAAGGTAGAAAAAAAATATGTATAATTTAGAAACATTGAACTTGCAATTGGTGGGGATTTATACTCTAAATTTTTGGAAGGATGTACTTGAATAAGTTTACTAAAAAATCATATGGTTGGATTTCTTAAAAAATAAATATAGATGAAGATTTTAGCTTTGCTTTGGGTGCAACTATTTTGAAGTAGTTTGGGTCTCAAAATACTACAATATTATAGGAATAAAAATGCAAAATTATATCATATATTCCTATATTATTTTCTATCATACAAAAATTATTTAATTTTAAATAAAAATAAGGCAATACAATAATAATGTAATTTATATTATTATACCATCCTAAATATCAAAATGTTAAATAATAGGCTCCACAACAATTAACATTAATGCTGAAAAAACTTCATGAGTAATTAAAATGTCCAATTTTTTATTATGATGTATAATAGTATGTGCTCATGAGAAATAAAAGAGACCATAATATTGTTAATTATTTAATATCAAAATAATAATAATAATAATATATATGGAGTGATTATTATATTATACAAGTGATATCCTAATTATACCATACTCTATGAATTTTTGTGATGATCATATCAATTTATTGAACAATCAATTATTCCCCCATATTAAATAATTAATTCTGTATACTGATCCAATCATTACTGATTCAGGTTTATACTGATTCAGGTTTATATTATAAGAAGAAAATCTATCCAATTGCATGTTATAAAATATCTTTTAATAGAATTTATTCATATCAATTTTGACAAATCTAACCTATAAGAACACCAATACCTACAATATTTTTTTTTAATATATTTTATATATTTCAAATCTCTACTATATATATTAACCTTGTAACATTATTGTAGACAATAAATGTCCAATGAATGACAAATAATCCTTCTATTTCAAACAGAAGTGCAAATATTCATCTTCAGAATTCTGTGTGAAAATGGGAGGTCTTGCACAATAGTTTGACCTCCAATGAATGCCATTTTGCTTATTTTGAGACAAATGATTGATTCATATAGTATCTAAAGGATGATTTCCATAGTGACCAACTCAACATTATAGAATTAACTCTTGAACGATGCCGCAAATATTTATTATCCAATGTATGATAGAGAATTCTTCTATGTAAGACAAAAAAACACATATTCATTCATGAAATTTTGTATGAAAAGGGAAGGGCCTTGCACAATAGTTTCACATTCAATGAATGTTGACTTGGTTTTTTTACAGCAAATGATTCACACTTTACCCAAAAGAATGATAATTTTTAAAGGATTTTTGAGGCCAAAACAAGGTTGCAGTTCCCTAGCTCCGAAAACGTTGTAAACATGTTGTGAATGCAACCAAGAAAGCAATCTGACGTGGCTAGGAGAGTGCCACATCATTTCCCTAAAAAAATTAAAAAAAAATTCAACCTTTTTTTGCATATTAAGAAAAAAACTTTTGCATTTTTTTTTTTAATAGCTAGTTGTTCACTTTGTTGCGGAGGAACAATGATGGGAACAAGCCTGAAATGGCGTATTACTGCCCTCAAATCTCCTCTAATGCCACGTTGCTCTAAGGGATAATTCCTTCATCAAATGATAAGAAAATTTATGATAATTCTGAAGTTGAAATCCTTGACATTCAACACTAATTATGCCACAGAGTGACAGGTAAGCTTACGCCTTGATTGTCAACGGTCAAGTTCCAATATACCATTCCTCACAATCTGGACCCATGATTGTGTTCCCGGACATTCACTCCGTGGAGGCTTCAGTTGGTTTGGAGAGTTTGTATACTATTACTGGTACAACTTCTCATCCTTGAGTAACACTTTTCAATTTTGTTTTTACTTGAATTATTACGGCGACCCCAAATTTCATTTTCCATCACACAGAGAGATGATTTCCATAAAAAAAGAAAATCCCAAACTTAGTATTTCTCCAGTTGTATAAGTTTTTTCTTAGATAATACTTGCAAGCAGCTTCAGTTGTATGTGCAAGTACAGTTTTAAATAGGAAATATGTAAACACAAAGTCAATATGCTATTTGAACATGTACAACTGCAGTAACTCTGAAGGCACTGTCGGAGTGATTACAGTAGGAAGGGTCCAGTTACGTTCTTTGCAATTGGTTTCCAGAAATGCGGGCTGAAATCCATGATTCTCGCCTTTTCGTCCAAGTGAGCATGATCAGACTTTGAGGAATAAGTCCTTTCTTCAGTGTAATGAGATATGATTCTGACACTAATTTAGAAAAAAAGTGAAGTTGCTATGGAACCAAAGACCAAATACATGGGAGAAATTATTTGACTACAGTGTAGTCAAGTTGAAGACTGCTTCCGTGAGTTGAAAGTTGAACAAAAATCTACCAAGTTTGATCTTTGATACATAGCGACTCACGGTAGCAAGGAGTTCTTCAGCTACTAGCTCGTCCTCGAGCTGTGAACAAATTCTTCAAACAAAGCAAGCAGTTCTTTAGCAATTCAACCCAAGTAATTCGACCCAAGCGCTTGCCATGTATCATTCACCAAGTTGAATTCATTTGGGGGAATACTCATGCTGACGGTTTCCATATTTTAACTCCCTGTAATAGCAATTAATGAACCAAGCGAGAGACCTGTGCAACTAGACCTCTGCACTACCACCTTCTCTAAAATTGCATCCATTGTTTACCCTACAAACAGACATACCCAATTCAAAACTCACTCTATACTCTCATTGTCACGAGAAATGGCAAACAATGCGATACTTACGGAGTTTGGTGAGTATGAAAAGCATATTGGATCACCTTCTTGACGACTGTTGTGACTTGCAAGCCCAAGTACTATTTTGTGATCATAGAGCTCCATAAAATCACGGGCATCTTTAGTCATCACTATTATCAGAATGTTATTGAGCTCTACATAATTAATGATGTGCATTTTAGTGGCCTAAGATATGACATTAGATCTCATCAATGTATTTGGTGCCAAGTATTTCACAGTACACAAATTTAATACGTGATACTTAAAAGAATTGTCTACTTTGCAATTGTGTGCGAAAGAACAGAACATGCACGTAGTATCATTGAAATTTCATTTTCTCACACTATGCACTAGAAAATGGCAGTTTTTTTTTTTGACAATTTCGAAGTGCAAGTAGCCGTACTTGGAAAATCCACTATTTGAATCTGGCAAGTGAAGCGAGTTCCGAAAACTCCAAGAAAGTTAGGTTGAAGTACCCAACACTCTGCTCCCTGTAGCAGGTGGGGCCATTTCAAGTGAGGCAAATTTCATTCCAAAGGTTGCTGAAACTCCGCAGCATTGCAGCCACAGATTGGATCCACTCACTCTCCCATTTGACAATCCACTGCACATGATCGTATGCGCAACTAAAGGAGCTCGAGAGACGGTTTTCAATTCTACGAGGAACTCAAATTATGGTTCTGCGTACCCGAATGTGGAGCCCAATGCTTTGCACTTTCAGTTGCCGGAGTCAAATTGAAGAGGAACTCCGGCATCTCTTGAGAGTTCATTGGTTTGAGGCAGCCCCTCACACAACTGTTGGAAGTGGACATGACCAAATTGTCAAAAAGAAATGAAGGGAATGATTCGTTCTAAATATAAAACTACTGAAAGAGAGTCGAAAGAATAAAAATGAGGCATTCATGATTCAAGCAAACACTTCAGATTGAATCGAGCTGGCTGACGTAACTTGCATACAATGTATGTGGAATAAAATGCTGTGAAGGCAGCTTTCGAATCACTTCGAACTTGGCCAGGACTCCAGGAGTTCGAGAAAGTTGTGTCAAAAGTTGAGCCCATGTTCCTGGTTTCATGCCAAAGTACAGGGCCGTAAGATTCTTGAGTGACTGACCGACCGGAGAACTGCAAGCCGTATATATCTGAGGCTTGTTGATACCTGACCCGGCAGTATTGAGAATTGACAGCGCACAACACAATACCGTCGTGGAGTGGCTTACTTAGCATAATCTACCATTTCGCAACTTGAGTCCATCTGGGTGCGGTTGGATGAAAAAGAGCCATGGGTAGTTTGTGTCGACGAGAATTGTATGTCCAAATCGTGCATCCAAATAGGGCGTCACATACTTTAGGAGTCACATACTTCAAGTAGGAGTAACATACTTTAAAAAAAATACTTTAGAAAAAACATACTTGAGGAGAAACATACTTTAGGAGTAGGGAAAAGCAAGGGTTATAATTGGTGCTTACAATTATATACCTACATGCAAGGTTGGATTGGTAAAAAATAATTCTAAAAATAAATGATATATTTTTAGAAAATTGATAGAATTAGACTAAAATTTGTTGGAGAAGAAACTATGTTGATTGATAAATTGTATTGACATGAAGAGACTACCTACATCTAATTGTGTTTGATAAAAAATATTTTATTGAGCAATGTTTCCATGGTTAAATTGCTTAATTTTTTGTTGAATCTTATTGGAAGTCAAAACAACATTTTAGATTACCTTCTTCTACATTTTTTTGGAAATAGTATGAATATTAATCTATGAATTTTCAAAGTGTAAAAAATAGATGTATCCAAAAGTAACCCTAGACATTCAAAAATAATGGCATTGCATTTTAGATAAGAATATATAGGGTTCAGTTTCAAAAATTAAGGAGTTACAATTAGGTGCAAGTAAGACATTCTATAGAAAGTTTCACTCCTAAGATTGGATGTAGTGTTGTGTACCATTTGCATGTAAATGAATCACCCTTTATTTAAAAAATAAATATTGAACAAAATAGTATTGGCCTTGTAGCATCCATACCTTAAGTGTGGTTGTTTATTATATTTTATTTGTTTGTTTTGTTTGCTACGGTGAGATCTTTAAACCATATGTTGCATGGACACATTTTTGGTATAGTCGAAAAACTCTATGCAAGGAGGGTGCACGGGCTTTTTATTTTGTGGCATTCAGACCTACAATGTGAAAGATTCTTAATTTCAAATTTTTAATAAATTAATAAATTAGAAAATGACTCTTATTTTTATTTTGGTTGTGGCAAAAGCATAGGACACACTCTTTTTAGTGAAGACAAACATGCAAAAAAAATGCAAGCACTGCAAGTTTTCAAACAAAAAAGAAATTGTTTATGACACCTATCTACCTATGTTTGATATGCGTGTAATTAACCCCTAAAGGATGGAGTCTACAACCGTGTAAAGTAACTACATGTAAAATTGATTTAATAAGCAATTCGGCATAGTTCTCATTATTTTGTGGGGGCTTATTGGTAGTCAAAAGGAGATTTTAGATTCTTTTGGGATGCATATTTTGAACACCATATGAATAAACTAAAAATATTGAAAAAAAATACTGAAAATTATAGGTGTTTTTAAACTTGACACTATACTCTCATGAATAGTGGGAATACATTTTAGATAAGAATCTATAGGGGTTGGTCTTAGAAAGTGGTTGAAATCAAATTGTGTGGTTACCTTAGTCAAACTTGAAAGTCCTAAATTTTGTATCTTTCATTTTTGTTTTACTATTTATGAGTAAAATTCTTTTATTTAATTTTTTTTAGAGATGAAATCACATGTTTGGTACTTGTCATAAAATTTTCAGTTTTTTGGGTGAAAAATTCAAATTAAGATTAATTTTTGAAGAAAATTTTAAGAAAATTCATATTAATTACAAATCCTATTCAAAAATCTAAAAATTTTAGAATAGAAATATACTTTAGTATAGATTGTAGAACATTTTCAATTGGTATACAAAAATATCCATGTCACTCCATATTTGGAAACATGGTTATAGATCCTAAACTTCAAACTTCACTAAAATGCTTATTTTATAGAATTCTTCAAAATTTCCATTATTTAGAAACTACACTTCAAAGGGTTCATTTTGTTAGTTTTGATTAAAAGCAAAAGAAATCATTTTGAATGTCAAAATCAAGTTTTAAAGGAAAAAAACTCACAAAGTATTGGAATATATTGAATATTGGATTTGATTTCTTACAAACTATCCTATATAAAATAAAATAAAAAACTACATCATTTCAAACTTAATTCAATGATGTGGATACAATAGTAATAAACTTGCACACAAAATTGAATGAAAATCATCCATTCTTCAATATCCACAAAGCTTGGTTGACCATCCAAAGGACACTTGTAAAATGTCTTTAGGGACTAATTGTATGATAGATGACAAAGAATCCTTCTAAGGCAAAAGTGTAGATGTTTATCTTTAGAACTTTGTGTGGAAAGAGTAGATCTTGCACAATAGTTTAATCTCCAATGAGTGCTTTTGGTTTTTTAGTATAATTACACCTACAATGAACCCCTCCTCAAAATTGACCCCTATTTTTGAAGGGAAAATAAACAGGATTTCCAAAATGGTACGTATAACAAGGACAAATGTTAAATGAATCTTGAGTAGTGTGCAATTCTATTAATAGAAATGTAGAGGTGTCAACTCTACAAGTGGTCAAATTTGGATGCACTTTGTGTTGTTTTAACTTCAGTCTATAGACATTTCTTGATTTCTTCATGTGCATTAAATTCAATTTGGCATCACCTACATGACACTTTTAGCACCCTACACCTTTAGCACCCTACACCTTGAATTTCTGAAAATTTGTAACATATTCACTTGTAGTTTGATTCATAGTCCTTTAGCAATGTGCAAAAAATGTTATTCATTTTCTACGGCACATTAGTTATGCCACATAGCTTATTTGGTCCATTTTAGGTGTAGTTACCATATAGGTGAATGATTCACAAGGAACCAAAAAGGATGCCATTTCCATGGTGACCTTCTAGGGTTAACCCCTAAAGGTTGGAGACTTTTCACCAAAAATACTCCAAAACTGCCATTTTTTGTACAAGCATCAAATTTCAGATGAAAAACACTTTTGGACACATGTAACCGTAGGATTTTGTAGTAAAATAGTTTGAAAAGATTTGGAATTTTTTTTTAGAATTTTCCATAGTGTAGATTGCAAGATATTAACGTTTGAAGTGACAAAAAAACATTTTTTTGACCCTGTGAAAATACAAGCAGCTGTACTTCACAAGGTCACATTTGTATGAAAAAATGTCCAAAATGATGATATCTCTTGGATTCATTCTTCAAGTCAAGTTGGATACATGCTTGAAAAGTTTTAGATAATTCGGAATTGCACAACATATAGGAAAAAAATAGTAAGTAGAAAGAAGTACAAAGTGATTCAAAACACTAAATTGTTAAGAATTTAATTATGGAATTGAAAAATTCCAATCCTAATGGTGCTAATGCATTTATAAACAATCTAAATCATATCTTTTTATTTTTTCAAAAAATATTAAAACTTGAGTTAAATAAAGGACTCCAAAGTTTATTTTTGACTAGGGAATCCATAACTACCCACAAACTAGAGCACCTCATAACTTTCATCACGTAAATCAAAATGGAATGATTCGAAGCTTTCCACATATATATAAATCTAGAAAATTAATTTCAAATTTTTAATTTTGAGAAAAATGATTTTTTAAGAAATTTTTGGGCTGCCCATTGAACATTGAAAATTACATATCATGCAATAACTTTTGAATCATGTAGTCAAAAGTTATGAAAATTGTTGGGTTTTAAAGCTACTCCTTGGGCACATGTTGTGTGAAAATTTCAGCAAAAAAAAACTAAAGACTCTATTCATAGTGAACTGCCCAAAATCACTATGTTGCCAAAAAACGAAGTTTTGACCTTTAGGGGTTAACTTAAGGTGAACCAGCCTATTATCACTAGCCTACCAAATTCTGCCATTGTGTTCCCATAGGATACATTTCACTTCTGAAATGTATTCCATGGGGACATGATGACGGGATTGGGTAGGCTGGTGGTAGTAGGCTTGTTCACCTTACATGCAACATTAAATGTGAGGATTTTGACATTGAGAGTTTTTGTATGTTGCTTGCTTCCCTCAGAGTGTGTGAGATATCTGTACCACACACCAGTATTTTCAACCTGAAAATAAGTTATCCTCCTCAATTTTTGGAAGCCAGCTAGAAGCAAAATTCATTCCGAAGATGCAAACACATTATTTTATTTTATGCACCACCGCAATCTGCATAACTTAACATTGATTATGTATCAATGAGGCAGGGGTCCCTTCTGCATCCTTGAAAAGGGGATCCCTACAGTGAACACAATTGTCCTCTGTGGCTCCCACTTGTTACCTATGAGACAGGGTCTCTTTTGCATCCTTGAAAAAGGGATCCCAACAGTGAACAAAATTGTCTTCTATGGCTCCCAATTGTTTACCAATGAGGCAAGGGTCTTTTTTGCATCTTTGAAAAGGGGATCCCTACAGTGAATACAATTGTCTTCTGTAGCTCCTCAGCCAACCCCAATCCTTCAATTAACTGATGAGTCCCTTGTGACAAGATTCTCCCAAAATTCTAGCAAAGTATAACTTGTTTACCTTTCTACCATGAGGAGGACTATTGCCTGGTTATACAATGTTATGTGAGTTTAATCTAATATAAAAAATGAGTAAAAATTCTGAAATTTTATTGGCCAGGGCAACACTGTTTGCTATCACCATTGACTGACTTGGTTTTAAGTTAGTGGGGTCAAATCAATCATCTAGCTTGTGTCCCTAGGACACGTGTGTCTTCACACAAAGTCATCCTTTTCTGAATAGACTAATCAGTTTGCTGTGACTTTTATGTCCTCTTGAAGAAAAGGTACAAACTGCAAAGGACAATGTGCAATCACCTTTGTGGGGTGTCACTTTTAAGTGGACATAACTTAACATTGGTTACCAATGAGGCAAGGGGGTTCCTTTGGCAAAAGACCATGAAAAAGACGACTCCTAAGGTAGGAGGTCCATAAATCACTCATTTAACCCTGTAACATTTAGATGTCCATATTCAAGACAATGAATAAAATGCTTCTAGGCCTTGTATACTGGATCAAGAAAGTACACCCTATTGAAACAATATTGTTTCAATGGTTTTGTAGTCTAGTATTGAAAATATATTATTACTATACAAAAGAAGTATTGTAACATTATAGTTTCAATAGAAATGCTATGTTCCTATTGAAACTACATTATTATAGTACTCCTTTTATACTAGAACAATACACTTTCAATACTAGACTACAAAACCATTGAAACAATACTGCAACAACACTAAAACAATGGTAGTGGTGGGGGGTAGCATTAGAAGATTTTTTGGGCTTTTGAATGCCTGCGAGTTATCACAGCCTGTGAATGCAAGAAACAGGTTCAGTGCAATGGTCTAACGTGGCCGAGACCTTGCCACGTCATTGACCAAATTTTTTTTTAAAAATTAATTAAATTTTTTTACATTTGGAGACTATATTTTTTTTTTTTTATGAAAAAGAAAATTCTGACAACGGGCTGTTCCCGTCACTGCGGGGAATAGTTGCAGGGGAACAGGCCCAAAACAGGCTTCTAGAACCTCCAAAACTCTTCTAATGTTCCTGATGAGTGAGTGAGTAGTCTAACAAACTTTTCATTCATCCAATTTAATACTTGAATCTTCAAGAGATCACCTTTTTTAATGATCAATTTCTTGAAATTGCAATAAATGATATTTTGTAAAAAGATACAAGCCAAAATGTGCAAAAAATAAAAAAAAGATTGAGGTGTTAGGAGTTAAGAGCTGAAATTGAATTTGGGGAGAAGTGAAACTTCTTGAAATATTCTTTAGTAAATTTTCCTTGAAAGACAAGTGGGATTGACATCAAACCACTACTAGAAATTTCAATTTTTCTGTTGTTTTGATCGCATTGATCTAGTCGTTCTTTTGTTGATTTTCAATAGAAATTAACAAATTCCTATCAAAATCAACAGAAAAACGACTAGATCAACATGACTAAAACAACAAAAAAATTGAAGTTTCTAGTAGTTTCATTTTTGGAGGAGCTTTGTGGAATTAGTTATGAAAATTTGAAGTTGAAATGGCATAAGGCTTTGAAACATTAGAGGATTTCTAGGGATTAGGGAGGGCCATTTCAAACTAGTACATTGCTAATTCTCCCCCCTGCAATTTTTGGGGAATGGCTATTCTTGAAAAAAAAATTTCAACAAATTTTTTTTATCTTGAAATGAAGAAAAAAAGTAGAAAAACAAATTTAGTTTTTTTTGAAAAAAAATCACTTTTTTCAGATGTGGCAGTCGTTGTGCCACATCATCAAGCTACTGCGGCCCTCTATAGGGCTATTCCCACAAGTTGGGAACTGACAACCCTCCTGAGCAAGGAAAACTCCTCTAATGTTGCCCACCTCCTTAAATGTTCATTACTTGCACATTGTTGAAGGCTATGAAAAAGCAACATGTACAAATAGTATACATTTGAAGAGGTCGACAATTTTAGAGTCAAAGCACTTTTAGAACCTCCTATTTATAGTGAACAAAATTGTCTTTTATGACTCAACCAAAACCAATTTTGGAATTTAATGATAAGTTCCTCCTTGGTATCTATCAAAGCATAATATTTTTTCCAATATGGGGAGACCATTACATTGTTATACAATGCAATGGGTAGTCACTCAAAAAGGACACCAAAGTTCAACACCTCCTTCCCAAAAATGGTAAAAAAACATTTTTATTTATTTATTTGTACCACCACCACCAAATTTAAAAAAAAATTCATATTTAATTTTTTATTGCCCCTAAACCATATATCTTTTATGAATGCATATATGATAACAATTAATATAGAATATGTGACTGTGTATATATATATATAATTCAATTCAATATATAGTATTCATGTCCATATTTGTATCATGTATTCATATGCCATGCTTGTATTGTATACATATTTGTATTAGCATACCAACACATATCATATATCCAAAAGGTAGAGGTTATTAGAAAAATATTGTATGAGGGGTTTGAGGGGGGGCTTAATTTTTGGAAGGCATGTGAGTTGTCTCAATTTAGTGGATAGTCATTTTCAATGTATTTACACATTTTCTTGTGTGCATCCCTCTTGAAGCTACCAACTTCAATGAATTATATCAATTAAAATATTGGAGCTTTTTCCTTGAAACTACTTGCAATTAAAAGATTATAATTTTGGCAAAAGTCAAAGTGTACACTTCTCACTTGGGATGCAAAACTTAAGATGGACAATAAGCTTCTTTATTCTTAATCCTATAGAATCCTTTTGGAAAAAATAAAAGACAATATTTAGAATGAGTTTGACCCTAAGAGTAGGAAAGACCTTATTGAATTGATGCAAAGAACATGGGAAGGGGTATCTATGGACATGCTAGAAGTTCTCATTTTACCAAGGCTTCATAGAATGAATGTTTTAACTTGTACAAAAGGTTGAAGTATTATATAGTAGATTTGTGGTAATACTTAGCTAGCCAAATTCTTATATTCTTTCAAAATTTTCAACATGCAAATGTTTTATATCTTTAAAATACATTATTTGGTCTTTCCAATGAACTTTATGATTTTTTTGATTTGGTGGAATTTTGAGCTAGTAGCAACAATTTCAAATTTTTGGTTTGTAGAGGTTTTGAAGTTTGAAATAGAAAAATAATGTGTAAACCTATTGAAGGTGACTATGCATCAACTATGGTATAATATCCTAATGACAAATGTAGGAGTGGTTGACGTGTTGTAATTGCTATCCCCAACAAGATAGAATTGTAGGAGCATTCGAAAGCATCACTTTTTTCATGCTTTCATCTTTGAATGCAAATGAGAAATATTTGAATAGATTGTTAGTGACTTCAAGAGGAATTCAACCCAATTTGTTTTGTAATTTTTAGATGGTCATTTATTATTCTACAAACTATTAAAACTGAAAGTATAAGTTACCTATTTCTACCACTAAAATAGACTCCCCTTAAATGGACCCTCTTGAAGCATGAGATGTTTTGACTGTTGTTGGTTAATTCAAGAAACTCATCATCTTCCATTGGTTGTTCTAGCTTGAAAACTTGAGGCAAATTTTGGAGACATAGAGGCATTGACTCTCAAATTTTTTTTGTTCTTTCCATAGGTGGCAACAAACGGAAGGTGGGTGCTCCTACCTTAAAGCATTTCATTTCAAAATTTGCACAATATATAATTTGTATCACTTGTGTATTGGTAATAAAATTTGTCAAGTTAACAATTTAGAGGTGAATTAGCTCATAGAAGATAAAATTATAATTATTTTTTAATTCCATCATTCAAACTAACTCAAATTCTACCAATATTGGAAGATCATTTAAGATCACCAATGTGTGACAAAATTTGTCATTAATTTCAAAAGAATGGAAAACCTCTTGTACCAAAAAATTGCACTTGTGCGCATAAATATCACATTTGAAAGTATTTAAATAGGCATTTTGACATAATTATTAATACTAAATTATTTTCATTTTAGTTAAGTCTTGTTGGCAATTACAAAAATTATAATGCATTTTTAGATTTAATTTTAGAGCATTGTAAATATTACTAATAAACATTCGAAATACTAATAGTAGATACAACCAACATTAGCTGTGGATTGCTTATATATGTAGTCCAAAAAAAGGTTTTCTTGTAGATCAATTTTCCAAGTGCTTTTTTAGTCTATTCAAACCATGTGTCCACTACACCAAAATGGTTATTTAGTGTGGATGAATAAATGGTTAGTATGAAAAATAGAATGACCAATTTAATAATGCCATTTCTACGCACTATTAATGCTAACTACCTTCACTAAAATTGATGTTGAATAGAATGTCCTTGTAATAAATGGTTTAGACCGTACTAAATAATCATTTTAGAATATTGCAAAAATAATTGAAGGCTCTTTTATATACATTTTAGATATTGTAATTAGATGAAATTATCTTGTTTTATGCAATACTCTTTAGCCTTTTAACTTAAAAAGGTCAAAGTTGTACCAAAGGATTATCCCTCCTAATATGATAAATCAACCTATGAAAACAAACCATCAGATGAGATTTCAGCCATTGAGAGGTTTGTGAGTTCTCTTGCATTCATCTGGGTTCCAAAATTCTGCGCACTGCTTCGTAGCACTTGCATGATGTGGCATAGAGATTGCCATGTCATTTTAAAAAAAATTTAAAAACTTTTTTGCATTTTCAAATTTTCAAAAAACAAAAACTTTGATAGTGGTCGTTCCCAAACTACTGGGGGAATAGTGTTGGGAATACGCCTAGATGGTCCTTCATCCTCCCCCCCAAAAGAAAAAAACACATCTAATGCACCCATAATAGATATCTAGGGAATGATCCATTATAGTATTACATCAATCAATGACAAACTTTTTGTTATAAATAAGATTTGGGCTACATGAAGTTGAATTAGTGTCCGCAATTAATATTTGGGATGATGGCGATTTAGTGATTAGTGACTACAATAGGAACTTCCACCTTTGTAATATAAATTTGTCATAAGGAGGTGTTTTTTTTTAGGTCTTCATGTTGTAGCCATGTTAAGAAATATTGTGATTGCTTTAAATGAGTAAGATGACCATTATAGATATACTTTTTGTTGATTTTGGGGCAATCTGAAGTCTCTTTTGGCTTGCCAATTGGATAATACACCTCGAAAATTCACAACAAATTGATACTTTGTCAAAAAAGTAAAATTTCAATTGTTGTTCTCAATTCTCAAATTTGTCTAAATGCCCAAGGTACTAAATTTTGGTATTGACAATCCTTTGAAGTTAAATAAAATTTGACTAAGTTGCTATTTTTAATAGTTTATATTCTTTCTAAATGATTTTTGAAGTTTAGTTTTAGCATCAAAAATCCAATTTTGAAAATGGTTGATTATAGTTTTTCTATTCAAGATTTTGTCCAAAGATGTCCATTGCAATATTGACTTTCTAGTGTTGAGAGCTCTTGGAAATGAGCCTCTAATAAAATAGACCTTGGAGAAAATTTCACATTAAAAATTTATTTAAAAAAATTATAGAAGAAATTTTGAGAAGCCATAAATTGATTGGGGTTATGCATGTTATGTCCTTTAACCTCATATTTTTTTGTTGACCATTTTTTTAGATTCGACATGTACAAAGAGGATTAAAAGATTTCCAATCACTTTCATAGTTTTAACACCCTCATGATCAAACATAATCTTTCAATCCGTAAATGATATGAGTTCTTGTGTTTTCTTTTCCTATGTGATCTTTGGCATATCTAGTTTGAAGTTGTACATTTACAATTAAAAAAAAATCAATTCAACTTCTCAAAATAGTGGCATTTTGTTCAGTTCAGAGCAAATTCCTAGAAGCTCTAAAAAGGCCTTAAGCATTTAGAGGTAAAATGAAATTTAAAAAAAAAATTCAACAATGCCAACAGGACAAACCAGACATTCTGCCTGGCATAGGCAGTGGCTTACGTTACAGGGTAACTAACATCCAGTGTGATATTTTCTAGCAATGGTAAAAAGCGTCAGTCTAGACACTTGATTCGAACATTAAAAATAAAAAAAGAAGTTATGTCATCGCCGTACTATAATGAACAACTGCTAAAAGGTTTATTTCCGGCGTGCCACGGCGTCAGTCACGAGTTCACCAGAGTCACAGACCCCAAAATGCAAAGATAATGATCCGAATCAGGAAAAATGCATGATCCCAGTGAGTTGAGAAGAAAGAGAGAAATCACTCTTTACAAGATATAGTCCCAGTTTTAATAGTTGAGTTCCACATCATTCAGCATATTCCATGTCTGATCTCAAATAAATTTTTTACATATTAAAAGCATATATATTACTAAATTAATTTGATTCCAGAATCACAGAAAAGCATCATTCCTAGCACCTCAGTGCCTTGTATCCAAGTCGACGTCGGCGAAAACCTCGACGTACAGCGGCACCAGTCGATCACTCACTGCTCGTGTCGCATTGACCTGAAATTTTATACAAAATCTCCCGAAACTTCGCAGCCGCTTGGTACTGGTGATGCTGCTCGATCGATGTCGCTCGGCCCCACGGATCCCACTCCTCCCAGCTAGCCAGCCAGCTGCGATAGAAAGTGTGTGAACCGTGAACTAGTGTACGTACTGTGGAAATGTTCCAAAAGCGAGTAGTTTATAGTTTTTCAGGTACCTGATTAGATGGCAAGCAAGCCAGAGCTTCTGACGGAAGGACCTTGGGAGTCCCTGGAGATGGAGTCTCAGGGGCACGAGACTCATCGCAGCACTACAAGTCTACAAGGAAAAGCAGCCACGCACAGCCGTTGCCTGCTTAATTGGAATGCTTATGCATTGACAGAGTTTCCGAGGTTGATAGTTGGGGAGTTGAAGTACCTAGATCACCATTGCGGTGCAGCCTGTGCCTCTGTGGTGTCTGGAATTAATGGCTTGGAAAACGTGGACTGGGTGATGTACGTCGCGATACATCAAAAGTACTATTTGGTGCACAGCAAAATTGGCTGCTGATCAACACTAGCTTGTACGTGACCGACTGACTGAATTATTCACCGTTGCTGCTGGCTAGCCAGTTGAACGGTACGCTCTCCTGTTTGGAATAGTCCTGAACGGGAACTTGTTGGTTGAGTGTAGTTGAGGTTAGTTTTGTCTGAGTGTATGCGTTTGTACGTAAGTGTCTTTGCAATGTCCTTTACTTCTTCAGTTTTTTTGCTTTGGATAATTTCAAGCGAACTTCGATTTTGAGGTAGCTAGCGCTGACAGAGAGGATGTTCTGTGCATATGCACTTTAACGAGGTTAAGATATCATCATATTAATATTTTATTTTATGGTGCACAGAACAGAGTGCTGCACTGTCTAGAAGTGTGGACTGCGGAATTGATTTGAAAGGTTCCTGCAAATTGAGCAAGTAGGAATTCAATTGTTGATGCCTAGAAAACTGTCCACAATGCGAGTCCTCGTTCGTTCTCAGACTGTATATATACAAATTGTAGACAAGAAAATTAATACTTCCATTACTCAAAGAGTCAAAGAACTATTCTGTCTGTAGACACTCTGTTTTCTCTGCTTGAATGTATAAAAGGTTGTAGTCTTCGAAGAGATCCTGATTTCTTAATCCAATCTAGAAAAATGCGTCCTCCAATTTTTTCCACTATCAGGACTTGCTGACTGATGACGCTGAAAGAACACAATTACCGCGTTCCGCAATTCAAGCAGGCGATCAAGCCACTTCCCACCGCCGCACAATTCCTACCAAACGTTATCATCAAGCTCACTTTAGGAGCTCTTGATTTCAGCGAATTCTCATGAAATCGGGCGATTGATCCTTGCTTGAATTGTGTTCCACCAGGTTTACAAGCTTCGCAGAATGTCGTCAGGAGTTCCATCCGCGTACAACAACACGGGCGGCGTGACCCCCGACTGGCTGAACAAAGGCGACAATGCCTGGCAGCTCACCGCCGCCACTCTCGTCGGCCTCCAATCCGTCCCCGGCCTAGTAATCCTCTACGGCAGCATCGTCAAAAAGAAATGGGCCGTGAACTCCGCCTTCATGGCCCTCTATGCCTTCGCCGCCGTCCTCCTCTGCTGGGTGATCTGGGCGTACAAGATGTCGTTCGGGGAGAAGCTGCTTCCATTGTGGGGCAAGGCGGGGACTGTCCTGAGCCACAAAACCTTGCTCAGACAAGCCATGCTCCCAGCCACCGTGCATAACCACCATAATGGGACGCTCGAGACGGCGGCCTTGGCGCCGTTCTACCCGCTGGCTACCATGGTGTACTTCCAGTTTGTGTTCGCGGCGATCACGCTGGTTCTGCTCGCGGGGGCGTTGTTGGGAAGAATGAACTTCCGAGCGTGGATGCTGTTCGTGCCCTTTTGGCTTACATTCTCATACACTGTGGGAGCGTTTAGTCTGTGGGGAGGCGGGTTTCTGTTCCAGTGGGGAGTTATTGACTACTCGGGAGGATACGTCATTCATCTCTCCTCGGGAGTCGGCGGCTTCGTCGCCGCGTTCTGGGTAAGTTGGCACACTTGGCATAATCGATCGCTTTTCATGATATTTTCTGACATTAGTTCTAAGCAAATTTAATTCCTGGTACTTCCTGAGAGTTGTATTAAGCAAGAAATTTCAATTCTTGAGATTTTCTGAGAGTTCATTGTGTTAAGGAGTTATTCCGATTCCTGGAATTTTTTGGAGAGTTGTATTAAGCAATTTTTCCTGAGATTATTCTGAGGCCTGAGAGTTTTGAGGTGATTGTGTCCCAGTGGTTTCATTGAAAGAGATGTGACAAAAAAGCACCCGGTTTAGCATTCCTTTCCATTTCGTTAGAGGAAAGATTTCAGGGCTGTTTGTTCCCAAGACTAGTTGCTCTCTACGTCAGAAAGTCTCCTAAGAAAAGCAATATAAGATTGGTAATAGCCAATAAGTAATAAGGTTCTCTCAGAACCCAAAAATGCCTACCGACCAGGCTACCCCCAATAGAGTCTTCGTTCAGAAGGTCAACGTTAAACTTCTTCTGGTTCCATGTTACAACGACAGAACTTCAATTTTGCAAGACCACAGATGTACCATACAACAAAAAATGGTTATCTTGGTGTGAATCTCGACAACAGGAATGGACGGTGAACTACGAATTTGGGAACCTAATCGATCTGCAAGTGTGAATCCCAGTAGCGCTTTCTTCTTATGGAGCTTCAATTTTCTGTCCCCATGCGTGCAGGTCGGGCCGCGCTTAACCCGCGACCGGGAGCGCTTCCCTCCGAACAACGTCCTGCTCATGCTCGCCGGCGCAGGTCTGCTGTGGTTGGGTTGGGCGGGCTTCAATGGCGGCGACCCGTACGCCGCTAACATCGACGCGTCCATTGCCGTCATCAACACGAACGTGTGCGCCGCGACCAGTTTGCTCATGTGGACGGTCATGGACGTGATGGTGTTCGGGAAGCCGTCCGTCATCGGCGCCGTGCAAGGCATGATCACAGGCCTCGTCGTTATCACGCCCGCCGCAGGTACACCTCCATTCACCCCGCGAACAGTCTCCAATTCTCGCAATTCTCGCAACCTGCTACCGAATTTGCGCAAATTCCCTTACCCGGTTCAAATTCTTGGATGAATTCGTATTGGGTTACCAATTTGTTGTCAATTGGTTACAAATCAGGCTGAAATATGCAAATTCCCTCAGCCAGATGAAATTCTCTGACGAATTCAAAAATTTGGGTTGTGTTAAATTTCCATTCCACCAGGAGTGGTGCAATGCTGGGCGGCGATCGTGATGGGCATTTGCTCCGGTAGCATCCCATGGTTCACGATGATGGTGGTGCACAAGCGCTGGTCGGTTCTCCAACGAGTCGACGACACACTAGGCGTCTTCCACACGCACGCAGTAGCGGGTTTCCTTGGCGGCTCACTCACGGGCTTATTCGCGGAGCCTCACCTCTGCAACTACTTCCTGTCCGTGACCAACGAGCAGGGTGGATTCTACGGCGGCGTGGGGGGCAACCAGTTCGGGAAGCAGCTGGCCGGCGCATGCTTCATCATCGGCTGGAACGTGGTGGTAACGAGCATCATTCTGAACGTAATTCGTATCTTTGTGCCGTTGCGCATGACGGAGGAGCATATGATGGTGGGAGACGACGCTGTCCACGGAGAAGAGGCGTACGCACTTTGGGGTGACGGGGAAAAGTATGATATCACCAAGCACGGGGTCTCCGATTATGATGATACCAACCACGGTGTTGGGGATGGGAGCCAAGCGCGCGCGCCCACTGTTACGCTTTGAATGCATTCTGTAGTTTTTTTAGTACAGTTTCTTCCTTTGTGTACAATAATTTGGTAGAAGGAATGGGGATTGTCCTACAGGGGATGTATGTGGAGTGTCAAATGGTGGACATATGTGGACAGACAGGAAACAACGGGACGGAAATAAGCGTCAGTTTGCGGGGAAGATCACTATGATACATGGGTGTCCTGTAGGGGGAGAAGTTTGAGCCAACCCCCCGAAAAAAGATAAATGATTCTTGACTGGCATTGTGAGTTGTAAGCTGTGGCGATAGATTGTAACGTGTTTCAGTAATAAAATTTGTGGTTGTCCAGAACACAATGACATTTGTGCACATACGAATTCATTTTTGAAATGGGACTTCGGCTGGAGTATTGGACTGCCTGTAGTTTACGTGAATGAACTGGAGCAGTGAAATATTGAAACACTGGTCTAATTGAGAAGCATTATATTAATTTTCTTGTCAGGCATACAGTGACTATAATATGACTCAACCAAGAACTGGATGAGAAGAAATAAATCACTCTAATGTGAGCGACGCTCAACTTTGGATATAAGACAGGAGTTCTGTATTGTGCGAAAAAAGAATCTGAATTCCTTTCTTGGCACACTCTACAGTGCTCCCAATTGTCGCTCCACAAGAATGCTATGGAATCTCTTATCTTCAATCGTTCCCTTCCGCTCGAATTGCGAAAAAAAATCTGCTTCACATCTCTTCAATTCTTCGCAGCAGTGGACATCCTCATCAACCAAACAGCCCACTCAAATGGCTCTACTTCGTTACAGGGGAGTATACACGGTATCATGAGCTAGCTATTCTACTTAATGTCGATTTCTGAAAGACCAGGAATATACTCTAAGCTTACATCGAAGATGACGGGGCTACTGGGAGGTACTCGGGGCCGTCCCGCCGCAGCGCACACCAAGTCCTTTGGGGTAAGCCAACTGGCGCAGACAAACGGCAACACGAGAATCTGTTGCAATTGCATCAGTCCCCATGTCAATGACACGAGGACATTCGAGCAGAAGAGAAGGGGTCTCTACCGTAGACCGAACGTAACGGTGGTCTGTTTGTGGTGCACCCTGAGTCCCGTAATACGGAGTTATAATGGCCGCAACTGCGATTACAAACAAAAGCAGCTTCGGAAGGAAGGCGGTGATACCTCGTCAGGAATGTATGATCGGCGTTGGCCCCCCACTTTCATGGTTAAAAATGCCCTCGTCCAACCCCGCCCTTGATGATTTGCTTGGAAAGAGCAACCTTCACGAATTTCAATTTAACTTTTTTTTTGTTCTGTTTTTCTCTATTGAAAACTTCCAGTACAAAACTTCCATTACATACTTCCAGTGCAAAAACCCATTACGACACCGTTAGAACTGAACTCCACAGAAAGCGCCATGTCTCCACATTGTAATCCTTGAGAAGGAAGCTCCTGTTTCTAGAACTTTGGCAAGTTGATAGATGCTCATTCTTGTTAACCCTGAAGCGCTCCGACGTCCATATTCAGGACGATGAACATAGCACTTTCAGGCGATGTATTGTCTAGCAAACTTTTCATTCATCCAATCTAATACTTGAATCTTGAAGAAAAAACCTTCCTTTATGACAAATTTCTTGAAATTGCAGTAAATGATATTTCTGTAAAAAGATATAAGCCCAAATGTGCAAATGATCGGAAAAGGATTGAGGCATTCAGAAATTAATGTTCAATTATTTAGTCTAAGAAAGACCACGTATTGTGAAGCTCTAAGAATATTATTCATACTAGAACAAAGTCTATTGTAATTCAACAAACACCAAAAAGGTTCTATCAAAGTGTGCAAAGGTTTCTTGAGCATCAAAGGTTTCATTGTAAAAATGTTTAGATGTCATAAGGATTTAGCAAGCTAAGAACAAATGAATGAAAAACTATGCAGATGAGAACATAATGGATGAAAATGTGACACATTGTACATTATATTAGAGATCACTATTATCATTCTATTTTTTCTTCTAATATATTAGAGCTTGCAATGATTCACCACACACACCAACTTGGAAGATTTATGGATCCCCTTTTTCTAAAGAAAGATTCCATTGCCAATTATATATCATAAGTATTACAAAAAATAATGACACAAGTCCAGAGTCTCATCAATGTGATAAGTTATAGAGATCCTACCTCATAAGTAGTGAAATTTTTGTTGAAAAATAATTTCCAAAAATCTTACCTAATTTTTGACCTAGCTCCTATTACACTTGAAAAAAAAAGGAAAAAAGTGGATGAAATTGCCAAAATCATCTCTAATAACGTAAGACTTGCTAATATTTGAATGAAGTTTATTGATATTTAGGTAGCATTGTAGATTTGTAGATGATCTAAATTGGACAATTTGTTTAACCTTTTTTGTAGTGAGCTACTCAAGGTTCTATTTTTATAACCACGAAGTCAAAATCTACAAATTGTAAAAGGTTGAAAAAGTAGAAATAATGTTGCAATGATAATATTAATCTAGACATAAAATAATACGTATTTGAACTATTTATAATTGGTATCTTGATTAGTTGTGCCTAAATAGAAATCAAGTGGGAGAGAAGACCCTGTAGATTTGAGTTGAGCTTTGTTGTATATCCCAAAATTAATGTTTGTTTAAAGGGAACTCTTTGAAGGTATTTAGTTGTGTGTTACTTGATGTTGGGTGTAGATGTTATGGGAGGTTAGTGTGGTTGTGACTGTGTCCACCTTGGATATTGTGTAGTTGTTTGGAGATAAAGTTGGAGCAACGATTTGAGCTCCAAGCCTTTCTTGTATTTCTTCTAGTGACTTAGTAAGCTCTCTTGTGTAATGTTGTGTTGAGACATTTGTAACTAGAGCACGAGGTATTATTTTGGATATACCTTGCTTTGTATAACCAAATGGTACTATGCAAACATTTGTGAAGCCTAACTTCAATATGTTGTTCTCTATCACAAGGAGCTCTCAAATAGTTCCCTATAGGAAAAATTGACATACTTTACCTTCAAGAAACAACAACAATTCTAAGTAATATAGAGTTGTGTGATACATGGAGTTTTACAACATTCCTCTGGATTCTCAAAAGAAATTACAAAACACAACCTAGGGAATCACAAAAGAAATCACAAAGGAAATGTTGATCACATTATAGAGGAAATATTTCTCCTCATTTTGCTCTTACTCATAGTATTGTTTCTCATGGTATGTCATTAAGTGTTTCTCACAGTATATCATCTAGCCTCAGTTCTTCCTAACATTGCTCTTGACATTGCTAGAATGAAGATTTATCATTGTTCCCTCATCCACAATGTAGATCTACTACTATCACCATCCCTCGCAATGTCCATTGAACCATTGTGTCAAAGTTCTCTAAATGTTGTTCATGAGCTAAAGCCCTTTCTTCTTCTTCTTCTTCTTCTTCTTCGTCTTTAATTCCTTTGATCAAACTTCTATAGCTAATGCAAACATTCTAAGCAACACCTTGTGCAAATTTATCACTCCCATCATGTATATGGCAATCACTTTTTTTGCAACCAACACTATAAGAAATCGGGGGTAAATGTGATTGGGCACATGTGACTACATGTCTGGAATGTTTGGAATGCAACTAGTCCCTCCATAATTGCACCGGAATTTTGCAATCTCCAGCATTCCAATCATTTTGTAGTCGGAGTTGCAACTACAAGATGAACTAGCGACGATGTTTGTTTTTCATCCACAGTTTTCCATTGATAGTAACATCAACTAAAGAATGTAGGGAATGGAGAACTCAATTACGGAAGATGACTTCATGTCATTCATATGTCACTTAAACATTACTCATGTTGACTAATGCGCGACTAAATATTGGGCTTAGGGTGGCTGACTTGGAAAGCGGTGTGATGATGTGGCTAGCTCTCTATTGTGGTTTAAGGTTGCGAACTTTCCGTGGTTATGTTGCAGTAACACGAAGTCACGCAAATTGAGTGTGGCCATTAGGACACGACATGAACATAACTCAACTATTACTTACAATAGGGTCATGGGCGGTTTGTGAAATTTTTTCAGTATCTACCTCTATTCGGATGGGCAAGACAATACTATGCTACCAACTAGAACATGACTAGCATATTTGTCACAAACAAGGGAGTGCAGTTAAGGGGAGGGAAAAAAAAGTTGGAATATTTTGATAAAATTGAGCAATCTTTATCATAGTTGTAAAACCATTTTTACTAAAACTTCAAAATATGAAATATTAGGAAAGCATTGTTATAGAATTATTTTTTACCAAAATCCCAAAATATGAAAAATTAGGAAAATAATTAAAGGATCTTAAAATTACCTTCTTAAAATATTTATCTTTATATTGTTCAAAATTAATGTATTTGACTTTATGAAACTTTCAGAGTATGGATTGTGTAATAGAAGTTGAAGTCAAGGAATCCTAAAACCATTTAAGACTTTAATTATTTAGATTTTCTTGATTTAAAATTTGGATTTAGGAAATTACTTCATAATACTTAACTGTCACCCCCCAAAAATACATTCTTGTAGAAAGTAGTACATTACAAGAATATTTTAACCTATAATAACTAAAATTATTGTGATTTAGAAACATTAGTGTCACTTACAATAATAAGATAAATCCTTGTAATGATTTTTATATCTACTAGTTTAGTTTTAAATTTTATATTCATATATCCATTATGTTATTTATTTGGTAAATTGTTACATTAGTAAGTTATTGTAGTGTACAATTTGAATAATTCAATACTATTTTTCAAAATAATCAAAGGAAGGCTATTTACTTAGGTTTGAGTTTTTTATTGGACATAATTATCAATAAAGGTGTACACTTTGTATATGTGTACACCTACAAACAACTCTCAGGAGACGGAATGCACATGCATCCTACAAGGAAGACTTTCACATCATTGCATTTCAGTCACATTGAAGTCATGCAACAAGAAATTGGCTTTATAACTTTAGATCTAAGGTTTGAAATCTCAAATAAATTTTTGGAAATGAAAGATTGTTTGTTTTCCCAACTTTTATTAGTTTCAAGTTTTTTAAAAAGCCAATGAACCATGCCTAAATGTGGTTTGGAATTTTATTTTAATATAATTTCTATGTTTTATATATTCCATATCATTTGTCATATCTCCTACCAACCCACTTGTATAAATATTTTATCTTCTCAAGACAAAATAGTCTTAGTAAGTGGCCTTTGAAGCTATATAATATAGTTGTCAAATATGATGTGTTTTATATGATATATGGTATATTTGTATGATATTTTACACATGTATTATATATGGTATATTTTGTATGACATGTGGTATATTTTGTATAATATATGGTGTATTTTGTATGATATATTGTGTATGTATGATGTACTATATGTGGTCTATTTTGCGCAGGGCTAAACTAAGATGGCAACAAACACATAATTTTGAAATGACTTGATCGTCACTTGCATGCAACTACATAGTGACTTTGCTTCCCAAATTATATGATTGAAGAATGATAGCGCATATGTCATTTAACACTAATGAAACGCATCTAAAACAACTACGGAATGACTTCAAAATATTGTTGATGTGGAGGTCCACGTTAGTCAGAATAAGATAAGATTGTGACTAAAATATGACTAAAACATGATTGCTAACGTGGAGGTCCACGTTAGTCAGAATAAGATAAGATTGTGACTAAAATATGACTAAAACATAATTGCTAACGTGGAGGTCCACGTCAACTGGAATAAGATAAGGTCGTGACTAAAACGTGACTAAAATATGATTGTTGATGTTGAATGACATCAACAAAATTCACTCAAAAAAGGGGCAATTGCCCATGTTTTTTCCAAAATTTTGTCTTCTATGTTAGTAGTCTCACTTCATCCTCATCTGTTCAATTTCGTCCTCCAAACTAAATGTTGATATTACAATGTCACAGTTACATTCAATGACTTGTTTGGAATGATTGCAGGGCCCCTAGTCATGTTCTAGTCACTTTTGTTCGAAATGATTGTTTTGCAGTTGCATTTTGCAATCACATTTTGCAATCACATTTATCCCGGATTTCTTGTAGTGCAAAGATAACCTCTAAAATAGTTGCACATACAAGGATGCAAATAGGCAATGAATCCTTTAAGTAATATATGTTTTTAGAATGGAGCAAGATTGACATAATGTGAAAGGGACCAAATAAAAAACAAATCCAATGAAAGTTATGAAACCTTGAGTTGTTGGAAATGTGCAATGTATGATGTTCACTTCATCTCCCTTCTTCTTCTTCTTGATGTTGAGGGTCTCTTGCAATCTAAAAGTCAATCACATACTTCCATTCAATAATGACCTAATTGACTAATTCAATTGTACCATTCCAAACACTTGTACAAATAAGTACATTGATCATAGGTACATGACTTTTATGTTTGTCTTGGTGCTCTTCTTTTGTGCTGCCTTAGAGTAAACTAGACTTCATATTTGCTTTGATATTTTACATTAGTGTAGCTAACAAAATTTAGAACTCAATGATGGAGAGACACAAATTCATGTAATCTCGTACCAGGAATGGGGATTGTCCTGGAGGAGATTTGTGTAGAGTATCGAATGTTGGACATGTGTGGACAAACGGAAAACAAGGGGACGGAAGTAAGTGATCCATGATCCATCGATGCCCAGCAGGAGCAGAAGTTTGAGCAGAAGCAAAAAAATAGTTGAATCGTGATTCTTCAATGGCTTTGTTTGTTCAAAACTATGATACAGCCATGGATTGTAAAGTGTTTCAATAATAAGATTTGTTGTTGTTCAGAACACAATGACATTTGTGCAAATACAAATTCATTTTTGAAATGGGTTTCATATATAACAGTCTGAAGGCTTGTACTGGTTGTGTTGCAATATTGAAACACTGGTCTAATTGAGAAGCAGTATATTCCGTTGTCAGGCATGCACTGACTATCACATGACCCACGGCACGCAAGGACTGGATGAAAAGAAATGAATCTCTCCAATGTGAGCGACGCTCAACTTTGGAGATACGACATGAGTTTCTGGATTGTGCACAAAAAGAATCTGGAATCCTTTTCTTGGTACACTCTTCAGTGCTTCCAAGGGTAGCTCCACAAGAATGTTAAGGAATCTCTTACCTTTGGTCATCCTTTCCGTCTGAATTGCGAAAAAGAAATCTGTTGTTACATCTCTACAAATTCACAGAATTGGACATCCTCATCAACCAAATAGCCCACTCAAATGGCTCTACTTCGTTTCAAAGGAGTATACACGGCATCATGGACTATTCTACTCAATGTCGATTTCTGAAAGACCAGGAATATACTCTAAGCTTACATCGAAGATGACGGGGCTACTGGGAGGTACTCTGGGCCGTCCCGCCGCAGCGCCAAGTCCTTTGGGGTAAGCCAACTGGCACAGACAAACGGCAACACAAGAATCTGTTGCATCAGTCCCCATGCCAGTGATACGAGGATATTCTCGAGAGCAGAAGGGAAGGGGTCTCTACCGTAGACCGAGCGTCATGGTAGTCTGTTTGCAGTTTGCCCTGAGTCCCGTAATAACAATCAGCAACTGTGATTTACAAAGAAAAGCAGCTTAGGAAGGAAGGCAGTGATACCTCGCCAGGAATATATAATCGGCGTTTGCCCCCCACTTTCATCGTCAAAATGCCCTCGTCCAACCCCTTGATGATCTGTGTGGAAAGAACATTCATGATTTTCAAATCTTTATTAGGTCTTTGTTTCTCGATTGAAAGATCTTAAGCTTTCAATTGACGTGCACAAAAAATAAAGAAAAAGAAAAACACAAGAGATCAATGAGGATTCCAGAAAATGATGTTCAGATTGGATGTCAGAGTGGGAGCTAATCTCCACTTGGGAAATGCAAACTGCTAGTACAAAACCCCATTACGACACCATTAGAACTGAACTCCACAGAAAGCGCCACGTCTCCATATTGTCACAATCCTTGAGAAGCAAGCTCCTACGCGTCAATTTCAGAACTTTGGCGAGAAGAGAGATGTTCATTCTTATTCACAATACTTTCGACTAAGGCAGACCACATATGATGCAGCTCTAACAATATCATTAGTACTACTCTTATCATTCTACTTCTAATGTGTTGGAGTAAGAACTCACCGCACCGGCCCCGACTCGGAAGATATATGGGATCCCTTTGTCCAGAGAACTGTTCCGTTGCCAAACCCAATGTCACGAGTACTAAGAGAATAATCTCAAGAGTCCCATCAATGTGAAAAATTAGACATCCTACCTCATAGTTGCATTAGCTAGTACTAGTTAGGATATCTAGATAAAGATTTAAGGTCAAAGTGAAATTTGGAATATCCAGTTGGCTTACAGAAATTTTTTACTGGACAATCTCCAAATGAAACTACCGAGCGAACGTGAGCTGTCAAAAAATAGATGTACAAAAGCAGAATTGAACTTGAGATGACATTAGTGCCAACTAATTACCTGTCAAAGATTTTGCCACCAGGAATCATAGCCACGTAGTTCGCAGCGACCTGATTCAATAGGCATGTTCAAATTAGAAACTAAATTACCCTCGATGCAGTACAGTAAGCCAGTAACCATCTATTGAATTGCTTTCATTGCCTTCCTATTGTGACATTCCCAATTGCTCCCACCATCAACATAGCCAATTTCAGAAACGAAGTAGAGAACCTGGAAGCCAACAATCGGAACCTCTCCATCTCCAACAACAATGTCTTTGTACTGAAGACCCGATTCGGTTGTCTGCAAAGGGATCTGCAAAAATGGAAACAGGAGCGATTCAAATACATCGCTCATCTCATGAGCAAGGTATTTCACTTCCACATCAGAAACGTACTCAAGCCAAGGTCACACAGACTTTGGAAACAATCTAAAAATCTGGAGTTGGTGATTGGAGTGATAAAACATTGCTTCAACACTATTTGCAAGGTCCCGATTTGTCTTTGCCATGAGGCATAAACTATTGGGGTGACTATCATTCCACAAACTGGAATACGTAATATTCTTGAAAGGAGCTGCACACATCTTGGGCAAAACTGAAGAATTTACGGAAGAATCAAGGTATTCAGGATGCTCCGATAACGTAAAATCTTCTTTCCTCTCACATAGAGTTCAAGATTGAAAACATTGGTACTCAGTCAACTATTATAGGGAAAGAACACTAGCAGTATACCGTCAACCGTAGTACATTGAAGTCAAAAAGGGTGGGGCACCAATACAGCTCTAGAATGTTATGTGACTGGCATTTGAGAAACTGAATGCCAGATTTAAAACTCAAGGAAAATTTCAATACTCATGATTCTTTTAGTACAAACAGATCAGATCTAGACATTTATACATTCACCAACTCTTACAGAAATGGTTTCCCGATCAGTTCACCACATTTGTGTCGCCCTGCCTAGCACTTTAACAAGTCAGGGTACTGACCAATTTCACAATGGAAACCGTAGTCATGGTTGCAGAGATCTTACATTATCCAGATCCTTCTCACAATCGCCATCGCAGAGCTTGGCTGCTGGAGGGCCAGGTGGTAAGCTTGTAGCGTTGGCAAGGCTTCCGGGCAACCACGACAGAGCTCCTCCCAGTGCTATGGCGGCCAGAGCCTCTCTCCGCGGCATCTCAGCAGCCTGCACGTTCTCTCCTTTCCTGTGGACGGCGCATCGTACAACCGATGCTGGCTTGAGGTTCGAGGATACCGTCTTCACCGCTGGACATGCCCAGATGGCTGCTCCTAGCATCGTCACATTCGCAATCCACAATGTTAGGTCATGGCGTTCCCACATTGCCCTAATCTTGACTTCCAAGGCATCCAATTTGTATGCAGTCATTAAAAATCCACTCTCCATAAAAGTATGTGCACAAACGTAATTTAAGCATCCCAGGCATTCCAGGTGCACGAAGACATCAACTGCCTCCAATCCAGAGTTCTGTTATAAGAAAAAGTTAGACCTGCTGGATATCGTGATGTCTGATGTCAGATTGGATGCGTATCAAAATATGTAAGACATATCTACTCAAATACAGTGAAATATTCTCTGCACGCTCTTGAATATTCGAGTATACTATAAGGATATGATTGTGTGACAAAAAGACGGGTCACTTTATCTTAAACTTCATTTCAAACACACTAGACGTCACGTCTCTGTCTGGGAAGCCGAACCGGCTACAATCTCCTCCCATGTGCATCACAATCAATACCTTTGTGATCTTCTTCCAAACAAAATTCCTCCCTACAAGCAAACTATATTGACATGAATACCCAACCTTGCTCCAACCTCTGCAAATTGTATATCTCCAATTCCAGCTTCATTAAACCCAAAACTCTCGCTCCCTTAATGACATGGGTAAGAGCCTCCATCTCGATAGAACTAATTACAGAAGAAACGAGGCAGTTCAAAGGCACTGCAATTGACCCAAGCATTCGGAACCCGAGCAATTCGGAACCCCGAAGGCACGCCCAATTTCGACCAATCAACAAACAATGTAGAGTAGTATACATTGTAGTAGCGCAATCCCCAACCACAGTAAGAAATCACAGTTCCCATTCCAAAATCCAAAGCTGCCAAGTACATCCAAACCTCTCTTTACTCCTCCTACCACCCGGGGCCCCAAGTGTGCTACAATGTGGTCCGTCTGCAAGAAATTCTGGACGGCCATTTCAGAGAAGGTGGATTTGAGTGCAGCCAGACGAACCCGCAGTGGTGGAGTGGAGGCAGGAATGCGCCATGGCCGCCCGCCACTGAATTGGATGCGGCAACAGGAGCTTCGCAATTTTTTGTGACCGCTGCCTGGCGATGGATGGACGAAGGGGCTGCGAGAGTCCAGCGGGACGGAGTGAGGGAAGCGAGGTCGCTGTGACGCAGATGGGAGCTTGCGCTTCAGGGTGCTGCCTGCCTGCGTGGGCAGGGCGGGCTGGCTGGGGCACTGGGCCTTATCCCCTTTCGCTCTTTTTTCGTTGCGAATAGGCGGAGGCTCTCCCAGTAACAGAATAATGGACTAAAAAGGAGAGACTTCCGCTTCCATGCTCTGAGGTAACAACACGTAGACGCAACACTTTTCTTATTCTCACTACCTCAAAGTTCAAATGACCAAAATTTTGTGCATGAGATAGTTAGCGTGCTCAAGAGCAATGCAACCCAAGTGGTTTTGAAATTTTACGACCCTCTAATAAAATTTTATAATTTTTTGAAGTTGAAAACATAGGATAACCTACACATTATAAGAAACTCACTTTGGATGGACACCTTTGAAAGCACAAAATGTCTCAACTCTCATAAGTTGCTTCTAAAAACTTCTCACCTCTCATTGTATGCTTTTGAAAATTGTGTTGGTTTTAAGTCATCGAAGTGTTCATTCAAGGTCATTTTTTAGGTGTTCAAAGATGGAGAATGTTTCATTTTTGAGGTTCTCCTACCTTGTTGGAATCCAAAAACAATTTGCAAATTTCTTTAAATTAGAATTATTTTTGTCAAATTTCATCACGTTTGCACTTCTATGTGAGAAGGGAGAAAGTACATTTTAGGGGTGGCTTTTGTCTTGTGAATAGGAAAAACTACATTTTACTAGAAGCTTTGTCTTGTAGTCATATTGAAAGCAACCCAAAAGTTCAACATTAAAATTGATTTTCTAAAACTCAAAAACTTACTCCCCCTCCTTTTTCATTGGCCTTGTCTATAATCTTGTTGGCAAACTATTATGATTCTCTCCTTGCAAATATTGACCACTTCCATAGAGAGTTTTGAAAAACATTTTGTCTTTTAAGCAAAGTGTAGTTGATTTCAACACATGGAGGTTTTCTCTTAATAAGGTAGAACACCCTATTTCCATACCTTTAATAACAAGAACAATAACTAATTATCATCCTAGTTGAGCAAGGATGGTAGAAAATAATTGACTTTAAAAAAGCTGAAAAACAAATGAACAAGAGAAATTGTTGAATATAACAAGAATTAAATGATCAAGTCATATACAAAGAAAAAGTCCAATATTAGGTGGAAAGTCTAAAATAAATTTCAATTACAATCCACCATCAAGAAAGTTTTTGATGGCAAGGTGAAAGAATTACTTCATTGACTTTTAGTGAGTATAAACGGTAGAGAGGTTGTTTTTATAATCAAATCCATTATTCTTCATGAATTCTCAAAGGGTATGAGATAACTTGAAGATGATTGAGAGCTTGACTACTCATTTTCAAAACATAGGAATCATGTTCGAATTAAAATTTCATTTTTGCATAATAGAAAAAAAATTTGAAAAATAAAGCTAACTTTCATCTCTAAAAACTCATTTGTGATTTTGAGCTTCAAAAAAAAGTTATGGACAAAATTTAGAAAGGATGTTTGAAAATGTCTACTCCAATCCCTCTGTGAAATTTGTCCATAACTTTTGATTGGAGGCTTTAAATCTCAAATGGATTTTTGAAGATGAAAGTTAGCTTGATTCCTCACGTTAACTTAGTTCAAAGCTTTTTGAAGAAAATTATTCTACTATATATAAATGAGGTCTGAAATTCTACTTCAAATAGAATTCCTTGCTTTTAACTTAACTATGAACAGTTTAGCTCCTACTAATCCTAATTTACATATCCTACATGAGTTGTTTTACCACCTACCAATTGAAGGTATAAATTACAAAAGTAGGTTCAATTAATGTAGTGGCATAGATTGGCACCGTTTATGGTATGAGTGACTTACATCCAGCAAAATTTTTATGCTTTAGGGACTGGCAAGCGTGCAAATTTGTGTGTAATTTTCTCTATTCGACCAAAGAAGGAAATGTGAGAAAGTGTCCATAGTTGCAGTTTTATTTTGCTTATGAGAATACAAACTAAAATATGTTATTAACCATTGAGAATGCGGTGAAGGATTCTTTAAAAAAAAAAAGTAATACAATAATTATGGGAACTCAAAGTACATCAATCGAGGCGTAGAACCCAATGCACAACATCACAAACTAGTGCTACCACAGAAACGCAACAGAATCCTTCACTTCTTTCTTCAAACCACTGTTGCAACTTCCAATAGTTTAGAGCAATCAAGTATCATCTACAAAATCTATGTTGCAATATCAATCCTATGCTTGCTGGTAGAATCTTCATTCTCAAACCTGCATTCACAAATACAAAGAAAGAAATGGAGTGATCAGACAACAAGCTCCTAATTATACTAGGATCCGCAGGAGCAACTTTAGTTTTGTTTGGAAAATGTCGAACACAGCAGAATAGACTCAACAGGTTTTTAACAACAGGTTTTTGGGTGAAATTAGATAAGACCTTTAAACATGAATTTCAGATTTTCCCCATGAGTTGAGGTCTCTCTCTAAGGTCACACTTATATATGATTAGCGGAACCATAGAGGGACTAAATGAATGGTAGAGAAGATTCTGAATATGATGTTGTCCAAAAGGGTCCAAAAGTTTCTAACTGAAAATCCTGGTACCTTACAAAAGTTACATGAGTTGTGGAAACTTACGTTTGATCACCATGTGCATCATTCCGATCAAAAGGTAAAATCAGATTGAGAAACAAGGCAATAAATCCTCCAATTGAGAATCCATTCGAAATGACAATGATAAGTGAGTCTCTAAACCCTGAAAACATACCAAGTACAACATCCAAATCAGTACATCAAATCCAAACAAAAACCGCACTGCAGGACATGCATACCACCACCGTAGCTTCCATAACAAATTAACGTGTTTCAGGAACATTCAGACAACGTCATAAACACTATTTTCTCCATGATTCATGGGAACGACCCCTAAATGATTCATGGTGAAGCTTCATTTGCTTATGTTGTTTGAAAAATTCCTGACGCAGTCAAACTTTACAAAAAAAAACTCGTTCCAAACAAAGTTGGAGAATTTCACTGCCAGTTTGTTGTGGGTACCTCGGAAAGCGGGAGACCAGTTCGGATTGACAGGCCAAAAGTTGCCTTCAAAAGGATAGTCTGCGAACTGCCCAGTGATGTTAACCCAAGCAGGGACTAAAATGACGCCCATGCCGACACCAATAGACATGATAGCTATAAACCGATTTCGTCGGTTGAGACCTTCTCTGAGATTCAGCACATGGATGCCCGAAACCACAACTCCAGTAAACAAGAACGTGGTCATGCCGCCCAGGACACAATTCGGAATGGTCAAGATGATGGCGGCAAACTTGCCAATGATGCCAAACAGCATGAGCCACGCACAGCACGCAAAACCCGCGTAGCGAGACGCACAGCGCGAAAGGGAGATAACGCCATTGTTCTGTGCATAGGTTGTCACAGGCGTGATGAAGGCCAAGGCTCCAAAGAAGGAGTTGATGCCATCCGCTACCACGCCTCCCTGAATCCTCGTCTCAAACTTGTCCCCGTATGGCTCCAGGTGACTGGCTTCCGTGGTGGCTGTGATGTCGCCGATGCATTCCATTGTGGTCACCATGAATGATAACAGACACGGCAGGACTGCTGGCCCGTAGAAGCCCAGAGGGATCCGTTTGGTCCATAGAAAGGTTATCCACTTTGCGTCCGAGATCTGCTGCCCTGTTACGTACCTGGAAGTTCCAACCCTCAAAAATGACATCCAGAAATTCTCAAAAAAAACTCAAATAAACGTACAACATCACGTGCCCTTCTTATGTTTTCATGTAGTCTACCCATCTTATAACAACATATACAAAATAGGATATGATTTACATTCAATGAATATGCCTAAGACTGGTGTGCAACAGCATGCTACTTCTGCTTGCTCACAAAGTGTCAATCTAGGAGCTATTGTGCTTGATGTCAAAGTCTTTAAGTATCTGGCACTTAAGAAAGAAAAAGAAAAAAGATTTCAAAGGATTGGAGCATCTTGTATACCTTGATTCATGACCGACTTAGAAAATGTGCCCAAGGTGTTAGGAGCTTCTTTCAGGAATGTTATGAATTGTGATATATCACATGGTCCTTGCAGTGATGGATGTTATATAAAAATGGATTTAGGTTGAGACAGATCATACCTGTATGTGGTACAGACACCGTCGTTGCAATTTGTGTACTTTGTGCTCGCAGCAACAATCATACCCACAAGCAACCCGATGACAATCTGGCCACGAAACGATTTGAATACTGTGAGATCCACGGCTGGGAGTGGTAAAAACATGCTCCAAAAAAATGGAAATTGCATGAGCTACAGTTCAAATCAGCAAAGAGCTTGTACTCGAGGCTCGACATTGTGAGCTTCTAAAAAGTGCTTGAGACATCGTACCTCTATGTTGCGGATGAATGGGGATCCAAATACTTCAGCAAGGATAATGGCGAAAAACACAACCAGCCCTAGTCCCAGGTACACGCGATGTCCAAAAGCCAGCACCACTTCTCCATTTCCAGAGCAAGGAATCTTTGTGGTTAACACCTGAATCATGAAAGACAATGCAAACAATAAATACCAACTCTATGAGCAAAAATAACTTTCTTAAGCTGTTGTGAGAACACACGATGAGCTCAACATGGTGCACAAACAGAAGCTGCATTCTCTTTCCAATGATATTAAGGCACTGTGCCTAACAACAGAGCTTCACAAAAATATTTTTCAAAAGATAGACGGACAGCATCCTACAGGAAATTGCAAGATATGAATTAATAACCAAATTTATTTTTTAAAAGCAGAAAACGAATTACCTGACTACTGCAGAAGACACCTCCACCCCAGTTGGCGAACCCAGATCCAATAAGTGCGGTTCCTAAGAGAACGAGACAACTTCCTGTCACAACTGGAGGAAACAAGCGACGCAACACTCTGGATGGGACGAATGATATGCCGATCTGGTAAAAGCAGCACACCAAAATCTGCAAGAGACCAAAGGTTTTGCGACCTACAATTCATTAGAAACCGCAATACAAAGTCGACTACAAGGAAAGAAAAAAATCTCCCATCCAACAATCATTTACAACATGAATTCAGAAACCTCCTCTCCCATTCAACGAATGAATGTGGTACCAAAGTCCACCCTCCACAATTGCTATCACATGAAAGTAGCTAAAAACACTAACAATATTAAAGTATCATCACATAAACATGTATGAAGTCAACACATTAATTATCAAATTGCAAAGAAGTTGCCATTTATAAAGGTTCTTCACATCATTCATTACATCTCGTTCTTGAATGAGAAGGCAGAGGGGTCCTTTGTTACAGTAGCCCACAATGCATAGGCAAGCTTACATTCAAGATGTTCTACAATGAAAGGAGCCTTGATTCATGGAAAGCAAAGGTCCCTTGCCTTGAAGTTCAAGAATATTGTTTAATTCACATTATTGATTAATTCAAATCAAATGGACGTTAATGCAAGGGTATAAAGGTTGCCATGAAGGTTGTGCACGCATTAACATTAGCTTATGGTGTATTACAAATTATCAATTATTTTGTATTGTATTACAAATTACTTGTAGAGTTTATTTCGTAAGACTGTTGTGTAAGGATGGACTGTGACTCACGGTGCCCAGGACTTTGCCGTAAGCTGTTTCTGGAGTGAGGCATTTTCCTTCCAGTGGAGTTGTGCACGCTCCGCATGTGCCACCCACAACGCAAGGCACTCCCGCACAAGCGCATTGGCTGAGCGTGCTAATGACCTGCTGTGCAACTGGCACGAAGGAGAAAGACACCCCCATCACCGACAGCAAGCCTGAGCCGATCACAAACCGTGTTCCGGGAATCTTGATTTGCATCACTTGCACGAAGGACGCCACCGAGGCCACAATGAGCGCCGCCGAAATCAAATCTGCAGCACCGACATCACACCACACTCAGCACAGGGTAATGTAACAGCAACGAAATCGTTCGAATTAGGGCTGTGAGCAGTTTTTTAGTTGGGGCTTGGTGGGCAAGGGTTTGAGCAGTCTTGATGGTAGTCGAAAGGGGGTCCTAGATTCTCTTAGAATGCAGTATTTGAACACCGAATGAATTTTGTAGAAGGTTGTAGAAACATGTCACAAAAAGGTGTCAGTTACCTTACTCAGAGGCATGGAAAAATTACTATTCTAGAGAAGGTGATACACACAAATATATCGTGAAATCGACATACGACTCTAGATGGACACTCCCAACAAGTCATCCTATATTTTCGAGGACAACATAAATTATTGTTGTCACCTCGCTTCGACTGGAAACTCGGTAACAAAGCCCAGGCTCAGCTTGAATGAAAGAGCTGTAGGAAATGGCACTCGATAAAGTATGCAAACAGTAAGCTCTGTGGTTGGGGTGTAAAAGAAAGCTTACAGGCTTGATTCCCAGGTTTGAAACCAGACATGGCTATCAAGAGCGGCGCTGTGATGATTCCTGCCACCTGTTTCCAACAGTTTTGGTTCACATCAGAGAAGAAATGCCCTTGAAATGGCACCCACATCAAAGAATCCACTCTCGAACGCTGTCAGTGTGACACTATGCTAACATGGATTATCACTTGTATCATGGACACTTCAAAGTTCACATTTTAGAGATGAAGACAAAAAGAATCAGCTCGTAAGATTAACGTAAAATGAAGAAAATGTATTGCGATAGTTCTACGAACTACGCAACACAAGTGTCACCCTTGGTCTGTCTATTGACTCTATTCAGGCTGAAATATTTCATTGGATCTATCTCTGAATGGAGACACCAAGGCTGAGTCCTAATCTTGTATATTTCATTTATAAAGTCAACATTTCATAGTTGCGTAGATTGTAGAAAACTTCTCTAATGCACACTATGACAATACTGAATCCCCGAAACGGGCTTAATGAGAACTTCTCTTTGGACCTATTGATTCTAATGAAAGATATAATTACTGAAAGCTAAGCTCAAAACATTTAAATCTATTTGCGGTCCTGAAAAATCGGCACGGTGTGTTGTAAGAGAAAGAGAGAAGGGGAGAAGTAGGGCTTGCCATGGCCAGAGCGTGTTGGAGACCCATAACCAAAGCCACCAGGATAGAGAGCTTCTCATTGTGACCGAAGAAAGGCGGCATGGGGCGGTCATGCTTGCAGGGCGGAGTGGGCATACACAAGAACCGCCAGTTGTAGTCGCCCACTATCCGATCCTTCCATTTCCCTCCCTTCGTCGCCATCTCCTTAATACCACCGGCCGCTCTCTCCTCACGGCAACACTTCCAGATTTAATCACATGGAGGGTCTTGGGTATGTCGCCACGCACTCTTCTGAAAATTCCACAGAAAGACTCAAAACTGTAAGAAAAAAAAGCTTCCACTGTAAAACACTCGTCATTTCTCCAACTAACAGTGCCCATTGACGATGACAGAATAGCGCTCCATAGAATTCTACAAGCGAAGGTTGAATGCTACGTTTTGCAACTGAAGCTCTAGCTACTTCGTCCTTGACATAAAGACTGACAGAAAACTGACACAAAGACCTCTACAACGACGATACCTCCACATCAAAGCCACAAACAGAAATGCTGTTAGACTCTGGAAACACAAACAGAAATGTCGGTATACTGGAGAACTCATCATCACTACTGTAAGACGCTCATCATCTCTGCAAGCAGCATTGACGATCGATACATGTCTGTATTAATTCACAGAAAGCGCTGCTCAAAACTCTACACCAGAAGATCGAACACTTGATTTGCAGGTGAAGCTCTATTTACTCCTTTGCAAAACTTCTACAACTGCAATTATACCTCCACAGCAAGTCTGAATGTTGCGAATCCGAATGCAGTTTGAATACAAGCACACAAACGAAATACCACCAACTGTTACTCACACAACAGCAAGACTATGATCCCATGACTTCAATTCCCAGCATCCCCGCCAATCAAGGAGCACCTCCACCGCTGCCGGTATGGCTAACTTTGGAGGCTGACTTGCTGCAATCGAATCCAGACCCAGCTGCGCCATATCTAGAAATAGAAAAGCTTGTGGTTGTTTCGAAACTAAATTTAGGATGCCGCCAAGGAGGCTTACGCAGCTCGTACTGATATTCCATCACGAGGAGGTGGCGAGTTACTGGAGTGCAGAATCCTCGACAAATGGTGTTGCTAGGCAACAGAGATGCTGGGATTCACTCACTCACTTGTAAGTTTTTTTAGTTCATCCACTCAACTGGGAGGAGATTCAGGTGTCTGTGGCTGTATTTATGGCGTGTGAGATTAGAGAGGGGCTCTACTCTTTTTTTTATTTGGGATGTTCGCAAGGAATCCTCACTGCTGGGAGCTGGCAGCTAAGTTTTGGATGGGGATTTTCCAGGTGGATGGAGCTGTCGTCTTGCCGAATTAATGGAAGAGCACGCACGGCGCACTGCAGCTCGGCAATGCAATGCCTCCCAGTTTGCGTCTAAAGTCGAAACAAAGTGGACAGACTTCTCGCAGTGAATGGCTAACTTCTGCATGAATGTCATTTGTTGTGCACTTCATTCAACTAGTAATTTTCGTTGAGGAATCTTTAAGAACAAAATTGTGTAATGCATTTATACATGGAAAGAAGAAAGAATGCTCTATGGTGGGTTGTGAAACCAACTGGGACCCCAATTCCGTCAAAATCTAAAAGAGCGTGACTGTTGTTTTAGAATGTCAATCTTAGATTGTTCAACATCTCTTATTTTGGGGCACTCCAACAATTAGAAGTCTTTGAACAAACCTAGATCTGTGTTCAATAATGGATGCAATCAATACATTTGAAAGAATTCGATCATGGTTAGTTTCACAATAACTCTTACATAAATCAATGATGTAGATTGATAAATTGGAGTTGCAATTTACTTATATCATAGCTTTTACAAACAAGCTTGCTATCTTTAGTTTGAAAACTTCGAGTTAATTGTTATCACATTGGAGCCATTACTTGGCATGCTCAAATTTTACATCAATACAAAAAGGTCGAAACTTAGACTTGAAGGACCATTGCTTAACACGTCAAAATTGAGTGTAAGCAAAATATTTTGAGAGATCAACAGGATTCACCTTTATAGAATGTTGGTCAGTAAACTCTGTCGGGAATGTTGCATGGAATGATGCCCTCATGCGATGCAGTGAAATTTGCTGCTGTAAACTCCCACTCATGCAATACTTTGTCAAAAAAAACAAAAAAAATCTAGCTCCAGGATCAACGTAAGTGACGTGATCTCAGAGCTGCACTGTACAGTACTGTACTGAAGAACAACAAGGTACTGTACCGGGAACGAAGATTCTGCAGTTCTCAGGGACGTAAAAAAAAAATTGAGTGCTGCACTGCTGCCTCTGAAAGAAACGTAAGGTAGCCAACCCATTTTCAACTACTTAACCAATTATGTGTATTCTGGAGCGTAGGTTTCTAGAGTGGGGAAATTTTCCTGTGTAAAAAAATAGAATTTGGAAGGATTTCAGAAGATTTCAGAATTTTATTTCTCAAAACATAATTACTATGAATCTTTTAGTTGAAGATTCTCTTCGACCAAATTGGTCGTAGAGGTCTTCTTATTTCCAACCATGAGCTAGTTGCATAATCAACAAAGGATTGGTTGCAATATTGAGAGTCTTGCAACCAATCATAATGTGCCACAATTACACCGGAAACTATGCTATATTAATTAATCACTACTCATCTTTACCTAATCAGAAAGAAAGCAACTTTCATAACCAAAATAGAGGGTGATTAGAAATGGGTTCTAAGCTACTATAACATTGAAGAGCCTTTGTACCTTTCCTATATGCACCTTGATCATGACATTGAGCATCCACTTAGCTATTGATGAAATATCATTGGATGTAGAATATTCTACACTATCTATTATGGAGCCAAGGTAGTGATAGTACATGTTATTGAATGTTATAAACATTGATACTCAAGACTTGGGTTGCAACTGATAATAACTTACATCGTGGGGCTTAATCAAAGTTATTTTTGCAATAGGAACTTTTGAACATTGATTTTCAATGAAATAGGAGGAGCAAAAAATCCTTAAAACAAAATTGCAATTTTTGAAGTTTCACTTGATTGTAGTTTGACCATCTAGTGTGTGAAAACTAAATTTCTAGATACACATTTTTATTCCAAATCTAAAAATTTAATGTAGCTGTGCATATGAGTTTCTAGATACACATTTTTATTCCAAATCTAAAAATTTAATGTAGCTGTGCATATGAATTTGGATGCATTTTCTATAAATAATAAGGTGTTTTGGCTTCAAGAATTCAATTCCTACAATTATCAACAAACTAATAAAGAGTTGCCACTTGGCAATTTGGGGGCACTTCAATTAATCCATAAAGGCAATGGCTCCAAAAATCAACTTTTAGTCTATAAAAATTATGTTTTACAAAATAATATTGAATTTCTTTCTCCTACTATTCTATATTATATTAATACAACCATCTATTGTTTGGATTTTTGAACAAGTCTTTTCTGAAATTTTGGTGAATTTATGATTATTTTTTTATGCTTGGCTCATTTCAAAGAGATCCTATTAATGAAAAGTGTATGAATCTTCCAAAAAATAGATTTCAAACATTAATTGGTGTAGAAATTCTCAACCTAAGCATCTACATCATACTAAGATGTGTAAATTATAGTATATTCTATATACCCCAATATAATTTCTAATACTTGAAATTGGATTCATACACCCATGGGCATGTAGGGAAAAAACATCAACTTAATACTTTAATCACATATTGTAGATCTCACAAATGGTAAAGAATTTAAATTTGAAACTTTTGTATGTAGTCTATATTAAGGTGAAATTTAAGTCTTTTCATTGTGTTTTTTATTTTTTATAAATTTTTTCCATCTGAAAATCTTGATCTAAATATGTCTATTTTCCATATTTGAAGACTCAAAACAAAGGATTTTGGGAGATTAAGTAATTTACATGTAGAATAGAATCAAAATTATCATTA
Organism: Pseudoscleropodium purum; assembly: GCA_963969395.1. NCBI lineage: Eukaryota > Viridiplantae > Streptophyta > Bryopsida > Hypnales > Brachytheciaceae > Pseudoscleropodium > Pseudoscleropodium purum. The sequence goes on from OZ017798.1 coordinate 14,498,273, forward strand.
CAAGTTATTTATCACTTTAGATAGTCAAGTGATATTAATCATTATTTTCAAAAGGAAATTATTTTTGGGTGGATTTTTTCACATGTGTAAGTTTTCAAAGTCAAGATTTATTAAAATCTTAACCCCTAAAGTTCCTTCACGGCTTCACTATGTTTTCATCAAAAACACTTCAAAACTGCCATTTTTAAAACAAATATAAAAATATTTGGACACATAAAACCATAGGATATTTTATTATGATAATTTTAGAAGATGTGAAAAAAATTTCAGAAATTTCCACTGTGTAGATTGCAAGATATAAGCGTTTGAATTGACAAAAAGCCTATTTTGGGTCCTGCAAAAAACTAGGCAGCTACATTTCACAAGGTCACATTTGTATGAAAAAATGTCCAAAATGGTTGCAACTCTTTGGATTAATTCTCTGAGGAAAGTTTTCTAAGTGCTTCAAAAATTTCAAATCATTTGGAATTGTACAACATATAAGAAAAAAGTAGTAAATTGAAAGTAGAGAATGAATCAAAATACAAAATTGTTAATAATTTAGTTATGGAATTCAAAAATGCCAATCCCAATAGTTGTAATGTTTTAATAAACAATCTTCACCAATTATTTTTATTTTTTTTCAAAAATATTGAAAATTGAGTTCAATAAAGAACTTCAAAGTTTATTTTGGAGTAGAAAATCCACGACTGCCTACAAACTAAAACACCTCATAATTTTTGACTCATTGATTAAAATGGAATGATTCACAGCTTTATTTATATATATATATAAATAAATAAATCTAGAAAATTAATATCAAACTTTTGTTTATGAAAAAATAATTTTTTCAAGTCTACCCAGACTACCCAAGTTGAAAAATAAACTATATATTAGGCCATAACTTTTGACTCATATTTTCAAATGTCTTGAAATTTAGTGCACATGAAAGATATTCCTTGTCCACACCTTTCATTAAAATTTGGGCCAAAAATATAGATATCTCTGCTCACATGCACCTGCCCAAAAAAGTCATGTTGCCAAAAAACGCACCTTGGTCCTTTAGGGGTTAAAGTGTCATGAAGGTATGTGTTTGAAGAGCTTTCAAACTCATCCAAGAGCATTCATTGAAGGATCTATTACTCTTAAACTATGTAGCCATAATTAAAGGTAGGACATTCATCAAAACTATTTAAGGTCATAATAGTAAACTTCAACAAACTCTCATATCAAACATAATTGGAGGGGCAAACATAATCATGATCCTAAACCTTAAATTGAAATGAAGGCCTCAAATTTTTAACCCACAATAGAGAATGATGTGGACAAATTTTTAATTTGTCGTTTGAAATAATTAAAAATACACAAATTTTAAATACCTTGAAATTTTGTTCAAGTTCATCCTAAAATGGTAGGCTTCATACAAATTTGAGAGACTTTGAATAGGCCAAAGTTCTCATAAGCAATCATTTCAAAAGAATTTGCATCATGCATTGTCCTAATTTTAAAAATATATTAAAACTTTAGACATGACACTTTCAAAATCCCCTATTACTTCACACACACAATTCCTAAGAATGATGACTTTTCAAGGACAAGCCATGGACCTTGAGAGTTTTTTTTAAGCATTTCCAATCTGAGTGCAGAAAAGAGAAAAAAAAACTCCAACCTTTACCTATTGTTGGCATATATGAAAAATGCAGAAAGGACATGAATTTACATTCTTTTGCCTTTCAATTTGTAAAACTTTTATACAACTTGCTCCCAACCATATGTATGATACAAGCAAAAAATCAACTTGTACCACTTAAGGTAAGTTGTTGTAAGCTCAATGAAGACCAACTTCCATGAAAATCTTGGAGAGCATATCATCATAGAATGTCAAATTGTCTATCTAAGACCATTCAAAAATCTCTTATATGGGCAATTTCATTAAAATGCCGGTATTCCAAATGCCATTTGTACGATGGCAACTTATTTTGAATGCCATTTGTATAGTGCTTTCTACCGCATGGGGCCACGAAACACTACCGTGTGTGTGCATGGAAGGCGTAGGTGTGTTGAACCGCTCACAAAACCAATGGAATTCACAACTCCGCCATTTTTTTTTTCCAAAAACAATCTCATTTTTGCTTGAGATTTTTAGCCTTCTGCCAAAATAGTTTCTTGCCATTTTACTAGAATACTGCCATTTTAACAAAATTCCCGATTTATTCTAAAGCACTTCAACAATACATTATCTTGGATAGTCTTAGATTGTTGTTCTACAATGAAGACGTTGAGTACAATTGATGGATTTGGATCCAAGGTTGGTTTTACAAATATCCACCTTATAACCAAAACTCTACTCTAATCAAGATTTGTTGTATTCTATAAGTTGGAAGCCATGACATTGGAAGCAAGCACATTGATTACACAAGATTTTAGACTTGTTTTCATCCACTTTCCACCTCCAAAAGAACCCTCTCTTCAAACAAGATACTCTACCACAATTACTTCACCACCAAGCTTTTGGAGTGTATTAGAAATCCATAAATACAATTGGGTGGTTGTAAGAAACCCTTCATATTTATTAATCAAAAATGCAATTTTTGGCCATAGAAATGGGGCTACTATATAACACTACTAATATTGTGTGTTAGCAATGTTTTTGCAAATATTTATTGTAGATTAAAGGTGCCTAGCCTACAGATCTAAATTGTTGACTCAATACTATGCAATATTGTAGATTGTTGTGGGATACTACATAAACCACTAGAAATAAAAATAATAGAAAAAGAGTCTCTGGACATTTTCATTTTTAGTATTTCAAAAAATATTCAAATTTTTATTATAAGAAATCCATTTTGCTAAAGAAGATTGTACTGACATTGCACCAAAGAATTCTTTTAGGAAATTTTCATCTTTTTCATAGCCTTCAAGCAAAGGAAGGTCACTTTGACCCTATGTGCGCAACCGACATGTTGCTATTTTGTAAAAACTCATCATCAGTCCTTGTAATGTAGTAGACCTCCAATATGTCTAATTTATGGCTTTGAATTTTCATTTTTGGGTCAGAAATAGGACTAAATCCCTCCAAAATGACCAAGGTAGACATCCAATTGTGGGTAGGTTAAAAATCATAGAATAATAAAAAAATTATAAAAAAATTACCCAATGTCTACAACTATAGCATCTTCCTTCATTCCAAATTTCATACTAAACGGACAAACAATGCAATTTAAATTATGAGCAAAAATCCACCCATCAAAGGGCAAGGGGACAAAAACAATTGGGATAAGTATTTCTTGCAATCACCTAGTTGCGCAATTGCATCCAACTTGGTTTAAGTTAACTTGTTATAGCTTTGCAATTTGCTATAAATATAAAAAAGTATGGTATCTATAGTGGATCCACCCATAAACAATCAAATAAGTAATTGTGGACATGATCAGAAGTTGTATAAGGCACAACAAATATTTTCAGAGGTACATTGATAGAAATGATGGAGATTGCAAAAATTTTGGTAAATGTATCTCTTAAATTGAAATTATTATGAATTTTGAAGGCCAAAAGTTGGTTTGTACCTATGTCCAATGTTTAAACTATTTCCAAATTGCTCTTGTAAGAGACTATTTGTTGTTCACTTTGGTACTTCAAACCAAGCACATGTGTCATGAAAAAAATGGAAGAATCGATGGTCAGAAACCAAGAACTGATGTTTGGAAATTAATCATAACTATTCTTGGATTTCAAGCCCCTCTATTGATTGTTCGATGAGGTACTAGTTAGTAATGGGTGGCTCTACCTTATATTGATTTGTTCTATTAATGAATGTGACACTTATTAATCATAGTCACATGACTCATAATACATTCAAACTAATGCAAGCCGACATTGTTGTACATTATTGTAATTGATCTCCCTCCAAGATAAATTTGAAGTAACAATAATTTTCTGCTTTCACTAATAACACAAATGTGTGCAAGACTAGTCAATGTAACTTAGGAATACTAAAACTGAGTTTCTCAAAAGTGTGCCCAACTATACTTGGATAATAATAAATGCTCATTATGCATGACATTGAAATTAGACCAAACATAGAAAATTTAGTAACTTCACTTCAACCTCTTATAACTTTTGGATACAATAGCCAAATGTCAATTCTTGGATCTCACCTAAATTTAGCAACAATTTGTCTACATGTAAGGTCAAACCACCCATGACTGATCAAATAAGCAATTCTAGATATGATTTAGACTAGTGCAAGACAAAGCAAATATTTTTAGAGGTCAAAGAATAGAAATGACAAGGATTGCAAAAGTTTTGGTAATTTTATCACTTGAATTGTAATTACTATAAATTTTGAAAGGCAAAAAGTGTGTCAAACCCATTGCCAATCTCTAGGCTCTTCTAATTCAAATCATTCAAAAACTATTGTCTTATTCAATGCTTTTTACTTTTTTACTCACTACTTTGGGACATGTATCATGAATCTATTAGTCCCAATTTTGAAAAGGAGAAAAAAATAAATTCCAATTCCAATCATTCAAAAACTACTGTCTCATTCTATGCTTTTTGCTTTTTTACTCACTACTTTGGAACATGTGTCATGAATCTATTAATCCCAATTTTGAAAATTAAAAAAATAAATAAATTCTAGCTATGGTTGGAAATAAGTCAGTCTATAGGTTGATTATTGGACCTTGATTGAGAATGGATCCCTCTACCTTAACTCCAAACTCAAACCTCACAAACACAGATCATGGCTGACGGAATTTTGCTCGGTATCACCTGATGCTACCTAAGTCCATTTTCAAGCTAAGCTTCGCAATTCCTCATTTCAGTCAGGGAAATTTCCAAGTTCACAAGAGCAAATGAGCGGGGTAAGAGAGTCCTTAGTCAAACGCCCTCTGGCGCGCTGGGAGGTCGCTTGTCTTGGAGAGGCCACAGAACCAAATCTTGGGTTCTGACCTGATGATGGGTCCACAATTGCAAATGGAATATGGAACAAGGAACAGTTCACGACTTCTAATTGTATTGGCTTCTTGACAGGCACCCACTGCAGAAATTACTTACATACAAACACTGTCGAGTAGGGCTATAGAATACACTTTCCAGAACTCAACAAGCTAGCTACGAAACTGCACATGGAGACAGACATGCATGACAAGACGCTGCAAAATTCTCAACTACTCATGTTCTTGCTGTCTTCGAGCTCATAGTCGAGTCTCAGATTCATTTCAAATAACAAATACCATTCGATTCGACCCTGTCAGCAAGCAGCAGCATGCCTAAGATACTGAGCAAACTAAAATGAATACCTTCGGTATCAAATACAACTGGCATCAGTGAAAGAAATGTCTGCTTCAAGGTGGGACTAGAAGTAAGGAAATTAATCTACTTAGAGCCTGCACTGTGAAAGCCTAAAAGTCAGTCTGTGGTTCAGCAACCAACTAGACTACCAGTAAAAAAAATAATCTAGTAGGGTCTGTGATAAGCTGAGAAGAAGAAGGCGGACATTCTTCAACCTTCATATTCTTGGTATTCACAGCCACGTCATTTGATGATATATATATATTCCAAATAAATCTTTAAATTTTTCAAATCTAGCAACTTCATATTCTTGGTACTACATTTCGACCTTATTACTATAATACCATTCCTCGTACTCCTCTCCACCTTCCTTTCCACTCTTTGTATTCAATTTCCCAATCCATAACTTGATTTTGAACATCAATCTTATTCTTGACTACAACAATTAATCTCCGTTCATGAGCTCCACAAGTGTCAACAAAGTGTAAGCCTAGATTTGCAGATGCATCATGGAGTTTCTACTTATCATAGCACTTTTGATGAATCCGCAAACCATCAAACTCTTGTCGTTCATACCACACAAATTTCTCGCTTATTAAAGATATTGCTAACTATACTTCACAATATGTTCCTCCCAAGGGAATCCAACTCCAAACTCATGTGCACAATATCCTCTCTACAAATCTTGCTCTATGAGAGGACCTATGATATACTTTGGAAGACTACCAATGTCTTGGTTCTTCATCTCCCTCCACCATCATGATTGGTTGTTGTAGAAGTCCTCCCAATCTAAAGCTCGACCAAGCTCGAACGACATTTCGATAACACGCCTACATACATCCCCATCTATTGCCACCTTTCTTTGAACCCTGCACCTTCTCTCAATCTACTCTCATGCTCACCTCCACCTTCTTTCAATCTACTACAACATTCAACTCTACTTGTACCTTCACCCTCATCTACACCCTCATCTTTAGCATCCCCTCTCAGTAGTCTTTCCTCCAAACTATACCACAAATCCATCCACTATGAAGCATGAAGCAGTTTTAGCATCTTGACTTGGATATCACATAAATAGATATCCAAAACCTTAGGTGGATTCATTCCACGGTCAAAGATGTTCATAATGCACACAAGCCCTAGGTCTATTCCACTTGTAATTGCACCATATTGCAATATGAGGACTCTAATTGCATGAGTAAAAATTCAAGCTAGCACCCTAGGTGATTCCAAAAATTAATTCCTTGAGTTTTCAAGATCTCCTTAATCTAATAAGACAAACATTGGGTACCCTCCTATGGGATGCAATGCTAAGGCTAGAGAAGTGCAAAGCTTCCTAAAAAGATAACTACAATGTGAGTAGTAGAATTGTAATGTAGCACCAACCCCACATGCATATGCATTTGACGCACAAATCTTGTCAATGATTAGGCATCCTTTGTCCACCAATCTCTTGCAAGAGGGATGAGCTTTGCTAGGAAAGGGTCGTTGAAGCAAGTAGGGTACTCCATCCCTATCATATACACCTTCAAGAAAATCGTTCCAAACTAAAACCACGGAATGTCAGAGAAACAAGGACATCAAAACCACCTCGATTCCTCAAAGACCTGTGTGACACATGCCCAGAGAAGCAAGAACCACAACTAACAACAACAATCACACAAAAGAAGGCAAAAAAATGGGAACTCCTGAGCGGACCAAAAAAGCAAGGAAAACCAAAAATGATGGCTGCCAAACCCTAGCCTATGGTTTTGCCCTCTTTCCCCAGATACCCAGATCCTTTTCGATGATACCCAGCTACTGAAATCCCAGAACCTATCCCATGCACAGACCTCTGCTATTGATACTCTGCCGAGTAGGCCTCTGCAACCATTTACGGATAAGAAACCCGGCCTGTAGGATACACTTTAATTCCAAGACTCAAAAAGCTACGAAACTGCTCATGGAGACAGACACGCATGATAAGACGCTGCAAAATTCTCAAATACTCATTCTTGCTGCCTTTGAGCTCATAGTCACAGATTCATTTCAAATAACATATACCATTTGATTCTACCCTGTAAGCAAGCAGCAGTATCTAAGATACTGAGCAAACTAAAATACCTTCGGTATCAAATACAACTGGCATCAGTGAAAGAAAGGTCTGCTTCCAGGTGGAACTAGAAGTAAAGAAATCTACCTAGAGCCTGTACTGTGAAAGCAGTGGGCTCTTGATGCAAGCCTAAGTCAGTCTGCGGTTCAGCAGCCAACTCGACTACCGGTATAAAAATCGTCTATGGTGATAGGATCACCTGCTGCTACTGGCGATATTGAAGCGGGTGATCAGGATCACTGGGAGGCCTATTAATTTGATTTGAACTTTCTCGATGGTGTCTTCCGGAATACTCCACGGAAGTCATCCACACCCTGCACAGATATAGTAACAAATCAGTGCAATCCTGATGTAAGGCAACATTTGACTACGAGTTGACAAGTTTGGCGTTACGAAGGGAACGCTTTATGGGAAAGTGGCAGTAGCTAGTATAGGACCCTGTTGTATTTACAGAACCAGAGGTCAATGTAATTAACCCCTAGGAAACCTCACTCTTGTAAGTTTTTTATTAGACCCTACGCAGGACAGGCTGCACGGCCTAGCACCTGTTCCAGCACAATCACAGACCCCACTCGCTTTGCAATGTACAGTTCGTGATTTACAAGGGTCCGATGAACTAGAAAGTAGCCTACTTGATTATTTCTAAAATCACCGTTCAAACTAGCCGTCAAGACGAGTCCCGAAAGAACATCCAGCAGACCCTCTCGAACAACTCAAAAAGAGCTAGGGATTGTACCTTGGTCAGAATAAATAGAACGATGTAGAGAAGTATCAAATATGATCCAACAACAAGCGCTACAATGAAGTCAAATGTTACACTGGCCACCTGCCACCATCAGCCACACAACTTCAGCGAACTTTACACCAAGTACTCTTAAAAAGTGAACTCAGCAAATGCAAGGCCGGAAACCACAACCCAGGTTTATAAAATTAATCCAAGAATACTCATTTGCAAGAATGGATATAAATGTACAAACCTGATACACATTAAGTTGAGCCTTGGTCGTTTCATAAAATACAAAAGTGGAATCTAATGTCTCATGCTGTAAACTTGCATCTTTTGTGTGCTGTGCTAATTCCTGTAAAGAAGAGGTTCGGAACATTTCAGTTCCACAGTTGCAACTTAATAGCAGTTGCAAAAATGAGCCACCAAATACTACTTAGTAAAGGGCAGGAAAAATAAATAATTAAAAGAACATGGCAACAGGCTACAATACCTTGCGCAAATCAGTGATAATAGGGGCGTTCTTTCCAAGAAAAGGAGCAACTCGGGGTGTGCTTCCCAGCAAATCAAGCCAAGAATGCACATACGCAGGATCAAGAGCCAGGTCAGATCCTGCTGCAAACACCTCAACCTGTGACCTGTGCTGACCATAAATACGTCTCTGATGCACAAACACAATTACATTTAGACAATTCCCACTGAAAGCAAACTTAAACACTGGCATCCAATACCAGGAATCATTATTGATTGACGCTGTTTGATTTCACAACTTGATCTTCACCAGAGTTGTACTAAAGAATAAAAATTCAGCAAATAGTTAAACATTCAGGTGAAAATTTAGACATCAAAAGAAATAGTAAATACACATAAGCAGTAAATTGAATCGTAAATCACGGCCTAACTAAAAGCACCCTGGAAATGCAGGCTATCAAAACAAAATCATCCTGCAGCAAACCACTAATCATAGGTGCAGAAATTGATGAAGAGTGTTGAAGAAACATTACCGCTAAACTCTCTGCAACAAGCTTAATATTTTTCATTACGGCAGTCTCATTCACAGCTCTCCTGCACATTTTGGAAACAAGGAGATAAATTCAACTAGCAAACAGAGCCTGTTATATATAAATGAATAAAAGGATTACTAAAGATCACCTGCAGTCAAGTTTAGAACGATGAAATTGTACCTACTGTCTGCTATGCCTCCAGTTTGCTCAAACAACTCAGGAGCTTCTTCCAACTGCGACAAGGTCGCAGCAGTAATACGTTGACGGGAAAATTGTTCATGCTCCCATGCTACCTGCATCAATTCACCCAACATTCACACACCCTATTCTCAGACAAGCTGCAACTCTGCAATAAGTACACAACTCACCATGGTGAAGCTAAATTTCACACACCTAACAATAATTGCCATATCAAAACCCAAAAGAACTCGACGCTGGAATAGTATCCGCCCGATTCTAAGATAAAGATCCAGAATTTACAATCCAGAACATAAATTACAAGATGATACATACCCGCGGGTTGGAGATGTTGATCTTCTTATGCTTGAGTTCCACAGTCAAACCCAAACCTTCACCCACATTTTCAATCTCCTGCAAGATGACATCCGTCAATCACTTCAGAACAGAGAATAATTCAAGGAAGTGGAGCCACGCCTTACTAAGAACATCAGAAAATCATTCATCCTTCCGATAATTCATTTTCATACTCTGCAAATAGTCAGGAGTTCGAATTTCTCGACTGTGAAAACTAGTCCTGGATGCACTCGATCACGATCGGTCAAGGAAGAGAACGAGCTCTATAGTAGAGCGAGTCTCAAACATTAGCAACAAGATATAATGTAATTATTTCAATACATAAAGGACGATGAAGGAGAACATACAGAAAGTATCTGTTTGATAAATGCGTTTTCAGGAGGTTTGGACACATGCAACCACATCCGATCACTTGAGGAACCAAGAGAATTCAAACACAGAGCATACTCCATGCTTTCTCTCAACCGCTGATCGAAGTTTCGAAGCCACTGCATACCAACACAAATCATAAAAAATCGCACAAGGTAAACTTCAAGGAGAAAAGAGTCACAAAGGAATTGATAAACATACATGGACCAATTACTCTAAGAATTAAGTACAGAACACCAGATGAATACAACAGACGACTCACATTGTGTGTACCATTGTAGTTATATGGGCCCCCAGATGTCAAACCAAAAAGTAAGTTATAGGGTCCTCTCGTGTTAGGGTTGGCATACAACCGTGAAAACAACCGAGCCAGCTCCAACAGCATGACAACTCCGCTTCCGCTGCTGCCACTACCTACTGCTAGTGCCTGCAACCACCAACCAAAATCACTAGTACCGTTTATTTGAAGCCCACCGCAACAGCACCCTCCATCCAAATAGCTAAAACTGAGCCTAATCTCCTCTTAAGCACTATTCATAGAACATTCTGAAAACCAGCACATGACTTACAGGAGCTGCTCCAAAAGTGTCGTATGATGCCACTATGGCAATGGTTGGCAGCATTGAATTATCACCTTCAACTCGCAGTCCTGGTAACCATCCCTGCAAGCACAAAGTAATTCATCAGTCAAATACTAAGGTGAATTCATGATTCAATTCAGTTTCAGCATGCAATAGTTGAATATACACTTCTTTAAGCCTACAAAAATTGAAATCTCAAGGCAACTCAATTGTAAAGCACGCAAAAAACTACAAGTTTGTAGCCTTGCAAAGACGCTGATTTTCTAGCAATGCTGATTAATGAGTAAGCCCAGAGAAATACTTGGATGTTGGTAATTGTCGACGTTGATATTTTCTTGGATTCAGACGCTGATACCACCAACTTGTATCTGCAAGACATTCCTCCACAATTGAAATCGATTAAATAATAGCCATGAAACGGACTTCAGTGTCCTCTGGGCTCTCAACCACTGCAGTTCGCATCCAATTCATCGATCCATCGTCGCCATCGATTCACTAGTGTCTGAGAGACCTGATTTGAACATTGGTAGTTTTCATAGCACCACAGGGATTAGAGCTAAAATGCCACATACCCCCCAGTAGTAGCCGTGGCAGGCCTGCCCGCCGCATCATTGGCGGTAATTTCGCGAAGAATGTCCTTCACGTTATCATCCTCGTATGCAAAATAAACTGGATACTGCAAAAAGAACCAATTTTCGCGGCCATTTAATCGTTTCCATCTCATTCGTAGGTCGAATCTCAATTCGTTATTGACCCTAATCTCTGCTGCCGTCCTGCCGTTGTATTATTTATAACCAAACAGAAGGACAGAAATATTTTTGAGGACCCTTGTGCATTTCGTATAAAACAAAGGTCTATGAGAACAGCCACTTCCGTGAGAAAACTTTACTAAACCCCAAGTGGGAAGGTTTGCACAGTCTAGACGCCATTCCAGCCTTATTCCAAACCCAATAGGCTAAACCTCACTCTCCATAGGGTTTGTCATTTTTGAAGGTTTTCAAAGCCAAGATTGGGGTCTTCAACTGCAGGGTGTCTTTCAAGAATCGGGCCTAGAGGAGAAAACCCAAGATTTCCTCCTCCGGGTCCTCTATATTACAAACAAGCCCAAACGTTACTTTCTTTGAACTTGCAAACATATTCTCTAATACCACTTTTTTCTTCAAATTTGACAACGGAACAGAACATCATGCTCCTCAGAAAGCTAACTAGATTTTCACGAGACCAACTAACAAAAATCTCACTTTCAGAAATCTAGACCTCGCAGCCTTGTTCTTCAACCCTAAGCGGGCGTCACTCACGATGCTGTCATTGAAGTGCACAACCTGAGCTAGTCATCCAAGTGTACTGCATGCATGATCTCCAATGAATATGATTAGAGTAAGACCTCAAAGAGAAAGCCGTAGATTCAGCTCAGCCCACAAAACATCCACTAGCGTTTCCCTACTTCTCCTTCCCTTCAACAAAGCAGATTGTCCACAGAGCACAAACCTGGAAAGTGTTATGAACAAGCCATTGCTCCAGCTCCGCCAGGACTTTCGTGACATTCCCATCCGAATCGTCGCCATCTCCGCCACCAGATTCATTGGATCGTTGCGGAAGCAGCAAGAGAAGACCTCCCAGCAGGCCCTTGTTCTGCACAAACTCTACAAACCACAAGCAAGGGTTTATCAACCATCAAACCCTAATCGCCAAATAATCACACAATCCAACATCACCAAGACCCCATGCATACCATTGAGCGAAGTGATATTGACTTTGAGCACAGGCAAGATGACGACAGTCCGCGAGAGGTCCGCCCCCGGTACGTCGAGTCCCGAAGTCGCGTGATGGTTGAGCGCGGCGCGGCGAGACCCCATGGGCGTCCCGCGCACGTCGTACTGGATCAGACGGTACACATCCACCACGGCCGCCGCATCCGCGACCACCATACTCATGAGCAACGTCACGAGGGCCACCACTGCCCGCCCCATCATAGAAGGCCTTCGCACACACCTCATTTTTCTCGCTTCCTTTTCAACGGCGATGAGGAGCACACAGGGTGGCACTTCCTCTGTGAAACACAAAGAAACCAAACAGTCCTCAATCTCATCGCCAAACTGGTAACAGATACTGCAACTGGAACGAAAAACGACTGCGATCTTGAGCACGGGAGAATCTTTTCTGATGGTGCAAATGCCAAAATTTGAACCGTTTTTCGGTCTGAAAATCTCACCTGCTCCGGGAGCCAGTGACGAGCTGGGGTTCTCCAGAAACGGAAACGAAAAGAAAGGCCAATGATCTGAGCATCTGCGGAAGAAGCCGGACGATGCTGTTCTGCAACGGAGCCAGGGGTGCTTGTTTTAGCTGCGTTCTATTTTCGGAACATTCCGAAAATAGATGAATGTGTCAAAGAACGTTCATCCGTGGTGAGGCTGAAGAACTGGCTGATTTCGGGCTCCTCTGGTATAGATGTACTTTACATCGCGAGGCTAAATCCGTTCCACTAAGGGGGGGGTTTTACCCCGGGGAAAACGCTGAAGTTTTTTTTATTTTTCACAAATTTTATTTTTTGCAAATTTTGAATTCGTATTTGCAATCAGAGACTCCAAATTACCATACATAGGTCTAGAACATACCCTAGACATGGCTCAAAATAAGGGTTTTTTTTTATTTTTATCCTGGATGAACCTCCAAATTACCTTGCTAAGCACACTTCGTAGGCTAGATTAAGGGTCGCTTTACACCTAAAGGCTAGGCTAATTTTTTGTACTAATGGCCAAGAATCCTCACTTATAATTGGACAAAATGCTGAAATTGGCCCCAACTCCTTTACACCTAGAAACCGGGCCAATTTGGTGCAATGAATTTTTCATTCCAAAAAGACATGATTTGACATGGCCCTAGCTTGCTAAATTGGGTGCACCAAAAATGGGAGTCCAATTCTTGGCCTAGGGGCCATAGTCAGATTTCAATTAGAAAAAATATTTTTTAAATCCTGGAATGAATTTGATTATGTTTTCACCAAAACTACTCCAAAACTGTCATTTCTAGTACAAATACCAAATATTTGAAAAATAACATTTTTGAACAAATGTAACTGTAGGATCTTATAGTATGCTAGATTGAAAAGATGAGCAAAAATTTCAGAAATTCCCACCATATAGATTGCAAGATATTAGCATTTGAAGTGACAAAAATCCTTTTTTTGACCTTGCTAAAATTCAGGTGCTACACTTCATAAGGTTACATTTGTATGAAAAAATGTCTAAAATGGTGGTAACGTTATTCCTTAACTCCTAAAGGATGAAGGTGCATTTTTTGGCAACATAACTTTTTTGGGTAGGTGCATGTGAGCAAAGATTTTTATATTTTTGGCCCAAATTTTAATAGAAGATGTGGACAAGGAATATCTTTCATGTGCGCAAATTTCAAGATATTTGGAAATATGAGTCAAAAGTTATGGCCTAATATGTAGTTTGTTTGTCAACTTGGGCACTCTAGGTAGATCTAAAAAAATGATTTTTCTCAAAAAAAGAATTTGAAATTAATTTTCTAGATTTCTAGATACATAGAAATCTTTAGATCATTCCATTTTGATCAATGTGTCAAAAGTTATGAGGTGTTTTACTTTGTAGGCGGTAGTGGATTCTCTACTCCAAAATAAATTTTGAAGTTTTTTATTGAACTCAATTTTCAATCATTTTGAAAAAAAATAAAAAATTTAGGTGAAGATTGATTATTACAAAATTACAACCATTGGGATTGGCATTTATCAATTTTATAACTAAATTATTAACAATTTAGTATTTTGATTCATTTTCTACTTCTTTCTATTTACTATTTTTTTCCTATGTGTTGTACAATTTTAAACGATCTGAAATTTTTCAAGTATGTAGCCAACTTACCTTCAAGAATGAATCCAAAGAGTTGCAACCATTTTGGACATTTTTTCATACAAATGTGACCTTGTGAAGTGTAGCTGCCCGATTTTTTGCAGGGCATAAAAAAGGCTTTTTGTCAATTTAAACGCTAATATCTTGCAATCTACACAGTGAAAATTTCTGAAATTTTTTCCACATCTTCTCAAATTATCATTAAATAGGATTCTATGGTTAAATGTGTCTAAAAATGTTTTTCAGTTTCTTGTGGTATGTGTCTTAAAAATGGCAGTTTTGGAACGTATTTGGTGAAAACATAGTCAAAGAACTTTAAGGGTTAAATTCATTCTTTAAGTCAAGTTGGCTACATGCTTAAAAAATAGTAAGTAGAAAGAAAGAATGATTCAAAATACAAAATTGTTAACAATTTATTTATGGAATTGAAAAATGCCAATTCCAATAGCTATAATGTTGTAATAAACAATCTCTAGTTAGACTTTTTTATTTTTTATTTCCAAAAATATTGAAAATTGAGTTAAATAAAGGACTTCAAAATTTGTCTTAGAGTAGAGATTCAATAGCATATACAATCTTCCACAAACTAAAACTCTTCATAACTTTTGACTCATTGATCAAAATGGAATAATTAAAACCTTTCTAAGTATATATACATTTAAAGAACCATTTTCAAATTTTAATTTCTTAAAAATTTGATTTTTAAAGAAGTAAGTAATGACAACACATATCATACAATAACTTTTTAACTATGTAGTCAAAAGTTTCTTGAAAATTGTTGGGTCTTAAAGCTATTCCTTGGGCATATGTTGTGTTAAAATTCCAAAGGAAAAAAACAAAACCTCCATTTGTAGTGAGTTGCCCAAAATTTCTATGTTGCCAAAAAATGCAATTTGGGCATTTATAGGTTAAATATTATTTTTTTTCAACAAATCAGATCCATTGGCTTTTGGATGATTGACCTCTAGGTTTAAAATAGCCCTAAAAATTTGAGCCCTCTTCTCTCTTCCTTCTAGTTTTTTTGAAATTGGCTAGCTTCTTGGCCTCAAGGTCTTTACACTTGGGAGAATCAACCCCCATTATAATCTTATTATAATGAGTAGTTGAGGCCAACCTCTAGTCCAAAAGGGGTTGAAATTTGGTGCAATCAACCTCAAAGAAAATTGCCCTAGCCTCTAGGTGTAAAGCAACCCTAAATGTCTTGCTTGGATATCGGGTGAACAAAGCTCTACATAGCACATTAATTTCTTGTTGTTTGATGTAATGTAAACCAACATGTAACAGAGATTGGTTTGCCCTATTAACATTATTGGAAATCTCTAAATATTTTTTCACATGAAGATAGATGAAAGAAATGGAGAGAGAAACTGAATTTTTTTTGACTAAGTATGAAATTTTTTATGAATTTTTGAAGTGTATTGTCCAATTGGTCCAAAAAGTCTCTAGATTATCCCAAAACCAACAAATAGTATATCTACAATGGCTATCTTACTCACCTAAAGTAGTCACAATATTTCCTAACATGACCACAACATAAAGGCCTAAAAGGTTATTTTTTGTGACTAAAGTTACACCCAATAGTTAGAAGTTCCTATCGCAATCACTAAGGTAGAGGTACCTATTTTGGACAACTCCCTATGATTGCTTTGTAGGGTGACCTAATATAGATAATAGTTGAATACATTGTTCATTAGAAAAGATTTTATATTTGTACCTTCTCATCCCTCCTTGATTAACCCCTAAAGGACCAAACTGCGTTTTTTTGGCAATATAGAAATTTTGGGTAGGTGTGTGTGACTAGAGATTTCTATGTTTTTGGCCCAAATTTTGAGAGAAGGTGTGGACAAGGAATATCTTTCATGTGCACTAAATTTCAGGACATTTGGAAATATGAGTCAAAAATTATAGTCTAATATGTAGTATGTTTCTCAACTTTAGCAGTCTGGGTAGATTTGGAAAAATCATTTTTTTCAAAAATCCAAATTTAAAATTGGTTTTCCAGATTTATATATACATTAAAAGCTTTGAATCATTCCATTTTGATCAATGAATCAAAAGTTATTAGGTGTTTGAGTTTGCAGGTAGTTATGGATTCTCTATCCCAAAATAAACTTTGAAGTCCATTATTGAATTCAATTTTCAATATTTTTGAAGAAAAATTAAAAACATTAAATGAATATTATTTATTACAACATTACAACCATTGGGATTGGCATTTTTCAATTCCATAAATAAATTGTTAATAATTTAGTATTTTGAACCATTCTCTACATCTTTCTACTTACTATTTTTTTCCTATATGTTGTACAATTTCAAATGATCTAAAAATTTTCAAGCATGTAGCCAACATATTTTGAAGAATGATTCTAAAGAATTTCAATCATTTTGAACATTTTTTCATATAAATGTGACCTTGTGAAGTTTAGCTGCTTGGTTTTTCACAAGGACAAAAAATTATTTTTCTCACTTCAAATGCTAATATCTTGCAATCTACACGGTGGAACTTTCTGAAATTTTTACCACATCTTTTTAGACTAGTGTACTACAAGATCCTATGGTTACATTTGTCCCAAAAAAAATTTGTAAATTTTAAAATTTGTATAAGAAATGACAGTTTTGGAGCATGTTTGATGAAAACATAGTCAAAGAACTTTAGGGGTTAAAGAGAAGTGTCAAAGCTAATCATTGTAGGTGGGTCTAACAAACTAGAATGGGTCCAAATGAAAAAATCTAGCTTTATATTGAATAAAATATTCATTTTTGAGAAAAAAAGATTTTGTGTTCTTCCTCATCCTTATTTTCACACATTGAGCTTAATTTCTCAACTAATTTCTTGTACAAGTTGAAATGCTTAAATTATTTTAAATAGGTACTTCTACCTCAATCACTCCATCACCATTATCCTTGACATTGACTATGGCCATTAATTTTACTTAATGTTGCTCAAATTTCATTTACTGAAAATGCCTATCATATATTGATGCAAGGATTAGATGTTTTTTCCTAGAAATTGGAGGGTTGTTTCAACCCAATTTTCCTTGTTGTAATGAATAATGCATAGTTAGAATATTTTAATTTAATTTAAAATTTTAAAATAATTATTTAAAATTTCTTTTAAAATTATTTTTAAAATTAAATTTCTTTTAAATTTTTCTTAATTTCTTAAATAATATTTTCCAACATGGCAGTTTCTCTACCACATCAAACTATTGCTAGGGTGCAGTTCCTAGGTTCCCAACAATCTGGGAACTTGTAGCCTTTAAGAAGCTTTGAATCCCTTCTAATGACTTTAATGGGTCATTCTGTAAGTGTCTATAATGAATCTTTCACATGTGATAGGTTGATTTATCTTCACCCTTCAAGGACTATGGGGACACAATGTGTACTCTTTAAATTTTCAATGGCAAATTTCTGGTAGGGTGAAACAAATCTCATTATTTTGTAAACTAGGGACTTGTAAAGTAATAAGCTGACATACTTAATGCATTCTCCAATTTTCAAAATTTCAGTGTGGGAAGTATTTAAAAATTTTATTTAGGAAATATAGTCTAATAGAAAAAGTGGACAAACATAATTTGAATACAATGAAAGAAATAGTAGGGATGGAAAAAAACATTTTCTTGGACATTTTTAGTCTTTATTTTGCACAAACAAACTAGGTTTGGAGAAAAAAATTCAAATTTGTGAATTTAGCAATTTTAAAGATAAAAAATTCAATCTAGTGTGATTAAAAATACAAAAATAATTACAATGATTCCAAATTTTTTGGGATGTTCCAACAATATGCTAATGATATCAATTGTTAAAATTTTTTTAATGATGAATATATAAAAATTTCATTTCATTTTGTAAGATCTAATTTGGTAAGTTTTAACTCTAACTGCTTTTGTTTGAAAATGTTTACAAATTTGGAAAAGTTTTTTAATTTTCATTTTTTTAAATAAAAAAATATTACATTTGCTTTAGATTATAATACAATTCTTTTGGAGGCAAAAAAGCATTATTCATCTTCTTACAATTTTTCTTCTCCAAAAATTGCATTTTTTGCCTAAAGAATTGATCATCTAAAATTGTTATAATCTAAAAGTCCAACAATCAATATTTTCTACATTTAATTCCATGCATACTAGACAAAGTATTCTTCACTTTTTTATGGTTAAAAATTAAAATTTTCAAACACATCCATGTGCAAAAAAAATATCAAAGTAGGGCAATTCATTGAAAACTTTGATTGTGAAAACATTGTCAAGCCTTGAGGGATAAATGTGTGAAAAGTGAATCTAATCTATAAGTGTACTTAAATTCATTCTAGATTTCAATTGCTTGACAAAATTTGCAATCTAAAGTAGTTCCAAATTTAAAATCTTTAGGTTTTAGTTTTTATTGCTTCTAGTAGTTGGGTTGACCCAACTCTCTAAAATTTATTTGTATTTCTCATATTTTGGTAAAGTATAAAATACAAGGATATAAATTCCTATATTTAGAACGCATAGTAAGGCAAAGGTTACAAGTGCTTCTTGCCTTGCTCAATTAATTATTTTTTTAATTCCCACTCCTAAACACCAACCCAATCCCTCCAATTTGTAATTTTAAATTTAATTTGGGATATGCAATCAATATGGGATATTATTATATTCGTCTTTTGCATCCATATCATATTCATATTTGTATCCCAAATTGACGGCTTGGATCATTTTATTTTCAATAAAGATCGATGACAAGGAAGGGATTAGTTTGTTTTTAAAAGTATTAAGATTTTCTAATTGGGGGTCCGGTAACCTCCAAGTTAGGTTGCATCTTTTTACTGGATGGTAATAAAGATCACTTCTTTTCAATTATCTTTTATTTTCAATCAAATTAAAATATACATCAAATAAATCATATTTAAAGTTTGATCATTGAAAATTAACAATTCAACCAACATGTGCTCAACCATTCAATTAAAATTTAATTATAGAGATATGTACATGTATGTATGTATATATATATATATATATATATATATATATATATATATATATATATATAGCTTGAGGGGCTTTGGGTCAATAAATTATATATTCTCAAGATAATTAAATTATTTGATCTTAGTATTGATACAAAAAAGTGTACTTTGATCCCATGTAGAAGACACTACAAAATTGATTTTAGGAAAAAAAAAAAAAAAAAAAAAACTTCTTCGTCTCTGTAAACTTAATAGATTAAGTTGAATCTTGGTTGTAAAATTCCAATTAATTTTTCATTTTTAGACTAAAAATTGTATAGTTCAAATGACAAAAGTGACATCTAACTTGAGGTTTTTCTTAAAACTAAAACATTTTGAAGATTCAAAACTTTTGTTAATATTGTAATGTAGTCATATATACTTTGTTTATGTATTTTAAATCTTTTGGAATCATAATGCAAAAGTTGTAGCTATAAAACATTATTTTTACTAAAGAATAGTAATTTGTAATAGAAATTAGTATTCTTTCTAGCTTTTAATCATCCACATGGAATACTTCACAACAATTGATTCATTTGTATTTTTATTTTAAAAAATAGTTAATTTTTTTTTTAAAATTCATTTTTCCAACTCCATGGGGCTTGGGATCAACTAATTATATATAAAAAACAAAATATATATGACCAATCTCTATACTGATTCAAGGCAAGTGCACTTTGAGCAAATTTCAATATAAAGATTTCACTCGGATGCCACTTATCTTGATGTTTGATGACATGAAAAGACAAGCTCTTTATATAAGTGAGGTGGTAGGAGGTAGAACAACCCATATGAGATATATAAATTAGGATTAGTAGAATTTGAACCACTTATAGTAAAGTCAAAAGTAGGAATTGTGGTTAAGATAAAATTTCAAACCTCATTTTAGCAATGTAGAATTATAATTTTTTTAAACTTTGAACTAAGTTAATGTGGGAAATCAACTTCTTTCATTTTCCAAAATGTGTTCAAAATTTTAAGACTCCAATCAAATGTTATGAACAAATTTCAAAGAGTCATTGGAAGGGATATTTTCTAATATTCAAAATGAATTGAAGGTCAAGTTTTCATCTATGAATTATCCCATATTCTTTGACATTTCATGATGGACAATGAATTTTATTATAAAAATGACCTCCCCATCCATCATTTTTACAAAATGTCAATGAAGTAAGCCCTTTGTCTTGCAATCTAAATTTTTTTTTGATGGTAGATGGTCAATGGACTTTATTTTGGATGTTTTCACTAACATTGGACATTCCCATTTTTTTCAATATGTTGGTCATTAAATTTTTGTTGAATTTGACAATTTCTCTTATTCATTTAATTTATTTTTTAGCTTACTTCTAAATAATTATTGTAGTCCACCGCTCTTGCCTTGGTACTACAATATGTGGAAAAATGAAAATGATGTCAAGAAGATTGTTGAATCAACTAAGCAAAAAATATTTGGTCAAATCAAAACAATTATGTTGATTGATGATTATAGGATTGTTAAATCAACAAATCCCAAAAGAAAATTGTCGTAATTAACATAAATGCATTAAACTTTTGTTGACTAGGGCCCCATTTTTTTGTAGTGTGGAGGCTATTTATGTATAGTATAACTTTTTTGAAGAATAGTATAAATTGTGCACAATATAGATTATTGTAACTCTTTCTATGTACCCCAATTATGAATTGCAAGTGCATTAAAGTGTAATTCAAAAGTCATGGCTAAAATCCACCTTAAGTTTTCCTTAAACAAAAATAATGTTTTTACAATCACCCAACTAATACTTTTTACAATTATTGTTCAACATGTTCCAATTTAAAAAAAATTAGCTTTATTAATACATGACATCAATAAAGAATGATACTTGAATATTTTTGGAGTTGAAGCTAAAAAGACAATCTATTCTTTAGTTTTATGAAAAAAAATGACCTATAAAGAAACCATTCCAACAATGTCACACACTCATTATATATAATAAATATATACTTGTCTATCATACCCTTTGATTCTATAATACCAATCTATTGGTTTCAATAGATCTTTTTTCTAAATATATTCAATCATCAACATGTGATGAAGGGAAGCCTTGTTTAGTTGCTTTATATTGATGTGAAGAGATAAATAGGGCATAATTGATGGAAGTGAAGATTTTTTTGAAGCAACCCATAAGAGTTAAAGCATCTTAATCTTCAAGGGTAGTTGTTTAAGGGTAGTTCTAGTGGTATAAGTACATCTCCTATTATTTCAACTTTGAAAATTCATGAAATATTGTGTGAGTATTGAAAAATTATGAAACAACAAGGATTTGATTTCTCTCAAGGATGCTAACATCTTTTTTTTAAATCATTTCAAAACCATTGATCTAGAAGGCAAAAGAAGTGATGATTTTGGGTGCTTCTACCTTAATGTTATGGAAAGAATGAGAAGAGAGAAAAATGATATGTATATATTGTCCATGAAAGAAGGCTAAATAGTTAAGTTAGCAACAACAATAGGTAAGTGTGAACTTTTAGAATTGATTCACAACAATTGAAGTTGATCGTCTTTCTTGGTGTGATCCTTCAATGTTGGATTTCTCTTAAGGAGATTGACATTTTTACTATCAAGTAAATCATCATTTGGACCACTTGCCTTAATAGGGGAACAAAAAGTGTGAGCTTTGGGTGTTTCTACCTTAATGTTATGAAAAGAATGGGAAGAGAGCAACGAAACATGTTATGATATACAAAAGTAGGCCTTTGAAGTTAGCAACAACAAGTAGGAGTGAACTTCCAAAGCAAATTCATGGCAATGGAAGCCAAATCCTCCTTCTTGCATTGATCCTTTATGGTTGAATTTCTCTTGAGGAGGCTAACATTCTTATGTAAAAAGTCATCAATTGGATGACCGAAAGTGACGAGTTTTGGATGTTTCCACCTTAATGTTATGGAAGAGAGGGAAGAGAGAAAAAGAGTGCGTTATATACTGCAGTTTGTGAAAGAGGGCCCGTGATGTTAGCAGCAACAGCGAGCAGGAGTGAGCTTCCAGAGCTGATTGACGGCAATGGAAGCCGGATCCTCCTTCTTGGTGCGATCCTTCATGAGCACCACCAGCGTATTCTCCTTCACGCGCGCCTCGCCCTCAGGGCATGGCTCCGTGGAGTCGCACTTCATGCACCGGAGCGCGTGCATCACGGTCTCTGGAGTGCCATTGCACAGCGTGTGGTAATGCCGCCCCTTGTTCGGCGACTCGTACCAGATCACGCTGTCGTCCAGCTTAAGTGGGTCGTAATCAGCCAGAAGCACCTAATTCAGACACGGACAAGAAAGTCCATGACATTGCCAATCACCGGAGAATTCCAAAACGTAAATCGATCAATGACATTTTCAAAAATTTCAGAGCCGATGTCCAGTGATGATAGAATAGGAGACACAAGGAATAGAATTTGGACGCAAAAGGACATTCGTCCAGTTCTCACTTTGGATTCCACCTGTGAAATTCTCTCCAATCCTCTGCAGCTGCACAAACCTCAAAACCGATCTAGAATTCTCCTTCTCGTACACCTCAATCGTTTTGGGAATTGGGTAGTTTACGAATCACGGGGAGATTGTGCTCGTTCCTCTAAAGACGGATCAGAAGTTTCTCAAATGATTCATAGACTAGGAATGGGTGGAATCAGGGAAAAGCGGCAAACAGGGGATATCAGTGGTACCAAAAAATTCTGCTGGCAGCACTGGAAACTGGAAGCCACGGACCATCTTCCAGTGAATGAAAAAATAGTGTAACAGTACCTGGTTGCCTTCTTCTGGCGCCACGCGGATGGCCTTCCCGGTGTCTTTGTGAATTAGTGAGAATCCACCCTCGAGGTCAAATGCCCACGCCATCTTGTTGTCCTTCAGCCATAGCTGGCTGGTGTCGGTCGAGTCGGCGCTCACGATGCACGTGCCGTAGCCGACGGTGGAGCGCACCGCCACGTTGTAGTTCCCGTTGGCCTTGCAGTGGATTCGCACCAGTTTCGCTGGCGTGCGCCAGTGGCATGTGCAGATGCCCTTGCAGAACTTGCAAATTGTCTTGCACATTTTTCGGTTGGAGTAGAGTAATTACATTTCACGGCTGCAGCAAAAGCATGGACAGGGATATATAGTTCATCAGATTCTCATGAGAAGAGAGCCTTGAATTAACCCTACGTGATAAAAGTTTAGTTCCACCACTAGTTTAAGTATCAGTCACGTACCAGGTTTCAAAGCATCTGTTGCGATCGATAGTCGGTGCTTCCACAGATGTAACCTGAACTCCACCCGAACATCATCCGCTGGTTAATCCATTTGTAACAGTTGTGGACTACAATTCGAAAGATCGGAGCTGGATCCTGCCGCATCCACGGGTCGATGAGCCATCCCTGCTCATAAATCGGTCAGGAATTGAACAGACAGGCTACATTGTGACATGCGTTTCTTCAGATCGAATGGGTACTTGCCAATTGAGCGATACCGTTACTTACACCCCTTAGTCGTCCGTGCATTGGACCGACTTGTGGGCAATATCTAAATTAACTTACACCAACTACAGTTTTATTATGATTTTATTTCGAGGCTGGGCTTCAGCCACTTGTGTAATGAGACAACCAGTCACTGAATGTGTTGTACTGTGACTACTGTGCTGCAGATCAGCTTGGCTGCATATTATCGGTAGGCAGACAATGCATAGAGGCGTGTGCAGGGCGTGTGCACTTCCTGTACCTCTTGTGTGAAGGCTGAAAGGGGAAGGGGGATTTCTTTCTTGCGGTAGGGATTGAGGGACTACGACGCGTTACAAATTAATAATACCAGGTAGTACTTTACGCAAACTTAGATGCATCTGGACAGGGTGCATTGGTGGCATCTGCTTACAAAGCCAGATGTCAGATGAGAGTGCAACGTGTGACACACATATTTGAGGTGGTTGTTCACTTCCGGAACCCTGAATCACTTCTCATACATTTGACTTAAGGTGCACTGCGTTGGTGGAATCCAAGGCTGATGATTCTGCTAGGAACACTGTATCACACATCCAGCTCAGGGGTAAAGTAGCTAGCTGCGATTGCCATCACCCATTCAATGTCAAGTTCTGTGCCATTCGAATTTGTTGGAAGAGCTTAGCAACTTCATCATATCAACTGGTAAACAAGTACTGAAATGCATACCTCTCTCAACTTCAAGTTTGTTTCAGTTTCATGATTCAGAGCACTGAAATTGTGACACTCAATTAAAGCACTAAAAACTAACCCTGGTAGAGACTTAGGTTTCTCGGCGCCAGCTTCGAATATATGAAGTTGTCGTGAATATCTGCCAATATAACGATGTAGACGTTTCTCAGAATCAAGAGCTCCGGCAACTCTGATCGAATTATAAGTTTCATATAAACCGCTGAAAATAATGCATTTCCATACAGAGAGGATAACGTCCTGTATGATCCCCTTCACTCGATTGCCATATGAAACAGTGAAAGCCATAAAATTTTGAATGTCGCTGCGGGAATGCACGTTTGCGACTAGTGAGAATCGAGTACCCTCTCTCCCCCAATACTTCGGGGTATGTCCCGCAGTGCGAAGTTCTAGATTGCAGATTGAACGCTTCTTCTCGAAAATTTTAAAATGGCCAACCTAGTACAGTTAATTCCAGAATGCACAACTGCAAACTCCTGCGAACTGAAAGAATAACCCACTCGTGCATCCCCGAATCTCCACCGCTCTCCACCTACGATCTATTAAATCAACGACTGTGATGCCACGATCAAATCCCTGGCTGGACAGAGTGAACTCAGACTAGCTCGGTCAACGTCACTTCAACATACATAAACGAAACAGAGATTATAAAATTTGACAGAGAAAACTCAACTACGTACTGCGCCATAGCTTTGTTCCAGAACCAGACCCATATTCGAAATTTCTCAACAATCATACAAGTCCGTAAAGTAACGTTTGGATTGAAATTTTTAAGTCACGGTTCCGCTCCGAAGACCAGAGCGCCCCCCACAGTATGTAAACTATAGTTACAAGCAATTTATCGACCACCCCGTCCATCGCCGAGCGCAATCATAATTTAACGACCCGGGCGGGAGGCCATGCAATGAATGGAATGAAATGAAAGCATCGTCACTCTGCTCTAGCTAGGCTACGTGCGTACGTACTAACGTTACAACCCACCCCACCAGCTGATCTTTAGCTCTTTCGCTACATTTCCAGATCTTCTTCCATGTGCGTGGTGATGGTGCAGTCGCTCTTGGGGTACGCCACGCACGTCAAAATGAATCCTTTCGCAATCTGATCTTCATCCAAAAAGCTCTGCTCTTCGTTGTCCACGGACCCAGACTGCACCTTCCCGGCGCATGACGAGCAAGCACCCGCGCGGCACGAGTACGGGAGCTCCACGCCTGCCTCTTCCGCGGCGTCGATGATGTACGTGTCGTCGTCGACTTGGATGGTGGTCTCCTCGCCGTCCGTGATGAGCGTCACGTTGTAGGTAGCCATGCAGGTGACGCTCATCGGGGGTCTTCGGCTCTGGAGTCGGAAGGGCTTGCAAGTCACAGAGGGACACAACTTGGCGACCCTGCTGTTGCCTGTGCTGCTATTGCCGGCGCTGCTGCAAGTAGGGTTGCCCGTGGTCTTGATGGGTACAAGTGTGGAGGTCACGGAGACCGCGGCCATGTCTGCAGAGGGAAATGCACAACGGGCGAAATGCTCAAAGGGCGATGGTGGTTGAGCTAGCTAAGCTTCGACAATTAATAAGGGGATTCTGAGGGAGAGACGGAGCTAGAGTCTGGATGGCGAAGAGATCGAGTGTGTATAGTATAGTGAGAGGTACGTGATGGGGACTGTTTCTGTGGGGACGATGGAGGGCTGCAGGGCTCTGATAAGGGAGCAACGCCGTCCTGCTGGTGGCGTCTGGCCAATGGGGGAGTGACGAGTATGTCTTGTGGCCCTCGCATGGAATCCCGCAGCCAGCGTGTGCTGAATTCAGTTGGGGGGTGTCAGCCTTCGTGGGTTTGGCTTTGAATTCAGTGGTACAAGGGAGTTGACGGGCTGCAGTGCCCGGGTTGGCATTCTGTGGTCAGGGTGGTGTATACCCCAATTTGTTGGATGTGACCAGGAGAAGGAAGGAAGCAAGGGACCAAGACAGGAAATACAATGCTAACAGGCTACCCTATTTGTGCCACTATGCAACACTTGCACTATAGTAATGTAGCGTACATTTCCATACTTCAAATGGCCACTCTATGTCTTTATTGGTACATAGTAGCTACAAAGTCATACAAATAACACTAGTAGAAGGGTGGGCACTTTGAGCACCAATAAATAGTATTAGAGTGTTGTTGTGGTGTCAATCATAAGTAAGCAACTTTGTATGTTAAAGAATGTGTGCAATATTGGAACTTACTGTTAGTTGTTCTTGTTAGTATTAGTGGGTTAACCCTTGAGTGCCTAGAGCAAATTCAGTGAAACCCAGACCTCTTTGACTTCAATCTGCTTGAGCTTTCTCCTAAGAAGAGATCCACATAATCCAATTATACCGATTGGTAGTCAAGAGAGACCCGGAGGTTTAGAGAAAAGGAAATGTCTTTTGACCATACTACTCAAAAGATTATAGTAGTCAAACAAAAATGTTTTTCAAAATGGAGAGGACAAATTTTGGCTTCTAGGGCTCTTAGGGGTTAGTAGTTAATGTTAGGGTGAAGAAGGGATGGGGATTTGGATTAGCCAATAGCTAGCCTCTTAGAGTTGTGATTGACTACTTAGAGACAAGGATTGGTCCTTTATCTCTCTTTTGGGTTTTGGTGAGTTTGAAATGTGAGATGCACTTGGGTGCAGTAATTTGTACACTTGTTGGTGATTTATTATCGAAAGAAGCATTGATGTGAGGAGTTTTTGATAAAATATTCGATTAAGGCAAAATTTTGGATCTAAGTTTTTGAATCTAGTTAATCTACCATGATTTTAAAATCTAGATTTATTATGAAAAATGAAGATATAAGGCTTGAAGTAGAGGTAATTAACCATATTCTAAGGCAAATAAGAAGGGTGTATTTTGAATCTTCAATCCTATTGGGTTTTTGTAAAATGGCTATAAAACTTAAAGTATATTTTTCTTAACTTATCTATTACCTTGCATAAAAAACTTGGCTATGTACAATGAATATAAGACCTACAAATTATTCACAAATTACAACTTGAGTGTGGAAGTTGTAACTTGGCAAAAAGTCGAGAGAGGAAATATCCATTTAAATTAAATAATATCTTAGATTTAAATGAAAATTGATGTGTACCTAATTTACAAGCTTTATCTACATTGTAGCAAAGTTTCAAGTCACATTTGGAGTGATTGTCTAAAATTTATGCTAGGTCAAGGCTAGTTATGGCACTTTTTGAGTTATCTTGGGAAAAAATAGAAAGTTAGTAGAAGGAAAATGTTTATCAAAGTTAGACACTAATATCTTAGATTTGAATGAATATGGATATGTGAATATTTGTCAAGATGTTATATACTGAGGCAAAGTTTAAAGACATTTGAAATGACTATCCATAAATTATTCTAGGTCAAAGCCATGGTTGTCATAGTGGATGGACGTCCGGTTCGCCCGTCCGTTAGAGGTCCTGCCCGTCCGATACAGTCAACACATAGTTGACTTTCTGATAAAGGAAAAATAGGCCACGTGGATGCCATGTGGATTAAGGAACATGCTAGGCGCAGACGAGATTGTTAGGGCGCGGATGAGGTGACGTGTCATTCCGCAAAATTCCACAAGTTACAAAATTAAAGCCATCTGGACCGTCCGTCCATCCGCTCCGGTTTGCCCGTTCGTCCGTCCCGTCTGATGACCCTAACTCGCCGGTTATGACAACCATGGTCAAAGCTAGATGTGGCAACTTATAAGTTATCTTGGGAAGAGTTAGAAAGTCAGTAGTAGAAAAGGGTGATTGCAAAAACACTTGTCATTTTTTGTATCCTTGTAGTCTCCATGGAGGTATTTTTCCTCATAACTTTTGCGGTTTAAGTTTTTTTTAGCTAAAATTTAGAAGAGAGGTGTGTATTATTGATCTAAACATTCAGTAATTTTTTCAATTTTCTTAAAAATAATTTATTATTTTTAAGGTGGCCCCGATTGGATGTCTACCTTGGTTGTTTGGGGAGGTTTTAGTCCTATTTGGGGACTAGAAAGGTTTTGACTTGTTATAGGTGGACTAACATTCTAAAGACTTTTGATGTGATTTTTGGCAAAGAACCCAATGTAAGGGCTGCACATGGATTGAAAGTGGACATTGTTTGCGCAAGCACTACGAAGAGGGGAAATTTTTTATGATGAGTTTTTTATTCACATGGGACCAAAGAAAAGATTAGAAAAATGTATTTTTTTTCTTTTAATTATTTCAATTTTTTTACTATTTTCTAAAAATCAAATTCAAAAGTATCTATTTTCTTGCATTTTTCTAGGCCTCTTTTCTTGGGCATAACTCTTAGAGATAAATTTTTTTAGGCTTGAATTTTTATACATATATTATTTTTAATGCTTTACAAATTATCCATATTTTATTTTATTTAAAAAATTATTATTCCAAAAGTTATAAAACTCTAGTAACAAGGCCATTTTGAACCAAAACTGGCAAGTGCTTCTTGCAACTACCCAAAAATGTTTAGCAAAGTTGAGCAATATCTTTAATTTAGATGAAAATTGATATGTATAGACTTGACAAGGTATTATATATTTTGGCAAGGTTTCAAGACATTTGAAGTGTCTATCTATAATTTATTTTAGGTCAAAATTAGCTATGATAGCTTCTAGATTCTTGTGGTTATTATAAGATAGGGATTTGGAAAATGGGAATTTAGAACAAAATTTAGAATTATTTAGGGATATCAAGGGTATATATGCAAATCATTTCTATAACAAAAGCATTGTGCTATTTCAAATCTATTCATACAACTTTTTTATAGCATGGTATGTACCCAAGACCCACATTGGCACCAAGCTAGTGCTAATTTCAAACTTTAGCACTAGTATGCATTGATGCCTAAAGACCATTTTTTTAATAGTATTGTCATATGGCACAAGGTGGTCCCTTTACCTTACTTTGTAGGGTCTTGGTTAGAACCTCGATGTCCATAAACCCAGATGAGTCCATAGCAAGGTTCATATATACAACAATGGAGATTCCAATATCAATTAATATATAAATTAAGAGTCAAATGTTTCTACAAAGGGACCATTAGAAATTTGGATATTTAAATTCCTACATAGTTGGTTTTGAATAAATCATTTTAAAATTTTGACTCAAATTGCATAAGCACACCCCCTATTTGGGATTACGATTTTGGTTATAGACAAAATCTATAGTTGTTAAATTAAGGCATTATGGCTTTTGCATAATTTTGTTGCCCTACATCAATAAAGTGAGAACATAAAAGCTCTTAGGAATTGAAAAAATTATTATTATTTTCATCAAGAAGGATTCCAAGTAAATATTTTCTATGGAGAATGTAATGGGCATGGGCTAAATGTAAACTCAATTTGGAATACAACCTATTCAATGTCCAATTTTGCTTTTAATAACTCAAGTGGCATCTTATTTTAGCCTTAGTATAAACCAATTTTACATTAGAGATTTGGAATGAATTATATACATTTAATTTGACCCTTCACTTTGTTGATTCTTGCCTAAAATATAAACCTTAGACTATACATGACAATCAAAGGTTGATTTTTTAATTATACACCTACAATCATACTTTAAAAATTCTTAATATGTATGGCTAAAATATAAGCAAAGAATATTTTGAATTTCTCTCTTTTTGATTTTCAACATGAGGATCCATTAAAAAGATAAGATTGTACCTTCAAAGAAATGGAACACATTCTTGAAGTGCAAAAAAGTCATTTTCCAATACATCAAGTTGCCATCAACGAACAACTAAAGAAAAATTAATGAAACAATTTATAAAAAGTTCATAATATAAAATTGTAATAAACTTCTATGAGAATGTGTGGAAAATAATCAATTTTTTTCTACCAAATAGATTGCAACATTATTAAAAATTGAAGATAGAATAAATATTTTGGAAGATATCCAATGGAGTTAATAGACTTTGATTACTTTAGCAAGATTTTTGCATAATATATTCTTATTTTTATCATTTTTTATTATATCATGACTATTACATACTTGGTAAATTTATAAAGAGGGAAGCTACCAAAAATATCTTGTCATGCCCAAAAATCTTTAGTGTGTACAATTTTTTATATTTTATTCCCACAAGGGTGGGAATTTTGTAACTTGTTTCCAAAAAAATCCATCCTAAATTGACTAAAAAAAACACCACTTAAGTGTCCAATTTATTATCACCTAAAATCACAAGGTCTTTGCAAGAAATATTTGCTAATTTTGTACCAAACAATAGACAAAGTATTCCCTACATTATAAGACTTTAGACCAACTTTTTTGAACATTAAAATATACAATAAAAATGAGTTTCAGACTTACAAATTATATGTTTTTAAAGTATAAATTGTGAACTTGTTTCATCTATAAATTAATTTAGTAATTGAAATGAAATCAATTTTTGTCATTTCAAGCAATTCATTGTGAAATACAATAAGACTAACATGTCATTGTTACACAAATATGTTATTTTCCATTCTTGAAGACTACAGTACTTGCATTTGTATTAATCAATCATAAAGCTTAATGTAATAATTCAATGTGACCACCTTGCTCTAAAAATCTGGGTGTAAATGCATCATTTACCTTTATGAGTTGATGAAAGTACATCTCTATAAACATATTTTGTTTCATTGTCTTCAAAAACTTGTAAATAATCATAAGATTTGTATGAATAAGGAAATTTTACAAAGTTTGGAGAACTTTATGACATGGCTTTCCATGTGCTTGACACAAATAAATATCCAACTAGTTTGAGGAGGGAAGAATCCCTTTAATTATTAAATGCATTTTTAATACAAATTTGTAGAGTAGAGATTCTTTTTAGCTTATCGTAAGTGAGTCAATTTGTAAAAAAAGTAACTATCAGCTATAAAGTTAGTTACTAAGTAATTTTTGTTATGTGATTATAGGTAGTTAGAACAAGTATTTTTAAATTAAAAAAATCTCTATAAAGTACCAAAATTTAAAATCACTTGATTTTTGGTGCGAGTACACCACTCTTTGGATTTTATTATAACTTTATTTTTATTTTTATATTTTAGCAATTTTTTTTTATAATATTTTTAATGCATTAGAAGTTGTTAAAATGTTTTATAAATTAAAAATATTTCATATATTTTTGAAAAATATTTTTGGAGAATCATATTAAATTTTTTTATTTTTCTTCTTGGTTTTCCGAAAATGAATTAAGTATGAATTATCTATAAATAATTTTCAAACTTTAGAAAATAGGTATATCCAAAATAGACCAAAGATTGACATCTTCATGGTGTTTGCATTTTAGGCAAAATGAATATGTAAAAATCAAATAATATATACTAGTCCTTGTTTATTGTATAATATCTTTCATCATATTAAAATCTCTCAACCTATCTATTTTTGTACATTCATCCATCATATAATCACAAAGCCTAAATTAATAAATTGCATCTAAAATTTGAACAAATTCCTTCCTTGCAATCATGAAGCATTTTTTTTGTTGATGTAAGGTATATTATCCCATTCTAGGCCAAATGGAAACAAGCCCATTGTGAGCAAAATTATACTATTGATATACATTCAAATTTAGAAACGTACACCACTAAACCAATTTTATCCACAATGCGCTTGCCCCATATGGTCTAGAATTGGATAGTTTACTTTACTCTTTAGCAAAATGAGCCTCATATTGATGCAAAGATAACAAACCCTTGATTCATATGCAAACTCTTTTTGGTAAGTATTGGTCTCTTCCCAAAATGTTTGATCTACACAATAAAGAAGAGAAGAAGAAAAACATCGCAAATGATTTATTTGGAATTAACAAATAGTTAGAAAGATCGAGGTGAATGTCACTCTAGTTTCATTAGCTCTTACATTAACTAAAATTCTTGTTCAAAAGTGCCAAGATTATTCATAATTAATCTACAAAGCCAAGATAAAAAAGAGAATTGTAGACTTTTTTCACCATATCCACTACAACACGAATGTAATTTTAAGCCTCCATCAATTTTTTTGGAATACCATACATTGGGATTAAATTCATTAGACCCTATACAAAATCATTTATTTTTTGGTTTATTTTCCTTTGCTTAACTTGATTTAGAATTTCTAGAAGTTTATTTTTCAAGATCCAAAATATTTCACAACCTTTAGCACAGTTGAGAATATTCTATACCCTTTAGTAGTTTCACAATTTTATCAATACTTAGGGCTTTATTAATACCTGCAATTTTATAGATACTCACAACTTTGGCTTCATGGTGTTTTGAGGATTTAGATATTTTTATTAATATTTTTTACACTATTCAATTATGCCATGTTATAATTTTTGAAAATTGCATTAGATGCCATATTTATTTATATTTTGAATTAATTTTAAACAATATAGGATAGAACCCAAGAATATTCATAGGAGCTTCTCTTGCACTTCACAATCTTAGTATGAATTGCAATTTAGAATCAAGAGAAGAAAAAAAGCACCAAAACCATGTTATGTCAAAGAGATTTGAAAGAAACAAATAGATTCCATGTGACAATATTCAAAGCTTGAGTTACGCTAATGTATTTTTAGAGTTTGAAATCTGTGCAAGATGCTTTCAAATACATCGAGAATTGTGTCAAAGGCCGCTTTACAAAGTTCAATTGTTTGTTTCGTGGAGCCTTTCATTCTACATGTTTTCCTAAATATATCCTCCATCTTTTCTAGTGTGTGTTTGTGTAAGATGCTTTCAAATACATCGAGAATTGTGTCAAAGGCCGCTTTACAAAGTTCAATTGTTTGTTTTGTGGAGCCTTTTATTCTACATGTTTTCCTAAATATATCCTTCATCTTTTCTAATGTGTGTTTGTGTTGGTAGTATTGTACAATTCAAGTCTTCCCACCTTCAACAATTGCCATGGTCGTGTTGGTAAGAAGCTACATCGTAAGCCACTTGCAAACATTTGGGCTATATCTTTTCCACATTTTTCTATCCGATTACTAGAAAATGCACCATTTCTACCACTTTGATTAGTAGTCACATCTCATGTCCAATTCCAAATAGCACCAAGGCACCTATGTTGTAGGAAATGCGATGGCAAATGGTGCAAGATTGGTTTGGAAACCCTAAAAATTGACCCTATCAACTACAAAGTGGTTGCTTCATCCTTAAAAGGTTATATAAAAAAAATTTATATTAAAAAAATTGTCTCTCATTGGTCAAAATTTAAAGTAGAAAACCAATGAAGTTGCAAATCTAGAAAATTGTCAACCTTTAGGTCTTTGTTTTAATAAATCTCATTCATGCCTTTGGAGTGATGTCGTAAAATGATGTAGCCATGAAATGATATAAGTTTGATTATTGGGCACACCTAAGTAAGTTGATTACATTTCAATCATGATGTAGGTAAGGACTTAACCCTTAAAGAACATTTTATCTTTGGGTTTGATTGAACTTCATTAGATTTCTATATTAAAATATACATTTCAAAATTTTATATTTTTCATATGTAATATATGTCTATAAAATTTAATCTCATTTTTTCATAATTAAAATCATTACATTGGATTTTATACGGATTTCTAAATAATTTCTTTGTATAAATTATAGTAATTACAAAAATAGAATGAAAATTTTAAGAAAAATCAAAACAATATTGACAAACATCATAGTGTAATTTATGTACTACTTGGTCTAACACCAAAACAAATTTGATACAAAAAGTTCAAAGTCATATATTTTAAACTTTTAAGATGCTATCTTCAAAATGACACAAAATTTATAATTTTAATTATTTTGAAAAAGTTTCAAATGGAATAAAAGTAGATTATTGGAGCTACGTTTTCTTGGCTAAGCTTAACAACATTTAAAATTAAAAAAACTATGTAAAAATTCACATTTTTACTTTCAAATGCCATTGGCTTGCAATATCCTTTAAGGTTTAAGGTAAGAGGTCCATAATCCTACAAGGTTCTAAGGGTTTATGGACTTCCTACCATATATATCAAGTTCAAAATTTGCTTGCATTTTTAACATGGTTCTTTGTGTTAATAGGGTACTCTAAAAGCGACCCTATTCTAAAAGTGACCACTACCAAAGAGGTGCAATTTGCTTTTTTCTTTATACCAATAGAGTACATTTTATAAGGTCGTTGCTTTTAGTGACCACTACATTTCAACTTCAGAAATTCATAACTAATTCCACAAAGGTCCAAAAAGTATGAAATGACTTGGTTGAAATGACTTGGTTGAAATGCCAAAATTTCTATATTCCTCCCTACAAAAATTTATTGAAAATTATTTCAAAGAGTTTTGCTTTCCCACCAAATGCAATCATTCTTAAAAAGTCACTTTTAGAACATACTACCTTACTTGCAATTGAATGAATGATTGGACATCATATTGTTCACAATGAAATAGCATCCAAATGCAAGATTGGACATCATATTGTTCACAATGAAATAGCATCCAAATGCAAGATTGGACATCATATTGTTCACAATGAAATAGCATCCAAATGCAAGATTGGAGTTCAAAGGTTCACAAAAAGTAAGGTTGCCACTTGCCACTTGTTTGAAACCATAAGAGATGTTCACTTTGTGAACATCTCTTGAAGAAACACTACTAGAAACTCTACCAAAAAACTTTGACTCTTCATAACTTTTGCATACATTATCCAATTGTTAAGTTCTTTGGTGTTTTGAAAACTCTTTTCAGTGGCCAACACGAAAATATGATCATTGACCAATTTAAGTAATAGTCACTATTTACAACACCAAATAGTGACTTTTTGGGGAGTGCCTACCTTATGTATATATAATATGCTATGCACTCTCAACTAGAACTAGATAGGGCCAATTACCCAAGTAGTAAGGCTAATCCCAAATGCTCCAAATGGATTTTTTTGGCACTTCATTTGACTTCGGTGGTGGTGGTGGAGATGGCGGTGTTTCGGGCTCCCAATCTTCCCATGGTTTGGCCTTTAGTAAAGATGGTGTGTTGCCCTTTGCCTTAGGAACATAGAAGTATTTCTTGGAGGGTGGCTTTGCCAGAGCTGCTTGAGCTGTATCCTTCACAGTGTCATTCTCCTCCTTGGGAAGCTTTGACGTGGTACCAACATCATCCTTCTTTTGCCTCTTCATAGTCGATGCACGGCTCTCATCTTTCAACTCAACACTTTTCTTTTTACGTGGAAGGTCCGAATTTGGACATCTATTTGGATCCAAATGTTTAGACTTTGGAGCCATTGGTGATCTGAAGCAAAACAAGAAGAGAAACAAAAGCAATGGAAAGGAAATGAAAGACAATTTGGAGAAAAGAAACTTGTGAATGGAGAAGCCAAAGGAAGGTGTATTTATAGGGAGATTGGTCTTGAATGTTCAACCCATTGGTCTTGGTAGTTGGATCCATGTGGTATTGTGGTTTAATTTGTTGGTCTCGGTGGTTAGACTAATTGGTCTCGGTGGTTTAACCAATTGGACTTGGTAGTTTAACTAATTGATCTTGATAGTCTAATCAATTTTTTTTTAACTTTTTTAAGCACTAAAAACAATAGCTATGGTCATTTTTATGATAAAATTCTCAAAACTTAATACTTCTCTAATGCTCTTTCTTTACTATGACAACCAAATTTATATTTAGTTTCATAATTTACATGATTATACATTGATTTGTAATTTTTCTTGATAAATTTATTTTGAAATTTTTTCCAGTGACCTTTAAATATGATTGAGTTTATAGAACCCCAACTAAGATTATCACTATGTAAGAATTCCAATGAATGAAAAAAATTCCTAGTAGCTTGGTGGTTGATAATGATGGTATAGTATTACTAGGATAGAAGACTTGTACTTTTTATTTCGTATCTTTTGCAATAGATTGTTCACTTCTTCCATAGAAGTTTAAGTCTTGGAATTGGGAAGGCAACAAAAAAATCCCAATTGGAACAACCTAACAACCAACACTATTTCAACTTCAATACTCTAATATCAACTACTATTGGTTTTGAGGCCATGCTACTATTCAAATTATACAAATTTGATGGTAAGGAAAGAGCTTGTATATATAATATTAATTTTCATCAAAAAATTCTAGATACAAACCTACTTGATAGATTACAAGTCCCAAACATTCTTGAATTCACTATACTATAAAATGATCCATCTTCATGAGCTTGGACACCAAACTATAAATGACAATATAAGATCTTCAAGTTCTATTGCCTACCAATTCAAGGGAGGCCTACTACACACTACTTCCAACTCCAGGATGCCAAAACTTCAAACACTTGATTTCTTTTGTGGCCTTGTTCTTGTGTAGCAACTATAGAGTCATATAGCCAAATGTGCTTGCTACCAAAGTGGTCTTGTCCAACTTGTAGTGAATTGCCAAATGAGAAAGTCAACTAAAGTCCTTAATATAGATTGTAAAATTTGCATCCAATAACACCTTATTAGATTTTATGGCTTGGAGCAAAACACAAAATAGAGCAAATATTCTAAAGCTCCATCTACCCCTTTAAGAATGGAATGCTTGATTTTCAATGACAACACTTGTAGGCTATTACTTTCTTGAAGTCAACTGTTGAGAGTTCTGTTGGATATGTAATCCTACACCAATGGGTGATTGCAAAAAACACTTGTCCTTTTTAAGTGTCCTCTTGGTCTCCATGGAGGTGTTTTTTCCTCATAACTTTTGTAGTTTACAATTGACTTAGCTAAAATTTGGAGGAAAGGTGCATATTGTTGATTTAAACATTCATTCTTTTTTTCAATTTTCTCATGAATAATTTACTATTTTTAAGGTGGCCCTAATTGGGTGTCTACCTTGGTTGTTTTGGGGGATTTTAGTCCTATTTGGGGACCAGAAATGTGATTTTGAAGCCAAGGTATTGACTTGTTATAAATGGACTAACATTCTAAACAATTTTGATGAGATTTTTGGCAAAAAACCTAGTATAAGGGTCGCACATGGGTTGAAAGTGGACATTGTTTGCGAAAGCACTATGAAGAGGGGAAAAAAAATTTATGATGAATTTTTTGCTCACATGGGACTAGAGAGAAGATTAGAAAAATGAATTTTTTTCTTTTAATTATTTCAATTTTTTTACTGTTTTAAAAAAATCAAATTCAAAAGTATCTATTTTCTTGTATTTTCCTAGGCCTCTTTTGTTGGGCATAACTTTTAGGGAGAAATTTTCTTAGGCTTGAATTTCCACACATATATTATTTTTAATACTTTACAAATTATCCATATTTTATTTTATTTAAAAAAAATTTATTTCCAAAGTCACAAAACTCTAGTAGTAATTAAGGTCGTTTTGAGCCCCAAATGGCAAATGTTTCTTGCAACTACCTCAATAATAATTTATTGCCTTTTTTTTGGCACCATCCTTGCAATTGCACCACATTTCAAAATCAAATTTGGCCTAAACATGCCACTTCATAATGAAAAGAGGAATTTGACTTGTTTGAATTCCAACAAATTGATTTAGTTTACAAAAAAAAAAAAATACCATTTACATTAAATGTGGATTTAAGCAATATCAAACTTTTTTGGTATTGGCTTGAAACATCTTAGAAAGATTTTTTACAAGAAAGGTAACATAAATTTATGTATGCAATTCGTGAAGAGGTCTCTGTAAAATTTATCCTACTTAGAAGGAGCTTTTGTCACTGTTTAAAACTATTATTAGATGCGAGTTTTCCAACACTCTCAAAGGAACCTATTTGTAGTAGTCCACACATGATTGACTACTCAATGAGTATCTCCCATCCACCACACATCATGATCAATGTCCAATATTCATTGCAAAGTCTATTTGAAAAATTGTACTCTCACCTTACAAAGAACCTTTGTAAATATCTCTTGATTTGCCACGTCCAGAATCAAATTTCTCTCATCAAAATTCTCAACTGCCTTGCAAAGCTCATTGAAAGAGAACACGGGCAATCTTGTGGAAAAAACTAATGCAGTGTAATTGCTGGATGGTGTTGCAAATGAATAGATGAACTTGTGAATCACCAAGAAAACGTCCACTGTTGCAAATAGAACTTCTAAAGTGACACCAACTGTCGCAGCACAGGGCAGGTCAATTCCCCATTATACTCACAAAAATCGCTCTAGAGTATAACTAAGTGACTCTAAAGATCGAACCCACGAGATCCTGTGAAGTATCTAGCTCTATTAAGCAGTTAAGCTCAGTCAGTATGCCAATCTTACTTTCCGGTCCTAGATCTAAAACCAAAAATACTACCACACCGGATAACTACAGACCGGATTACTCCTTCTTCCGGTCCTACTAACTATCCGGTCTGTACAAATACCCAAATCCCAGGATCTCACAACTTCCGATCCTGGAAATCCGTCCTGACCAATCCGGTCGGGATGGTCATCCTGTATCCGTAATCCTATCCGGTTTGGTTTTGCCTTTGTTTCACTATCAGAGGGGTCGCCGCTTAATTTTGAGAGTGGTAGGCCCACCACTCCTTCCGTGACTTATAGTGGCTGAAGACCCACTGTCCTACCTTCTAGACTCCTAAGCTAATCCGGATCCGGTTTGGTCCTTCACAACAACCCAGATAACAATCCGGGTCGTAGGTCACACAAAGACCCCACACTCGACCCTCTCGTACTACAACGACCTTGATGCTACTTCCGATCCGTGCGAAGACAGGTGGTTACAAGTGCACCCGTCCGTTCCAACATCAACTAAAGTTCTTCCGTTACCCATACGGGTGGTGAGACCTCACAGGAGATCGGACACTCGACCGGATTTCCCACCCGGGAGTTCTAGCGCAGCTAAGGAATCCCTCCCTACCCGCCTAGCCTAACAACGGCTTTCTCACCCGGAATCTCAAACTCTAGACGTGCTGAGGAACTAAGTTCACTCCCAACTCTTCGGTACCTACTCACATGCACCTTGGATCGGAAAATAAACACCAAGGGGAGAAATCACTTACAAACTAACTCGTACTATCCTAACTCCACATCATACAATCCTGTCGCGCTGGAGAGAGATACACAACGAAGAGAATAGAAAGGTACAAGAAGTTTGCAAAATGAACAACTCCCAATTCCCATCACAGGAACCGATTTATATACAAAGGGTAAAAACCCTAAAAGCACAAAAAGGAGCGGAAAACCCGTGGGGGTCCGCCGCCACCTTAATCTAACTTCCGGTCTAACCTAATACTATTGAGCCGGATCCGGATCCGGATCCGCTCCTACTCCTAACTGAAATTAAAATCCTATCTACCCTACAACTCTAGATCCTATCGTCGGGCTTCCGGTCTCCGGGGCTAGCTCCTCGAAAACTTCACTCAAATTCCGGACCCGTTCCCCCTCCGCAGGATTCGGTTCGGGTGGAGACTCCAGGTCGATGGTGATATCCGGTCTCGTGCCCGGAGTCCCAGTCCGTGCAGACTTCTTGGACTCAGGAGTCCAATCCTTCCTGTCCTTTGCCATAGTTGCATCCGGAAAGAGGTCCGGTAGTGAGATGTCCGAAAGGTGAATACCTTTGTTGCACGTCGCTCCCGTCAGCTTCCGGCTGCTCTCCTCGATCCGGTCCGCTGCCTTCCGCCCCTCCACCATTGCCGTCTCCACCTGCTCGGCGAAGTCCGCGAGAATCCGGACCATCCGGGAACCGGATAGTTTCTTCTCTTCGTGGATCTTCTCGTCGAAGAGCTTCGCCTTGGCCGCTGCCGTTCCGGTCTCTCCTAGGACCGCCTTGATCTGCTCGGCCACCTTCCGAGTCTCCTCCGCCATCTCCCGAGCGGCCGTCACGTCTTCCTGATAGGCAAAAAG
Source organism: Pseudoscleropodium purum (assembly GCA_963969395.1). Lineage (NCBI taxonomy): Eukaryota > Viridiplantae > Streptophyta > Bryopsida > Hypnales > Brachytheciaceae > Pseudoscleropodium > Pseudoscleropodium purum. The sequence goes on from OZ017798.1 coordinate 14,538,638, forward strand.
TGTTGCCTTCAGTTTATCTACCTCCTCCTGCAACCGGCGGATCTCGGCTTCCTGCTTCCGGGTCTCTTCCGGATTCGTGATGCATTGCGCCACTTGTTCCGCCAAGTTGCTGTCCGGTGCAGCACCCACCAATTTGCCGATTGCCGCAAGCGTCCTGTGCTTGACCTCCCAATCCGCCCTGATGTTGCAGAGGACGTTGATCAGACCGTTGAACGGATCTTGCATATCCGGATCTCCCCCGGAATTGGTCTTCTCGGCTTCCGGTTTCTCCTCCGGGGCCGGTTTGTCTTGACCGGGAGGCATCCCGCGCTTGTGTGGAGGCGTCAGCTTCTGTCGCTTGATCGGCGGCATCGGCTCCTCCTCTTCCTCGCTGGACTCCCGGTCTGACCCGGAATCGGATTCCGCCTCGTCATCCGTCTCCGACTCCCCATACTTCAGGAGCACTTCCTGCGTCTTCCACGCCCTCTCCTCCGTGTCGGTGAGGACTTGGTTCTCCCGATAGAGGTGGAAGAGGTAAGGGCACACTGGAGTGGCCCTTTTCTTCCCAACCCTACTAACAAGCTGGGCCACGAGATCGGAAATGATCCGTGCCCAATCCACTTTCCGGGTACCACTGAGGGCACCGAAAATGGTGTTGCCGAGGGTGATCGTCACCCTGGTCGGCTTTTCCGGGTGAAGAACCGGAACTAGGAATTGCAGGAGCCGACGGTGTCGGTCATCCAAGCAATCCTCGACCGCGTATCCGTCCTTCGGGTTGACGGCTCCCTTGAACTTCCCTCGGACAAACTCATCCTTCCGGCTCGCCATTCCCAAACCTCCTGCCCGGAAACCGTAAACCGCTCTCCACATCCCCTCGTTCCAGCTGACGGGAGCTCCCCTCACGGTGTTGTCAAACTGGTTGGACAACTTTCCGAGGAGCTCCTTGACCATTCTCTCCTCCCTAAAACCCCAAGGTTTCTCGGCAAACCCTACGCAACCCATGGATCTGAGATCATCCATGAGTTCAGCCTTTTCCGGCTCTGTGGAGGGAATAACCGGAATGACTTTCCGGAGCTTCACCTCGCCTCCAGAGGGACTCGCTTGTCTCGACCTACGTAGCTGAGGCATTCCCACTCACATCTACCTCACTATCTCCTAGCCGCACGTCCCGTTCCTCACTTCCTCTCTCCGATCTCAACCGGAATCAAAATGAACAGAACGCAAACGCACAGACGCACAAACGACAAAAACTCAACCGCGCACGCTCAAGGTCGAGTTTCTAAAAGGGGGTGCAACAGTGAAAGCTCCTCCTTTTATAGTCCCTGGACCCTTTCCAGTTTGTCATCATGAATCCGGTTTACCATCATAATCCGGTTCATCATCATCATCCGGTCCTAGACCTAATCCGTGTTACATTCCGTTTCCGTCGTTAGTTACTCCTGACCGGATTAGATCCAAGAAGCCCACTACTTCACGTTCCGTGCTAATTCTGAGTTTTCCTTCCCCACCTAATCGGATCCGGTTAGCTAATGACTAGTTTCCGTTCCTATTTGGGTGTATACTAAGAAAATCAAAATTCTAAGCTGCGACACCAACCCATGTTCCTTACTTCCCTAAATGAAGCACCATTTGGAGCTTAGACTCTGATAGCCCAGTACTCAAGTAGAACAAGAGCCCCAACAACTCATGCTCTTCCAAATGGTTGGCATTTGAACTTCCCCATAGAGTGATGAACACATCATCTCCAAGGAACTTTAGAAATACGTAGAATGAGCAGTAAAGTTTGCAAGGGTTTGGGATTTGATCCATTTGCAATCTTGATTTCTCGTGTCTGATGAAGTAGTGAAATCGATTTACATAGTGACAATTCTCCCATTGGAGAAAGACGAGCAATAGGTGTCATTGCCACAAAAGTTGTGAATGTACGCATCGAGATCATATAAGATATATATTCAAGATTTTTTCCAACCTTGATGAAGCTATTTATGTGCTCCAAGTTGTGATTCAAATTATAATTTGTACCAAAATAGACTCCAAAGCATGTAAGAGTCGATCTATTGGTTTGAGTTTGAAATGCCTTGCATGCATTGAGCTCTCCCACTTGGAGGACATCATCAAGCATGGTAGCCATGAGCAAGGTTCTCATAAAGGCAAAGGTGAGTCCGCTCCCTATTAGGACAATCGACTCATTAGGGTTTCAATAGCATTGAATGAATGTCATACAATTAGAATAATAGACCTAGTGTTTGATGTATATAAATAATGTGCTTAATTCTAAGCTAATCCTTTTAACATTCAGAGCTGATCTCTTATGTCGTGTGTCACCACAGTGTGACCTTGTGCTACATGGTATCAAAGTAGTGAAGTTCAATCCCTCAGTTTTGTTAGAGCACAATCTAGAGGTTAGAATTGTCACCAAACACTTGATCACCACTATCATAAATTAGACTACACTAGTAGAGGTTGTCGCATCTCACTTCGTGTGTCGTCACATTATTACCAGCTAATATGGATCCACACATCAAAGACGTCCTTGAATCAATGAAACTAGCTGGTCCTTCAAACTATGTCATTTGGAGCTATAAGGTCAAAATGATCTTACTGTAGGAGGGATTCTAGCAATATGTCGAGACTCCTAGCATTGTTGTTATGATTAGCAACACCTCTACCTTGTTTACATCACCGATCACGGTAGATGTAGTGAGCGACATGGCAACCTCCAATGTTTCTGCACCAATATAGCAACCGGCGATCGATGAGACAATATTGGTTGAAGCCAACACTGAACTCAACATCACACTTTGGTATCGAGCCGGTTGGCTTATCATTTCCATTGTACGAGATTCAATTCCCTTTAGCATCATTCACCTTATGGACCTACATGACATCTGGTAGAGACTTAGAAACATGTGTGATGTTTATAGTTCATCTCATAGATTGTCCCTCAAAGAATAGTTCTATTCTTTGAAAATGGGGGAAGGCAAGCAAGTCAGTGATCACCTTCAAAATATAAACTTGTTGGTTACTCAGTTAGCCAATCTAGGCATTCTAGTACCAACGAAGATCTTATTGATCTCACACTTAATAGTTTACCAAAGAGCTAGTCCATTTTCCACCAAGTTTAGAAAGGCAAAGAGCATCTTGCTACCTTTCCCGAACTAGAAGGCTTGTTGTTGTAAGAAGAGCTAGGTTGCAAGTTCAAACACCAATGAGAAAATGATGAATCCATTAACATAGTCAGAGGATATCAACGCGGAGGCCATAGTCCATCTCGTGGTCGTTCAACTCAGGGAGGCCGCAATTATTCCACGTCGGACTAGACAGCACCAGCCAAAGCTTCATCTACTCAAACAACTAGTTAGCACATTACACAATTTATCTATCATAAATGTGGAAAGAATGGCCATTACGCTAGAGAATGTGCCCAAGTTACTCTCAAGGCCAACATCAAAGCAATGTAATTACAACTCGTGAGTTTGCAACGAAATCAACATCAAGCCTCACAACCACATTAAGTACACCTCATGGAGGTACAAGACAAAGTTGAAGATGCACTTGATGACGATAACTCACCTCAACACCTTCAAGACTACATGGATGCCTTTTAGGACGACTTCAATGCTTCGAATGAGGTCATTAATGCTTGTGTTATTCTTGATGTTCTTTTCACTATTACCGAGGAAGACTAGTTCTTTAACTCCAACGTCTCTTTCCATGTCACGAAAAATGCATCACTTATTAGTGATATTACACCGTCACATATCCCACACATTAGAACTACTAGCGGTCAAGTCATACCAGTGATCGATCAAGGCACTGTACACATCACGGATTCCTCTAGTTGCAATAAAAGCTATCCATAATGTTCTTTATGTCCTTGGTATTAGAACAAATCTACTGCTAGTAGGAAAGTTAACAGATATTGGCTATTGGGTTATTTTTGTAACACAACATTGTCTCATATTTGACTGCGATGACCACAACCATGTATTTCTTCAAGGCATACGAGATTCAAGAAACAACTTGTATCACATACAAAATCAACATGTAGTATCAAATGTCAATACATTTGTTCCCACATCACCAAATACCAACAGCATACACGTTGCTATTCAACTATCAAGAAACTCTAGCACTGTAGCTCAATCGTCACCCGACACTCCAGCTCAAGTGCCGCCACTCAACACCTCAGCACCAACGTTATTGATAAATCTCAATTTGCCGCTTAGTGGACTCACTACCAACAGAATACCAGCCAACACTGTCGCCCCCATCTCCACAAACTCCCAGATGCAAATATTCACCTATGGCACAAATGCATTGGGCATATCAATTATCAAAGTCTATATCACATGACATCTAAGCAACTTGTGGTTGGAGTTCCAGTCATCTTGCTTATCAAGTATGTTTGCTCCTCATGCATGCTTGGAAAATTGCCCAAAGATAATGCATCTAAGAAGCCCACATCTAGGACTACTCGGCCATTTTAGCTCATTCACAACAACCTCTATGGACTGCTTCCCATTCCTACTTGCAATAGTAGTTGATACATTCTCACTTTTATTGATGATTTTTTCCATAAAACTTGGCTCTATTTTTTGTCAGAAAAATCTCAGACAGTAGACTGCTTTAGGCAATTTAGGACCTTAGTTGAAACTCCCACTACGAAGATTAGTACACTTAGAAGTGACAGAGGGGGTGAATACTTATCCACAGCCTTTACTACCTATTGTATTATCCACGGTTACAACGACAACTCATTGTTGGCTATTCTCTCCATTAGAATGGGGTAGTAGAAAGGAAGAATAGAACCCTATTAGAAGGCATAAGGAGTGTTGTAACTGGCACCAAAATTCCAAAAATTCTTTAGGATGAGGTTGCTAAAACCATCAACTACATTCAAAACCGTTGTCCTACCAAAGCTCTCAAATTACTCACCCCAGAGGAGGCCTTTATAGGCATCAAACCTAATGTGAGCCATCTTAGAGTCATTGGTTGCCTAGTTTATTGCCACATACATGATTCCAAACAACAAAATCTCGATGCCAAAGCTGTTCCTATAGTTTTTCTTGGTTACAATGAACACAGTAAGGCTTACCGGTGTTATTAACCACAAACTCGTAAAATCCTAATTAGCCGCGACAAGTGTTTTGACAAAACCAATTTTGGTATGCCAATACTTGAAAGTACCAAACCTCTTCAAGATAATACTTATCTTGACCACCTATTCTCTAAACCCAACCTCCCTTCATCTTTCCAAAGCATTAGCTCTGTTCCTCCTACCTCTCTAGCTATCTCACTTCCCTTTCCAAATTCAGATCCTACATCCTCTCCCGTTCCCTTATCTATCCGCCATCTGTCATCTCTTTCCCCAACGCTTGACCTTTCTATCCCCGCATCACCTGTCCTTGTTTCCAATCTTCCTATCCCTAAATCTCTACCCCTTACTCCTCGTCGCTCACAACGACCCCATCAACTCAATATTCATCGTCAAGACTATGAGCTATGTTTATCGACCAATTACTTCAACATTTGTAGTATTGTCTACACGCCTACTAAGCCGATCAGGCCTGCTCTTTTCGACCCTGACTATACTAATCTCACATTCAAACAAACTCAACATGATCCTGACTAGAGACATGCAATGCAAGAAGAGATGGATTCTATCTAGAAGAATCACACATGGGATCTTGTCGTTCTTCCTTTAGGTTAGAAAGCTATCACCTGCAAGTGGGTTTTTAAGCTGAAACCCAATGTGAATGGACAACCCACCATCAAGAAGGCAAGATTGGTAGCTCGTGGCTTTGAACAATGTCATGGCATTGATTTCAATGAAACCTTCGCCCCTATTATTAAATGGGCCACAATTTGGACTGCCATTGCATTTACTGCTGCAAAATAATGGAATATTCATTACATGGATGTTAGGGCTACTTTTCTGTATGGCTTATTCAAAGAATGAGTATTCATGACACAACCTCTAGGATTTAGGGCTTACAGCAAAGCTAATTTTGTGTGTCAACTAAATAAATCTCTCTATGGTTTGAAGCAAAGCCCATGCACCTGGATGACAGAATTGATGTTGCTCTCCACCAATTGGACTTCACCACAACAAATCAGACAATATGTATTATATGCATCAAGATGGTAAAACTCTCATACATATGCTTTACATCGATGATTTATTTATCACATGTAGCTCCAATCATCTCATTTCTTGGCTAAAGACTTTTCTTCATACAAAGTTTGACATGACAGACTTAGGCAAAGTACAGTGCTACTTAGGTATTTCCTTTGAATACACGATTTTGGGAATTTTCTTACATCAATGGAACTACACTACAACTATCCTACAAGAATTTGGCATGATGGACTGCAAATCTACAGCAGTCCCATTTCCCGAAGGCCACATGCTTACCTTCGACGTGAACTCCTTGTATATCAATTCCATCTACTACTGCAAACTCATCAGCAAATTGATCTTTCTTACCATTATCCAATTTGATATAGCTTATGCCATCAATCACTTGAGCAGCTACATGGTGCTCCTCCAGGCCTCCCACCTGGACCCAGCCAAGCATGTGCTCCAATACCTGTAGGGAACCATCGACTACGACATTCTTTACAAAATTGGCATTCCAATTACCATATCAGGATATACTAATACCAATTGGGGTTCCTATATAGACACACGATGTTCAATGGGGGGCTTACATCTTTATGCTTGTTGGCGGACCGATTACATGGTAAAGTAAATGTCAACACATTGTTTCCCGCTCCTCGACCAAGTCGAAGTATTGAGCTCTGAGTGATGGCGCCCAAAAGGTCGTTTGGCTCAATTGGCTCTTGCTTGAGTTACAACCGCCTCCTCTTCACCCCCGTGTCCTCTTTGCCAGCGATCCCTCTACAATCATCCAACCTCCACTCAATATTATCGTTCACTATGATAATCAAAGTGCGATCAAATTGTCCCACAATCCTATTTTCTATACCCACACAAAACATGTGGAGATACATTATCATTTTGTTAGGGAGCAAGTCTTAGAGGGGAAAATTCAGTTATAGTATATTAATACAACTGCACAACCAACAAATGCGCTTAAAAAACCCTTGGGTAGGGTTAAATTTGCTCAACACAGAGCTACACTTGGGTTATGCAATCTAGCTATTCTCCAATTGGACTCAGAATCCCCACTCCCTGCCACAAAGCTACATGCTAGAAATCCTAGCGCTTTGAAGCCTAGAACAAATACTCTTCCGCTTTAAAAAGCAAAATGAAACTCTTATGCCCCACCCCTTATAACTAGTCACTTCTCTTGACCAGTCAATCCAAAAGAAATACAAGCCGGGAGTTTGGCCCTATCTAACAACATAAAACTTCTCCCTTGGAGCTACGCATCCACGACAATCGCTCCACTTACCATGCCATTGAGGCAAGTCTTTTGCCACAAGAGCCACGGCAACATCGACTTCTTGATCATTACCCTCGACAGATGCTACATCAAAATCAGGGTCATCATCCCAATCCACCAACACTGCATCAACTTGATTGTGGCACCACTGCAAAAAACATGCTAAGAAGGTACAAATCATCCACAACACCAACCTTGTAAAATGACTCAATGAAACGCCTCCAATGCACTTTTGCAACACTTGCACTCTTCGATTCTCTACACGCGCCATTCCCTCACGACATCATGAACTCAACACAAAATTTACAAAAATTAAACAAACCCCAACTCCTCGCTTGAGAGGGGGTGTTAGGACAATTGATTCATTAGGATTTCATAAGCATTGGATGAATGTCATCCAATTAGATTAATAGACCTAATGTTTGATGTATATAAATAGTGTGCTTAATTCTAAGCTAATCCTCTTAACATTTGGAACTAATTTCTTATGTCTTGCATCACCACAGTGTGACCTTGTGCTACACTCCCATTCAAGGCGTTGTTACTATTATTGCAAGGCAAACTGTGCATCATGAATGTGAATGAGAGAGGTGTGTTGAATGAAGTCCCTCTAGAAACATACATCTTGTCACTTCCATTGACGATGTGCTCAGCATCTGCTGTTGTACAGTACTATGAAATTGTCATTAGGGGATATTGATTTGTATATCTATAGTTTTAGCTGCGAGAAGGAACATGAACAGGAATGTGAGAAGCACGTGCACCTTGTGAATGATTTTCTCTCTTTGTCACTCAAATTGGTTCCTCTAATTCCATCCTTTCCTCAAGCAGAAACTAGCATCTGCAAACTCAACAAACTTCATGTATACATTTCTGTAGGGAAACAAGCCAAAATTCAAGTTAGTTCGTAGTCTCTAACCCAATTGATGCTCACTCCAAACTATGTATGCATCTTGTGCATGCACAACTTACCCAACTCATCACCAATGGTAGGTGGGATTGAAACATATATGTAATCTTTAGATTACAGCAAGGTAAGTATACAAATCAACTTCTCATATAAGCGTTGTGTCCAAGGCATAAGCATATCTTGCTTTTGTATTCAACTTCTAGCTAGCTCCTCTTGCTAGGACTTATACAAAATACCTCTCTAGGCAACAAAATATTTATAATAGTAGGCTAGTACCAAAGTCAAGGACTTGAATCCAAAAATGGCTTTAGGTGTTTCTAGGTTGCTTCAAGGTACATATGATGGGCGTAGCTAGTGAGATGCAAGAGAGATTGTCTCTTGCTCATTCTTTAACTATATGCCATGTGTCATGCATTGACTAATTGATAAGCTACATCAGTATAGTGCTAATCTTGGTCGCACCTACTTCTCTTAGCTCTCAAGCTATGAACAAGAGCTAAGTCAAACAACACTCATCATCGTAGTCATGTGCTGCTTTGTAAACTAAGTCTTGTACATTAATCTGAATATAAGATTCCTCCTAGTAAGTGACTTCATCCTTCTCTTACTAGGGAATGATTTGACCATGCTATAGATGACATATGTTCATATGTCTTGGTATTTATCTAGGTGAAACATTCATTAGAAAATAAATTCAACAAGTTGGCTTCTTGGCACCTGCAATTAGCACAAATCTTGTAATTGGTGTTCCTATACACGAATGGAAATTCAACCCTCCTTGTCCAACCGGCTGTCCTCTTGTCGATCCCATATCTTTTTAATTTGGTTGTCTCTTTCATCCAAATAAAATAAAGCTGTAGCTCGATTTGAATTGAAAATTTGATCTTTCTATGCCCCATTTTGGTCATTGGTGTGAAGGAATTATTGACCAAGGTACTACTAACTCAAGTATGACTATAACCATATTTGTGAGTATGACGTATCTATGACATTCAATGCTTAGAGCTACAAAGACTGGGATTTGCATAGATCTATTGTTTTGTATATTGTTCTATATAGGCATCTAGAATAGGTTTGTACCAATTTCTATAATCTTGAAGATTTCTTTAAGAGAATGAGATGATAGTGTGCTCAAAGACACAAAACAATACAAACTACATATGTATAGTTCGATGATCTACAATACTATGAGAGTGGAGGGAGGGTCGGCATTACAACGTGCTAAAGCAAATGTTAATACACCTCACTAGAAATCAACTAATGAGTCACTAGCTAATCTGATGAATTTCAATGTGCCAAAATGCAACATTCAAGTGGTGAAAATTAAGTTTGTCTATTGTTCACTTGGGGTCTTGGTTTCCCTAATTGAAACCTTTAGAAGTCTAAAATCTAGGGCAGGAATAAGTTTGAAATTCCAAATATTCACAGAACATTTCAAACTACATTGAGCTTAGAGGCACACATCACAATTGACTTATTTAGAATCAAAGAATAGTTCCAAAAATATGTGGACCTCAATCTAGCCTAATTAAATAAAATATACTCACCTCAAGACTGCCAAGATTATTCATAATTAATCTACAGAGCCAAGATGAAGTAAGAGAAATGCAGACCTTCACCGTATTCACCTGCAGCTAGCACTGTATTTTGAAGCCTTCATGCGTTTCTAAAATAAGTGTTTGGAATAGTACCCAAATAGTATGCCCAGGAGATTTTCTTGCACTTTGCAAAATTAGTATGAATTGCAACTTAGAGTCAAAAGAAAAAAAAAAAACATGTTATATTAAAGAAGTTTGAAAAAGACAAAGTATAATCCATGTGACACTAACCAAATATGTCAAGGTCGTTAAATTTGTTGTGTTTTCATACTCTAGCATCTTTCAAAATTTGTGCTCTAAAACATAAATCCATATAAAACCTAGATTTTAGAATTTTATTTACATTTTTGTTACACCTTCTAGTGCTGGAATTAAGCTAAAATAACAAAATTTACTATAGTAAGATAGGACTTTAAAATCTTATTCAAGTGTTCTATTTGGAATTTCTTGCATTCCCCAGGAAATATTTGACAACTTGCTCTATACAACACTCTAAACCCTAACTAGTAGATGTTAAATTTTGACACAACTTAGGATATTGGCACTGGTCCAATGGAGATGATAAAAATCCATTTCATTTTCTCTATAATAAATTTCTAAAACTCACTTTTATTTTAAAAATCTTTTTTTGTTGACCTAAGATGTGGGATTTTAATTTAGAAAACATACTTATGAAAAGAGTTATATTAGACCATTGCAATGGTTGGGAAGAAATCATTTGTAGACTTTTATAGAACCATTAGAGTGATGGAGATAAGAGTGTCTGAAAAGCACTACATAGCTAGGATAGATTAGATAACTTATTGGCACTAAAAGGTCTCATTTGGGGTAAAATAAGGATCCATCAAATTATTTGAAATTCTGGAAATAATCTAGTGAAGTATATTTGATGTATACTTGAATCAACTATCTACCATCAAATTATTTAAACCCCTATAAATTCAATGTACATTCAATTCCAAAGACCTCTAAAAAAGTATTAGAATTAAAAAAAAAAAAAATTGGATATAATCAAATGAAAAAGATTGGATTATACAAATTATAGAATTCAATATGACTTTTAGTTTTGATTGTCATAGAATACTTATTCAATTTTTTATCTTTGAAATCATAGTCACGAAAGAATTGAACAAGGATAAAACCAACAAAAATTGAATATAGATCTCAAAATCTCTTATTCTCTTAGATATCTTAATCCTTTAAGAATAACAACAATTTTGGATACCATGGCTCTTATTTTGGAGACACACATTTATGCATATATATATATGAATCTCTGCTTTTATAGGTACACAAAGATCATTGCAAAAACACTTCATGTTTTCTATAGCATTTTGGCAAAAACTTCATTTTTGTCCCACAATACTATGATTGAGTACTATATAGTAGAACATTTTAGCTGTTGATTGAAAAAATCAACGGCTAAAAATACCATTGCAAGTCCTATGGACTACTTATTAGGGTTGACAGGACGGTCGGACGTCCGGGACGTCCGAACGTGGACGCTAACATTCACGGTCTTGGCAGACGCAGCGTCTGCCGGGACCGCCTCGTCTGCCCTGTCCACCCCATCCACCTGTCCCCCCGTCCGCCCCATCCACCCCATCCGCTTCGCCCGCCCTGTTTCCCCCGACCGCAAAAATATATTTCATATTTTAGCTTTTACATAAATAGTGATATACAACTCTATTGAATCGCAATTGCAATATAAGAAAAACCAAAATCAAAATGACTTCACTCTCAATCTCTCATTGGTGAAAACAATCAAAACAAAAAACCCAAAACGGGTTTTCTAAGCCGCCCCGCCCGTCCGCCTTCTGACGGCGGGAGGGACGTTGCGTCCGTTGGCGTCCGTGAGGATGGACGTCCGGATTACGGACGCTATTTTGGGGCGGACGTACTGGTTTGTCAACCCTGCTACTTATCAGTACTACAACAATACTAAGGGAAAAAAAGATGGATTATTACATATAATAGAAACAATGAGGTATAAAGTAATAATAAATAGGAAATCATGAACAAAAATAAACTAAAAAATAGGCCTTTTGAGAAGAATTGATGGTGATCAAAATTTCACCAAAAAAATGAAGTTGACACCACCTTCAATGTGTAGAAGTGCTTGTGCAATGAAGCCCTATTTTCATGGACTTAGAGGATATGAAATAATATATCTATGGATGCCCCTTTGTAGGCAGATGCCCACCTAGTGTGGGTATAGATCACCAAAATTTCAATTCTAAATCATTCAATTTGGGTACACCTAACATAGTGAAAACCTCTAAACTTCAAAGTGTGAGAAATTAACAAAATTGAATTATGCCACATTTAACTACTTCTAGATTTTGGAAAGTCTAGAATTAATAATGGTCATCATGAGAAAAAAAAATTATCATCAGGAAATAATGCAAAACATTGGAAAATCTGTGCAAAACATCGAGGAACTTCCAATCCTACAATCAGGGGCCCCCATAATCTTCTAGTCCAGATTTCAATGAATAGTCCAAAAGTAGATGAATGTGGCATAATTTTAAATATAAAACGATTTTTTTAATTTCTAAAAAATAAAAAATGTGGATATTATCAAGTTAGACAAGTCCAGTAATTATTTCATGTTCTTAGAACTTGACATTCAAAAGTTATAGCAAAAGACTACAACATCACTCCATTTGTGATGGAGAACACTACGTGTGTTTCTTGCAATGACCTTCAAGTAGAAATTAGAGTGGACAGCTTTCAATGGCCATCTTCAATGAGCAAATTCAAGTTGCGTTATCATATTTTTAGAGTTTGAAATTTGTGCAAGATACTTTCAAATACTTGGATAAATGTGTTGAAGGACTTTGCAAAGTCATTCATTTCCAAAAGCCCTTATTCAATGTCTTTTCCTCTAAACATCTTCTCTTTTTAGGTATGAGCCACTTTGGCAATATTATATAAGTGTTCCCACATTCAATTCACTATAATTGTAATGGCAAGAAGCTACATGGTAAGCCATTTGACTGTAGGCCATATCTTTTTTACGTCTTTCTATTGGTATACTGAAAAATGCACCATTTCAATCATTTAGGTAGTTGCATCTTTGTGCCCAATTCAAAATAACATGGTTGTTGCAAAATCCAGAAGGCATTGAGGCACCTATGTAGTGAGAATTGCACTAACAAAATTGATTCAATAGACCCTAAAAATTAACTCCATTAACTACAAAGTGGTTGCTTTATTTTTAAAGAATTAAAGAAAAAAAAATTGAAAATATTGTCCCCCAAGATTAAAAGTCATAAACCAGTGAAGTCACAAATCTTAGTGAAACTTGTCAACCTTTAGACCTTCATTTATCTAATCCCATTATATCTTTGGAATGATGTCATGAAATGATGAAAGCATGGGGTATTGAAGTTTGATTCCTTGATAGGTCTCAGTAAGTCTACCACATCTCATGATATAACTTAGGTAACTTATAGGTTGTTCAACCTAGCATTTGGAAGTTAGATTTGAATGCACATGTAGTAGGAGAACTTTGAGGCCATTTGCACCTATATTCTTTCAAGAATGCTGATCCTATACATCTATTGAGTTGGCACAAGGAAAAAGCAGTGATAAGTTGGACAAACAACAACCTTCCTATTTTAGTAAAGGGAGTTCTGGCCAAATTTAATCAAGAGTTCTATCAATGGAAAACATAGGTTTTTGATTTGTAGGATTGGTATTTGTTACTGAGTCTCTTAGAGGGCAATTAGCCTTTGGTCTAATGGATGACTTCATTGTTAACTGTAGAAAAAGATAATGCACCTATTTGGCTCAAAAATCAAAGAATTTGGATGACTAATTTGGTCATAGGGGCCACATCCAAGTTATTGGTATAGATGTTGACCCATTTCTAATCACAACCCATTCTTGTGATATAGACTAAGTATTCTCTTTGTAATCAATACAGTTCCCAACGTAGTTGTGGTACATTACTATTGGATGCAAGACTCATAATATTGCAACTAGCCCTTGGTTGATTTTGGAATCAACCTATGGTCAAAAATAGAAAGGCCAATATCACCATTATAGGTCAAAGAGAATTTTTTTACTAAAAAATCCATAGTAATTAATACCTTTTGTGTAATAAAATTTTAGAAAAATCCTTCCAAACTCTATTTTTGGTCATGTAAAAAATTACGAATTCAAAAAACCTACACTTCAAATATGCATAAACTAAAAAGCCAAGTATTGACAATGTTCCAAATCCTTGAGGGTAGCAAATCATGCAAAGTGACACCAAACCAGTTTTGTTTTTTTTAATTATGCTATGAGGTACCAAAGTTGCAATACAAAATGGTATAGTGGTACTCCAAATTTCAACATTCATCCACATTCACATATTGGATAGAAAATATGATATTAGCACATATCACATGTCTATAATTCTATTTTCATCCCCAATTTGATGTTTTCATCCAAGATTTTTTTTATTTGAAGTTTTCTAGTGAAAAACTTTACATTTTTTGCCATTTTTTTTAGCCAAATTATTTTTTCCTTGTGCAATTTGGCACCAAAAAGCAAAAAAAAGAAGCCTTGCACTAGACTTGTCTTGCCATAACAAGCCAAGACTAAAAGAAGAGAAGCTTCACACTACAAGGAGTTGTTTCTCATATATGAACATTGGACAACTTCATTTGTGATGACTTACTTTTTACCAAACCAATGTAATAAATGCGTTTTCATAAAAATTAAAATAAAATAAAAAGCCTCTTTGTCTTTGTTCACAAGTATTATCTTTTAATAATGGTACATTCACACTTGGCTGTAAGCGTGAGAAAAGTAGGTTGTTTTAGATGAATAAGTGTGGCACTATTCTCACCTGCAAAATTTAGTAAATATTGAACCTACGTAGACACCCACCTAACAAGCAATAAGATTGATGGTTAGGAGGTAGTAGAGCTTCACTATTTGCAATAGTTTATATTTTTGTGGCAGTTTCTATGTAAGACTGGAAACTTCACAAAATGAACATGTGAAAGATTTATGACCGATTTTAATTAATGAGGGTTGTGATGGGCGATTATTAAACAGTAGCACATGTGCTTTGCGAACTAGTAGATGAAAAGTAAAAGTTACCCAAATTCACGACTAACAAATATCCAGAAATATATAGAAAGAATTGAATTGACGGTGGCAAAAATGTATGGGACCTGTAGGTATAAAGTACCATGCCATCTGAACATCTTCCATTGCCTTCACAAAGCTTCCGAACAGTGCATAGTAACATCTCGAGCTCCACACCTTCGATTAGGTTTGTATTGATGTCTCTTCTCTATTGCCCCTACTATTTTTTCTCTGTTTATCAAATACACAAGTTCACAATCAATCTACTAACTTTGGAACGTAACATTTGCAAGTACCACTATTTTGCCATGGAGAACTTGTTGGACACAACAGCTTATGGTACGATAGTTGGGAGTGGCTCCATCACAGTTGAAGGTATGCTTCCACTGCAATTTTGCTTCACAAATGTATTTTGACATAGAACATGGACCTACACAACACAAAAACATGCTTTGATGCTGCAATAAGTACTAGTTGCAAAAAAATTTAGGAAATTCTCATGAGAATGCAAATGTGCAGGCACTGCCATTTTTGTGATTCCAATAACAACAAGTTCCGCATGACCAACACCTCATGTGCCACGCTGAAGTCTTTCTATCGTAGTAGTGCACAAAAATCCACCAAAGTGGACAAGGAAAGATCATGGGCCAAACTACTTACCTCAAGAGGTGGTTGCATTAGTCAATGCAAAACAAGACATGTTTTTGGAGGAGATTGATATAGTTGATGGATGTGATCTCATGAATCTGGACTCCTCAAAGTGGCAACAAGTTAGCCAAGAAGTGATGAAATGTGGTTTTTCCCCATGTCCACATGATAGTGCAACATATAAGACCAAGTGGAATCAGATTGCACTTGATTACAAGCGCATTGCACACTTCTTCGCCAGAACCGGAAGGAATGGAGTTGACTATTGGGATCTGATAGTAGCAGACAAAAAAAGTAAAGGACTGCCACGATCATTTCCCCAATACATTTTCTATAGTATACATGAGTAGTATGGGTTCCAACCTTCCATGCAACCACCCCATATCTGAGACCTCCTCTCACATGACGAAACTAACTATAACAACAGTTATAGACCATGAGCTAGAGACAATGAACCCATAGATGAGATTCATCCTAAGAGTGAAGATCCTATGGACATAGCTGCAGAAGCTATATTGACCGACGGCACAAGTGGCCACACACTACCAATGCTGCAACGACATCCCAACCTTCCATGCAACCACCCCATATCTGAGACCTCCTCTCACATGACGACACTAACTATAACAATAGTTATAGACCACGAGCTAGAGATAGTGAACCCATAGACGAGATTCATCCTAAGAGTGAAGATCCTATGGACATAGCTGTAGAAGCTATATTGACCGACGGCACAAGTAGCCACACACTACCAATGCTACAATGACGTAGCCAAAGTATGGCATCAGAAGGGCCAAGCTACAGCACGGCTTCAAGAGTACCAACTTCAGCACAGAATGGCATCTGCAACAGGCAACAACGACTAGTGCTTCCACTAGGAATTACCCCACATGTCATAAGTTCTAGTGACACATTTGAGTGCAATGGAAATCGACAAGTTGGCAACACTGCTGTCCGACGGAAGAGTGTCAGGTCACAACCTCATAGTAGAAGCTACACGTACAAGTGATGATTTATTGGCTAGTCAAATGAGAGAAATAGCCGAAGCCAATAGGGACATTGAGTACTCAAAGATAGACATGCAACTAAAACTGTTTTTCGAACAGATGGAGTACCAATGTGAGAAAGATTGCCGCCTTCAAGAGAGTAGTTGCATTGCCAACGAAAATGCAAGGGTAGCCATAGAAAAGCAAGGGGAAGTTGTGAAATGTTTGTCATAGGTATCATCCGTGTTAACCAAAGGCTTACGTCTTCCCAATGAAAGAGCAATTGGAGCTAAGATACAGGCAGCCCCTCCAATTGTACAAGAATGTTCTAGGATTTCCATAGAAGACCTCCCTATCACTTTTGAACGCAATGACCATGATGGTACTACTACTATAGAGACATGAAATACTACCACTCCCTTCACTTGGAGGTGTAGTTTATCAATCACATGTGAGGAAGAGAAGCACCATCAATTAGGAATCTTTAGAGTTGTGAGGAAGTACATTTGCTGTAGCTACCTTCTCAATGACTTGAAGGTCTATTTCAGTGTTTCTTAGTAGCAAACTATGAATATCAATTCTTTATGTTCCTCCAAACCTTTGTCACATGCATGCTTAAAGAAACATTGACTTTCTTAAGAAGAAAATAAAATGAGCAATTAGTTATGAATTCAATCTCTACTGTCTTACATACAAATAATGAAAGTTATTACAAAGGTAACTGACATGACAATCAAAATGTCCAAGAATACACAAGACAAAGAATGTGGAAGGCATTACTTATAAAACTCAGATGCCAACATTCCTTTGCAATGCTAGAAACACACCTAGCTGCTCGCGTTTCTTGGTGTGTTTCTAACAAATTCCAAAAAAATATTTTTCATTGTCAATATCATCAAAAAGTTGAAAACTTCATGAAGGTTAGTGTAATTTTTGGCAATTTTCAGTTTTTTGATGATATTGACATTAATAAAATATTTTTTTGGAATTTGTTAGATCAATTATGTGTATCATGAACACTAGTCTTTGGACAAAGAAATTGAATTTAAAAATACATTATACAATTGTGAAATATAAATTGAATGCATTGTCTAATCCAACAAATATTTCAAATGCAAGGGCATTAAGATGTAACAATAGTCCATGTTCCAACCTATACTCTCTCTACAATGGATGATGCTATTCTATGCTCTCAATTCAAAAAAAAATTTAGATATAGTGAGAACCAACATCATTTGCGTGTTTGTCAAATTGTTTATATTTTAATTTCTATAAATGTCAATTTCCTTCAATTTTTGTGTACAACAATATGAAATGATCTATACCAATATGCCAAGTCACAAAAAGTTTTTTCAAAGTTCTAAGAAAAAATTGACAAAAATAAAGTAATTCCAAATCATGTTGAACAAAACTAAGTTTTTGACATGGCTAACTTTGAAATTGATTTTCTTTCAACTCACAACTATTTTTTTCTTCAAACTTCCATGATAACATGCAATATGTTGTACACTACAACTTTTGTATGTACACTTTTGGACTTTGTCCATTGATACTTATGGTATGGTTGTTTGAAAGAAAACGGTTCACATTAGTACTCAATTTCGTTTGTCATTGTAAATCTAAATTGCATAAAACTTAATATATGCAAGCCTCATCCTAAAGACTTGTTAATGGTGTAAAGTATTCTTTCTTTGGCTTAGAACTCATAGAGATGTCAACCACCAAAAAAATTAAAATTAAAATAACTTGTAGAGCAAATTTTCATGCCATGTTGGAATTAAAAAAGAATTTTTTTATTTTCAAAAGTCATAAATGCCTTTAGTATATTCACAATGCTTCTATTTGAGTAGCAAAAAACCTCATTTTTGGAATAGCTTTTCTTTGTTGTCGAAATGAAAACAATCAAAAACATTAAGTTCATCATTAAAAACATTTTTTCAAAAAATTGGCAAGTTGCTTCCTTTATTTATTTTGAGCCCCTACCTAAAAAATTTCAAGATAGAAATTCCAATTCCCTCTTAAAATATAGCATACTTCCATATAGAATTCCAAAGTTTCTTTGTCTATTCTATAGTGGTTAGATAGTTTTTGTTTCTAGTAGTTCGTTTTTAGTATATATTGTAGAAAAATGTGAATTTCTTTTTAAAATTTGATTTTTACATTCAAATCTTTTTAAATTCATTTCACTAAATTCTTGTACAACAAAGGCTCATTTTGGACAAAAAAATGTTGGACACATTGCTACTTTGAAGGGCTATGAGAAAAAAATGAAAAAAAGGTTTGTTTCTAAAAATTATTTCAAATGAAACAAATTTATACTAGATTCTATGGGAATGTATGGATTAAAAAATTTATTTCTTTCTCAAAGACATTTGAAGGATTATAGTGTTTGGAATTAGAAATAAAGAGGATTTTTTTACTTAGCATGATAGAGGCAATTATAGACTTTAACTACTTCTAAACTTAGATTTTTGCACTAAATCTATTTTTATTTTACAACTACATCCTATATCTTGTCAATAACATATTATTTTGTTAAATTTAAGTAGAAAAAGAGAATTTTCTTACAAGTTGATTGATGATGTTCATCCTAAACAAAAATACTTTGAACATCAAATTATCTATTGATTCAAGGATGATGGTTGAAAAAAATTTAATTATTTCAAAATGGAGAAAGGTTTGCACCTTAAGTCACAAATTCAAAAGATCCATACAAAATTGACTTGGTAGGAATCTCCCTAAACTTTTGATGGTTGATAGAATACAAATGGACATTTAGACTTTTTAGGTGTATAGATGTTATTCGAGTATTTCATTTATCAATTTATAATTAAAATTTGAGAATTTCACATTTACATACATTAAATTAGAAATAATTTATTGAAAATAAAAATATTTTTTTATTTAATAATATTATTTACTTTTGTACAACAACAAGGATTTTGTTTACAATGAAGTAGTAGACAACTTTAAGACAAATTCCAATTGGGGTTTTGGCATGTGGTGGTGAAGAGCCCAACTTTTGTACTCCTCCTACACCCCACATTGCCATAGGATAGGCAAATGGCAACAACGTGATGCATGGCACCCAAGACTTGAGTGACCTTGTTATTAAAGTTGTTGCCATTTGAGGGCCAACTAGGGAGTTGGGACAAAGTGGCCATTTCTTCCTATTGTATCTGCTTCATTGAATTAGAGGACTAGAAGCATAAGAATAAAAGCACAAACCTCTCCATTCGCTAATACGCTCACCAAATTCTCAAGTGGCTATCCATTATTATTTTACTTGGCATGCCTACTATAGACCATTGCCGTAGCCCTATTCCACCTATTGACTATGTCAAGGCCCCTTAGAGTGTTGTCATGGGGGGCTCTACATCGGCAATCAAATATTGTAATAATTTAGGACATACTAGAAAATATTCTAAATTTTCACATCCAATTTAGATTTTAAGTTGGCACTCTATATTTTTAGATGTCCAAATTTCCAATTCTTTTTGCCATAAAATTACAGTTGGCTATGAAGTTCTAAAATTCAATTTTAAAACATATAGTTACATGTAATGAATTTCAAATTTCCAAAATTATTTTTCAAGTTGTAAATTCAATTTATAATTTAAAATGATATTTCTCATTTTCTAATTTCAAATTTTTAATTTTTAAACTCCACTACAAGTGCAACTGCCATGAAAGGTAAATCAGACAATTTACGTAGAATGATTGGATTGCCACTTTGCCCTTGCAACATTGTTGAACTTTTTTAAAATTTATAACACATACAATGACAATGAACTGAAAAGAGGCAAACCCTTCATTTCTTCCTATTTCCTCCCCCCTCTCCCAACAAAAAATTGAGAGCTATTGATTGAAAATTGAAAAAAAAATCTTCCCCTTGGATGTCATTGATCCAGATCTAGATGTGGATCTAGATGTGGATCTAGATCTAGATATGGGATACAGTTACGAAATACGGATACATATATGGATAAATATATAGATGCTATATGGGATATGGTATGGGTTTATGCATATGGGATTTATTCCATATCAAATGCTACCCCCACCCTCACCTCAAAATATTAAAGTAGAGGGATGGAAGAGGGTTCCAAACAAAAATTAATTTAAATTCTTTCTTCATGCCCAAAGGGATTTATAGTAAAAAATTGAATTTTATTTGAACTCATTGAGTTTTGTCACACAATGACAATGAGCTCAAAAGAGGTAGAGCTACCTCACAATTGGGAAATGGTGAGAACAATTGAAATTATTGTTTTTTCACAAAGTTTGAATTTTTTATGAATTTTTGAAGTGTATTGCATAATTGGCCCCAAAGAATCTCTAGATAGCTCCCAAGCCAGGAAAATGTGTATCTGTAATGATCATCTTCTTTACCTATAGTGGTTACAATATGTCTTCAATTGATTTCATGCAACAATATCACTTATGGTTTGAAAGATTATAATTGATCAAAAGGGTGTTAAAACTATAGAAGTAATATGAAATCTTTCAATCTTCTTTTGCAAGTCAAATCTAAAATTGAGGTCTCAAAAAAACATGAAGTTAAAGAATATAATATGCATAAATATAATTCATTTAAATCTTTTCAAAATTTACGTTACAATTTTTTTAAGTGAATTTCTAATGTGATATTTTTTCCAAAATCAAATGTATTTGAGGCTCCTCTTCAATAGTCTCTAAGACTAAAAAAATCAAGATTTGCAATGGACAACATTCACTTGTAGAAAATCTTCAATAGAAAAAATTATAAATAATTTTTTTCTCGAAATTGAATTTTAAATGTTTCAAATAGACTTAAACAATATTTAACTAAAAATAATACTTTGATAAGATTTTATTTAACTTCAAAGTTTAGTTGATACCAAAATATGGTATTTGGGTCATTTAGGGGTTAAACTAACATAAACATTGAAGGTATAGATGAAGATATTTAGAGGTTTGGAGTTGACCATTAGTTCATTAAATATGACAAACAAAGCAAAATATATACCATTCTATTAATTACAACCTTGAAAATTCAAATGAACATTCAACTTTAAAGCCTTCATTAAGAATACTTACAAGCCTTTGCTATGTCCTTTTGTGATTGAAAGAAGATGACAGAACAAGCACAACATGAAATTCATTCAAATAGACTTATATCATGTGAAGTTGTGGTACATTTCAAAGTATGTTTCTTCAGAATCATCTTCTTTCAATTACAAGATGAATTATAAAAGGTTCTTATTCACTTAAAATGCTTTAAAATTGAATGGTCATTGGAGTTTTCAAAGTGGCAATTAATTTAATGGAATATATTTGACTTTGATCAATAAGGATATTAAAATATAGAAGTTGTTACACAATATCCATATCTCTAAATACTTCTATAAATAATTTGTCATTTAAAGACCTCGTTATTTTTAAATTTCTTTTGGATGGTAGAGGTAAGGACATCACATGATTGCAAGATTTGATACAATTATATCATACTTCATTTTTTTAAACATTTTCAAATTGCACAAGAACTTCCTATTAGAAAAATACATCAACTTGAATCAACCCCAAAAATTTACTACTATAGATAAGTACCAAAAAAAATTTACATCATCTTTGACTTCTATGATTTCACTAATTATGAAATATTAGAGTCTGATACTTTATAAATACAATCATACAAAGTATACTAAGAAGTATACTAAGAGGAAGGTCTAGTGGTCAAATAACTAAAACAAAATTGTTACTATTTCTTTATCAAGGAAGGAGTCATTCTCAAGTCATTTGAGCTTCAAAACACCATAAAACTTTAGAGTTTGAGCATTTTCTTCTATAGAAAAGTTGACAATACTTGTTGAAGGAGGATAATGACCTATTCGAAAACTACCCTATTAGTATAATAAGTTCGTTCCAAGGGAGATTGTCAAGTAGGAAATTTATGCTAATGGAATTAATTCCTAAAATAGGAAGTACAATCCCAAAATAGAAAACTACGACCCAATTTGAAAAATTAATAACCACTCAATCTACAATGACATTGCATAATTCACTCACACATAGTTTGACTAATACCATCATACTCCGTTCTCAAATAATTCCATAAACACATGTGCACATTAAATCATTCATTAAATCATATACAATGAAACACTCAATTCGGTTTGAACATGTTTCTTATTTCCGAATTGGTGAACAAATCACCATTTTACAATTTTAGTTTCAACTTGCAATTCACACTTAACTATTAGGATTCACATCCCTTATTCCACTTCATCTCCACATCACCGATTAGGATATTACATTCCAACTTCCACTGTTCTTCACACATACAGTCACACTTCATCATCCAATCAAATTTCCAACATTTAATCACATCATTTTCACCAACTCCTAAAACATTTTTCCAACTTGGAATACTTAAAATTCCTCAGTCATACTCACATACACATCTCCATCTCACTAATAAAACTCGAAAGACTCACTCACATGCATACACACAACAACAAATCAAATACACAGCCTGCATTGACTGGGACTCGCACTGGACTTCGCTCGACAGTGGGTAAAATCAAATAGCTTCAAAACCGGACCTAATAGGATCCAAACTAGCGGTTACTAAAACTACAACGACACTCAACAAACCACCAACTTGGAACTGCAAAAACTAACCAAACCGTAACTCCAACTCGGCATAAAATAATCCCATCACTTTCCTAGTTGGCAACCAACCCTGCCAACTCCACCAACTCCATTTACTCAGATTTACTCCAATTTGGACTCATCCACAGACCTTCATTCACGTAATTACTGCACTCCAATTAGACAAACGTACCACAAAACACCACGAATCCCATCCAAACATGCAAAACACAATAAAAAACGCATTCAAAATGATTCAAAAATTCAAAATTGATAACCGAATAGGCTATCTACAATACCACTCTGAAAGAATTTCCAATACTATTGTTTCTAATTGAATTCAAGCAATTCCACCCAAAAAATTGGATGAAAAAAAGATTCTCCTTTTTCTAAGGGGGTCATAAGTGATAAGTCACTCAAAGGTCTTTTTTTACTATATATTTTAGTATTAATCTCTAAATGTTTTTTTTGAAAAAATTTAGACAAGTTGTATAGACTTCACATTTGAAAATTTTGCATGAAATTTTTATTAGGGAATGTATGTCATGTTATTAGTTTTCTAACACATGAATTTGTGCTTACTTCGACTAAGTACTTGTAGAATTATAAAGTGAAATTAACGTACTTGTGGAATCAATCCAAGCAATAGAGAGATATTTTATATTGATTAATTTCTATAATCCAATTGTATTATTTTATAGCTAACTCATTGTTGTATATTGTTTTAAAATTTCAATGTTTCAAGGATATTACTTTGAAAAATTGAAGATTTTTTTACATCATTTTGAAAATGAATTGTTTATCTTTAGATTTTCTATTAAAAAAAAGGGGGGGGGGAGGGGGGGGGCTTGCAACTTTTACAATTTCATCACTTGTCTTGAGATTTATTTGAAAGTTCACAAAAAAAATTGACAAAATAAAACTCAAAGATATAAAGTTTTTGAAGTTGCCTAGCATAGTCCAAAAATCACACCTCAATCATTTAGGAGTACTAATTGGATGTATATTTTCTTAAATAATCATGATTTCAAAGGTAGGTATTTGAATATTTGAAAATTGAGATAAGCATACTTAATATGGATCCTCTTGTCAGTTGCTTCCCTACTTACATTGGTCCAATATTTAGAAGGCTAATGTTATAGATTATTATTGTTTATTCTAGTGACATGAAGTACTTCAATAGCAAAGATTTTTGGTTGAAGCAAATGACTAGCAACAAAGAGTTTTGCTACAAAATGCAATGAGTGTAAAGTAGAAACACCAAAAACAATCCCTATATCCATTGAAAGAGTCCCCCAAACTACCATTAAACCATTCCTTTACTTAATTGCAATTAGTTGATTGTTGATTTTTAGAATTTTGGAATTAAGACCAAGCTATGTGATGGTTTTAGTGACTTAGGGAGTTCCACTTTAAAAATAATTAGTAATTACATATTATTTTTTTATCAAAAAATTATGATTTAAAAAAAAAACTTTTATGATTTTTGCTAATACTTCAAAAATATTTTTTTCTAAAAAAAGGTGCCTCCAATGATGTTGAATCGCTTATTTGAAGGTTTTGGGTGTTTTCATCCTAAAGCAATTTTCTTTGACACAATTATTAGTGACACATGAGTGGTGTTGTTAGAGCTAAGGGTGTCCATAGAGCTCAACATTTAAGCTCTATGGACACCCACATTTAGGGCCACTTCACATTGTTGCCATCCAAGTCGAGAGGTTTTAGGAATGAGTGGCCAAACTTTGTTGAGAGTTCAAAGAAATGGGTTGAAAATAAGCAATAAAATATATTCCCTTCATCCCAAAATGGTAGTCTATAGTTTTGTTAAGATTTTTTATGCCAATTTCATTGATGATATTGTAAAAAACATACTTAAGAAAGGTTCCAAATTTTATATTACTAGAATCAATGAAGAACATTGCATGTGTTTATTGCAACCTAAATATAATTAGCAACAAGGAAGTCTCTGTATGACTTACTTACAAAAAACTTTTAAAAATATGACATTCAAAGTGAACAATCATTTTAGGATGAAGGAAATAGGTAGTAGATAAAAATAAAAATTTGATGGCCTCTCAACATTAGTTTGGATTTCTATTCCCATCCAACCCAAACTCCTTCCTTCAAGAGTGCGCTGCTCTAGTCCAAAAGTGTTGCCATGTGTAGGCATGTGGAAGGTGATGGCCTTTTGCCTTTGCCTTCTAGGGTGAACGGTTTACAGGCTGAATTCTTGATTCCTTGGAGTCTAATTGGTGGAAATCAATAACCTCTAAACCTTAAACCTTTGATCGTAATGTGAAACGCTCCTTAGAGTATAGGAAAACTGAACCGTGATGTGGAGGCTTCTCCTGATGTTTGGGAGATATTCTGCTTCTGCCTCTTGCCATGTGAAATCTCCTGTGAGTCGGGAGAAGCAAGCGGCAAGTGGAAGCTTCCAATTTTTTTTATGAATTCTCGAATGCTCACTTTGGAAATGCTTTGGAATGTTGTGTGTGATATTCCTGCAGAGGAAGAGCACATTCATGCCAAGTGGAGGATAGGGTAACAGCAAAATTTTCTTCCATGACTTGCCATTGGTGTTCTCCAAATCTATCGTTGAATAGTGTTAGCCGCTCTGAGATGTGAAGATGGAACCCTGTTTTGCTTGCTAGAGTGCAAGTTTTGGGTTTGAAAGTGGAAGCACTTAAGTGTCCCTACTCAAAT
This sequence comes from Pseudoscleropodium purum, assembly GCA_963969395.1. Lineage (NCBI taxonomy): Eukaryota > Viridiplantae > Streptophyta > Bryopsida > Hypnales > Brachytheciaceae > Pseudoscleropodium > Pseudoscleropodium purum. Next base: position 14,564,595 of record OZ017798.1, read on the forward strand.
ATTTCAGGGAGAATTTTTCGGTTCAAAACCATGCCACGCCTTTGGGAATGATGCAATGCCATTTCATACCATAAATTGAGTACTCAATTAGCTGCTTTCAATCACATTTCTCGAAGTTGGTGGAGGAAAATAATATACATGTCAAGCTCCTGAAGTGTGAACGATTCTCTCTTCACAGCAACCAGTAGATTATAAGCCTTACTGCGATTTTCAACCATATATGCAGTTTCACTGAAGTCACTTAATCTATCTTGATTTAAAGCTCAGAATCATGTGAGAACACAAGATAATTCATCATCAAATTTTTCAACCACTACACAAATCGTTTACAGAAGAATCCAAAAAAGGAGTCCAGCTTAACATTTATCAATGAATAACAGAGCAAGTGTTGCCTCGTAGTCGTCAATTGAGTGCGTCATTTCTACTCAACAAGCCAATGATGTGTAAAACCAGTAACATAGAAATTCTCTAAAAATCCTTGACATCCTAACCTAAACTGACATCAAACAGAAAAAACCGGGAAATCAATCAAGGATAGTCAAATGTTCAAGGCATCGCTGAAATTTACACCTTGACGCAATCTGCATGACAGCAAAAAAAGACGACGCTCCATTTTAATCGCGGATACAACATTAGCACAACCAGGAGCTACAGCAAATCGATCAGCCACAACCACCGAAGCCCTGAGCAAAGCTACCTAGGAAGACAATCGAACGCTGTTGCATTTTATAATAAAAAAAAGCACAACGCTACTCCCACGAAAGCGATCTGTTTAACACCAATACTGAGCCAAAAAATCACGACATTCCATTTGAATCCGAGACATAGCGTCCGCACATGAGCACAATCAGAAGCTCTAACAGAATTTCTCGGCCATAACCAAAGAAAACCGTCGTCAAGCTCGTGAAACGTGCAGCCTAGAACACCGTCGAAATTGAACATCAAGGTGGTACTACACAACTCCATCGAAACCCTGATGGACATATCGTTACAAAAATCCATACGCTAGAAGAGCAGACTCCAGTACATATGATACAAAAGGTCTTGAATTCAAGAACTACTTATTCTCCTGTACTCTACAAGCGCTTTCCCAAGGTGGAAGTCGCCACTGACCAAGGCATTTGTGCAACTGCAAAAATTGTCACGGTTGCTCTAACTGAGATCCTCCTCCTTGTGGGTGTAGATCGTGACGTCGCTACTGGGATAGGCGATGCACGTCAACACGAAGCCTGCGTCCGTCTGTTCGTCGTCCAAGAAAGTTTGCTCACTTTGGTCGACCGTGCCCGACTCAATCTTCCCAGCGCAAGAAGAGCAGGACCCCGCACGGCACGAGTACGGCAAGTCGAGGCCACTTTCTTCAGCCGCGTCCAAGATGTACACATCGTCCGCCACGGCCACTGTGTTCTTCTCCCCTGCCTCATCAATCAAAGTGACTTGGTAAGTGGCCATGCAAGTGACGCGCCCCATGTTCTTCGTCTTCAAGCCGAAGGCCTTGGCCATAGACACCGAGGAGGGATGCACCTTGGCGCTGCTGCTGCTGGTGCTCGCCAGGGAGGCGACGGGCACAATGGTGCTCAAAGCAGAGGTTGAAGCTGCCATCTCGATCGACAAAACTAAAACTCTCACTGCAAAGCTGAGTTGGTGGATTCTGCAAGGTGGAGGAGGTGTGGTGAGCGTGTGCAAAGCTTGTGGGGAGATGGAGAAGATGACGGGAGGGGAGTGCTTTATGTAAGGAAGAAGAGAGCAATCATCAATGGCCGTGGTTGATTGACATCGGACAGCCACCTGTTGTGAGGGAGGGTTGACCCCACACTAGGAAACCTCATCTGCTTTTGAATGAATGGCCTCAGGCGGAGCGCATGGGGTTATCAATGTTAGACAGGCCAAATTTGGTTTTAGTGATTCTATTGGTTTCTTTCAGTTTTTAACTTTGCCTACCGCAAATTCAATCCAGGGTCGCTAAGTGTCAGATCTCTGGAGAGGCACTCCGAGTGACGGACAATCTCATGCTGACACTCTACAAAACAGGAATGAAATGATTTCTCTCTCTGCAACGAAATTTTCTTTCTAAGAGAAACCCAATAATAAAAATCCTTGCAGTTTGAATTAGTGTAAAAGAGGACCATCCGAAGATGACGAAAAGCTTTCAATAAACATGCAGAGAAAACTGAACTGTTTAAGGAAGCCTGGTCTTGGAAAAAGCGCTCAGTCAGTGGCGGTCCAAGCAGTGCGATGCGAGTTCCAGGTGTTCGGCATAAGATGTAGCAGAAGCCTGGCGTGAGGTCGGCACACTCTGCATCGCGTCTGCCTTGGATTTGATGCTTGAAAGAGCCCAGCCAAGCGAGCACATCTGTTGGGGCCTTCCAATCGCGAACTCCGGTCTCCGGCGTGCGCTCGGCTCACGTGTCTGGGCTCTGTTGGAGGGTTTAGCTTCGTGCAGTTTGTCAAATGTTGGAGTTCACACAAGCACGTTTGGCCTTTGAATCGCGCCAAGTGGATGATGGCCACGAGCGTTCGCAAGATTCGCACTCTCAGATATCATCAGTCGGAATGATAAAATGCACGACAATTGCCGTGGCCTCCGTCACGCACATCTGCGCCGACCAGTTCCGTTCATCGGAAACACCTTCCGTGATGGGATTGTCAAACACTCCCTGATGGGATTATCAATCACTCTACGACACACACCTAGAGAATGACCCCATTATGTTTTCAGTTTGTAAGATTTAGGTTTCATCAATAAATGCCTCATATGATAGTAATGGAGTGATTAGTGACCTCTATAGGAACTTCCAACTTTTTAGTGTGAATTCTTTGTCAGAATTGACTTTTTAGGCCTTTCACGTTAGAAAATATCATGACTACTTTAGGTGAATAAGATGAGCATGATCGATTTAGAATTTGTTGGTTTTACTGTAATCTACAAATTCTTTTGGGCCATGATGCACCAAACACTTTAAAAATTAATAGCAAATTCATACTTTGTTGAAAAAAATGTAATTTGCATTGCCTTATCGTTTCTCACACTTGCCTATATATGGAAAAAAAATTGAAAATTTTTAGCAACAACATGAGACGTAATTCTAACCATCATGGGTTGTTTTACGTTATTGTCATAGTACCTTCCAAGAAGTCTTGCAACCACATTATGAAGCCCTTCAAACTTTTCGTTTTTAACTTCATTTAACAAACATCCTATCAAAACTATCCTATTAAATCTATATTGTTTTATAGAACCTTAACCAATATAGAAAATTTCAATGTCCAAATATAGGAGCTCCATTTTTGGTGAATTATTTTATTTATTTTTCATGATTTTACATAATAATTAATTGAAAAATATATGTGATCACTTTTAAAAAATTTGATTGCACATGTATTTAGGAAACATCATTATTTACATCATTCACATTACAAAGGCTCATACTATATATATAGAGATATTTTCCACTATGTGTCTTAAATGTATTTTGCAATTTTCTTTTATATGCATTCAAGGCAATAGTAAACATGCTCATGTATTAAAAACAAATTTGAATAAATCAATATTGTCAGAAAGGGTATCATTAGAAAGCTATAGTATTGTAGAAACCTAATATAACATGAATTTTACATTATTTCTTGTTCACTAGATACTACTTTGCAACAAAGTTGTAAATCCATTATTGGCAAGTACTACTACCTTGAGCTGCTATCGTAGCTTCTATTTGGTTTGGTATTGTAAAAATTAACTTTTGAATACTTTCTTGTGGCGTATCCTCCTATGACAAGTTCATTAATGTCCACATTTAGTCTTTGTTATGGGATCTACATCTTTTTTCACTCATTCTTTGACTTGCTTGAACTATACATTTTTGTAGGATTGAAGTCAAAAGAATTTAGTGGCCATTCAATGAATTTTACAATATATCCAAGTGCAAAGTTAACTAATACTATTTAGAACTTCACAAAGTTTACTTATAGAACTCCTAGCAACATCAAATACATAAATAACATCCTAAACAAACATCAATCTTTTCTCACAAAACTTTTGAGCTATGTCTACAAGCAACAATCACTAGAATCATGCATGGAGTAATGTTGATCCTTTCAACTTCAATGCCACTTGAAATCCACTACTTGTGATGTTCTACAATGAAATTTTCAAGTGTAGTATTGTATCTTTTAATTCAGCATAGTGTTTCCAAAACCAACCACTTCTCACAAAGAGAGATATTTTTTTAAAGTGGAATGAATTACAACAAGGAACATCAGTCACCTTGTATAAGGCAAAAAATCTAAATTAAAGATCTAAATTTACCTATATTAAGCATCTTTTGTAATCATACTACTTGGTTGAGAACCAAACATGGGGTTATAAGACTTCTTAGACATTACTATACAATACAGCTGCAAAGTCCCCATGGAGGAAAATTTTCACAATCTGTCTAAAATTTTGGATGAAAATCTGAGAAATCTCACAAGTGGTTTTAATGATGGATGAAGACTATATCCTCAAAAATTTCCTACAGTGCTCTATGAATCAAAATAATTTCCTCAAAAAAAATCATCATCTTGTATTAGCCACGTCATTTGTGATCAATCCCCATTTGGGTTACATAGATGTCCTCTTTCTGTGCGAGCAGAGATGAATAATGCAATCAATTATGTCACAATTTTTGACATAGTTGTGGCACATTATGATTGGCTACAAGGCTCTCAATATTGCAATCAACCCTTGGACAATTTTGCAACTAGCTAGTGGTTGGAAAAAGGAAGACCTATATGACTAGTATAGGTCAAAAATAATCTTCTACTTAAAAAATTTATAGTAATTATATTTTGAGAAATAAAAATTAAGAAATATAGAATCCTTCTAAATTCTATTCTTATGCATAAGAAATTTTCCTACTCAAGAAACCTATGCTTAAAATACACATAATTGCTTAAGTGTTTGGAAATGGGTCTGAAACTACATTACACATCAAAATTGAGTAATGTTGCAAATCCTACAATTGTCCCTAAAAGTGTCAAAAATAAAACCTTGCAAGCAAGATTTGATGAAATTCTCACAAAGCTCAACATTTTGAAGAGAAAAATGTCATGATTGGATGGTGTTTAGGGCATCCCTACTTGAACACGTCCAAATCAACTTGCCATAATTTCAAATCTACAAGATAAGGATACCTAATTGCAATCCCTACTAAGGAAATTCATTCTTTATTTGGGAATCAAAATCTAAGATAGATTTGTATCACATAAAGAAAAAAAGATTGTCTACTTTGATTTAGGTTCTAAAATGAAGATGGAATATTGAGTGTGATGTAATAATTTAGGATTGAAATCACACTAGGAACTCAACAACAAAATTTGTTTGCTAAGATTCTTCTCCTTGTAAAAGATTTGTTGTCTACCAATAATTACAAGAGGTAGTGGGGTTTAATTCTCCTTCAACAAATTATACAAGGTAAAAAATATAAGCTTGCATATCTTTTTGGAAATTCCATTAGAATTTCCATAAAACATTCAGGAATTTTTTTATTTGTAGAAGATCCTCTTCCGGACAGTCAACTACTAAAATTTACAATGGAAAATTCATAGAAATTATTTAGGGTGTGATAAAATCTCACTAAAAATTAATATAGCTTCTTTTGTGCTAATAACATTTTTTGACAAGTTCTACAATATTCCAATAGCCTAAAGTACTTGAACCAACAAGATTCCTTAGAACTAGAAAAATTAAAGATAATTAGTAAAGTTGACTAGAGGTTTAGGAGCATATAAAATAGGAATGAGTTCAAAACAAGGTATTCTCTTACTCCTTCATACCTCCAAGAAAGTCCAAGCTAGTTACTTTTTTCAAAAAATGTAAACTCTAAAAGTTAGATTTGTACCATTTTCTAGTCTTTAGTTAGTGCTAAGTTTCAATGAGTTTTTGGCAATGGAAAAGGAGTGGAGGATTTCTTCATTCTAAAAATGACCTTTTGAAGCCAATCATGCAATCTATTTGTAATTTTGAGTCTTTTTCCAAAAATTAAAGTTTTGAATCAACTTTAAAAGTTGAAAATTCAAAGATTGGGACGAAAATCTTAATTGATAAAATAACCACTAGGAAAAGGAGAGGGGGTTGCCTTTGAAAAATTATATAAGGGCACCCATTCCCTTTTCAAATCCACACTTTTGGTCACATTGTTGACACTTTGATTCCGTTGGGTCCATTTAAGTGGATTTTTGGTCATTTTGAAGTAAATTTTTGCTAATGGTTATTTTTGGAGCCTTACTGTTCCATTTTTTTTTCCAAGCTTTCATTGAAGAACATTGTGGTCCCTTCAAAGTTTGTCTTTTTTACTTGTTTCCAACATTTTTCTTGAATCTCTTTGTATTTTGGTACAAATCCTAGTGACCATCCTACTATATCTAGTGAGGTTGTTTGTGGGCTACTCTAGTCTTTTATATTGTCTTAATTTGGTACTCATCCTATAGATCATCTAACTATATTAGGTGAGTCCATTTGTGAAATATTCTAGTTTTTTATTTTGTCCCAAACTCTATCTTTTGGTGAGATTTCTATTTATTGTGAAATCTCCTAAATGTTGTCACGCGTTGTCTAACACTTGTGGTTATTTCTTTGTATTTTGGATGTTTGCCTAATTCTTCTATCATTCTTTTATAATCTAAGTGTTATATTATCGTGGACTAATCTGCTTCTTTCCAATTTTTTTAGCATTTTTTTTAGTTTTTAAAAACACACAAAGCCTTAAACCTTAATATAAAAACTAAAGCTATCTAGCTTTGGAAAAGAAGTTTATTCAATTTGTCTTGTGAGTATGTGGATTTAGAAATTGTGTATTCTTGTGGTCATTCATTATTCATTTTTTCCCAAAATTTCATTGGGAGGATGCCATATGACAAAGCTTTGACTTCAAAGCATTTGGAGTTTGTATTCACTTAGAATCTAGTCCTTGTGCTTGAGAGAGTATAGAGGGGAAGGTTTAGAAAGAAAAGAAATCAAGTGAAGAAAAAAAAAGAAAAAAATTCTTCTGTTTACATTTCAAAAACATAGCCAAAGTTACAAGTTAGATTCAGACTTTTGTAAATAGCTTTTATTTTGAGTTTAGTTTCAAAGTCTTGTAAAGGATCTTTAGGGCTTTTCAAAAACATATGGCACTTAAAAAATAGACTTAAACCTATAAGATTAAAAAAATGAAGTTTAAGTAAAGAATGGATGAAGTTAAGGAGATTCTATTCATCCAAGTCCAAATTTAGTATTTAGGTAATAGGTTATAATCTAAAATTATAGAAAAATTTCCAAATCTAATTGAAAGTAAGAGTCAATAGAAAATGATGGATGAAGTTTAAATTATCATCCAAAGATTAAACCTCATTTAGTCATAACTTTTGCTAGGATTGTTGGATTTTCATGAATTTTATGTTTTAAAAAATTGCATGAGATGATCTTTCACTTAGAATTGTTAAATTATTACTATAACCTCTTTCACCCAAAATCACAGTGGCCTAAGTTAATTCAGCCATTTGACTTGACCTATAAAGTTCTTTGATAATGCTTTAAAAAAAAACCCAGTCAAAATGGGTTGTTTTGATGACAAAGATCCCGAAAAAATGAAAAATAAAATTTTATTTCATCTAACCATAAAATATGATAATAGACTACTTCATCATATTGTGGTAAAAAAATGGAAGGTTTCGACCGTATAGATTGTGAGATTATAGCTTTTGAAGTTAAAAAAAGTATTTTGGAGGGGCATCCAAATTCTAAGAAGCTCTAATTTGGAGAGGCTTTTGCACAAGTAAATTTCAATTTTTTTCTTGGAATTTTTTTAATTTCTTTTGTGATAAAGTTGGCCACATGTTCAAAAAAATTCATAACATTTCAAATTGGAGAACATAGTCATACCAAAAAATCCAATAGGGAATTAGCTTCAAGAAAAATCACATACAAAGCCTTTTTTTGAACAATTTATGGCTTGCATATATAGTAGATTCTTCAAAATGTAAGCAGTAAAGTTCTAAAATTAAGCTCACTTTAGAAGAAGAAAAAATAAAAATAAAAAATACTCAAAATACTAACTTTGGCAAGCTTGATCAATTTGTATCCAAGATGAAGCGAGGGACAATTGGGAATATTGGGCCTAGTACAAGAAGAAGCAAAGTCAAGGTAAGCAAACCCTAGCTTGTCACAAATCCCTGACATTGGGTCAATTTTTGTTGATTTTGAAGATATTCTCCTTTTTGTCAATTTTGAATATATTTATTGCTCATTAAACTATAATTTTAGAATATTCAACACTAAATTTCAAGGATAAGGTAGAACAATCCATCATGGTCAAATGACCCATCATAAATACCTAAAAAGATGACCCTATAACGGTTATTATCAATTTATGAAATTTTGGGCCACCATCAATGTCTTACTTGACACTATTGAAGTAATTAGTAACCCCATTAGGAACACCTAGCTTTTTCAATATAAATCATTGAAAAAAATGACTTTTTTAAGGTCCTCTAAGTTACAAAATATTTTGACTACTTTAGGTGAAGAAGATGAGCATTATGGAAACAAGTTTTGTTGGTTTTGGAGTAGTCTATAGACTATTTTGGGCTGAACACTTCAAAAAATCATAGCACATTCATACTTTGTTGAAAAAATATAATTTCAATTGTTGTTGTTATTTCTAACACTTGTCTTGGTTTCAAAGTAGTCTATAGACTGTTTTGGGTTGAATACTTAAAAAAATCATAGCAAATTCGTATTCTGTTTGAAAAAATATAATTTCAATTGCTATTGTTATTTCTCACACTTGTTTGTATGTAGGGAAGAATTTAAAAATTCAACCATGGCATGAAGGCTAACTAACAATTCTGACCATGATGAGCTGTTTTACTTTTTACAAGATGTATGGCAATGGTCTTGTATGTCTTGCTAGCAATACGCATTGTTCATTCATGTGAGAAGAGAAGATCCTTATACAAGTAGAGTGGTGAGAGCTAAAACAAACTATGTGAGTATGTAAATTAGAATTATTAGGAACTCAACTTATTATAGTTAATTAAAAAATAGGAATTGTGTTCAAATTAGATTTTTAGGCCTCATTTTGTCATAGTAGAATAACTTTTTACAAAAAAATTTGAACTAATAAAATTCAATGAGTCAATCTTATTTTCATCTCTAAAAATCCATTTGAGATTTTGAGTTTTCAATCAAAAGTTATGAACTAATTTTAAAGAGGGTTTGGAAGGGACATTTCCATTGACATTTTTAAACATCTCTCTGAATTTTGCCAATAATTTTTTTTTGGAGGTTCAATATCACAAATAAATTTTTAGAGATGAAAGTTATTTAGATTTCTCAACTTTTCTTGGTTCAAAGTGTTTTTGAATAAGTTATTCTACTATACTAAAATGAGGTTTGAAATTCTACTTTGAACATAATTTTGAAATTTTGACAATAAGTGGTCAAGCCCTCATCTTTAAATTATCTCCTGCCCTTTGAGGACTCATGATGGACAATAGATTTGATTGTAAAAATAACCTCTCTACTTTATCTTTCAACAAATGGTAAAGAAGTAATTGTCTCACTCTACCTTCAATTTATTTTTTGGATGGTATATTGTGAAATGACAAATTGGTGATGGATTCTTTGGACATTTTTTTTTCTTTGTTGCAATTAGAAGTAACTTCTTTAGTAGGCAAAAGGAAGCCATAAAGCAATTGCCTTCCTTCTATCCCCTTCTTGTGCATTGTGTCAAATTTATTAGTTTAAGAAAGTATCAGAGAAGTACTATGGTTTGAACTTGAAGTGATAGGTTGCCCAAGGCCCTACCCAAGCTCTATTGGGCATTGCAATGTAAATTTTGCCATAGTATAAATTACCATGCCCGTGTTGCCTCCATCCTTGAATAATAACATTTTCCCTCATAACTCTTTATAGGCACATTTGATTGCAAAAAAAATTGGTGGAGCAGCAAGGTACTCTTTGTTCCCATATCCAAAGAAAAATTCAAAAAATATAGGGAAATTTTCTATTTGCAATGAGCTATCCAAAATTGCTATTTTACCAAAAAAATGTTGCATGGTCCTTTAGGAGTTAAATTCATGTTTTGTGTTTATGATTTGTTGAATTATCTTGCAAGTATATATTTGTTGGGCACTAAAAAAAGATTCATTGCATGTAAGGCTCAATGAACAATGCTTAAGCACCTAATAGAATAAATTTCACACAAAAAAAATAGAACGCAGTTGTACACATTTGAATACCAAGGGTAGGTATAGAAACACTCACAACTAGTCGCTAGTTCTTTCCTAATCATTGCCCTTGGATGGAGGGATGGAGTGTTCAAGTTCTATTTCCACTCCCATGAATGCTATCATATGATAGTATTTTGGCGTTGTAAATATTTACTACTATCAAATTGCTTAAATTTTTATATTTTTGTACTAGCAAATAAAAAAAGGTTCTAGTGCATTAAAAATGCAACATTTGGATATTGTACGCTAAAGCTATAAAGGGTCAAAGTTTTTTTGGTAGGGGCTTTTAAGTTGTTTCTTCAATAGAGTTATATATTGACTTTGGAAATGTTCACAAAATGTTGATGGCAATTTTCAATAGGTGGTGCTTTGGAGGTACCAATCTTACATTTTGTGATTTTCTATGCATATGCATTTTGAGATTGTGTGTGCATTCATACTTTTTACTATAAATAATCTATTTCAAGTGTGAATGTGTGATTTGATTTGACCAATTGCACTCTATTCCACCTTCAATTGCTCTTTCATTAGGAGTTGTCACACCTTCTTCACCTCATTTTCAATCTTTAAAAGATGGAAACATGGCACTCTCTTATTGCCTCTTCTTGTTTTGTAGAAGTTCTGTTCTTTGAAGATTGAAAATGGCCATTTTTTTTCTCCGGAGGTGAAGAATGGGCATGAAGAAGATTTTTTTATAAAAGTTTTTATCTTAGTCACATGTGATTTTCTCCCCGATTATGTTAGAGAAGAAGAACCAACGGACAAGAAACAAAATACGATGTTTACTAAAGCAAAACGAGTAGGGTGACTAGGTAAGTGGATGGTCAAGGTGGGAGTGGGTCCACCATTTGACCTTTGAAGATTTTTTGCATTAGCATTGACACTCAAACATGAACATCAATGCTCAAACATCAACGCTCAGAGAGAGACATGGCAATCAATACTCCAATTGCAAATTGTGTCAAAGAGCACTAAAAAATTATTGCATTGGTTGTGAATTGCAAGTGATTACTTCTTTCCATTATCCATTTTCCATTCTCATTCTCCACACAATACAAAAGGGGTGTTACACCTTCATGGAGAAAGACTCCTCTTTTCACTCTACAATTTCTCATTCTTCATAAAAGTTTCATTCCTGGAGAAGGTGTGACAACCATTATTGTGAACTTCAGGAAGTTCAAACATTCAATGAGCTTCATAATACAAGCAAATTCCAAACTTCATTTGCAAGACCTTACATGCACCTAATTTAGAGATGTGTTATCAAATTACTTGGGCTTGCTCAAGAATCAAGCTTCAATCATTTCCTAGTAGCATCATTTCATGGCATCATTCCAAAGGCATGAATGGGATTATCCATACTTTAAGTTAGGATGTTTGTTTTGTTTGTTTGTTATGGTGAAATTTCTTATACTATGCATCCTTTAGTCTTGTTCTTGATATCATTGGAAATTCCTCAACAAGGAGAGGTATATGGGCTTTGTTTTGTAGTGTTCCAACTCGTGGAAGAAAATATATTGCATTTCAAAGTTCTTATGAATTAAATTTTTTTTAAATCACTTTTATTTATATTTTGGTTGTGGCAACAAGACAATGTACACTTGTTAAATGAAGGCTTAAAGGTTGATAGGTTTTTAGATTTGCAACTTCATTGGTTTGTGACTTTTTAATCTTGACCAATGAGAGACAATTTTTAATGAATATCTTTTCTTCAAGTGACCTAAGAGAAAAAACCACTTCTAATATTAATATTCAATTTTTGTTGATTTCATTCTCATTCTAATCTACCCCCCCTAAAGAATGTAGAGTGTTGTTCAAGTGAAATTGCCTAAAACTACCATTTGTTAGTGCATTGAAAATTAAAACTTTTTTCTTGAATTCCTACTTTGAAGTTTGAAAAAAGCTTCCTTATAGCCCTACCAAATAAGGTGAACATGTCAACATACTTAGAGCCTTGTTAGAGTGAGATTTTCTCTCTTCTAAAAAAAGCTTCTCTATATATACCATTGCGTAATACATCTTGTTATTAACAATGGCATTTCCATTTATCAACTTCTCACAACTTTGTAATTGCCAACAATTTTTCAATTACCAAACACTTGATGCATCCACACATTACAATGAATTATCCTCAAATACAATCACATTGATTCAGATCAACAATGCTAGCTATTCCTTTTACATTCAAGTCAACAATTTATTACTTAGGAACTTAATTTATTTATCAATTCTACATACAAGTTGACAATGATACATCCCACTACTTGTGTTATTTTAGCAACACAAGAGAACAATTAGTCAAAAATTACATTATCCATTTGTGATCTTAGCCTCTAGCAATAACATCCCATGGATGACTTGTATTTGTTGTTGAGGTTGATCTCATTCTATATTCCATGTTACATCTTCAAGTTTTGACCTTGGCCATGTCAATTTGTCACACCCACTTATGTTTCACAAAATATACACTCAATTGGCTTCACCACTCTTAACTCAATTCAATTCAATCTCACCTCAAATATCAATCAAAGAATTTGCTTAGTAGAACAACATATACAAATTCATGCAATATTATCAAAGTCAAATTGTGTCATTGTAACACATACACACACAAAACTTTATAATCCATACAATCTCTTCACAAATCACACATACATAAGGAGTCGGTATCCAATCACTAGATTCACTCATGCCAGTAATAAAAATTACAATTTGTTTAAACTCTTATGAACACAAGATATTAATTTATCCAACTTCCAACTTTCAAATCTCACATACAACTAGTTCAATTTTACACAATTATAGCACAAAGATAGCTTGCTCAAACACCCCCACAAACACAAATCCAATCACTATCTAGACTAATACCAATGTACAAAATAATTTATCAATGTATAAACTTACACAATACAAATTGTTATACAAGGGCTAGGAAATAAAATTATATTAATATATGAAGGCATTTACTTGTATACTACAAAAACAAACATTAGACATATAGAGGGAAACCAAAAGAATGGAAGGAGAGGGGAGGGGGGGGGGGAGAATTGTCAAATTGTCAAACTATATGCTAAGCCCAAAAGATAGTTATTTATTTCAAATAGTCTCTGAAACAAATTGTCACCATTCAAATCCAAACTAGTCTTGTATTAATCCTCCAATGTGAAAATAATTTGACAATTGGTCTAACTTCTTTTACATTGCATAAGGCAATTGGTCTAAAATTCAAAAACTGAAGTGCTCATAGGTATGCATATGCAAAATTTTAGAAGTAAATAAAGAGCCTACCTCTAAATCACTTTTCAATATAGGAAAGTCAAGTAAATATCAAATGAATTCACTAGTTTATTTTTGGATGATTTCTTGTGGAATGATTTTCTTAAAATCCTAATGGTGAAATCATAGTGACAAATCTGTAGAATACTTGGAGAAAAATTCAAAATCTTTGAGTATACAAATTGCAAGACTATAAATTTTTTTTTTTAAATTGCCCAACATAGTTAACAAAGTTTGATTCTTCTTGGAGTGTGAAATGCAAGCTAAAATTAGTTATTTTGTTGAAAATTGCATATTGTATCATATTAGTTACATAAGGTAGGTACCCCCAAACCATAGCTAATTATTATTGTGCCTAATTACTATTATTAGATTATTTTTAAAAATCATATTTTCTTGAGGGCAAGTGAAAGGAGGTTCTAACGTACCAAAGAATGTGACATTTAGATATAGTCCACAGAAGTTATGAAGGAACAAAGTTTGGTTCTAAAAGCATGTCTTCCACATAGGTCCATGATTGATTTTGGAGATTTATATAGAGTGAAGATGGTAGTTTAGAGTTAGTGGTGCATTTGGAGGTGCCCTTGTATATGCCAAATTTCAAAAGTATGTAGATGATTTTAGCAAAAGATGCCAAATTGCCAAAATTGCCAAAAATTTTCAAGCAAGAATACTTTTCACTAAGGCTTTTGATCAAACGTTTTTTTTCCTTTCTCCCAAAGCTAAAAATTTCATAAACATATATTCAAAATTGACTTTGAATGAACTTAAATACCTATCCAAACATTCAATTGATGACTATCCTTCAAGGGGTAATGATTAGGATTTCTAACAAGGAAAATTGAACAAAGTATACTATGAAACACAAGATTCAAATCAACCAAAACAAATACTAAGTTTTATGCTTTGTTTTGAACAATCTTTCCCATTTGGTTACAAAAAAAATTAGGAAAATTCCAATACTTTAAGAAGATTCTCAATTTCAAACTTTATACTCAGTTTTGTTTGTCACTACCACCTCCAAAGTGGTTAACTTTGTCTCATTACAATGATGGTCAACACTTAAAACTACCTTGGGAAAAAGATGCACACCAAAAATTTAAGAATTTCTTTTTTGCAAACAATAGTATTTAGAATGTAGAATTTTGACCATTGACTATAAGTAAAATATCTTCCTATTTTTTTTGGTCTTTTATTGTGCAACAAACAAAATTTAGAAAAATTAGGAAAAATCTATACCTTGAATGAGGCTACTTGTTTAGTTTGTTTGTTATGGTGTCATTTGTAGAACCATGCATCCCTCAGGAGTGTTCTTGGTACTTGCTCTCTACAAGGACGGATGCACGGGCTTTGTTTTGTGGTGTTTGAACCTATGGTGTGAAAGTTATTGAATTTTAAAGTTCTTATGAATTGAAAAATTAGAAAATTATTTTTACTTTTATTTTGGTTGTGGCAATGGTGCAGGGCACACTAGTTCATATCTAAATCCTTCAATGATGCTAAGGCCTAAAAACATTCGACAGATGACTTGACTATTCACTTTAGAAAAAAAGAATGTGTCAATTGGTCCAATAGTCACAACATTTTGACAACTACCTTGGTCATAGGATGCCGCATCCTCTATAATAAGGGTTAAGCTAGGCTATTGTTTTGTTATGTTTGTTATAGTGTGATCTTTTGGGCCGTATGTGCCCATCCGGTTCATGGTACCATTAGAAAATTCTCTCCGAGAGGTTTGGTTTGTGGCAATCCGACACACAGTGTGAAAATTAATGAATTTTGAGGTTTTGTGAATTAAATTTTTTTTTTAAATGCTTTCATTTATTTTTTGATTGTGGCAGCAGCACAGGGCTTAGTAGTTGGCTTGAAAGTGAATTTCTGTTGTGAACCTCCAAACAAGCACCCCTGTAGACTATTGCACTGGCTCTTTGGTGCTCCCCCACAAATGCCCAGGGAATGTGCAGGACCAGTGTGTCTAACTCTATCAATGTTCGTTCAAAGTGAAGCCCAATTGTCAGCCCAACATTCTAACCTATTAAATACATTGAAGGATGCCAATAACTCTCTACAAATCAATATTGTATTAGTGACAGCTGACTTCGTCAGATATATGTACAATACATTCTGTGTATAAGTGAAACCTTCAACAATTTTGAGAAATTCCGCTGAAAGATTGTTATACATGTCAAGTTGGAGATGCCTCAAGGATCTACTGCAATTGTGTGTGTACATCATGTTCAGACTCAAAGGAGTTTGCCTTGTCATCAGGTGTTGTTACTTGAACCTCTTCAGCCAGAGTCCAATATTTAGGTATCCTTCAAACTGTGTTTGAGGTCTGCATTTGCATGAGGTCAAACTGTAAAGAGTCCAGCAACACCAAATAGAACTACTACTAATGGTCATGCTCTCATATATCAGTCGAACATGTTTTTAGGGAACAAACCGCATTGATATTTATTTTCATGCACCAAATGAAGAGTGATTGAGATGGAAAAATGTGGAAAAGGGAACCTTTCTAAAGAATGTTGATCTGGAACAACGATTATCTTGGCCTCCAGTCCTCTCGCTCGCAAGGCTTGTGCATACTGCAATCAATGGACAGTCTAATAGGATGAGAAAGAAATTGGATGGAAAATTAGAATGTAGAAATACAGTGCTTCGCCATTCTGACACTTAGAAAGTTTAAAAAAGTCCTGATTGCAGACAACGATTACTGGAGTTCAGGAGCCTACCTGTATCCCATTAGGAATCGCAGGTACCCTTCGATCGTGGGCTCCCAGTATAAACAAAGTTGGCACTCTCACCTGCAGGGCTTTAGGAGATTGAGGAGGCAACTACAAAGCTGAACTCGAAAAATTGCAGCATAGCCATTTCACACAACCATTTCACACAACCATAACAAAAGCTTGCACTCATTGCCACTTCCCCATTTATCTATTCAATTTCATTGGAAGTTTCAGAGGATAGAATTGGACCTTGGAAACGTGGGCTATGGGTGAACATTGATAGAGAATACTGAGGTCATTTGCAGAAGGTGCTTCTGAGTAGGCGGAAAGACCTTCTTTTCCAAAAGCTTCAGCAAAACACCAATCCGGTATATCGGCAGTGCTCACATTTGAGGCGAGATTGCAGACAGGACTTCTTAAGATGCCTGTTCTGAATTTATCAGGTGCCTGCACACATAAATTTTTCACGATAAAGTTTTCATACTGCAAATAAGATATTTCATGTACAGAGCAAATATCTCAGACACTTTTGCAGTCTTCAAACCTGTGAAGTATACACAAATTCGCCTCTCCACTGATGCAACAAAGACTGAACATCATAAGAAGTTCAAAACATCATTGCAAAGCGTAAGAACTAAAAACTTGTTTGCGATCACTGACCTGTCCTAACAGATGTGACACCAAAAAGCCTCCATGGGAACCACCCATTAAAGAGATCTTGTTAGGATCGGCCCATCCGTTCTTGATGACTTGATTCATTGCAGCAAGCACATCGCCCACATCCTAATGTGCTCATCATTGACAGTCAGAAACACTCACCCCCAATAGGTCACAGTATCTAAAAGTCAGGAATTCGAACTAACGTCAATTTCGTTAATTTGGCGGAATTCTACAAATTTAGCATTGGTCAGGGCACTAAAACTGAAAGTAAATCTATAATAGACCTAGTTTTAAGAGCTTAGTACAGATGAATATCACAATTTTTGGTAAAGAGAATCACACCAACTTGGACAAAATCTAGATGTACTACAATATATGCCTTTCTCAACTTTTTTGAAGTTTGAATTTGAAGAAAATTTATTAGATATAATTTTTACAAATTATCCATATATTTAAACGAAAAAAATAATTCATAGACATTTACCAAATCAATTTAGAGGTACTTTAAAAATTCACCTTAAGTACAATTTTTATTTATTTATATTTAAATCTTCATATGATGGACTAGAGGCACTAAACTATGAATTGATCATTATGATATGTGTGGATACAAAATTTCTTATTGTAAGTGTTCAAAGTAAAACTTTCTATACATAGTGAATGTATTAAGATGGGAAAATCTTAGACCCATGATTGATTTTTAGTTTCTTAAGAAAATATACTACACTTTTGTAAAATCCATCAACATTCTATACTAGATAATTTCCTTGACCATTTAACAATGTTTGTCACCTACTTCCAAGCTTGGATGAGAAATGGTTTTGAAGAGAATAAATGCTACTTTAAATTAGCACCTAGTAGAAAGGATTAACAAAATTGACAATTTACAAAATCAAAAATACAAGATATCAATTAAATTTATAATTTATTTATTTTTTAAACAAGAAAACACTCCAATGCTTTTGTGAAGATTAGACTGAGTAAAATTGCAATTTGTAACCTCCACTGGATCATTTAAGCCAAACTAGAATATCATACCTGCCGACCAATATTTCCAGGAAGGGATTGTAGAGCTTCCTCTCCAAACCCAACCGATCCCCTGCTCCATTCAAATGATAATCTCAGTATTTCATATTTGTTCTCATCCGTAACTTGAGAGGACAAAGGAAGTTAATGTGATCCACAAAGCTCTAAGTCTTCTAAGAGAAACAAAATAATATGGTCACGGCACCAGAGCACCTATAATTCACATGGAGAAGGCTGAATCCTAATGCTGAGAGGAACGCTGCTGTCTTGGAGAAGCTTGGTTGGGCTATAGAATGTGGTCCTCCATGTAAAATCACCAAAAGTGGAGGAAGACTGTTTTGTACCCCATTTTCGCGTCTGCTGCAGTGGGCCTTTTTAATGGAGGTCTTCCTTCGAGAAACAAAAATGGCCTCAAATGGCTGCTTTGCACCTGTAAACTCAAGAAAAAATTTCAGAAGCATCACGTTACACTCCAATCCTAGGTTGGTAAGATTAAAGAGGTCTGAGTGGATCAAAGCAAAATCTAGATATAGCGGGGGTGCACAGAACTCCTCAAAATAAAAAAACTGAAGCAGACTCAAGAATCGTAGGACCTCAGACTGATCAAGCCAACACAAGCTTCCAACTTACCGTCTGATAAAGTGCTATTGGATTCCGCAAGCGGAACAGGAATCTGGATAATTTTGTAGATCATTTCCTTCAATGATGTCCTGACCTACAATACGATTGAGACAAGTCATGCACGCTGCCGTAAGCAGACATAGGGCGTGTAGATTCAAGATTATCTTCAGTATATTCAAATCTCCAGCCATCGATTCAGGTAAAACATCAATCAAACATATTTATCGCTTATAATATAGTCATGAAGAAAATTTGAATGAATCGTCACAAGTTCACAACCCGACACCCTGCGTCAGTTTGTATGCACGACGCAGTTCTCAAGTAAATGATCTAGCTACAATGATCTAATTACGTGCCAATACTTTTTAATAATATTTTACAGTAAGTGGCACTTGAGCGTACCATTCACGCTCTAAAACATGCCATTCTCAAAACAAAATTATTAGTTTCAGTTCCTGGGTGTCATATGAAGGGGAAGAGGCATCACGATCATCAAGAATGCAACTTCCACGTGGACACTTCAGTGGTGCCAACCTTCTCCGTGACTTTTAGGGATGGAACACTGATGTTGATCCAGCTCCAATTTTTGTATGTCTCGACTTGCCGACCAAGCATCAAGTTGTCCGGTTCACTCACAGAGCTTGCAACTGCAAAATCATCATCCCCGTGAAATACAAGGATTTAAGATCCTCAATTCATCTGTGACAGTCAAGGAATTCCGCAAACCTTTTACATAATTTCTTCAATTGCAGAACAGTCAAAGATGTTGGAAAATGATCACAACACCAAATTCAAGAAACAACACAATACAACAGTCTCCAATAGAATAACCATGAATTGCAGTATCAATGAATGGAATTTACTAGTAGCTGCGACTAGATCTCTTACAGAATGAAAGATGTAACACCTTAGGTTACGAGAAATAGTTACCCGCTATTAAGGAGCTAGATTGCAATCCAAGCAATTTCCAGGAAGATAATGAATTGGTAGGGCTGACCCTTGAAACATCCCCACTGCACCAAAAACTGACGAAAATTAGAAGGAATCATGTACTTAAAATCATCAAATTCCACAATTTGGCTTTTCTGAGGGTTGACAAGCAAGAATTTTGGTATCAATAAACAATTGAAATTGTCAATCACACATCAAAATGCTCCGCTGCGGGAGCTGAAGTAGAAACCAAAGCCTACACGAAAACCTTGTTTACTACCCACTCTTGATCAATCAATTAGAATTCCACTGACCTTTCAATGTCAACAGCAAGAATGACCTCTTGGCTCCGCCATATTGAAGACATTAACATTATAGAGCTTTCGGCCAACCATGGATTGGCAATAAGATCCGTACAATACAGGCCAGGGAAATTGTCGTTGTCCGCATGTTGTACGACTTTAACCTGAACCAGTTTGGCAAATAAGATTGCTGAATGACGAAAAAACTTAAGGAGTTCAATACAAACAGTTCAATCTAGAAAAGACCAGATTCTGGATTCAGTCCATCGCGAGGATTGCTATAAATACCAACAGCACCATATCAGGTAACCAACGTATCACTTATCTTGACCAAAGACTTTAACGTATCTGAAATACTTTTCAAAAGTGGCAAGAGCCGGATACATTAAGCCGAAGACAACGTGGTACGAAACAAGCAAATGAATGGATCTCCCCGAAGGTTCCGTGAACCTTTTCGGTGAATCTCACCAACTGACGGGCCATCTCTAGCGATTGACAGTCTAGAAACTTGAGACAAGAAAATTCACAAATTTGGAATGACCGAAACTGTACTAGGTCGAAAACTGTACCACGTCTTTGATCTCCACGGGCGTACTCAAACCCCCATCAACTGGCCAGCTTATCGAATGCAGTGAGCTCGTCGCAGTGTGTACACCACTGTTGACAGCTGCTTGGCTAGACAAGAACACTAATAGCTTTCCACTTGGACTGAAAAAATTAAACAGAAACGCCAGGTAAGTACAAATTTCTCTGCGTGCTTCAAAAAGCGGGTTTTTATTCTCCTGGTATAACATTTGCCTCCTAGTTCTATATAATTACAAACATATTGACTTGAGAATTCTTTTCAAGATTGCACAGGACCAATACTTCTGGAAGCCCTGAAATATCGTGTTTTAAGTTTGAGTACTCTACATTTAGGATGCCAACCCATAAATACAACCAACCATTAAGCGCATTACAGGAAATGTCTGAAAAGGGGAGTTTGGAGATCGCAGTGACCTAAAACGAGGAAATAGTGCGCTGCTAATGCCTTCAGTAAGCTTGACAGCTGATGCAGCAGGAAGCGAACGTTCTCTGGACCCCCAAAATTCATGATTAATAAGCAGTAAGAAGCTGAATAGCAATCCTCAAATGAGAAAGAAAAAACACTTCGAGCCAAGAAAGATAAAATGCGAAAATATTGAATTCAGAAAACGCGGTATGATTCTTCCATATTCGCTTCAACAAATCTGATAAATAGCACGGGCTCTTCTCAAGATAGTGCACACCTGTCGTGAACTGGAGCCTCGACTGCGTAAAGAAAGCAGGGCTTGTTGTGACAGTATACCATTCCAAGCTTTCTTGGGGTGTTAAAATTAGAAGAGAAGCAAGACCAACCGACAAATACGAGTGTTTTCTCTACTCTTTTCTGTGCAAGATTGGGAGAGGGAGCTGTCACTTGCGGAGCCCATACAACTTGACCAACACTAAGGTCTTCAGGAATGCCTTCAACAACCTGCACAGCTCCACTGAGAACTACGATAAAATCAGAAGTTCAGAACAGTAAGGAGACTTTCTCAATAAAAGACTTGACGTTGATCTTGGTGGAGATAAAGATCACACAGTCCATATAATAGTCTGAGGTTCTTCATTGCGTCAATTCCTACTCCGTTCATTCATCGTATTCTTTTAAGGATATTCCATTGTACTATTTGACCTTTGATTTTGTAGAAAGACTAGCGTCCCCTGCAGTACAATTCACTATTCAAGTATTCTGATACAGATTCTATAGAGCATGTCGTTCCTCGCACCTTTCCACGTTGACTACAAAAAGGACAGGTCTTCTCCTTCCTGTGTAGGTCTCTCCCCAATCTTCCATCCATTCCCCTTGCCCTTCCCATGCTCCAGCTCCAAGAATATCAGTGTTGCTTTGATCCGACGATGCATCACTTTGGCCAAACATCGGTCTTGGCTTACCAGGTTCCTCTGCCACATACGCTATGTATTCCTCATCTTGACTCCATGAAGCACCTTCAAACCTGTTAATAAGTTCTCCAAAGGTTGAGCTCAAAAGCAGACCTCCTTTGTTACAGAACCAAGTACAATTCGATTGGACATGATTGAAGCAAGGAGTTGAAACGGATGAGCATTCTAACTGAAATGTGGATAAAGCATTAGATAATTGAAAGATATGAAGTAAACAAATGTACCACCCATCTGTATACACGGAGCCATGCACCGACGCGGGCACGAGCATTTCCTTCAGAAGTTGTCCTTGACCCCAAATCTCAAGCTTGGCCTTGCTTGTCCTTTTCTTGTCGTCGTTATTACGAACTATCAATAATCTCGTCCCCGTCGGAGAAGGAACGACTAGAGAAGCCCCGGTGAGCTCAAATGGGAATGGTGCCCAGTGGCAGTGTGTGGAATTCGTCACTGACACGTCAGGAATGAAAACAGTTGACATGAATGCGCGTCTCGAATTGGCAGAGAGATTAACCTGGCTCATCTCCACCATCACGTCAAAGCCACCATCTCCTGAGCATAATTCGATAACACAGATTAGTTTTACAGTAAAATCAGTAGTCTGATCCTCATATTCGTCAAAATGGAGGAATTCAGTGAAATTGGTGCAGTTACAATCGCTTCACTGAAACCTCAGATCTACACCGGTACTAGTTTTAAGAATCCTGGGTACGTGAACGTCACAACTTCGGCGCTCTGAAACACACCATTCTAATGAATATGACCATCTCAATGACACAGCGAGCACATCGTAATTGTGAATGGAAACTGGAGGTGGAAACAGAGAAGAGGTAAATCGACTCGTGAGATTCCGCTTGGTAAGTCTGGGCAACATGACGTGCTTTCACGACGAACAGTACTGAACATTGAAATCAGAGGTAGAAATATATCACTCCAGAAAAAACTCTACAGCCTGTAAATTCTTGTTAAAGGTCTACATGTGACCAAACAAAGGGTAAAGAATCGGGGGGCACGCTGCACTAAACGTTTTAGAGCTTCGTACCTCTCCATGAAGAACTGGTCCAAGCCTTGTCAATACTTGGAATCGAAAGAAAGGCTTCCAACAATGTAGCTTCACTGACTTCAGCCGAACCCGTCTTGCCACTTGCATCAAGAGGCCGGCTCAAAACTGCTTCCGATGCAGGATTCATTCGCACACTCACGTCAAATAATATTTCCTCTTTCTCCGAACTCTTGAAATGCGCGGTGCTTGAATCGAATGCATCAGACATTAATGTCAGGTAATGACGACCTCTCCTTTGACAATCCAAGCGGGGAACCAAACCTGTAAACCAAACTATTTGCAACGACGAAATTCTCTCCAGCCTCCACGAACTCGTATAATAAACAACGCGCTGTTCACTCAGCAATGATTTTGCCTGCTGGACAAGAACACTATCCTCAGTGTGCCTGAAATTCCTTTCTTGCTAGTATACCATTGGCTCAATACCTCCAGCAAGTAACGAGACACCTGAGAACTTCCAGAGTTAAACGATAACAGAACACTCAATTCGAAACTGCTACATCATGACTTTAAAAAATTGCTAAATACTGCTGGTTCTCGTAGAGATGTCATAAAATCACGATAATGCTTGCAAAGTGTCAGGACTCAGGAACAGGGCCAGGGTGTCAGGATTCAGGAATTGGCTCACTGTCGACAGAAATGATGTTTCCAAAAATTTGAGTCTAACAAACAAAACTATGGTGCCGGAGGAAATGTTCTAACACTTCTAATTGAGCTTCGAAGATCGCCTGACAACAAGAAAGTTTTTCATGTATGTCCTAAGTAGATCCTATTATAAATATTCTCAAAAGATTATAGGACGTTATAGCATGCAGAAATCGACTGGAGTACCCTATTAGACGTTACCCGTTCACTTCTTCAGCATGAAACTTCAGATTCATAGCACATCACTGAAGCATTGCATCGAACTATGTCCTCAAGGTACCTGGCCTGCTCAAAAAAACAAATCAACTCTTTGAATCTACCGTTGACCAAGTTGTCTACAAGATCAACAGCGAACCAAAACTTAAGGAATAAGCAGTCAAGGAAATCATGATTACACATCCTATATTCATGTCTGCGTATTCTAACTCCTGTAGTGACAAAAAAAAATCTCATAGCATTACGTCGGCAATCGTAGAAGTGTAATCGCCACGTAATTCTTGAGTACCCAGCCTAATGATGTTGCGGCCTTCTATTGCAAACAAGAGCCTGGACAGGCGATGCGGGATAATTAATTGCTACTCTGACGACTGCATTAAAGAGTTTTCTCACTTTCTGGTCGTGAAGCATGGAACTAATACGAGCAAGAGAAGTTCTCATACGAAAGCCTTGCAATCTAAAGCAAATCGTCGCAGCACCATGACGCCTTATCAATGACTGGCTCTAGAGTCTAGACATGGAATCATGTAAACGGCTCACGAATCACAATCCTGCCGTTCATCGCACGAGCAATGAAGACCGGGCAATTCGCACCAATCTATGTACCGTACGAGAAGCGTCAATACGAAGCCAGAATCAGCTTTTGCCCCAAATCTTACCCGGTTTTTCCCAGCAATTAATTGCTTATTTAGTTTGCTCATTTAGTGTGCAGCGCTATAAATGAGACGTCAAAGTATGTATCCAGCGGATTCTTTCTCTGGCGTTAACAATACGCACCTCTAAAGTTCAGTAGTTGAGAGTGCACACTTGAAGTTCAGCGCAAGTCAAGGAGTTTCATTTGCTGGATTCATTAGAAGGGAATTCAACCTTGACACAGTCCTTTCTAACATTCAAACTCGTTCTCGGGTGGAGAAATTCTAAATACTGCGCTCACAACTCACCAACAAACGAACTTCAAACCAGATTGAACGGTAATACAAAATTTGCAGGTAGTGCTGCCGAAGCTGGGATTTTCACTTTCTTGATAAAAAGAAAAGAACGCAACTTCGTGATACGTGTGATTAGCGACGCTCATGAGTATGTTCAAGCAGTCGTTTCGCGACATTGTGAAACTTGTAGAGGTCAGTAGAAGGGATATGCAAGAAGTCTAGGACAGAACAAGGTGCTAGTAACTACCTTTGTTCCTCAAGGACTTGATTGTTTCCGAAATTATTGATGGACAATAGGCGGAAGGGCAGTAAGATGCAATTGCGATCAAAACAGATAACGTGTAGGAAGAATAAAAATATCCCCGGGAACCTTGAAGCTCGAACTTGAGGCGAAAGCATCTTGAGACTAATTCCCGCTACGGACAACTTCTACTCGAATAAGTATAGAATACCATACAGACTCTAACAAAAGCTATCGGCCTCCACGCGGCTGGGAGGTCAAAGATGAGGCGAGAGCTTCAAGAAACGCTCAGCAAGACAGTTATGAGGTTGCAAATAAAATATACGCGTACATCCAATCGCCACCGCTCTGTCTCTGCAACTGCAGCCGATACGTGCATGTAGAAGTGAATCAAGTGATGAAAGGACTGCAGGCCTAAAAATACAGCAGAATGTTCCCTGGATAAATGAGAGGCAAAGCCGATGACGATTGGTCAAATCCCTGACGAATCTCAGCACCTTCCCGGAATAAATGCAGCGGGTACGCCAAACGGTGATGGATTGCCCTACCCGGAGCCAGGTAAGCGCCACCAAGGCGCCTCTCCTACTTCGTGACGACACTGTCGACGGTGAACCTGCGACGCCATCCTGCCACTACCGGATCATCGTCTTGTTCATTCCCTCGCCATTTTACGAACGCCTTCAAGAATCATGCAAGGGAACAGAACTCTCCACAGAACCTTCGTTGATGCTCTATTTCTTTCCACCTACATTCTCCGCTCCCCTACCTCCCCGCGCTTAGCTCTGCCAGCAGATTGTCGGATTTTTTTTCGACACCTTTTGACTTCCCAATTGTACCAAGCTGTACCAATTGCAACAGTTTGTGCCGGTCGGTGCTGCACCTGTTCTAATTTCCGCGCTCCACGTCCCCGCCTCAAGCTTATAATTCCAATTTGCCACACCATGATGTCTTGTCCCCGGTCTTGTCACTCTCATCCCTGTTCATTTGTACGTCGATCGTTCAGCTTCACACGCAACATACCGATATGCCGTTTGTCCTTTCTTTTTCACCACATTGCGCGGAGTCATTGCCTACACTACGCCATGCTGCCAGCCGGCCCAGCCAGGCCTGTAATAAACAGCGCACCCAGCGCGGCCAGTGCCTATTCCCTCTTTTCCACCCTCACATGTCGCATGCAACCGACCCCCCGCACGATCGAAATGCCTACCAGGCTGGCCGTCGTGACAGGATGCGGTCTCATCAGTCGTCTTCTCCAATTTCCCCCCTTCCATTCCATTTCCCCCCCTCCAGTGTCCCTTTCAAATTCACTCCGTCTTTTCTCCCGCCGTCTCCGTCTCGTCACAAATCTCATCTCACCGCAGCGCCACTGCAGCCTACGTCATTCTTTTCCATCCATCGGTGCCGCCCGTTGTTACTTTAGTAGTACAAAGGTACTGACGAACGGACGGACGGCTGCAACGATTGATTGTACTTTCATCCATTTTCTCCAGTCTTTTCCTCACTGTGGGAGGCACCCAGTTCGTTAGAAAGCCACGGGAAGCCAGTCAAGCCACTGGATGCATGTTCGTCTCGTCCAGTGTGCAAGCGGAAAGAGTGCCATTTGATTCGGCAGTCCAGACCCCTGAGGATCAGATGGCTGGTGGTGGGTCATTGATAACCGCCTGTGAAACCTCCGTGAGAACCTTTTGAATACCGGTAAAGTACCGTTGTACCTCAGCCAGTCAGGCTCTAAAAGTGTTCTCTAAAACATAAGGTGCATAACTTATTTTTCTCTTCAGTGCAGCAACAATGAACATTAGGTAGACAAGCCTATTGTTACCACCTTGATTTCCAATTTAAATATCTTGGGGACAACTCCAAAAGGGGCACATATTTTTCAGAAATGTGCACTTGTTTCACAAATCAAACCCAAGTGGAATTACAATTTTGTGATTAAAATTGTAATTTTTGTGAATTTCTAAAGTGGTCTGTCTTGAAATTATAAAATCACACATAGAATGAAGTCATAAACGACCCATAATTGTCATTTCATTTTATCTAATGGCACTTTAAGTGCTCATCATTAAAGGATTGACATGTTACCTCTTGAATGTATTAATGCATTGATTTTGTCAAGAAAAGGAATGAATATGGATGTTTTTCTTAACCGAATTGGGACAAAGAGTAAGGTGATGAAATTTGGTAGTGAATATAATTTGATTGGTCCACCTTAGTAGAAGTGAAAGTTTTCAGTATTTTATGTGATTTCAACTTCAAATTCTTATTTAATTCCACTAAGATTATAAAAACATGATACAAACTTGAATTACATGTCAATTTCATTTATCTTTTGAGGAGAATTAATTGAAAAATATTTCAAAAAGTCAAACTCTTTGAAAATGCAAAGTAAATGGTTACTTTGAAGACCTCCTACCTTACTAGACTTGGTGTACGATGTTTGTCACGTCACAAACTAAATAAAATATTATTGTTCTATATCAATTTCTTTTGAAGTCATGGCCTATACAATATTGATGTATAACCATTATTTAAGACTTTAGTCATTGGATTTACAATTCTTTGGAAAATGTACCACAAAATAAAGAAAATCCAATAATATTTAATTAATTTTTTTTTGGTTTTAGAAAAGATATACTTTATGAAGTAAAAAAAAACATTTACCTCGCATTTTAGTTATATACTTGAAGGTCAAGAAAGTTCATATTTGATTGCAACATGGTCTTTTTTTGTATATTTGATAAAGAATATGGCATGAACTCAAGTATAATTATTATTGTGGAAAAAATATGTATTTATGTTGAGACATAATTCAATGACACATGGTCCTTCCAATTTCAATCATTATTGCATTTTCTACATAGTTGAGAAGCTCCAAAATGGTCACTTATTCCAAGTATATGGTACCCTATTTAACAAGGATAAGGTATAGATGTTAAAATGACATTCAAATGAAGGATGTTTATTGTCAAATTATCCATCCCATGGTGTATATCTTGCCATAATATAGTGCAAATTTGTTATTTAGGTGTCAAATACAATATCATATATGTAGTTTCCAATGTAGATCTTTAAGGTTTAAATTAAGTTTGGGATCAAGCCTAGAATAAGAAGGGGAATTAAATTAATTTTTGAGGTAGAAAGTCTCCTTTCTAACAAGAGTATATAGTCTTTGAGTCATTCATTATTTCTCTCAAAAAAGTGAGTGTGGGGACCTTGGATGAATAAACTCTTAATTCATGCCAATCCGATAGTAGTTGGAGTAACTTCTCTCTAAGTTTAGAGGTGAGAGAAATCTAAAGCAAGGGATTGTTGGGGAAGGCTCCTTGAGGGTCTCACTCCTTTTGAAGCATCCAATTCTTGCCTTGGTGGTGGTTGTGCATATGAGGGAAACATCTTACAAAATTGTATGATGTCAAATACTCCCTCCATTCCAACATGATTGTCCACTTTGAATGTCATGTTTTTTAAGGTTGTTTTGAGTAGATCATACGGAAATTTCTTTGTGGCTGATTTTAATTTGGTTGCAATGAGCACATGCAATGTTCTTCATTGATTCTAGTGATGTAAAATTTCAAACCTTTGTTAATTATGTTTTTCACTCTATGATCAATGAAATTGGCATTAAAAAAATCTCAACAAAATTGTAGACAATCATTTTGGGACGAAGGGAGGATTTCAACTTTTGTAAATTTTTAGCATATCTTACAGAAAATCTTGAAAGTTAGAAAAGTCTAGAGGTAGATTTACCTAAAGCAAAATTCTAAAACAAAGCTAATGATATTTACTGTTCAATCCATGCTTCATCTTCTTCAACAAAGTCAGCAATGCATTCTTGTTCAATCTGGTCCAAGGTGACTTATCATAAGCTCTTGTGAACTCTCTCATCTCAATTCTCAAATTGGTCCACTTGGACAAGGTTTTAACAATTCCAAGATGTATGTTACAGATTGGACACTTTGGCAAATTCAAAGTGCATGCAAACCTCAGTTATTAAGGTGGGAGATCCTACTTGCACAACAAAATAAAAGCCATCTTATTTGCGTCACTATGCATTAGAAGTGTACATTTTAAACTTTCACATGGGTGATTGCAAGAAACACTTGTCATTTTTTGTGTCCCCTTGGTCTCCATGGAAGTGTTTTTCCTCATAACTTTTGAGGTTGAAGTCCGTTTTTGCTGAAATTTGGAGGAGAGATGCGTGTTGTTGATTTAGACATTCAATAATTTTTTCAATTTTCTTAAAAATAATTTACTATTTTTAAGGTGACCCCAATTGGATGTCTACCTTGGCTATTTTGAGGGTTCTTAGTCCTAATTGGGGACTAGAAATGCAATTCTAAAGCCAAGATTTCGACTTGTTGTAGGTGGGCTAACATTCTAAAGATTTTTGATGAGATTTTTGGCAGTGAACCCAATGTAAGGGTTGCACATGGGTTGAAAGAGGATATTGTTTGCCCAAGCACTATGAAGAGGGGAAAATTTTTTTATGATGAATTTTTTGTTCATATGGGACCAAAAAAAAGATTAGAAAAATGGATTTTTTTTTTCTTTTAATTATTTCAACTTTTTACTATTTTCTAAAAATCAAATTCAAAAGTATCTATTTTCTTGCGTTTTTCTTGGCCTCTATTATTGGGCATAACTTTTAGTGATAAATTTTTTTAGGCTTGAATTTTTACACATATACTATTTTTAATGCTTTACAAATTATTCATATTTTATTTTATTTTTAAAAAATTATTCCAAAAGTCACAAAACTCTAGTAATAAGGCCATTTTGAGCCAAAACCGGCAAGTGTTTCTTGCAACTACTCACATGTATTCTTTCAATACGTAGTGTCTATGAAGTGATTATCTTAAATAATCACATGGTGCAAATAAGGTTTCCTACCTTACTACACTCAAGGTAGTCACTATTCAACTATAGCACTAATAGAAATATGGTCTAAATTGCTTTATGTGAATCAAAGAAATGATTAGCACACCAAAGCATCTAATTGATTCTATCTAAAGTAATTATAGAATTTTTTTTATAGAATTGATGCCTCTTGCCATAACATTGCTTATTGCTCCCTGATGACATTAAACAAATAAGAAGGAAGAAAGCATTTAGTTCTCCAAGATACCACTGGGACTCCTTTAGCAAATTATTATAGTGAAACTAGCTCAAGGTTTAAGCCAATGACAAACATTTGGGAGAGTTCTCTAATTCTAAAAAATGCTAATAGGGATGCTCCTTCTACATTGGTTAATGTTATTAGTAGCGGGCTTCAACACAGCAATGTTAAATGTACATTTTATACTTGGAAAAAAATGATTTATGAACAACACAATCAAACTTGAGTTTCAAAATGACATTCAAAATTGATTTATTTGCAAACATAATTATGTTTTGTTTCATACTCTACATAATTGTGTGGTATTTAAAATAATACAACTTTGAGATTTAAAAAAAAAAAATTAACTCTAATGCATGGTGATAATTATTTAAAATATGAAGTGGTTGTGTTTACATTTACTCAAACAGACTTGTGTGGTGATAATAATTTAAAATATGAAGTGGTTGTATATACATTTACTCAAACAGACTTAGTTCTAATTTTCCTAAATATTTATCAATACATTGTCACATTTTCAAGCATAATTTTCAAATAACGAAAAATTATTTGGAAAAATCATTATAATTTCTTAGATAAATAAAATTATGTAATTTATGAAATGTATGTCAATTATATCTGCATCAAGAATATTCAAATATGAGGAAAAAAAATGGTAATTCCAGCAGAATTTCTAAAATTAAGTTTCAACATTCATTTTTGAAAGTTGGAAATACAATTCTTATCTCAATGAATCAACATTTGGAAAGGATGACTTTATCTACATAATCAAAATTTATTGAATTAAAGAATTTTCGTATTAAAAATATTAAAAAAACATATTAAAAAAATAGTGTAAATTTTAAATTCAAGTTCATAGTGGTAATTCGACTTGAAGGTCATAGTTAAGTGTGAGCAAAATATATCTCATGTTGTTTTTATTTAAATTATTTAAAAATTATGTTCAATAAACAACCTCATTTGTTTGTTTTTGCCTTCATTGCACAGAAAATAAAACTCTTCGTAAACTTCATGTTATAAGTCAAAATTGAGTGGCTCAAAGATTCGAACAAATAATTTTTATTAACATGCTTTTGGAACAATTTTTTGAGCCACTCAATTAATTTGATTTATTTGGACAAAGATTCCGATAAAATAAAATATTTCTAGAATATACTTTTAGTTGCCTACTTTGACATTGAATCCAAAAAGTCCTTATAAATTTTGCAATGTTTATTGGAATGACATACAATGATTGTAGTATCATGCATAGAATATGATGAGTAGAAGTTATTCAAACATTTTTATGCAAAAATCTAAAGTATGAAGTCAATAGAGATTGCCTAAGTTCTCAAAAAATCCAAAATGGACTCATTAAATGTTCCGGGTTAATTGATTCTAGGTCAATGAACCCCTGGACGTTCAACAAAAATTATTCCTTATTCAAATTCAAAGCTTCAAGTAACTTAGCTTTTGACAATGGAATAATTCTTCCTTACATAACTTGTGGTGTTGCAATTGAGAAAAAAATTGTGTGTCAAGTCAAGCCAAGTTAGCCAACTCATTCTTATCACCTTCTAAGACACAAATCTGACAATTAAGGTAGAAACACCTAAAACCGCACCTATCCCTATTCTTTGTCGATAGAGTGCCATTAAAGCATTCCTAGAGTTACATGAATGTGTCCTCCAAATGTTTGATTCTTATTGGCTAATGCATTTAAAAGACACATTATGAATTCTGATTTGTTAAGAGCTGATTTTTGCAAGGTTCAGATCAAGACTTTTTTTTTCCATTTTCTAAGAAGTGCCAAAGAAGTGATATAAAATGTTATAGTGGTGCTCTAAACTTCAACATTCATCCACATATTGGATAGAAAATATTAATTAGCACATATCACATGTCTATAATTTGATTTTCATTCACAATCTAATGATTTCATCCAAGATTTTTTTTTAATTTGAAATTTTTGGTAATTTCATCCATTTTTTTTGAGCATTTTTCTGCCATTTTCTAGCCAGATTTTTTTTGGGTGCATTCTGGTACCAAAAAGCCAAAAAAAGAAAAACCCTAGTTCAAATTTGGGTGCACCTATAGGATAGATCCACTACTCTAGAGACCCACAACTTTGAAAAATCATAAAAATTACATATCACATCTAAAAAATCTAAATTTTTTTTAATATTCATGATTTTCACTCGCTAATACTAAAAAATATCACTGCAAAGAAAAAATGCCTCCAAATATGCTGAATTCCTTAAAGGGACGATTTTGGGTGTTTGTACCTTAGTATGCTCAATATTCATTTCACCTTGCAATTCATTGAGACTCTGGGAGAAGTAAGGTAAAGCAAAACTATGACAAGTAGAATGACTGGTTTGCCCTAATTGCATTGTTGAAAGTGTTTAAGTTTTTTTCTACATGAAGGCAAATGTAAAGAATACAGAGAGCAATTGAAATTGTATTTTTTTTTATAAACTATGAATTTGTTAAAAAAATTTGAATTGGGTTGTCCAATTGGTCCAAAAAGTCTTTAGACTATCCCCAAAACCAATAACAAGCGTATCCATAATAGTCATCTTACTCACCTAAAGTAGTTACAATATTTTTTAACATGGCCACAACATGAAGGTCTATAAGAATTACTTGTTGTGGTGAATTTACATTCAGAAGGTGGAAATTCTTAATTGCAATCACTAACCCCTCCATCACCGTCATTCGAGACATTGATTGTGGCTACTAAATCAATCTAATGTAGACCAAATTTCAATTATTGAAAAAAAATTTACCATAGGTTAATGCAAGACTTCAATGGGTTATTCACTAGGTCTCTATGATGAATATTTCGCCTACTATAGGGTGGTTTTCCTTATCAAGAGTAAGATCATCCTTGGTCCAAATGGTATATTGACTCAATTTCAAAATTTATTTCTAATATTTGAATGTTATCTTATTAGAACTTAAAATTGGTGTCAATTTCAAAAGGTACAAGAAAACTCAAATCTAGACATTTGACAATGATAGTAAACCGCTTCAAAGCAAGATAAAATTCAAAATTATGGAGGTTTAGGCAAATCACAAATACCAAAGCAGAATGTGCCCATTGACATTCAAAGTGGCCAAATTTTGCTTTGGTAACCACGATTTGCTAAGACTTCTATAATTTTGAATTTTACCTTGCTTTTAAAGTAGTTGCCTAGTGTCTAAATTTGAGTTTTTCTTAATTTTATCTAACACACTTTTAGCCATGCTTTTAATGATAGTAATTTCAAGTTCTAATTATATAAAAGTCAAAAGTTAGAAATACAATTGAAGGGCCAATATGTTAGTTGGAGTAAGGTCTAAGACTTACTAAGGTTAAGGTAAGAAGTTCATTGTGCCAATTTTCATCATTGCACATAGATACAATTATTGGATTCATAGTTAATTTTGCCAAAAGGATGGCAAATCAAGGTTAATTTCTCATGTATTTTAGTCAAATCATTTTTTTCAAATGATACATTGAAGGTAGTCAAAGCAAAATCATACAACTTCACATTTGTAGATCCTAACGGGGACTATTGCTATCCTTTTGGATTTTAATTTGGCTTTCTTACTTCCCTATATGGTTATAGTAGAAATCCAAATGCACTGTTTGGTTTAGTAAAACAATGAATGAGCCTTTTGCCATATGTAAAAGCCACATGAGTGTGCTCTTTGAATTCATTAAGCGGTGACTTTCCAATCCAATTCCAACCCTTTTTTCTTCAAAATCCAAACTTTGAGCCCCAATTGCATATTCAATGCAATAAAACTAAATTGGATTCAAGTATAGAGCTCTCAATTGGTGTGCAAACCATTGTGAATGGGTTCTACTTACTTTAGTGGATATTTTAATGTCATTTGATTAGACCCCTTAATATTGTGACACAAATAGGTGTCTATTATTGAAATCTTTGAAAATTCATAAGTAATTCAATAATGCTTCAAAAAATATAAAATCACTTGTATTATATGCCACACCAATTTCTTGTTATTTGAAAAATGTGTTAAAAATCTTCCTTTCACAAAAGCCCATGAAAATCGTAGACCAGAAAACTACCAAGTTATGTGCTCACTAAGGTAGTGGGCTATAATTGCCATCCACTTCTTTAGACCGTCCCATAGATACCAGTAGAATGGATGGAAGGCGGTCCTTAAATGGACTTCTTTGGTCCATTCATAAATTGAAAAAAAATTGTTTTTTTTATTGCAAGAGCCAATCATTGTCTTTGATTTCTGCACATGTCTTTACAAGTCAGAGGGGGACAAATTTTGGGACACCTATGGGTCACAAATAGGTGCCCATGACCCAAATCTTTGAAAATTCAGAAGTAATTCAAAAAATACTTGGAAAAATACAAAACCACTTGTGTTGTGTTCCACATCTATTTTTCTTTCTCTGAAAAATGAGCTAAAAATCATTATATTCATGGAAACCTGTGAAGAAGGCAGATCAGCCCTTAAAGGGTCGCTTTAATAGCCCACTACCTTACTTTGACAAAGTTGGAGTCGTCTTCAAGTATTTTGACAACATGGGGTTTCAAACTGATTATTTTGGTGAGAGAGTCCATCTTAAGATGAGCTGGAACCTTGCTCACCCTAAGATGGGGGTGTTTTCCTTCAAGTCCCCTGGTACTATGGTGGTGCCTGCTTTGGCTTGCCCTATAATAGGCTTTGTTTGCTGTGGTGGTTTGAGTTCTTTTTGGTCAATCATGTTGTCTCTCATCTTTTAGTGATTTAAAAACAATTCAAAAATGTCTTAGAAAACGAAAATATTTGCATTGAAGATTTGTTCCTCTGGTTCTCTGAGTGTACTCTTTCCTTATCAATGGAATTTGTCCATATGCTTCAAGAAAAAAAATTAAATGGCAGACCAGACCAGCCTTACTTAAATGGTTGCTTTTTGAGCAGACCATTAGAAGAGTTTTGGGGGGTTCAGAAGCCTGTTTCAGGCTTGTTCCCTGCAGCTGTTCCTCGCAGCAAGGGAAACAGCCTGCTGTTAGAATTTTTTTTGTCATAAAAGAAATTAAAATTAAAAAAATTAAATTAAAAAATTAAAAAATTAAAAAATATATATATAGTCTTCAAATGTAATGCAATGCAAAAGAAAATGATCAATGACTTGGTAGCATCTCGGCCACGTTAGACTGATGCGTCAAACCTGTTTCCTACGTTCGCAAGCTGTGATAACTTGCAAGCATCCGGAGGCCCCAAAAATCTTCTAATGTTCTTACCTTGATGATTGGACTTCCTTCTCTTCTCCACTTTGCACATTTTAATGCAGGAACCATCTAAGCTTACTGATTCTTTTTTAATTGATTTATGGCACACATCTGATTATGAATGATTCATTGCAAACATGAAGAAAATTCAACCTTTTCTAAGTTACAGTATTTCCGGTGGGCTGCAAGGAATTCAAAAATGGAGTGGCCATGGCCCTCACAATGGGCACTGGGTTCAGAACATGGCATTCCTCTTTTCCATACTTTCCCAGGGTCACAATCATTATGTCTAAGGTAGGGGGCTGTAAATGTGACCTGTTTTTCGGAAGCGTCCCTAAAAATAGATTGGAAACTGACATTTAGTGGCTGTAGGAATGGATACAATTTGTGTGCAAAAATTAAAATGAATGCAGTGAGAGCAGCTTTCAGTTTTAGAGTGATTACTTTTAACTTCAAGAATGGGTAGGATTCTAAACAGAGTATCATCATTTTAGAAACAGTAAAATTTTTTTTCTGATATGCAGGCTGTTCCTAAACACTTAATATGCTGGTCTTTATCAAGCTCCATCAAGGTCGCCTTTACAAACAATGTTCTCTCTTTTAAGCATGCCACTCACTTGCTTCTTAGAACAAGTATGTCCATTTTCAAACTGCTTGTGTTTCGCTTTTGTTGAGCCTAGGATCCAAAATAGGCTACCTATGACAACTTTCTTCAAAAATTCTTTAGTAATTTACAAGTGCTTCAAAAATTATGAGAATTTTTGTGTTGTATTTTGCTTCTATTTGTCTTCTACTGAAAAATAAGGCAAAATATTTTCCAGTATGAACAACACACGAAAATGTCTCCACAGCTCTTAAAGGGTTGCTTTTACAGCCCACTACCATATTAGGGGTAGGTAGCGAAAGAATGGAAACAAGCAAGTAGACCCATTCCATGCATTTTGTACATGAGATTTTCATTTTAGGGCAACAAAGGTCATACCACTGATCCCATGATCTCACATTTGGGAAGTAATGTCAAACATATTGACTCCCACTGTCCCACTAAGGTGGAGGCACCAATAACCAACCACACCCAATACCCAATCAAGAAGGTATCAGGGCTTTTTTTTGGCTTTCTGGTGCCAGATTGCACCAAGAAAAAATAATCTGGCTAAAAAATGGCAACAAATTTTGAAGTTTTTCACCAAAAAACTTTGAATTAAAGAAAACCTTGGATGAAATCACCTAATTGTGAATGAAAATAGAATTATGGACATGTGATATATATGAATGTGATCTTTTTCTATCCAATTTGTGAATGAATGTTGAAATTTGGAGCACCATTGTTACATTTTATATCATCACTCTAGCACTTCTTAAAAAATGAAAAAAAGCCCTAGAGGGTATGCTATTTCCAACCTTAGCCAGTTCTCAAGCTTGAAATTTGATTTTTTTGCCCTTACCAAAGTTGAAACTAATGAGGTCATGCCACATTACATAAACAGTGAGCAAGAAAGTATTGTCTTGTATGATCATAATTCGAAGACTCTAAACATTGCTTATGGGTCAAGAGTTCTTTTGCCTCCAAAAATGCATTGAAATTTCAAATTTTGGAATGTAAATCTAAAAATTTAGCAATCGTCATATTTCTTATCTTCCTTCATGGGAAAAATAGCCACTAATTCATACTACAAAGAATTTGTTCCCAAATTGCTTAAATGATCAGTTATTAGTGCCTCCACTTTAACTTTAAAAACTCCAAATTGGACTAATCGGACATAGTGTACTACAAAAACTGCTATTTGATTGTTGAGCAAACAATGGTGAACCCAAATCAATACCCACTCAATCAATTCTAGAAATTCCACATCACTTGTTCAATAATCAACAATAAAAGTCAATCAATGGAGCTATTTTAGTACTCCATGCACTATTTCTGATTCAATTTTTTTAGTGGGATGTTTTGGAAGTGATGTAGAACAAAGACTCTATGTGTTCCACTAAAAGACTACTAATAGGGCTAATTGGACATAGTGCTTGTACCACTAAACTGCTATTTGATTGTTGAGTAAACAATGTGAAACTCAAATCATTACCCACTCAATCAATTCCAACTTTTCTATATCATTTGCTCCACAATCAACAATCAAAATCAATAAATGGACCCCTTATCAATGGAAATTGTCCATGTGTATAAAAAAAAAATCAATAAATGGAAGAGTTTTAGTGGTCATACACTATTTCTGATTTTGAGTTTTTTCTTGGGATGGAAGGAATACTCATCATGGAATTAATATAGTATTATTATTTTTAAATGACATAAATAAATTTAGTGAATTGAAGAATGAATATTCCTTAATAAATTATTACCAAAAATGAACTTTTGATTCATTCTTTTAATATTTAAAAATCTTCTTTAATTTGTTTTCCTTTTAACCCCTTAATGCCTCAATCCTTTTTCAATTTTTTGCACATTTTGGCTTATATTTTTTTAGAGAAATATCATTTACTGCAATTTCGTTAATTTGGTCATTAAGGAAGGTTGGCTTTTCAAGATTCAAATATTGCATTGGATGAATGAAAAGTTTGTTGGACTACACAACTCTTGAAAGCACACTATTCATTGTCCAGAAAATGGACACCTGAGAGCTTAAGGATTAATGGTGGTTGATTCCTATTACAGAATGTACCAAAAAGAGGCAAACCATCTTGGTTTTACAAGTAACCACACTCTCTCAATTTTATAAAATCTAGGGCCATTGATTTTTGTTTAAAAAAACCCCACCCCTCCAATGCTGTTTATCTTCAAAAAACAACTTGGTATATGATATGGGATATGGGTACAAACTAGAGATAATATATTAGTATGCATACAGAGCAAGAATACATCACTATAGTAGTATAGATACAAATATAGATACAAACTATGAATATTATGTTTTTACAAATACAAATATTATTTTGGGATACATATACAGAAATAGCATTCATTATGTATCCTATATTGAATGCCACACAAAATGCCACACCAAAATTACAAATAGGGTTGGGATGGTGGGGGTAATGAAATGAATTGAATTTAAATTAATTTTTTGAGGGGGTAGGATAGGGGATAAATTGAATAAAAAAAATTGGAGCACATTGTGTGACACTTTGTCACAATGTGCTCAAAAGTGGTGGTAATTGCCTTAATACTCACAATGTGAGTAGTGGTTAAATGAGTTACTAGGTTGTTCATGCATGTTTGCATTTAGAGAGTTGTATTTGTTAAATACATATGTAACTTGGTATTGAAATAAATTTGTCAATTGTAGGAATTTTGAAAAAATTTAAACTACATTTAGTTTAAAAAAATCTTGAATTGAAGTCAAAGACAATCTTCTCAAAAAAACGTTTAATAGTTTATGTGCAAAACATTGTCATGGACCTATTATGTTGATGCTAAAAATCTTGAAAAAGATGGTGGACGGGCTAGATGACTAGTAAAGAGGGAATGGAAGATAATATTAGGTGCCAATAAGTAATTTATTAAACACTAGTAATTTTTTGATACTTTATGAACAAAATAATTAATTCTTGCATGATAAAAAATTCTACTAGGAAATATTAGTATTTAAATAGTCAAAAAGATTGTGATTTCTTCTTTGAATTCAAGAATGTTGCATAGTAAACTTTCTTTTGTTCATTGAAGCTAAATATATTTTAAATCACATTTACAAACTCTTAAAATCTAAGTAGTCTAGATATCCAAAAGGTGTAGATCATATTATAAAGTGCAACTTGGAATAATGGTTTTGTAGTGACTTTAAAATGAAAGTTGTAAACTATGATCCACATAACATGTCTATCCATTAGATCTTCTAATATATTAGTAGGTATTTATCAAAATAATTTGAAACATGAAGTTCAATTAGAAAGACCATCGAATCTTCAACTTGTTATGTCTTGAGTGTAAATAAGAGCATTTGTACCCTTGCATTTTGAAATTGATTGACTTTAATTTCACATCTACATTTGAAGAACCCTCAAACTTAGTGTCTCTCATCATTGCAGATCAAATATGTCTTATAATATTTAATTAGCCAATCACAATTAGAATATAGAATAACTAAAGTTGACTAATTTAAAATGGAAGGGTCACTATTTGACAAGGAAGAATTAAGGCTTTGAAGACTATTTACAAGGGTTTGTAACATTTAATGTTTAACATTTCAAAATCATTTTGGAAATGTATTGTTCTCCCCCTTCTTACTAGCCATACTTGTATATCAACAATATGAGTATGAATGATGGAGAAGACATTGTAAACCATCTAAGAAGGATCTCACAAGAAAATATTAAATATGTGTCATTTAGTAAATCTATTATTTTGTATATTCTTGTATACTTTTTAGTATGTAAAGTACATGTTTGATTTATAGATGACCCAAATACCAATCATTGATGATTTCCTTGTACGAACTTTGGAAGAAAACATCTCTTTATTTTTATCCCCCAAAATGCATATTTGCAAAAAAATGCTCTTTCATCTAAATTCCAATCAATTTTTGGGTAATTGCAATAAGCAACAATTTTAAGTGGACATTAACATTTCTTTGATCCCAAATCCCCCACAAAAGAATAATTTTTTAAGAGAATATTTGATTATAGATTTTTCTATTAATGAATTTTCAATCAAAGAAATTGCAAAATTGCTAAAACACCTTAGGAACATATCTTTTATTTAGACAAATGCACACACTTTCAAATGAATAAATAATTTTCATCCACAAGATACATGTATTAATTATGTCTATAAATGTAAATATTTAGCTTCATTACTCCTAGTAAAGATCACATTAAAGGAAATCTGGGCCTTGTATAAGGTTGTTTGACTTTTAGCTAATGTGCAAATACATTGAAATAAAAAAATTAAATTATTTTTTTTTGTAATTTTTTTGTAATTTTTTACAAATGTAATGGGGCATATAAGTTGACACAATTTGGTAAGATTCTTTGTGACAAGATTTAGGCTAATTTTTTCTCCATTTGCATGTAGTCAAGTGGCCTTCTAAAGGGCTAAAATTTTCTCTAATTCTTGCAACATTTTCCAAATAAATGAAATAAACAACTATCTTGTAAGATTGAGGCTAAAGACTCTATCTATATAGTAGTCATTTACTTTTAGTTTTTCTTCAAACTTTCAACTCCTTCACATGCAACTTTTGTCAATGAAATTGTTTGAGACATAAGTGTCCCTTAGAGCTCATTATCATTGTGACAAACTATCACAATGAGCTCAAGATTTGGTTTCCTTTTTTTTAATTTTGTTTTCATAGTTTACCTCCTCCAATTAGAGATAATATAAATTAAATTTTATTCAAACCCCCCACTTCCCCTCCCCCAATCAAAAATAATTTAAATTAGATTTTATTTAGTTCAATCCCCCTCCCTTCCTCCCCCTTCTTTATAATTTGACAAGTCAAGAAAACTTGACAATGAATATGGGATATATATGTATCTCAGTATCCCAACACGTATCCTAGCACATATTCCAATATGTATCCCAACACATATCCCAATATGTATTTCAATATATATTTGTACCCATATCCGTATCCAAATATCCGTATATCCGTATCTATATATTCATATATCCATATTTTTGGAGATCAACAGTTGGGAGAGGAGGGGGGAGGGGGGCAGGGAGGTTCGTAATTTTTATTAAAAAATGAACTACTCTCATTTTTGGGACTGATGGAGGTTGGTTAATTAATTGCCCAATTTTGTTTCTCTCTTTTCTAGCTCATTGTAAAGCTCTCTTTCTTTTTGGTTCAGAGACTTGAAAAGATCCGTGATAGTTCACATTGCTTGAAGTCATAGAGTACAATACAGGGCACAAATGAAATAAGGGGGAGTGTTCACAAAGTGCCATTTCAAGCACTAATTTATGTTTTTATAAAGGTAACATACCTCATAACATTTTTTAGGAATTTTTTTTGTTTAGACTTTGCTTCGCTTTGCTTTCAATAAAATTTCTCTAAGATATTTGTATTCATTTGGTATTCAAAATTAGAATACCTAGTCCTTTAAAGATTGAAAGTTTATTCATTTTATATTGGACAGATTGCCCTAAGAGATAAAGTAAGTGATCCCAAGACTATCTAACTTTGTTAAGAGACTCTATAGTATCTCATATCATTATGGGGCCAAAGAAGCAAGCATGGATATATAAATGAGAAGAAAATGAGGCAAAATAATATATGATAAGTTAATATATCAAATTTATGATGGTGTTGGAACCATCGCCAAATGTGATTGTTGGTAATGTAGGGTTTAGCAATATGATGGTTAAGTGCTCAAATCGTCATATTAATTGATGGATTGTTAGCTATGATGAAAATATTGAGATAAGAGCATGTCATGATATGTCACAGTAGATGGTAGTTTAGTGGTTGTATTGGGATGTTATCTTGTTTGAACTAAGTAATCAAATAATTTTTGGACAATACCAGATGAAACTTTGTTATTAATTGAAGATTATCTGGTCAATGTGGATGTTAAATAAAAATACATTGTATATGGAAAAATGAATTTTAGTGGTTTAAGTTTTAGAATGTTTAAGTTTTAAGTTTTTGAAATTATATGTTGAAATCAGGGTTAGAGATAGTTCAAGGGAAGTGGTTGATTAATTTAAAGATTTCTTTTGAGAAGTAGTATGTCTCTTGTGCATAGTACTGCAATATTATTGATGTTGTTTTGGTTGTTTTCCACTATTCTTTGTGATAAGGTAGAAGTACCTATTTTGGACAGCCCCTTGTAATTGCTTCATAAGCTAACCTATTGTGGATGACGCAATGGTTAGAAAAAAAGATTCTTGGTTTGTACCTTCTTGTCTACTCATCTCTCTACCTTCTTGGCCTAGGGAGAAGTACCAAAGCTAACCACAATAGGTGAGTCTATGAAATTGGAATGGGTGCAAAATCTACTTTAAAATTCAATAAAATATTCATTTTTGGAGAATTTTTTTCTTTTTTTGGCATTCTTCCACAAGCTTATTTTTACACGTACTTAACTCAATTCCCCATGGCTTTCCCATAGCCTCCAGTTTGAAATGCTCAAGTACTTCTGCCTTAGTGTGAATTTGTCTTGAGTGTTGAGAAGAATGGGATATGCGTGATTCCAC
Source organism: Pseudoscleropodium purum (assembly GCA_963969395.1). Lineage (NCBI taxonomy): Eukaryota > Viridiplantae > Streptophyta > Bryopsida > Hypnales > Brachytheciaceae > Pseudoscleropodium > Pseudoscleropodium purum. The sequence continues at coordinate 14,606,922 of OZ017798.1, forward strand.
ATGTTCCAAGAAGGATGTACATTTTGAACCGTCCAATATGTACCCAAGTGTTAGAAGACGCTTTCAAAGCTTTCAGGAGCCCTCCCTACTATCCTCACTACCTCTTTCCCATCCTGTAGCTTCATTCCCCCTGCTGAGCCCGCCAGGACAGAAGCCCCTCCTTATTATTACTCCTGGAAGATCCCCGAAGATTTTGTGACGGAACCTACTGCACAGGTTCTGAATTGAGGTCACTGGAAATGAAGAGATTCCGTTCACGTGAATACTACGCGGCACTGCGGCAGTATGGAATAAGTTGGTGGAGACCACCTCACCACCGTCGAGTCGTGGAATGATTCCTGCTGCAAGCTACCAATCAAACTCACAAAGTTAGGGAGCAGTACAAATCTAGATCCTCTTGGCTGATAGACTGTGCACAGTCCTGTAGTTAACTTGCTTGGTAGCATCTGGGATGGGAAGGAATCTTTCAAAGCGGGCGGAAAGCAAACTGTGGCTAAGTTAAATACCAGCCAGGGACGGAGCTCAGGCTCTCCTCGCCCGGGCGGGCGGGGCTGCTACAGTATTACAGTATTGCAAGGCAAATCGGAAGCAGCTTCGCTGCGAAGTGTTTGCAACTTGTCCTGCGGCTTGTGTGATTTGCAACTTGTACGACGGCTTACGTGATCGGAAAGTGATGGACTCGGCTGGAATGGGATTGTGAAATGGACCAGGCCGGCAGTGCAGGAATTCGAAGGGTGGGTGGATACTCTTTCATATGAAAGTTTGATAAACCTTCATTTCATTTACCAAGCACGATGTTTTGAGTTAGTGCAAGTCACTATATTACTATATTGTATCAATGTCCACAAAAATAAAACTTTTTGTGATACTAGTTTTCTAGGTAAGGTAGAAGTACCTATTTCGGATAACTGAAGCATTTTAGACTAGATGATGTGGGAAAGTCATGGGCAACTCAGTTGAGTGTGTGCAAAAATAAGTTTGTAGAAGAGTGCTAAAAAAAAATTCTCCAAAAATGAATATTTTATTGCATATAAAAGCGGGTTTTGCACCTAGACCCATTTTAGTTTCATAGACTCACCTATTGTGATTAGCTTTGGCACTTCTCCCTAAGTCAATAAGGAAGAGAGATGAGTGAATGAGAAGGTACAAACCAAGAATCATTTTTAATGACCTTTGCATGCCATCGTTGTCCACAATAGATTAGCCTACAAAGCAATTACAGGGGAACTATTTGAAATAGGTACTTCTACCTTATTGCTAATATTCCACCTTCATTAATAGGACAAACTAGGGGTACTTTGTCAATGATGTTTTCAACTAACTTTAAACATTAAAGATTCTAGACCAATTTCATGGCTTTGATTTCCTTTCTATACAAATATATCCTCAATAGTACTTCCAACGTTCATTATCAATACTCTATTGTTCACTTTTCACCAAATTTTGTTCTAAGAAGCCACATTGGCATGCTAAGCTTGATGGGCTAGGGTGGGCAATTGACCTAATTGACTACCCCTAAGAATGAACGTCTATTCCAAAAAAATTGACTAAACTGTGTAGAAAAGACAAGAGATTTTATAGAATTCTACATAGGAATGCCCAATATTCACAAGAGGAGAATTAGAATTGTTGGTCACCAAAATTGTAGGGGAGGTTAAAAAAAAATAGGGGAGGCAACTTTATGACTTTTAGAAAAGTAATTTTAACATCGAGCTTGAACTTTAATTTGATTGTTTTCAATTTGGAAACAAGGCAAAGCTACTCTTAAAATGCAATTTCTTCCTACTCACATAGAAGCTAGTATAAACATCATAGAAGTTAGCAAAGCAATTCCAATTCTAAAAAACTTAAAAATTGTTTTCCAATTCCAACTTTGCACAAGAGTTTGTCCTTTAACCCCTCACCACCCAAGGCCGTTTTGGGTTCCAAAACATCAGTGCTTTTGTTGCAATGTAGATGTAAATGTCACTAAGTTATAAAGATCTTAACTGTACAATCTTGTATTGAACATGTTGTAGATGATGTGAATCAAATTTGGAGTCATTTGACCATATAGATTGAAAGATTATAATGTTTTAGTGTTGAAAAAAGATGCTGAAATTTTCCTAGCAACACACTTGGAGGTGAAATTCGATTTTTAAACTTACTCAAATGAAAAAACTTGAGACTATAAAGTGATTCAAAATCAGCATACAAACACATTGAAGAAAAAAATATCAATAAATGGACTCCATGTGTTTGCAAAATGGCTTGCAAATGTCAAAAAATAGGCAAGAAAAGTTGTAGAAAACACATCTAAAGCTGAACCTCCTTCTACTAAAATGCTTTTCATTCCCTCATAACTTCTTGGATTGATATGAAATTTTAGCCACACAAACTAGACTAGTATGCACAACTTTTCCAAATTTTTTTATATTGGAAACGGATATTGTATGAAGAAGAAACAAGCCACCAAAGTTCATTGTAATCCAAAAATGTCGAGATTTTGAACTTCAAATTGCTCCCAAACATTCAAATCAACTTGGATTGACATGAAAATTTTACCACAATAACTAGACTTTGAGGGGAACATAAACCAACAAATTCTTTTGAAAAAAAACATTGAATGAAGGAGATACAACCCCCCAAATTTTCAGCCATCAAATGCAGCTTCATGGACTCAAATTGAACTTATGAACTTTGACTGACTTTCAAGAAATCAATACAACTTGTATTGATCTGAAAATTTACCATATAAACTAGGAGAACGCAACTTTTCCAACAAGTTTTATTGAATTTGGACATTGGATGCAAAAATTACAATACTTTGAATTTGACTTGAAACTATATGAGGACACTTTTGGTCCCCATGGACAATGAGGAGTTAATCTTGCCCTAAGTCTTTTACCTTCTTAGCAACCTCCATTGTTGGTTGGTTGTTGACATACCATGGTAGCCAATTCTCAATCCCACTACTTTGATACCCTTCCTAGTACCCATCAAAATATCTATGCTTGATTTTCTGCTTTTCTTTCTTGCAATACTGTTCACTACATTCCTCTGACTCATGTGTGCGCTCATACAACAAAAATGAGATAAATTTAATTGTTTGTGATGAGGTGGTGCTGAGGAAGGCACATGTGCTTATGTTGAATTTACAATTTACTATGAGAAGATTTGACGAAAGATGCCCACTGTATGGTGCTAACAATGCTAGACACAGTATAATTGTTAGGTTAACAATCCATTGGCATTCTTGGGTTTGGGGTTACCGGTAAACTAAGTGTCCTTTTTTTTTCTCTTGTCAAAGTTGTGGGACTTGGGGTGCTTGAATGCTTCTCCTTGACAGCGGAAGCCTATTCCAATAGGGATGTGAACATTGTGGTGACGTGAGGCACTTTCATTTGGAGACTTTCAAGTTTAGGTTCAAGATAAGATGGATGTCACATGACTGTGATGTTTGGAAGAGGAGGAAAGTAGGTTGGGTGGCTCTGCAACAAACAGCACGTAGACCAAGTTTTGGAAATCATAGAAACTTGAGATGGACAAATCTCAAGAGTTTGATTTCATATTTGATTTCCGAGGTCCTGAAATGAGGTCCTCAAATGGGATATTCACTACAGTAGTACCCAAGTTCTCAATTAATATTCAGCGAATGCATGCCCCCATTGGTTACCTCGTTTTTCTTCATGGATCAGGAGCTTGAATCTGCATCAATTCTCAATTAACATTCAATCTTCCCAAGAACTTGTTTATATCATCTGGCATTGGTAAATGACTGAAACTTGTTGGAATCTCCACCAGTCTTTTGTGGACGGTGCGCTAAGCTTATTCCCAAAAGATGCAGTTGAACAAACAGCAAATTCAAGCAACACACACAAACTTGTTCTCCTTCAATTGGTCTTGAAGGTGAGTTTCTGCAAGTTTCAAGGCAGTGTACTGGACAAGACGACCACTTGTAAGGATGGCGTTACAATGCAGCAATGGCACATTATACTGTAAAGAGTCATCCAATATATCAACAGCTTGCTTGCCTTTTCTCTCTCCTGCTCAGAAAGTGGGACTTTTAGGGTGTTCAATTCAAAGCCAACTTCTGTAAACAAGAGAGAAATTGTACAATATTCGCATAATTGGATCAAACATGCTCATATTTGTTATGATAGGGATCCAGAGCATTGAGAACTACTGTAGTACTGATATAAATAGACCTGAGGTTTCAATTTAGGGTAACTAAAACTGCTCCAATTGCAAGGAAATCTACCATTTCCCAATAGTAATGTGAGGATCAGCCTGTCGGAGTCTGTCTAGTGCTTCAACATGCTTGGAAATGCAGCCTTTGTGAACGCCATCTAACTCCAAAAAATCACACCAGGCAAGGGCAAGGGCTGGCAATAGCAGGTGAAGCATACATTCTAGAGTACCATACATTGATTGATCGATTGGAAGATGAGAACATCTTCAATTTTTATCACCTTTCCAGCTTCTATATTCTTGCTTGTCTTGAATCATTTCCATTGGAACTGAACTCAAGCTTCATTCTTCTATTTGCAGAATGCAGGTACACAAAAGTTTTTTCAATACCACAGATCTGGAGATCTATAATGGACCACTCATATTCTGAATCTTTGTTTTAGATTTTGAAGGAAGTTGCAGGCATATGTGTTTTTTTTGGCAGATTTAGTCCTCAGAAACATTCAGTACCCAAAAGGTGATTCATCCATGTGTCAGAAAGTCATACAAATCCCAATATTCATGTAACATATTGCAGTGCCTCCTCCATTGTTTGTAATTTTGATGTTTTGTGGACCACCCCAGAAAATACTGCTCCTGGGTGTTTATGCTTGGGAGGGTTCGATTCAATGTCCTACCATGGCATGACTATTTGCACAGGTCATTCCCCATCTATGCTCTACTGTGTGAGCTTTTCAATCTCCAAAAATATGATCTATTGGGTGAACAGTTTAATCTCTAACAATATATTCTGTTGTTCAATGTTCTATTGTTCAATGAGCAACCAAATCAGTGTGTTCTTGCAAAGGTCTCACAATTTTGGGGAGTTGAAGAATTGCTCTTCTGCAGGATGGCATGGTGATCAATATTCACACTTTGCACCTCTTTGGAATTAAGGACCTAAAATACTACGACAGTGGACAATAAATTATGAGTTAGATTTTATTGTATTGCCATGCATATTGAGGATGGCAAACACTTTTTGCAAACAGATGTCAAATTACTTTTCAATCCTTCATGCGGGAGTGACATACCAGTGTTTGGGAGCTAAGCAACTGAAACGTAAAGAAGTGCCTGGTTTGAAACATACAACAATAAGGTGATGTGTATAAAGAGATTGAGATGCTATTCAAATGTCAACAATTTGTTGCATACTTTGGCAGAAGCACTAGGAAAGGCGACTTGCCAGATCATATCTACAAAGATACCATTGCTTTACGTGGATACCATGGACCTTAGAATATATTTCATCTATTGCAAACACAAGGCCAGTTTTTGGCTTGAAAAGGAGTGAGGCATTCACTTTCCAGGCTGTGGCCAGCCCCAACTTATAGTCTCTTCAGAGGTCACCTGCTAGGTCGAAATGCTCTTAAGAAATTTAAAAAAAAAAGGTGAACATAATGGATGTGAAAATCCCACTTTGTCTATCACCATAACCAAACAAAATTAGAGTTGCATACAGATTTCTTTGCTTGGATCCCAGCTTTCAAAATGTGGTCACTCAACTCCTTGCAATAAAGTTCAATCCCCATTCAGTGAAGCTGAATTTTCTATTTCCTAATTTACATCACTTGATCAGTGTACATTTTTGCCTATTCTGGGGTTGGTAACCTCAGGGTCTGAATTCCATTTCCTTATGAATTGGACCCAGCTCAAATTTAGCATGCAACTTATTGACATTAGCACAAAATTCTTTTGAGAATGGGTAATGGCTAATTGTCATTTAAGTGAAGCACAACATCTACATTTTTATAAAGAATCTGAAATGAGGATGAATAGCAAATTCAAGACTATAGTAATGTGAGTTCCACCTTCAAGAGACAAGAATATTGTGTCCGGTTTGACTGAGGTTCCTGTTTCAAAAGATTCAATTGAGTACCACTTATTTAAAATTGCACCACTAGCCAGAAAGAGCTTTGCATGCTATCTTCAATTCAGAGCCATTGCGAAGTGATGTAGATCCAAACTGTGCCTGCTACGCAATGCTGCATTTCATGTGGTTTGTGCATAATCAAACAAATTTCTCAACAAAGAATTTGCAAATAAAACTTCACATTTGTGCAAACCAACATCCGGAATTTGGTCCCTAGCCACAGGTGGTGAAAAAGTCTATAAGTCAGTAAGTCCTCAAAGTTGAAGAAAGAGATTTTCTTTTCTTTTCTCACAACATTTTGCAAGCCCCACTTAAGGCTTGCAAACACACCTGATATTTTTCGAGCAGCTCCTGTTTCAAGCGGATGACATGAAGAAGTCATTTAGTTTTGAGGTCCGATGGGATTGGAAAGGTTTGAGAAAATAACCCAAAATAATACCTACAACTAGTCTAATTTGTCATGTGGATCTCTTTGTGGGTCATTTCTTTAATCTACACTCACCAAGTTTTCACTTTTCTATAACAATGTAATACAAAGTTAGGGGATCCTATTTGTACACTACTACAATTCAAGAAGCCACTATGAATCGATAGTGTACACTTCAGATTTTCAAATGTACTCTAATGATACAAAGTAGATACAAAATGATACCAACACTCCTTTGACATAAAATAATATCAATGGTCTCCTACCTTATGTGCAAACCACAACTATGAAAAACTTGCAATACAAACAATTTTCCATTCTTATGCTTCATCAACTTGAAATATAAAAAGAACCCTATCATCAATCAAAATCGAGGCTTGCCATTTTGTTGTGTATAAAATCTCATGGATAAATATATATGGTATTGTTGCCTTCAATTCACTCTAAAAGTGTATTGCAATTGATTTGTGTCAAACGAAGTCATATTGGGTTTCATGTTATGTCTTGTCCAATCCTCCTTAGAGCATCCTCAATCCAATTGGTATATTGACCCTCCAAGTGCATTTCTAATTTTTGAATGGCATATAATTAGAAACTGAAATTTGAATCATTAAAAACACATCCAATGATATAAATTTCAAATTCTAATTATATGCCATTTAAAAGTTAGAAATACATTTGGAAGGCTAGTATACCAATTGGACTAAGGATGTTTTTATAAATTAGAAAGGACTCTTAGGATGATTTGAAATTAATTGTACTTTAGAATTTGCAAGGTTCCAAATTCTTTAATGGATATGTTTCACTTTCTTTATTAAGAAAATTTGAACCTCCATAATTCTTATTGACTTATTCTATACTTCCAATGTTTAAATTGATTGAAAAATTATAATCTATTGGATTTCAAAAGTGGGTTTAGAATAATGGAATGTACTCTATTTACAATTAGTATTTATACTTAATTGTAGGAGAGTGCAACCATATTAAAGTGGACATTGCATTGTCATTTTGCTATATAGGAGTAAAAATGCAAGGTTCAAAACCACATATTAAATTTGAATTTTATGATTTCTCTACCATAAATTTTAAGAGAAATGTCATTTATAGAGAAAGTTAAAAAAATACATCTTCTAATAATATCTGCATGTTGTCAAAGATTGTAGATGTAGTTAAAATTGAAAAAACAACTTGTCAACAGTCATAAAAGTCTATTCACAATATGCTTTGTTATCTCAAATTAAGATTTTTCAACAATTTTTTTTATAGAGCCCTCAAGTTCATTGTAAACTAAAATATTTCTAAAAATTATAGAACTGAAAATATTCAAAGTTGAAATTTTACATCCAAAACTTCATTTAGACATTGATTTCACACTTTATTTTTAATGAAAATTTTTAAAATGTAATTTGATTTTACTATATGTTTGGGTACATGCACAATCAAAAGAAGCCACCAAATAAAAAACTATTTAGAAAAGACATTTGCTATTACTTTGTAGTGTTTGTCAAAAAACTTTGTAATTTTGGCAGAATAGAGCACATTTTGTTTTTTTGCCTTTACCGTGCTCACATAGGAATTTAAAGAAAAAACTAGGGAAGGAATAAAGAATAAATCTAATAAATATAGTTCAATTGTAAGCCTTTAAAATTTTGATAGACATTATAGATTTTTATTTAATTAAAAATATTATTAAAAGAACTACCTATAATTTTTTGTTTTGACTATTTGGATGGGGATGTTATTAAAACTTGGATTTACAAGAAATCACATCAAACTACCAAATATTTCGGCAATTTCTTGCACCTCTTTGTATCACAAGATTTTAGAATATGTTGCATTCTTTAAATAACTCTAAAATTGGTGTACAAGTAGCTAACATGATCTTCATTGTAATGAATTTGAACCTCAAATTTAGATTGTGCACAAATTTCATACCATTAGGAATCAAAGTCTATTAAATCAATAGAGCTTTCGTAAGAAATGTTTTTTTTCACTTCAAATGCAAACATCTCAAAATCCATTTGGTCATCATTTTTGAAAATTTTCCATATAATTTCATAATAATGTTGTTGAAGGTAAAATCTTTTATGTGATTTTTTTCTTTTCTCTTTTTGTACTACAAATGACAACATTTGACCTATTTTTTGTAAAATATAGCTACAAACTATTTTAGGTATTAAATAGTTTCTAAATACATCCAACCCTCTTTAAAATTCCACTATATATAATTAGACAACCTCAACCTAGCACAGTTGGTTTCCAACGAAATGACTTGGCTTGAGCTTATGAAGAAGACTAACATGAGATCAAAGTCGTTTTGAGATTAATTATTGAACATTCATGCATGTCTTAATCATAGTCTTTATTATTATACTAAGTATTTGATTTGATTTTGACCAAAAGTTGATTGTAACCTAAACATTATTCATATTTCACTAACAAAATAACATGTGCTTTTTAGAATAACAAAATAACTTTTCAAGTAAATTTGTCTCATGCTTTGCATCAATTTTTAGTCATCAAGATAAAGACATTAGAGGAGATTTCCCTTGCTATATTAACCAACAATATGTTGTCAAAATTTTTAAATAATTTTAAATTAATTTATTATTATTATCTAATATAATAGTTGTTGTGTCATGTTAGGTAGCTCCTATAGCTGAGTTCCCAAAGTCCGAGAACTGCCTAGGGGCAGTTTTAGCCATATAGAGAAGGTGAATCTCTTCTAATGGAAGCTACAATCATTATGATGATAATTGCAGTGCAATACAAAAAAAAAAAGATTAAAATATGTGATTTTCATTCATTATTATTTTTTTAAGTTATTTAGGTGGTCTTGCCAAATAACGTAGGTGTCGATGAATCCTTATCTATTTTTAGACACATCAACAACATTTTTCATCCATTTCTAGCTGTATTCATTTCCTTTCTCCTTTCCGTGTTCTTGAACTGAGGTACAAAACACTAAAATTGTCCCTATATCCATTGGGAAACCTATTAAAATGGCACTGTAATTTAACAATAGACTGCCATTGAAAATTATTTGATGCAACTTGGAGTATAATGAAGGGATCATTTGAAGCTACACACTCGGCACAATAGAAACATACTAGAATGATCATTGAGCCAGTTTGCTCATAATTAAGGTAACTAATTTTAATTTTGTGAAGCATGGATTATGGAATAATACATTTCTATTAACTCCTAAAGGACTAGCATGTTGTTTTTTTGCAACATAGCAATTTGAAGTAGGTATGTGTGACTAAAGATTTCCATATTTTTGGCCAAAATATTGAGGGAAGGTGGGGACAAGGAATATCTTTCATATGTACTAAATTTCATGACATTTGGAAACATTATTCAAAATTTCTTAGCAAAATTTATGATCAAATATGTTTTTGTTTTTTTTCCATAAATAGGGAATTTGGGAAGATTAAAAATATTACCTTTTTTTAAAACAAAAATTTGAAATTGGTTTTCTAGAGTTAGTTTTATATATATATATATATATATATATATATATATATATATATATATATCTCTGTGTGTGTGTGTGTGTGTGTGTGCAAAAAGCTTTGAATCATTCCATTTTGATCAATGTGTCAAAAATTATGGGGACTTTCTAACTATAGGCAATTATGGATTCTCTACTCTAAAATAAACTTTGAAGTCCTTTATCTTATTCAAATATTCAATATTTTTGGAAAAAAATAAATTCGTAAGATGTAGATTGTTTATTACAACATTGCAACTGTTGGAATTAGCATTTTTCAATTCCATAACTAAATTCTTAACAATTTTGTATTTTGAATCATTCTCTACCTCTTTCGATTTATTACTTTTTTCTTGTATGTTGTACAATTCCAAATAATGTGAAAATTTTCAAGCATGGAAGAAAATAAATCCAAAGAAGCACCACCATTATGGACATTTTTTCATAGAAAAGTGAACTTGTGAATTGCAATTTCTCTATTTTTTATAGGGCTAAAAAAATTATTTTTGTGAATTTGAATGCATCTATGCCACAATCCATACGGTGGAAATTTTTGAAATTTTTACCACATGTTCTCAAGTCAACGTACTACAAAATGCTAAGGTTACATATGTCAAATTCTTTTCAAAAATTTGATAATTGTACTATAAATGGCCGTTTTTGAGTATTTTTGGTGAAATCATAGTCATGGAACTTTAGGCGTTATACAATATTTGAATAGACGACTTGGCAAAACCTCATGGGTAGTTCAATGAAGGATGGCAATATATTTGTTTGCTCATGAATGCATGCAATAACTACTAGTCAAGGGTAGTTTTAGCTGTTTTTCTTCAACTACAAGTAAATTCACTTCCATGAATTTATCCATTTGTTTGAACCCCCAATTCATCACTTTGGACCTAGAGTTTTTATTTTATTTTACGTCTTATTGTCAATTAATATAGGTCAAAGTTTCTACAATGAGTATTAAGCCATTATAGGCAAAGTACATATCAATGTAGTATTTTGTCTATAAAAGATTGGAGTATCTTGAATTACTCCAAAATCACTCTTGTAAATAGGCTAGATGCCCTAAAGATAGGAAAAATCCAAATTGATAGATTTTATTGTAAATATTTTTCAAAATTATGACCAACACTCTAACGTAGGAGTGAATTTGACAAATTTTAAATAGAATCGAGTTTTATAAGTGTAAAAAACTTGTTAGGGGCACAAGACTAAGTTATTAGTCATCCCAGAACCTAGGTAGAAGTCAAATTGTTAACCTTGCAAATGAAGGATTCAAGCACCATGAATAGAGCACCTAAAGACAAGAGGAGGTACTTAAAGAATAGAAATATGCCAAGAATCCAATGGTGTAATAAGTTCTTCAAGGTTCTACATCAATCAAAAGATTCTTGAATTACTTGATTCCATAGAAGATAATAAATTATAAGCCTTCTTGGAATAAGTGCAAAGTAATAATATGAGCATGAAATTGGTGTATAGGACCTCTAAATTCCAACCATTGAGTTTTGAATTTTCTAAATAGCAGAAGTTTGGATTTTGGAAGGTCAATCGCTTAAATTAGCCTTGATAAACTCTTAAAAAAATATCCAGGTTGTGTTAAAATTCCAATCATAGATTTTATGATAATAATATGTTCCAACACATTTTAAGGCATTCCAACATTGACAAGTTACCAAATAGACAACACCAACTATTTGGGCAAGATTTTAAGTGAATTCAAGAAGTTGATCAAAGTTTTGGGAGCATGCAACATCCAAATGAAGCCAAAGAGGAGCCTTTTCCTTACTCCAAAAAATCCTATAGACACTCTAAGCAAGTCAAAATCTTTGACAATTTCAAATATCATCATTTGAAATTTTTACAATTTTTTATTTTGGCAATTTGTGACTTTTACAAGTCCAAATGATCAAAAAGTAGGGGAAGGGTTTTCTTTGGCTAATTTGGGACTTTGAAGCCAATGGCACAATTTACTTGTCATTTGGATCTTTTCTTTAAAAGGTAAAATAAGTCCCATAGTAAATTTGATTTATTTTAATAATTAGTAGTTAGTTCTAGAAAACTCTTAGGATTAAAGGAGAAGGAGAGGTCTTTAAAAAATGTATAAAAAATCACTTCTTCTTTTTCCAAACCACCTTTTTTTCTTCTTGCCATTTGGGTCCATTTTAGGGTAGTTGCAAGAAAGGGTGGTCCTATTTTCTGTCACACTTTGAGTTGTAAGTTTAGTTTGGCCATAACATTTGGAGAATGAAGCCAATGTACTTGAATTTTTATTTATTGAAGATGACTAAATTGTTAATAAAAAAAATTATTATTTTTCATAAATTTCCAAAAAACATTTTATAATTAAATTTCAATTTAGCTAATTTGCCACACTTTGCAATTTAGTTTTTTTTTTAATACTGTAGAGTATCCATAATTAATGATGTAGAGCTTAAATTTTAGTGGAATATTTCCACACTAGATAGGCATGTGCCCACCAATAAAAACTTAAAAAACATTATTTTATGTTGTCCACTTGCACGCGAACAGGGATCCCTTGCACATGCACTTTTGAATAGTGAAGATGGTTTTGGATTCATTTTTTGATAAGAATCTGATTTGCATCAAGTCCTCACACATTGCTAATTTTAAGATTTTTTTTGTTCATGATTTTTTATTTTTTATTATTTTATATCTCTTTGTATCTATTTTTTGTGACAATTTGTTTTTTTCTTCAAACAATACTATTTCAATACTTACATGTACTCATAGTTTTCAAAATGGTACTCTTAGCTGTTGAATTTTTTGATCAATGGTTGCGATTGTTTTGTAGTACTCACAGAACTGTGCTGTAGAAAGTTTGTTTTTAACAAAACAATACAAAAAATGGACATCCTTTTTTACAATATCCTTCAATATCTTTATTTGACCAACTTTGCCAATTGGATATTTTAGACCTTTGTCCTCATTTTGTTGGTGATTTTTGGAGCTTGTTTTGGAAGGTCTATTGGGTCCCTTCAAAATTTTCTTTTTTTTCCTTTTCTTTTTAGTGTTTTTGTGATTATTTAATGTATTGGCACTAACCTTAGAAAATAATTCTACTAAACCCTAACAATGTTGATGATGGGGATATTGTAGTTTGCTTGGATTTTGTTCAACCAAATTTTTTATAACTGCATAAGGGGGAATTCCATCTTTTGAAAATTCTCTTAGAGGCATGGGATTTAGAGTTGTTGTGGTTTGAGGGGGAAATTTGTTATATACTAACTTGTATTGGAATTCAAAACTTGAATTTGTTCCTTTTCTGTTCTAACCCATCCCTTTTCCATCTTTTTCCTCGGTTGGACTCTTCATGGTAGAGCTTTGTCTAATCAATTTCAAGTCAATTTATTCGTCTTTTTGAAAAAGAAAAAGTTTTAGAGCTCCGGGGGGGATTAGTTTAGTCTTTGGCAAATCAAATCAATTGTGCTTAAGAAAATCAGTGTTTAGTTTGAAAGCTTGAGATCCCAAAAAATCAGAATTTAGGTTTAAACCTGGTAGTACTTGTTTTATTTCAGTGGATAGATAATACCATTACATTTTGCAAATGTAATTTTTTTGTTTAGCTTATCCCTTGTAAGTGTGAGAATTTAGTCACTTATACATCAAATGTGTTATATTAGTATAGTAAAGATAGTTGTTGCACTATATTATTCATCTTGTATGGTTTCAATAAGAACTCAGTGGAATGGAAATTCATGATAACTTGTTGTAAGTATTCAAGGTTATCTAATTGTGAGTGTTTTTCTTGGTTGTATGTATTGTGAGCAATTTTTTTCAACTGTAAAAAATGGTGGATGAAGAAGAAGATTTTCAAAGGTTTTGGTATAGATCAAAGCCGAAAGGAGGGACCTCAAACAAATCAAAGTACAACAACCATGGCAACAAAAAGGATGATTTAGAGATGCATCTAATGTATTATTTTTTAAATAGGTGATAAAAAAAAAACCAAGGCACTTTAGAGATGGAAGGACCAATCTTACAATAAGATAAAATATGCATTCTAGATGATGGTTAGTCCTTCAATAGTCATGGACATTTATAGGACAAGAATGGGGCCAACATTCAAATAGAATGGAAGGGAGGGACAAAAAATATATATTTTCATCAATAGGGAGGTACGAAGATGGTGGTCCAAATCCCTAGGGCTGGGCACAAGATAGTTCTTGAATCTTTCTCCCAAGCTAAAGGTAATCTACTTCAAGTAGTGGGATCAACATCAAGTTTCCCTTAGAAGCTATTGAATTTGTATGAAGAAGAAATCTACATGGACAATTAAATGCACACTCCAAACACCAATTGTATTCATAGCAATGCATGCCATGTGAAGACATCACCTATATATCCAAAGGAAAAGAGATTAATGATCACATTCTCCAACAGAAAGAAGGATATGCAAAGAAGGAGGAGACTAAGGTAATAAAGAATGGAAAATAGACTAATAAACTCTTACACACTATAATGTGGATTGTTTACTAATTAAAAGTTAAGCATCACATTTTAGTTAAGTTGGTTCCAAGTTGAAGGGTGATTAGGCTTGTTGGGAAGTTAGGCACTAGGAAGTTAGCCTTGTGAGGTAGCTAGGGTTTGGTGGGCTTTTGTTCAATATTATTTGAAGCCTTGTGACCTTCTTGTGGGTACTTAAAGTCTTTCATTAGGAAAGATTTGAAGGCAATAACAACCCATTTTGGACCATTCCCCTCATTGTTTTTCTTCAATGAAGGAAACGACTAGCTATTAGAAAAAAAAATTTATTCTTAAAATGCAAAAAGTAGAATTTCAATTTTTTTTATAGAAATGACGTGACACAGCCTTGGCCACATTAGATTGCATTGATGGCTATGATTCCAATGTTTTCAGGGTTGGGCCGCAAGCTTCAAGCTACAATGCCCTCAAAAATCTTCTAAGGCCTTTCTTCATTGAGAAGATCTAATATGATCTTATCTTATTTTATCCCCTAAAGGACCAAGGATCCCTTCAGAGGACTCTTAGGAGTTCGGGCAAGCTCATATGACTTCAATTTTTGGTGAAACTTTTGAAATTTTTTCTTAAATATAAAAAACTCAGTATTTTCATGCCTTCAAGGAAATATAATTTTTATTTCAATTGGTGCTCAAGAGCAAAAGTTATGCTAGTTTAAACATAATTTCAAGTCATTGGGTAGAAAAAAAATCTACAAAAACTTAACATATAGTGAGTTTTTCTTCTTCTAGATATTTTTTTAGTCTATATGTGAAGCTTTGATTCATTCTAATTGGATTAGTGATGTGAAAGTTATGAACAATCTTGTTTTTTGAGCATCTCATTGAAAAAATAACTTGTAGGATTCATTTTTTTAATGCAGTTTTTATAATTTTTCACATTTTTTTGACAAGTTCAAATTCATTTGCAAAAACAATCTGACCATTGGGATTCTTGTGTTTCAATTTTGTCTTAGAGCAATTAACCATTTAGTTTTTCTTTCAATCTTGGACCTACTTCTACTTAACAAATTTTTAAGGAATGATAATCAAATGTGTTTGTTTTGAATTTTTTTTCCCTAGACTTTTTACTCAATTCCTTAAAACCAAAAATTTTAATTCAAAGTTTGTAGAGCAAAAATTTCTACAAATAGTGATCAAAGTCATCTAAAATTGAAAGTCATCTTTCAATTTCTACTTTGCACATGTGAAAAAAGAGAATCAAATCCCACTATCTCCTTTAACTTTTGGTGAATAGGGAATCTTTTGCACGAAGGGGCAAATGCACACTACACTAGAACAAAATTGGTGAAAATATATCCATAAGAGTCCATTTCATTTTTTTGCATATGATCTCTATAATTTTTTTCTATAATTTTTTATAGTATGTTAAAGTAGAAGATGAAAAAATTTGATTGAAATCTCTTTTGTATATTTATATAAAATAACTTTAAAGATGACACCAAATTTGGATTTATTTCAATAAATTGTAGAATTGATTATGATGAAAATTAATTCTAGGGAAAAAATACCATTCTAGGAAATAATTTTTACAATTATTTTGATAAGACAAATTTGTATAAATTTGATTTTCAGTATGTCAAATGTATCCCCCCAAATTACTACTATTTTGATAAGATAATTATACATGAAATAGTCCATATCTACAAATTTAGGGATAAGGCTCTACATATTTTTAATCTAAATATTTGATTACATCTATACCTATTTAAATATAATTCCTTCTTTTGCAAAATATTTAAATTTCTAAATAGATCAATGAGTCCTTACTTTTAATATTGTGGACTTTGATAGTATATAAAGAGTCCATTTTAAAGTCCTTTACAAATAGAATATAAACAATTTTGCAAAGATTTATTTTTTATTTCATAGATCATCAAGTACGCAATATTAATATGAGTCTTTTTCTATATTCTAAAGCTTATATATATATATATATATAATTTATTTATTATTATTATTATTTTAAATCTTAGGAGTTTTAATCTAAATCATTGAAACAAAGACTCTAATAGTCCATATTGGTACAACATAGTGTGCATTTGCTTGGAGGAAAATCTAGGCCAATTGATTTTGCTGTTGAATTCCTAGTATGATTTTCACCTAGAAACACCATATTTATATTGTAGATGCCCTCCTCTAGTCCATCTTCAGTTTTTTTCATGTAATGGCTAACAATTGGAGTTCTTACTATTTCGTCAACACAATGGCAAAATTGAAATCTCTCTCTAGGAATCATCTTAGGGTTCTCACGTAAGTTCTTTTGGACCAGTTTAGCTATGTCTTGTCACATGCAAGGAAAATTTAGACACCTTGGGCAATTTTTACCAAACAACTATAATATGTACAATTTTTAGGTTTCCACCCTATTTATATGTAAGATTTGAGTTTAGATTAGGAAAAATAAGTTATTTTGAACCAAATGCAATATTGGCATGTGCCAAATTCTATTTTGATTTTACACTCTTTTTAGGGCTTTTTACAAGTATAATAAACTACATTCAAAACACTAACAAACAAACAAAAAGAAAATAGTGAGTCCTAAGTGAAAAAATGGAAATTTGCATACTACTAAATAGAAATGTTGTTGATTCAAATTTAAAGCACATTTTTTAAGTTCATATTGCCATTCTATGCAATCTACAATTTATAGAGGCCCTCATGTAGGAATTCTATATCATTGTACCGAACAAACAATATTGTAGCTACTTCTATAATTTGTAGGTACTATATAAATTTTGTTTCCTATACCATCCATATATCATAAAAACCAAACACAAACATTATAATATACTTACAATGATACAAATAATATCTTCCTCCTACCCACAATCATCTAATGAGAAATCATGAATTTAACTAGGAAGGAAAGCACTCACATATTAAATATTCAACTTCACCTTGGATAGTCTATGCTCTCTTCTTTAGCACCCCATTTGTCATTGACCTTTAATTCTATCTTCCTTTTTCATTAATTTTCTTCCAAAATCCATTGCAACCTTTATCCAAAAGAATATGGTAAGATTCCTACCAAAATTTCTAAATTTCTAAAAATATGAGAACCTAGGGTTGATTATGGATATAACTATAATTAGTGCTTTATGTACTACTTATGCGGTGAAAATAATGTGTATGAACATACATGCTAAGATGTATTGAAATATTTTTAACAAGATCCAACAATAATAAAGGTAATTTGATATTAATAATAATGCTTACTTGAATGTTTTCATGTGTACACACCTTGTCTATTACACTTAATAGAACAAAAATATCACTGACAAAAAACATTATAGACATTCTAATTCAATTGTTGTACAATAGTGTAATCTAAATGTTTTAATACATGTACATAGGGCTTCAATGGTCATGTAAAACTAGTTGAAGATACAATTCCACAAGCTAAGTATGATTCTATGATGTCAAAACGTTGCATAACTTGCTTATAACATACATAGGACAGAATATCGATAATTTGAACAGAGTGCAATTTCTAGTCACAAACCAACACATTGGTAAAATCAAAGAAGTACTACTTGGAAGAAACCTTCCAAATCCTATTTTTTCCTCCTAAAAGAATGTTCCAAATTCTCCTAGAGATTAGAAGACCTCTAGTTTGAGAGTATAAAGGTGATAATAAATGCATAAACAAATTGGTCAACCGATATATATAGGAGATGCATAGGAGACGCAAAGATTTCCAAAGTATACTATTCATGTTAGACCACCTAAGCCAAAATAGAACGAAAACCTTAGGAAGATTTTTCTATATCTCATTCATGTTAAGAGGCACAATAAGAAGAATTGACAATATTTAGAAATGAAAACAATATGGAGAAGGCACAATAGTTCTATGTCAACAATTTCTTTTGGCGTGTTTTAATAGATAGAAGAACCAAAACATTAGAAGATTTTTGGGGCATTTGGATGCCTGTAAGTTATCACAACCTGCAAACGCAAGAAATAGGTTTGGCGCAATGGTCTAATGTGGCCGAGACCCTACCATGTCATTGACAATTTTTTTAAATTTTTTAAATTTAGTTTAATTTAATTTTTGCATTTGGAGACTAAATTTTCTTTTTTCTTTTTTCTTTTTTTCTTTTTTTATGAATTTTTTTTTGACAGTGGGTCGTTCCTGTCACTGTGGGGAACAGCTGCGGGGGAACATGCCTGAAATAAGCTTCTGGACCCCCCAAAACTCTTCTAATGAAAGATCCCAAGACTTGTCATGCACCTTTTAAACCCACTACTTTGTCTAGTTCTTCTACAATTTTCTACAAAAACCAATAGGAAAGCCACTACCATTTCAATCCACTAGTGATTATAAAACCTTATCAATGACTTTTAGCTAGTCTACTAATGCAACCAATACAAATCTAATAACTTTGAAAGTGCTTTCATAACAACTCAACATGGGCAATTAAATCATCACAAGAGCAAACCAATCCATCAATATAATAAATGAAAAGAAGGTATACAACAAAAGACAAAAAAAACATATTCTATATGGGAGAATTGTCTAATTAAGTTTTCAAAGTTATTATCATTGTAATGAATTATAAGCTTTCAAAGCAAGCTTTTGAGTTTTTATTCAAGTAGAAAAGGACTAATATTATCTATTGAAAAGCTTCCTAGCAATTAAATGCACATCTATACCAATAATAAATCTTGAAAAATCAATTTCAAATATCAATGTTCCAACTTTATTCAAAATAGTTCTAGCTATAAAAACTCAACATTTTGATCTTGATACAAAGCTATGAATTTTCAAATCATCAAGCTTTTATTTTATTAAATTCTAATTTTTTAATTTTGAGATTGAACCATAGCCTACATTAGCAAATTAAGAATCAATCACATTCTTTGAAATTTAAGCTACAAAAGTGGCAACTATAGTTGTAAAAAGATGTTACCTAATATTGGCATCCCTTATTGGAATTGGTAGCATTTGTATATTGTAATCTTGCTAGAGCATCCACCACTTCTAAAAAACCATCCTCATTTTGTACTAATTGAGGCATTTGTGTTGACTTTCTTGATAGCAAGGACATGAATACTTAGAAATTCAAAGTAGTATATTCAACCAAGATAGACTATATTGAGTAAGTTGACTTCTAAAAAGCTTTTTTTTTAGCTTTCTGAAGATTTGACATAAAGAATGATGGAATTGAAATACCAATGCTAATCATCTTCCTTGAACTTTTATAAATGGCAATTTCTTCACATTTGAAGGAAGGAAGGACTTTGAATGTCTTCACTAGATGTGAGACCTTGGTCTTTCATTCTTCTATTCTCTTCTAAAAAGTACATACAAAGGCCAAATTGCAATGAAACAAAAATTTAGAAAAAGGCCCCATGTGGAAAAAATCAAGGTCTAAACTTTCAAAGAGTTGAAAAAACTCCTTTAGAATTTGAATATTTATATAGAATTCAAAAACTATCTCACACAACTGAAAAAAATACAAGTTGTTGAATTGAAAATAAAAAGTGAATTTTGGAAGCTACTGATTGATTACAATTACTTTCAAAACAGGTTTCTACCATGAAAAAAATATAGAGCATGATTTTCTTTCAATTTAAATTATTGTACTTCCTAAATGATTTATTATAATTAAGATAAATATAGAAGCAACAACTTTTGGCTGTGGAGGCACTTTGGAGTTAATGTAGTACTTTTATCTAATAGATTCAAATGTCTAGTAGCAAACATCTTCACCTAGTTCAAATAGATTTTCTTGATATACCAAGAAAATACAAAGAAAATAGATTGTCTTGAAATACTAAGAAAACATTGAGAAGGTACTTTATCTTGATGCACATGAAGCAACTTTGGAATCATGTAGAACTTTCATCATTGTGCATCATAAAATCATATATTCAAAAGAAGAGCAAGTCATATGATTTAGACATTTTTATTATTCACTTCTTTATAATAGAACATGCAAGAGAAGGCACTTTGTAATTGACTTGAGATTCAAGGATAATTATCACAAATTATTGTAGAGTTCTTAAATTGAGACTCTTCATGTGGTCTTTAGAAGCATCAAATGCTAGATGGTCACAACATGCAATGTACAGTAGTGAAACTCATCTACATTGAGGTTATATCCTGAATTATGTATGGTGCACATGGTAAAGAATAACTAATAGAATAAATTTGAATGTTACCTAGATGATGACTTCCAACAAAAGAATACAATAACAAGAGTGCATCGATTAAAGAATCCTCCGAATGTTATTTGCTCATTGCTAGGATGCAATGAGCTCAATACATTAAAAAGCCCTTCATCTTTCTTCCTATTAGCATTAAAGCAATTTAATCTATTAAATTCTAATCTCATGCTCTACCTAGATCTTTGTTACAAACACTAAATATTCTATTTATTTACTTATTTTGACTTATTAGTAAGTAATGTAATGAATATGATGCATGACTTGGTAGAATTTATTTGAATATATAAAGTTCATCCTATAAGTGGATAGAATAATGCTCAAAGATTTTAAAGTAGAAGAAATACAGAAAGTCATATACAAATGATATTGATACTAGAAAGAAGTTGGGAAAAAATGCATTGTTTGGAGAAGTGGTGGATATATAGCATAAACCAACCCCATCACATCATATTATATACTATTAGAAAAAAGGGTTAGGATAGTTAGTTAGGACATTTTGATTTGGACAATAATCAATACTTTTCTATTGGTTTAATTTCTTTATTTGGTCAGATTCTAAGAAAATTGTAGATCTTCCACGTTCCCACCACCATAAAAGCAAGGCCAAAAGCAAGTTTTGAATCCAAATCCACCTACTATACCTATAGGGCACACTAATGCCAAATAATTTAATTCATTAATGTTTCCTAAGTAGATTCTATACATTCAAATCTAATTTCAAAATCCCCTTAGTTGCATTCAAATTAGTTCAATGTATTTATCCATTAGACTTTGAATGCTATTTATCTTGCTAATAGAGGAGATGAGAACACAAACCATTTATATAAGTGGGGTGGTAGAAGATAGAACAACCCATATGGCATATGTAAATTAGGATTAATAGGAGCTCGATTGTCATGACCCTTGCGACAACCTTCAAATCTTAATGGATGAATGCATTGATAGATGAAAAAATTTATGATGATTATGTCATGACCTTTGATGGATGAATGCATTTATGAATCATGAACTAATTCATGATGAAATGTGCACTAGTGAATAAGTAGAGATTGCTTGGAGATAGAGATCCCCAAATGGTGGATTTGTGCATTGGAGTTAGACAACTTCAATTGGATGATAAGGGCACTAGAGTGCCTAGAGATAGATATCTACATGTGATGGATTTATGTAGTGAAGTTGACAACTCCATTTGGATGACTAGTGCACTCAAGTTAGACAACTCCCAAACAAAGACAAGTAGATGGAACTTGGAGTTTGATAACTCCAAGTAGATGATCAAGATATGGATAAGAAATTTAGATAAGATGTGATTAGAGAAGTATAACTAGGATTTTTAATTTAGTGGATGGTTTTAGATAGAACCATAGAGAGAAAGCTAAAAGTAGAAAAAAAAGTTCTAGTCTATATTCAAGACTAATAGTCTTTATTGATAGTCTCAATGATATAAGACAAAGCTTGTGGGTGAGGAAACAATCTCTTTGGAGATGGATCTTTCTCTATAGTTGGGTGGTTTGAACTCCTTATGAAAACATTTATGTTCATAAGAATATTTTGTGTTCTTGATTGGAGTCCATTGTCGGAGGTCTATAACAATTAGTACTAGAGTAGGTTGATATTAGACTTATTAGTAATTTTTGTTGCAATAGTAATAGAATTCATCATAAATCTTTGTATTGTTAAAAATACAATTTTTATTGAAAAAATTTGTTAAAAATGTTTTTGAAAGATTTATTTTAACAACAATTTTCTATAAAAGAGCTATAAAAGGTGAACTGTGAAGTTTAGAATGAAGTTGATTATGATGTGATTTTGAGCTGGTGTAGTTGCATTAAGTTGATGCTTACATAGCTTGAAAGGATGAAGCTATTTATAGAAATCTCAAGCATGGAAAGCCTTTATCATCAAAGGTAAGAGACCAAAATTTAATGTTCCTCTACTTTCTCATTTACAAATGAAAAGATCCATTAGGAAGAACTATGAAATATATTTGATTCACATGAATGAGGTGCATAGATAAATTAAGGAGAATATGTTTCAATTGATGTGTTAAGTAAATTTGAAGATGTACTTCTTGATGAAATTGAAGATTTGCTAGTTGTTAGAGAAATTGACTATGTTATAGATTGATAGCTAATGCTACTTTGGTAGCTAGAACACTTTTTTGATATTCTTTAGCTCAAAATGTTGAGTTAGAGAACCAATCAAATGATTTGTTGAAAGGATCTTGCAATTTTGATTGATAATAAATTGTTTGACAAGATGAGCAAGTGTGAGTTTTAAAATTTCACATTGATTACCTTGATTTTTTTCTTTTTGAAGATGGAATTTTGATTAATAATGAAATCTTGCCAAAATGACCAAGTGTGAGTTTTGAGATCCTAGATTAATTATCTTGGTCATCTTCTTTTTGAAGATGGAATTTTGGTTGACCCTAACAACGTCAAGGGGATTAAGGATTGGGCAATACCCAAAGACAAGATTGAAGTAAGAAGTTTTGGGGTTTTTACCAGCTATTGTAGAAGGTTTGTGAAAGATCTCTCCAAAATAGCTACTCTATAACTTCTTTGATCGAATTGTTTGGAATTGTTAATGTGATTTGAGTTTTTCAGCTTTTATAAATTAGTTCTAGCTTCTGCAACTATTTTGACTATTATTGATCTTTTAAATGGAAATATAATTTATGCATTGATGCTAGTAATTTAGCAATTGGAAATGTTTTGATGAAAAATAGATAGATGATTGTGTTTAAATTTTGAAATTTAAATGTTGTAGGGTTAAATTTTGTGGTCCACAAAAAAGAATTGTTGAAGTCATTTATGCCTTGAAAGATTGAAGACATTAGAGGCTAGGCAAAGTTTAAAATTGGAACAAATCATCAATCAATGTTGAGGAACTTATCAACTCAATTGACTTTATTTAAGTGGAAGACCATACAGATAGATGGAATTAATGCAAGAATTTGATTTTTAAAATTGAGTATATTAAAAGAAAAATTATTCTTGATTGGAGTCCATTATCAAAGATTTGTAACATCAACAACTCATAGTTAAATCAAAAGTAGTAACTGTGGTTAAAGTATAATTTTAGACCTCATTTAGATAGTGTAGAATAAATGTTTTTAGAAAACTTTAAACTAAATTAATGTAGAATATCAAGCTAAGTTTCATCTCCAAATGAAAAATTATGAGATCCCTTCAAAGAAATTACTCCAAAAAATTGTTATAATTAACATAAATGCATTCAATTTTTGTTATCTAGGATCCCATTTTCTTGTATTTAAATAACCATACTAAAAAGTAAGTGAAAGACAAAACTACATTATACTATTGGCCAACAAATGCACTCAGCTTCAACTTCAAAACAATCCTCAATTATGTGAGTTTACACTCAAATTGACTAGTTAAAATTCATAAACCAATGTTCATCATCACTTGACAAAATTATTACACTCAATAAAAAATTAGAAGAAAAATGTGTTTGAAATAGGCCCATAGAAAGACATTTCTATCATGTAAACAATGACATCTCTCTTTTTTTTGTTTTAAGCACTCAAGAATGTCACTTTGCATTCAATGGTGATGACATTTCAAGTAAACAATGCTATTATTCTCAAAGGGTAGAAATCAAATTGCAAAAACTTTATATTACAATTTACAAACAATGTATTTGGTACCACTTCTCATATAAATTTGTTCTTATAAATGAGTAATCTCTTTGAAGGGATCTCAAAGTGATGTAAGGAAGAACAACAATCACAATCATCATCAAGATTTCAAACCATACATTTCCAATATCCTCGATTTCATTTGTTGAAATTTTTTGATCCTTGTTCTTCTTGAAAATACTATCTAAACATTAAAAACACATGCCATGAGATAAACTATAAATCATTAGGATAGTTTAAAGTATACTTCAAAGGAAACAATGGAGTTACGAATAACCCATTTAGTTCTTGGAGCAAGTGGTTACTTTTATACTTGTTATATATCCTAGAAACCAATCTTGTGAAACTCTTTCATTCGAGAACTTTTCTACCTTGTTCACCATTACAAGCAAGATGAGATGTCAAATTTAAGATGGTAAGGCTTTAACATCAAATATTCATTGAGTAAAAAGTATTTGCAAATTTCCTCTAAAACCACTTCTTCTTGTATATTGCAAAGAACTTCAACTTATTCTTTTATCTCAAATCATTTATATACATGAACAAATGCTTGAAAATGCCCCCCTTATCAACAAACAATCTAAAACTCATTCTAAACTACAATCCCACAATTTTAAAACAAAAGCCCTAAATACACACAACACTACTAGAAAATGATGTCTAAGTCAACCAAAAATTGACAAGTTTTTGTTGACTTGGGTATTGTGCCAACCATTTGATCAATTTTTTGTTGATTTGGTGCAACCACTCACTTAGTGAACAATTCCACTACATGTACACAACTTTGTTCAATCCACCCTACTACTATCTTTGTTCTTCTATACACCACCCCAAATATATTTCTATTGCAAGTGAATATATCTTCTAAAAATTGTACATATTCATAAAAAATTAGATTTGAAATGAATTTGGCTCCCATAAATTCAGCCAAAGAATGCAGGTTTTGTTTAATCTCTAATTGAGTTTTGCATAGGCTTGTGAACACTCGCTTCATAGTGGTCAAATCCTAAAAAATTACATTCCCATACATAGACAAACTAAGGCTCCAAATTACCAAGAAACAACACTAATAAGTGAATACACCCTATCCTCCTTGTAATTGAGCAAAGAAATGATCTAAGGGAAAAAGACCATGTGTCTATGCAAACAAAAGAAGAGTGCTCACAATGGCCTTGAAAGAATGGTTATACAAGGACACAAAGGTTCTAACCTTGTATGGTTGCTAAACATGTTCAAATTGGGCTAGCTAGCCCTACAATAGTAACTTACACTAAAACTTGTGTGGATTGCCTTAAGTTATTTCAAAGTTGTTTTTGTGTCACATTGGAACATATTGTAATCAATTTTGGCACAATTTAAGGGCTACAATATGTCCCATTTGAGCTTTGTATAGGTAATGAGTGGCATTTAATCCCTAAAGGACCAAACTGCATTTTTTTTTTGGCAATGCAGCAATTTTGGGCACCTCATTACAAACATAACTTTGGTTAAAAAGTTGTTGCATGATATGTAATTTTCATTGATCTTTGAGAAATAAAAAATTAAAATTGGTTATTTTTTTTCATATATATGTGGAAAGTTTTGAATCATTCTATTTTCATTAATGAAATGAAAATTAAAAGGAGTTTTAGTTTGCTTGTAGTTATAGATTCTCTATTCTAAAATAAACTTTAAAGTCCTTTATTTAACTCAATTTTCAATATTTTTTGAAAAAATAAAATCATAGGATGTATATTTTTTATTACAAAACTACAAACGTTGGGACTGGTACTTTTCAATTTCATAACTAAATTCTTAATAATTTAGTATTTTGAATCACTCTCTACTTTTTTCTATTTATTATTATTTTTCCATATGTTGTACAATTCCAAATAATCTAAATTTTTCAAACATGTTACTAACTTGCCTTGAAGAATGAATCCAAAGAGTAACCACCATTATAGAGAATTTTTCATACAAATGTGACCTTGTGAAGTGCAATTGCCTAATTTTTTGCAAGGCCTAAAAAAGGATTTTTGTCAATTTGAATGCTAATATCTTGTACTCTACTTGGTGGAAATTTCTGAAATTTTTTCCACATCTTTTCAAACCATTTTACTTCAAGATCCTATGGTTCCATGTGTCCAAAAATATTTTTTTGTCTTCTAAAATTTGATACTTGTAATAAAAATGGCAATTTTGGAGCATTTTTGGTGAAAATTTAGTCAAAAACCTTTAGTGGTTATTGAGGTTTGGTTTAGCAAAGATAAGATGGATTTTAGTAGTCTACACATTTTTCACTTTGAAAAATTATGAAGCTCATAGAGGTCGTCCAAAAAATATAAGGTAAGCGTATTAGTTGTTGAGCATGCCCAAACTCCAACATGAGTGTAGGGTGGAGCATGAAACAAATTTCCAAAAAAGCTTAAAATGTGATTTTTTGGTTCTTTTTAAGATTGTGACTAATAAGCTTATGATACTTGTTCCAAAATAGTGAGCAAGAAAAGTAGGAAGTAGTGAGCGGGAAAGAAGTTCTTGAATGATTAAAATTGAAAGAGTTTAGACATTGGCTATAGATCATGAGTACCTTTTGGCTTCCAAAATTCACACTAATTTCAATTTTGGAAATAAAATTTCAAAAATTGCAATCCCTATGTTTCCTATCTTCCTACATGGAAAAATAATTCTACCACCTCATAATGCTTACAATCTACTACAAAATTACTTAGATGATTGACTAATAATGCATTTATCTTACTTTGTTTTGAAAAATTCATGATTCCATTTGCTAACAAGAGAATAATATGCCTCCTATTAATAACATCTTATAACTATGCTAAATTTCTTATTTGACGATTGTAAGGGAACCAACCCATTTTTGAATAGGCCAACCTATTCTCACTATATAGGCTACTCTCTTTCCAACTAACAAGAAAAAAGCAACGATTAATTATGCACAATTCCTAATGTAGTCATAATACATTATGATTGGCTATAGTCTTGGTCAATTGTGCAACTTACTTGTGGTTGAAAATGGGAAGACCTATATGACAAAAATAGGTCAAATATAATCTTTAACTAAAACATGCATATTAATGATGTTTTGAGAAATGAGATTAAAAAAAATATGGAATCCTTCTAAACTCTATTTTTATATGTAGAAAAATTTCTCCACCTAAGAAAACTATACTCCAAATACACATAATTGCTTGTGGTACAACCACCCATTACCAACCAAGGATCCATACTCAACTCGTATGATTGGAAATAGTTGCAACTAAGGCTAAAATAAAATTCCAACTAAAGTGTAGAATCTGTTTTTCTTCCTTTTCAAAGTTGGGATTAATCAAGTCATCGAAATTTACAAAGCCTTGTACTACTCTAAAACATATGTAAAATCCCTAAAGTGGTCAACTATGGGTGGTTCTACCATAAGAGCCCGTTTCCATGGGCAACTGGACCTCCAATTTATAAAGGGGTCCAGTAGGAGCATCTGGAGGTTCAAGTGGACATAGGTGGTTTCTATGGGCCACTTGGAGAGGCAAAACGGAGGCCCAATTCCCATAATTGATGCCCAATTGCGAGGAAAGGAATCTGGGAGGTATGTCAATTATTTTTATTGAATTTCGAATTGAAAAAAAATTAAATCTTGAATTGAAATGAACCCTTAATTGAATTTAGAACTTAATTAAATATCTAATTGCATTTAGAAATAAATTAAATCCTAAATTGAATCTAGAAATAAATTAAAACTTTAATTGTATTTAGAAATAAATTAAATACGTAATTGAATTTAAAACTGAATTTAAATATTTTACACTACAACATTAACACATCATGATATTTTACATTATGTTGCATTGTAAATTAAATTTATTATAATTGAATTCCTGAAATCCCTGAAATTCTTAATTGAGTTCAGAACTTTATTAAATACTTAAATTGCATTTAGAACTTAACTAAATCCTCAAATGAAATGAGAAATTTATTAAAATTTTCATTTTATTCAAAACTTAATTAAATACGTTATTAAAATTTGAAATTAATTAAACCTTTACTTGAATTTCACACTTAGTGAAATCCTTCGTTGAAAATGGAGGCTTAATAAAATGTTTAATTGAATTTCAAATTTAATTAATTATTCAAAACTCAATTTAGAACTGAATCCATTAATAAATTATTCAGAACTTTTTCAAAACTGAATCCATCAATAAGTTATTCAGAACTGAATTCATTAATAAATTATTCAAAACTCAATTCTGAAATGAATTTACTGAATTTACCGTCACTGTTTGCTAATAAGGTGGAAAGGCACCGGATAAGGTAGATGACTGTAAAAGCAACCCTCTCCTTGCAACCGCCCCATAGGTGGTTGTAAAATAGATGGGAGCTGATCTTTAAATGGACCACTGTTGCTCTTGAATGAATCAAGAAAAAACTATTTATTTTGTTCCAAGAGCCAATCATTTCCTCCATGGTTCAGAAATCGCTTCAGAAGTTGCAAGGGGACAGATTTTGGGACACCTGTGGTCACAAATAGGTACCTACTACAGAAATCTTTGAAAATTCATAACTAATTCAAAAATACTTCGAAAAATATGAAACCACTTGTGTTACGTTCGGCATCCATTTTTCTTTCTCTAAAAAATAAGCTAAAAATATTTATGTTCATGCAAACCTATGAAAAAGGCGGATCAGCCCTTAAAGGGTCGCTTTTACAGCCATCTATCTTACCAGCAGGTACTCCCCTTTGTCACCAGGCTGGAATTGGGGGGTCCAGGGCTGCCACCGGAGCCTCCAGCTCTGCAAAACTGGAGTGCGGGGACTAGAGGCTGGATCCCTGCCTGGACATCCATGCCCGGTCCAGCCAGCCATGGCATGCGCCTGGAGGTCCAGGACCTGGACGTCCAGGCGCTCCATGGAAACGGGCCCTTAATAAGTGGTTGGAAATGGAAATGGAAATGGGTCGCTTCCGTTAGATGTTTTCACGTTAGTGTAAAGTGACGTTGGACTGGCTGGCTGTACTACTCCAATCACAATGTAAGTTGGGAAGAGTAGTCATTGGCCGCAATTCTTGGTCACTCCATTACCATGAAGCCCCCCTGACAGGACAACATCCACTTGTCAAGCTCTGAACACTTGTGTCAGGGTCTGTTTGTCCACACGGCAGTGTCATCGGGGCAGAGTCGTTAGAGAAGACTACGAGTAACTTACCCGATATTTCAACTAATTTTCCTATTCATTTCTTGACCTGATTTCCAGCTCCAGATGCTCCTCCAAAGACTGACTCTCTGTAGATTGTGCTGGAGCCAAATCAGGGCCAAAGCCTGGGTCACGCACTCACGCCCATTCTTTTTAAGGTACCGATGCCCAGCTCATCTACTTATCCACTTATTCCAGTATGCTCTAACCTGTCACAAAGTCACAGTCTTCAGAAGATGCACGTCTCAAAAGTTGAAAATATTAACAACATCTCTCGTTGTTGCGTCTTATAACCAAAGGGCACCTCCAACAGCAAAAAGAAATGAGGGGAAATCTGATTAAGCACGGACTCAAGGTGTGAAATTTCATACTCATATCCTGCTTAAGAGGAAACTCCGGTACAGCGAAAGCACAATGCCAGATCATGTTAACAGTTACAAGTAATGCCAAGAAAAGTCACACACATCAATTTCCTCAACACAAATTGACAAGACAAATTGAGAAACCAAGACATGAACTGATGTCTGGACTGCACAACCAAACACGCTCCTGCTGTGTGGCCCAGAAATCTGCTACAAAGATGCTGTAACTGTCCTCTCTCTGCACATGCACCAAAAGGCATCTTGTTCTCCAGTCCACATTCAAACATGCCGCACACCAAACAATGCAGAAATCCAGAAGGGGACAGGCGTAGATGTGAGACAAAACTTTCAGGAAGGCACAAAGGTCACAAGGCAGGGTGCTCTAAAAGAGACTCTGCTATGAAAGCAGTGCTGTGAAAGCAGAGCACTAACAGAGAGGTACATTTTGCTTTCTTCAGTGTACCAATATTGTACATTTGAGGAGGTGGTTGCTTTTAGTGACCACTGGATTTCAACTTAAAAAATTAGTAACTAATTTCAGGAAGCAAAGATTCCCAAAATATGAAAACAACTTAGGTTAGATGTCAATTCCATTTTTCATTCCTACTAAAATTTACTGAAAATTGTTTCAAGTTCAGCTTCCCCCAAAATGCAGTCAGCTCTCTAAAGGTCGCTTTGAGAGCAGACTACCTTATCTAAAGTTACAAACAGATGACCTTTTGTGAGAGCAACCTTGGAGACCCAATTTCAAAAAGATATGCTAGACCCTAAATGGGTCAACTTGCCCAGTCTAGCCGCCCAAATTACGAGTGTCAAAATAAGGTCTTGAAGTCACATGATCTTCGAAGCATCCAGTCACTCTTGAGAAAAAGCCCTAAGTCATAGCATGCAGAGTTTCCTCCTCAAGAGTCCTCTTTTGGCACAAACTAGCCACCCAGAAGAAAGTCCAACCATGCAAACACAATAAAGTGAACAGCTAGCATCCATACCAAGTCACATATGTGCACCAAATGAACCAACACATGCATAATCCCCTATCTGCACACACACAAAAAAGTTACACCCAAGTGAGGTGAGAATTTCCATCCTCCTCCCAAAGTCGAGACAGATCGAAATTGCTGCTGTTCACTTTACAAGCCACAGTGTAAAAAAACGAATTGGTTCCTCATATGTGAAACACTAAAATTGGCTTATAGCCTGCAGAGTTCTACAAAATTAGGAATGCCAACTCTGTGCAACTGATAGCCCTCAGGTCACCCACCTTCTGCATCCTTCATCGCCACCATCGCCATCCCTGCCGATTCTCCCTTTCTTACGCCCATGGCTTCCCCGCTTTGGCACACCACTTCATAGGATTTGTGAGACCCCTGAAAACCAGGATTGGAAGAAGAAACCCTAGAGTATGCTGAGTTACCTGAGCCAGGTAAAAATTAGCCACTCAGGGAATACACTAAAAAACATGTTCACATAACAATCTCAACGGCATCAACACACACCCAAATGAACCCACGCAAGAATAATCCCCCATGTGCACACCCAAACACACCCAAAGTGAGATCCAAGTTGCCATCATCCGACCAGAATTGGCTGATTCTCTTAAGAAGCCGAAGCGCGAGAACACTAATAGGTTTCTCATCTGCGAAACACTAAAATTTGCTAGTTGGTTGCATACTTCTACAAAATTAGGAATCTCCCTAAGAAATGCCCACCCTATTGGACTGTACCCTTGGTCACCAGCCCCTGTACACGCCACCGCCTCCCTATTCCTCTTCCTACAACTACTGTTACTGGTCCTCGTCAATTGTTCTCCCATTTCTGCTGCCATGGCTCCCGAGCTTCGACAAGCTCTTCCCAAACTTCCGCCAGTACTGGCTCGACTGACTGGCAAGCGTTGTGGGAGTGGGTTCATTCTCGGAAGGAGGATGCAACGGAAAATACGCCGCCGACTCCATCTCAATCTGCGCCATTCGCACTGCGCCTAGCAGCTTCTCCGGAAGCTCTTCGTCGCACTGACTCTCAATCAGAAACGCCATGTCCACAGACACCGTAGTGACATACCCGAGCGCTAAGTGCAGAATAGCATTGGCGACCGTAGAAGAGCCCATGTCCACGTCGATTTCCAGGTAGTTCCGCCCTTTGATGTACCGGCACGTGAGCGCCTTCCCCAACAGACACGCCGCGTGGTTGCCCGCGGCCGTGCGCACGATCCACGGCCCTTTCACGATCCGGTTGACGAGCTTGAAGCGGCTGTTCCGAAAGGCGTCGTCTTCGTGGATGAAACGGTAGAGCAGGGAGCCTTCTATAATAGGGTCGTCCGTCACGAAGTAGAACACCGCGCTGTGAGGCTCCTTGCCTGGGATTTGCAAGTTCACTGCGAGAACAAACGAGCTTTTGCGAGACTCCACGGAGGCTTTACTCAACGCTTGCATCACGCGATTTTCCGGGTGGGAAAGAATGTGATCTAACCGACCGTTGGAACGCAACCAGTCGACCCCCAAAGGACGAAGCAAACTCTCCGAGCATGGCATCTTCTGCTTCTTCTGGAAGTAATTCAAGCCGCGAACCATGAACGATGGTGCAGGAGGAGAAGCCCAACCGTGTTGCACGCCGTCGGTCTCTAAGTTGACATTCTGCAAGGAACCCCCGATCCGCACCTCTTCCTCCCAATCCTGCCGCAATTTCTTCGTCGCCGCCATCCACGTCCCGTCGTCGTCGTCCTCGCGCACAGGCACCACGGCGTGCATCTTCTGGTGAAAACTCCCCCCACACTCTCTCATACTGCCTGAAAGCACGCGATCGGGGAGCCCTAATGCATCAATTTCATCGGGTGAAGAACTGGGAATGGATCTGAAAGGGAGATTGAGCGATTGAACGGGATGCAAGAGGCTGGGATGCAAGTGGTGAAAAGAGAGTTGTGTGGAGAATTTGTTGGGCGAACTGCGAGATTGGGAGTATGGGTTGTGGTTGGGTGTGTTTTGAAATGGTTGGACAATCGCTGGTTGCCTGCGATGTTTCCGATGGCGAGGTGACAGGTTCGGGTTTGGATTTGGAAAAATTGGCGAAAACTGGCAAACCTGCGACCACCGTCCGTCCGCCGCATGTGCAAGTCTCGGTGTCCCGAAAGCAGCCCCTGCGGAAGTGCTGGTTCTTGCCAGTGTCCTGACCCGGATCCTGCGGCGAAGCCGCAGAGGAACGGACGATCGTTCTCGACATCGACGAACGAACGATCATTTTGACGGAAGCGTCTTTGTCTGGCACTGTCGCACGTCCACTCGGGCGACGGGCGGCCGACGGGAGGTTTTTTCGTTATGATTCCGAGCGATTGTCGCTCGTCCTTGGACGGACGACTGAATGACGGAAAGCGGGTTCTTCGTTCGAATTCTTCGTTCAGTTGGCTGGTATTCCAGTTGCCCGAGGAGAAAAACTGGAACGATTTGAAGGATTCTTCCTTCAGGATGTTGCAGAGAAATTGGGGCGCTCGTCTCCCCAGGCGCCGGCTTGGACGGAAAGTCGACCCCGGGGAATATCTGCCCGATAAGGGTCTGCCCTGACGAAATATAATCTGCAACATGGGATACATTTTGATTTGTTTCGAATATTTGCTGTCCGGTTAAAAAAGATTGCTTTTTTCTCTTTTTGTTTTAAACTGATAACAAACGGACTGTATTGTTGTGATAGCACTGTAGTGATATTTTCAAGGATTCATTTGGAGTACAATATTGTTGCAAAATGCTGTTGAAGAAGCCGTGAAGGGCAGGTCTAGCATGAGTGAAATGATTATATTGGGGAGGGAAAGGGACCGCGTGTAACATGGCGATTGATGCAAACATGTACGACAGTCCATGACGTGGCACCAAAATTCAACTGTGACGTAGAGAGAGCCCTCATTGACCGTTTTTAAAAAATCACCTACTATTTCTTCATCAATGGAAAATGTCCATGTGTTAAAAAAAAATTTTAAATCACCCGCTCTCCTTGCACTTAACTTTCCATAAACAGACATACTCCGTACGTACTAGTTCCAACTCACTCTGCATGTGAAGGTCTGATTTGGCACTCGGGTGTCGCATTTGAATTTACAAGTCAGATTGCCAGGAGTCCACGTCATCTCACACCATTTGCAAGATGACATGTGGCACATTTTTAAGCTTCCAAATGCCCAAACTAAATTTTTTGGCAACATAAAAATTTTGGGCAAGTCACTACAAATGGAGTTTGTTTGTTTTTTCTATGAACTTTTAATACAACGCTAGCGATTGGCGCTTGCTGTGCTACGCATTCATCATTAGAATTTTATAAATGTTTTTATGTATTAGATAGAATGCAAAACAAATTTTTTAATAAATCTTCAAATAAAAATGACTAAAACCTTTGTATGATTTTTTTTTATAAATAAGCATATATTGAAATGTGTAATAGAAATTTATTGAATGATGAATGAAATATATGCAATGGTGAATACTATAAAATATACACATACATTAGAATGCATTAGAAATTTGATTTCGTTGTTACAAAAAAATGGCAACCCAAATTGAAGAATTGAAAAGAAAAACTTATAAATCTCAAAAACTTTGTAAACAACTTGATTGTTGTGGAATCCAAAATGGCTTCAATTGAATAAATTTCTCAAAATCATTTGATAGTAGCAATAGAAAATTGAAATCATGAAAGCTCAAAGCTCACAAAAGCACAAAATCATAGAAGTGCAAAGAAGTGTAAAGCCAAGAGAAGCAATTTGCTACCTCTATAATATCATCTTATGGATCCTCTTTAATATCACCTTAATTGCAACAACTACATTATTTCTATAATATCATCCTCTGTAAAAAGTGATGTTACAAAATGATTGCAAACTACTACTCTATTTCTATAATATCACATTGTGTGAAAATACAATTTCTATGTATGCATGATTGAAAATATTTTTACAAAATATTTAAAATAATTATTTTCAAGACTTAATGAAATGATTATCATGCATTCTATTCAAACATATCAAAATTTTACTAATATGTGATACAATGAATGCATAGCATAGCAAGTATGAGCCCCTAGTATTAATGGCAACATTTGTGATATTACAAAGGAGTTATGATTTTAGTTGTATGAATGTGCCCAAGGAGTTGCTTTAAGGTTCAACAATATTCAAAACTTCTGACTTTAAGGTTAAAAAGTTATTGTATAATACTCCCTTTGTCCCTTTGAAAACCTCCAAATCAAGTACAATTTTTATCCCATTGAAAAACTTTGTTTTCTAATTTTGACTATGGCGTAAACGTTGGATGTCTTGAATGACTTCATTGAGGCAAGTCACAAGTGATTAGGGAACATTCCTCTTGTAGCAAGCTTGGCCTTGCTTATATGAGGTAGCTTATACTTATTGCTTCTTCAAATAGTCATGTTGACAATGGATTCTGTAACTACTTTGGTGCTATGAAAATTGTTTATAAAGGGTTCCAGGTTTCTTTATTGTGGGTATTTAGATTGAAAGCAAATATTTCTAGAATCCTATTGTTGCCACCTACCTTTAAATCACCAAGAATGACAAATTGGCAACCTTTTCGAATGCTGCTCAAATATGATATTTTTTTGCATCAATTTTAGATGCCTAAACAATGACACTTAAGCTTGGGATTTTGCATACATCTAGGGGATGAGTTACTAGTGTTTGAATTCATGTATTACCAATATAAAGACTAAAAATATAGTTAATCCCTCATAAAGAAGGTTTTGGGAGGTTATTAGTGGGACAAAGGGAGTATGTGTTTTCGCTACTTGTTGCATAGCCTGGGTAACAAAAAAAATTCTTTAAAAATCATTTTTTTTAATAAATTAAAATTTGAAATTACTTCTTTATATTTATATATACTTAAAAAGCTTTGAATCATTCCATTTTGATCAATGAGTCAAAAATTATGAGGAGTTTTAGTTTCCATGAGTTTGTCGGTCATTATTGAATCTCTACTCTTAGACAAACTTCAAATTCCTTTATTTAACTCAATTTCCAACATTTTTGGAAAAAGATAAAAAAAAATTAGGTGTAGATTGTTCATTGAAGCATTAAAACCATTGGGATTGACAATCTTCAATTCCATACATAAATTGTCAACAATTTAGTATTTTGAATCATTCTTTCCTTTTTTCTACTTACTATTTTTTTCCTATATGTTATATAATTCCAAATGATCTGAAAATTTTCAAGCATGTATCCAACTTGACTTGAAGAATGAATTCAAAAGAGTCACCACCATTTAGGACATTTTTCATACAAATGCGACCTTATGAAGTGCAACTGCCCAAATTTTTGTAGGAAAAAAAAAGAATTTTTGTAAATTCAAATGCTAATATCTTGCAATCTACATGGTGGAAATTTTGAAAATTTTTGCACATCTTTCAAACTAGTGTACTACAAGATCCTATGGTCACATATGTCCAAAAATGTTTTTTCATTTTTAAAATTTGGTACTTGTACTAGGAATGGCAGTTTTGGAACAATTTTGGTGAAAATATAGTCAAAATCATTTAGAGGTTAATACAAACATGACAGAATTTATGCCAAATCTAACTTCATATAGGGTATCATATTTTGTTATGACACAAGAAATTACATCAATATGAGATAGTAAGGATTTTATATTAAATAATGGTCTTTAACTCCTTGATCTCTTAATGCCTAAGGCATCATATTTTGGTGTTTTCTAAGCTTTGAAGTCAAATAAAAACATTAATAAAGTATCATTTTTAATATACATTTAAAAATTGAATACCCTTTTAAGCCCATTTTATGCTTTTAAATTCCAATTTTCCTAGTTCCAAATATTATAAAATATTAAATTGTAAAATTTTCAGCACTATCTTCAATTAGGCAAAACCAAATTTTCACAAAATTCAATTTCACAAAATTCATACATGTTTCACTTTATAGATTTTTCACTTCTAGATACACTCACTCAATCAATTGTTATGAATACTGACAAACACCAAACTCGTGTCACTAGGTAGGAGGCTCAGAAATGGAGCATCTAAGGGCTGGTCCGCCCTTTTCATGTCTTTTTTTGGACAGGAATATTTTTAGCTTATTTTTCAGACAAAGAAAAATTGATAAGGAATCTAACCCAAGTGGTTTCGTATTTTTCCAAAGATTTTTGAATTACTTATGAATTTTCAAACGAGTTGGGTCATAGGTCCCTATTTGTGACCCTGGGTCTTTCACTTGCAATTCTAAATATAAATGGGGAAAACAAAGAGAATGATTGACTCTTGCAATTAATAATGCTTTTTTCCTTGGTTCATTCAATGACTATACTAGTCAATTTCAGGACCAACTTATATCCATTTCACAGCCATTTATAGGGTCCATTCTTAATGTCTACTACGTTTTATAGCTTCATACCTTACTTCCCCAAAATTGGATAAATGAAATTTCTGATTTCTCTGTCATTAGTGAATATCCAACTCTATTCATTGCCCATTTTCTAGAAGTCAAAGCGCTTAGAGGTTAAAAGATTTCTTTTTGGTGGATGCATATTTCATCAACAAAATTCATCTAGAATTTCATGGTGTGTATGACATAAGGTAGGTTGGAAAGAGGGAAGGGTTTGTTGAATGGAAGTTCAATTGCAATTGGTTATTAGCATGGCACTTATGCAACCAAGTGAACTTCCATCATGTATAAGATTTTAGATTTGAACAAATGTTGATGGCTAACACTTTGATGCATTAGGAAATTTATTCTTGGTCATTATAAAATTTAATTTGTAGAGTTAATTTTATTCATAACTCACTAACTAAAGTTACTTTTGCACTAGCACTTAGGTTGCTACAAAGGATTACAGTTAAGGTAGTCAAAGAATGACAACTGGGGCGGTAGGCAACAGTTGGGTGATTAGGCTACAGTTGCGTCATTTAAGATTTGGCAACAGACATTGGAAAGTAGTATGCTTTTCACACAAGCAAGGTGTTAGGACTTGAGCAAAGAGTCACGAGCGGAAGTTGACAGAGATTTTTTAGAGCCTTTAATACAAGAGGTGTGGTTTTAGAAAATCCACGACATCGTTAGCGACAAGAATTGTGACAGTGAGCGAAGGTATCATTCGCTTTGTGCTTAGACAATGTTAGGTAGCAAGTTGCTGCTATTGGTCTGAAGATTGGAATTGGTTGAATTCCATTGTGGAGTGTGTAATCGAAGGTTGATTTTCAAATCCAGTGTTGTCCGAGAGCTTTTGCATTTTTTGTTACTCAAGAAGTTACAAGTGTGTGGTGGTAGAAGTTGAAAACAAGATGAGTAGCTTTTGTTATTGATCCACGAGGAGCATTGGTCATCTCCACAATGGGAATTGAAGACGAAAAAATGGTCGCCTATTGAAAGATACACATCAGGGCCTTTGTTTGATTTACTTTCTTCTTAATTTTTGTCAACTTCTAAATGTTTTACTATTTCAATACTACTTCAAAGCAAGAAAAATAAGGGTTGTTATATTATGCTTGACACAAAAATTTGTTGTTCATGGTTTGGTAGTCTGTCCATTCCATTGTGTGTCCTTCCTACCAATAGGGGAAGCTGGAGTCCAACCTTCTTGTTGCTTACAAGATGTGTTCACTGATTTGTTTGGCTCATTGCAAAGTGTTCACAACAACACTACCAATGATGGACATCTTGTAGGCCCCTTTTGATTTTTTATATCTATATTGTCTCTAATTCTTCTATTCTTATTGAACACAAATCGCGTACTAATGTTGAGCATCTTGGATAGCATGGAAGAGGACATGCATGTTGACTTCATATACCCCATCAAATTGGACAACCAACGAACTATAGATGTGAACATTGTTGTTCAAGAAGCTTTGCACCACTTCCGCCTTTGGAATGCATTCACTTTCTTAGACAAAGACCTCAGTTATTGGATGAAGCCATGTTTGACTACTTGATTTTTAAAATTCATTATGCAAAAATTTGACGCCCAATGATAGATGCATATGTTTTGCTTCACAAAATGCCTAGTGTTCTATATTGCCCAACTTGTGCCACCAACAATTCGTAGACATGATACAAATTACCAACTAGCCATTCCTATTTTAGTGTGTATGGCTTATATTTTATTCAAGCTTAGTCATGGAGCCAATCTCTTGATATGTAGTGAGATGTTTGCAATTGTCCTAAGTACTATTTCCATTATGTTCCTAGAAGTTGTCCATGCTTTGAATGATCTCTTGAAATCAGAGATGACATGGCCAACTAGTGAGAAGGTGAATGCCATCTCCATTGAGTTTTAGTAGCTGTGTGGTCTTCTTAGAGTCATTAGAAGATTTTTAAGGGCTTTGAGAGCCCATTTTGGACCTGTTCCCCCGCAGTTGTTCCTTGCAGCAAAAGGAATGGCCAGTTGTCAATTTTTTTTTTAAATTCTTGAAATGAAAAACAAAGTTGAATTCTTTTTTGAAAAATGACATAGCAGGGTCTCGTCCATGTCAAACTACTATGAAGTCACTGCAATAGTCACGTTCCTGTAGTTCACAAGGCTTAATAACTTGCAAGCTCTTAGAGCCCTCAAATTTCTTCTAATGTTTGGGAGCCATTGATGCTATGCACATTGCTATTAGCAAATCCAAATTTGGAACAATAGTTTACTACTTGAAATCGGAAGGATAATCCTTTAATTGCCAAGCAGTGGTTGACAATTCAAAACGCTTCGTTGATCTGCATGTAGGAATGCTTGGCTCTACCAATGACGCATGTGTCCTCCATAGATCCACTTTGTTTCATCATGGTCAACGACATCTACTATAGGACACAACAAGCACATTCCATGGCTTCTCACCTTACTTAGCAGGTGATGCAGGATATACTCTCTTGTTGTGGCTCTTGGTACCGCATTGCCAAAACAAGCCCCTAGCTATGGTGGAATCTTTATTTAATTAGAAGTTAAGTAGAGTGCATGTTGTCATTGAAAATGCATTTGGTTAGCTGAAAATGATATTTCGTGAATTGCAGTTGAAAACAGAGTTGCCTGTGACATTCATTTTGGATGTCGTCATATACTACATCTTCCTCCACAACCTCTTGCTCCAACATAATCATGATGACGTCGAAAGGCTGTAGGAGGTGCTTTGCATGGAGCAATTGGTGTTAGATGAGACAAAAAATCCACACTTGCTGATGCCGTCGTGGACCATGACAAAACCATTGTGAAAGAAGACATCAGCAGGTTAAAGAGACAAGAACTTGTTGTTTTTCTCTCACTGCAAAGGATCGTGCCTATGTAATCGATACACTAGATAGAACCTCCGCTTCTAGAGGTATACAAGTGCAGCATGGATTTCAAATATATACATAAATTTAGACTTTTTGATGCAACTTTATTAACATAAGCTTTTGGTACATGTTTATAGAGTCAACCTACTGTATATAAACCACAATTCTATGCTCAAACATAGCAACTGCAACTTGTTGTATCACAAAGGTGACTATTGGTTTAAATTTAGGAAAAGAACAAAATTGTATCATTCGATAGAGAGGCATGTTTTTCGTACTGTACATCTATTTTACAAGAAATGCTCCATAGCTTTAGGTTGATTAAGCTCAGCAATGTTTGAGAAGGGCAATCATTGGTTGGACTGGGAATTAATGGCTCTATTGTGTCACATTGTATAGTGGTCCAACTTGTTTTAGGGTGCCAAGTTGAGGCTCCTTGTGCCTAGCATGGATGCCAACTGCATTGGAGGACATTGGCATTCTACCAAAGAAGCTGACACTAATAACATTAGTCAAATTTGTTAGAGACTATACAACCATGCCCTACTTCTCAATGGACAACACTGTATTTGCGTTTGTAACTATTGCATTCAACTCTCTTGTAGCGTTAGTCACATTCTTTTTGATAGTCCATTTGCTCTTCAAATTTGCACAACCATTTTGATTTTCTCAAGTTCTGTCTTGCTTTCGCCAAATTCCTCATTTGCTTAGTCATAGCTTCCTCTACAATTCATGTAGCCTCTATTATTAAAGAATGGCCCGTCAAATTCTTTTGCCAAATCTTAATGCTTCTAGCATGATGTCTTCCTATGCTCTCTACTATATCCAATGAACTTAAAATCACCGTAGTGATGTCAATTGGTGGTGCATCTATGGGCATTGTAAGAGAATTGTCACTGGAATTGGGGTGACTAGAGCGTGGGCCAACTCTATCTCTAGTATTGTCAACATCAACTAAAGAGGATTGTATTGAAGCACTCTCATCATTGGTGTCACCAAAACTTGTTGAATCATTCAGGAGTGCCTCAAAGAAGTCCTTGCTTCGTCTCTTCTTGTCCACATCCTTGTTGCTAGTCACAAGTGCTTGGAAATTTTTGTTGATAAATCCCATGTTGTTACACATATGCAGAGGGGTGACTCCTAGTTTTATCTCATACCATTTATAAATTAAAAAAAAGACATAGTGATTGAAGGAATGATTAGGGAAGACCGTCTTTTTTGCATTGACTGGCAGTCATATTTCAAAAAGTTGTGTCATTTGTACCACTCCTAGCAAGAAAATCAGCAATATGCTTGTAGTCAAGAATCATTTGATTCCACTTACTTTTACAAGCAGGGTCATATTGAGGACAAGGCAAAACTCTAGCTTCCATGACAACCAAGTTGATATGTTGCCACTTGGTCGCATTCAAAGTCATCTAATCACGCGCGACTATTGAATTGGCTTCTTCTATGGCAAGAACTTGCTTTGCTGCAATTAGTGCTTTAATCTCATCAAGGCTCCTATTCAAACTACGTTCTTTTTGTTGACGCTTCACAAGTCCAGCATCTTCAATTATTGCATAGGTCGTGCTACCAATTACCAGCATGGCGTGCGTATGATCCACTACACTCACAAAGGTGTTACTAGTAGTAACTGTGCAATAGAGACCTACATTTGAGAGGCTTGTATTCAATCATGCTAACCTTGTACTACATCTCAAAGCAAAATTAAAAAAACTACATTCGTGAATCTGCAACCAAGCTTGAATTTCAATTCATGACAAAATTTAAGGAGTTCAATCTCACCATTTGTAGATGTGGCAATACTAGAATGGGGCCCTGATGATGTCTAGTGCTAATTAGATCTTGTCACGCAAGTTAGAAGTGCTAGAAATGACTACAATGCCATCTTCATTTTCTCTATTACATCAGTAGAGGATTTCTAGGATGTCGGGAGGGTCACCCGATCATATTCTCACTATCAATTTTTTTTTTATAATTTAAAAAAAAAATTAGAATGGAAAAAAAATACAATTTTTTTAAATTCTTTTTTGGTGATGTGATAGTCACCATGCCACGTCAAGTAGTAGCTGCAAGGCTATTCCCCCGACACTTGCAGCTTGGGAACTTGTAGCCCTCCATAGTTGTTAAAAATCCTTTAATGAAAGAATTATCTAAATTCATCGATCAAGTTACGGGAAAATCAAGTGGACAAAAAAAAGGAGAAATTGAAGTGATATACCTATAGTCGCCGCTCATAGACTACTTGTTGTGCTGCTTATGACAAAGGAACGTTGCCGATTGTCCATTCTTCCAGATTATAATGGAAACTTGATCTAATCAAATCATCTGAATTCATACCTTTTGAATTCATAACTGTACGTCTCTAGCAACAATGCTAATAAGTGTGTGTACTATGGTTGTATGGATTTCAAACTTGTTGCCAATTGTATGGAATCAATATGTAAGAAATCTACTCTAGTGCTCACTGACTTTGTTGAATTCATGCGTATGTTGTAGCACAATAAGGATTTTCTGCTTTGTCAACCATCTTTAGCAACAACTGTAGTGTTATTCCTCTCCATGTACAATTTTGGCTGTAGCTACGCAAAACTTTCTTGTACACTATAGCTATTCATGACTTCTACTAATTTATTTTTAAGTGCAATATTAGCTTAATCGGCCTCCTCCACCCTCCCGAACAACCACCATCCCTTTCTCTCAGAATTCTACGTTTTTGGTACTTTGGAGTGCTTATTCAAGATTGTTGCATGCTGGCGGTGGTTTAAAATACTACTTCTTGTAATGCTCCCTACATTTGTTATTATTGCTTGCCATGTAAGAGGCCATGTTGGTTCGGCATTTACAAATGCACCTTGGTTTGAATAGCTATTGCCTCCACTCGAATAGCACCCCCACTACCACCTGTAGCACTTGGTGTAGAAGTTTCAATTATTGTTGTAATATTAAGAGGGTTTAGCTAAAATGAAAAGTTCAGTTAGTATGTGAAAATAAGAGAAAATTGGTGAATTAAATGTAGTGAAGCATATTGTATTTTTAATCCATGAAAGACTAGGGAGTTTTCAAGAGC
Organism: Pseudoscleropodium purum; assembly: GCA_963969395.1. Taxonomy (NCBI): domain Eukaryota; kingdom Viridiplantae; phylum Streptophyta; class Bryopsida; order Hypnales; family Brachytheciaceae; genus Pseudoscleropodium; species Pseudoscleropodium purum. The sequence continues at coordinate 14,650,138 of OZ017798.1, forward strand.
ACATTATCAAAACTAAATTGCAATTTTTTGGTTAGTTATTAGTAAATAAAAATTGAAACTTTTTTTGAATTCCAACTGTATAAAACTAAAGTAAAGTATTGTATTTGAGAGTTTAGAAAAAATTTAAAGAACTTCCACATACCCAAAATTCAATTTCAACTTTTGTATGGGCGCTTCTAATGGACCTACTACCTTATCAATCTAGTGACTACTGAAACAACAAATTTCACAAATAGATTTCAACAACATTGTATTTATCAAAACACAAGCTAATATTTTGTTACTTGGCAATAAAATTCCATCACAATACATAAGTGCCCCCAACTATAGATTGAAATTTGTAAAACATTAGTCTATCATTTGACAATTCAAAGCCATCTTGCCAAATGTTATTGTCTTAGTCCAATATAGCACATGAGTAGCCCCAACCTCAAAATATGGGAAAAATAATTGATTTTTGTTCCTTTACTTTAGTTACTGTTACTTGTTTTTCAAAAACTTTATTAACACACATTATGATTGTGAACTTATTTTTTCTTTTATGTATTGTATAAGTGTATAAAGGAATACTTAAATTATTACATCTACTAATTGTCCATGACACATATAATCATTGCACCTCCCTTAAAATTAACTAAGTGCATGATCATCACCAACAAATATGTTTAATATTTTGCTACTATGTAGTTGTGACTTACTTGCCCATTTTAAAGCTTTTTGACATTTTCACCAAGTGTTTTTTAGTTACTAATATTATGTAGAGTATTTTGTATCATTCCATTCGGGAAGAGGTAGCAGTAAGTCTAACTATCGAATGTTATGTAGGTTAGAAAAGCAAGGATTTCAATATGAAAAGCAACAAATTCCAAGTAGAATTTGAGTCATAATTAGGAAATCAATTCAGATCCTTAATAGAGATTAAACAAAGGTTATTTGATGCCAAACTTATAGTTGACTAAATTAGATACTAAAAGCTTTAAGTAGATACTTAGTAGGATTTATGAGGCTTATGTCACCCTTTTCATTGGAATCTCTAGTCCATTAAAAAATAACTAGTAGTATTAGAAGTCAATGGTGGCAACTTAAACTATTTAAAAAAATTAGAGGAAGATAAAAAAAATAGAAAAAAATAGTTTTGAAGGGAAATAGAAAAAGAAGAAGTAGATCGACATGTAGGAAGGCTATTTATTAGAAGTTGCTACTCATATATTTATTGTAAATCCCTTATTTAAAAGCGGTGCACAAATAACCAAGATAAACAACAAGATGGAGTGAGATAGGCACTAAAAACTGATTACAAAAATGATAGAATAAAATGGAATCATGGTGTCAACCACATTTGAGGTATATGCCTAACATTGCCTTTTGAATATTTGAGTCTTTCTGCAAAAGTAGGAATTAAGGTTAGAAGCTAAATGGTTTAGTCAAATCTTTAGGGATTTATCAAATCCAATTCAAAATTCAAAATCAAATATTTAGCTTCTAGGAGTTTCTAAAAATATGTCAAAATCTAAATTAGATAAAAATGAAGAAATATATGTTTGGATGTTTGAAGCTAGTTTTGGAAGAAAAGTAGTAAAAGTTATTTAATTAGGACTAAAATAATATTAGAATCTAGATCAAATTTAGAGTTCAAAACCAAAAGAAAAATAAATTGGAATTCTTGGTCAATAGAAATCATTAAATGAAGTCTTCAAGTGCTAATAGTGACCAACTTCATTCATTCATAAATTTTGATAGAAAATCTAAAATTTAAATGTCATGACATTTTTAAAAGATAATTTTGTATTTTCTAATCAATAATCATTAAAAAAAACTGGAAACTAAAAATACAAAATATTATGTATTGGTCATATTGTCAATGAATTTTTTGGAAGAAAACTGAGGAACAATTTTTCTTTTAAACAAATGGACAATTCCCATTGATAAAAAGAATAGAACACAGAACCAAAGGACAAGTCCCTAGCAAAATCTTTTTACTTTTCAACAATTCAAAAAACAAAGTAACAAGTGACTTAAATACAATGCCACAAGCCAATACCCACCCATCCTCCAAGTTGAACCAATGGAGAAATAATGAAAGGCCGAAGACCTCTCAAAATTAGAACCCACACCACCAAGTCATGATGGTTGAACAATAATTGATAAGTTAGTTTTGCATTATGTGAAGGCACCCATCTTAGGGAGAGCCAATCCTATCGCATTTGGTTATGAGTTCACTCTCTCAAAAAATTAGTTTGGAGTTAGATGATATCAAAGCTCTTAAGGAAGTTACTTGATTTATCAAGGTAAAGAACACACAACTTCGTAGTTTTAAGCCATGCCACCTTTGCATGGTCCGTGAAGGCCTCCTACAACACTTGCTCTAATCTCTTAGTAGAACAAGTAGTGTGATAAAAACAAATTGCGATTCGATCCAACCAAGCCACCATTTTGAGTAAAATATTGAACTTCTATAATTTATTATCAATTCTTCAACTCTGTATAACTATAAGATGGGCACTCTGCAAACAATACTTTCTGCTACTATGCCTAGTTATTATTATTAGACAAATCAAATTTTTATATTAACTTGTTGGCAAGTAAAAAGAAGTTCTAATGCAATGGAACCCAACATTTGGATGTCATATGCAAAAGTTATAAAGGATTAAAGTTTGTTTGAAATCCTTTCTTTTATGTAGGTACATACTAATTTGGGAAGTGCATCCAAAGTGATGATGGTTGTTTAGGGTTAGTAGAGCATTTGAAAGTGCCCACACTAGAGCATTTGCAATGCATTTTTGGCAAATAGTCTATGTATTGGTAAATGGAAGGCCATTCCACAAGGCCCGAATAGTACTAGGTTATTTTTAAAACAAATTGATCCAATGCAAAGCCAACAATTCAAACTTCAAGCTAACTTTTCAGCATTGTAAAAAACACAAGAGAAAAATATTCAACATTAAAAAAAGATTTTTTTTTATAAATTACCAAAAAAGGCCAAATTTATTAGCACACATACCAATCCTTAAAAAAATATGACAATAATGACTTCTTATAATCAACCAACTTGTAGGCCCTTGATATTTTGCAAATTTACTAAGTTTGGGAAGGATAATGACAAGCCTAAGAATAATGAGAGAGCTACCATATGTGAAGGTTCAATTTAGCATTCATGTTTTGAAATTGAATTTCCATGTTAGATTTTGAAGGGTCTACATCACTTGAAACCATGCACATGATGACATGTGGCCCTTGTTTACAAAAAATGAGTTCATTCTTTTTGAATTTGACCTTCACGTATGGTATATTGATTGTATTGGAGAATGTTTTTTGGAAATGCCCCTTTTTTATGCTGATATGGTCTTGAAAGTCAGTTGCATTACAAATGCTCTCATTGAAAATTTTTATGAGGGCAATCTAAAGAGCTTGGTCACTATAGCACTTAAACAACAAACTAATCTTTGTGGATATCATCTATTTTGGTACCGTGTAAATTTTTGAATTAAAAAAATGAAAAAGCACTCATTGAAAGTCAAGCTACTCTAGAAAACCTTTTTTTTTCCCACAAAATTTGGAGGATGAATAGTTGCACTTCTCTCTTTGCATGGAGAGATTCTTTGTCATTCAAGGGCGGAATACGTCCGCCATTTAGGGGTTAAGGACCTGGAGTCTGGTACCTTACGGATGGGGATCTCTCACTACCGGTACCCCATGTCGACAGCTTTCTATTAAAAAAAATCCCAAGTCAGGAATTGCAGGAAATTCCGCGAACTTACAAAACTTCGATGAAACTTCGCGGGTCCACCTACCCGGCCCGGTTCGGGAGTTGTCTTCTTCACTACCCCTGTTTCCAAATCAAGCTCAATTCCTTTGTACACTAGAAAGCTTATTTCGTCGCTTTTGGCTTCCACGTCTCACTTTCGTCGCCATAGCTCTTCCCGAAACCCTGCTACTGTACTCCAAAGAGATTTGCTCGATCGTCACACGTTGATTCCAGTGAAGTGCATAAGCAGCTGAGAGCAGCGTTGGGAGTTGATCGATTTCGGGAGTTGCTGGAGTCGGAAGCTATGGCTTACGTGGATCATACGTTTTCAATTCGGGACGATGTGAGTGGCGGCACTTTCATCGTGCACAACGGGCCTCCCGTGAAGGAAATTGCGCTCGCAGTGACGCTCCTCACGCTCGGCACGCTCAGCATCATCATCGGTAGCGTCATGGCGGTGAACAAAGTTGGTGGCGATTCTGGCCACGGTGAGTGCGGCTGTGTTCAATGTGCTCTTGAGGCATTGTTTTCGTTTTCTGTCTCTGTTGCGGTATGTGTTGTTGTCTGGTAAGGATTGGAGTAGGTTTTGATCGAAGGCTTCGTTGGAAAATCCCTGTGTGTGTGAGGGAAACACACACCTAGTTGGGACATTGTAATCACTGAGCATCGTTACTTTTATTAGAATGATGAGATCTTTATAATGTTTTTGATAGAAAATCAATCAGGGTTCCAATGTACGAAAGAACAATGTGTTATTCGGGTACCATATGCTCAGTTATGTGGATTGTAAACTTCAATTGGTAGACGATCTAACCTGACTGTTGAGGTGGTGTACATGTTCAAAACTAGTATTTTCTTATTTTGCAATTGTTTTGGAGAGTCGCATTTGTGTCACGATTAGGTGTGGTTACCTTAGCGCGGTTATTTGTGCATTTCTGTCGCGGATCTTGCCGAATTAGGTTGGATTCATTTAGTAGTCTTGCAATGTGGTAAGGCTTGGGTATTATCAATGTTCTGCTAGGGCTGAGAGGGCAACATTGCACTTGGAAGGGGTCACATCCGGAGAACCACACAAATCTTTTCACTTCAGTTGGAGTGCAGGGTCTAGCTTTCAATACTCATTATTCGTTTCTCAAATTTCGAGGACATGCAGGATCTTTTCTTGGGCATCTGTTTCTCATCCCTGTAGGTTGGCCAGCTCTGTATATCCATGCTTTTCACGTGACGTATTGCCCAGTTTGTGCTCGCAATTCAGTGATGGACATGCGATTCTGTTTTGTTAATTCGTTTAATATCTTACGAAATTTCATTGTATGCATGTGTTGGATTTATGAGATGGTTATCTCCCTACGTATTTATGTCCACAAGTATTCTGTGAATGGTAAGTTTATACGAGCTTAATATCACACATCTGGAAATCATTTGCTTTCTCAATTCGTTCTTTTTTGTGATCTGCCTGCCTGCGACTTTCTGAATAACCCGGTTTTGGAATTTTTGGTATTTCGTACTTTTTTTAACTGTACTTTTCAGTGCAATTACTGTAGGCCACACTAATTCCAAAGAGATTACTTCTTACGAACTCAGGATCTTAACAATGAAGATATTTGCAGCTTTTGGAGATATTTCAACCCAGAGTGTAACTGGACATCAGTCATTCCTACCTACAGTAACGTTGTACTGAACTGTACTAGATTAAACCATTCTGAATATTTCATGGCTTGGTCGGGGTGGGTCTAGGCTTGAGGATTTGGTCCTTGTTCGTGTACTCCTTGAATTATGCATTTCCTTTCTGGTGTCTCGTCTTTCATAGTTAGAATGTGTTACAATCTTCTTTTTGGACAACTTTTTTTTTGTTCACACAGCTCAATTCTGATTCTCTGTTTCTTTGTGTGCTGTGTGACAGGCATCGCTTTTGCTATCCTTGGAACACTTCTGTTTATGCCCGGGTTCTACTACACTAGGATCGCATACTATGCGTACAAGGGTTACAAAGGGTTCTCTTTTTCTAACATCCCAGCTGTCTGAAAAGAATTTGAAGATTGCTCATATCTTGAAGTGGCCAGAACTTGTTTGCCGCTCTGTGTTCGATGGAGCGTTCTAAGCATCCATAACATCAGCTCAACTGTACAATAATATGTATATAGAACAAAAACCTTTCGGCACAGTGCATTTACAATAATCTTGGATTGACGTTGAGTGATTAAATTTTGCGTTGAGAATTCCAAGAAGGAGCTGCTGCTGCATCCTTCCCACATTCGAAGGTTTTTGTAAAAGAACAGGTGCGAAACTTGAGTTCTCAAGTCGGTCATCAATTTTAATTCTATCCTCTTGTGCAAATCCTTTTCACATTCTTGGAGTAGAATAAAATGATTGAAGGAGATATTCTAGACTTGTAATAATTTGCTTAGCTGTATTTGATTCTCTTCAGTTTCTTAAGTGACTTTTTCTCTAAGTTTTGTACTGTACATTGGAGTGATGCATCTGTTTGATGGTCCCTTACTATTTCTCTAAATCATAGCAGGTTGTTAACCTTGCCGTTCCAATTACTCAGTATTTCATGTCTGCGCGCAGTTGGGGCGCCAACATATAGCAGTTCGTTCAGCATTTATTTGATTTTCAGTAAACGTTTTATCACTCAACTACAGTACTATAATACGTGTCTTCTGCCTCGGAACTCAATGAGTTTAGGGTTGACCTAGGATCTCTTCAAGATGGCAGCAAATCACAGCGCTTCTGTCACTCCCCAGACCTAATTTCATAATGACTACTGTGCCTCGTGCCGTTGCCACGGTCAAAACGAAAGAAAAAAATATTTTTTTAATTTTTTTAATTCATAAAAAATTTTAAATTCTATAACTTTCATACCTTAGGTTAGAATGAAACTTGTGAACCTCTCCTCGTTGAGGGCTTTTTGATGATACCAAATACGAGAATGGAAAATGCTCGGTCTAGGAGATCTCAATGTATCAAACAAAACGAAACAAATAAATAGTTTGATTTAATATAAAAATCCATTTGTACTAGCATGTGTTGTGTTGTTGTCATGGTCAAAATAAAAGAAAAAAAATAATTTTCTTGTTTTAAAAATTCATAGAAACTTTAAAATTCAATAACTTTTAGGCCCTATGTCGGAATGCCATGAAACCAAGTCCATGCACCTCTCCTTGTTGAGGGCTTTTTAACAATACCAAAAACATGAACAAGAGACACATAGTCCATGTGATTCAATGTGACAAACAAAACAAACAAACAAATAGCCTAGAAGGATAAATTGGCTATGGTAATCAAACATAGACATGTCAAGGTTATTTTTGCTTGAGAAGACTTGGTTCATAAATTATAACATTGCATTATTAACTCCTAAAGGTATATGCAACCAAAAAGTCAACAAGCTTTGGTGAACTTCTTTTTGTAACTTTCTATATAACCATTTTTGGTATTTGATTTAGATTGAAGAAATGAAGTTGAGAAGTTTTGTTTCTATTCCATTTTAAAATTTTGAAAGAATTCAAAAATTAAAAGAATTATTGCAATTGCAAGCTCTATATGTTAGAATCCAAATTACATAAGATAGTGTGTATTTTATTTGTATTTTTTTCAACTTAAATGTTTTTCCAATATAAATTACAAAATTATGTTAGTCATTCTAATCTATAGAGAAAATTTCAGATTTTTAAGCATATATTGTATTTGATATTATTTTTTTTACTTTTCTTCAAAAATTCACAATTATTTCAAATTTTTGCAAAGGATTATGAAACTTGTACAACTTATAGAAGACATGTGATTACATATTTGAAAAATAAATATTAAAGGATTTCATTAATATATAGTTGCAAAATGGGAGCATAAAGAAAGAAGGATTTTGAAGTTTTGAAAAATGATTCTTTGCCCATCTTTCCATTAAATTTGGTAGTTAACAAGATGGTGAAAATGGTGAATTCGAGGATGAGTGTGAAAATGAAGATGAGACCAAAAACTTTGACACTCCTAGAAGTTTCAAATTCTAGTTCCACGCCAAATTAAAAATTAATACTAGTGATATATTTTTCAAATTGTTCTTTTTACATCACAATTAATGATACTCTACATCATACAAAGATGATTTAAAATCAAGAGAACTAGATCTTTGGGAAAAAAAAAAATTTAAATCCAATTTTGACCTTTTCAAAATCAAACCCCCATTTGCATACAATTGTGCCCAATTTTTTTAGGTAGCAATAGGTCACCAATTGGTGAAATCTACTTTTAGAAATGCTAACTTTGAACTAAAATCTTGTCTTCTTATTATAAAAAATTTCATCTATTTTGAGTGATATTCCATCCATTTTACCACCTTTCATGTAGTAGAATACAAGCTATAAGATATGTACCCATTAGTGACTCCACTTCCTACTATTGGAGCCCAAGTGCTCCCTCTTTTCATTCAAATGTGGTTAACCCCTAAAGTTCCTTGACTATGTTTTTGCCAAAAATGCTCCCAAACTGCCATTTCTTATACAAGTTTCAAAATTTAGAAAAAAAACTTTTTTGGACACATGTAACTGTAGGATCTTGAATGAAATTATTTTGGAAAGATGTGGTAAAAATTTCAGAAATTTCCACCGCGTAGATTGCAAGATATTAGTGTTTCAATTGACAAAAAGCCTTTTTTGGGCCTTGCGAAAAACCGGGTAGCTGAACTTCACAAGGTCACATTTGTATGAAAAAATGTTCAAAATGATTTCAATTCTTTGGAATAATTTTTCAAAACATGTTGGCTACATGTTTGAAAATTTTTAGATCATTTGAAATTGTACAACATATAGGAAAAAAATAGTAAGTAGAAAATGTAGAGAATGGTTCAAAATACTAAATTATTAACAATTTATTTATGGAATTGAAAAATGCCAATCCCAATAGTTTTAATGTTTTAATGAATAATCTTCACATAATGTTTTTAATTTTTTTCCAAAAATATTGAAAATTGAGTTCAATAAAGGACTTCAAAGTTTATTTTGGGGTAGAAAATCCATAATTGCCTGCAAACTAAAACACCTCATAACTTTTGACTCATTGATCAAAATGGAATGATTCAAAGATTGTAATGTATATATAAATCTAAAAAATCATTTTCAAATTTGGATTTTTGAAAAAAATGATTTTTTTTAGATCTGCCCGGACTGCTTGAGTTGAGAAACAAACTACATATTAGGCCATAACTTTTGACTCATATTTTAAAAGGTCCTGCAATTTAGTACTCATGAAAGATATTCCTCATTCACACCTTCTATCAAAATTTGGGCCAAAAACATAGAAATTTTTAGTCACACACACTTGCCCAAAATTTCTATGTTGCCAAAAAACGTAGTTTGGTCCTTTAGGGGTTAAATTATAAAGAATGAAAATTATGAGGCAACTTCAAAGTGGAATTTGGGTTGAAAGGATTTGGAATTGGGTTGAATAGTCATTGTTTTATAACTTTGAGGACCCCCTGTGCGGCTAAATAACCACATAATCAAAGTTTCCTTGATTATTCCACAATTTGAAGGGGTGCTTTTAGATTACCATTGCAATTGTTAGGGAGTCCAAAGAACACAATAGAATCCGAAAGGACAACAATAATTCCCTCAGGAACAAAAATGAGAAGTTATGTTAAAAATGCTTTAACCACCTATGATAATGTATCTTTTTTATTTTTTGAAAATGAATTGATTGAAATACCATTACATTTGAAAATCTCTCGAATATGTCCTTCTATTGCAACTAAATTGCTGAAAATTGTGAACCCGATCCGTGTAAATATGTGCAGTGACCAAAGGAACCACAATGGGTAATTGGGTATGAAACTATGAATACTCATTCCAAAATTTGCCGGAAAAGCCCTGCAGTTGGACTTCCGAGCAACCAGTCAAGCACCAGTGAGAGGATTAATAGCACGTGCACCCGTCGACTATTACGACTTTGAATCGCTTCCAGATTCTTGCAGCTCCGGAATCTCCTACTCACTCTCTTCAAGTAGATCCAGCCCCAGCCAAAGCAAAGAGATCGAAGAACCCACCTTGAAGATTTCCTAGTTTTCTTCCTTTAAGTTAGAGTAACACTTGAATCTCACTCGCCTTCCCTTGAGCTTCCAAATTTTGCAAACTCTCGGTGGTTGTTTTCTCTCGCTCCGAAGAATCTGCAACTTTCGACAGGGGAGAGGAGTCACAAGCTTGTGCGACCATGGCCACGAAGGGGCTCCTGCTGGAGAGTGCCTTACTCGATGGATCTTCGTCGACGGAGAAGCTGCTGTTTCGCTTGGGCTATTCCAACCTTCACGTTGTGAGTGCACCAACCTCCTAAATCTTTCTACTTCTGTTTCCCACAAATGTCGGTAGTCAGAGGAACAGGTTATAAACATGAGAGAAAATTCAGCCTTGATTGCCCTTCTGGAAAAGCATGTCTGCAGGAATGAGTGTAGATCGTGTTGCAGGGATTCAGCATCGCCGCAAGTTTGAGCTGTGTTGCTGGAGGAATTAGAAGTTTAGGGTATGATGATCTTGAATGGTTGTTGAATTCCGATTCTTGTGCATTCTATGAGTCGTGACTGGACTGGATTCTTAGCCACCTGAATAAGGTGTGGATTTGAAAGGCGTAGAAGCTGTAAATTTTTCCTAGGCATCAGATTGTGCGTCCACGGTCATGGACGGGCTCTTGCTGGAGACTGCGTTGTTCGATGGATCCTCGTCGGTGGAGAAGCTGTTGTTTCTCTTGGGCTTTTCCAATCTTCACGTTGTGAGGCGTGCTATTTCTGTTTCCTCAAATGTCGGTAGTGAGATTCAACTTTGGATGCCCCTTTGGAAAACGTCTTCTGGAGGAATGAGTGTAGATCTTGTTGAGATGCAGCGTCGGCGGAGGGGATTGCAAGGTTAGGGTATGATGATCTTGCACGGTTGCTGAACTCGGATTCTTGTGCAGTCTGTGCGTCGTGACTGGATTCTTAGCCACCTGACTAAGGTCACACTGAGGTGTGGATTCGCAAGGCGTTTGCTTCGATACGCACAATGCAGAATGATGGGAGCTTTCAACTTGGTTAGAATGTTTGTCACTGAAATTTTGAAGGGTTTCGGCTGATCCTTGTGATGGTCCTTGTGAATTTCTGGGATTGATTGGAAATATGTTGTGCTGTGCAGGGTCTGTTGTTTACCGCTGGACAGAACCCCTCTGAAAAGGTTTGTTACAGTTTCTTTCTGCGCTGTATGACCTATACTTGTGAGAAAAATGTTTGTTGGCTTGAATTCACAGCATATTGCAATTCGGAAGAGGGGATTTTTGCTTTCTTCACGCTCTGTTTGAAGGAATTTAACAGCCAATTATTAAACGGGGTTTATAGTAACTTTAATATTGTTTCAGGAACATTTAGATGACATCGAAGAGAATTTTCCCGCATTTCGATTGCAGTGAATGCAGGCTTAGGGAGATCCACATAAGATCACTGTGACCTTAGAGAGGCCTACCCATGAATCATGAGGAGGATTTCTCTTTACGGTGTTGTCTAAAAGCTCCGAAAATAACCTAATATTACTTGTTGGTGATTGTAGAAAACATTGTTGGTAGTCTCATACTTCAAGAAAGAGGGTTTAGGGTTGTGATTTTTCTTTCAGACGAAGTCTGACACGATCAGTTACACTTTTTATTTCAAATATGAGAATTGGCACAATAGCATGCCAGAACTGAAGTTGAAGAGTTGAAATGATGCAGGAGGAGCTACTGAAGAAGTGGGGTTTATCAGAAGTAGTAAAAGTAGTATCTGTGAACAAAGATGAGGATGCAGTTGAGGTCATCAACAAGACTTGGCCAGTACAAGCCTCTCGTTCAGTGTTTGTGACTCCAAGTGATCAAGATATTGTAATAACCAGGCTGGCTGAGTCAGGCTGGAGCACTATTTACGCAGGTTTGTGTTTGCTTGGATTCAGGGCAAATATTCACTCTAGGTTTAGAATAGAGCTGCAATAGTGCATTTTTTCTGTTCGTATTCCTGGATGCCTGTCCGGTAGTTGTGTCTATGGTGTTGCAAAACGCAAGCCTTAAATGTCGTGTGAACTGTACAGGGCAAGGTGGAACCATCAAAGCTGCACCCATCATTGAAAAGATTGATGATGTATTTTCTGCCATAGCAAAATTGATTAAGAAGGTAACATCGGGACTTCTAGGATACTTCTTTTACTATCTGTAACTCTTTCCTTTCAGTGGTTTTCCCTGATTTTGCTAATGTTTTTATTTAAAGTTTTAACTCATTGTGAATCATGAGCAGGCTCTTGGAGAGGAGTTGCTTGTTGTCGGCCATGTAATGAAATGGAGTCGGGAGAAGGATTTCTTGAAGGTACCGTAATCCGCTGTCGCGATTCTCGCACCACTCTAATATGCCGTCACAATTTTCTTACAATATTTTTGAAGGTTCATAAGATGTCTTGCATTTCTTGACTTGCCTAAGTTGCACCTCAATTATTTTTAGCAGTTTTTGGAAGGTCACATGTGCTAAATTCTTTGTCCAATTCGAGTACTGTATTTTTGACCTACACATACATCGTTCTTCATCGATTCCGATGATATTATATTCGACCTGATTTGTGCTATTTTTTCCACAGTATGATCTATTGAATTGGTGCTTTTTCAACCGCGAATGCGTGGTCTTTTCGGGGTTAAATTTACACTAATTGCTGCTTTGGGTTTATTAGAGGGCATCTATGGTTCCACTCATTTATACTAATCATGAAGAAGGTGGATCACTGTTTCATGTTTGGAAGCTTCATTAATGTCGTAATCATAGAAAATTGTCTTCCCGGATTAGATAACCCAATTATAGTGTGAAAATGATCAGTTTATGTTGCACTGCCCGGGCTCCCATGTTTGTATAATTCCAGGTAACTCAACCTGCATTCCGTCCTGTTTGCACAGAGGCGTGCACTTCCAGCGGTACCAACGACCAATGGTTTGAGTTTCGTCGCCCTTCAGACTGAAAGAGCCATGGAGCCCCAGCTGGCTAGCATGGACATCGTTCTGCACAAAGCCACGGACGAGATCGTTAGTGTGGCCAAGATTCAGGCTTCCACTCCCGCAGATCGCATCCAGTATTCAGATGGCATTCAGAAACTCCAGAGGTGTGAATATCTACACTGAAAATCATTAATATATACCTTTGGTTGCCTGAACTAAAACGAGAAACCCCACATTGAAAGTCAATTTTAGTAACTTCCGAAACATAGAATTGTCGTTAATAATGTAAGGCATAATTACTTCTTTCTATTGGTATATGCTGTTATTTTACTTGAGACTTCTGAAATGATTTGTTTCAACTCCTGAACATGTGGAAGTGGCTACATTTGTCCATTTAGGTGTTTAGAGGTGAAGTTGACTAAATGACTCGTGACATAATTAAACACTGTTTGCGACCATGAAGGGCTTCACTGTTGTTCACTATAGTAACATCCCAAAACATATTTTCATTGTTGAATTATCGAAGACATAGTTACCTCTTTCTGTTGGTGTATTTTTGTAATTTTACTTGAGGTTTCTCAAAAGAACTATATCAACTGAACTTCTATGAGTAACTGTAGAAATGGTTACTTTTGGCTACTTTTAGGCATTTAGTGATGAAATTGACTGAATGACTCTCTCGACGTGAGGAGAATCCTCCTAGTGTTTACGACCGTGGAGGGTTTGTAGTTTCTTACGTTAACCCCTAAAAGACTAAGGTTTCACGCTTGAAAGTAATCAATCGAATTGATCATACTGCGAATAAGTATAATTCAGTCAGAGTCGAAGTTCATATCACCAGAGTAAGTGAATCACGTGAGTATGTGTTAGTCAATAATAAACTAAGATTAGACAGAAGAACGGTCCCCTGTGACTTACTGACTTGCTGTAAACTGCTAACAAAAACTCGAGACCTGATTTGGGCCTTGTGATCGTTTAGAGATTAATGTCAGTAATGAACTTTCAACGGTGTGAAGGAGTCAAAGTCAGTTCTAACGAGCTCTGTTTTATGTAGATATCTTGCTGAGCATCCAGATATGTGTGTGGTCGACCCCATCAGCCGGCTTAACCCGCTTCTTGACCGATCCCTTACTCGTGAACTCTTGGAAGATTTGGAAGATGCGAAAGTTAGCGACACTACAGTTGTTCGCGCACCGCGGTCTGTGGAGGTAATGTTGAATTAGGCCCCTCAGTGTCCAACTAAACTGCAATGTCCAATTTGGAAGCTAATTGGCATATTACTTTCATACAGAAGTGTAGGATATGGATTCTTTTTTCTATTGGTACATTTTGTTACTATCCTTGGAGCGTTGTATATGGTTTATTTCGACGGCTATAGATATGGAAGCGGCCATTTTGGGCCATTTTAGAGTTAAGGCGCATTGGGTATTAATTCTTGAACTCGGTGGAGTGTTGCAGGTGAAAGACTTGGAGGAACCGCATTTAACAGAGGCAGTCAGTGTGGGATTTCCCACCATTGTGAAAACCATGATGGCTTGTGGGACTTCCGATGCACACACAATGGTATTTTGCCTGTTTCTTAGCATATACAGTAATGTTAAAATTTATTTGTGATTTATTTGCGGTGTATTTGCAATACATGGACCGTGGTCCAAACAAAGCTTGAAGTAGAATCAACGGCACTTACAGATAGGTTTCTTACGGTTGCATTTTGATTTCAGGCTGTTGTGTTCAAGAAGGAGGGTTACGTAAATCTCCAAGTGCCTCTCCCAGCTGTGGTTCAGGTTTTCCATGAAAACCGACTTGCATTGTCAATTACTGCTAATAGTGTGCAAGAAGGCTAATATTTAAAGACGACTTAGTGTTAATAATTTGGAGCACGTTTTGTTTCCTCAGTGAGTAGGAATTTCTGCTTATCTATTATATTAAATACTTATTGTCACAAAATCCTGTCACATTTTCACCATTTTCAGGGCTTGGAGATACTGATTGTTGTTAATTTATGTGGTGAAAATTTATGCAGGAGTATGTTGATCATGGTTCATGTGTTTATAAATTCTATATCATTGGTGATAAGGTGTATCATTCTTGCCGGAGATCTATGCCAAATGCGGCCTCCCTAGCGGTATCAGGTGGTTCGACTGGGGGTTTGCCTGCACTGGTCTTCGACAGGTATTGTTATCTGTTTACAAGGAGAATGATTTTTCATGCTATAATTTCAGATAATTTTACAAATGTTACATATTCCTTATTTTGGCAATTGTATCTGTTTTATTCACAAAGGGGTACCAGATCGCTGAGATGAGATCAGGGTTAAGCTCATGCAAAGTGAGGGTGCTGACCTTGTTTTAGAGAGAAGTTGGGGTAAATCTGTAGCCAATAATACTGTGAATCTGTGATAGATGTTGGCAAGCTTTCTGATTTGGTGGTCCAATGACGAACCTGAAATGGCTTAGAATTTAACGGTACCTCGATGCTGACGTTTGGAATTTTGATCATGTCAGCTTGAAATCCATGCCTTCGAGTTTTGAGGGAGACAGTAAGCCACTGCCGAATACGGTAGTGGAGGGGGATGGGAGCCTGGACGTGGAAGCTGTGGGGAAAGCGGCCATCTGGTTGCGCAACAAACTGGGCCTTACAATCATAGGCTTTGACATTGTGGTACGTGAAACGCAAACACTGCAACCCATCTCACATGTCTTCCTAATTGTCAGCATTTAATAAAACGGACTGGGTTCAATGAATCTGGTTCTGTTTCAATGGTATCGTTACAGGATATAGTGTCCTCTACCTTCAATTTAAAGTACAATGGGGCCTGTTGCAATGGTTTCATCAAGCTGCAAGGTTTCATCGAGAAGATCTTTGGATGTCATCGGGGTTTAGCAAGAGCGACACAATTTGCATTTATTATAAGAGTGACGCAATTTGCATCTAATATAAGAGGCTGGGGGCGCGGCTTGTTGCATTGCAGGTGCAAGTGGGAACCAAGGATCATGTCATGGTGGATGTGAATTACTTTCCTTCCTTCAAGGATGTCTCTGACGAAGAAGCTATTCCTGCCTTCTGGACTGCTCTTCGGGATGCCCACACAAACAAAAGTGGATCCAACATCTAGAATGCAACGAAGTTCTTACCTTTTTTAGTCTTGTTTTCAATTTTTTTTTTCTATGGTTTCATCACCTGTAACTTACACCACTAGCAGCATGTTTGGTTTTGGAGAGGTACAAACGCTTTGTCAGTGCAAATAAATGATTCTTTTCCTCTCTTTGATTGGGTGCTTTCTTGGGTCATGATGCAACTTTCATTCAACAAGTCTTATTTAATCTTTCAATGGCATGTGTCTGCCCTTTTGTGAATCTCCTGCCATGCGTTGCATAAGTACCTTCACCTAATTGTGACAAGCAATCATTGTAGATTCTTGCTTAAATGTTTATGCTTTGAACATAATAGCCTATAGAGTTGATTTTACAGACATTTATAATCATTACTTTGAAGGTTCGGAGGTTTGGAGCTATGTTTGTACAATACTCCAAAATATATATATGCTAGGATGAATTGGAATTGTCTTTCAATTTTCCAAACAAAAATGAGACTGTCTAAAAGCAGCAACCATGCTTTGATGAATATTTAGATGCTATCAGGTGTACATTCCTGAAATTGTCACAAAATGACTACTTGTGGGTAACAGCAGATGACATATGAAGTGCACTGCAAACTGTGTTTCATTGCTTCATTTCTTCAGTCATCTTGTACCATGTGGCATTTGCAAGACGAAGGCCCTCAAACATGCATTAGAGTCACCGTGGATTCTTTGTCAGCTCCTTCAATTGAAAATTAACCCCTAAATCAAATTTTGGTGTCCACAATACTTTGAAGTTAAATAAAACCTAACCAAGTTGCTATTTTTAATACTTTATATTTTTGAAAAATTCTTTCTGAAGTCTAATTTTAGCTTCAAAAATACAATTTTGAAAATGATTGATTATGATTTTCTTATTCAAGGTTTTGTGCAAGGGTATCCATTGCAATCTTGACTTTCAAGAGTATTGAAGGTTCTTAAAAATGAGCCTCAAATACACTAGATTTTGGAGAAAAATTCACATTAGAATTTCATTTAAAAGAATTATAGAGTAGATTTTGAAAAGCCATAATTTGATTGGGATTATGCATGTCAGGTCCTTCAACCTTATATTTTTTTGGTGAACAACTTTTTTAATTTGAAATGTGAAAAGAGGATTGAAAGACTTCCAATCACTTCTACAATTTTAACATCTTTGTGATCAAACATTATAATCTTTCAATCCATAAGTGATATTGTTGTGTTTTCTTTTCCTTAAGTGATCTCTAACCTATCTAATTTGAATTTGTAAGTTACAATTCAAAAAGAATTGATACAACTTCTCAAAATGTTTTTCTTTTTTTTCAATTTAGAACAAATTCCCATACACTCAAAAAAGGCCTTGGGCATTCAGGGATTAACCTGAGGTCAAAACTTGCCAACCTGATGTCTGCTCAATAGACTTCAGAATTTGCACTTCCAGCCGTGATTCTGTAATGTGTGTCCAAATCCAGCCCCAAGCCCCAGAATCTTTTCTCAAAGAACTAGCTTCCTCATGGAGACTTCGATTTGCAATTTCCCAAATTGTTTCCATTCTCAGCGCTGAAAGCCTGGAATGTACTTCAACAATGTGACTCCCGTGGCCCTTAGCATAAGATTTAAGTCTCAATTATATCGCATTATCTCAAGCCATCTTTGATGATGGCTCCAGTTTCAAAATCCAAAATGGATGTAAGGCCGGAGTACCCTCGTGATTTTCACCTGCAGGTCTTGTGCACTCAAAACGACCACCAAGCCAGTTTCAAAGCCAGAGTTGAAGTTTCAAATCGGTCTTCAGACCATAGAGGGTAGCTGAATCAAATAAAGAAAAAAGCAATTTATCTTACAAAAAATCAGTTGCAATGATTTGCAAGATCACGCACTGAAGGTATGTGCTCAAGCACACAACAGAGGGTGTTACAGTCTGCTCGCTACTTCAAGGACCGCCAACAGTTTGGCTTTTCCTGATCCTTCCAAGAGTAACCCACCCCGGATTCCGTACCACAGCTTTCGTTGAAGTGCTTGCAACCTCCGGCCGTTGAATTCTGGCAACGCCAGGATTGGCAGCCTTCTGTTCTAAAACCGGCACTTGTTGTTGAGCTCCCTGTTTCCTTCTCCGACGCTGACTGCTTTTCCTAGACGCCTGAATACTACGCTCTATCTCTATGGCCTGCGAGAAGTCCCAAATCCGGACTGTCTTCTCATCCCCCGCACTCACCACCCGATCTGCACCTAAGTCTACACTAAAGGAGCAATGATGCGTACCAGGCAAAAAACGCTGCACAGTTTCTTCCCCTACCTTCCCCACAACTTGCCCCGACCCCGCTCCAGTCCGTGCCCTTGCAGATGGAAGCCTCTTCCCACTACCACTGGCTTTCTCCATGATCTGCCGCACGTCCATCATGGCCACACTCCCATCGGCAGAAGCAGCCACCAGCCACGGATCCTCAAAGGCCAAGGAATGAATCGCCCCACGTTGCAGCATCCAAACTGCAATTGCATCCTCTACAGTCCGAAGCTTACTGCATCCGCCACTACGTCGCCGCAAGGTTCGATCATCAAACATGCGCACAGCACCATCCTCACCACCTGTGAACACAAACTGGCCCGAATGGCTGCCCTGAACTGCATAGGCTTGTCCCACATGCGCGCCTGTAAGCATCCGGTGATTCCCCGTTTCCACATCCCAGCTATAGACATGACTCCCTGCAGTGCTGAGAATGCGCCGTCCTCGTGGAACCAAGGCCCACACCCAGTCGTTGTGCAGAAACTGAGTCACACTGCGGAGTGTCGTCCGGTCCCAAACCCTAATAGACATGTCCCACGAGCCGCTGTAAATGTTGGCAGCGTCGAGCCCAAGGCATGTAATGGGACCATTGTGTCCATAGAGGCAAGTTTCAGCTCCACCCCAAATCCCTGCAACGTCAAAGAGCTGTGGACATTCCGGAATGGATCGCCAGAGGCGAATCACAGCATCACTGCCTGCAACTGCTAGAAGCTCCATGTCTACAGCAATTGCACGTAATGTCTCCCCCAGAGGACGCGAGCAAACCAAAGGGAGCCCTTCCTCCAAGTTCCAAACGCGCACGACCTGGTCGTAGCCAGCTGTGATGATGAGATTGGCAGCAGGTAGAAGACGAATGCAGCGCACTGCGGCCGTGTGGCCATGGAGCATATCCACTTGGAAGCGCCCCATTAAAACCTTGCATCGCTCTTCGCGCGCCATGTAAAGCTCCCGCCATGATTTGGAAGGCAAAGGTGCTGCAGGAGGACCGGGAAGGCCCCAACGCTCGCAATAGAAATGCTTCCATCCGTGGCTGTCTGAGGCTAAACGCCGGAAGAGGACGCAAGTGCAGGAGAGAAGGCACAAGGTGCGCGCGTCCAAGTGGGAGAAAATCTCGAGGATGAGCGCGGGGGGAAGCTCCAGGAAGGGGCAGTGGTCGGGGTCAGGTAGGGCAGGGTTCAAGGCTTTACTAGGGTTAGTGTTGTGGGATTTCACCACTTTGGAATAACTCTGCTTGTGTTGGAGAATGAGTGCGGTGAGACTAGGGGTGGTGGTGGTGGTGTCATTCCAAGCATCATCGGCTGTTCCATCTTCCGTTTTCCAACCGACTTGAGAGCCCAAGGCCATAAGCTGCCCTTTTCCGTTACGGTGGATTGTGCACTACCGCAAACCCTAAAATTGGCGCTAGCACCACTCCCCCAACTTCGGCCTGTGCACAACCATATGCAAAAGATTACTGTCATTCCCGACGATATTTCACTGAACTTGATGGCATTGTGGTCAAGCAACACCGGAGTGCACAAAAACTTTAAAAAGTCGGGGATTCCAGCTGGTTGAGAACCAGCAAATTATGAACCCTAAAACTGGACCGCATATAGGCCTTCTCCACAAGATTTCTTCATCTTCCCGAATTCAATAAATGCTCTAAAAACTTATGCGCAAGTGCCAACAAAAAATGCCTAGAACCCTCGATTATCATCAAGTTATTTTTTTCACCATCCAAGCCAGTGAGAGCGTCCTGCTGCAAAAATCCGCACACCCTAATTTCGCGTTGAGAACATGCACAAGTTCTCCCAGTTTTAACGCTCCATTCCGCATCTTAATCATATTCCACCCTCGGAATTGAACATACCTCCAGTAACCCTTTGAAATTGAACAGAGCGAAGCAAGGAATGGTGACGAAGAAACAAAATGTGAGGAAACCCCAACGGAAGAAACGCACCTGTGAAAGATCAAGAGACGCAGAGACAATGCACTTCCCTTGACGAAAGGGCGTCGGACGTCGCTGCTAACAACCGTGCAACAAGCTACAAACGGATCACGGCAACATGGCTCCTGCAGCGACGAATCCTCTCAACCCACAACCCACAACGCCGAAGAACACCAAGCCTGACTAGGAAGTGTCAAGAAGGAGGAAGACACTCCTGCCTACGACTTACCCGTCTAATACCTTCCCAATACCACCATGATACCCTTTCAATACTATCACAATACCCTATGATACCCGGTATGGTGTTCGTGGATAGCACGATTGCATGGCTGCAATGAATCAGAACTTCAGAAGCATGCCTTGGGAAGCGCGACTACAAGAAAAAGGAAAAAAAAATGCTTGGAAAGCATTGGCTCAAAGGTTGTGTTTTTTATGTATAAAATGTAAAAAGTATAATATAATATAATATAATATAATATAATATAATATAATATAATATAATATAATATAATATAATATAATATAATATAATACCGGTATTGCTCCTTAAAGTCGTGATCGGCATACTGGTATTAAGGCTCTGGCCGTTTGTCCTTTCTTGGTTTTGAGGGAGACATGGATGATCTTTTGCAAGATTGATAGTACTTTTCATCCACATCTGCAGAAATGAAGTGAAGTTCATTACAGTACTTCTTCAGTTGTTCTATGAATGCCTGGATCATAATGTCCGATTACTCAGTTTTTGCCTGCATAATTGGGCATTACAACTCTTCCATCCAAATTGAATCTATTATGTTAATGAAATCTAATTTCCTAGCAACAGTTTACATCGAGCAATGTCCTTGTTGTTGCATTTTTCCTTGCATGTGAAAAACCGTGAAGAAATGTCCCATTCAAAGGCAGGCAAATTATTTCCGGTAATCTCCTCTCAACGAATGAAATTCACATATTGGTGATTACAAATTTTTCATTCATTGTTCACATATTTCATCCATTTTTGGATGTATATTTACATTGGGCAATCTCCTCATAGTCAAGAATTTTGATGAAAAAGAGGCATTCTCCATCGGGCTTTGTCCACCACATCAACTTGGTTTTTTTTGTCAAAATTCCTCTACCTTGGTGATTGCCCTATACATAAAAGATCATTGATATTAATTTATTTGTCCTTAATCCTAGAGTGTCTAGACTCTTCTCTAGAATTGACAATTTGGAGAATTTCATTATAAAGTGCTATTTGGAAGAATATTTTAGAAGTAATATTTAAAGGAAAGTTGTAGATTTTGAATTTTAGATTCCATTTGTATGGACAGATTCACTAATACTATCACTAGTATTTTCCTATAAATTTGGAAACGAAAATTTCAAAATTCCTTCAAAATTTGATTATAGGAAAAATATTATCATTTTTTGAGCAAAACTTATTGGAATGGATTCAAAATGAGGTCCTCTTGATATAGTGATTTTTTGAAATTTTTGTCTTCTTTACATCTAGGACCTCATTTTTGCTAATCTAGTTTTGAACTAGTCAATGCAATTTGACCACTTGACACACTTTTACATTTGTAATTTTAGAAAAATTTATATTCTAATAACACCAAATCCAAGTATCCAACCATTAGATAAGACAAGAACTTAATAAAGTATTACCAAAAATTAGGATGACTTTCATCCAAACAAGAATGATACAAAAACAAGAACTTCAATTTGTTCATCATCCCAAAAATGGACGTTGGAGCGCTCTAGGGTTAACTCCTTACACAACATACTCTGCTTTCAACTCAATATTCAAAAAAACTTTATTTTTTAATTAAGGTACAATAATAACTATTTTAACTTTGGTATTAAGTTGTTTTTTCAATGTATTTTGATTTGTCCTAATAATGAAATTTGTGTGTTCGCAACACTAATTATGAACTCTAACACTAAATGGCAATACCTCTACAAATGTTACAAACACTAAACGTCAACCAAATTTTCAACAAAAAAACTAAATTAGGATCAAGATAGTTTACTCTACACTATATCATTATCTAAAATGAATTCTAATTGTCAACTAAATGAAAACTAGAGTGAGTTGTGAGATAAAGTAAATAACATTATAGACACATAATTATAATACTAAATTCATTCATTATTAGTGTAGTGAGGGGGGGTGGGATTACCTTCTAAACTAAAGTTCCACAATATTTTAAAGCCCAAAATAAATTCAAAATACTCATACCCAAATAAGGCTAAAATCATTACTTTGAAATTTTTTTGGTGATAAATCCAACTATATGATCTTTAAGACAACTTTTTCAAGTATATTTCTTTCAAATTGTAGTGAAAACCTCTACCAATTGTAAGATCAATGTACCTAAACTTAAGAAAGCAAGTTTTTGTGGTCTTCCCAAAGGCAAAATTTGTTCTTTCCAAAATTTTAGAAAACACCGTGTTTGTTTGACAATTTGTGCTTTTTAGTCAAAAGTTGGAAAATGGATTGAAAATATATGAAAAGAAAATTAATAAAAAATAGTTTCAAATTTTTTTCATTTTTGTAAAATCTATAAAGTGGGAGGTGGTTCAAAAGTAATAATAATAAATTCTAAATTACTTATAATGTTGACAATAAATTGAAATTTTTTAATCCCAATGGCAAGAATGTTCTAGTATGCAACACATATCCTATAATTTTGGTTACAACTCAAAATTTGAAAATTTGAATTCCAAATTTGAATTTAAGTATTATTTTCTACCTTCCATTGCCCACAAAGTAAAATTCCTCTCACAATTTTATTTCATTTGTTGGAATAGAATCATTCAAAGTTTTTTATGTAGGTATCAATCTATCCAATGATATAAAACCAAGTAATACTTTTTTGAAATATAATTTTAGCTTCTTGCTTTGACATTATTTTTTTTTTAAATCCATATAATTGTTGCAACACTTATTGGCATGACATGAAACAATGCTTCATATGTAGAGTATGATTCATTTGATGTCATATATCACCAATCTAATTATTTTCCTTAATCCCCAAGGTAAACAATCCAAAAATTATCTGTGGTTCCTAAATTGCTATTTATTCCTGGTTTTGACAAGAAAAAAATTTCATGTTGGTCATCAAGAAAAGAAATTGAACCCATGAATACAATACAACCTTCTCACAACAATTGGAATAAAAAATGAAATCAAAATATATTGTAAGACATGAAGCAGCATTCACAAAAGTGGCTAAATTTTGCTCCATTACTATTAAAAATTTTCAATAGCTAAATCTCCATAGGAAAAAATCCTCAAAAAAATTAGATTTTAGCCAAAGTTTCAACAACCAATAGCCTTTGATAGCCAATTTGTTACTTCCTCTACATTAGGATTAGCATCTTTATAGTTAATTTTGGATTTTAGTACCCCCAATCATCCTTTACAACTTGCAAAATTCCTTTTATTCCAATTTTTTTAATGCCACTCACTCTCCAGATAGCCAAAGTTGATGCTTGTTTGTCTTGAAGATAGCAAATTGCACTAAATTCCCTAATCTAGGTAGCATATTGCATTAAATTTTATAAACTAGTTCTGGAATCACTGACATGAAGAGGATTTCTTCATAACTAGTTCTTGGCTTTTTGATGGTAATGTCGAACTGTCCCATTGGCAACCCGTCACTACAATTATTGCCATTGCAAGTTGTAACTCATAACCTTCTTTCCTTCCACATTTATATATGATGATCTATTTACTGCTAGTGCAACTCATTGGTTGTCTAATATGTATTAAAAAAAAGTCACTACTATTTTGTTTACCTTTGTGGCTTTGTTGGATTCTATTTAAAATTTTCATGCCCCTCCAATATAATTACCCTACTTCAATCACATTGAAGAAAGGAAAATTTTAGAAAATCCTAATACCAAACGTGAAGGTATATTTCAATACTTGAGTGCCAAAATTGAATTTCCACATCAGATTCTCAAGGGTCAACATTACCTTAGACCATTCAAATGATGACATATGACACTTTTTTACAAGAATGACTTATATTCTGCTGAATCTAACTATCATGTAGGAGTGCGATAACTTAATTTCAGAAAATTATTGTCACTCACATGGACCCGCTTTCTTCATGAAAGTGTCAAGAATCCATTACCAAAATGGATGGATGAAAATTGTGGATAGAGTTTTTCTATTCATGCTTAAATGTGTTTGTTTTTTTAATTTTTTAAAAAAAATAATCATTTTTTGGATATTTAGAAATGGCAGCAATAGAATTTTCTCAGACTTTTAATAATAGATGTACAACTTTTTATATTTTAGACATGTTCCAAATTTTTCCTAATTATCTATAAACTAACTTGAACATACAATAGTTGGTGTTTGATAATGTAAATTTTTTTATGAAATGTATAGTGGGGTACTAATCAAAATGGTGTTTTTGAATTTGTAGTGAAAGAAATTTTAGTGCTTCCAACTTTGATAGCTTCCTGAAAGTTGAAAAATTGGTATTTTACCATGAAATTTTTATCCCAACATTGAATTTATGTTAATAACATGTGTGCCACATTTCAACGCCAAAAAGTTATACAAAAAAAGATATTCAAAATCTACTAACAAATGTAGTTGTGAGAATGATTTTCTTAGCCTTTGGGATAGTGTCATTTTATAGGTAAAGTTTCACACGGATGTAGAAAATCATTCTCATAGCTACATATGATGGTAGATTTCAAATATCTTTTTTTGTGTGCATCTTCTGACCTTGAAAATTTGCATACATTTTAACAATATAGAGGTGGTTTTGTGCCAAAAATTTCATAATTTAAAAAAGAAAATTCAGCCCTATGGAGAATATTGAAGTTGGCAGCTTAAAAATTGTTTTTCACAACTACATTTGTTGGTAGATTTTGAATATCTTTTTTTGTATAACTTTTTTGGACTTGAAATTTGTCACACATGTTATTAACATAGAAAGAATTATTTAACAAAATTTCGTAGTAAATAAGTAATTTTTCAGCTCTTGGAACTTGGAAGGGTGTCAAAGTTAGCAATAGTGAAATGGTTCCACAATTGTTTTTCAAAATGACACATGCTGGTAGATTATGAATATCTTTTTTTGTATGGATCTTTTGGCCTTGATATTTAAAGAATATGTTATAGACTTAGAAAAATTTCTATTCCAAAAATTTCATGGCCAAAAAAAATTTCAATCCTTGAGAGGTTGTCAAAGTTGGTAGCATGGAAATTTTGATTATCTTTTTCTCAGTGAATCTTATGGCTTTGAAATTTGGTACACATGTTATTAACATAAAGATGATGTTGGGAAAACATTTTATGGTAAAATACCAATTTTTTAGCTCTTGGAAGGTTGTCACATTAGATGACATTTCAGAGCATTGGGAGACTATTTCAAGCTTGTTCTCCAATTTGGCACAATTTTGTGAACAATAGGTTTTGACACGGGTTGTCAAAAAATATTTATCAAAAAAATAAAAAAATATATTTTTTAAATTATCATTTTAAGCAAAAAATAATAATAATAAAAATCGAATTTTTTTCCCAAAAATGATGTGGCAGTGACTATACTACATCAACCAACAGCTACGACTACATTTCTGTAGTTTGGAAACATAGAGAACTCTCTAGGAACTCTCTATAGATTCTTTTGACATATGCCGGAGCGGATGACTTAAGTCCTACCTTTTGAACGTGAGCATAGCGAAAAAGGACCAATGGTTGAGGCGGATGGTCTTCCAATGCCCCAGAATGTCATCTAATGAAGTTGGTAGCACTGAAATTTCTTTCACTACAAATTTGAAAATACCATTTTGATTGGTATTCCATTATACATGCTAGAATTGCAAGAATTAAGTGTCTGAGAACCTTAGTAGCCTCTTTCTATAGAGATTGTCTTATAAGAGAAGGCATAGGTTCAAGTCTTGTAGATGCACTTGGCTTTGTGTGATTAGTAGTAGGTTTAAAGGTACCTTCCAACCAATGCTTACGAATGAGCATTGGTGATTACAAAAGCATAGGCCAACTAATGAAGAGACTTGTTTTCACATGAGCCGACAATAGGGTCCGCTAGTGTAGGAAATATGTGTTGTTGAAGGCTTGAGGCAGTTGGAAGCATTCAAAATGGTAGTGAATTTGTCAAATGCCTTCAATGTTTATGATGATGAACTTTGGTACTAGATAAAGCTATGTTTTACCACTTGGTTTTCAAAGTTTCCTCTAAAAAAGTATAATATCGCTCAATGAATTTCTATGTTTTGCATGACGAAAGCTTTTGTATTTGCTCTTGTTGACTTAGTGAAGCTAATTGTTGAAAAAAAGGATACAAACTATTGACAAGCTGTCCCAATCCTCGTGCAAATGGCATGTAATTTGTTAAAGTTGACGCACAAAGCCAACTTCACAATTTGAAGTGAACTTTTTGCCATTGGTAGAAATATCCTTTCCAAAGTATTGAGGGGGATGGTCTATGCAATCAACGACACTCTCAAATACAAAATGACATGGCCCATTGGGGTGAGAATGCATTCAACACAAGCTAGATTCCTAGAGCTTTGTGTTTTGCTAGGCGTGGTTGGAATTTGGAACCATTGATGGAGTGCAAATTCCAATTTCTAAGCCAAATTTTAGAACTGCTAACTAATTCTATTTCAAGTCAAGTGGTTATAGCATGAACTATTAAATTGTTGTTGACAATGAGAAATGCTTTTTCAACATTTTTGTGGGCATGCTTGGTTCTACAAATGACAATCAAATGTTGCAATGGTCATTGCTATACAATTTGGCGATTCTTAGAGCTTTCATGGACAACAACTCTATTGTGGAAGGCTTTACGACTTTCTTAATTTGGTAACTTGGACTACCCTCTTTTGCCTTGGTTAATGGTTTCACAAAGAAGTTAGAGAGATTTGTTAATTTTGGATTGCCTCTTGAATAAAAAATTGCACTAGGCTTGTATAGTTGTAGAGAACATCTTTGAAATTCTAAAATAACCTTTTAGAGAACTACTAGAGAAGTTTGACTTTTACGTGAAATTCTTATTAGATGTTGTTCTTTGTTGTACTCTATTGTACAATCTCATGCTGTGCCAATCACATGAAGATGTAGCCAAACTTCTGTACATTCTCCAAGTTGAGGGACTTTACACAAGTCTGAACAACAACAATGACAATTTTTGCAAAGTGCTTTGTCCTGTAGTTGCTAAAATCCCTCTCACTATAGCATCAAACAAACGTAGTGCTTGAGGAGTCTTCCTAAATGCGTAAGTACATCTACTAATTAAAAATAGCATTTCAAATTAAAAAAAGAGATGATATTTTATAAAAATTGTGTTATTGTGAACGCATTTTTTTTGAAACTGTGTTGCAATTAAAGCAATTTCAAAAAATTTGCATTCGTAGCAATACAATTTTTAGAAAACCTCAGTTCCTTATTGTTGTTTGAAATGTTGTTTTCTACTAGTGATTCCTACCCAATTCTTTTTTTTTGTTGCTTCCAGATTTGAAGAGAGTTTCATAGAAAGTGTGTAGGAGCAATATCCACTTATACAATCTTACTTTATTGCTAGGACAAAAAAAAATTACAACAGACCCTTAAAATCGATTCTCTCATTGTTGGGTTCATTGTATAGCGAACCTTGATTCTTTGTAATCATCTATTGTGTTAAATGATGAAGACTTCTTCTTGTTATGAACATTATCAAAACTTTTTAAATCTAGTGAATGTGAGTGAAAAGAAGGAAGCTCATCTGTAGAGCAATTTTTTTAGTTTGTTGCATAGGTTGATGACATCAACTCATCATTGGTACAGAAGGGTCTTCTTTTGGTGCAACTTGTTTTCATTGCTGGCTTAGAGAGTAATAGAACAAATCTATAGTTTCAAACTTTCAACTCTTCATCATGGAAGACGGGACTTTTTATGAAAATAAATTGTTCTAATGAATGGTTTCTAGAAGATATGGCTCCAAGTGCAACACACTTTTATTGTAAAATTTTTTTTCTTTCTCTTTAGAGCATGACTTCAAAGTTATCTAATACATAAATTCACCCTACTCTATGTACATGCATGTGGTGAAGAGAAAGTGTTCTCTAGCTTTACAATCTATTTCATAAATTTGCACTCCATAAGTTTTAAAATCAACAATAGTAGAACATGCTTGAGTAATTTGGAAGTAGATGAGAGAGAAGTCTTGGAGCTGTATAAGACCACAATGAAAGAGAGGAATTGGCATTTGTATAGGACACACAACATAAAATTTAGTGCTACTTTCTCATAAGACTCGGTCTTGCCACTACTAGTAGACAATGCATGTATAATGTATAGAACATCTCCTAGAGTTGTTGTTTCAATGGCCTCCTTCTTCAATATTTTGTTGAAGTGTTTCTTCCATGTTGTTGTATCTAAAGTGATCTCACTTAGTCCAACTTGACCAAAATAAGGCTTACTTGGAAACGCTTGCTAACTTACAACTTCTATAAAGTTACATTGTAGCTGTACATTTTTGTTAGTTTGCATTGCATTATCTATTGGATTGAAGTTTCTTGCTAAAACCATTGTCATGTTTGTCAAGCAGTGAATGATGTCTCTTTATTTTAAAATAGATAACTTTGAGTTTTCTTTGGCAATAATTGCAGCCTTGTATAGTTGGAAGTCTTTGTCTTCTTGGTAAGCCATTTGGTCTTTGAAAAGTTTCATGTGTTGGTCAATTTTCATTTAGTCGACTTTAAAGGAAGCTTCTGATATAATTTGCATTTAAAAAGCAAGGGCAACACAAGTAGCTTTAGTTGTCTCAACAATAACACTATGCCTTGAAATGTTTTTCTTACAAACAACAATACTACTCGGTTGACGGTATACAATTGAGGCAATGTCCGAGCTACTAATCACTTGCGCTATAATAGTAAAGGGAAGATCAATTTAAATACCGTCTTCAGTTGGAGTATTTGGTGTGACTAGCTACGTGTTTTTCGTATTAAAAGAGAGAATGTATTGACTGAAATAATGGTACATAGTATCACTCAAAGTTGAACACTCATCATGTGACAATATTTGCATTGGATTATCGTGGTCAATCTCCGTACTATCTTCCTCACCTTGCATTGGTTGTTCATTGTTTGTTGACTGTAAATTATTATCTAAAGACTCCAGTGGATTGTACATGTGGAAGGGTTGAATTTGCGGTTGACTATACACTGAAACTCGCCTGCCACCTCAGTTTCCCATTAGTCCCCCCTACTTCTCTCAAAAAATTTGTGAGCCATTGATTTTTTTGAAAAAAAATGCTTTCCCTCAAAATTGATGTTGATTTCTCAAAAAATCACAAGATGTTGATCTTGTGAAATTTAATCTGAGATGTTCAAATACAAAATACAAATATTGAATACGAATACAAATACAAATATGGGTACTGGATATGAGTACTAAATATGTGTATTGAATAAAGATAGTGAATACGTGTATTGAATACATATATTGGATATGCATACTGAATAAGTGTATTGAATATGGATACAGTATTGGATACGGGATCAATTGTCCCATATTGTTTGTTAGGAACTTTGATTCTGAAGATTACAAGAGGAGGTGGGGGTGAAGGGGGGTGAGATAAAAAAATTTAAATCAAATTCTAAATGATAGGTGGGAGTGCGTGAGGGTGATAAAATAAAAATTGAGGGGGGGAGTGCATAGTGACACAAAGTGTCACTATACACCTTGAGTGCCTAATAATTACATTCATTAACTATAAATGTAAGGGTTGAATTTGCGGTTGACTATCGTATCACTCATGGATGGCATAGAAGAATTGTACAAAAAAATTATGTGACAAGCCTTCACTTCTACATTGTACACTACTGAGGTCCTCAAAAGCTAGAACACTTAGACTATTTCAATTAAGGTAATCTAGCAAACGTTTGTAGTCTTGTAACATTTAATTCTACTTTGCTTTGGATGTGGTCGCGTTGAAAGCGTTTGCTTCAGGAAATCACAGAGATTTTGGTTGTGATTAGAAATGGCTTGGAAATGAAAGAAGTCATAAGATGATAAAAACAAGTAAACTCATCACTCGGAGATTCATCCTATTAACAACCAATAAAATAATAAAAAAGATGAATATAAGTGAGCTCGTCACAACAAATTCATCCACTAAATTATTATGATTCAAAACTGAAAATCATAGTTGTATCGAACCTTTGAACTTGAATATTGGATCTTCTAAATTGTTGTCGAACTACTCTCCGTTGATCTATCTTGTATTCGCTAATTCTAAATGGGTATAAGGTTTAAGGTGTGTGATAAGATCCTACAGTTTGAAATGAGTAAAATAGGATGATCAAACCACGAGCTAAATCATTTGAAAGATTAGCTCCTAAATTTTCAAACTCCCTGAGATTAATTTTAAGAATCAAGCTTCACCAAGAGGACAAACAAGTCTTGACTATGTGGGCCATTAATCCCATTTCATCATCCACAATACAAAATGAGACTAACGTTGCTGCAACCCAAGTCGATTGCAACAACAAATTATACAAAATCACAAATCACACATATACAAGTTTTCAAAACTTCTTTCAATTTTCAACTTCAATCTTCAATTCTCAAGCTGAACTTTGAGTGAGTGTCACTATTGATTCACAACTTCAAATGAAGTAAGTGATAGCTTCTTGGAAAGCTAATACAAACATCTATTTTTCTTCTAAATTTCATTTCAAAATTTTTTAAATTCACAATATAATGGGTTTCTAAACATTTAATTCCTCTTTAAATTCACAACGGAAGAGAAGATGAATAGTGTCTACTTTATTTTCACTCTAACCACACTAACAAGTGGGATCAGTCCCTAATTCATTCTTAAAACTACAACATCAATAATTGAGTACTTATTTGGCCTCACAATTATCTCTTTATTTTTATTTTTAAAGAAAATTCATTTCAAATTCACCTAAAAGGTAAACTATTTGAATATTTCCCTCATATTATTTCACAAAAACAAAATTATTGTAAAAAATTACTTCAACTATAGAATGAAGAACAAAAATCCAACATATATCTAGTAGAGTTAAAAAATTAAAGCTCCAATCAAAATATCACTTCATTTGCAAAAATTTGAAGATGTGCTTGATAATAGCAGCAACATAATCAACATGATTTGCCTTAGTTAAAGGATTGACTGACCCTTTTAACCATCGTTGATGACCACGACTCTTTTCAATAAGCCTCACATTAATAATACTATTCATCGTTTAAACTTTCAAAACATTTTTCAAATGCGACTTCATGGTTGCCGAACTTAACACATCCAACTTACAACAAAATCATCAATATCTGAGCGTCATGATGAAAATTACCGTACCATCGTTTCTTAACACGAGATTGTTTTAGTGGTTAAGACAGACCAACTTCATTTTCTGATTACTCATGTAGCAATAAAAGACCTAGTAGTAATTGTGGTTGATTCGGTAGTTGCGATAAAGAAAATTTAAATTTATGCTCCGGTTGAGATTTTTCATTTTAAGACTTAAAAAAAATCCTTTAATTCAACATAGTATAATTTAAATTAAAAATAAAGAAGAAGAATATCAAATGAGATGAAGTTTTCAAGTGAATCCTTCTCTATATAGTTGCTTATAACAGCAGAGAAAAGGCGTCACCTTGAAGTCACCTCAAATGACATTATCTTTTTTATAATGTTACAAACATTTAAACTTATTTAAATAATATGAATATACATATTCTACATAATGTTTGTATTTACAGCACAACAACGTGCTCCATCTTGCAAGCATGATGAAAAAACGCCAAGATGACCAATTGAGAAATTCTCGCTCATTTGGTCACTTCACTTATTATGAAGAGACGTTGGTCGATAGGGTTGTCTTGTTAAACAAAATTTTGGGTTTTGGTGTTTGATAGATGTTGCATGTCGCATATCGTGTATAACAAGTGTCAAGTATATGTGATATTTTTGTCTAATAAGGCCATATTCAATAGCCAAGGCAATTGGAAACCTCACTTTAATTATGAACCTTTATTTAAAATACAATAAGTGTTTATTAAATTAGATCACTTTAATAAAATAGAACATAAGTATATCAAAATTATAACTACTAAGTTTTTTTTCAAAAGTCAAACTTAGAGTTGACTTCATTAGATGGACAGAGGGTCTACTAGATGCCTGATACATTTTGTTCATCATGTTGTCCGTCTATTAGGGAAGACAACTAGATTGGTCAATTGTATCCAGTTCACATTTGTGTTGTTTCCTTTTTGTTTGTATGAGAGTCAATACTTTTTGTGGCTACTAATTGGAGAGATGGTCCTTTTGAGGGCGTTTTGCTTCACTGGATCTAACAGTATCTTCTACGAAGCACTATTTCTTACAACAAGTAATGGGTGGCTGGAATTGCTACTTTCTTTTGAATTTGGCACCAAAGAGTCTACACATGCCACGATACAAAGACCATATGAGATAATTACATGAATATAAAACTCAATAAAAATAGTGACTTTGTTTAGTGAATACCAAAAAAAAAGAAAAAGATAGAGGATAGTAATGGCCATGTCAACGGCCTATAATTGTTTTGGGAAAAAAGAATTATATCAAACAAAACATGGAAATAGCCAACAATTCCCGCTTGTCACTGATGCAACTATAACGGTGATGAAGTCATGGGATCACACAAGTCTGCTAATATGATTACACATGCAAAATGTTAAAAGTATTGGAAAGGAACTTCAAAATATCACAATTTTTTTGCATGCATGAACACATTTTTGAAGTGAAAAATCCAAGGAGGTTCCAATGCAGTATATGACATACTAGAGACTTGTAGTCCAATTGGCCAACTTGAAAATCCTACACAATGTGGGCTCCCACAATTCTCCATGTTTCTTTGGTATTCAGTCAACAATCTACAACCATTGACAAGGTGAACAACTGCAATTATTTTTTTTTTAAAATTTATACAAAAAATTGTTATGTCCTTTCTATGGCCTAATATTAGGATTTAAGAAGGTATCATCACTTGTCCAAGTGTACAATGAAGAATGAGTCAATAGTAAAGAATAGGACAAACATCTTGATCTTACTTATTTTGATGTCAAATCAAATAATACGAAGTAGTAGGCAATTGTCATTTTCAAGCAGGGAGAGTAAATTCTAATACATTGACAATACATACATACTCAAAACCAAATTAGGAACTATGGCAATGAAGAATTCGAGTAGGGGCACGAGATCCACTTTACAAAGGCCCTCATTTAAGAGCTTCAGAATTGAATTAAAACACACTATGCATTACCTAACCAATTGATTCTATAAGTTCTTCATCATGCAGAAAGGTCTAATTGGTTAGGATTTGGTATCAATTCATTTTTGAGCTTCACCACCCACAATTCACATAGTAGACTATTACATGCAGAAGACGTTGTTGTTCACTTTCAGCTTCAGTTGATTTAAGGTAACGGCTAGTTGCATGTACCTCCAATTTTTTTATTAAACACAAAGTGAAGGTGCTATAATTTGTTGGGTCCCAATGTCTTATATTAATCATTTTCTACCTCAATAATCTTACGTACTGAACCCTATGCACCTCTTTTCTATAAGAGCCAACTATTGGTTTTAGAATGTATATTTGAGGAGATTTCTTAAGAAATGCTTTGCCTCTCACTAAGTGTGTTTCACCCGACACTTTGTTGCTTAAGAACACTACTACAAAAATGTCACATCCAAATCTAGCTTGGCTCGGCAAAAATGCATAGGTGGAAAGGGCTTTTTACTTTGCAATGTAGAAAACGATTAAAAATGCTTTTATAATAGCTGGTAGGAAGGTACCCTAATCCTCACATGTGCTTGTACATATGTAGTCAAATTAGGATCATTTTGTTGATTGAAGGTTGTAAGCATTTTATCTCGATCCTTAGAATAAATCAAGCACAATCTAGATTTATGTAGTTTTAATGTTGAGTTCCTATAGGTATTTAGACATTGTCTAGTTGTGCCTCCTAAATAATGGACAAACTTTCAATGTGGGAGTTGGAATAGATTTCTAAAGAGCCTTATAAGAAGCAACAATAAATCTAAATCTTGCAATGTTTGTTACAATAAGCATGTTTAGAGGAAATGACTTGATACTATATCCAAGCATATGCCAAAAATCTCCTCACTACGCTAAAAAAAACTAGGATTTAACAATAAGACTTACTCTAATAACACAATTTGACATTTTGACCAATCATTACTATGACCATATCATATTTTCATCATACTTTTATTATCACCTAGAACATTGTGTTTTTTATTGCCATTGTTTTATTTGTAGATTTAAGTCTTTAAAGCCTTGAAGCATTTATGAGATGGAGTGTAGTTTTTAGAGACAAATTAAAGCTAAGTTTGTATTGTTGATATATAGTAAAAGAATGCACAGAATGAAAAATCCAAAGCTGGTAAGAACTCAATGGATACACTAGTGTAATAAATGCTTGCTCAGTTAATGTTGATCAAAGATCAAAAGAATTATATACATGCTTGAATCAGTAGCATTAGCCTCCTAATTCTAGCTTGAATTAGTTGTAACTATTAGCACCACTTCCACTAACTAATTTTGTACATGCAATATTTACAAACTAATAGTCGTTACAAGGTAGGTAGATGTTCTTGGATGAATGGAAAACAGATAAGGTTGAAAGTGCATTCTTCAACACCCTCCCTCATTCAAAAGCTCTATCTATTTGGACAACTTGAGGAAACATAGAAATATCTCAATCTTCGGGCCTTCCAATGGGAACCATGTACGTGATTTGAGGTTACATTGCTGAAATGTCACTGGTAAGTTCTTGCATTATCTGAATTACTGTCATGTGGCCGATTTGGTGAATTGGGGCTAACAAAAGAGGTTTGTAACGTAGATGTAGATTCTCTTCTTCAACTTGTGGTTGATAGTAGGCCATTAGCAACAATTCACCAGGTGTGCCTTAGAGTGCACAAGGCATGTATGTGTATGTGGCTACTAGCTCACACGTTGAAAGAAGGTGTATAAATTCGTGTCTCTCATTTTTTGGATGATAGAGTTAGGGTTTTGAAGAGTGAGAAAGATGGCAGTGCTAGAGTTGAAGAGAATGTCAAAATCTATTGGAGACAATTAGTAGAGAAGCCAGATGAGTGGTGGGACAACCAGACAATGCCCAATAATCTACAGGCACATGACTCTAAGCACAAAATTACTCGGAAAGCTCTATGGGTTGACAATTTTCAAACTTTGATTGGGCACAAGCCAAATTTTGGGGTTAGGCATCTAGAATTGTACTATGCCTATGTTTTGTCTATTTACAACAAAGCTTGGGTATGACAAGGGTTTGGTGAGAAAATTTGCAAGCTGGTTTTGAGTAGGCACATAGTTTACCTATATATTCCTAGCTTTAGTAGCCTCTTTTATAAAATGGTGCTATAATTCAATGTGCTTTGTCCTTGTATGCATTATAGGATTCTCCACAAAAGGCCATATTCGTTAATTTGAGACAAAATGGTCATTTTGAGACTTTCAAAACACAAGTGCAAAGTTTTTTTTGACAATATAGTTGTTCAATTCAATGATAAATAAAGTTTAGTATTGAATGACTAAGCAACCTTGAGACGGCGATTTCAAACAAATGCAGCCAATGAAGGAAAATTACATTAGTACACCGTATAATTAGAAATTTTTGTTCACATCAAAGGAAAAATATTGAAAGAGTTTGCACTGAACAAGTTCAATTTACTTGGAATATTAGACTATATTATTCTATTCTGAATGGCTTGTAGCATTTCTTCATAAATGAACTTCTAATTTCTTAGAGTTTGTGTGTATATACAAAGTGGTTGCTTGCTTTGTTTTTCAAAATACTAGATTTTTACATTATATCTACCTTGTTATTAACCTATAAAGTCCCAAGGTATTTTTGAAGACAAAGACCATTCAAAACTGCTATTTCTATTGCAAAGAGGAAGAGAGTATTCAAAGTCTTGCAAAAAATACTTGAAAATGTTTTTATTTCTATTGCAAAAGAGCAAAAAATTGGCTTTCTTTTAGATTTGACTACAGGATCTTGTACTACACTAGTATAAAAATGTGGAGTATGATGTTTCAAAAACTTTCACCACGTGGATATAAAGATATTTACATTTAAAGGACAAGAAAACATGTATTTCCTAACCTTGCTTGGCAAGCTTTTTTGGCTTAGTTTGAATCTTCTTAACTTAAATAAATTTGTAGGACGCATTTTGATTTTATATTTTGGGATGTTGAACAACTGTGTTGAAAATGTAGACCATAGAAATTCAACAACAAAGTACTAAATTTTCACTCATTCAATTAATACTAAGCAGATGTAGATTCAAGGTTGAAATAAAAACTAAATTCTTAATAGTTCTAAGATGAAATTAAAATACAATAATTCCAATGGTCAAATTGTTGTAGCAAATATACCCAACCTATTTAACAATGTTTTTGGAAGAGGGTGTCAAAATTGCATTCGAATGTGAGTTCTATTAGTTGTTTTTTCCTGAAAATGCTCAAATTGTCACAAAAACAAGATTGTCCATAACTTTCTCATTACTTCTCCAAATGGATGAACCAAAGCTTCAAATATAAAGTTAACACAAATGTGACATACAAGAAAAAAATATCAAAGAATTTGTTTCAATTTTATTGGGAATTTTTTGGACTGCCCGGTCTCCTCTAAGATTCAGATAGCATAATGAATGCTTTCAGACACTGATTGAAATAAAAATGAAATTTCCCTAAAGCTAATGGATTTCTCTATGTTATAGGAGTTTTTGAAAGTTTCACTAAATTTCTTGAGCTCATAGATATAGTACTAAACCACCCTTCTCTTGGGGGAACTATTGACGACCCCGTCCTCTATGTTTCCCTTCAAGTAGTCTATGGCCGCGGACGCTGCATCGGAGGCGGAGCACAACAAGTACAGTTTGGAAAAAGGTGCAGTGTCACAACTACCATCCATGGACTCGCTATAAGTTGAAAAAGACTTTTCTGATCTGGAAAGGAGGCTTCGCGTGAGCCTCCCATTTGTAGGAAGGCTTGCATCAAACGGGAGTCCAACCTGAAGCAAGTATAGAATATTTAAATGCTTCAGACATGATCCTCCAACAAGCAACAACAATCGCTAATAGCACTGACCTAATTGGACACATAAGAAGACGACCAAGAACACATCTTGTTGTCGCTTCAATTGCAACCCTTGTATTTGTTGCTCTGAGTCAGAATCCTCATTAGCTTTGTCATCCCCACTCTCATCTATTTCTTGCGGGTCACTCTCACTCTCGTCTTCAGAATCTCTCTCTCTGTCGTGCCTCTGTTGTCGCTGCGCTTCAAATTCAGGATCTGCTTCGATGTCTCCATCATCCTCACGAGACTCAACAGGAGCATTGATGAGAGACGTTTGTGTTGCATTTGCCTCTGCCACGTCCCTTTCGAGTGTACCAAACGCCTGCTCGTCTAGATCAGACCCTTCTTCACCAACCTTTTCTTCTTCTTCGGATTCATCTTCTGTCTCAGAGGGAACGGATTCGAGTACTCTTGAAATAAGACAGGGTGGATTTGTATACGACGCCGAGTAGGGAGAGTTTGAAAATAAGAAATCATTAAGATCCATCTGATCAGCAACACTTGATATATTCCTGAACAAGTCGACGTCTTCTTTCTCGACCATCCCATAAAAATACGCTCCAAACATCTAACCTACAAGCAGAAGGATGTAGCTCAATGAGAATGACAACAAACACTTTGGACAATGGACCATTGTCAAATCGATGATAACAGTATACAACAATAGCAATGTACAAAAGAAAGAAGTTATCATTGAGTCAAGGATAACTATTAGTAGAATGTACATACCTTTGAGGCCATCATGAGCTTCATGCCTGAAAAAATTCCAAGAACATTTTTTGGGGGGTCGGCAAAGCTCTGCAAGATCTCCAAATAAAACTCCATTCGGAGTTCGCCAATATGTACTCTGTACTTTGCCTCCGTGTTTTTAGCAGGTTCCTTGTAGTACACACAATTAGAGGGCGTATCATACTTGATTCGCATCAATGGACGTACGGAGGCAACAAAATCGTTGTCTTTCTTGAAAAGGAAGAGAAGTGGTACATCTGGAGCAGTCGTTTTACTACCTACGTTGTTCAGTTGCTCGCCCTTTGAAGGGACATAAGTAGAGTGGACAACATCGTAGTGTTTTAGACTTGTAGCTGCAAACTTTGTTGCGGCTTCAATGTCATCCGAGTCATTTAAGATGAAGAGCCACACGTTTGGCTCTGTAATGGCAGGCTCCAATTTCTCTTTCAAAAAGATCAAAAACAAGTCAATAGCAGCTTTAGTCTCTGTGGGTGTGATCTTAACGACAGTCCTAGCATCAAAGACTGCCAAGTTGAGCTGCTTAGGGGAATACAAGTAGTTGCTGTGCGTTACTAGTGTCTTTCCAACACTGTCAACTCCCCGCATTTGCAC
This sequence comes from Pseudoscleropodium purum, assembly GCA_963969395.1. Classification (NCBI taxonomy): domain Eukaryota; kingdom Viridiplantae; phylum Streptophyta; class Bryopsida; order Hypnales; family Brachytheciaceae; genus Pseudoscleropodium; species Pseudoscleropodium purum. The sequence continues at coordinate 14,688,641 of OZ017798.1, forward strand.
TCCTCCGATATTCATCGGAAGCTCAGACTTTAGTTGCACAAACCTCTTGAACATGTGGAGCACTTCTGGGAATTCTGTCTTCAAATCTGTCACTCGCTTCAGGCGTGCTTCATTCCTCAACCGCTTCCTAAAATACTCAGATTTTGGATGCGAGAGTAAGAAATCCCATGTTGCCGATGAGAACCTGCTTTTCACCTTCCACGTTGCTCACATCTTATTTTTCACATCACCTACACTATCCAAAAATTTGAAACTTGGCTTCAACTCCATCAAATCCTGTATGATTACCTTCTTACGTTTTCTGTGCTCCATTCAATCGGATGCAATGTGATTGTCGGTTATTGGGATCCTTGTCTTGGAAACAGACACCTTCGGATACACCACACCGCGATTTGTTCTGCTAATGAGGTGCTTTGCGAATTCCTCGAAGTCAGTATCAGTGAAGTGCCCAAAATGTCTGAAGAACTCTCACTTCAAATTTTGATTGTTCACCTTGAATCCTTTCTCTACTCTGAACGGTTCGTCGGTGAGGGGATTAATCAATTTGCCTTCAACGTGCATGGTTAGGAATCGTTCCCAATGCACCCATTTCTTCTCCGGCAATGTTATGATTTGGAGTTCATTCTTTAGGTCCAAAGTGGAGTTAATCTTGGAGCCATCTTTGTCAGGATTTATGTTTTGGAACCTTTGAATAACAGCTAACGAGAAACTCTGTAGTTCAAAATTAAATGTCTTTAGAGTAGAGCACATAGTTCATTTCTTGTACATCAACTTATCGTTGACTCAAGGATAAGTCTTGAATGCTAAGGAGAATGAAAAAATGTATGACTTCTAGACTATTGTAGTGCTCAAAAGAATGTATAGGTCAAAGCTAAATGTCTTGAGAGTAGAGCATGTCATTCATAGCATATACCACAATTTATCATTGACTCAAGGATAAGTCTCAAATGGAAAGAAATTGTAGCCATGACAAACTTCAAAACATTCATTATGGCTCAGATTTTTAGCAAAGGAATTTGTTCTTCACTACATAAGTTTGAAGGAATTGAACCTTACCTTGTAGTTATTCTCGTTGTAGACCGAGCTGTTGCCTCTGACCTTTGGCTCTAAACTATCGATCGCTAGGCATTTCAAAATGCTCCAAATGTTCCGACACGCAATTAACTGGTTGCCCCAAGTTGGTTGGGCATGATGTAGGTGGTTGATGAGATTGTAGAACTTTGAGATGTTTCGAAGTTTATTTGGGTCTTGAGTCCAAACAATTAAGGCATCCCAATTTTGGAGGTCAACTTTCCGGTCTTCATCGCATGCTTCATTCTGAAGTTGTTTTGAAGCTGTAATGCTATGCCAGGGTTGACGAATTTGAACGTCCGCCCCAAAATAGCGTCCGTTTTCCGGACGTCCGAACGCACGGACGCTAGCGGATGCAGCGTCCCGACCGCCGTCGGAAAGTGGACGGGCGGGGCGGGGCAGACAGACGGAGCGGACGTCCAGATCGTGCGGACCAGATCAGTCCGCGCGTCGATCGGACGGCCGTAATCGGGCGGACGGGCGAACAGGCGGACGGGGGACTGGCGGATGTTGCGTCCGCTAGGACGCGAATGTCAGCGGACGCTGCAGACACAGCGTCTGCGTCCTGACGTCCGCATCCGGATGTCTTGACAACCCTGTGCTATGCTGACCGTTGATAATCATAAATCGCATATTTTTAATGTCCTCCCATTTCTTTGGCTTTTCCTTCAAAAGCATTTTCCAATCATCAACTGGAGTGAGACACACTTTTTGGCATTGACCTATTTCCACCATTTGAATAAGAACTCGCTTCATGTCATTCACCATATTCTGTTGCAATGTGCGAATGACGTATTCGTCGCTCGCTATAATACACTGTTCGATGTCGACTGTCACTGTAACCATGTCAAAGAGGAAGTAGTCCCTATGCTCCTTCCAAAAGTCTTTTTGGATTTTGCCAATTTCCTCAAAGTCTGGAATTGGACCTTTGAAGGCTGCTAACCCAACAGAGTTTGTAGTCAAATTCGAGCCTGAACTAGCTGCACCTTCTGTACCAACCATAAAACTCTTCCTTCTCTTTCGACTAGTTTATGCTCCTACTCGTGCACCCCTCTTCTTTGGCTCAGATCTTGTGTTCCCTGGCTTTGCTCTACTTCCGGATGTTGTGGGAGCAGACGGCCGTGGTGTTGCAAATCCAGTTTTCTGCCTCAGTCCTTGTGTTGTTCTTCGACCCACTAAATGCTTCATAAACAGTCTTCTAATATGATCAACTCTATATCACATCAATATACTGAGGTTCATATTCTAAATTTCTAGAATTGTTTAGTTATCGGTGAGTTGACGATAACTTTGATGATAGAAAATAACATACAAAGTGATCATTTATATATTTCAGGCTAACAATTACAATTGATTATTGTGAAATGAACACACCCTCAGATTTGAGTAAAAGTTATCATTGACTCAATGATAACTTAGTATATATATTTCACAAAAGTTGATTATTGTGAAATGAACGCATCTTCGGATTTGAATAAAAGTTATCGTTGACTCAACGATAACTTTGCATATATTTCTTGACAATGGATTATTGTGAAATGAACGCACCTCTGGAATCTACCAAAAGTTATCGTTGACTCAATGATAACTTTGGATATAGTTCACAACAGTTGACTATTGTAAAATGAACGCACCTTTGAATTCTACTAAAAGTTATCGTTGACTCAACGATAACTTTGCATATATTTCTTGACAATGGATTATTGTGAAATGAACGCACCTCTGGAATCTACCAAAAGTTATCGTTGACTCAATGATAACTTTGGATATAGTTCACAACAGTTGACTATTGTAAAATGAACGCACCTTTGAATTCTACTAAAAGTTATCGTTGACTCAATGATAACTTTGCATATATTTCTTGACAATGGATTATTGTGAAATGAACGCACCTTTGGATTCTACCAAAAGTTATCGTTGACTCGATGATAACTTTGGATATAGTTCACAACAGTTGATTATTGTGAAATGAACGCACCTTTGAATTCTACTAAAAGTTATCGTTGACTCAATGATAACTTTGTATATTTTTCACGACAGTTGATTATAACTAATACAAAGCAGTATACCTCGCAATTATAACATTCAAAAACACAATGCACTTCCAGATGGACCTAACATGGGTTCTTTTCACACAAATTTTGCTTCAACAACATCTACATGGGGCTACATGACCAAAGACTCTTTTCCGGTTGAGAAAATATGAGGAAGCGTATTTTGCAATTGGAACAATACAATGGACACCGCACTTCCTAATATGAATTCCTTTCATACTGATTTTGTTGGAGCGACATCCACATGGGGTTGCATGATCGAAGACTACAATGTGATCTACAAAAAATACAAAGTGTACTTCGCGCTTACAACAATGCAAAATACACCACGCTTCCTCATGGACCCAACATAAAATCTGAATACTAATTTCTTAAGAGGAATATCTACAGAGGGTTGCATGACCAAAAACTACAATATTCTCCGCACAATAATTGAAAAGGAAATTTTGCAATTGCAACAACGCAAAAGACACTACGTTCTTCATACACTAAAAATGAATTCTTCCTATATCAATTTCATAAGAGCGGCATCTACATGGAGTTGCATGACGAAGGACTAAAATTTCCTCTGTAAAAAATATGAAGCGTACTCCAATTACAACAATGCAAAATACACTGCGCTCTCATGGACTCATCATAAATTCCGTTCATACCAATTTCTTAAGAGCAACATTTACATGGAGTTGCATGACCGAAGACTACAATTTTCTCCAAACAATAATTGGAAGCATACTTTGCGATTACAACAATACAAAGACACCACCTTTCCTCATACACCCAACATGAATTCAAGACATACCAACTTCAAAATAGCAACATGTATATAGGGTTGCATGACCGAAGATTGCATTTCTCTCGGCGGAAATGAGAAAAGTAGTTGTGACACTTGTGATTACAACATTGAAAACCTAAATGCGTCTCTTCACAGACCCAATATGAACTACTTCCACACCAATTTCTTAAGAGCAATGGCTACATGTATGCAGATGCTTCTATGTTTCAAAACAAACAACAACGGCAACACATTTGGTAATGCTACAACCTATTTGAGGATAATGGCACTTACTCGAAACTCATAGCAACGTCCATGCTCGCCACTGAAACTATCAAACTTGGGCCAGAAGATGTTGGAATACAATACGCCGCAGTCCGCAAGAGTACAAGAAAGCTCAACAAAGGAAAATGAACAAGTCAGCTACAGAAAGACTGATTAATTTTGATGTGAAATTGGCACAGAAGATGGAGGTTCCGGAGAAGGTAGACAGAGCTTCTAGAGAGTAGGCGCGGAAATACTTGAGCAAAATGTTCTGGATTTTTGTATTTCCCTCAAATTCCTCAACATCATTCCACATCGGCGTACAACTTCTCTGACATCACTTAACGCTTTGAGCAATGTCAGCACATTCCTTGTCAGGTTTACACCATTGGAGTGCGGCGCCTTTAGTATGGAATCAACAACAGATTTGCCAACATTATAATGTTTATTAATAGTGTATATATTTATTCACATTCTTTGGATGATATTTGATGAATTTATGAAGGGCTGACATACCATGAAACAATACTTCCCAACAGCTACACACTTAAAGTAGGGGGCTCAAAAATCATTCATCTAAAGAAAAAGATGCATTTTTATTATTTTTGATATTTCGTTACAATATAACAAAATAACATAAATAAAAAAATAACAATATGACAAAATTAAAAAATTAAAAAAACAAGTATTACTCAAATAAATACTAAAAATTAAAAAAATTTCAATTTTAAATTTTAAACTTAAAATCTTAAATTTTAACTTTAAATTTTAAATTTTAAACTTTGAATTTTAAATTTTAAACTTTAAACTTTAAATTTTAAACTTTAAACTTTAAATTTTAAACTTTAAATTTTAAATTTTAATTTTAAACTTTAAATTTTAAATTTTAAACTTTAAATTTTAAATTTTAAACTTTAAATTTTAATTTTAAATTTTAAATTCAAAATTTTAAAATTTTAAATTTAAATTCATATTCAAAATTTTAAAATTTATAATTAACAATATAATAAAATACCAATGTAAAAAAATAACAATATAACAATATAACAATCATGCTACTAAAATCATAACTCCCATTGTAATATTGCAAATGCTACCATTAATACTAAGGACTACTACTTGTTATGCTACGCATTCATTGTATCACATTGGTAAAATTATGATACATTTCCATAGAATGCATGATAATGATTTCAATAAGTCTTTAAAATAATTATTTTAAATTTTTGGTAAAAGTACTTTCAATTATGCATACATAGATATCATATTTTTTCACAATGTGATATTTCAAAAATACAGTAGCAATTTGCATCACCTTTGTAATATCACTTATTACAAAGAGTGATATTATAGAAATAATATAGTTGTTGCAATTAAGGTGATATTAAAGAAGATTTGTAGGGTGATATTATAGAGGTAGCAATTCCATTGCTTCTCTTGGCTTACATTTCTATGATTTTGTGCTTTTGTGAGTTTTGAGCTTTCATGATTTCCATTTTCAATTGCTATTATCAAATGATTTTGAGAAATTTATTCAATTCAAGCAATTTTGAATTTCACAACAATTAAGCTATTTACAAAGTTTTTGATATTTATAAGTTTTTTTTTTCAATTCTTCAATTTGAGGTGCCATTCTTTGTAAAAAATTGAGTCAAATTTCTAATGCATTCTAATATACGTGTATCCCTCATAGTATTCACTATTGCATATATTTCATTCATCATTCCATAAATTCCTATTGTACATTTCAATATATGATTACTTGTACAGGAAATTATACAAAGATTTTTGTAAATTTTAATTAAAGATTTATTGAATTTTTTTCGCATTTCAGGTGGAAAGTGAATACGCTTAGCGAGACGTAGTCGGAATTGAAACGGAGTGTTTTTTTCTTTGGAAAATGACGGTGCTTTCATGAAAATACAAAGAGAACAAACAATTAGGCTGGCTCACTCAACAAACTAATTAAATGAACCGGTAACTAAATTAATAAAATGAAATATGGTGTTAAGGCAGGTACCCCAAAAATCGCCACTTTTATGAATTGTGTCTAGTTATTATTGTTAGACTAGTCAAATTTTCATATTTTCCTATTGGCAAGTGAAAGGAAGTTCTAGTGTACTAAAAAACATGACACTTGGATACCATATGCATAAGTTATAGAGGGTCAAAGTTCTTTTTGGTAGATGTTCTCAAATCATTTATTCAACATATGTACATATTGATTTGGGATATGTACACAAAGGAATGGTGATGGTTTTAAGTAGGGTGCAATTTTGGGTGTACTCACCTTAGTTCTTTATATTGATGAAGTGTTTGGAATTTCCCAATCCTTAGAAGAAATCCTCTCTACAACCCACAATCACCAACATGGGTAAGTAACTCCATAATAGTTTGTCAAGGACTTGGGATTATAAATTCATTTTCAAGCTAATTATGTAATTATAAAGAGTGAATTATTATTGTTAGTAATTTTTTGAAAAGAAATAGGCTTTAGGCCTCACCTTGCCAAATATCATATTCGTGGTCATGGATTGGTGGCAATCTTTGCACTCCAAGATGGCCTTGTTGGTTTTGAATACGTTCAAGCCGATACTTCGAGGAGAAACGTATCGATTGTTTGGATGGTTGAAAAGTGTTGGAGTGGGTTTAACTTCTCATGAACTCAATTACCTGCCCAAATCAATTCCTATTAATAGTACCAATTTCTTCATCACTAGAGAATGCTTCCTAGCTTTTAGAAGAGCAGGGTTTAATAATAGGGTCACACTAGAAGATGAAGAGCTTCAAGGTACATTCCCTTACATGTTTCACACTAGGTGTACTGCCTTTGTTACACAATATGAAAATGAGACTATCTTTGTTCATCAGGTGAAGTTTAGTAGGAAATTACAGGATCTTTGGGGTAACTGTACACTAACATATGAAGATTTCGTAAGTCATCATTTATTTAAGTCGAGTTTGATAAGAAGTGAAACTTTCAAGAATTTGGATATATCAACGACAAAGCACTTAACAATGCTATTGAAGAAAATAATTGGCTTTGAAATGCCTATCCTTGAAAATTTCGATTGGAGACGGGAATGGTTGTATTTTCATGCAGCTTCTACTCTTGACTACCTCAACGAAGACCTTGTGCTCCTCCAAGGTGATGGAGAAAACATTGCAGTGCGATAGTATGTTCTTATTCCATCCTCATTGTCATTGGGCTTAGCAGAAGGCCATGTTGAACAGAAGATGTAATGCTTCATATTGATGGAATTGAAAGTAGTTGAAAAAGTTGATCGATGTTGCTCTTTGGACCAATACTTATTAGTATTTCCTTATATATCTCTTCTTTTATTTCAATTCCTTCATCACCGAATCAAATTCATGGAAGGGAACAAGATGCACATTCTCGTTTAGTATTGATTAGGCGACATTAAACTTGTTGTTGAGGCTAGGTAGTCAACACAAGGTCAACTGGGAGATTAGTTTTATGAAGAATCCATTTGGATGGCTATTATGGGAGATGTAAACTTTTTCAGGATTAAATGTAGGCTTTGCGGAGTATGTATAGACTTTGTGTTCTTAATTGAATCTATGTATATTCAAATCTGTAGATTCAACTTTCTTTGGTGTGTAATTATTGTTGGTGTGTGTTTATTATCAAATACAAGTTTTGTGTTCCATATAGAACATGCTTAGGTTAGATTACTTCTCAAGCAGTTCGATTGACTGGAACTGATGTCCTGTCCTTCGAGTGATGTAGTTCCCCTTGCTTGTAATGTAATGTGCTGGAATGTTGATTTTCTCCAACCCTAAATTCAATGAGTAACAAAAAGGTGTTGATGTTTGAGGGAGATTCGAACACTTGGTTGCCTGCGGTTCCCTTGCTACACTCGTATCCTATCGTTACGGTTGGGGGTGGGTTCTGATGTGATGACAGTGCACTCATTATGCAATTTGTAGATGCTTTAAGTCATCAAGATTGTGAAGGAAGCCTTTGAATTCACTTGCAACGGTCTCTAAACTCTGTTTCCAGTGGGAGTGGAGATAAAGTTTTCCACCAAGGATTGCGGAGTTCCAGACATTTAGTCAATGTAAAAAGCGAATGACAATGCAGTTACGTCAAGCTTATTATTTTCCAGGGCGGCTGTACCCAGCTTCAAAGGCAACTATTTTGTACCCTCAAAGATCGATGCAGGTGTTCAAACCGGCCGATTTCAACCATATTCTGAGGACGATAACGCACATGTTTAATTGCGGCAGTGAATTTCTAGCTCCTCCATGTTTGATCTATAATGCTGAGCCCGATGGCAATCTTCTTCAAGTTGTTTGCGAAGGACGGGAGGGTTCAATTTGGAGTCTCATTGGGGGATTACAATTGCGAATTTAAGAGAGAAAAAAATTTGGGCACAATGGGAGATCCTGAACATCAATTTTGATATTCCAACACTTTAGTTCTAAATCGTTAATGCCTACCAGTCCTAGATTTTGATCGTTATGTGCATATTTGTCACAATTTTTGGAGCTAGAATCAAGCCAATTTAATTAATGAAGTTCACCATTCCTTATTATAACTTAAGAAATTTGTCCCTGTTTCTGGGTTTGTGCTTTCCGCATTCTGATTGTAGCATCTGTTGTTGTCGATACCTTGTTGCGTTGTCAGTTGAATGACTGTACTTGCAAGTGCTTCTAAGTTATAGATTAAGTTATAACTTTCCATCCCTGGAATTTATTGAGGAGGGTTAATCTGCGTCGTGAGTTCCTCACTGGACGATACGGATCACTTCATCGCTAGGACCTACTTTGTTGTCAACCTCGAAAGGCTACTTGTAGGGTGGGTTTCTTCATAGGCTAAATTTTCACATGTGTAAAAATAGGCAACAGAAGGTATGCATAATTTTCTGGATTTTTTTTCCACAACACAAAATCACTAAGAATTTTTTAGTGGAAGATAGGCTTTCTTGCATGCCGGTGATATAGACCTTCTTTCCAACTAAGGGTTGGTTGCAAAATTCACCAAGGGTGTTTGCAATATTGATAGTCTTGTTAGCCAATTATAATGAGCCACAATTGCATTGGGAAATGTGCCATAATTAGTCATCACTTTTGTAATCTACACAAAAAGAAAATAGCTTACATTGCTAGAATGAGGTGTTAGTTAGGGATGGGTTGCCTCCTACAACTTAACCCTAAAGTAAGCTTAACATGAGATTTTCTTATTGTCAAATGACTCTTAGAAGCAATGCAAATATGTTAATTATTCCCTCAACATCTAAGGGTTCATGAATAGATACATCAACCTATAACATGTAGAATGATTGGTTTCCTTTGTTGACATTATTGAATTTTTTTTTAAAAATTCTATATAAAGACATATGTGGAAAATGGAGAAAAAAAATATTTTTCTTTTACAAAGTATGAATTTGTTATAATTTTTTTGAAGTTTGTTGCCCAATTAGCCCAAAACAATCCTTAGACGATCCCCAAACCCCCCCCAAAGTGTATGTATAATGGTCATCTCACCACCTACAATAGTCACAATATTTTCTAACATAACCATGATATGAAGGAATAAAAAAGTTCCTTTCTTGTCACAAATTTATACTAAAAAAATGGAAGTTCCTTCTATAGTTACTAATAATTCCTTCACCATCAATCAAGACATTGATTGTAGCCACTAATCCTAACTAATTAGCTCAAATCTCTATTATTGCACATTTTTTGTCAAGAGTTGATATAAGCCACTATGTTGTGTCATTTTTTGGGTTTCTACATTGGACGTTTTGCTTGTCACAGTTTCATTTACCTTGCATCAAATTGTACAATGGAAAAGTGAGCTTGTGTGTGTGTATCCTTGAAAAATTCAACCTCTAATATTTGTATCAAAGGAATCACTCTTATATATTATTTTTATATTATATCAGCCTATTTCTTTTCAAAAAATTACTAACAATAATAATTCACTCTTTATAATTACATAATTAGCTTGAAAATGAATTTATAATCCCAAGTCCTTGACAAACTATTATGGAGTTACTTACCCATGTTGGTGATTGTGGGTTGTAGAGAGGATTTCTTCTAAGGATTGGGAAATTCCAAACACTTCATCAATATAAAGAACTAAGGTGAGTACACCCAAAATTGCACCCTACTTAAAACCATCACCATTCCTTTGTGTACATATCCCAAATCAATATGTACATATGTTGAATAAATGATTTGAGAACATCTACCAAAAAGAACTTTGACCCTCTATAACTTATGCATATGGTATCCAAGTGTCATGTTTTTTAGTACACTAGAACTTCCTTTCACTTGCCAATAGGAAAATATGAAAATTTGACTAGTCTAACAATAATAACTAGACACAATTCATAAAAGTGGCGATTTTTGGGGTACCTGCCTTAACACCATATTTCATTTTATTAATTTAGTTACCGGTTCATTTAATTAGTTTGTTGAGTGAGCCAGCCTAATTGTTTGTTCTCTTTGTATTTTCATGAAAGCACCGTCATTTTCCAAAGAAAAAAACACTCCGTTTCAATTCCGACTACGTCTCGCTAAGCGTATTCACTTTCCACCTGAAATGCGAAAAAAATTCAATAAATCTTTAATTAAAATTTACAAAAATCTTTGTATAATTTCCTGTACAAGTAATCATATATTGAAATGTACAATAGGAATTTATGGAATGATGAATGAAATATATGCAATAGTGAATACTATGAGGGATACACGTATATTAGAATGCATTAGAAATTTGACTCAATTTTTTACAAAGAATGGCACCTCAAATTGAAGAATTGAAAAAAAAAACTTATAAATATCAAAAACTTTGTAAATAGCTTAATTGTTGTGAAATTCAAAATTGCTTGAATTGAATAAATTTCTCAAAATCATTTGATAATAGCAATTGAAAATGGAAATCATGAAAGCTCAAAACTCACAAAAGCACAAAATCATAGAAATGTAAGCCAAGAGAAGCAATGGAATTGCTACCTCTATAATATCACCCTACAAATCTTCTTTAATATCACCTTAATTGCAACAACTATATTATTTCTATAATATCACTCTTTGTAATAAGTGATATTACAAAGGTGATGCAAATTGCTACTGTATTTCTGAAATATCACATTGTGAAAAAATATGATATCTATGTATGCATAATTGAAAGTACTTTTACCAAAAATTTAAAATAATTATTTTAAAGACTTATTGAAATCATTATCATGCATTCTATGGAAATGTATCATAATTTTACCAATGTGATACAATGAATGCGTAGCATAACAAGTAGTAGTCCTTAGTATTAATGGTAGCATTTGCAATATTACAATGGGAGTTATGATTTTAGTAGCATGATTGTTATATTGTTATATTGTTATTTTTTTACATTGTTATTTTATTATATTGTTAATTATAAATTTTAAAATTTTGAATATGAATTTAAATTTTAAATTTTAAAATTTTGAATTTAAAATTTAAAATTAAAATTTAAAGTTTAAAATTTAAAATTTAAAGTTTAAAATTTAAAATTTAAAGTTTAAAATTTAAAGTTTAAAGTTTAAAATTTAAAGTTTAAAGTTTAAAATTTAAAATTCAAAGTTTAAAATTTAAAATTTAAAGTTAAAATTTAAGATTTTAAGTTTAAAATTTAAAATTGAAATTTTTTTAATTTTTAGTATTTATTTGAGTAATACTTGTTTTTTTAATTTTTTAATTTTGTCATATTGTTATTTTTTTATTTATGTTATTTTGTTATATTGTAACGAAATATCAAAAATAATAAAAATGCATCTTTTTCTTTAGATGAATGATTTTTGAGCCCCCTACTTTAAGTGTGTAGCTGTTGGGAAGTATTGTTTCATGGTATGTCAGCCCTTCATAAATTCATCAAATATCATCCAAAGAATGTGAATAAATATATACACTATTAATAAACATTATAATGTTGGCAAATCTGTTGTTGATTCCATACTAAAGGCGCCGCACTCCAATGGTGTAAACCTGACAAGGAATGTGCTGACATTGCTCAAAGCGTTAAGTGATGTCAGAGAAGTTGTACGCCGATGTGGAATGATGTTGAGGAATTTGAGGGAAATACAAAAATCCAGAACATTTTGCTCAAGTATTTCCGCGCCTACTCTCTAGAAGCTCTGTCTACCTTCTCCGGAACCTCCATCTTCTGTGCCAATTTCACATCAAAATTAATCAGTCTTTCTGTAGCTGACTTGTTCATTTTCCTTTGTTGAGCTTTCTTGTACTCTTGCGGACTGCGGCGTATTGTATTCCAACATCTTCTGGCCCAAGTTTGATAGTTTCAGTGGCGAGCATGGACGTTGCTATGAGTTTCGAGTAAGTGCCATTATCCTCAAATAGGTTGTAGCATTACCAAATGTGTTGCCGTTGTTGTTTGTTTTGAAACATAGAAGCATCTGCATACATGTAGCCATTGCTCTTAAGAAATTGGTGTGGAAGTAGTTCATATTGGGTCTGTGAAGAGACGCATTTAGGTTTTCAATGTTGTAATCACAAGTGTCACAACTACTTTTCTCATTTCCGCCGAGAGAAATGCAATCTTCGGTCATGCAACCCTATATACATGTTGCTATTTTGAAGTTGGTATGTCTTGAATTCATGTTGGGTGTATGAGGAAAGGTGGTGTCTTTGTATTGTTGTAATCGCAAAGTATGCTTCCAATTATTGTTTGGAGAAAATTGTAGTCTTCGGTCATGCAACTCCATGTAAATGTTGCTCTTAAGAAATTGGTATGAACGGAATTTATGATGAGTCCATGAGAGCGCAGTGTATTTTGCATTGTTGTAATTGGAGTACGCTTCATATTTTTTACAGAGGAAATTTTAGTCCTTCGTCATGCAACTCCATGTAGATGCCGCTCTTATGAAATTGATATAGGAAGAATTCATTTTTAGTGTATGAAGAACGTAGTGTCTTTTGCGTTGTTGCAATTGCAAAATTTCCTTTTCAATTATTGTGCGGAGAATATTGTAGTTTTTGGTCATGCAACCCTCTGTAGATATTCCTCTTAAGAAATTAGTATTCAGATTTTATGTTGGGTCCATGAGGAAGCGTGGTGTATTTTGCATTGTTGTAAGCGCGAAGTACACTTTGTATTTTTTGTAGATCACATTGTAGTCTTCGATCATGCAACCCCATGTGGATGTCGCTCCAACAAAATCAGTATGAAAGGAATTCATATTAGGAAGTGCGGTGTCCATTGTATTGTTCCAATTGCAAAATACGCTTCCTCATATTTTCTCAACCGGAAAAGAGTCTTTGGTCATGTAGCCCCATGTAGATGTTGTTGAAGCAAAATTTGTGTGAAAAGAACCCATGTTAGGTCCATCTGGAAGTGCATTGTGTTTTTGAATGTTATAATTGCGAGGTATACTGCTTTGTATTAGTTATAATCAACTGTCGTGAAAAATATACAAAGTTATCATTGAGTCAACGATAACTTTTAGTAGAATTCAAAGGTGCGTTCATTTCACAATAATCAACTGTTGTGAACTATATCCAAAGTTATCATCGAGTCAACGATAACTTTTGGTAGAATCCAAAGGTGCGTTCATTTCACAATAATCCATTGTCAAGAAATATATGCAAAGTTATCATTGAGTCAACGATAACTTTTAGTAGAATTCAAAGGTGCGTTCATTTTACAATAGTCAACTGTTGTGAACTATATCCAAAGTTATCATTGAGTCAACGATAACTTTTGGTAGATTCCAGAGGTGCGTTCATTTCACAATAATCCATTGTCAAGAAATATATGCAAAGTTATCGTTGAGTCAACGATAACTTTTAGTAGAATTCAAAGGTGCGTTCATTTTACAATAGTCAACTGTTGTGAACTATATCCAAAGTTATCATTGAGTCAACGATAACTTTTGGTAGATTCCAGAGGTGCGTTCATTTCACAATAATCCATTGTCAAGAAATATATGCAAAGTTATCGTTGAGTCAACGATAACTTTTATTCAAATCCGAAGATGCGTTCATTTCACAATAATCAACTTTTGTGAAATATATGCAAAGTTATCGTTGAGTCAATGATAACTTTGGGTAGAATCCAAAGGTGCGTTCATTTCACAATAATCAACTTTTGTGAAATATATATACTAAGTTATCGTTGAGTCAATGATAACTTTTACTCAAATCTGAGGGTGTGTTCATTTCACAATAATCAATTGTAATTGCTAGCCTGAAATATATAAATGATCACTTTGTATGTTATTTTCTATCATCAAAGTTATCATCAACTCACCGATAACTAAACAATTCTAGAAATTTAGAATATGAACCTCAGTATATTGATGTGATATAGAGTTGATCATATTAGAAGACTGTTTATGAAGCATTTAGAAAGTGCCAATGGCTTTTTTTACCTTAGACCTACTACAAGCTTATAGTATTTATCATTGACTCAACGATAAACTATTCAAAATCAGATTACATTACTTTTGACATTAGATGAAAGTTGACACGATACATTTTTAAATTCTTTAGAGTCAGTCCATCTATATCTTATCTATTCTTACTTTTCATCAAGTTGATGATACATTTCTAATACTCTAGCATCATCAGTTGTTTAAGGGATGTGTATTTAAATTAATATTTTGGGTACTTTTTCTTACAGAACATTTCATACACCTGAAGAGTTTACAACTTCTGTACCTACACTACCTGAAGGAGTTTTTTAGTGTGATGGAATTCCTCGAGCAAAATGGAATACGATGCCAGTCACTATCAGAAACGATCCTGGGGATGATGTCGCAAATGCAATTTGTTATAATGTGGATCCCGAGCTTGTCATCGATACAAATGGAGAGCCTTTGGGTGATGATCGAGTGGCCATTCAAATTGCAGAGTCTTTATGTGAAGAGGAAGTTCCGTCCTCTTGGATGTGGTCAATGTGATCTTGGCACATTAAACAAGTATTTCTGAATGGTGCCAGTTTGTATGACCATAACCAAACTTACATTTACAATACAGCTGTGTCTACCGCGAACAAAAGAGTTCGTAAAGGACTTCGACGGTATGAAAGCATGCGTGAAAGGCTTGAGCCTAATCTTCCTCCAAAAAAGGAATCCCTCCTCACAATGCAGTCTATTGTTGAAGTATCAACTATAACATGTTGTGTGAAAAAGTGCTTACAGCCTTTCCCACGTGGACAAATTCAAGCCATCCGGTGCCAACTTCATGTGAATGACGGAGTGTATGCCCGCAAGAAGTGTCTTCTTGAGGTACATCGGCAAATCCACAAAGACAATGATGGCAAGCATTGTATCACCTTGAAAGGAAGGGAAGTGTGTCCTCTAGCTTGGTACACCATCCACGGTATATCAAAAGCAACTTTCTATAGGTACAAGGAAATGGCTAGAGCTAGGAAGCAAGCAGAGGGGCACGGGAATTCGGGGTCCAAGAAACCCCGTACACATACCTTGCAAGCAACTGCCATGCTTCGGACATTGCTTGTGTCGAATGCAGACAAAATGCCACATAAAACTAGGACAATGGAGTCTGGAGAGAAAGTGACCGCAATGGTTTTGCCATCATCATTTCGTTGGCGTGACCAATTGCCAATCTTCAATGAGGCCAATGCAATGTTGAATTTACAGCCAATATCATCTAGTGGCTTGAGCAACATTCGGTGTGCTTCTTTTCCAGAGTATGCACCAAAGGCTCGAGGAGATACTTTTGCGCGTTGTGGCTTGTGTGATCGATACAAGCAACTCAGATGTGCATGCACTCCATTTTCGGTTGCACAAGAAAAGTGGTCTACACTTTTAAATATTCACCTTGTAGGCCAAAGGGCACATAGAGAATTGTACTATGCAAATCGTTATATATCTGAAAAATACCCTGACAAAATGCTCACTATCATTCATGACAAAATGGATCACTCCAAGACGGCTTTGCCACACTTCTCTCACAAGACCAAGTCGATAGATCCTTTTATGAAGATGCTCATTGTTGTGACGGGTATGATAGCACATGGTCATGGTGATGTCCGATATGCACACTATGGCCTCAACATATTTCCAACAGACTCAAACCATACTGTTGGATCCATTGCAAAATTATTGCGTGATTTAGAAACACCTCCAAAGAATTATTCCCGCAATTTATTTTCAGTAGAAGAAGGGCAATCCTTGTTAACAAAGGCGCTTTTGAGTGGTTTAGAAGCTTGCTTGGATTCACTACTTCCCCCTTTTGATGAATCACTTTTGGCTCATTCTCTTCCACCAATATTAACTTTGCAGCTTGATAATTGCTCTGGAGACAACAAGAACCGATGGGTTTTTGCCTATTGCTCTTTGCTAGTGTACAAAGGCATTTTCAAGGAGGTATACATAAATTTCCTTATTGTTGGGCATACTCACGAAGACATTGATGCTCTTTTTGGTCAATGGAGCACGGAGTTGAAAATGAATGACTACCCAACACTTCCGAAGTTGATGAAATCATTTATGGATTGTGAATCACACCCTGTAATTCCTCATCTTATAGAGGAGGTTCCGAACTTCAAGACATTTGTGTATGGATATTTGGGCACAGGTGGAAATTTTTTAGAAGGTCATTTTTTTTCCCAACAGTTCAAGTTTTCTATGAATTCTGATGGATGGCCCATAATGGAGTATAAGGACCTTTGTACTGACAAGGACTGGTTGCCGGAAAATGGCAAAGGAATTTGGTTGTGGAATGAGACTGAAGATGGGCATCCTAAAGTACCCAATGGTAGTCCACTACCTCTAAAACCGGAGCAGATTAAAGCCTTTGTTGAGGTAAAGAAAGGATTAAATGGTTTCATTGCTTATTGGAACCAAATGGCCAACGACGATGCCTCTGGAGAATTTAGACGAAAAAACGATCCCATCAAGAAGTATTGGGTGGGTATTAGAGCTGCATTTGATGCACTTCTATAAGTGCGAGAGAGGCTATTAGATGCTTTTTGGCCTACTTCTAGAGTCACTCATGACGACGTTGACCGAAGGCAAAGAGATGGCACAATGAATGAAGAAGAAGCAGAGGATCGCCCCTTTATTGGACGTAGGCGTGATCGTCCTCCACCTTCATTTCGTATTGTACGTGATACGCATGCAGGTTCATTTGTTGTAGTGCGCCCTGCAGATGGTGACCCAAAGCCATTTTGGCTTGCAAGGGCGATTACAAAGCCAAATCCAGATCCATCGTACATAAAACAAATCCAAATTCAATATTGGACACCAGCTTCGGATCGAAACATTGACATGGAGACTTATGGTGGGTGGGACACAAATGGAGGGATTCAATGGCGTGAAGACACAATAATATCTCCAACATGGTCGAATACAGATTGTATTATGACAGCATGAAAGCCTAGTTTTAGAAACGGAACAGCAAACCCGCGAGCATCAATTTCGAAAAAGCAAATTGAGATCATCAAAGCATCATTGGCAGCTTTTATGGTTGAAGAAGAGACTAGTTAGAATCTTCAATCCACGGATGAAGAATTCGTACTTAAATAAGTGAAGTGTTGTTTATATAGTTGAAAATATTATTTTTAGTTTTTGCATATTTTGAGCTCTACACATGGATATATGAATGTATTAAGTTTGTTATGATACAAAAGCAATCTAGCGCCGGATGACTACTGATTTCTATCAATGAAGTCATTTTTCTTATTATGATGTTTTTGAATTCTCTGCAAATGTATTGTACAATCATAAGGGATAGAAATAATTATGTTTCTTTTTATTACAATATAGAATAAAGAGTCTTTAGACCCTAAATCTAAATACATGCAAGTCTCAATTTAATGGATTGTCTCACTTTACTGTCTTATTAATTGCAGTATTTCTATATTCATAATAAAATTTTGCAAAATTTAAATGTTCAATAAGCACTTGCCACTTTCCAAAACAATAAGAAAATGATTACACATGGAAATTGACATTTGAAAGTCTCAATATTCCCCTAATGTCTCAATTTAAGTAGAGCTTTTTCTACATTTTCAAGTTGTATGAAAATGAGACCTCACTTTGTCTCAAATTAACGAATATGGCCTTACAAGTCTTATGCATGATTGATTGTCATTGTGAAGGAAGGTATACAAGTCCGTTTACTTCAAATCCAAGCTCACATAGACACACAATAATCATTGCAAGTAAATGATGTCTTTTGCTACATTTGTCAACACCCGGTATTTCGTTTTGGTACTTAACAAAGACAACATGGACTGCATCTTGCTGCTCCAAGCTATTGCTGAGTTTCCTAGTTTGTGAATGATTTCTAAAAAAATTGACGTGTATCTAGATCTCTATCCCAATTGGCAGTAGCATAAGAGTAAAGTATGTTTTCATCACTCAATTATAACAAAATTCCATAGTCAATTGTGCAGCTTAAATATTGTAGTATTTTCTTTGCAGCTTACATGTGTGCTAATTCTAGTGTTTACATGTACTTAGAGACGTAGTTAATAACATAGCTAATATCAAGGCGTATATATGAAAGATAGATGAAGCTACCCACTAGTGAATGATACGTTGCTGGATCCACACTTGTAGTTCCCATCTTCTGTTGGAGATGTGTCTTGGGGTTGAGCGGAAGCTTTGGGGAGTTACAATTTGCCAATCCAAACTTTTTCAAGAATTTGAGGATGTAACCTTTTTTATTTATGAAAATGTTGTTATCATGTCTGTATATTTTGACCCCAAAATAGTTACTAGCTTCACCCATGTCTATCATTTATTCGTTTGGAATTCCATTTGTAGTTGTTTTTTGAGCAAATTGATTTCCTACTAGCCATTTCCAATGATTAGGAGGTTGTCCACGTATAGCAGCAAGATCATTAACTTTCCTTCTTTCCTAAGGAAATACCGGTTGGGGTCATTTTCACTTTGTGGCGTGCCCAATTTGGTAAGCCATGCGTTGATGCGGTCATACCATACTTGTAGAGGTTGTTTAAAGCTATAGATGGCTATGTTAATCTTACAAACCTTTATTGTATCACTAGCTTTGCGGAACCCATTGAGAGTTTTTATTAAGATGTCTTCATTGATGGTTTCGTTTAAAAAAGCGGTAATTACCTCCATTTGTAACAACGGTCAATTGTGTTTTGCCACTAGTGCCAATACGAGAAGGATGGTCGACCATTTTACTATTGGCGCAAATATATCATGGTTGTCCACGCCTTCTCTTTGCTGGAATCTTCTTGCAACTATTCTGGCCTTAAGCTTGTGAATTGTTCCACTTGCATTCTTTTTAATTTTAAACAACCACTTTGTTGTTATGGGCTTCTCATGTTCAAGGCAATCTACTATACTCTATGTTTTGTTTTTTTAATATTGAGTCAATTTCACTCTGAACAACAGTCCTCCATTTAAATTGCTTGATTGCAACTAGAAAATCTATAGGCTCTTCTTGCAATTTGGATAGTAGAGACCAAAAGTCTTTGAATCTTGTCAATGGCTTTTTGTGTTGGCTTGGATATGGCCACACAGTAGGTCTAGTTTGTCAATCACTTGGCACAAGTCTCGTACAATTATTAGCAGATTCTTGGAGTGAGAAGTTGATGTCATAGGGGTTGTTCAATACAAGTGATGATCAACACTATCAATGAGTTGATAGTTTGAGGATTCTAGTTGGTTGTTAAAGTCGAGCAAATTATATTGGAGTGATTGGCCTACATCAAGTTTAGATTTGGTTCCTTGGTCTATAGGTTCTTCGTTGATTTCAATTCCTCCCCCGATGCTATTTGCCGCAAGTTCAAATCCAATATCTATTTCCACTACATCTAGATGATTGATCCCAACCTTTGATTCATCAAACACCACATCTCTATTGATCATTATTCTTTGTCTAGCATGGTTGTAAAGTCTATAGGCCTTGGTTTCATTGTTGAAGCCTATGAACATGCATTTTTGTGATTTGATGTCTAGGTTCTTCTTTTCTTCTCGTATCACATGTACGTAGGCAATGTAGCCAAAGATTTTTAAGTTGGAGACATTGGATATTGTACGTGAGTAGTGTGCTTTTGGAATTTCTCCAAAATTTGTTCTTGTAGGACTTCAATTGATAAGGTACATAGCATGCAATATAGCCTCTATCCAAAGATAAGTTGAAGGTTGCAATCATGAGAGATGCTTCTAGCTCTTTCCATAATCGTCCAATTCCTTCTTAACAAGACTCCATTCTATTGTGGAATATGAGCTTGTGTGAGTTCACGTTGAATACTGCTTATCATGCAAATATTTGAAAATTCTATTGATTTATATTTGCCTCCCCAATTTGAATGAAATGCCTAGAATTTGTTACCACTTTCACTTTGATAGAGTTTCACTTTTGCATTTTAGAAAATACATCAAACTCTTACGAGAGTAGTTGTTAGTGAATATCAATATGTAATGGGATCCACTTAGGGACAGAGACTACATGGGACCCATGAGTTTAGAGTGTACTTGTTGTCCTAGCTGTCCTAGCTTAGTTGCTTTGGTTTTTGATCGGCGCAGGAAGCAGTCCCTATGTTGTTAGCCCACTACTCAACATGAGCAAACAATGCTTTCTATTGTGAGGCTTGGCAAGCCTATAATTTTTGATGACTTTAGTAGGTGTTGCATTTGTATATAGCTCAAGTGCCTTAGATGGTGATGCCATAGGCCTGTAGTGTTGCTTCACTAGAAGAAACCCACGTTTAAGTTGATGGATTTTTCTAGACATCTAATGTAACAAGCTGTATTTTTATGTCAACAATTACATTCACCATAACATTTTCAAGTTATGATGGACATACTTGTTGACATAAAAGCACAACTAGTTACATTAAATGTCTAGAAAAATTCGTCAACTTAGATGTGAGTTTCTTCTAGTGCTTGTCTCAATTGTTAATGCAATCATGTCATTTGTGAAGTAGTATAATCCATTTGATAGATCTCTTTTTCCAGATGCCACAAATGAATGCATTTTTTATCGTCAATAACCCAACATTCTTGGCTAGAGAAAATAACTTAGTGATTAATATCGATGATAGCTCCTATTGAAATCAAATTTTTTCATACTAGGAACGTATTTAACGGTCTTGAGCTTTATTGAACCATTTTCAATGTGTACAAATCTAAAGCCAAAGCCAATGGTAGATCTAGAGCCTCTTACAAGATGGGAATCCCTTCCTTTGGTTTTTATGTCGCTAATCTCTATACCAAAGGAGCTCAAGGAGTGATCTAGTTTATGCAAATTTTAGGTGATATGGCTTGTGGACCCATTTTCTAAATACCAAGGACCATTTCACTAGTAGTAGTATGGATCATAGTAATAATAAGAGTCCTGGTCAAGTTGCAAGTCTATGATTTCAGCAAAGTTTGTATAATTTGTTGTCTTGGAAGCCTCTCTATCAAGATAGACATGTAGATTATGAGGCAACCTACAATCTCTAGCTAGGTGCCCTGGTTTATGGTAGTTGAAACATAATGTAGGCAAGCGTAGAGGTCCATAATAGTCTCTACTTGGAAATCCTCACCTTTTGAACAACTGCGGCCAACAACTCCTTTTTCAACCACCGTAATTTGAGTTCATGGTGTTTGTGTTTATTTTTGAATTTGCACTTGCTGTCAATGCCTATTCATCACCCAACTATTGGTTATAGTGTTGTTGTCAATGCACCTTGGAGAGTAAACTTGCGCTCAATTTGTCAAATGACATATTTGAGTCTAGGTGTGCTAATGTTTGTATCATACTCCCGAAAGATTGTGAAAGCCTGTTTATTATCATTTGATTGACATTTTTATCATACAATTCCTCACCCATGCTCTTGAGACAATTTTTCAATTCTTTGGTCTTTTTAATGTAAAATCCTCTATTGATCCTCCCTCATTCATCCTAAGCAACTATAACTGACCCATCAACGTCAGTATTTGCAACTGGTCACCAAAGTTAAAGTGGTCTTTGAGAATTTTCTAGATCAACTTTGGATGTGAGTGGTCTACTATAAGGTCAATTAGATCGTCGGATACTTAGAGTAACAACAATCGACATGCTAAAACTTTCTTTCCCATAAGTTGCGCCTTTGTTAGGGCCTCCCCATCTATTGTTGTTGGAAAACACGGTATGGACTTGCTTGATTTCAATGATAGCCCACTGGCCTTTTGTCCTCAACATGACTTTCATCTTCAACACCCAAATGTAGTAATTAGACAAACCCTTCAACTTGTCTCCCTCCCTGAAAGTGACACTTGTATTGTTT
Organism: Pseudoscleropodium purum; assembly: GCA_963969395.1. NCBI lineage: Eukaryota > Viridiplantae > Streptophyta > Bryopsida > Hypnales > Brachytheciaceae > Pseudoscleropodium > Pseudoscleropodium purum. The sequence goes on from OZ017798.1 coordinate 14,711,034, forward strand.
GCCCTCTTTTTCTTCTACTCCATGATTCTATTTTTGTTGTAGGAGCAACGCTTTGACTATCAAACAAAAAATCCTTCTCTCTCTCAACTTCAAATCTCGTCTCTCCTCTCTAGACTATAGATCTTGTCTTTCCTCTCTTGCTCTAATACCATGAAGAAATTCAAAGCTAATAAGAACTCAACAAACACACTAGTGTACTAAATGCTCGCTCAGTTAATGTTGATAAAAAATCTAAAGAATTATATACATGCATGCTTGAATTAGTAGCATTAGCCCCCTCATTCTAGCTTAAATGAATTGTAACTACTAGCACTACTTCCACTAATTAATTTTGTACAAGGAACAATTACAAACATATAGTCATTACAAAGCAGGTAGACGTGCTTGGATGATTGGAAAATGGACAAGGTTGAGAGTACATTCTTCAACACGGAAGAAGAAAGTTGAATTATATGTGCACAAACTAAGAAAAGACTTAGAAATAGAATATAACAAATTTTGGAACGTGATGGATATGAATGCATACTTTGGTAGTTGTGATGGTGTACTTTACAAGGCAAAACTACTTATTTGGATCACGAATGTGGTTCTTACTTTAGGGCATAGTACTTTGAAAATTGTCTATAATTGTGGGTTCATTGGATCCTATTGTAATTAGTAAAATTTCATTTATGTTTGAAACAACCATTACCAATTGATTTCTTCTTTGTTTATTAAAATGTATTATTTGTGATATCTTTTCAACAAATCAAATTTACTTATACTAATGATGGAACTATTTTTCATGCATTTTCAAGTATGAAATATATTCAACCTATCTACACACATTTGCCTTGTTGCATGCATAGAATATATTCTTAGATGTCTACAATTATAATTGCACTTCAAACAATTTGTTCAAACACTTTAGAAACAAATGGTATTGTTATCGTAAAAGATACAAATGCTATCATTCAAAAATTTTAAAAATTGTTGAATGCATTGCACTAGAATCTATAGTTAATTGTTTTTTAACATTGAAAAAGGTGCAATTTTTGATAGAGATGTAAAAATCTCAATAGCTCAAAAGCAACAACCAGAAAGTATTATTTAGATATGATATTTATTTGTATGTTCTACATGGGAGTAGAAAGTCTTGTTGCTAGATGTATTTTGTGTATAGAGACCAATTTGTGTCAATGACTTAGTGAATTATTGAAAGACTTTTAAGACTTATTTGTACTAAATTGTGCGAGAGGTTTCATGAAATTTCCTGTAAGTAATGGACATACCAATTATTTCTAGAACACTAATAGGAGGTGAAGAATGTTCTTTGATGAGTCTTTCTCAAAGTGGTATATTTTAAGTGAAAGTTGATATTAGTTACATTATATTGAATGCAATTTAATATGCTCTCTAGATCTAGAAAATATAGGGACCATTGTAGTGATTGCTAGCAATAGAAATGATGATGTTTATCTTATGGAAAGTCTTCATGTTCACTAAAGAGCAATGATAAATGAGAGTATTAATGATGTTCTTAGATGCCTAACTATATAGACATTGTAGTATAAATTGTGAGTTCCTTTCCTTGAAGGACCTCATGTTTTTTGAAACATTCTCAAGATCTAGGAATAAAATAGTCAAGAACCTTAGTATCACTTGGTGGTGAAGCGGTGCACTTCCCTCCACACCCACAAGTTGTCTTGTTAAGGATGTAAATTCATTGAAAGAAGATATGAAAGGAACCAAAGTCTTTCAAATTCTTATTTCAATTCAATTCTTGATGCTATTATATTTAAAAACCAAGATGAATTTCCATCAATCTTTCCAACATCTTGTTTTTTGATTGACACACCTAGCAACATCCATGTGGAAGTGCACAACCTCAAGTCCTATGAAAGGGGCCTTTAGCAAACCTCTTCAATGTCATTAGCTCTATGTCATCAAAGAATTTAATGTGTTTGTTGAATGTGTTGTGCTCTTTGCTCAGGAAGTAGCAGAGTGTCTACATGTCTCTGTAATTGCTTTTGCAAATTTAATGCTTTCCAGAATGCTTGGTGTCTGGAACATACCTGAAGATTTCAACTTCTATGTTGAAAGCTTCATGAGATGAGTCTGTTTTGATAATGCATGGCTTGGAATGTGGTAAAAATTCAAAAATAACCCTAGTCTGTTATGCCATAATTCTGGTTGTTCCGCAGATACAAGAGCTACCGCAAACTTATACTATTAAGAATTACTCAGTCAAGTTACAATTGGGATCTGTAAAAGGTTACAACCACTCTCGAGAGGCGTGCTGATCATGATGTGTAGGAGCTTTCATTTTGACATAACCCCGGAATTGGTGCTTTGAAGAAATGGGAGAAACTCCACCCCGGAGAGCGCCCGGGCAACGACCTCGCATGCTGGTTTGCTACCTCTGTAGCAAGGAATATGGCAGTAAGAGGTTAGTATCCGCTTCTCAATGCAACCACCATTTTAAACCCCAATTTAGGCTTCTTATTGTTTTAGCAGTTTCGAGTGGGTCATATGGAGGATTTCTTTTGTATCTCTTGACCAACACGTGCAACGTTCGTCAATGATTCTAGTGATATTAATTTTGAAACCTTCTGGATTATTTTTTCACAATATAATCAATCAAATAGGTCAATATAAATCCATAAGTTTTGTCTCCGTTACAAATTCAGGAAAGATCACTAGAATTTAGCGTCACTAATACGCAAATTCAGTGACAAAGTGTACATGCAAGTCTAATAGTCACGACCGATGTTTAGCGCAGTTTACCTATCCATATTCCCCAATGCCAAAAGAGGTGGCTGCAGGAAGAAGAGCAGAAACCGAAGAAGGAACGTCGTCCTTTGCCTCTACCTCCTGAAAAAGAGCCTCCCATCAGGACCGGTGGCGGTGCTGCGAGCGCTCAAGAGATTGACGACTTCAACGACGAGTAAACTTGATACCCTTATGCTTCATGTTATTAAAATCATCAATGCTGAAGTATCATGCATTATCAGGCAGTAGTATAGCGCTTAATTAGCTATCTGTAATGTGCTATGATTATGACATTGCTTGATTCCTTATATGATGGATTGAAAGAAACAAGAACGTCCCGATTGATCGTTTGTACTTAGTGGAATCCCAAAACGAAGTGTTCTACAAAACCTAGCTGCATGCCTCCCTGTGAATTTGTAATGCCATTTAAGACAGTTTCTAACGAAACCCTGTCAATTGCAAACTGTTTGGCTTGGTTTTGTAGAACACCTCTAGCGTGTGACTGTGTTCTCTAGTACTGATGTTGTAGTTGAATGTGCGATCTCCTATTGAATATGTGGTTTCTAAAGAAGACTTGGATGTATTGAGTTCACTATTTGGCCAATTCGATGTAGGGCCCGAGCTGCATTCGAGGCTAGTTTGGAACAATGCCCTCATTGCCGACGACGTTTTGTTCCCACGGCCTTGAAGTATCATTCGAAAGCATGCACTGCTGCGAATCCTGCCAAGCCAGCCGGCACTGGCCTTACTCCCATGTCATTAACCAATAGACTGGTTCCCGGTGCCATTGCTGGATCGCAGCATGGAAATGCAAGTACGTGGGTAATCGTTTCTTCGCATTCTAACTTTGATTTTGCTGATAAATTCCAATTTCTTTGCTTGACGTACTGATGTGAATGCACGTGACTGAATATATACGGTAGGTATTTTCGTTTACTCTTTTGTTTGTTCAAGCTCCTGAGCACGTATACACTCGTGTTGTCAGAATTTGGAACAATCTCACAGAGTTTGAAATTGGAGTGAAACAGGAGAACAACCTCCACCACTGTACAGAATGACGGGCCAATATTTGAAGCAATTCTTGAATAAGCAAGGAGCAACTGGTACAAGGTCGCCAAGGGCGGGTAGAGATCACTTGTTGCCTGCTCCGAAAGACCCTGTAAGACCAAAGAAATAATGAACTTCTCTTGTCCTAGCTTTCAATGAATTTCATTGTCCGCGAGGGTAGAGCATTTGGATATGGAGTCAACTCTACCACGCCAATCAAACTTATTCTTGCACGTGATTCACCTTCTCACAGGGTCAATCCTCGAAGTCACGCGCTGATGTCGAAACCAAGCCATGGCTCAGGAAAAATAAAGCCCAACTCATAGTCGATACTCCGGTGGAAATCAAAAGCTAATAAATAACGCAAAGGTAGGAGTTCTCCATTCTTGACTACATTGACATGAGGGGGTAGTCACACATTCTCTGAGAAGCAAAATTCCTTGAAGAATGAGAAAAGAGAAACAAATGGGGAATCATTCTGCATAAAGAAGGTGTGACACCCCCTTTTGGTGTGGAGCATGGAAATTGGAGAATGGGTATACTTGCATGACCAATGGCTGATTTAGTAACCAAATGAGTGGCCAAATTATGTTTCTTTGATGCCCACACACGAAAAGTGAAAGCCCAATTAAAAAATTCTTCAAGAAATTTTCTTCATGTCCATTCTTCACCTCTTGAGGAGAATAATAGCCATTCTCAATTCTCAAAGAAATGGACTTCGCAAGCCACAATGAGTCAATGAGAGCATTATTTTCCCATTTGATCTCCAAGAATTGAAAATGGGGTAAAGAAGGTGTGACTATCCCTATTGCCTAGGATGTTTTACAATTAACATCATACAACTCTCAAATTCATCTTGTCACTCCTTATCTCAATATCATTGCAATTAATTTCTAAAGGACCAAATGAGATCGATCTCGAGTAGTTAGACATGAAATTAGTTTTGACACAAGATGTGAACATGTACCTGTTATTGAGTGTCCGAATCAAAATGTTGGTATATTGAATTTTTTAAGCAACCTAGGCAAGTTTGGATAGTATATACAAAACTCCTTTTCTAATTTTGAGATTTGACATTTATATGTGATTTATATGATATAAGATGCAAATGCCAAAAAAATCCGTAAAAATCTCACTCTGAGAGCTTAAGTTTATTGGCCCTATTTGGTAAAGTGAAATTTTTTTTCTAACTTTGAACATTATAATCTTTCAATCCATGTTGTCAAAGCTTGCCTAAAATTTCTTCCACACATTCTTGTAGTAGTCTAGCACAAATTTGTATAAGGGAATTTTGAAAATAAACTTAAATTTTTTTCAATGAACTAAAAAATGGGAGTTTTTCACAATTTCAATCCAAAAAATATCTTGGTCCTTAAGGGTTTAAAGGTAATATTGCAATTTAGTTTTTGTAAAGTAGACAATAGTATGCAATGTAGAAAGTAGTAGTGCTCTATAAAAAGAGAGAATGTGGTATGTAGTTATAAATATAATATATGAATTTCTATAATTATTTTCAATAATGAATTTCTTATAATTATTAAAATTATAGAAGATGGTTATAGAAATGGTGGGTCATTCCAAGGTTGTTGTATAGAATTTTTCAAATTTTCAATTAGCAAGGATTATACTAAAGATCGTAGAGAAAAGATACATTATAAGGAAAGTAATATGGAAATTATACAATTTAGATATGGAATAATCATTTTTACTTGTTTATTAAACTTGAAGAAGTTGATTGTTTGCTACTACATAGGATGTGAATGTAATATGGGTAGTTGCAAAAGAGACCTATACTATTTTGCACCACAAGTAGAATTATGGAGTTTAAATCAACTATAACTTTTGCCCAATGTGTTTTTTGGAGAATTAAGCCAATGTACTTGGAATTTTTATTGAAGATGTCCAATTTGGTCACAAAAGATAAAACTTTTTATAATTAAATTTTAATTTAGCTAATTTGTCACATTTTATAGTTTAGAGGGTTTTAGTACTATGGAGTATCTTTTTTAAATGATTTAGAACTAAAATTTTTGTGGTTTATTTCCACACTAGGTAGGCATGTGGCTATTAAGGGGCACCTATAAAAATACTATTTTTTGTTTACATGTGTGCAAATAGGGGCCCCTTGTGCACACCTTCTTGAAGAATGAAAATGGTTATAAAATCATTCTTTGGTGAAATTCCTTCATCATATAGTTCTCCCAAATTTTCAATTTTAAGTTTTTTTTAAATTGTTTTTCCTATTGCTTACAAATTAAATTGTCAAAACACCTATTTTCATGACATTTTGCACTTTTCTAGTTCTCCTACTTAAAAAGAATTTCTACACTTTTCCTTTTTAGGGTACTTTTTTCTTAGAAGTGTACATTAAACACATATTTTACATTTTTTTCTAATTAAAAAGTACTCCTGAAAAAATCAAAATTGCAATGCCAAATGCTACCAAATACTAGAGGGCTTTCTTTCAACTACCCATATGAAAAAGACTTGCATCATGGTGCGAGCCATCACATTGAATTTTGATTTAAGCCTAGGAATATTAAAGCAAATTGTCTGAAATTGTGAATTAAAAACTATTAGTAGAAAGGTATTAGTATTAATTAATTTATAATCATGAATTAATGAGTTTTTTGAGAGGTGATAGAGGGAATTTAGGACAAGGTTGTTTAATCCAAAAAGTTCATATATGTAAGAATGATGAGGAAATTCTTGGAAAAATTAGGACTTTGAATGAGAAAGACATTAAGTAAAAAATGGGAAATAAAAAAAAGAAGGCAAATGGGGAATTTGATGAAAATGAAGAAACAAAATACTACAACTAGAAATCAAAAGTGAATCAAGAATTTAAAATTTTTGTACAAAAATTATAAAGCTAACTAGTAGGATTAGAAAGAAAGTTAAAACACTAACTTAGTAGTAGAAGCTTAAAGGTAGGGAAAAAAATAGAAAATTAGTGTGGATTACAATAAATCATCATATGGATGAAATTAATAGATGAAGGAACCTAGAAGATTGAAGGGGGTTCAGAGTAGGAAATTAGGATTCTCTTCTCTCTCTTGCTTGTTCCTTGAGTATATTTTCTCTTGGAGTTTGGAATGAGAAAATATATTTTTAAATTTTGAAAAGAAGTACATTTGCAAGTTAGCTTTTCAAAAAGCTAAGTTTTTCTAAAATTGGAACAAGGACATAGATGGAGTTGTTTTGGTGCAAAGAAATTAGCTGCCAAATGAGATTGAATTGCCAATTTTGATGAACAAGATCAAAAGAATAATGGGGCAAAAGGATCTAAATTTTGGAGAAGTGATACATTTATTAGTTAGCTTTCTTAAATACTTAGGATTGCCGAAATTGGAGCAAGATGGAGCAACTATTTTAGTGCATGGTGATCATTGCTTTGTTGGTTGTAAATTGAATTTGTTGCCTAAACTTGGAGAAGATTTGGTTTATGTGTTAAAGGTCTTAGGCAATTGTTCCTTGGTCCCTAAGTATTTATTAATCCCTAAAGAACCAACTTATTATTTTTAGCAACATAGTGACTTCAAATAGGTACTTGTGACTAGAAATTTGCATATTTTAAGCTAAAATTTTTAGAGAAGGTGTAGACAAGGAATATCTTTCATGTGCACTAAATTTCATGACATTTGGAAATAAGAGTCAAAAGTTATTGCATAATATATTGTTTGTTTTTCAACTTAGGCAATGTAGGCAAATAAAAAAAATCACTTTTTTCGAAGACAAAAATTTGAAATTGATTTTCTAGATTGAAAAATCCTATAGAATTGGTAGTTACAACCACTTTATAGTGTATGGTTATAGTGTATAGTGACACTATACATTGTGATTTTGAAATTAAGGATTATATAACTTTAAAATTTTCATTACCACCCCTCTCCCCCCTCTTGTAATTTTGGAAACCAACTTATTTGACAATCAATATGGGACAGTTTATCCCGTATTTGTATCCGATATTGTATTTGTATCCAATACTTGTATTCATTATATATTTAATACACATTCATATGCAATATTGTATCCGTATTCTATATCCATATTAAATATTCTATATATATTTGTATGCAATATTGTATTCTTATTTAGTATTCATTTTGTATTTCATATTTGAACAACTCAGATTAAATCTCATAATTTCAATGGCTTGTGATTTTTGAAAAATCAATGGCAATTTCGAGGGTAAGCATTTAAAAAAATCAACGACTTGTAAATTTTTTGAGAGGGGGGAAACTAATGGAAATCAAGGTGGTACACCTCTTTTCAATGGATAGCTTTGAATCATTTCATTTTGATCAACGAATCAAAAATTATGAAGAGTCTTAGTTTGCGAGTAGTTATGAATTCTCTACTATAAAATAAACTTTGAATTTATTTTAAAAAGTTTTTAACTCAATTTTCAATATTTTTTGGAAAAAAATAATATTATAGGATGTAGATTGCTTATGACAACATTAAAACTATTGGGATTGACATTTTTCAATTCCATAATTAAATTCTCAACAGTTTAGTATTTTGAATCATTCTCTTCTTTTTTCTACTTACTATTTTTTTCCTACATGTTGTACAATATCAAATCATTTGAAATTTCTTAAGCATATAGCTAATTTGTCTAGGAAAAAGAATTTAAAGAAGAACCATCATTTTGAAATTTTCTTTTTATAGAAAAGTGAGCTTGTGAAGTACAATTGCCTTGTTGTTTGTAAGAGGGTTGCTATTATGTGAGCATAGGAGTGTGAGCCTATAAGCCTAGAATACTACACATCTATGTTATAGGTGTATATACTATAGAAACCATCTATGATTATAGGATATATATGTTACAAATATCCATATTATAGGTATTTATGATACATACACCTTCTATAGTGTGTGGAATCTATATTATAGGTACCTATATTGTAGACTCAATGCTCACAAGCTCGCATTCTTGGGCTCACATACTAGCACCGTTATTGTTTGCAAGGCCAAAAAAATGCTTTTAGTGAATTAGAATGCTTACATCTTGTAATCCACATGGTGGAAATTTTTGAAATTCTTACCACATATTTTCAATTTAGCATACTACAAGAACTTATGGTTTCATATGTCAAAAAAAAAAAATTTCAAAAATTTGGTACTTCTACTAGAAATGGCAGTTATTGAGTATTTTGAGAGAAAACATAGTCAAGGAACTTAAAGGGTTAATACTATATTAAATTGAATTCTTACAAGATATGACGGGAGCATCTAATTTTAATTAACTTGTGTATTAATTATGATTGTAGTTAGATCATGGTCTTCCTTACTTAAAATAATTAGACAAAATCTAAAAATAATAATTTGTGGTGCTTAAAAAGTCCATTGCTTGGAAGGTTTAACTCATCCACATTCCCTATTAAACTCTTTTAGGGGGATTTTTGACCATCATAATTAATAAAAAACATACATAGATATATTGTATATTTTGTGAAAATTTTCATCACTTCACAAAATCAAAATTCTAATAGGGAATCCATTAGAGAGAATTTGAGGCTTGTAGAGGATTGTTTGACTTTTGGTAGCAATATAAATACAAAAAAATCATGAATTAAAATTATAAAAATATTATTTTGCCTCAAAATCTGAGATTGTATGGAAAAATAATATTATAAATATTTTTTATTATAAAATATATATTTTTTACTTCCATATATTGTATTTGCACTATCTATTGTCAAAAATCAAATGGCCCTTCGTAGGCCCCATATTTTCTTTGATGGTAGGTCTACTCTTCTATTGACCAACATGCCATTTTTTCTCCTAATACACCTATGAATTGCAACTAATATTGCCTAAAATTTTTGAATGATTTGAACAACATTGATGTATAGCATTGTTTTGATCAAAATTCTCTATTATTGTGATTGTCACCTATGCACTTTGGAGTGAAAATTTGAACAAATTTTTATTGATATAATTTAATCAATTTTAATTTGTACTAAAATTGTGGGGAGTTTATTGGTGTAAAATTTAGAATCCATGTGAGAAACGCTATGAGGTGCAGTTTATATTTTGGATTAGAAATTATAGTTTATAATATATAGAAATATAGGAGAATAAATGAAAGTAATTTTTGGACAATATAAATATGACAAGCTGTGATAAATGTTGGATTATAGATTCTTAAAATTTTACTTTGGAGTGCTAATAATGTGGATATCCAAGAAAATATAATTTGTTGGATACCAACCTTTACAAATAGGCTATGGAGCACTATCTATTGGGAATGGTCCAATGATGAATAGAAATTGTTTTGTTTGAATGCTCAATTCAAATTTTGTTCAAGGAACTTTGGTATTTTGTGGTAACCCTTAGGATTTACATTTCTTTCACCTCTTCATTTCTATTCCTTTATAGGTTTAAGGCACTAGAGATTCGTGTTTGGTTCATCTTTTTTCACTTCTTACATGACCACATCTTTTGATTTTCTTATTGGATTTTAGAATCACATTGCAAGCTTTAAGTATCTATAGTTTACAATGCAAGGTTTTGGTAGTCCCCATACATACAATTATTCTACAATTAAGGATACATTGGTTGATTTATAAGGGATGGTATGTTTAACAATGGGGTTATAGATGAAGGTTTATTCTTTGGTGACCAAGGACCCTCAAACTTAAAACTTGACATCTTCAATTATTAACCTTGGTTTTATTTGTAAATAATATATCTTCAATATATTATTAATATTTATTTATATGCTATTGATGATCATTTTATACTTGTAGTTTTCCTTGTTTGTATATTGATTGGTTTCCTTGTTGGTATAATATACAATTTTTTTGTAAGTACATGTTGATTTTTTGTTAGTGTAATATGTATTTTTTATTGTTGATGCATATAATTCATGTTTTTGATTATTAGTATGTACAAATTGCATTTCCAACGATGCATTTCTTACTATGCATGTTTTGATAATAAAACATTATTGTCATCTCTAAACCTTATTGTTTGTACATGTTGCACCCTTTAGTAACACTTATCTTTTAATTTCATCTCCAAGTGCTCCTTGTAGCACTTCACTTCTAGTGGCATTAAGGGTCACGATGACCTAACACTACACATGCCATGCACATACGACATAAGGTTTCAACTCAAGTCATGGGGTTCCCTATTCTTCTTGATTCTCAACTCTTTCTTCCTACACTTAACTTCCACAAGAAACCAAGTATGTCATTTGATGAAATGGGGAAGAACTTCCATTGATGTCCAATTACTTGGTTGCATCACTACTCCCCACCAGTGCTAACCGCCTTTGAATGGGTCCTAACTCCCAACTAGGCCCAACTACTTTCACACTGGAACTCATTCACCAAGACTCACCAATTGGGACTCACATTGTAGCCTAGTGTAGAGCAAGACACACCCAATTGGTATCAAAAAAAGTACAAGCACTCCATAGTATCACACAAGTGATGGTGAGGCTCCAACACCAACTTTACCACTGTAGCCACTTTAGTTCACTATAGCACCATTTGAGAGTGAGGAAGGAGACCACCTTCTTTATAGTAATCTTTATGAGATTTGGCAACTTCTTCATCCTTTACGTCTCCAAGAGCATTCAAGACACTCTTCAACTTGGAAGACCACTTGATTCCAAATTATTTTTCCAAAATCCAGTACCAAAGGACTTTCAATCTTCTTTCGGGATAACTTTTAGCTCAAGGCTTTAAATCCCATGCACAAGTCCATTTTTGTGATATATGCATTTGGTAGATCACCTTGAACTACTTACTTTTCCAATTCCAACAAGTTATAAGGAAGTTATGGCCCTCTAAAGATCCAAGTTCCTTGGGAGGGTACTTCTTTGAGACACTGCCTTCTTTGGATGCCTGTAACTTTCAGCTTCCAACTAATCTCCTTGGGATCCTTATCATTCTAGAAAGTTTTTCTTTTAAACTTTTTAACAATACATGGCATGCCCTATTTGGCTAAAAGAATCATCCTCAAATTCCTACTCTCACATCTACACCTTGGGACATGTCTGTACCGGATTAGAACACTACTAACTTTGAGGAGCCATATCTTTTGACTCACAATTCAGATCCTCACATTCTTTAGGCCAATGGGTGCAACTTCCTACAAGCTTTTTAAACATGTGTAGTATGCTACCTTTTTTTTATCCTAAATAAAACGCTACAATGCTCTAATTTCTCACAACTCCCAATTCCTCACACTCTCATCTCTTGCAAGGCTTAAGAAGTCACCTCCAACATCCCTCTTACTAAGGTAATATTGGCATGCCTCAAGATGAGGGTCATAATAGTACATGTGTATGTGTGTAAGGTTGTGCTATATGAATAGTTATATATTTCATCGTACAATACTTTCCATATTATTGACCATTTTGAAAACCAACCTTGAAAAATGGAGAAAGAATTATAACTCATGTCTATTGTAGGGTGGCCTTAAAAAATAAGAAAATAATTGTAAATGCAAATAGGAATTGCTTTCAATCAAACTTGAAAACAATAGGATTTTAATAGGGTGGATTATGTTCCATAAAAAAAATTACATAACTTCCATTAAATTATCCTTATTTTACAAGAAGGTGCCTTAATTTTAGTTATCAAAAAAATCTGAGGTTGAAATATGTGCCAACTTAAATTCTTTTTATTTCATAGATTTTCAATCCCATCCTAGCTCTATCATTGAATGATTTTAAGAAATTTTGACACCTAATTCAAACTTGTATATTGTCTAGTAAATGGATGACAAAGAAATTTTTGATGATGATTACATATTAAATTTGAAAGAAAACACAACATCAATATCAAATTCATGTCCATATTTGTAATCTATTAAAAAAGGTTTGAACTTTTCTAATTTTTTCACACATTTTTTGACCCTTAAACCACTAAGATATATGCTATGTATAAATTATTAAGAACCATAATTTTCTCACATACAAAAATGAGAATCATAAGTAAATTTTCCTAAAACTCAAGTGTAGAAAAATTGTATTAGAGTACTATATGGAAAATTGGGAGTGTGTGGAAAATAATTTGAAAACTAGGATTGTGTAGGCTATATCGTAATGGCATTTGAAATTTTTTTAAATAGATTTTCTTAGGTCTTGTCCATCAGGGTTGAAAAACTTTGAATTTTCTTGGAGTGAAGCTTTGTTTAGTAGAGGTTAAGTAAAGCCCTCTAAAACTAGGACCTCAAAGTCATGACAACAAATTCTTCATATTGTTCTTTTGATAATAGGAGTACCAAATGATAGAAATACCAAAGAATATTAATGTGCAATTGAAATTTTAAGACTAAGAATGATGTGGACAATACTTTTGTTTTGTATGACCAAAAAATGCACAAAATTTGAATCCCCTAGAAGTGTAGTCAAGTCTATTAAAGGGTTTTTGAAGCCAAAACAAGACTGCAAGTTCTCCAACTTCAAAAATGCTATGAACGCAACCAACAATGTAGTTTGATGTAGCCAAAAGAGTGCGACTACTACTAGGATTTGAGTGTTTTATGATTGCAAAAATATGATTGAGAATGATTGGCAACTGCTTGCAATCATATTTTTGGATTCCACAACGTTTGAAAAAAACATAACTGCAAATATGACTGCCAGTCATATTTTGCCTTTGTACTTCATGGGTGTAAAGTATACATGCATGGGGAATGGCAAAATACTTCTTAAAGAACCGTAGAGAACATATTACAGGAACACCAGTCATATTTGTCAATCATATTTTTGCATATATGACTACATGCAATCATATTCTATAGTCATATTTTTGTAGGTTTACATTTTTTTTGAAGTTTTTTTTTTACAGCCTTTTAAAAATTTGGGCAACCTAAAAAAATGTAAATAAATTATTGCTCAAAATTGTAAAGTTTTAGCCATTGTTTTTGGAGGATCTTAAATCCTAATCGTCATTTTTTAGGGTTTTAAGACCCTAGCCACCACTTCATTTGCTTCATCTTCTTTGTTTTTTGTTGCTTTTTAACTCTTGTTTCTTCTTCCTCCTTTTGTTTTTTGAAATTGTTGTTGTTGTTGTTGTTGTTGTTGCTGTTTAGTTGTTGTCTCTTAATTATTGCTTCAAAATTGTTATTTCAATGTTAATGTTTCAAGATTGTTGCCTCAAGTTGAATCTTAACTCTTGCTTAATTGTTGTCTTTTAGACATTATTTTCTATTGTTTATTATTTCTTGTCTCTTATTATCTTTTATTGCATTTTAACTTATCTTATTTTTGCTTCTTATTGGTTTTTAGTTTTAGTTGCCTCTTGTTATATCTTAACTTTTACTTCTTACTATCTTTTAGTACTAACTTGAATTAAAAAATGATTCACTATAGTCATACGCTACATCAACCAAAATATGACTCACTACAATCATATCCCATATTACTCAAAATATGACTCGCGGCAGTTATATTTCATATCACTCAAAATATGACTCACTACAATCATATTCCAAATCACTTAAAATATGACTCACTATAGTCATATCTCATATTACTCAAAATATGATTCATTGCAATCATATTCCATGTTAGCCAAAATATGACTACAGTGAGTCATATTCTATGTAGGGTTTTAAAATTTTTCCTGGGCAACTCAAGAAAAAGTCAAGTCTCTAAGGATAGTTAACATATATGCCATGTTGGCAAAATACATCTAAAAATGGTTTATTATACTCCCAAATCCATATGATTGCAAATATGATTCACTAGTCATATGATTGAAAGTGAATGACTTAGCGTGAGTCATCTACAATGATTTTTGCTTGAGTCACATTTCTTGATTTTATGACTCACTGTAGTCATATTTTATAGTCATAAAACAATCATTTTCTTATAGTGCACATTTTTTTTTTAAAACTAATTTTTAAAATTTTTAAAATTTTTAAAATTACTTTATTATTATTACTTAAAATTTTGAAAGCCAATCGTACCCTTCGCTGCGAAGGAACAATGACAAAAACAAGTCCAAAATAGCCTATTATTGCCTTCAAACTTCTTCTAATGATTTAGAAAAGTGGATTGGACTATAATTCCAAGGATTCTTGGACCAATAGGCTCTACTAGCCAATCATTAAAAAAGAGCTTAAGATATGAGCTACCTTAGATTTCAAATATACTAAAATTGCGTATTACATATTTTTTTGACTACTTTTCACTTCCTACTACCTTCAAATATTGGCCTTTCAAATACAAGACATGAATTTCGAGAGATTTGTTCAAAGGCTTTTGGCTTCTATTCTAAAGAAGGCCTAAAACATACTTAATGTAAATCTCCTTGAAGTTGCTGACAAAAATGAAAAAAAATGTTCAATCTAACAATAGAAATTATTTACAATGCTTAAAGTATGATTATCTCTACAAAAGGCCAACAATGTATCAAGTAATGCCACCCAAATTTTTTTGGAAAGTGTGCAACAAATGCCATGATTTAATAGAAGATTTTTCTTGGCACAAAAAAACTTTGTTTTTGTTGAAATTTGGCAACTCCACCAAATCTACTCTTTCTTCTACAAATAATTTTTTGGATTAGCAATTATGGAGATTCTTCTAGCTATTGTACATTAGGATTCTTGCAATTGGTTGAAGATCAAAATAAATTGTTGCACTAGAGTAGCAAACAAATAATCCATCATCCCAAATTATGACCCTATATTTGCTAACATGATATCTTTACGAACAATTGACCATTCTCTAAGAGCATCTCTACTAGTTTGGCTACTAAGTCCACTCCATAATTTTTAAGATGACAAACGAGCAATATATGCATGATCTTGCCAAAATATATTTTTGGTATGTCAAAAATCATATTTTTATCATTATTTTGTCAAACTCTACTAGATGCTATTACTTATCTTCAACAAGTCTCATTGATCTCATCAATGTTGAGAGTCTTTTTGCTTTTGCTCACTAGTAGATCTACGATTGGTTGGAAGTGAAAATAACAAGTTGCATGAGTGGGAGACATTAGTGATCTCTCCAAATTTTAAATACAATGCTTTTTTTTTTATCACCTATTAATAGTTAGACCATCAAAAATACTCTCACTAGTAGAAAAGGGTATCTTAAAGCACCAAGCTACAATGTCAAAACTTAGTGCTCCAAGACCATATGAACACCAAGTTGTTTCTCTTATGGTTTTAGAGCACCAAACTCTAACATTGTAGTTGGTGCTTCAAATACCTTTTCTACTAGAATCTAATGAATAAACCATATGTGAAGGTCATAAATAATAAGGAAATGTCAAAATTCAATTTGCAAATAAGATTTTGAGAGGTTTACATTACCTTAAACCAATTACATGAAAGACACACATGGCACTTTTAGACCAAAATTTTGTAATTTTTTTGGTCTGGATTTGGTTCTCGCATAGGCTAGACTTCTTCTTCAATAGCAATCAAGCTTGAGGTTTGATATGGAAGACAACCCATTTTGAACCACCCTCTATTCTTGCTATATAGATTGCTCTCTTTTAGTATAGGAAGAGATTAATAGTGACTATTATGGCACAATTTACAACACAATTATGGTGCATTGCGATTGGCTACAAGATTCTCAAGATTGCAACCAACCCTTGGTGGATTTTGCAACTAGCCCTTGGTTGAAAATAGGAAAGCCTTCTATATCAGCAGCATGGGTTAGACAAAATCTTCAGCTAAAAACTCCATAGTAATAATCTTTTGAGTAACAAAAATCTGGAATATTATTGGAAACCTTCCAAACTCTGTTTCTGCACACAGGAAAATTTCTCCACCGAAGAAACCCGCCCTGCAGATACGTGTGATTGCTTAAGTGGTCAGAAATGGGTTGCCTGACTTGCCTCCCTTAACGGGGGAGAGAGGAGGGGGGCGGGGGGAAAGAGCGGCGGAAAGAGAGCATCGCACTGTTGCAGTCGATATCGTAGCAACCAAAAGCCGCGCGATGCGGACACCCCGACCTCCACTCCAGGCAGATCCTGTAAATGTAAATGTAAAGTTTCGAATCCATTCGAAGTGTCGCTCGAAGCTGCCAAGGAAATTAGTCCGCGCCATTCTTTTGGCCCAACGAGCGGGTCTTGCGCCATGCTCATTTGCTGGCATGTCGCACTTCCAAGCTAAGTCCGCCTCAGGCACGCCACTTGCAAGCTGCTTCTAAGCCATCGTAACTTACTTACGGCGAGATTCGATGCTCCTGGCGAATGAACCTGTTCCTAGTCTGGTTGATGCAAATGGCTCGGAAAATAACAATCATTGTTTAAACTTTGTATTTCTAGGGACGAGAATTTTTCTTTCAACTAATTTTCGGGAGTCATGAGTGTGATCTAAATTTTGGACGGACGGAGCAGGACTACCGGAGAGGAGAGGCTCAATTTTCTTTTTTGAAATTGTGTGAAGAATTAGAGCGAAGATTCGGTGACGGTGTAAGTGATTATTCGCGTTCTCTGGTTTCTAATGCAACAACTATTTGAACAGGTTTTAAATCTTTATGTCGGCAAATTTGAAATTTCATAAATAATTCACATGTTGTCCAAGAAATGCTAGCTAAGAGGATGTGTGTGGAATCCTTTTTCAAATTCCATGCTACTTGGATGCTTTTATGTGCAGTTAGCTTGGCTTGAGAGATTATCGGCAAAATGCAACAGAGCGGGAATATTCCGTTTCATAGATTGACGTTCAATAGGTTGATGCAGCTGTTCCAGGCCGCAATACGGCACTTGGCCCTATTGTCGTCAAGGAGTCAACTCCAGGTCGTAACAAGAAACTGGAAGGGGAACTTCAGTTGTACAGTATGTCAGACGGAGAGGCTACAGTACCGTTGGGAAAAGCCTCCTGGAGACGCATTTGAGGGTAAGGAATCTTGGAACTCGGAGCATTGGATACCGAAAGCGGGAGCGGAAGCTCCGAAGGTAAAGGGGTGTGCAATTGATCTTCATCGGGGGTTTATCAAGTACTGGTCCGTACGTGATTCAGAAGTGTGATCAGTGTTTGCTTCACTCTGAGTATTTTTGTAAGTGGAGGGAATTTTTGAATCACTGATGAAGAGTAGAATTTCTATCACAGGTTAACTTGTTAGTCACTGCTTGAGTGCTAGCATGATGCCAATTAGGAAATAGTAATGACGTTGAACTGGAGTACAATCGACTGTAAGAGCTTACTACTGCTGAGGGAGGTGAAGCTTTGAGCACAAGTAAGAGGGGTAGGCGAGTGTTTGCTGCTATGACGATATCGTGACGTCTTATTATTCCTGTTCAGGTGTTTCCTCGTTAGAATCTTTGTTGAAAAGAACTTGGACTGATGGCCTGTGTGATGATACGATGTTCCCTACTGTGACAGGTATTCCTGTTACGCAGAACAGCAAAGAGGTTCAGGTTCTACGGGCCAAGGACTTGGTGATAGTTGCAGTGCGCATGGAAAAAATGGATTCGAGTGCGGTGCGGGTGGAGAGGATCAAAGTAGAGAACCTTGAAGACATGAGGCCGTAACGCAGTTCAAAGTGACGCACCCTGTGGAAAACATCCTTGGGAGCGGAGAATTGGAGGGGAGTCCAAGGCGGAGAAGCGGGAGGCAAAATTTGAAGTTATGGCGGACGAGGCTGCGGGGAAGGGTTTCTCAAGAGCTATATCTGCGGGACCATTAGGCACAATTGCCAGGCTATTGTGGTTTCTTTTGTTGTGTTTGATACTGTTCGTCATCGGACTTGGGAAAGGTTGTTTTTTTCATTTTGCAGTCGTTGATTTTCTGAATTTGCTTAGAATGGACCTCATCATTCTTTTTTCTCGTTTTCTCAATTTGCGATTGGTTTTGAGGTGGTTATGAGCCTTGTCGTCGTCCTCCACCTATCAGCTGAACAATGCTTCACCTTTGTTTTCTAGTAAACATTGCGCACAGACCTAACGAGATTTTTCTCACTTGTAACATAGATAACCTGCTAATATGCCGCAGGATTACGAGCAGGCTAGGTCTTAAAGGAAACCTAAATCTAGCACAAATGACAGAAAGTGAATAGGACTGAAACTCTTTGTAAGGATGTTGCCGTCAATTGTCTATAGTGGCTTAGCTGTAGGGAGTTATTGAACTGTAGAAAATTTCTATCTGTCATCTCCACTGTGCATTCTATTGTGAAGTCGAGGTTTTTCACCACAGGCTCCCTACCATGCTTTTCTCGTTAATCGAAAGACACTTTGTAATTTGATCTGGATCGGAGTGTTTTCTTACTGGGTCGAGGTGCATGGCTTGCGGATGTATGACCCACGTCCGTCTGTCGTTGTTCGACGGCAAGTCTCGTGAATCACACTTATCAGTATCCCTTTATTGTGCAGCCGCCATTTTTGGACCATTAGCAACTTTGATATTTTTTGTTGGAGACATGGCCGTGGTGATTGGACTCTGGCCAGCACACGTGGTCATGATATATCGCGCAGTTGCAATGTACGCTCTTGTGTTTTGCTACTGCACTGTTCTCACGTCTCTCTCCGCTTTTTCCTTCTCTTATTCTACCTTTTTTTTGAAGTAAATAGAAAGAAATTATATTGCAGAACTGTTATCGGCTTCCATGGTTAGCAGAGTTTTGTGTAGGTGGATAATGGGGAGCTTTATTCTTAAGCTCGGAACTTGAGCTTCATAATGTGAACTGTTTATAGGACCAAGAAGCTGGGAGTTGTATTGAAGAGTTTTCTGATATTATTGCTGCCGATTCCGCTGCTGCTCTGGCCTATTGGAGCAGGGGTTGGTAGCGTACTCGCTGGCTTTGGCTATGGAGCTGGTCAACCTTTGGTAGCAACTTTCGAAGCTGTGGGAGAGAACAGGGAAAACAAGTTCTACCACACCTTTGTGGTAAGTAGGATCCAATTTTGAATATTTAGTGGTTTTAAACCTTCACTTGAATACTTTGTGGTCTTCTTTGAAGATACGGTGGAGTGATTGATCTGGGTGCAATTTTTATGGATGAAAGTGTATGTGTGGGGTTTTAATGTCCTATCTGCAAGATATCCATTAATGCGCAAAGTTCTTGCCTTATCACAACTAATGCACTGTACGAATAAAGATATATTGGGTGTGCGAAACTAATTGTGAATCACACTTTAAATGTCCACCGCACTACAATTTGTGAGAAAATAACTGTCAACTAGACACTTGATTGGAATTTCCTAGATAGAGTCGCCTATTGTATTACCTATTGGGTGACACAACCCTAATATTGTTATTAGTGTACTGATGTTTCTGGGACATCTCAGGACGGCACTGTGAGCACTCTGACAGGATCCTTCAAATTTGTGCGGGACTTCTTTGATTTCATCTATCACTCCGTCTGTGGTTCAGTTCAAGAATTCCGTCTTGGAGAACCGAAAAATGGCAAGCCTGTCGAAGTCACGTAAAGTCTTATCCTCTTACTTTTGTCATATGCATTCAAGGTGCGATTTTATGGAATCTGTTTCTACTGTGAGAAGTTATTTTGAGTTGGATATTTAAATCAGGAGCACACACTAAGAAAGTGGCATCTTCTTGCAGGTTACACGAGCTTCCATTATGTGCTATTGTTGGATTACTAGGGATACTTGTTGACACTCCGGCGATAGGTATTGTGGCGTTGTGCAAAATGCCAATTATGCTTTACAAAGGATGGCGTCGATTACTGCTAGACTTGGTGGACAGAAACGGTTCTTGCGTGGAGGCTGCCTGTGTACCTTTTGCGGGGCTTGCGATCGTCTTTTGGCCCTTGATTGTTGTGGCATCTGCACTTACTGCTTTCCTCTGCAGCCCATTCTTTGGACTGTACAGTGCCGCCGTGGTGTATCAGGTCTGTGATTTCGTTTCCTAACACTATTTTGTTTATGTGTTAATCATAAGTTCATGAGTTTCCATGGATTGGTGTATGAATTTTTGTGGCCTTTGCTGAAAAGTGAGAATCTATTTGGAATCCTTTCTTGTTCTTCAATTTAAAACTTAAATATTTGGACTTAATGCCAAGTATTGTCCTGTTAGGAGCTGAGCCTTGAGATTTTTCATCCTGTTTGCAGGAGATGTCTTACAAATGCGGGCTAAAATACATAGTCGCTGTTGTAGCTGAATTTGATGAATACTCCAGCGATGTCCTTCATACTCATGAAGGGTCATGTTTACCAAGGTATTATCTTGCGGGCAATACTTGTGATGAAGCTTATTATCACAAGGTGATTTATTGCTGTAATGAGTTTTGTTTCTGAGATATGATTTTAACTGCTCGTTAATAGTTCATTTGATTGTTTCTGAAACTTGTTTCTTCAAAGAATTTGTTACCATTGTTGCCAAGTTACAGCACGAGTTTTCTACTTTGTGGACAGCCAGGCCCAAGTACCGAAAGAGCAAGGAAACTTCAAAACTTGATGTTGTAGCTGGAACATCAGATATTGAAAATGTGAAAGGGAAAGCTGAACAGAATCATGCACTGGAGATACCCAAACCACAGCTCAATACTCAGAAGTCCCTCCGACAGACTTTAAAAGAAGTGAAGCTTGTGCATGTAAGAAAACTTCTTTTGTGCATCTAGGTTTTCTAGAGAGCGATTTTCAAGTGTATATTATCTGTAGTGAACTGCCGTCTTGATAGTGACCATAGGGATATCATTCGAACTTCGTGTGGGTTTTTGACTTCCCAATCAATCAGTGCTGAATAAGACTGCCTGTGTTTTCACGATGTGCCGAATGGCTTGTCGATAGGGGAAGGATTTGAAGAACAAAATCTTGCTTAATATTTCCCCCATTTTATGGCACCTTGTTCTAAGGGATTACTTCTTTATGCAGATTCTCGAGAACAAGTTTGCAAGCATGGACAGGGACGGAAAATTACTGATTAATGCTGGCGTATTGACGCATTCAGATATTGAAGCTGCTATGAAGGGAGATAGGATCACGGGTAAAATCATGTTAGAGTGTCTACCAGCTTATTCCCTACTAGAAAATCTCATGCACTCTGCCAAATCGAACTCTCCTGGCATGATCTTATGTAAGTTTACGGTTACAAGTTGATATTCTCTGGAGGAACCAACCGGTTCACCTTGTTTGTAAACATGAAATGCTCGTTAATGTCACGTTCTATTGTTCATCATATCTCGTAGTAAGAAGATTTAAGAATCGCAAACCCGAACTACAATGAGAGCACATTGTCTGGTCAATTTGTTCTTGCTGCGGATTGAGTATGTCTTCAGAGTCTTCCATTGTTGATACGGGCTTAATCAAAGTTTAAAGGTGTCTGCTCACATTTAACGAGTTCTTGGGTATGATTAGTGCGTCTCCGTCGTCTTCCTCCGATTGTTTGCTGAAGTGGTTCTAGACTTCAATGACATTATTGACCAATGCTGAACTTGCCTGGACAGTGGATGGAACAGAAGTCACCATGTCTAACAGACCCAGCGATCGGCTAGCAGAATGGTTCTTTGAGCCACTTCTGACTCTTAAAGATCAATTGCGAGCAGCTCACCTTCAGGAAAGTGAGGAGCATTATCTTGAAAAGCTTATTCTAATGGGGGGCGACACTGAGCTAATGGGCAGCTGGCAAAATGGTGGTGTAGAACCTGAGAATGACATGAGGAGAGGTGAACTGCAAGCACTAGCCCGTCGGTAAGCTTGACTTTGCGGATCACAAACGCTCCTATACATCAAATTTCTTTAGTATAGTTGTAGTAATTAACCTCACGCAATTTCATAATTTAATGTCCACTTCAGCAGTGACCAAAATGTTCTTAGGTTCTATACACAATTGGCCAATATTGTAATAGAGATATTCTTTGATCGTGTCAGAGTGAGGATGATGACCCTGTATCAGTAAAATGTTGGGGTCAAATTGACCGTGATTAATTTTTGCCCTCTTTTTTTCACCTAATTCATTGAAAACCCAATGAATTAAAGAATGACTCTAATATACTGACTTTTCTTCACAGGATTCAGGGTATTTCCACCTCCATTTCGCGAGTGCCTACGCACCGACGGCGACTCGAGAATCTCATGAAGTCTTTCCAGGCATATGTGGAAAACATGGACAATATTAGCGAGAATTTGAGCAATCAGAAAACCCTGCCAGGCAGAAGCAAGAGCGTGAAGAAGGCCCGGAGCTACAACATTCGAAGCTTGATGAAAGAGGGTTCGAAGCGATTCCTCCCGACAACTGTCTCCGCTTCTGAGAGGCACGGTAACCCGGAAGACATCAATGCGAATGGGGATCAAGCTGTCTAGCACTTCTTTCTATTTATTTCCAGGGAATACATTCTCTATCTTGTGAGTTAGTCCTAAGCTTAACTTGTAATTTTTTTATTCTGTTGCTCTAGTGTACGAATCATCGACTAGAAGATGTTGGTCTAGGGCAGAGTGGCCAGTTAACATCTCTGTTGAGAATTGTGAAAAGAGAAAATTTTCATAGTAATAGGCCGGTCTGTGAAGCTCGTCCAGGCCGTTGTACATGTTTGCATTGAATATTATTAACATATGTGCACATAAAAATGATATTCAATTTTCCAGGAATGGTAGTTTGAGATACAAGGTCTACTTGTTACTGGTCAAAATGGTGGATCAATTTGTCAGTCCTTAATCAAAGTGAATTAGTTCAAGCTATTGTACACTATATGCACATATCGCAAAATTCCTTGCCTGGTACACATGACCTCCATACAAAAAAAGAACTAAAAGAACAAAAGCCTTCTCGTTCAAAAAGGCTACTAGAAGTGTGGGGATCCTCAGTCAGGATTGAAAACAATCCCAAACCTGTGCTATGGAACATAATCAGAAGGTAATTGCACCCAATTGTGACCTGTTTCTAAAACTAACCAATACTAATCCTTGTCTAAAATGTACAGCCTCTTTTCATGAGAGCCAAGGGTCCTGCGATCTGTGATTCATAGTGCAAGAATGTTATGCATGATGGCAGATGTGACCAAAAAAATGCCTTCGTTGGCACAGAACGTGAATGTTGAGAGCAGACATAGTGAACTACTTGGGAACTGAAGGCGACTCAGGAACAAAATCTGCAAGTAAACTCCTAATTCTAATTTCTTGCAGGACTTCCAACCGTTCCAAATCTTCAACAACAAACTAGTGAAGTACACTATTGCCATGTTCTGTAATGTACATTCCCGACACATTTTAGAGCAGTGTCGTAAGCTCACCAAACCTCCAAATCCCAAAGTCTTACAAGCTCTAGGTATAGTCCATGATTATACCGTCTAACTTGTTGCAAATTAGAACCTGGCACTACGTTATGTGCATAATTCTTAGTGTTGGGGAGTCAGAGGTTCTTACCAGCACACAGCTTCAAAATTGTAAGAAATGCTTCTAGCTGAACAGGAAGGTTTTGTGGTTTGTCGACCCAACCGAAGGCTAGAACTGCATCACCGCTCAAACCGATCAACACTGATACAAACACCTATTTCATGAGGCTCCATCTTCGTCCTTTCAAACTGTCTCCAATTAAGCCATCACGGACCGGACTTCCCTGAGAGCTAAAATCTGTGTAGAGTGAATCAGTGAAAGCATATTTGAGGAGGCCTGTAATTCTTCGAAAATGCTTAATATCCACGTTGTTGTCTACTGGGCTGATTAGATGTGGATGAGCTAGACATTATTTCAGTTTCTCTCAAAGTCGGAAAATTTTCACGTCAGGTTCACAACTCGGCATCTGTTCGTTGACAGACACCGATAGACATTTGCTTCAGAGATGACTTCTGATGTTCGTCCTGCCAATATTTCGTCTCGGAAGAGTCTGTTTTGGGGGGTCTCTGCGCAGGAACGGAACTTCACGAATCAAATGAAAAATTCGAAACACCAACTCTACACCACAAACTGGACTAATCTAAGGTAGCCGACCCATTTCCAACCACTTAGGCACCAAATTCCCGAGGCACCAAATTCTAGTGTCGACAATACTTTTGAAGTTAAATAAACCTAACCAAGCTGCTATTTTTAGTAGTTTATATTTTTGAAGAATTCTCTTTAAAGTCTAATTTTAGCATCAAAAATGAGTGATTATGATTTTTCTACTCAAGATTGGGTGCAAGGGTGACCATTGCAATCTTGGTTTTCCGTAGTATTGAGGGCTTTTGGAAATGAGTTTCAATTACACTAGATCTTTGAGAAAAAAATCCCATTAGAAACCCGTTTAAGAAAATTGTAGAGTAGATTTTGAAAAGCTATGATTTTGATTGGAGTTATGCATATTAGGCCCTTTAACCTCATATTTATTTGGTGACCAAATTTTCAGAATTTGGCATGTGAAAAAAGAATTGAAGGACTTCAAATCACTTTCATAGTTTTAACACCCTTTAATCAAACATTATAATCTTTCAATCCATAAGTGATATTGTTGTATTTTCTTTTCCTATGTGATCTCTAACATGTCTTATTTGAATTTGTATAGTTACAATTCAAAAAAACTTGATACAACTTATCACAATATGGGCTTT
The DNA here is from genome assembly GCA_963969395.1 of Pseudoscleropodium purum. Classification (NCBI taxonomy): domain Eukaryota; kingdom Viridiplantae; phylum Streptophyta; class Bryopsida; order Hypnales; family Brachytheciaceae; genus Pseudoscleropodium; species Pseudoscleropodium purum. The sequence continues at coordinate 14,736,241 of OZ017798.1, forward strand.
TTGTCAATTTAGAGCAAATTCCTACAAGCTCAAAAAAGGCCTTGGGCATTTAGGGGGTAAGCATTTATGCATATTTGGAGCACATTTTTTTTTAAATGCATTATTTTTTTCATGTATGGACTGAAATAGAATATGGAGGGATTGCATATTTTTTCATAATTTTACTATACAAAGCATAATTACTAAGACCTTTTTAGTAGAAGATTTTCTTTGGCCTATAATGGTGATATAGACCTTTCTATTTGTGACCATAGGCTAATTGCAAAATTGACCAAGGATTTGCTGCAATATCAAGAGCCTTGCAACCAATTATAATATGACACAACTATTCTAGGAACTATGACACAACTTCACAAAAAGAGAGTAGCCTATAGATTGGAAATGGGGGTTGATCAGAAATGGATTAGCTCCTATATGTCAAAATTGTACTCAAAGAAAAATATGCGAGGACAACCTGGTCACCAAAATCCATAACTCTGGGTTGTGAAAATGAAGCTCACCTCCTGTAAACCAAGAAGCAATGGGGAGTAAACAAAAAAATCCGTAATGTCCATCTATGGAATTTTTGAAGAATTCCATAGTCAATATCCAGTGATGATAGAATAGGAATGAAATTTGGAAATAAAAGACAAAGATCATGTATTATTATTAATTTAAGACCTTTGACAAAGACTGAAATCTGTAAACATGATGTACAACAGAAAAACAATTCACAGAAGTCTTTACTTTTAAAATGGCAAAGCACTAAATATTGGATGGCAAATTGCAGGTTTGAGCAAGTTGTGAGTTTCAACATGGAAAAATTAACCAATTTTGGTACACATGTTTTTAATGAAAGTTCCCAGTCAACCTATCTTCAATTCTAAAGTAGTCTTTGACATTTTCTTGAGATTTGGAATTATTCATGTAAAATATTTTCACAACTCTTTTCAAATTAAAATGAACATTTCATATTTTATATATATATAATTACGAACAAACTCTTCATGAATGTCAATCTTAAAGTAGTTGAAGATAATTCTCACTCTTTAGTTAAAAGTATCCACACAGTAAAAAGCTAAAGGGGTTAGACTCGATGAGTGGCCAAGCTCAGCCAACTAGAGTGCCACATGGCAAATATACCAAGGCCAAAAAATGGGCAGACATTATAAAATTTTGAAGAATACATAAGTGCCAAATGGTAAGTCTCGCAAGTGGCATGCTACACTTGTAGATTTTTTTTTACTCCTTTTTCAAAGTACCAATCACAATTGGCCAATGAGCTCATGGTCCTACAACTAGGCACAACAAGCTAGTTCTAGGACCACAAATACAAATCTACATACCAAATACTAATATCATTAGACAACTTGCCTTTAAAAAAAAATGTTGGCAAAATGAAGGAATAGATTCATTTGATATTTGGTGAAAAGATAGGGTGGAGAGCTTGTTTTTATAATGAGATCTATTATTTATGATGAATCCTAAAGGACATAGGATTATATGGAGATGAGAGCTTGACCACCCAATTGTTAAAATTTAGGAATTGTGTTTGAAGTTGAATTTTAGACTTCATTTGGGTAAAGTAGAATAACTTTTTCCCAAACTTGATTTTTTGTTCTTATCAAAATTGTTATTTAGAAGTTATATGCGACCAAAAGAAAAAATAAATTGTTTATAGTTTTAATATGTTATTGAAATGCACTAATCCCAATGGTGAGATTGTTTTAGCAAAAAAATTAAATTCTATGGAACTTTTTTTTTCTGAAAAATTGTGAAAATTGAGTTTAAAATAAATCTTATAAGTTATTTCTTTTTAGAATGCTCCAATTGCTTGGAAAACAAGACTCTCCTCAACTTTCTCATCACTAGTCCAAATGGAATTAGTTAAATCTTTCTATGGAGACAAAAGTATTTTTTTTATGAAAAACAAAATTTAAAAACAATTATTGTTAATTTGTATGTTGCCTAAAAAAGTTGCTTTTTGAGCTTCAAATGGCATAACTTCTTTTTGGGGGGAGTACCAATTGAAACAAAAATAATATTCCCCAAAAGCTAATATATTTTTCTATTTCCAAAAAAATTCAAAAAAATCATGTCAAAAATTGAGATTATAGAAACTTATGTGAACATTGTGATGTTCCCGCAACGGGCCACATTTCATCCTATAGGGTGGTAATTTTTAGAGGATAACAAATTGGAGTTGAAGAAGCATGCAAACAAAACACCTTCAGTTTTCTTTTTTATCTACAATATAAAGCACTTTTGATTTTGTGTAATAACATGTCAATTCTAAATACCAAGAACCGGCATAGTATACCCAAAACCAATATTAAAACATTTCACAATCAAATCTGGACAGGGCCCTTCGTATCGGACGATCCGATATCTGACCAACTCCATCGACTTAGCCACCTGGCACTCCAGTGTTTCAAGTTTCGAGTTCCAGTGTTTTGATGTCGGAATTACAATACGCATGAGTCCACATCTACGAAAACACCGTCAGATCAACGTCATCCTGTTGTTAAATTGAACTCCAAATTCAAAAATCTACGCTTTCCAAACCCAATCTACGTACCTCCGCCTGCTCAGGCTCAGAGAGGGCTTGCTGGGTCTTCGCCTCCAGATCTACCAGTTCTAGATCATGCTCCGAGGTTAACTGATTGCGCTCGCTCATTAAGTGGGTGATGGGTAAGCTTACTTATTGGTCATGAAGAATCTATAAATGGATTATAATCTAATTACAATATCAAATAAAAAAATTAATGTAAAAATGTTTTTAATTGGTAACAATGGTGGTAATTATAATGGTGGTATCTTTAAACTACCTAGTAACAATAGTAGTAATTACATTCAATTTGGTGAAATATTCAAATTAATCCTTATTAATCCCTATAGGACCGAGACCTTTTTTCTGCCAAAAAGCACTGAAAACTGCCATTTCTATAGCAAAGAGTTAAAAAAAAATTTAATTTTTTTTTCCACATCTAACCATGGGATCTTACACCTCACTAGTATAGAAGAAGTGTGGAGAAAATTTCAGAAATTTTCACTGCATAAATTGCAAGATATTTGCGTTTAAACTGGAAAAAATAAATTTTTCAGCACATTGCGGAACTAGATTTATTGACTTTGAACATTTTTAATTGAAAATTTTTGCACTACAGAGTTTTGAGCTTTGACCCCTAAATTCCCAAGGCCATTTTTCTGTCAAAAAACACTCAAAATTGTCGATTTTGCTGCATTCATCCAAGAATACCAAAAAAAAAATCATTTTTTCATAATCTAACCGTAAGATCTTGTACTTTACGTGTCTTAGCTCACATGGTAAAAATTTCTTGAAGTTTGACCGTATAGATTGGAAGATATTAGCATTCAATGTTTAAAAAGAAAGTTTTTTTAAACATTGGCCTACAATTTCAAATGACTTTGACCACCAATTGTGGAATTTTTTTTGCACTATAGTCTTTGAATTAAAAATTTCTTATAATCAAGAATTGAGTTGAAAGTCTAGGAAAAAAATTCAAAAAAAAAACACTTGATTTTCATTCTTTAAAAAAATGCTAAGTAGAAGTAGGTCCAAGATTGGAAAAAAAACTAAATTGTTAATGACTCCAAGATGGGATTGAAAGACAATAATCCCGATGGTGAGATTGTTTTAGCAATTGAACACAACATTCTCAAAAAAAAAAAATTGTGAGAAATTGTGAAAATTGCATTCAGAAATGAACCCTACAAGTTCTTTTTTCAAGAAGATGCTAAAATTGCCCAAAAAACAAAATTGTCTTTAACTTTCTCATTAGTAGTCCAAATAGAACAAATCAAAGCTTCACATGTAGACAAAAAGAAAAGATTTCAAGGAAAAAAATAATAATATTTATTACGATTTTTTGCAATTTTTTTTGTGCTACCCACCAAGTTCAGTTTTAAGCTTTTTGTGGTATAACTTTTACTCCTAGGTATCAATTGAAATAAAAATTATATTCCCATGTAGATAATCAGTTTTCCTATCTTATAGGAAAGTTTCAAAACAATTCACCAAAAATTGAAATCACAGGAATGTGCCCGAAATCTAATTTGTCCCCCGAGGTGACAATGAGAATTTAGGGGTTAAATCTGTATAGTGGAGAATTGAGTTGAGAGTCTAGGGAAAAAAAAGAAATTCAAAAAAACTTAATTTTCATTCTTAAAAGAATTGTTAAGTAGAAGTAGGTACGAGGTAGAAGGAAAATCTAAAATAGTCATATATTTTAGATGGAATTAAAATGCACTAATGCCAATGGTGAGATTGTTCAAGCAACTAAACTAAACCATGCAAAATAAAAAAAATTGTAAAATTTGTAAAATTGCATTCAAAAATGAATCCTACAAGTTATTTTTTTCAAGAAGATGTTCTAACTACTTGAAAAACAAGAATGTCCATAACTTTCTCATAACAAATCCAAATGAAATGAAACAAAGCTTTTTAGATAGACAAAAGTATAATATATGAGGAAGAAAATATTTTTTTTAAACTTCAAATTCTTGCAAATTTTTTTTATGCTGCTCAGACTGCCCCCTATCCCCTTGTTTGAGCTTATTTGGTCATAACTATTGTTTCCAGGCACCAATTGTGAAAAAAATTATACTCTTATAAAGCTTATCAATTTTTTTATCTTCAAAAAAAGTATAAAAAAATCACAACGAAAATTCAGCCCGTAGATACTTGCCTGAAATTCCATTTGTCCCCTGAAGGGATAATGGTCCTTTAGGGGTTAAATGACGCCTTCAATCATTTTTTAGTTGAGGAATGATAAAGAATCTCTCCATGCCTAATAGAAGTACAACTTTTTATTTTTGGAATTTTGTGAAGAAAAGAGAGTTTTTCTATAGTAATTTAATTCTCAATGAGTGCTTTTTCATTTTTATAAGCCAACAATTCCTATAGTACCAAAAGAGATTATTTTTTTAGTGACTAGCTCATCTTTTAATGTAAAGGTTAATGAGAAGAGCTCATAGGGAGCCTCATTCCCTATCAATTCCCATATAGGATTTGTTCCCCTTCTTGCATGCACATAAGGAAAGGGATAGGGAAGACTTAGTGGCCCTTGCAAAATCTAATGTTTGGGTATTAAGGCCAACTTTCTACTAAGCCTTGAGCTGGATGGAAGGCCATTTGGATTTGCCTTCAATCTATGGTAGTTGACCCATTTTCGACCACTTAAACGATTCCGCATATCTAGAGCATAGGTTTCTTGACTGCAGGAATTTTCACATGTATAAAAACAATGTTCAAAAGGATTCCATATTTTTCAGAATTTTATTACTACAAATTTTTTAGTTGAAGATTCTATTTGACCTATTTTTGTCATGTAGGACTTCCTATTTCCAACCATGGGTTGCTTTCAAAATAAACAAAGACTTCAACCAATTTCAATGTGCCATGATTGCGTTATAAATTATGCCATAATTAATCTCTTGCTAATTAGAAAGAGTGTAGCCTATATGACAGGAATGGATCCCTGGTTGGAAATGGGTCGGCTACCATAGTCTTAGTTTTTCCATCCAAACCCAAGTAATGTAAAGCCTTTAGGCCAAATTCGAGGGCCAAATTTCCAATTCAAGTGCTCTTAGATTTTTTCAATACTCAATAAAATAAATATGAAAATATGCATGTTTACTTCTTTTCTTCTACTTTAATTAATTAATTATTTATTCCTATTTATTTTATTTCAAAAATAAAAAAAGAGTCTTTTTATTTCTTTTTTACCTTTTTCTTTTTCTTTTTTCTATTTGGAAAAAAAGTGTGCTTTGACTTCTTTTGAACCTTTTTCTTTTGCTTGACATTGAAACTAAAGTTGAAGCCCTAGAATAGTTGTCATTTATTTTTATGAGATTTTCAAGGATTTCAAAAAATAAATAATTCTCCTTTCGCTATTATAGGGGTTTGAAAATAATCACACAACTAAACATACTATTTGAGAAAGCATCTCTTTTATTTGATCTCTTTTTTAAATCTATAATTTAATTTAATTTATTTATTTAAATGTTCAAATTTTTATTATGAGAACTTAAATGAATTCAATGGTAAATCAAGTTTTATTATATATGTTGTTTCTAGTATCATAATCTTTATTTACTACATTATTTTTTCAAATATTTGGCATCAAAATTGGTAAATTCATACATCATTCCATAGATGTTAGAGTTTGTGGTATAACTTCAACAATGACTTCCATTTACAAATTTGTGTCTAACAATAAATGTATCCAAAAACCATTGTTCTTAATCAAATAAACATCTCATGTAAATGAAACATTAAGAAAATTTTGAAGCCTGCAAGATGGCTGCTAGTTCTTTTATTTCCAGCACCTTATAGTGCAATTATAGAGAAATAAAAAAATTTGGAAAAAAAATATTTAAAAAATAGTCATTCTTATGTGCCACCGATGTGTCATCAGTAGTGTCATATCACATTCCAAATTATATATATATGTAATTTATTTCATAATTGCATTGCAATAGTGCAAAAGTAGTAACTCTCTGCAACCTTCAAAATTTTCCTAATACAAATTAGTAAACAAAAACAAATTAACCATTAGGAAAAAATGAGGCCACGGGAGGGTTGCGTATTGAGGGGGGGAATGATTTTAAATGCCAGCCTGTTGGTTGTCCATGTACGGTGTCTAATGTCCGAGTTGGTGCCAACACAACTCTAGGAAATATGAAGATTGTTTGCCAAAAATTAAGAAAATTCATTATTAACCCATTGGGCAAAGTACCAACTCATCATTTGAACATTTATATTTGAGCTAATTTTCAAAGGCAAAATGAAGGAAATTTAATCACTGATGCATAGTGAGATTAAAGTGTGGAGAGGTCATTTTTATAATGAAATCCTTTGTCCATTTTGAATCTTCAAAAGATATGGGATAGATTGAAGGTGGGAGTTTGATTGCTCATTGTCAAAACATAGGTTAAACTCTTACTAATCCTACATGAGTTGCTTTTCCTCCCACCACCCCACTTGTATAAGTATCTTTGACTTTCCACCACATTTCAAGGGCTATGAATGTGACTCATTCTCAAGGTGATTCTTTTTCAATTAGATGAGTCCTAAAACAATTTTTTTGATCTAAATTGTAGATATTTTATGTTAGATGTCGAATATGATTTATAATTTTTACTTAAGTGCCATAATCTTGAAAAATTAAATAATGATGCATTGAACTTTATTTTTGAACTTTAATTAATTATTAGGCACCAAAGTGCTAAACTTGGTATCTAAGTACGATAGTCATCAGAATAGGAAAAGAATTAAGTTTGTGATTTCATTTGGATAGGCCATTCCTGAACCCAATCATGCACTGCCTGCCCATCAAATTGAGTGGGTACAAGGGAATAGTACACTTCTAAAAAACACTAGCAACAATGAACAAGTCTTTTTAACAGCCTTCCACAGGGCTGAAACTTTTTGTAATGATTTCATGTTCAAACAAACAAAACAAAAAACTTATAAAACTTTTATTATTAAGCATGCATCAAATAAACATCTTGCATTGTTGTAAGAACAATTATACAAAACATTTTGTACATAACATTCAAGAAATAAACATCATATTCTTTGACACACTTAGCCCTAATGTTTCCAAAATATATATAAATGCAACATAGCCAGGAGGAAGTTTCTTAAGCTCACAATTAATAATATGTACCTAAAAAAAGACCTTGCATTAATAGATGGTGGAGATTTCTATAGTTCATCAAAGGAATCCAATCTGGCCATAAATAGGAATTTAGGCTACCTAAAACTCCTCATCCTAGTTATTCACTTGAAGCCGGAAAGTTTTATGCCAAAACTATACCACCTATGGTGACAAGTAGGATGAATTGTAGTTCAATATAGCCCCAAGTAAGTTATAAAGCCCTTTGGTTGGATTTGGAAAAATTAAGTTAACCCTTAAAGGACTTAATTCAATGTGAAATGGTCAAACTTCCTAGTTGAGCGAAATTTAGCCTTTTAAAATGTGTTCAAACAAAAATCTTGTATTTTTATTACTTAAAACTCTAAATTCTATATTACTATAAGAAATGTCAATTTGTTTCATAAAAACGTGTAATTGTTATCATTTTTGTTGCAAAAATTGAACATAAATGAGTAAAAATAGCAAAAAAATTCAACTTATTTGAAATTTCCTCAAGAGTTACAAGTAGCAATGAAGATTAATGTGAAAAATTTTCAATTGATTATTTTATGTTTTACACCCAAAACAATCACGACAAAGACCTTGACTATTAAACCAAATTTATCCTTTATTTAATTGATATATAAAATTTTAAAATTTTATGCTAGTGGAAAAACAAATTTTCTATTCAGTTTTCAATAATTTTGATAGAAAAATCAAATTACTGCAATTTTTTAAAGCTAAAGGTGGAAATAAAATTATATCAATTACATAATATTTGAAAATAATTTGTGATTTTTTCCATAAATGAAGGATATAATGAGAAATATAATTTTATAATTTAAATTTAAAACTCATTTTAAGAATATAAAATATGAATGAAAAACATACCATATTGTGTTATTTGGATTCTAACACATAGAACTTTCAATTGCAATAACTCTTTCAATTTTTGACATTTATCAAAATTTTAAAACGGAGTAGGAACAAAACTTATCAAGCTTCATTTTTTTTTAGGTGAAATCAAATTTCAAAAATAATTATTTGGAAAGTTACAATTGAGGTTGACTAAGACGCATCCACTTTTAGGATGCCTAAACCTTTAGAGGTTACCTTAAGTCAGTGATCCTATTGATTCAAACTTGGGGAACTTTCAATCCGGTCCCAAGTATATGCTGGCTTCATGTAATGCCAGTTCGTATGAGTCCTCCCACATCTACGGAAACTCCATCGGATAACCCTCAGCGTAAGGTCCAATTGAACTCCAAAGTCCAAAATCTACGATTTACAAACCTGATCTACGAACCTCCGCCGTGCTGCCTGCTCAGGCTCAAAGAGGGCTTGCTGGGTCTCCGCCTCCAGATCTACCAGTTCTTGATTATGCTCCGGGGTAATGTGCACAATGACCTGATTGCGCTCACTCCTTGAGTTTGTGATGGGTAAGCTTACTGATTGGTCATGAATAATTTTTGAATGGATTATAACCTACTTACAATATGGGGGAATAATGCAGATATTGATTGGTCATGAATAATTTTTGAATGGATTATAACCTACTTACAATATGGGGGAATAATGCAGATATTGATTGGTCATGAATAATTTTTAAATGGAATTTAACCTATTTATTACAATATAGAAAAAAAATATTAATATAAAAATGTTTTTAAAGAAAAAGACCTTCTTTGAATTGTTTATCAATAAGGTAGGAGGCTCGAATGTTGGAGGGTCATTTACAACCACCCATGTAGACTCACGTCCAATGGACTTGAGGTGTTCTTTAAATGGACCTTCTACAATCATTGAATGGATCAATGAAAAAAATATTATTTATTGCAAGAGCCAATCATTCTCTTTGCTTTCCCCATTTCTCTCTAGACGGTACAAGTGAATGACTTATGGAAGACCTAGGGTTAGAAATAGGGACCTATGACTCATCTTGTTTGAAATTCATAAATAATTCAAAAATGCTTCAAAAAATACAAAACGACTTGGGTTACAATCCAAATTTATTTTTATTTGTCTGAAAAATGAATTAAAAATAATCCCATCCCAAAAACCACATGAAAAAGGTGGATCAGCCCTTAAGTGCACTCTTTAAGAGCCTCCTACTTTATATGCTCAATGGTGGAAATTACAATGGTAGTAATTGCAATGGTGATATATTCAAACCAACTAAGTTAGTAACAATGGTGGTGAAATGTTCAAATTATAGGGAAGAACTGATGGGGACCGTCATTCTAGCATGGGTGAATTATGATAGAGCCACCTATTGTTGACCATTTAAGGGATTTCATATATGTTTTGGAATAGTGTAAAGCAATGTAAATTTCCATGACTTGATTAGTCCCAACTTTGACATGGAAAAAAAAAACATTCTACATTTAGTTTGAAAATTTGTTTCAACCTTAATTGCAACTATTTTTAGCCGTATAGGTTGGGGATAGGTCTTTGGTTGACAATGGGTGGTTTTACCATTTACCCCCTCACTTTTCCCTAAAGAAAAACGTTGAATTTTTTTATTGGCTACGCATAAATTTATTTTGCATATTTTGAATTCATATTTGCAGTCAGAGACCCCAAGTTTGTTATGATAAATATGGAGGATAAATTAATTATGCACAAAATAGGGGTCAGTTCACCCCCAACCCTCATCCCCTATCCCCACACAGGATTCCCTGTTCAACTACATAGGGATAGGGATAAGGAAGACCTGGTGGGGTCTGGCTCTTGCTGGGTTCGGTATCGGAAGAACAATTCGAATGAGTCCCTCCACATCTACGGAAACACCGTCGCATCACCGTCAGCGTGTTGTAAATTTGAACTTCAATTTCCAAAATCTACGCTTCCGAAACCTGATCTACGAATCTCCGACGCTCCGCCTGCTCAAGCTCAGAGAGGGCTTGCTGCGCCTCGAGATCTACCAAATTCCTGCGTCGGATCAGAATGAACGTCTGATGGAATGGAATGGAATTGTTTCCCCCGCCTGGAAATCAGTAAACTTTTGACTCTAAAAGTCCAAGACCTTTTTTGAGCTTTCTGGAATTTGCTCTGAAATAAACAAAAAGTCAACATTTTGATCGGTTTTATCAACTTTTTTAAAACTGTAACCATACAAATTCAAACGAGACCTGTTGGATATCACATGGGAAAAGAAAACACAACAAAATCACTTATGGATTGACAGATTAAAATGTTTGATCATGAAGATGTTAAAACTTAAAAGTGATTTGAAATCTTCCAATCCTCTTTTTACATGTCAAATTTAAAATTGAGGTCTTTAAAAAGTACGAGGTTAAAAGAGATAATATGTATAACCATAGTTGATTTAATTTATAGCTTCTCAAAATCTACTCAACTAGTCTTTAAAATAAATTTCTAATGCAATATTTTCTCCTAAATGTAGTGTTTTTGAGGCTCGTTTCCAGAAGTCCTCAATACTAAAAAATCAAGATTTACAAAGGATCCTCTTGTACAAAATCTATAATAGAAAAATCATAATCATTCATTTTCAAAATTAGATTTTTGGTGTTAAACCTAGAATTGAGAAATCATTTTAAAAAAAATATGAACTACTACAAATAATAATTGGTTAGATTTTATTTAACTTCAAAATATTGTAGACACCATAATTTGATGCCTTGGACATTTAGGGGTTAAATAGCAAGAAATGGCAAACACCAAACAAATATTAAAATATTTTGAAATGAAAAATCTAAGCAGGGCCCTCTATGTTCTACGAGGACCCAATATTTGACCAACTTCTAGATGTTTGCCAACTTGGCCATCTAGAACTCAGCCCTCACAGAATGTTAGTGTTTCAAATTCTAGTAGGGCCTCGCACACGAGGCTAACGAAGCTCCTAGTGAGCAAAAAGCCTAGGTTTGCCTAGTATAGAACAAACCATGCACTAAAAGAAAACAAGGGATTTTGCAACTACAGTGTGCAACTTGTTTTGTAATTGTTTAGGGCATTTACAATTAGGTGACAATTTAGAGCCTGTAGTTGCAATAGATAAATTGCAGTCCTTTACAATTTATAAATTTCAAATTCTCATATCTACCTTCTTTCTAAATTTTTGAATTTCAAATCTACCTTTTTCTAGATTTCAAAAATTCAATTTTAATTATTTTTTATTTCTATAGGTTGTAGAAATTTTAGAATTCTATCAAGATAATTCATTGTATTGTACTTCAACAACCTACAAGTCTTATATGTTCAATCTAATGGTACTCTTTGCAATTGATATGGGACAATTGATATAAGACAAATGGGAATGAACTTTGAAAGCAACTAGGAAACAACTAGTGTACGACTAAAACACAACTAGGAAACAACTATGGTCATTTTAGAGTTGCATGCTAGTTGTATAGGACACTAGTTGTTTCCTAGTCGTTTTTTGAAACTATAGAATGATTGTTTTGCAATTAAAATATTGTATGAATGTTGTAAAACAACAACATAAAACAATTACATTAGATTTGGTGTTGAAAGAGAGGATTAGAGTCACATGATAGTTGTATAGGACACTAGTTGCATAGTAGTCAATTTTGCTAAGCATGTTTTTCTTCTAGTAGGACAACCTTGATAAAACATGAGGTTGAGACCTTGCGGTAGATTTTCCAATTTTTTTGCAAATGAACAGAGATGGAGACCCTATTCAACTAAAAGTTATATTGTACCTCCATGCAAATTAGGTTGTCTCTATCCTATTTGTTTGTGCATGCAACCTTATTTGAGGTTTTAGGGTATTTGCTTGTTTGAAGGTTTTGTGTTAAATTTCTTTTGCATTGTGGAGGATTCATTATTATTTTTTGATAAAATGGAGGTTCACCAGAAGGGTTACTAACACTAATGATAAATGAAGGAGACAATAGTTCTCAAAAAATTGCAGGGGGAGGTTCTTGTGGAACTCTTGGTACTATAAAGGAGTAGAGGGATGGGACTTTTAAGTTCCTAGTAGACATATGCACAGAGAAGTACTCCAAAATTGATTGCAAGCAATTCAAGAAATCTAATTGAGAGTCATTTGCAGCCTAACTAAACACCTAATTTTTCAAATAATTTTAATAAAGTTAGCAATAAATGAGGGAGAAGTGGAATAAAATGCGATCAACATATGAAGAAGAAGAAAAAGAAAAAGAAAAGCAAGAATAAATGGGAGTGCCACCTTTGACATGGATCCCTTGGTATGAATTTTTGACAACATTTTTGGTGGCATTGCAAAAATTAGGGATATTCCTAAAGGCATTGATAAGAGCATGTTGAAACCACAAATGTGAGTGATGCTAATGAGGCCAAGTGCATGGTACTTTTCTTTGTTCCAATGCTTTAGGTTTTGTTTCTTTACAATCACAAGTGGTTAAACAACGGAAATGTGAGGGGCAAGTTAATAAGATTACAAAAATGGGAAATAAGAAGTTGGTTATGAGAAATGAATCCATAGTTTCAACCATCAAGGATTTCTCTAAGAGGATTCTAGATATTGAAAAGATAAAACTAGAAAGTAATGAGAGGCTCAATGAGAGGAGGATAGCTAGTGAAGAAAAAAGTAGGGAAATCCAAATGAGAGGACAATTGGAGATGGTAAAAATATTTGCAGAAGTTCTCAAGACATTAGAATTTCATTTTCATTTTCAATTTTGTATGGAATTTGATTTGGTTTGGTTTGATTGGATATGTTCAAAATTCCATTACATTGAATAAAAGATGTTTTTTCTACATCATTTCATGTGCATGTATATGTGTATTTGAATTTTGAGCTTTGAAAAAATGCACATGCAATGGCATTATAGTCATTCATCATTTGGATTTTCAATAACCCACTGCATAAACAATTGTTGTGTCATGATCTCTCCTCATTGCTTTGTAAATTTTCCCTCTCTATCCACGGGTAATCTTGCATTTCCAAATCCAACAAGTGGATCTTTTTGCTTGTCCACATTAGCCACATGAGGCTTCAATTAGTTCATCATGTCATAATAATTTAGTAACTAACAAAGCTATTGTAACACTAGTAGCTTTGTCAACTCTACAATTTAAATATTTCAAAATTCTCCATCTATTCTTCAATGTCCCAAACACTTATTCAATCATAATTCTTCCAAAATTTATGGAGTTGTCAAACCTTTTTTTAAGCAAGTCATTGGGTGCCTTCCAATTCTTCATTGATCAAGTTGGTATGAATGGAATACGTAGCATCACCAATCAAATAAGGAATATATCTAATACCTACAACCTAAAGCATTGGGCTTGGCGAAATTTCTTGATTTTTCAAATTCTTGTACAAATTAGACACTTTGAATTGGTCGCCATCATGCACTCTTTCAAATTGACTAGCATAAATATTCTAAACAATCTTCTATAGATCACATGTCACTTGCAACACAATGGAGTTGATTTTTTTGATTATAGAAATCATGCTACTCAAGTGATTCTCTTACTTGAATTCTCAACTAACAATATTTGTGTCCAATCAATTGCTCCACAAATGTTAGGCATTTCCATTATGTCTTCAAAACTAGAGATGGTGCTCTAGAGGTAGTCACTAATGGAAATGTTAATGTACTAGCTAAAGAATTTGTCTCCATCACAAAATATGTCACAGACTATGTCTATATATCATTGAAGCTCCAATTTTGAATTATGACTATGTGCAAATTTATAAATCATACATGTTACAATTTTTTTTCCTCCATTTGGAGTCTCACTTGGTTCATACACCTACTTCTCAAAAAAGGAGTTAACATATTCAACAAATTGTCACATGCAACAAAATTAATCTTATGAAACTTCTTGAACTTCTCTTTGTGCATTTTATCAATTGATCTCCACACTACTCTTTCTACATAGGTCCAATGTGTGGATTGCCTAGGCTCTATTTAAAAGAGTCGTGCAACATTTGGTTTCTTACGAACCTTCATTGAATTTCCATCATTAAGCTTTAATACCTTCCTACATTTTGATTTGTAAGTGAAGGAATTTTTCATTACTATAGAGAGCACCATCTGCATGACAACAACATAAGTAAGAAAAGATTACTCTATATTGTCTTTTTAAACTCTTCCAAATGTTTTTATTTTTTTTAATTTCATCCCAAAACCTAAATAAAAATCATCATTTCAGATCAAATTAAATTTAAAAAATAAATAAAAATAGACAAGTAATACTTATTTATTTTCAATTACAGAGAATGTCCATAATTCGTGAAATTTTCCAAAATTGATTAAATAGGGGTTAATCATTAATTTTTGTAACAAAAAACAATATCAAATTTTGCAATGAAAAATAATTTGAAATTGTGATATTTTATTTTATTTTGATTCTCACTTGTTTAGAAATCAATAAATGTTTCATCAATAGTTTGAATTTTTTATATCAAATTTTTAAAATACATATTATCATGCATTTTATATATATTTTTCACATTTTGTATTCACTTGTTCATTCAAGCATGAAAGTCTAAACTTTGAGGTAGAAATACCTATAAGTGTAATTTTCCATTCTCTAACATTGACCTAAAAAATGGGCTAATAAAAATGAACACTTCTTGACTCAAAATCCACAAAACTTTTTAGATGCAACCAATGACAAATGAGGAGTTTTTTGAAGCAATGAATGAGAGTCAAGGCATTTCGTGCTTTAAGGATGTTCATACAAAGTGAGTTTAGTATTACATATAGGCTACCATATGTTTTTAACTTTGAAAACTTGTAAAATATTATTAGAGTGTTGAAAATTTTCAAAATCACTTAGGTTGCATTTCTCTTGAATTTGTGAATAATCTCATCAAATTTTATTGGTCACTTGACTTGTGAGATAGTGGGATTAGCAAAAGTGTTGCTTTTATGTGTTTCTACCTTAATCTAAATTGAATACCAATTCTAATGACCTTCTTAGAAACAAATCACAATTTGTAAATGCTTTATTCAATCAGAAGGATATATTTTATATTTTAGAGTTTATTCTTAATGAACTAAAGTATTAGTTTCCAATTTTTTGTTTAAAAATGTATTGAAAAGTTAACAAAAAAACTTCTAAAATAAGGGGGGAAATACTTTAGTTCAAGTGCTACATTAGTTTTTAAGCCTTTAACAAGCTATTTTTCCACCATTCAATTAATTAAAAAAAATAAAATTTCACCACCAGTTAAGTTTTGGCCCAGACAGTTTGATTTGACTTTTCTACCAAGAACCATCCTAATTCCTGCCCAAAATACAACATGGCCAGGCTTCCCCAATTTCAGAGATCCTTCAAAGGCATAATAAGCAAACCTCTGAGCCATACACAACAGTATCAAAATTCACAATCCAAAGAAATATTGCTTGAATCCTAGATTAAGTTATTTAAGGGAGAGGCACCTGAAAGTGTCCCTGCACCCAATGGCCGTCCCTTTCTTGGAAGGGGTATCATTTCAAAACTTAAATGTGCACATACTAAACAGGGCTTATTAATCGTTGACTGACATTGTTAAGCCATGTACAAATCATTGAAATTTGTGTTTTAGAATGACGCCCCTTTCTAGAAAGGGATGCCATTGGGTGTAGGGATGCTTTCAGGTGCCTCTCCCTTATTGGCTTTGGACGGAAGGGACAGGGAGGAGCAGAAATGTTAAATATTCCCACTGTCCCGCTAATAACCTCCAAAAACCTTTTCCTATGAGGGATTAACTATATTTTTAGTCTTTCTGTAAGTTATACATGCATTCAAAAACTAGAAAAACATCTCCTACATCTATGGTAAAACAGACCATTTCGGACCTTTTACCTATTACGAATTCCTAAGAATGACCCCATTATGGTTTTCTTTTAGTGATTGAGATTTGGGCCACATTCAAAGTCTTAGCTAACTAGAATGGAGTGATTAGTGACTACAATAGGAACTTTCAAATTTTTAGTGTTAGTTCATTGTAGGAAGTGCCTTTTGGGGTCTTCTATGTTAGAAAATATTGTGACTACCATAGGTGAGTAAGATGAACATTATGGATCAGTTTTGGTTGGTTTGGGGGTAGTCTACAAACTCTTTTAGGCTGTGATGTGGTAAACACTTTAGAAATTCATAACAAATTCACACTTTGTCAAAAAAAAAATATAGTTTCAAATGCTCTCATTATTTCTATCATTTGACTATCTCTAGGGAAAAAAAAGTCAGAAAATTTCAAAAATGACAAGAGGGCACCCCCCCACCCACACACAACTTGGTTCATAAAAGGTTGTTTTACCTTAAGCTTATGCAAAATCTCCAGCTTGGGCACTATTGTTTAGGTATCCAAAATTGATGTAGAAAATGTCATATTGAACATCATTCGAAAATGATGTTAGCTCGTCATTTCTAATGATTTAAAGATTAAAAGCAACAATGGAATTTTAGAAATATCTACTCCCAATCTAAATATTCATAATAAAAAATATTGGCCCCCTTCATGAACAATTTTGATAGTGCTCAAGTGGTTATAGAATTCATTGTCAATGTAACAATGAACACAATAAATAAACAAAACAAAATGAATGTAACAAACAAAACAAAACAAAAACAAAAACAAAAACTATCTTAAGGTATTGATGTTTTGTAAATCTAAAGAAATTTGGAATTTTATTATAGGAAGACCTTATATTCTTCTCTACAAGTTTTGACTCCTTTCCAAGCAAGACTTAGTTGAAAAAGAAAGCATTTCATATCATAGGTGGAATTCTATTAGTGACAAACAAACTACAAATTTACAAACTATAATTTGATTAGAAAATTACAAGTTTCAAAATTTAGAGTGTATATTGATGTTTATGACTCTCAAAAATTGAAGATTTTGAAATTTCAACATTTTCAAAAGTTCTGGATCTTCAATTAGTCGTCACTAGAGGGACAAAGATTAACAAAGCACTAGTTCAATTTTTCAATCATTTCAAAATTTTATTTCCTACAAATTCAAATTCATGTAACAAAGTGAGTATTTAACCTCTAAAATCCATGACTATATTTTCACTGGAAACACTCCAAATTGTCATGTTTAGAAGAAGTACCAAGTTTTTTTTAAACTTTTTCTGATATATGTAACTATAGAATCTTGTAGTATGCTGAATTAAAAACACGTGGTAAAAATTTGAGATATTTTCACTGCGTGGATTGCAAAATATAAGCATTCAAATTCACTAAAATCATTTTTTCTACCGTGCAAAAAGTGCACACACACACACACACATATATATATATATGACACTCTAGAAAACCAATTTCAAATTTTTGTTTCTTCAAATAGTTTGTTTTTCTAATTTGCCTAAATAGCCCATTTCCAAAAAAAAGTAACATATTAGGCCATAACTTTTGATTCCTATTTCCAAACGCCATGAAATTTAGTGCATATGAAATGTATTCTTTATGCACATCTTATATTAAAAGTTTAGCTGAAAATATACAAATTCTCATTTACAATAGCTTGCTTAAATTATGTAAAAGAATAAAAAAATTCAACATTTTCTTGGAGGATAAAAATCCTACATTTTCACCTTGCTAGTTCTACTTTGTGGGGCGGGTTTAGTGTCCTGCTAAAGAATCTAGACAAAATCATTACTTCTTCAATGAGGCAGAAAAAGGCAAGACTAAGTAACATACCAACTCTTTCATTTGTTCCACCCTCCCCTCACACATACAAGTGAATGGCCACTGTTTTGATTGTTGTCATTGGCAAAAGCATTAGAACAACTACATCTAATTGCATCTAAATAAGCAATTGAACATTGTTCCAATTCTAAAATTATCAAAAATTTGTTGAATTCTATTGGTAGTTAAAAAAAATATTTTAGACTATCTTCTTATGCACTTTTTTGGACACCATAGTTTGTATGAATAAACTACAAACATTTAAAGTGCTAAAAATAGGTATTTAGAAAACCTAAATAACGGTAATACATTCTTGGTAAGAATTTGTGAAAAATCAATATCTAAAAAGGATTGGTATTTGAAAGGGTTCACAACTAGATTTTATTGGGCCCTTGCCTTTAGAAGGGCCCTATTGCCTTGGGGTCTAGGATTCACCCAATAATCCCACCACAAGGTTTTACCATGTTCATATGAGTACAATACTTTTAACTTGTAAAGTTAATATGCTTAAAATCATCACTAATCCTTTAGTCATATGACATCCAAAGTTTGGACAATGAAGAAAGAGTTTCTAGGGGCCCTTTTAAACACAAAATTTCTCATTCATCCTAACCATTGCTTAACTTTTTCTTTAAAGAACTTTCTATTTGAAAAATTTAATGAAATTGTAATAAATAATATTTTATTTAAAAATCATAAGTAAAAATATGAAAAAATCAAGAAGAAATTCCGGAACTATGGGGTTATGCAAGAGTTGTCACATCTAGAATCTTGCCTAGAATGGAGACATTAACCCCTAAAAGATTTTGACTATGTTTTCACCAAAACCACTCCAAAATTGCCATTTCTAGTTCAAGTACCAAATTTTAGGAAAAAAAGTATTTTTGGACACATGTAACCATAGGTACTTGTATTAAGCTAGTTTGAAAAGATGTGCAAGAAATTTCTGAAATTTCTACCGTATAGATTGCAAGATATTAGCATTTAAAGTGACAAATTTCTTTTTTTTGGCCTTGCAAAAAATTAGATAGTTGCACTTCATAAGGTCACATTTGTAAGAAAAAATGTCCAAAATGGTAGTCACTCTTTCATTTCATTTTTCAAGTCAAGTTGGCTACATTCTTGAAAAATTTTAGATCATTTGGAATCATACAACATATAGGAAAAAAATAGTAAATAGAAAAGAGAGAATGATTCAAAATACTTAATTGTTAACAATTTATTTATGGCATTAAAAAATGAAAATTCCAATGATTGTAATGTTGTAATAAACAATCTACACTTAATGTTTTATTTTTTCCAAAAATATTAAAAATTGAATTAAAGAAAGTACTTCAAAGTTTGTCAAACGGTAGAAATTCAATAACGACCTCCCAACTCATGCAAACTAAAATTCCTCATAATTTTTGACTCATTGATCAAAATAGAATGATTCAAAGCTTTTCAAGTGTATATCAATCTAGAGAACCAATTCCAAATTTTAATTTCTTAGAAAAGTGATTTTTAAAAAAGTTTTTTTTTTGCTTCTTGGTCTATCCATTAAGTAATAAAAATACATATTATACAATAACTTCTTTAACCATGTAGTCAAAAGTTATGAAAATTGTTGGCCTTGAAGATAATCCTTGGGCACATGTCATGTTAAAATTTCAAGGAAAAAGAACCTCCATTTGTAGTGAGCTACCCAAAATTGCTATGTTGCTAAAATTGTTAGTTTGGCGTTTAGGGGTAAATTATGAAGATGTCCATTTTTCAAACATTATAACCTTGTGTTGATTTATAGTACACTTGTCACTAGCTCTTAAAAAATTCGTAACTTATTCTTATATTGTCCAAATAATGCATTGGAAATTTTCTTGGGAATCCTTTTATATTTATCAATAGAAACGAATCTTGCCATTTATTACTAACTATACTTGTTTGTAATTTGTGGCAATTAAAAGTGCATATATAATCAAACATGTTCATGACATTGGTTTTGTGGGTCCCATTCTTTGACATTTCTAACACTCCGGAGTTGCTTCTCCCATTCTTGTATGCCATTTCTTTTCTTCTCTCTTAGTGGTTTTATAGATTGAGTGCGCAGGCATTGAGGTTCCCTCACAATGTTATTGTAATGTTGTTTCAAATTTGTTCCCACTATTCTAATATATTTCAAGAACAACAAGTTTTGTTTGGCGGTTACTCCAATATCCCCTAAAGGACTGAGGCCTTTTGGGGGGGTCTATATACACTCTAAATTGGCATTTCTATTACCAAGTGCAAAATTTTTAATTTTTTTGGCATATCTAACCATAAGATCTTGCACTAGACTAACAAAAGATTGTGTGGGAGAAATTCAGAAACTTTAACCATACACTTTGCAAAATATAAGTGTTTGAAGTGCAAAAAAACCAAGTTTTTGCTCTTTGATAGATCATATTATTTTGGCTTTGAATCTTATTAACTTTAAGAAAACAATTCTCCATAAATTTTGAATGAATAATTGTATATTTTGAAAATTTGAGTTGAATTTCTAAAAATTTTTTTTTTTAAAATCCCTTGATTTTTACTCTTATAAGAATTATTATATAGAAGTTGGTACTAGGCAAAAAGAAAAAAGAAATTGTTAATAGTTCTCATTTGTAATTGAAATACATTAATTCCAATAGTGAAATTGTTCTAATAAGCAAACAAAACTCTATGGAACTTCTTTTCTTATAAAATTGTGAAAATTGAATCAAAAAATGAATCCTATAAGTTATTTTTTCAAGAAGATGCAACTTCAATTGCTTGGAAAACAAGACCCTCCGCAACTTTCTCATCACTAGTCCAAATGAAATGAATCGAAGCTTTCCATGTAGACAAAAATATTTTTTATGAGAAAGAAAAATTGAAAAACAATTTCTTTCAATGTTTACAATGTGATGCCCAACAAATTGAGTTTAGGATGGCATAATTGTTTTTCCCAATCACCAATTGAAATAAAAAGTTATATTTTCCAAAAGCTAGTGTATATCTCTATTTCAAAAAATCATGTCAAAAATTGAGATTATAGGAACTTGCCTAAACTTTAGTAGTGTCCCCCAATAAGACACTTGGTCCTTTAGGGGTTAATCTTAAGATGATAATAAATTGGGGTTGAAGAAGAATGCAAACAAAATACCTTTCCTTTTATTGTTTGCAATATAGAGCACATTTAATTTTGCATAAAAAATGTAAATTTTAAATACCAAAAAATGGCAAACACGAAACCAGTATTAAACCATTTCACAATGAAAAAATCTGAGTAGGGCCCTTTGTATGGACGATCCGACATCTGACCAACTCCTGGATGTTGGCCGACTTGGCCACGTGGCACTCAGCCCTTGCAGAGCTCCAGTGTTTCAAGTTCCAGCGTTTCGATATCGGAACACGGTGAATTCGTATGAGTCCCTCAATATCTACGAAAACACCGTCTGATCAACGTCAGTATATGATCGGATTAAACTCCAAATTCAGATATCTACGGTTTTCAAACCTAATCTACGTACCTTCGCCGTGCAGCCTGCTCCTGCTCAGAGAGGGCTTGCTGGGTCTCCGCCTCCAGATCTACCAGTTCTTGATTATGCTCCGGGGTCACGTGCACAACGAACTCATTACGTTCACTCATTAAGTTAGTTATGGGAAAGCTTACTTATTGGTCATGAAGAATTTTTAAATGGATT
The DNA here is from genome assembly GCA_963969395.1 of Pseudoscleropodium purum. Taxonomy (NCBI): domain Eukaryota; kingdom Viridiplantae; phylum Streptophyta; class Bryopsida; order Hypnales; family Brachytheciaceae; genus Pseudoscleropodium; species Pseudoscleropodium purum. The sequence goes on from OZ017798.1 coordinate 14,758,163, forward strand.
ACAACCTAATTACGATAAGTTTGAAAAAATAAATAAATAACATAGCAATGTTTTTGAAAACATGACCTTCTTTGCACTCATTAAATGCTTGAGCCAATTTGTAACAATGTCGGTAAATTAATTACAATGGTAAATTAAAATTAAAAAAAAAGTTCAAGCCAACTAAGTTAGTAACAATGGTGGTAATTAAGTTCAATTTGATGAAATGCTCAAGTGAAATGTTTAACCCCAAAATGCCTAAGGCCTATTTTGAGCTCTTTGGAATTTGTTCTAAATTGAACAAAATGTCAACATTTTGATAAGTTGTATCAATTTTTTTGAATTGTAACTATACAAATTCAAACTAGACATGCTAGAGATCTCATAGAAAAAGAAAACACGACAATATCACTTATGGAGTGAAAGATTATAATGTTTGATCATGAAAGTGTTAAAACTACAAAAGTAATGTGAAGTCTTTCAAACCTCTTTTCACAAGTCAAATCTAAAAAGTTGGTGACTAAAAAAATATGAGGTTAAAGGACCTAACTTATATAACTCCAATCAATTTATGGCTTGAGTTTTTAAAAATCTACTCTACAATTTTTTTAAATGAATTTTGAACGTGATTTTTTCTCCAAGATTTAGTGTATTTGAGGCTCATTTCCAAAATTATAAAAAAAAAAAATTATTTCTTTAATTGCACCCTGGGGTTCAAAACTCATATATCTCCAGGGCTGAAATTTTTCCTAATGTCTATCCTACGTGGAGAGATTCTTTCTCATTTATCAACCAAAAAATGTCCTTAGTGTCATTTATAGGTCAATTCACATATTAAACAAGTTTTTGAAGTATAAAATTTAGTTTTTAAAAAAGAAAATTATTCTAAACAAAAATCTTATAAAAAATTGAATGAATTATAATTTAGATTTCTAATTTGCAAACAAGTTTTTTTCCCAATTTCAGTAGTTGATAGTGAACTAACCAACAATTCTCCCCAAACATTGAAGGATATTTTCACACATGATATTATTGAGGTGGGTATAGTAGTTGGGGTGCTATTTGAGTTGATACAAACTGAAAGATGATTTTATCTAGGACATATACTAGCAATCTAATACCATAACATTTTTATGGGACATCCAAAAGAATTTTTTAGAGATGAATTTATATGTTTGCTACAAGTTATCATATTTTCAAATTTTTTTGGAAAAAATTTCAACCAATTACTATGAATTTTTTAAGAAAAAAATGAAAAAAGTTCATATCATATACAAAATACACTACAAAAAATATGAAATTTTCACCATAGATATATTCAATAGTGTAACACATCATGGTATAAATTAGAGCTATCATGTCAATTTAAAATTAGAAAACCAAAAAACCAAGGTAGTCACCAAAATATTTTGATTATTGGATTAATTAGTAGATTCTTCGTTTCTATAATTAACAGTCATCATCTATTGAACCATTTTTGTTTGCAATGTCTTTAACCTTTGAGCAATGGAGGCTCCTATGACTAGGATAATCACCAAAACTGCTTTGATTTTTGAACCAATAGGTGTATTTTTTGTTTGTACAATAAATAATGAAGTCATCCATTGACCACTTTCTAATCATGTTAATTATTAATTTTTGAGCATCTATTTTTATTCTTCCAATAGCAAGGTTTTACACACATTGTAATGGCAAGGTAGGTTTTTGCATGGCCTAAACACTTCACACATAGGGGTTCTTTGACTTGACATTTAAGAAATTAGTATTTGTTTTTACTTAGTTGACTATCACTTGGTACAAAACTATATTAAGAACACTCTATGAATAATATGAAAATATCCTATGAACTTTATTTTAAGAAATGCATATAGCTCAAATTTTTCATACTTTGATATTTTCTTAAACTAGAATTGGCATGAAACTGTCAAAAACAAAAACAAATTTTATTGCTCTAATCACATTCAAAGAAGACTAAAAGTTACTAGCTTACTAAAATTTAAAGTAAATTTTAATGCTAGCTTTGTCAAGCTATTTTTAAATATAAACATTTATTTTCTAACTTCAAACTATTGAAGCCTTAATATTGTAAATGTTTGCCTTCAATTCATCATTATTTAGTTAGGTATAAAATTTATAAAATTCTTATTGTATAAAAAATCATCAAAAGACAATAAGTGCACTACGAATTCACTTAACCTCATTGCATTGCAAGAGGATGTAGAGGAAGTTGGACTTCATATTTGTTTCTTCAAATTTTCATGAGTGAATGTAATATCATTTGCTTGTGTTATTTTTTCAAAATTATAAAGTCCTCAAGAACAAATTCAATTCTTACATTAATTTTCTTAGATTTAATTTTAAATATTTTGAATACAAAGTAGTTTCATTGTATTAATTTTCACCCAGCATATTTTAAATAAAATTGATTGACAATAGTGAACTCCATCTAAAATATATTGTTGAAAAAAAAATTTAATTGAAAGGATATTCAAAATTTATGGAAAAATGAAATCCTAAAAGATTATTTCAAGTGTAATTGCTACCAACATTATAATGATCATTTGAAGGTTTATAGGTTGAAATAGGATTGATATTTTTTTAAATTAAATTGGTAATAAATCCTATATAAAAATATATTTTTATTATCCAATATTCATTATACTTTAAAAATTTATTTGATTCAATATTTCAAAAAGTAATTTAGTCAAGCTGGTTTCTATACATCTAAAGCTTGTTTAGAGTTTAAGGATTATTAACCCCAAAATGTTACGTAAAATGTAAAGAAGTTCAATTGTATATACAATGCCATTAGAATTATAGTTTTTTGAAGTACATGCATTTTTTGTAGGTTCATATTGAAATTCTAAATTTGACTATGAATTAATAGACAATATACCTTTTCTAAAAAAAAATCATTAGATAACAATAATGTAGATTAGATCTCTTAGAACATAATTTTTATCTCAAAAAGGCACTTACTATATAGACTTATAACAAATTATATGTATTTCTATATTATTTGACCCAATATTTACATTATAAGAAGCTATAATTTAAATTTAAAAACTTTGAACTTTATTCACTTATTGAACCCAAGAAATATAATTTATGGATTTCTAGTAGGTTGAACAAAGAATAGCAATGTCTTGTTTTCAACCAAAAAATTTACTAAAAGTACATTTAATTGACCATTTCATGAATATTATCAAGATATGACTTTAGAATAGGGAGTTGTTTAAATAATTTCTCAATTTTGTTTGTAAAAAATTCTTTCTTATGTAACAAAGTCATGAGAGTGTGGCTATACAATTTATCTTTTCACTTAAAGGTGTTTGAACTTGTACCTATTGAAGAAATAGAATTATCAAAATTTTCAAACATAAACTTTCAAAGTTTTTTTTTAAAATAAAATTTTGATAAAATTTGATAAGAGAATAAAAATTTGAATGCATTTGTTTGTTTATAGATACTTGAAATGATTTTTTGAGATCTTGAATTTAATAGAAAATATAAGTTGTAATTGTAGAAGTAACAAAAAATATTTGCAATCTATTTATTATCCTTTGGACAACTAACAATACAATCTACTGTACTTCTTGTTAATTATTTCCAAAAAATAAATCTCCAACTTAGCTTTTAATCTCAATTGGATGTTAGTTTTTGTATATACTATTTTGTCATTTAACATACAATCAACCAATATCAAATATATTGTTAATTTTTTGAAGCAAATAAAAATCGAAAGTTGAAAAAATATATTTATGTGTTAAAGAAAATTTTAATTCCAGAACAATTTGAAGTGTATTGACCTTGTTTTATAGGAATTTAATTTTTTCTATAGATAGAAATGTCATAAATTTTCAAATGAATTAGGCAAATGGGTCAAAAAATTTCTACAAATTGCCTAACTTATTTGGTACTCCAAAAAATGAAATAAAGCTTGTGAAACTTGTTTTGTACACCAATTGGAATTTTTGAAAATTTATAGATTTCAATAATTTTTAGCAATATAAACTTTGGGCCTATAACCATGGTTTGTTAATTTTAGAGTGATATAGCAACTTTGGTTTATGCTATGATGTTATTTACTGAAATATATACAAGTGTGGTAAAAATTTCAAATTTTAGGATTATATTTTGTATTTAATATGAATTATTTTTACTTTTACAAGAAATTAATAAAAATTAAAAAAAACATGATTGACAGGTTTGAAAATTTTATAACTTGTACTAGACATATTACTTCATTTTTGAAAAATAAATATAAAAGGTTTCATTCATATTTGGCTACAAAATGATAGCAAATGGAATAATGGATCACATTAGTCTCTTGTATTTTCTTGAAGTGTAGTTTTAGCATCAAAATTCCAATTTTCAAAATCATTTGTTATGATTTTTTAATTTTAGATTTTGTACAAGGATGACCATTAAAACCTTAACTTTTTGTAGTGTTGAGAGCTCTTGGAAATGAGCCTCAAATATACAAGATCTTAGAGAAAAATTCACATTAGAATTTCATTTTCAAAAATTGTAGAAGAGATTTTTAGAAGCCATAAATTCATTGAAATTATGAATGTTTTGTCCTTTAACCTCATATATTTTTGGTGACCAATTTTTTAGATTTGACGTGTGAAAAGAGGATTGAAAGACTTCAAGTCACTTTCACAATTTCAACATGCTCATGATCAAACATTATATCCTTTCAATCTGTAATTGATATTGTTGTATTTTCTTTTTCTATGTAATCTCTAATATATATATTTTGAATTAGTTTAAATTTGTATAGTTACAATTCAACAAGATTGATACAACTTATCAAATTAGTGCTGTTTTTTTATTCAATTTAGAGTAAATTCTTAGAAGCTCAAAAAATGCCTTGTGTATTGAGGGCTGTTATGCTTCCTAATCTCTGAGAACCATGCTCACTAGAAGCCTCTCAGTTTCAAGCCCCATTGAAGCCGCTGATTCTTTATCCAAAGGAACTCAATCACGGGGAACACCTTTCAAGGGAAACAACTTAAGTTAACCCCTTTAGAATGTTAGAATCGGCCTATGGTTTACAATACAAAAAAATCTACATATTCATCTGCCTAGCATTTTATATGGCATAGAATGCAGATTTGGCATGTGGTTTTGTAGATTGGGGCCTCAATGCTCTTCTTGTGCCCTACAACAGACAAGCCTAGAAGGGTCCCCTGTTGCGGTATGCAATGTGAAGTAGTTTAATTGCTTAAGGATCAAATTGTAAAAATTTGACTTTTATTTCATTGTGGACATTGAATCCAACCACTTCACATAGATTGGAAGGCATCTTCAACTTGGATTGAATTTCATTCGACTAGAGAAGCTCTTTATATACATATGGGGTGGTAGGAGGTAGAACAACCCATGTGTGATATATAAATTAGAATTAGTAGGAGCTCAATCACTCATAGTTAAATGAAAAGTAGGAAGTGTGTTTGAAGTAAAATTTCAGACCTCATTTAGGCATAATAAAATAAATTTTTTCAAACAACTTTGAACTAAGAAAAGTTGAAAAATAAAAATATGGCCAATTTCATTAAAATGGCGGTATTTTGTGAATTTGGCACTTTTAGCAATTCAAACCACATAGTTTGAACCGTTTTTTTGTACTAGAATCTATACAAATATTAGATTTTTGACATCTACATATCTCCTAGATATTTGAAATCTACATCATTTATAGATTTTTCATATTGCTTGGTCTAATATCTATGTTAGTCATAGAGTTCTGAAATCTAAAAGTGACCTAGATGTTAGCAATGTATACTTATCCTAGATGTCAAGGCGTGAAAATGGCATATGGAATACCGCCATTTTAACGAAATTCACCATAAATGACTTGCATTTTTAAAAATCCTTTTGAGATTGTGAGCCTCCAATCAAAAGTTAAGGACAAAATTCAAAAAAAGGTTGGAAAATTGTTTTTCTTTACGTTTTCAAACATCCTCTTTGAATTTTGTCCATAACTTTTGATTGAAGGCTTACAATCTCAAAATCTCAAAATAATGAAAAAATAGTGAAATTAGGTTGCCTTAACAATTAGGTTGCTTTATATCAAGGAAGTTACTTTACAAGTCATCAAAGTCAAAAAATATTTCAAATTTTTTTTCCATTTGCACACATAGAAATTCATTAGTTCCAATTACAACAATATCTAGTTCAAAAGTAATGCATTCTTGCACAATAATTGAAAATATTTATATAGTGTCAAAGTTGAGAAATTAGTGTGGGGCAACTATTTTGTGTATGTGAAGTGGTTGGATTCAATGTCCTCAATGAAGTAAAGGTCAAATTTTTACAATTTGGTTCTTAAGTAACTGAACTACTTCACATTGCATACCACACTAGGGGCCCTTCTTGGCTTGTCTGTTGTAGGGCATATAAAGAGTAGTGAGGCCCCAGTCTACAAAACCACACACCAAATTTGCATTTGGTGACCCCTTTTGGCATGCTTTTGTACGGATGCCCTAATCCTTCAATGCCCAAGCAATGGAGTATGTAGGATTTTTTGTATTGTAAATTGTAGGCCAGTTTGGGTTGCTAACATCCTGAAGGGGTTAATATAATGCGCAAAGTTAATTATCAAGATTCAAAGCTTAAGGTTGCAGCACCCATAACTATGAATTTAAGGGTTTTGAATATGATTTCTATTAATAGACTTCCAACAAATTATTGGGCCACCTTGGCAAGAAAAAAATAATTTGTGTACACTCTTGAATTTATTATTTGGACACTATGAAAAGAAGTTGTGAATTTTTAAAGAGTCAACTACAAATGTACCTAATACCAACAATAGGGTGTAGTACATCCTTGTAATCATATCTATTCACTTCCAAAGATTTTCCAAGATTTTAGAGATGATGGTTATGGATACACAAAAGGTTATAGGTGTTGCTACCTTATTAAACCTAATAGGCACATAATCTCAAGCAAATAGCTATACAATGTTTAATATGTAGGTGCTATTCATCTTTTAGATCAATGTGTATTTTCTAATTAAATTTGTAAGTTCACATATGTTACTTCAAGGAATTCAACAATGTTGTTGTACTGGAAACTCTACATACAATTTGAAGTTCTCAATTCAACTAAGGTAACTACACCTAATTTCAATCATTGTCTAAAACCGCATAGTCCAAATTCTTGCATAAATTATACTTCTACTATTCATAAAAGTCCATTGGTATTCATGTTTAGTTCTAGAAATACCTATGTTCAATACTTTAAAAATTTGTAGAGTTTGTTCATATGGTGTCCAAAAAAATGCATTCTTAGAGAATCTAAAATCTTCTTTTTACTTCCAATAAGACCCCACAAAAAGTTTTTCAATATAATAATAGGTACCATGTTGAATTGCTTATTTGTGCAATTTTAGATATACTTACCTTATCTTTATTGGGCCTATTGACTTAGAAAATGATAAATCCATATTTTATGGTAAAAGTTTTAGATGAAGTGATAATCATGGTGTCCCTATCTAAAGAAGAATGAGTCCTTAAATTAACAAACTTGGATCATTTAATTTAATTTTTATATTTTAGAAATATACCACCTTTGTCTCAAAATAAATTTGTGGTTTCTATTGGGAAACTAGTCAAAGTACTATATATTTATTTTGCCATTGAGGGGGTAAACAGAAAAACATCTCATCGATGAGAATTATAATGATAACGACAATCCACTATTAATAGTACACAAAGGTCTAATTGGGCACTTTGGTGCTGAAATTGAATTTTTATTTCAAATTCTCATGAGCCATGTCACCTCACACTACTCACAAGATGACATTTGGCACTTTGATTTTTACAAAAATGACAATTTAAAGTAGACCAACCCAATTTTATTCATTGCCTACTTTTGTCCTCTACTTTTGATCCCAATTGCATCTCCAAAAACATCCAAATTTGTTTAGAAAAGTATTCCAATCCTTTCATTTTTTGACAAAATTAGTGCATTAATGCCAAAAGGGATAATAGTGTATCAATCCTTTATTGGTAGGAACTTAAGTGCTAATAGATACATGGAAAGGGAGTCATGGGATTGTGTACGGGATGTTTTTGACTCCACTCTATGGGGCGGTTTCATAATTTCAAAGTAGACCACTTTAGAAATTCATGGAAATTACAATTTTAATTTGAAATCATAATTTGAAATCATAATTTCACTTGGGTTTGATTTGTGAAACAAGTGCACACCTTTGAAAAATACGTACCCCTTTCAGAATTGACCCAAAGATATTTAGATTCCAAATGAGGGTGGTAATAGGCTTGTCTACTTTATGCCCAATTTGACCTTGTTGTAGGGTATACCAAGAAAACAAGAAAGAATCCTTAAAATACTTATTTACTTTTCAAGTAAGACCCTCCTCAAACTCCTATAACATATTGTACATAAATTACATCCATACCTTAAGTTAGATTGTTTGTTTTGTTTGTTACGTTGAGATTTTCGAGATTGCAAATCTCCTTGTTACATTCTTTCTACCATCCAAAAGCCCTTTGCAAAGAAGGGTGCACTAGCTTTGTTTTGTGGCATTTGGACCTACAATGTGAAAATTATTGAATTTTGAAATTTTTATCAATTAAAAAATTAAAAAATTGCTTTTACTTTTATTTTGACTGTGGCTTTGGCATGGGACACACTAGTTATATATAACATTGTTGCTCCTCCCAACATTCTGTCCAAAGCCAGTGAGTAAATAACTTAATCTATGATTCAAGCAATACTTCTTTGGATTGTGAATTTTGATACTGTGATGTATGGCTTAGCGGTTTGCTAATTATGCCTCTGAAGGATCTCTGGAATTGGGGAAGCTCAGGCCATGTTGTATCTGAGGTAGGAATTAACCCTACTCAAAGTTTCTATTTTTAATAATTTATATATTTTTTAAAGATTCTTCCTGAAGTCTAGTTTTAGCATCAAAAATCCAATCTTGAAAATAAATGAGAGTGATTTTTCTATTCAAGATTTTGTGCAAGGATACCCATTGCAATCTTGACTTCCTGTAGTGTTGAGAGCTCTTGTAAATGAGCCTCAAATACACTAGGACTTGAAGAAAAAATCACATTCAAAACTCATTTAAGAGAATTGTAGAGTAGATTTTAAGAAGCCATAAATTGATTGGGGTTATTCATGTTAGGCCCTTACACCTCAATGACCTCATATTTTTTTGGTCACCAAATTTTTAGGTTTGACTTGTGAAAAGTGAATTCAAAATTTTTCATAGTTTTAACACCCTCATGGTCAAATGTTATAATCTTCCAACTTATAAGTGATATTGTTGTGTTTTTTCTTCCTATGACATCTCTAACATGTCTAGTTTGAATTTATACGATTACAATTCAAAAAAAGTTGATACAACTTATCAAAATGTTGGCTTTTTATTCAATTTAGAGCAAATTTCTAGAGGCTCAAAACAAGCCTTGGGCATTTAGGGGTTAAGATGGTTCTTGGTAGGAAAGTCAAGCAAAGTGTTTGGGCAAAAGACTTGACTACTAGTGAAAAAAAATTAAAAAAAAAAATTTGAATGGTAGAAAAAGAGCCTGTATTGAACTAATGTAGCACTTGAACTACAACATTTTTTCCCCCTTATTTTTGAAGATTTTCATTAGCTCTTTGATAGATTTTTAAAGAAATCATTAGAAACTAATACTTTAGTTCATTAAGAGTAAACCCAAAAATGTAAAAAATGTCCTTCATTGAATAAAATGTTAAAAATTGTGATTTGATTTGAAGAAGGTCATCAAAATTGGTATTCAATTTTAGACTTCATGAATTTTTTTTTAATAAACATGCATGGAAACATGTGTTTTGAAAACTTAGTATAAAAAAAATCAAATTAGTTAAAGAAACATTTACCGATTTCTAAACAGTGAAAGTCAAAATTTGAAATATGGATCACACTTGACTCTCATCATTTTTTCAAGATTAAGGGACATCACTTGAATACCAAGAAGTAACGCAAATCTCCAAAAATGTAAAGATTAATTACAAAATGCAAGTTGAAAACAACTAATTTAACCCCTACAGAACCAAGTAACTATTTACTGAAATCAATTTTGGTCAGATGTTCATGAAATTTTGACAAAAGATGTGAATACGTACCACCTTAGTTGGAATATAATTCTTTTTCCAATCAAAAGTTATGTTGCCCTATATTTTTTGGATAGCTCAAGTAGTCTTGGTTAGCATGTGAAAAACTCCCCTACTTTTGAAATTTGACAAATATGCAACTTACATGATACAAGGTGCAAATGTCAAAAAAATAACCATATATAGTGCAAAAATGTCACTCTAAGAGGAGTTTAGTTTGTTGTCCTTATCTGGCCAAGTTAGAAAAAAACTCTTTCTCCTAACTTCAAAGGCTCTAATCTTTCAATCCATGTGGTCCAAGTTTCTGAAATGTTTTTCCACACATTCCCATAGTAGTCTAGTATAGATTTGTGATGTTGAATTTTGAAAAAAGAAAGAGTAGGTAGGTCCTAATATGAGGTTCTATTCCATAATCTTGCTTCAAAATTACTAGTCCTTCGTTCATCCTCATCATTTTAGCCAAAATTAATCACCTTTATCTAGTTTATTGATCATTTGGGCACATAAGACTTTAGATTGTTCCATTATATTTCAAGAAATTTCATCTTGATCTTGATTTTTTTGAAAGTTTGGGGTTTTAATGAAAATATTTATTATAATTTACACCAATGTGGAGTAGCAAAGGTGTGTAGCATCAAATAAATCCGCAAATTTTCAAACAAATTGAAAATTATACCTTATTTTCACCTCATTATTCACCTTGCTTTATTTTTTTACTTTTGGTGAGCATTGTAAAACACAATCACATTCCCTCAAATTGCTTGCAATTCTCTATACCCATAGGAGCCCACCTATTTCTAATCACCCCCATTTTCAACCTGTAGATTCATTTCTTTTTGTGAAATTGTGGTGCGGTTCCCGAAGTAGTTATGGTGCATTACCATTGGTTGTCAAGCTCTCAATATTGCAATGAGCCTTGGGTTGATTTTGCAACAAGCCTGTGGTTGGAAATAGAAAAGTCTATATAACTAATATAGGTCGTACAATATAGCTCAACTAAAAAATTTATGATAATTATATTTTGAGTTAAAATTTTTTGGAAAAATATATAGTCTTTCCAAACTCTATTTCTACATTAGGGGAATTTCTACACTTAGGAAATTTGCACTCTACATGCCTGTAATTGCTTAAGTGGTTGAAAAAAGGTCGGCTCCCTTATCTAAATTTTTTTCCACAACTCACCATCAAAATTGTGATGCTTGGAACCTACCAATAAATAATGCAATAAACTCTAATTTGGAGCAGATAGTTACAAATAAAACCAAACCATACTATACTATAACAAGACTTCACTTGGTCACCACAACATGGATTAAATTTGCAAATTCCACCTTAATTATAGTAAACTTGTCAATCACTACACAAATAAAATTCAAATCCTTCATTGGATAAATATAGAGGCTTGCATGTTTTGTAATTTGACATGATTATTAAATATCATGTTAAGACTCACCTTCAAAAATAAAATGGAAAAAGATTCCTTCCTACAAATTTTATTGCAATTGAAAATTTGAAAGGCCATGAAGCTAAAATTTAGTTAAAATTTTCTTGCAACCCTTCATTGCACAACGTGCAAGTCATTGGGTGGTGATAGAAAATTTTGTTTTCATTACAATTGAATTGGTAGTTGAATTGTGTGGTTTGTGTTTGGTAACTAGAGGTTGGGATTGTTGATTGTGCGATTTTTGAATCTGTACAATAAATAGCTAGACAGTTTATTCTAGATCCTTAATGAAGAATAGTTTGTTCTTATTAATTAATAAGTGAAATTTTTTCTATTAATATTACCCCATACATTGTACTAGTGTGCCCTATGCTGTTGCCACAATCAAAATCAAAGTAAAATTAATTTTTTAATTCATAAAAACTTTGAAAATCAATAACTTTCACATTCTAGGTCCAAATGTCACAAAACAAACTTAAGCCTCTACACTCTTCCTCACTAAGGATTTTTGGCGGGACCAGGAACGTATGTGACCAAGGGATGCATGGTCCAAGAGATCTCAAGTTCTCAACGTAACAAACAACGAAACAAACAAAACATACAACCTAACTTAAGGTATGGATGTCCCTCGGTCTGTAAACTAGCCGAAGTTCTCACTTGGGTAAACTTCCAATGTGCACACTAGAGTAGGTGATTGAGGTTGAGAAAGTCGTGAAGGAAAAATACAAAGACTCTGATAGAAAATCAGGATCCATCCATACACAGAAGGTATTTGAGCACGGCGCCCCTCTCCCCACCCGGATGAGTTTGGCTTGCTCGTCCAGCAACACCCAATACTGACTCGCACTCGTATAATTGTTGGTGATTCCCGTTTGCACAACGCACAGATTGCGTCCTCCACTTTCTCTCTGAATCACGGACTGCGTATTGTTCCATCCTCCAATGATGATCACATACATGGGCTTCATGGTTTGTGGCTGGGCCGAAACCGCGATGTGGATGTCGGAGTTGCCTTCAGCGGCAAACGCGAACACGCCTTGTCCCACTTTTGGGAGCTTCCAATACTGAGCCCATGTGAATTGTCCGTGACGGGGTAAGATGGACCACTCTTGATTCATAGCCAAGTCAAGATGGATTTTCTCTTCTTCTCCCACATCCGAATGGGATGGAGAGGGCTCCAATTCATGAATCACAACATTGGAATAGGTGACGGGCACATCCCACGTTGTGAAAGAGACAAATTGGGCCTCCGAAATGAAGTAGGGATCCATGTATTGAGTGAGGAGATCTTGGTCATGAGGCTCTCCTTGACCAATTTGGATGATGCGCGTTCTTTTGTCAATGGACACCCAAAGTTTATTGGGACTCTTTGGATTGATCACGCCTAGTGTGGCCACAAATGTAAGGTTGAGCCCTTGCGCCTGTCTTCGGACAACGGATGTACCGTTCCCCCACCCACCGATGACAATCTCGTACATAGGAACGCAAGTTTGAAGAGACGTGGAGATGGCGACATGGATATCATTCGAGCCTTCCGCTATAAAGGATACAAGTCCCTCACCGGGTTTAAGAAGCTTGTAGGAACGGGTCTAAGTGTAGTGTCCATCCAAAGGGGGAATAGTCCAAGGTGCTTGTTGCTTGAGAATTTGCACACATTTCCAAAAACAACTTATTATAAGAAGATAAGAATGATCTCACAATAAATTTGAAACTTTTGTTAATTTTATACTTTTTGTAAAACATTTTCCATATGAAAATTGGACTCACAAGAATCAATCTACTAATATGTTTCAAGAAAAAATGAATCTCCAAAAATAAGGATGGCTTCAAATCTTCAATCAACTCAGCCCATTACTAGTATGAATAGGATATTGGGTTTTTTCTTAGTTTTCAATCAAATAATTTTAAAATAGTAACATATTAAAAAACACCCATTCATGTTTACACATTTTTGTATACTATTTGTTTTGAATGTATAACATACTAATAAACTTATGTATAAAGTGAAGCAAAGATACTAAGAATTTTCACCTCAATCTTGTCTCAATTTTAATCACTAAGAGTAGTCCTAAATGGTTCTATATATCATAAGCAACTCAAAAAGAATAAACGTGCCTAAGATTCATGGTACATAATGACCTCTCCTTCCTAGTTTCTCAAAGCTGCTAAAACTACTAACCTATATTTAAGGATACTAAATTCTTCCATATCCAACAACTATTAAGTGCAAATAAATAATAAGATTATAAATCAAAAGACCATTATCTTATTGAAACTCTAGTTGAGTTAACAAACTTGATCCAAATTTCCTTGGAATTTGTATTGGACATTGTAGTTTGGAAGCAAGTTCAAAATAAAATAATTATTTAAAAAGAATTCAACTTATTTCATAAATTTGGAAGTACAGATGCCTAAATTCTTCAAAATTCAATGTAGAATTGCCGAAAATGTTTGAAAATAAATGCCTTTGTTCAGCTATGTTGCTAAGCACTTCAAAGCAAAAGAAACTCACACTCAAGTGAAGAAGTGAAAGACATTTAAGCCTTAAGCATGCATATGTTTCAGAACCAAGAACTCTTGAATGCAACAAATGAATGATTCAGTGACATGCTAAATGATATTACTATTCAATTGCCAAATTTTCAGAAAATTGAAGAAAATTTTGCCGGATTTTTCATTAATTCTAGAACAATTATGTCATACTAATTTAGGAGATTTTTAATGAATTATATGACACGCTTTTGCCGAACTTGCTCTTAAAACTACGGTATCAATCACCAAATAATATATATAGGCCCAAGGAAGGCATATCTATCAATAGCAGACACTCACCTCATTCAAACGTGGGACTCTTGTGTGCTCATCCGTAATGGCAATTTCTTTTGATGGTGGACTGCCGCTTGATTCCGCGCAGATTTCATCACTCTTAATACTTGTATTCTGCAAGAACTCCACCTGTGCATAGTAAAATTCTTGGAGAATTAAAAGCAAGAAAGTGTCTCCCAATTATGGGATTATATAATTCAGGGGGTCTTCTCACTCAGGTAAAACATCACATATTGACCTTGTACGTGCACTTTTTCATAAGAGCTGCAAAATTATATGGAGAAACCTTGAACTAAACACTCCATGAACCATGTATTTCCAATGATGAAAACTTCCATGAAGTTCACTTCATATGCTATGTCTATCAAGTTCTGTCAATGAACTTTGGTGGTAATCAAGGTAAAACATCGACCTAGATGACGTTAAAGCCAATGCGGCATCCATCCAAGGATGCCGGGAGCGAGTTGAATTTTACCAGAGGTGGACTTGCATCACTGTCTGCCAACACAAGCTTGCCCAGTTGTAGACCCAGGTCTTTGGACTGCGTCTTGCTCAGCAACTTGGAGTTCACTGCCACCACTTGGTCTTCCTCCTTTTCCCCATGTACCACGCAGATGGCTCCCTCCTCCACGGAGATTTTCCATCCCACCCAAGAGGTTTGTGCATACACACAAACCTTGTCTCCACACTGGAGTGATTGGACCAATGGATCCTGCCTCCGAAGCGTGACGAGGTACACTTGGTTGTGTTGATCTGCGTGCTTCAATCGAAACAGAAACTCGGAGTGGACCTGGACGCCATCTCTCGTCACCCTCACCTCCAGATGACACGGACTGTTGTACAGACCCTTCTCTGCGGGATCAGCTTCGGAGGGGTGACTAGTCCAACCTTGGTCATGCGCCACAACACAAATGATCATAGCAACACACTCGGTCTCGCTGCAAATGGTGGTGTCCATCACGAGCTCCACTTCCCCAATGCGAACCTCCCGTATCTTTTGCGGCATACCATTCGGGAGGAACCCCATGACATTGCCGTAGCAGCTGAGGAGTTGCAAAGCTGGTGCCCTCTGCAACCATGACATCGTCAACACTCCATTCAAGTCCCTCCCAAAATTAACTGTGATCATGAGATGCGGATCAATCAACCCTGAAGTGCCCATGAATTCTCACAAAAGTCTCCATATAGAGGATATTAGGGGAGTCTACAACCCAAATGAATTACTTGAGAATGTGATTCCATGAGAAATTTACTTCATCCAAAGTGAGAGTTACCATTCTCTTACTTCGTGGAATGCTTGACAATGTGTCAATTAGATCTCCTTCAACCTTGATGTATTCCAAGAAAATTAACATTCCAGGCTCTTGGGAAGGTGGAATGACAATTCTTCTAGAATGCAGCGAGGTTGAAGGAGATCTAATTGACACATTGTCATGCATCCTATGAAGTGGGAGAGTATGAAGTGGGAGAGTAGTAACTCAAACTAACTTGCATCAATTGATATGAAGTAATTCATTCCTTGAGAATCCATTCTTCGAAGATAATCTTTTGCGACTCCCTTGTTATCAATCCTCCCATGAATCTCAACTAAGAACATAGAAGAAGGGGTTAAGCTATACATCAATGGAAAGAAGAAAATTTGTCCTAACATCATGGACTACACTAATCATAATATTCACCCTAAGAACAATGTTCAATTCATCTAATCTTTTTCCAACTAAGTACAAGGATAATTTAGGTTACACAAACTAAGTGAAACCTACAAGTTACCTCAATTAACCTTGGAACGCTTCGACATCCATATTTTGGACAATGAATAGAACGCTTCCAGGCGTTGTATTGTCTAGCAAACTTTTCATTCATCCAATCTAATTCTTGAATCTTGAAGAAAAAACCTTCTTTTATGACAAATTTCTTGAAATTGAAGTAAATGATATTTCTGTAAAAAGATATAAGCCAAAATGTGCAAAAAAATTGAAAAAGGATAGAGGCGTTTAGGGGTTAATCCAACGCACGTGGTCTTCTAAATCCAGAATTCTTAGTCGAAGTTTTCATTATTAGTCCGAGTCTAAACAAGACAATCTGTGTAACCGTAACTATAATTTTGGATATAGTTTTAATTTGGGTATAGATAGAAAATCAAGAGGTTCAAAACTGTGACATTTCTGAAGGGACTCCGTTGATCATGACAAGTCAATACTCACCTCAGACCAGGCATTGTCGTAAGACACACCAAGGCCACTGCCGCTCAATCCACACATACGCAAAGCTCTACAGCTGTGCACAACATTGTGCGCCAAAGACGTGCACCCCGCAAGGTTGACTTCCTCCAGAGAATCCACAAACTCCAGGCCCGGAACGCCAGTCAAGCTCTGGCAGTTGCCCAGATTGAGGTACTTCAACCACCTATGGACCTTAAATTTGTTAGATTGGCAGTTCTCAAACTTACCATCAGCACTTTGGTGCAAATCTTTCTAGATCATGCACATTCAAACATTTTAAGTTAAATCTTGATATCATTCGATCTGAATTCTAACGAATGATATATAGTCTCTGCAGTACGTCAGACGTGTTAGATTTATCACATGAGCAGAGAAATGTTTTTTTACGAGTTGGTAACACATTTGGCAATATGAAAACCGAATATATATAGCCGTACCTCATCTCTGCAAAGGACGGAAGATGAACCAACTGATGGCAATTGAACAGATTCAGACTCTGCACGCTCGGCGGGAGCGCGGCAACGGCAACCAACTGGGTGCCCTGCAAGTTGAGCGTGGTGAGCGCCGTGAGGGCTCCGAAGCTGGAGGGCAGGGAGCCTTGCACCTTGCACCCCGCCATGTCCAGATATACCAGCGCCTCCAGCCCATGGAAGCTGTCCGGGAGTGCCGTGACGACGTGGGAGGTGGACGAGGTGTGCAGCTGGGCGTAGAAGTCGCCCAGAGGCATGCCGTCGCGGTCGTCCGCCTTCACGGGGGCCGGGGTGCGCATGCGCAGGACCCTCAGCTTCCGCAGCCTGCCCATGGAAGGTGGGAGCTCCTCCAGATTGTTGCAGTTGGAGAGGTTGAGCTCCGTGAGGTTCGAGAGCTTCCCGAGCTCCAGGGGCAGCAGCTTCAGCCGGATGCAGTCGTTCAGCATCAGCTTCTCCAGTTTGCTGAGGCTTCCTATTGCAATGGGCAACGCCGTGAGGCTTTCGCAGCCGGACAGCGTCAGCTGCTCCAAGTGCCGGAGCTGGCCGAGCGACGCGGGGAGCGCCTGGATCAGGGAGCAATTCTCCATCTCCAGCACCCGCAGCCTTGGTATGCTGCGTTCTATGTTTCCTGGGAGCTTCTCGAAGCCTCTGCAGTTTTTCAAAACCAATCTCTGGAGATTCGGAAACTGCAAAAACATCAAAGGTAAGGCGGTTTGCCAATTGTGCTATCTTTCTGTGACAAATATACACATATTTTTTCCTCTCTAACTGAATCAAATGGTATCAAAACACTTAAATTTGATATTTGAATTACACTCAAATAGAGCCAGGGCCTTTTCAGGTTTAAAAACATCATTGCTTTTGAAGTGTTATAGGTTTAAATGTCACAAAGATATAGAAATCTCAACCATACAATCTTGTAGTGTATGTACTGTAGATGACTTGAATCAAGTTTGGAGTCATTTGGTCACATAGATTGCAAGATTATAATGTTTTAGTGTAGAAAAACAAAACTGAAGTTTTCCTAGCAACACATTTGGAGGTGAAATTTGATTTCTAAACCTACTTAAATGAATAAAATTAAGCTATGAAGTGCTTCTGAACCAACATTCAAACACATTGGTAAAGAAAATATCATTCAATTGAGTCATTGTGTCTACAAAATGACTTTGAAATGTTGAAAAATAGCAAGAGAAGTTGCAAAAACACATCTAAGGCTAGACCTCCTTCTACTAAAATGTTTCTTAGTTCCCATAACTTCTTGGATTGATATGAAATCTTAATTACAAAAACTAGACTAGTATGCACAACTTTCTTAAAAACATTTATTGGAAATGAACACTTCACGAGAAGAAACAAGCTACCAAAGTTCACCATAATCCAAAAA
The DNA here is from genome assembly GCA_963969395.1 of Pseudoscleropodium purum. Taxonomy (NCBI): domain Eukaryota; kingdom Viridiplantae; phylum Streptophyta; class Bryopsida; order Hypnales; family Brachytheciaceae; genus Pseudoscleropodium; species Pseudoscleropodium purum. The sequence goes on from OZ017798.1 coordinate 14,776,607, forward strand.
TGTTTGGATTTTGAACTTTGAATTGCTCCCAAACATTCAAAACACCTTGTATTGGCATGAAAATTTTACCACAACAACTAGACTTCAAAGAGAACATAACCCAAAAAATTTGATTGAAAAAAAAAATTGGATGGAGGAGATACAAGTCCCCAAAATTGCAGCCATCAAAATGCAGTTTGATGAACTCAAATTGAACCCGTGAACTTCGAATGGCTTCCAAAAATTCAGTACATATTTCATTGATCTGAAAATTTTACCGCACAAACTAGAGGAGAGAGAAAATATTTAACAACAAGTTTTATTGAATTTGGACATCGGATGCAAAAGTTACAGTACTTCGAATTGGACTGCGAGACTATGTGAGGGCACTTTTGGTCCCTTGTTCAATTTAAACATCTGTCAAGCAAACTTCCGAACTATTGTATCAATCATGCCACCAACCTCAAGATTCAGTTCATCTAGAGCTGAGCAAGGTCATGCGAACTGCGAACTTCTTACGTACCTCAAGAGGAGCATCATCTTGCCAAAGTCGAATCAAGTTGGCGCTGTCGGTGAGATCCAGAACTGCGAGGTTGATCAGGTTCAGATGAGAAGGGAGCTCAGCAGAAGGAAACGACCTCCATTGCACCCACCGCAATTCCTGTGACAAGTTGGAGAAGTCGCCACCACCGACTGCACAGCCGTCCAGGACAAGCAGGTGCAGCTCCTCGACACTTGCGAACTGCTTCGCTTCCGGAGTCGGTGTGCCATGGCGGTCCATGGCCGAGAGGTTGATACCCCTCACCCTACCTGTCCCCTGCACACGGGAACACAATATGTGTATGGCATGCACCTTAACAAAATTTGCTCAATCATGCTCTAACACGCCTTTGACTGCAAGAATTATACAGTTCTAGAAAGCAAGAGCCTTCAAAATCGAAGCAGGACGCCGAACGTCATGAGAAGACTGTGAACATGCTCTGTGCACATTCTCCAGGACTGGAATTGGATTTCCTCATGCCCGGATACCGGATCAATGGATGAACTCGATGGATGCGTAGGTTTTGTCTTCTTGGGGTCCATAAAAATCAAAATCATGATGTTGGAATCGAGGTTCATCGTCGACCTTGCAATTGCCAAATTCAACCTTGGTGGTCGCACTTACCATGATGAGGTGTAGCTAAGGCATATTGTACTACATTAGGTGAACCACCAAGTTTCTATTACCACCAAGTTTCTCAATTCTGCTCTCATGTAGCCATGGGGTACACTTCACAGGGAAAATGTACAGTACAGCATATGGCAGGACGCTAAACCCGTTCCACGAAGTTGCAAACATGAATTCAAAATTTGCAAATATTATCATGTGTGGCAAATAAAAAATTCCTGTGTTTTTCCCTAGGAGTAAATTCACCCTGCGTCGCGTGGAACACTTTGTGGACGGATTCAGCATCCTGCCTAAACATTTACGTAACACAGCATTTAAGTCATGCCCGCAAGATTTGAAGGGAAAAAACCCGTCATCATAGGTTTGACATTTTTCCATTTCAGTAGGCCATGCTAATCTGGAATCATATGCTGGCTCTCATGTTAATTGTCGTAACAATTGGCATTACTTTGAGTCATTGTAATTAATGTGTCTCACATTTGTTCTATAGTAGTTGATCCATTTCCAACCAGGGACCCATGCCCGTCATATAGGCTATACTCTTTCCAATAAGTAGGAGATAAGCAGGAGATTAATTATGGCACAATTTACAACGCAGTCATGGCACATTAAGATTGGTTGCAGTCTTTATTTATTTTAAAATCAACCTATGGTTGGAAATAGGAAGGCCTACATGACAAGAATAGGTTGAGTAGAATCTGCAATTAAAAATTTGTAGTAATAAAAATCTGAGAAATAAAATTATGAAAAAATATGGAAACCTTCTAAACCCTGTTTCTATACTTGGGAAAATTCCTGCACTCAAGAAACCTATGCTTCAGATATGCGGAATTGCTTAAGTGGTCGAAGATGGGTCGGCTACCATAATTCCAAAATTGCTGTGAATTTTTGTTATGTGTGCAGCTTGCGCTGAATAAGATAATGTGTGTAGTGAATAACCTGTCGTAGAGTATCCAGAGAAAGGCTTTGGATTCCCTGGAACTCTTTGTTACAAATTTTCTAGAAATACCGGTAGTACCAAGGAACCGTACTTTATCTGGGTACTTCACCACAAGTTTTTATTTATTAGTGATTCAATATATCCATTAGAGAGAAAGACGGTTTGAAAAGATCATCAATTATACCAAATTTAGTGACACTTTGCACTCCAAACCAAGTGTAAATTGCTGTTATTTCGTATTAACACTCGTTGATCTCTGCAAACCATCTTTCCAGTAGCGCTCCTAGGCTTCCAGCAAGATAGCTACTCCAAAGATCGGATATAACGTGGGACTTTGTATCAAATGGTTAAGACCGTAACACAATTAATCAGAAGCACATTCGCCCCTGGATCAGGTAGTGATAAGAAAGTTTCGTAGTACCGACCTGACGTTTCCTCAACACTTTGGCAGCGGTTGTGGGATCCCACAGATGCGTTCGCCTCCCCGGATATTCCTTGGGCACCTCCTTGGCAACGACGTTCCTGCCCATGTCGCGAATGTGGTCGTGCATGGTCAACTCACTTGAGCAAGCGTCGAGCCGCACCAGAGACTTGTCCAAGAGCGTGCGCAGGGCCAAGTGCGGGCCTTTGGAGGTGGAGCAGTAGTCGCTGCACGACTGGCACGAGCTCCAAACCTCCAACGCTACCTCCTTCTGCACGCCGATCATGAGGCATGCTATGTCTCGGAACATGGCCTTGTCGCCATCGCTGGGAAGACTGTCATAGCTTATCCTCAGCTGAAGGTAGAGAACAGTCACAATTTTCATGATTAGATTCAGCCGTGCAGTATATCCATCCCACAATTAAGTATAAGGCAACATGTGGATTAGGAACTAGGAGCTGGATTCCATACGAGACAGATCGGAAATTTAATAAAGTGCTCTACCTTATCCAGAATGTTGTCATTCTCCTTCAACGCTTTGATGGCGTCCATCCACACGAGTGGATCAGCTTCCGGGTCCTTCTTGTCGAAAAGGGACGCGCCGATGATCTCAAGCGCGAGAGGGAGCCCGCTGCACGCGTCTGCAACTTTCTCGGCCAACTCACGGAAATCATCATGGTCCGGCTCTTCGCCGCAGAAAGCGTGCCAATTGAACAGCTGCCGGGCGAACGTGCACTTGAGCTCCTTCACTTCGTAAACGGCCTTGTGCACCGCTGGTCTCATGGCGCTATGCAGCACGTCCAGGTGCCTCGACGTCACTACGACGCGGCTGCCGGAGCCCAGGTTCGGGAGCTCCGGAATCAGCTCCGTGAACTGGCTCACGTGGTCGATGTCGTCCACAACAATAAGCACCTTATGGCATATTGGTTAGATCGGTAGTTTTCAGTACTTCTGTGCAAACCTTTCCAGATCACACAAATTCTAACTGTAATTTGAGGGCTTCAAACCTTGATATCATTTCCGCACTCTTATTTTAGGCATTATTGTGTAGTTGCAACTTAGGCGGGTATGTTCGAATACAGAATGAAAATTACAGATTGTTGAAAGAGGAAGTACATTTGTCATTGGCACTACGAAAATATAGCCTTACCTTCTGGCTCTTGAACCTGTGGAACCATTTGCGGTACGGCATGGTGGTCCGCCCCATGTCCACTCGGAAGAGATCGCGCACGAGCTGCTTTTGTAGGTTGGATGGCGCATTGGAACGGACGTCTTTCAGGAAGCTGTGGACTTTGAAGTTGTCCCCGTGACTTGAAGCGAGGAGGTTTCGGTAGAGCTCATCGGCCAGAGTCGTCTTGCCGATTCCGCCCATGCCGTGTAATCCGAGGATGCCCACGCCGTCGCCAGGCATGGCGTCCACTTGTTGCAGTGCGTCGTGGAGCGACTCTTCGATGCCGAATCGGGGAGTGTCTGATTCCAGTTTTGCTGGCATTTGCGTGCACACTTCGACCACGATGTTCCGTACAAGCTGGTCTTCATCCCTACAGCGTCGGCGCCAAAAGTTCATCAGTATGGCATTCACATGTGCCTATGTTCCATTTCCGTATCGCTTACAACTCTGTAACTAAAATTATATTCGTAGTATTGGCAGTTTTCACATTGCGGATTGTGCCATTTCTCTACTCATGCGACAAGTCTAACATGCCTTGTTGCATCTACATAACAGAGCATATTTAAGATACAAAAATGATATTTAAAATCTTAAAATGTTTGATTTGCACTAAGAATTTGCATCTAGAACGTTTTGCACAAAGTCGCCAATGGTACTTAAAACCGCCAATATAACTAATATAGCCATAACTACTCGTGTTCTGTCTCACTATTTAAATCATACTATGTGAAGAGGATAGTTGCTAGAAATGGGACTCGGATTATCGGATGAGACTCACCCATCAAACTCATCTTTGGTGAAACCTCGGCGGTCAGCAACCTCCCGGAGAGCGTGCCTCCACTGCTTCGTCTTCTCGACCTTCCCACACCTCCGGTGTTTCTGAAACGCTTGGGCATAAGGCCCTCGGTCAACGTCCTTCAGGTCCTTGGGCTGGACATCATAGAACACAGGCAGGATCACCTTCTGCGTCTGCAGCATGTCATAGAGCTCCTGAAGGCAGTATTTTGACTCCGCGTACCGCCGCGAAAAGATAGCCACATGCACACACGCATCGCCGAGCGCTTCGTCAATCGAGTTGAACACATGGCGCCCTTGCGCGACAGACTTCGCGTCGAGAAAGGGGTGGAATCCCGCGTTGCACAGAGCCTCTTCTAAGTGCGCGGCAAAGGTTAGTTTTACGTCTGGTCCCCGGTGGTTTATGAAGACGTCGTATTTGTGCAACTTCGGTGAGCCTGCTTTGACCACCGTGTCTTTCTTCTTGTTCGCCTCTTCCGACGGGAGTTTATTGTCAACGTCGACATGATTCCTGCGATGGGTCGAAACTCTCCTGAACAACCAGTGAAAAACTACGCATAATATTATCAACCACACGCCTGAGATCGTTAGCGTCTTAGCGACATTGTTCATTAGCCCTTTCATCGAACAAATTAATTCACTGGGCCTACACAACCTTAAACCAGTGAAAACTGAGCTGTAAGTGAGTTATCCAGACTCTAAAATTGCACTTCGAGTTCGCATCTAGAAAGTTTTGCCCAAAACTGCATAACTTTTTGTTACCGAAAGTTACTGCCAATACATGTAATGCATATAGCCAAGATGGGGTGCCACACAAGGAGGGCACAAATGTAACGTTCGCATTGATGTTAAACAGGCATCACAAGACTTGTGTTATCAAGTATGAAACCTTGTTGGGCCCTAGAATGAGAAGAATTGAGAACTTGGTGAGATGGTAGAGCAGATTCATTAGAGTGATGTCGACGTGCAGTACTTGAGGTGGTCTCTTCAGCTTGAATTCGGAGGACTACACTGTTTCAATTACACTGTTTCAATTGCTGAGTTTGTCAATCAGAGGAAAGTCTGTACCGACAACTAGCAAGTTAACAATTTTTTATGGGGCGTTGTTATTCCCATCTCACTGTTTGTTATTCCCACCTCACTTTCATCCATCGAATATCCAGTCTTCCCTTCTCATACGTACTTATCGACCAGTTTCATTTCTTGTGTGATGTGAGTGAGTGCAAGAATAGTCTGGCTTATCTACTGCATCAATTCACATGTTCAAGGTCGTATTGGTTATGTCGACAAACTGAGGAGACCATAACATGATTGACCAGTTGTACCCAGGTCTAAAACGCAGTAGTGGGCAAGCAAACTCGAAAAAGGAGAAGAAACGTACACAACTTGGGCCATAATAGAAACGCAAACGCAACAAACTGTGCACTCCATCAAATCACTCCTTGAATACGTTCAATTGTAATTATATTAAAGATGATCGATCTACAGTAGAAATAGAATCATGGGAACAACATAATTATGCACTAGCTAGAATCACCACCATCACAAAGGAGATTCAGGTTTATCTAGCTAACTAATGAATGTTAGATGACCATAAAACCAGCGCAACTTAAAGTCCTGATTGAATATCAACACTGTACATGATCTGGCTGCCTAAAGCTCGATAAGCCTCCACTTTTCTAATGGTGCCTCATCTCGGGTAATTCCAAGGGATTCGATTTCTACTTTGGATCATTTTCATATCTAATATTGAACGCAAGAGAAAGGGGTGAAGAAGAGACTAAGACTGAAACACCCCTGTACAAGGCTTCATTTTTGTCAATACTGAACTCTTTGCCTCATTGTGAATCAAATCACACTTACATCATAATTTAAAATTTGGGGTATCCCTAGAACTAAATATAGAGATTTTCAACCAAAATATTGAGTAACCATAAGATTTGTTATATCCAAAAAGTGTTTGTAATCCATCATTGTCTATTCGTAAGCATCAAACTTAGGATAAAAAATCCCATCAATAAAAATCCATGTGCTTGTTACTAAAAACTTGTACTAATTCCATGTTGTAAAAAACAGATTTGAAGGTTGTGCCTCACTTATGCCCGTCCCAAACACAACACAAATCAATGTGAAGTTAGTGAAGATGCACGAGGTGTCTTTAGTAACAACCAATTGTTATCTATGTTGCAAATCCAACAGAAACAAAACTTGGAACTAGTAAACATAATCACAAAGTAAATTACATCAAAGTCACAACAACATCCAAACACAATCTACAAAGATGCAAAATGCTAAGAGACCTTTGTCATTCCTCCCACAAGATAAAAGCCCAAGAAACAAGCACAAAATGAGGAAAATAGCTTCAAGATAGAACTACCACAGCGATGGTCACGAGAAGTGAGGCAAATGGAATGTGAAAGGTCGTCATATGCTAAACCTAATTGGAGGGAAAACACTCCAACTAATAATTTGGATAGTTGGAAATAACTCCCAGCCAAGGTAGTGGCTAGTATAGGCTATAAAGTTGCCAACAAGGCCACATCCATAGTGGGTGGGTGGATAGGAAGTAACCCATCAAACTTGAAATTGCATAAATCTTCCATGAAAAAGACTAGAAATAGAAATCATGCCTTATGAGAATTTTGAAATTCATATGCAAAGAAGGGATATTGTAGGTAAAATTTTCCATTGAGCCAAAGCAATAGAAAAATCCCTTATTTCTAAAGCCAAACAAACATTAGTAAAAGCATGAAATAAAATCAGAAAAATATATGGGCATTTTAGGACTTAAATTATGAATTTATAGTGTCCTAAATTTGTACAAGAATAATTATACTAGGTAATAGATACATGAACTATTACTAAGTATGTGTGCTTGGAAAAAAATACAATGAGGCATTTTAATAACTATGGGGAGTAGGTCAATGACTCATTAATGGTTAATGGACAAAACCATACCATGAAATGCTTGAAACACCTAGCAAAAACTTCACATGGTAAATTGTTGTGTAATTTCAAACACTAAAATTTGACAATTTGCTGAAGAAGAAGAGATCAATTATGATAGGATCCTTCTCCATCTTCCTCTTCTGGGGTTTACACTTTTAAAAGAAAATTTTGTTTTGGAAGTCGGTAAAACTTCGACGTCCTGTGGTTACGAAGGGACTGACCGACGAAGTCCCTCCTTTCTGGACAGACAGACCGACCCAGAACATCCGCTTCCGCTGCATCGTCACTTTCCATGACCAGAACAGTGCTGTCGTTTATCAGATGGAAACGAAAACGGTGACGTGCTAACAACGTCAAGCACACTGTCTGGCAATGAGAATGTAATATTGAAATATTGATCATTCCGGGGACGTCACAGTGTCGCTAATATCTCAGAGAATCTTCCCTGGTGCCTCTAAGTCGAAAGCAATTACACCTTCTCCAATTGGTGTAAGGAAAGCTGCTCTTAAAGCGACCATTGAAGAGCTGATCTATGCCTTTTCTGGGGAAGCTAAAGAAGGGGAGCTATAAACTCGTATCGTGTTTTTTGGAGCTTTGTGGAATTAGTTATGAATTTTTGAAGTTGAAATGCCTGGGTCACTTTAAGCAACTATCTCTTGAAATGTACATGGTTGGTAGTTTGAAGAAAGCAAAATGTACGTTAGTGTCACGATCATTTCTTGAGCATGGTCACTTTGGAAGTAGACTACTAGTTCCATGAAGCGAATATTAATCCCTACTAAAGAGCCAAAGTCCTGAGGTGGGCTTCAAATATGGTAGTTTTTCATAATATTATTTGTATTCAAAGTTTGCAAGTAGACTGCTAGTTGCATGAAGTGAATATTAATCCCTAAAGAGCCAAAGTCCTGAGGTGGGCTTCAAATATGGTAGTTTTTCATAATATTATTTGTATTCAAAGTTTGCGTGAGTCCTTTAGGGGTTAATGATGATATTGAAACAAAAGTTGTAAACTATGACCTAAATATTACACCCATAAAATGGTTGGATCTACCTTTTTTTTATTCATAAAATTTGAAACCCAACATTGTACATTTCTATTAAAATCCACTAGTGCAAAAGGGGGGTTGAAATAACATGTTGAAATGACATTTCTCAAAAAAAATGTCATTTCAACCATGCTATTGAAAATTTGGTAGATTTTAGAAGAATTATTGATCCCAATATGTTTGTTTCAATAAAAAAAATGAGGTACATGTCATTTTGTGCAACAAATTTGGTAGATTTTAGAAGAAAACATTATCCCATAACAATTGTCATGGGGAAGACAATAGAAATAAATAACTCGAGTATGAAATCCACAAACATTGAAATTTCTTTTGAAAAACATGAAAGTAAAGAAACATACATATGTCTAAACAACATAGATTTTTAGAAAGTAAAATCTATAATTTTGGAAGATTTTGAAAAGTAGAATCTACATCTTTTGAAGATTTTGGGAAGTGAAATTTACATTTTTTGAAGGTTTTAGAAAGTAAAATCTACATTTTTAGAATATTTTGAAAGGTAAAATCTACATATTTGATAGATTTTGAAGAACTAAAATGTACACTACAAGTATGTTGAAATGACATAAAAAAAATGACATTTTAAATGACATCCAAATGTCATTGAAAATGTCATTAAAACTTGTATTCTGCACTAGTGATCAAGTCTCAATTGAGTATATATTTATTTTTTACAATAATTTTTTCCTTCCCAGTTTCAAAAGTTAAGACCAAGTAAACTAAGGTGACGTGCAAAGATTTTTGGCTTACCTTCTATTTAGAGTCATTTTTGAAGAGCCATCTTTTCAACAAGAAAATTAGTTTTCGAACTTTCGACTGCTTGCAATATAACTTAAGCTTAAGCTCCCCATGAAAGACTGCAAGGCACACCAATGCACACATACCGGTACTCAAAGAGTCTGGAATTCATTTCCTTGAGAACAAAGATTACAAATCTAGTGTGTGCATTGCTTTCCTATTTTAATTAAAAAATTCAAGTATTGAACATTTTAATTACCATTATTGCATGTTGTACAAGGGAATGATCCTATCAGACATAATTATATGTTCGTAAGGCTAATTTCATTTAATTTCAAAAAATATTTCTATAAGAATATTTTATAAATCATAATGTCCTAATTGTAGTGTAGCTAGGCAGTAATGGTCTATTTGAACTCATTGTCATAGTGACAAACTATGTCACAATGAGCTCAAAAAAAAAGAAGATGAAATCGATTTTTTTTCATCCCTAGTAAGCTCAAAAAACAATTAAATGAAATTCAATCTTTTTGTAGCCCCCCTCCCTAATGCCACCCCTTTGTAATTTTCAAGTGTAGGTTAGGGGGCATTTGATATATATGGGATATATCCATTATTTGTATTCGTATTCATATTCCATATTTGTATTCCTATTCCATATCCTAAATCATATCTATATCATATCATACATGAATCCATATCCATATTTGTATCTAAAGTTGGTTTTCAAAATCGACACCATCTGGAGAAAGAGAGGATTTTTTTTTTTGAATCAATGACTCTCAATTTTTCATAGAGCACAATATCCTTGGCATTACTAAGGATCGTAGAGCACAATGTCATAAAACATTTTCAATTTCCATTTGTGCTTACCCAAATTAAAATTAAAATTGAAAAGAGTAAAAGAAGAAAGAAATACTTATAAGTAGGTTGCATACGTGGCTTGCGCATCAGTGGGAAAGCGTCCTGATTACGAAGCGGGGAACCAATTCCATTTCCATCAGACGTTCATTCCGATCGGACGCAGAAATTGGTAGATCTGGGGGCCCAGCAAGCCCTCTCTGAGCTCGAGCATGCTGAGCGGTGGAGATACGTAGATTGGATTTGGAAAGCGTAGACTTTGGAATTTGGAGTTCAATTGAACTAGGGACTGAGGGTGATGCGACGGTATTTTCGTAGATGTGGAGGGACTCACACTGGGAACTCGCGACCATTTGGCCCCCGGGGCTAAACAGCTTGTGTTGGGGGGGGGGGGCTAATCCATCAATTCCACCGATTCCCGGCTTCCTTTGGCCCAGAAAAGTCGTGGGACGCTTCGTTAGCAACTAACTTAAATAACACAATCCCTGGTGCATTGGTATCTTTGAACTTTTTTTCATTTCCTAACAAAACCTTAATATAAACATTTATCAATCCGACATGATCAAATCTAAAAGTAGCAACTTAGGGGGGTTCCACCTTGCTACCTTGCAATTCTTTAGAGCATCTGCACTAATGCAAAAACCTACATTTACACCCCCTAAACCTCCCAACATGAGCTCAAGTATTGAATTCAAATGGAAGGCTTTCATGATCCAATTTTTTTGAAGTGTGTGTGGTGTTTTGGATTTTTTTTAAATCCTTTGAGATTATGAGGTGGGTGCATTGAAAATACTTAGTTACTTTCAAAACATTCATACATACTTGAAGTTTATTAATTGGAGCAAGATTCATGGTTCAATATTTAAATTTTTAGTCCCATGAGAGACTTGAAGTTGTCATTTTAAAATTTAATTTGCCACCTAATTAAGATTTTGAGTTTGTAATATATGTTTTTAATCTTCTTCTTCAATCCAATTAGGAACTCAAATTTTATATTTTTTTTAATATTTTTTCTTTCTAGTCCAAGTAGAAATTTGAACTTGTAAGTGGTTATGTAGTTTGTTCATTTTTTTGAAACATGGACAATTTCTATTGATAAGGGAAACAATACAATGATCTAGAAGGCAAGCCCTTGGTGGAGTGGTTGTGTAAGGTAAACTACCTTGTTACGGATAGAATGGGAGGAAGCCCATTGTGGGCTCTTGAATTCTAACGACAATGTACATTTCAGAACTTGAATGTATACCACCTTTACAATTTTGCCCACAATGGACTTGCTTCTATTTTGTTTGTAACATTATAAAAAAATTTAGCACTCAGGAAGTTTGTGAGTTCTGAACCCCTCTAGTGCAAATAAAGAAGAATTAATTAATTAATTTTTTAATAAAAGCAGATGATGTGGCACTACTTGTGCCACGCTAGTGCCACATTAGATTTTTTAATTTTTTTAATTTTTTAATTTTTTTAATTTTTTTTCAAAAAAATCATTTTTTAATTTTTCTGTACTTATACTACAAGGGGCCGAAAAATGAGTCCTTATCAGCCCTCCTTGGGGTTCAGATTTTTTCTAATATGGGGTAGTTTACCTTACTTTGGATACCAATCTAAACTTACATTAAACCTTGGCAAGGTCAAATGACTTTCCTTCTCCTCTTCTTTCTTTTTTGATTCCCTCTAGATTGCCTAGCACCAATCCAAATGACATTTAACTTCTAAGTGCCCCATAGGACCAAAAGTGTCCCCGCATAGATTCAAATCCAATTCAAAGTGTTGCAACTTTTGCATCCAATATCCAAATTCAATAAAACTTGTTGGTAAATTTGAGTTCTTTTTATTTATTTATGTAGTAAAAGTTCCAAATCAATCCAAGATATAATGATTTTTTGGAAGCCATTTAAAGTTCACAAGTTCTATTGAGTTCACCAAATTGCATTTTGATGGCTGCAACTTTGGATGCTTGTATCTCCTTCATCCAATGTTTGTTTTCAATAAAAAATTTGGTTTATTCCATTTGAAGTCTAGTTATTGTTGTAAAATTTTCATGTCAATGTGCAAGTTGTTTTGAATGTTTGGGAGCAATCCAAAGCTCAAAATCCAAACATTTTTGGATTACAATGAACTTTGGCAACTTGTTTCTACTTTATACAATGTCCATTTTTAATGATTTTTTTTGTAGAAAGTTGTGCATACTAGTTTGGTTTGTGTGGCTAAAATTTCATATCAATCCAAGAAGTTATGAGTGGCTCAGGAGCATTTTAATAGAAGGAGGTTCAACCTTTGATATGTTTTAATTTGCAACTTTTTCTTGCTGTTTTTAGCATTTCAAAATTGTTTTGGAGATATAATGAGTCAATTGAATGATATTTTCTTTCACTAATGTGTTTTTATGCTAATTTCAAATCACTTTATATTTCAAATTTTTTTTCATTTGAGTTGGTTTAGAAATTTGATTTCACCTCAAAATGTGATGCTAGGAAAATTTTAGCATCCTTTTTCAACTTTAAAATGTTATAATCTTGCAATTTATGTGGCCAAATGGCTCCAAATTTGATTCATGTCATCTACAACACATAGACTACAAGATTGTATGGTTGAGATTTCTATACCTTCGTGTCATGTATTTCTATAATACTTCGAAAGCAATGATGTTTTTAAGCCCCCAAAGACCTTGGGCTTTTAGGAGTTAAGGTTGAAATATCATTAAAGAAGCAAAATATTCCTTGGATGACTCGACTTGAGATCATTGTAGGATGGAAAAAGACGTTTTCTCATCCCATTTTTTTTTTAATCCAACTAATGAAATGAAGCTTATCAAGTGCACTTTCTACTCCAATTAGACAATTTGAAAATTTATAAATTTCAATATTTTATAGCAATATGAATTTTAGACCTTTAAATATGATTTGTTGATTTTCTAATTTTAGAGTGATACTATATATATATATGATAAAAATTTCATATTTTTGGAGTATATTTTGTATTTGATATGAGTTTTCTTCATAATTTTCTTAAAAAATTCATAATAACTTCAAATCCCCTCCCAATTTAAAAAAAAAAAATTTAACAACTCGTAGCAAACATATGTTTCTATCCCTAAAAAATAAATATAACTTTTTTCATTCATATCAAGTTGCAAAATGGCAACAAAGTGATGCACGATGAAGCCTAAAACCAATGGTTGTGGGCTTGTCCTTCCTTCGAGGGTTAAGGGTTAATAAAAGTAAATAATGTGTTCAGTTGGCATTAAGGTGGGCACCCAAAAATGTGCCAGTGACCCTAAACCACCGTCTTCGCTCTATGTATTGTACATCTCCAAAATCAATTATGTGCCTATGTGGAAGAAACTGTTTTAAAACCACACCATTTTCTAGTTTGTTCTTTCCTAACTTTTGCATACAGTATCCAAGTGTCACGTTCTTTGGTGTGTTAGAACCTCCTTTCAAGTGCAAGCGAGAAAATAATAGTAGCAGGCACAGAAGTGACTGAAAGTGTCGTCAACTTTCCTTTGCAGCTCAACAAGAGCGTTGAACTGTCAACCCTGACATTTGAAGCTCCAATCGAGCTCCAACAGTCAAAGAGGACCGCCGAGCGGCTTTAAGATCGCTTCACCGAATATCTGCAAGCCGAAGGAAAACTGCCGAATGCCCGAATCATCTAAAGCAAGCCAACAAACTTGCGCTCTTCTAAACCCAGCCTTGGGTGAATTGATTGTTGACGGAGCTGAAACGGAACAAGAGTTGTTAACTTGTTACGCTGTTATTATTATTGACTGATTACGGTAATTGTTGGTTATTAATTAAGGTTATTGATTAATTAATTAATGTAATTGAATTACTTGATTAAATAATTAAGGTGATTGAATTAATTGATTAAAAATATAGGAAGTTTAAAATAATTAAGGATTTTAAAGTAATTTAGGTAATTGATTTTTAATTAAGGTAATTAATCAAGGGTCTGATTAATAAAGTAATGGTATTCATTAACAAATAATTAGAAATGTATGAATATATTTAAAATGTAAATAATTAGAATGTATGAATATATTTAATTGTTAATTTTATTTAAATTGTGAACAATTACAATGTCCATCATTCCTTGTGAATAATTGTAATTCCTTTTGGATAAAAGTACTCCTTTGTTATTATCAATCAACACTTAGAAGTAAGATGGTAAACCAACTGGTAACTTGCTGGTCAATTTTAGGTTGATTTAGAGAAAGTTTCTACATTTGGGGAAGGACCAGTGGGTTGTTGCTTCCCTATTCCAGCCTGTTTGGATGAGTAAGCAAGTATTCGAATAGGAATAGGGATACGGTATGAGTTGGTGGAGATGCTCTAAGCTTGCCTCCTCTTTATTTGCACCTAATATACCATAAAAGAATTGACGGATTGCAATGAAATTAAAAATTGGTTTGTGTTAATAAAAACAAATGAAAGTATATAAACTTATAATTAACATTCCCCAAAAAGAGATACCTACATTTGGACCAAAAAGCATTGTACAATCGAAACATTGACAATACAAGATGTACAAAATTATGCATGCTAAAGTGCATTGAAATCCTCTTTTATTGGATAATAAGATCCAAATAAAAATAAATCATGTCTGATAAGGAGAATTTGTAATTAGTGACAAGTAAAGGTGCACATACCTTATCCTTTGAGTGCTCAAACATCTATATTGTGGATGATGAACAATGTACTACAAGCCAACGACTTATTTATAAACCTTCTCATTCATCTAAGACAATTCTTGAATTCTTAAAAGATGACCTTTTTTGTGACCAATTTGATGAAATTAATAGGAGAGTTACAATTGAAAAAATCAATATGGCTTTTCATTTTTATTTTGTCAAAATAGTTAGATTATTGTTGTATTTTGAAGACCAATAGTCAAATTTTACCTAGGCATTATTTAGTTTTGATAAAGGAGATCACCCATTTCTGATGAGCATCCCATTTTCATAGCATAGGATGATCTATTTTTGATCAGAAATGGTGATCTATCTCTAAACAAGTGGAGTAGAAAAACTAATGGCTTTTGAGGTGATTAGTTTTGCATTGTCTAATTTGGATTGCAACTTGCAGTGCTCCATTTCAATAATAAAGTACTAACGGATTTCAAGCATGCATTGGTTGGCAATAGCATGTCCTCTATCACAATGTAAGGGCAAACAAAATCTTTCCTCTTAAAATTTATAGAAATTTTATTTTTTGTAATTCTTGTGTCCAAAAATACAAAATCTTTATTAAGTGTATTTCTAGACATGGGAAAAATTATCCCTTGATTTCCCCAATGTTGTATAAGGTCCAATTTGCTTAAGAGATTAGAAGTGGGTGATCATTCTGGTATAGACATCACCCAAATATCCTTGTATTAAACTAGGTTGTTTATTTGTTTTTTTTGTCACGTTGAGATCTCCCGGACCGTGCATCTTTCATTTGCGTATTTGGTATCGTCAGATAGCCCTAGGTGAGGAGGGGTGCACAGGTTTCATTTCATGGCGTTCCTACGTAAGGCATGAAAGTTATTGAATTTTGAAGTTTTTATCAATTAAAAATATTAGAAAATTATTTTTGCTTTTCTTTTGACCGTGGCAAGGGCACGGAGCACACTACTGTAGTCAGTATTGAAAAAACACTGCACAAAAAGGCACAAAAAGAGGGATACGGCAAATGCCGAATCATCGGAGTCCCAACTTCAGGGGCTTGTTTTCGCAAGATACCGGGATCTCACGAGTTTTCTGGTAAACGACTCCACGTTGCAGCCACAGCACCACCACTGTAGATTGTATGACTTCCATTTTCCTTGGAAGGCGTAACATAACATTCGAGGTCAGGGTCCCCGTCACACAAAACGTCATGTGGAGTCTCCAACTGGGTTGGTTGGAACGAAGACCCTGATCGGTCTCATTTGGTAACTTATGAGCTTCGTTCTGGCTCCCCTGTTTTTTGAAGTCGCTCCTCTCGTGCTCAGACGGTCTTTCTGAGAAGAGAGAGAGAGAGAGAGCGGGGAGCACGAGGTGAAGAGGAGCAAAAGAGTTTTGTCTGTGTTTGTGGAGGCCGAGGTTTGTCTCTGTGAATTATCTCTGTGACGAGCAGTTGTTGTTGGGATGGCGGATGAAGTGAAGGCGTTATGGGGCCAGTATTTGTCCAACTTGCAGCGGCACCCGTTGCGGACCAAAGTAAGGAAGGATTGATCGATCGCCTATTGATCTCTCGTGCATTTGGGGTTTAGCTTGGGTCTGTATGTGGGGGACGTGATGGCATAGAAAAAAAGTTGAATCGAGAGGGTTTTGTGAAGATTCGTGTGTGGATTTTTTTGCTTTCTTCTTTGGGGAAACTTCCGTCCTTTTCTTTCTAGGGCTTTGAAAAAATCGTTGTGAGGATTAGTCGGTAGTGTCGGATTGTCTGGGTTTTTGACAAGGGTTTTGTCAATTCTTGCGGTTTGCTGAAATTCTGACTAGTTTTCAAGGGGATCTCCGCCCTGGCCATGATTTGTAATTGAGGTTTTGAGGTTTTGAGGTTTTGCGTTAACATTGAGACAATTGGTGCCTCTGTGATCTTGCTTACTGAAAAAATGGTGTAAGTTGGATCATTATTGTTCTGTTTAACTCCAAGTATTTCAAAGGTGTGGGTACCGAATGCTCCTTTTGACCTCTTCTTTGTTCTCTTGATTTCTAAATTCTCTGGCTGTCAACATTGACTCATTGTGTATAGTTGGTTTATTTTTGTCAGCAGTTTTGGAAGAGAGAGATTGTACTGATTGCTTTATGAAATGGGTTGATTTTCTTGTATATATTTAGTTGATTCTCCTGGATGGTGTCGGGAGGTGGAAATTGTTGCGTGTACTCATGGAACGCGTCCTCAATGGAATCACAATTTCAACCTTTTTTCTCAGTGAAGTATAGTGGACGGGGATGCGGTTGTCTTCTAGGGGTGGAGATGCCCTAAGGGCATTAAGCAGAAACTTTGATTCATGGTGATTTCATTGTAATAATACTTTTGTGATGCGAAGTAGGCTTCCTGCTTAACGTAACTAAGAGTTTATCACTGACGATGAAGGGGGCGAATTTTTGGTCGCTTGAACCTGGCATTTGTATCCGGCACCCCGATCAGGCTTTCCTTCACTAGTCCTTTTCATCAGTGTGCATATTCGAGGGAGATCACTTTGGGACCAACTTGTGTTAGCGTGTACATGTTGATTTTTTGACATTTGAAGTTGGGGGTTTACCTTGTGAATATGTTATAACACCATCGGTTGCTGGTGCAGGCCATTACAGCAGGAGTGCTAGCAGGAAGCGCTGACGTGGTTGCTCAGAAGCTGGCTGGAGTTAAGAACTTGCAATTCAGGCGTTCTCTACTTCTCATGGTGAGTTCTGGAATGCTTTCGAATGGGCTAAACCTTCAGAATGCTCATGTGGAATGCAGAGTAGGGTGACACTTTTTTTACCGAATTTTTAGATTGCAAGTTACGAATCTGTTGCATTTACTATGAATAAGTTTTGAGTTGAAATTACGGGGCTTGACGTGTCTCCTCTCAGGTGTTGGTCGCTAATCAGAAATTCTGGTGTGCAGCTATACGGATTCTGTTATTCAGGACCGTTTGGACATTTTTTCCACAAGTTTATGGAAAGACTGTTTCCTGCAGCTCAAGATACCAAGACAATAGCCAGCAAGGTCAGTGCAGTCTAGTATTTTCCTAGATCATATCATATGCAGCAATTTTTCTTTTGTGGCTGCTTTTTTTCATCAGGAGTTGCTGCGGAAGCCCTCTGTTTCGCTTTCAATTTATCGACTGCGTAATCCTGGTACATGTGACTCTTATCATTTGGGGAGATCTGGGGAGTTCAGGTGGTTGTTGAGCAGTTGACATCTGGACCTTGGAACAATTTCATCTTTATCACTTACCTCGGTATGGTGGTTGAAGGTAACGTTTTGCTGATACCATACCATCATCTTTTTATAGTTCTCAGATACTTCATGGTGTGTATTACTTTGTGAGGACCCTCTTGCCTCAGCATTTGATCTTCGTGAGTTGCTTGTTGACAAGTCATCGGGTTGTTGCTACCTTTCTCAGGGCGACCATGGAGCTCAGTAAAGAGTCAGCTTAAATCAAATTTTCCATCAGTGCAGCTCAATGCTTGGAGGGTACTAATTTCCATCCAATATCCTTTTTGTAACTGCCCATAGGACGTGTCACAGTGTGGTTACTGAGAAACTGGAATAATTTCTTCTCGTATCCTGATCTATGATGACCAGAAGGCTATATGAACGATGATGGACTAGGATTTATGTTGATCAAGGACACTACCTAAAATTTGCTTTCGGTTAGTATCCTCTTGGCTTTCAGCGACGTGCTTGACGGCTAAACACTTCAAATCAGAGTATCAATTCATACGACTGATTTGGAACGCGTGTAAAAGTAACTTATGACGTATTTGGGGAGTTGATGCAGTTCTGGCCTTTGGTTGGGTTGATAAACTACAAGTACCTTCCTCTTCAGCTGCGAGTGCTGTTCCACAATTTGGCAGCTGTGTGCTGGTAAGAGCCTCTACCTCCTAACTATATGAATCCTGCAATTTAGTGTCAAATTCTATCTTCCAATGAACTTGCCAAAAGCTGCTGACAGAGACATTTGAGAAGGTGACACCTTAGCATTTTAAACTACACACCAAGCTCCTGGGGCTGCTTTTTCCATGTATTGTGATGTTTAAGAGTTAATGAAGTCCACCTTTCTGAACACAGAACCAATTCGTTTTGCTTTGATCTTCTTTCCCGATTAGGTCGATTGGCAATTTTCATGTCGTGGAATTCGGTACGAGGAGTGCGTACCTGTTTTCATTCGCCTAATCGTCTGGTTGGAATTTTGACAGGGGAGTGTTCTTGATTCTTCGAGCAAAGTCATCGGTTCCGGTTCCCAAACTTGCTACGGCTTAAACAAACAAATTTGCCACTGCTTAAACAGAGAGACCATGTCAATGCAGCTGCACTGACAAACAGAGGGAATGGACTCTACCAAGACCTTGGAAGGCTTTGGAAATTGGAGTATTGTTGAGCTCACAAGACTCTCTAAAATTTGCGAGTGTAGCTTGCAAAAATGCAAAAAACAGGTTCAAAATTTGTACTCAAGCTTCATGCAAGTCGTTTGGGTTCCTGCGTGCAGTTAGATTCAAGGGTTTGGGTAGAGTATTGAGAGGTAGTAAGTTAGAAAGACTGAACTAAAGGTATGTGAAATTACCTATTTGTTATGCTAACGTTGTATGCTAATATTCCGAAGCACAGCTTTTCTATTGTTTGCAACCTGGTTTACGACACTGCCTCTTTTTGGAAGCCTTACTGGTTTCATTGTTTCTTATTTGATAATTTCTGTACTGGAAATTATGTGTATTACGAGAATTGGTAAGCTTTACCAATTCTCAAGGACGGGCCTATGACCACTCATTTCAAACCTCACTGCCCATCGCTCTGTTTGCTACCATTTTGCAATGAGATATGAATGAAATTTTTTATATTTACTGTATTTGTCAAAAATGAAGTCCTACAATATGTCCACCACAACTCATTAAATTTTCAAATTTTTGGGAAAATTTGAAATTACTATGAATTTCTTAAGAAAAAAAATGATGAAAATTCATATGAAATATAGAATATACTCAAGAAATATGAAATTTTCATTGTAGATGTATATTATAGTATATAGCATCATGACATAAACCAAAGTTATCATGTCATTCTAAAATTAGACAATCAACAAACCATGGTTATAGGCCCAAAGTTCATATTGCTATAAAATATTGAAATTTATGAACTTATCATAATTTTCAATTGGAGTAGAAATTGCACTTGATAATCTTCATTTCCTTAGTTGGACTTAAATTAAAAGAATATTTTTTTTATGCGGCTAAAATAAATAGAAATAAATGGGCAAAACACACTAGAAGGGTGATCTATGGATTAAGAATCTTCTTCTTTATAAAAGTCATCAATACCATGAGGGAATTTGTAATACTTATTCACTGAAAATGTACTCAAATAAACTTCTACAAAAAAATTGGATGAATGAATATTTTTTTCCACCTTATAGACATATGTGAAGTCATCCAAAGAACAAATAGCATCTACAATGTCCTTTTAAAGGATAATCATGGAACGACAACACCTATCATCAAATTCAACACCCAAAATGATATGATTTTTGAACTAATGGTTGCACTCACTTTATTTCATTTTGCAAAAATTATTTGCTTGAGTATCATTTGAAGGACCAAACTTTTTTATGACAATATAGCAACTAGGAGCACTAATTGAAATTACTTTTTTTTTTAAATCCAAGTATCACAATCTTACAATTTGTAAGGTTTTTTACTCTGAAATTTTAGGAGGGTGTACTCTAACAAGTTAACTAAATGATTCTATAGTTGGATTTGTTAATGATTAATCCCTCACCACCCAAGGGGACTAAAAGTATCCTCACAGAGTTTCTAGTCTAATTCAAAGTGTTGTAACTTTTGCATCCGACTTCCAAATTCAATAAAACTTGTTGGGGACTTTGTGCTTTCTCTTCTAATTTGTGTGGTAAGATTTATAGATCAATCTAAGATGAATTGATTAATTTGAAGCCAATCGAAGTTAATAGGTTCAATTTGAGTCTACCAAACTACATTTGATGGTTGAAACTTTGGAGGGTTGTATCTCCTTCATTCAATGTTTGTTTTCAATAAAAATATGTTGGATTATGTTTCCCTTGAAGTCTAGTTATTGTGGTAAGATTTTCATGTAAATCCAAGTTGTTTTGAATGTTTGGAAGCAACAAAAAATTTTGGAAAGTTGTGCATACTAGTCTAGTTTGTGTGGCTAAAATTCCATATCAATCCAAGAAGTTAGGAGGGACTGTGAAGCATTTTAGTAGGAGGTTCAGCCTTAGATGTATTTTCTGCAACTTTTCTTGCCTATTTTTTGACATTTACAAGCCATTTTGCAAACACAGTAAGTCAATTTATTGATATTCTTTTTCTTCAATGTGTTTATATTCTACTTTTGAATCACTTTATAGTTTCAAGTTTTTTCATTTGAGTAAGTTTAGAAATTGAATATCACTTCCAAGAGTATTGCTACGAAAATTTCAGCATCTTTTTTCAACACTAAAACATTATAATTTTTCAATCTGTATAGTCAAATTTGATTTACATCATTTACAACATGTTCACTACAAGATTGTATGGTTAAGATCTTTATAACTTAGTGACATTTACATCTACATCGCTTCAAAAGCACTAATATTTTGGAACCCAAAACGACCTTGAGCGATGACGAGTTAAATATAGATGAAGATTTTAAATGTGCTTCAGATTTGAGTACTTTCAAGTAGTTTTAGATTTAAGAATATCAAATTCATTTAGGGTTTAAATATTCAAAATATTGAACATTTTATTGTTATTGCACATTCTTTGAGAAAATGATCCTATTAAACATATATGTTCAGAATATTAAACATATATGTTTGGAATGTCTTTCATCTAAAATGCTAATCAAATTTTAAATCATTTCAAAAAAATATATTTATAAGAATATTTTTACAAACCGTGATGTCCAAATTGTGTGTGAGACATTCATTTCATATTTAGCAAAGAGCTTCTCTAAGCATTTGAAGGCTCAATGTAATAATATCTTTCATTTCTAAAACCCATAGAGTGCAATGCCATAAAACACTCTCCGTTTCCATCGTGCCTACCCAAAAGAAAATTAAAAGAGTAAAAGAAGAAACAAATACTTGAAAGAGTAAAAAGAAGAAAGAAATTACTTTCTGCAGTAGGTTGCATACATAAGTGGATTTAAGCGTGAGCCGGAAAGCGTACATTTCCATGCGGGGGATTCCATCAGAAGTTCATTCTGACCCGACACAGAGAATTAGTAGATCTCCGGAGGCCCAGCAAGCCCTCTCCGAGCGGAAGCACTGAGCAAGCAGCACGGAAAATTTTCGTAGATTGGTATTGAAAAGCGTAGATTTTGTAATTAGGAGTTCAATTGTACCATCGACCGAGGGTGATGCGACGATGTTTTCGTAGATGTGGAGGGACTCATGCAAACTGCCATTCCGATACCGAAACACTGGATTCTGCAAGGGCCACCAAGTCTTCCCTATCCCCATGTGCATGCAGGAGAGGGAGGAGCGAATCCCATTTGGGAACTGATAGGGAACGAGGTTCCCCATGAGTTCTTCCCTTTAAATAACTCTTAAAATACGAGCTGGTCATGGTGGAAATCATCTGTTTTGGTGTTTTGATGTCCTGTGAATTGTTGGCTTAAAAAAATTGCAAAAGCATTGACTAGAAGTCAAATTATTGCAAAAGATCCCTCCCCCCGTTCTTTTCATACAAAATTTCAAGGATGAATGGCTATACTTTTTGTCTTTCGTAGAGAGATTCGTTGTTATTTATCAGGTAAAAAATGGTCATGGCATTGTTTAAAGGTTATTCGCTAAACACGCAAGCATCCCAAAAGTGGATGCGCCTTGGTCAACCTTGATTACAACTTTTAAAATAACTACTTTTGGAATTTGATTTCAACTAAGAAAACAAAGCTTGACAAGTTTTGTTTCTATTCCATTTTAAAGTTCTGAGAAATGTCAAAAATTGAAAGAGTTATTGCAATTGAAAGTTCCTTGTGTTAAAATTCAAATAGCACAATATGGTGTGCTTTTCATCCATATATGTTTTTTTTAAATGTATTTTGAATTTAAACTATAAAATTATGTTTTTCATTCCACTCTTCATTTATAGTTAAAATTATAGACTATTCTACTATATATTGTAATTGATATCCACCTTTAACTTTGAAAAATCACAATAATTTTATTTTTCCTTCAAAATTATTGAATAAATAAAAAATAAATAGAAATTTGATTTCTCTACTAGCAAAAACTATAAAAGTTTTGTATATCAATTTAATAAAAGGATAAATTTGGTTTGATAGTTGAATTTGACTTCAAGGTGTTTGATGTGACTATTTTGGATATAAAAAATAAAATAACCAATGGAAATTTTTTTCATGCTAATTTCTATTGCTACTTCTTCCTCCTGAGAAAATTTCAAATAGTTTGAATTGATTTTTCTATTTTTACTCATTTATGTTCATTTTTTGCAACAAAAATGATAACAATTAGAAATTTTCACGGAACAAATTGCAAATTTTCAAAGTGATATAGAATTTAGAGTTTTAAGTAGTAAAAATATCATATTATTGTTTGAACCCTATTGAAAAGGCTAAAATTAGCTCAGATAAGAAATTTGACCATTTCACAATGGATCAAGTCCTTAAAGGGTTAACTCAAACATTATGCACATAGCCTTGCAGCATAATCAAGAACTGGTAGATCTGGAGGCGGAGGCCCAGCAAGCCCTCTCTGAGCCTGAGCAGGCAGCACGGCGGAGGTACGTAGATTAGATGTGAAAACCGTAGATTTTGGAATTTCGAGTTCATTTGGATCAGAGTCCGACGATGATTCGATGGTGTTTTCGTAGATGTGGAGGGACTCATACGAATTGACAGTGTTCCGATATCGAAACACTGGAACTTGAAACTTGAAACACTGGAGCTCCGCAAGGGCTGAGTGCCACGTGGCCAAGTCGGCCAACATCCGGGAGTTGGTCAGATATCGGATCGTCCCATACAAAGGGCCCTACCCAGATTTTTTCATTGTGAAATGTTTTAATATTGGTTTGGGGGTATACTATGCTATTTCTTGCTATTTAGAATTGACATGTTATTATACAAAATCAAAAGTGCTTTATACTATAGATAAAAATTTAAAAAAATTGTTTTGTTTGCATGCTTCTTCAACTCCAATTTATCATCCTTTAAAAATTACCACCGTAAAAGATCAAATGTGGCCTGTTGTGGGAACATTGTAAGGTTTGGGCAAGTTCCTATGATCTCAATTTTTGACATGATTTTTTTGAATTTTTTTCAGAAATAAAAAAAAATATATAAGCTTTAGGGGAATATAGTTTTTGCTTTAATTGGTGATGGTTAGAAAAAAACAATGTCGTTCAAAGCTCAAAAAGTAGTTTGTTGAACAACAACAAAATTCAAAATAATTGTCTTTATATTTTGTTTCTTATAGAAAATAGTATATATGAAAAAGTTTTGATTCATTCCATTTGCACTGGTGATGAGAAAGTTACAGAGAGTCTTGTTTTCCAAGCAATAAAAGCATCTTCTTAAAAATTTAAAAAAACTTTTAATATTCATTTTTAACTCAATTTTCATATTTTTTTCACCCTGGCCAAAATGACGGTCCCCATCAGTTCTTCCCTATAATTTGAACATTTCACAACCATTGTTATTAACTTGGTAGGCTTGAACATATCACCATTGTAAATACCACCATTGTAATTTCCATCATTGCTGTCAATTGGCTTGAGCATATATTGATAAACAGTTCAAAGAAAGTCACTTTTTTCTTAAACATTTCTGTATTAATTTGTTTTTTCCATATTGTGAGGAGGTTAAATTTCATTTAGAAAATTTTCATGACCAATCAGTATCCATATTTTTCCCATATATGTAAGTAGGTTATAATCCATTTTAAAAAAAATTCATGACCAATAAGTAAGGGCAATCAGTTCATTGTGCACATAGCCTTGGAGCATAATCAAGAACTGGTAGATCTGGAGGCGGAGTCCCAGCAAGCCCTGAGCAGGCAGCACGGCGGAGGTTCGTAGATTAGGTTTGGAAACCGTAGATTTGGGACTTGGGTGGACCAGACACTGAGGGTGATCCGTTGGTGTTTCCTTAGACGTGGAGGGACTCATATAAACTGGCATTCCAAAGCGCTGGTTTATACATGGGGCTGGATCGAGGGCCCATGTAAGGCATATCATGACGTTGTCCCTGGATAACTGGCCAGAACTCTTCAAGTTTGAACCAATAGGATCACTCAATTTCTTCTAATCCGACCCAAGTTATTTATACTTAAGACCAAATGGAACTACAATTCATTCTATGAGTTGCCTTAGGTGGCATGATTTTGGCACCAAACCTTCCAGCCCCAAGGGAGTAATCGGGATGAGGTTTTGGGTGGTCTGAACTCCCATCTAGGATTGAATTAGGCCCCTCGGTTGGATCATGAACATTTCCACCATCTATTATCATACAAAGTCTTTTCTTTTCTTGTTACATGCTTATTAATTGTGTTCTCCAAGAAACTTCTTCCTAGTCTTGTTGAATTCTTGGAGCTTTGTTGTGAATCCCAATCTTGTTGAAGTTAGTTATAGGATTTAAGATAAGAAATATGGGGACTCCAATTTTTCTATAATTTCATTGTCATAATTGAAATTATTGTATTTTTTGAAAGGCAAAAAGTAGGCAAAACCCATGGCAAAAGTCTATAATCTTGCAATTCCAATCATTCAAGAATTACATTCCCACTCACTACTTCCTAGTTTCCCACTTACTACTTTAGGACGTGTCATGATCTTATTAGTCCCAACCTTGAAAAGGAGGAAAATACACATTCCAAGCTTCAATTGGAAATTCGTTTCAACCATGGTTGGAAAAGGATGCATACTATAGGTTGGGTATGAGTCCCTAGTTGGGTATAGGTGGTTCTACCTTAAATTTAGTAACCAATTTCAAATTTTTGATTATGAAAAAAGTTATTTTTTCAAATTTGTTTGGACTGCCTTAGTTGAAAAACAAATTGCCTATCATGCAACAACTTCTTAATGATGTAGTCAAAAATTATGAAAATTGTTGGACCTTCAAGAAAAACCTCATGTATATATTGTGTGAAAATTTAAAAGGAAAAAAAACAAAACTTCATTTGTAGTAAGTTGCCCCAAATTGCTATATTGCCAAGAAAGGGAGCTTGGTCCTTTAGGGGTTAAGGGATTAATGATGTAACCACCAAACAACCTCATTGTTCTTAACCCCTAAACGACCATTGTCCTTCGAGGGACAAATGGGATTTCAGGCAGGTACCCATGGGTAGAAATTATTTCTTGATTTTTGGAAACTTTTTTTGGAAGATAGAAAATTTGATTGTCTTCATGGGAATATAATTTTTCTTCCAATCAGTGCCTGGGAACAAAAGTTATGCCCAAATAAGCTCAAAATAGGGCACGGGGGGTAGCAAAAAAAATTTCAAAAATTTAAATTTTTCATTTTTCATTTTTTTTTCCCTCATAGATTATATTTTTGTGCACATGGAAATATTTGATTCATTACATTTGGATTCTTTATTAGAAAGTTATGGGCAATCTTGTTTTTTGGGCAATTAGAGCATCTTTTTGAAAAAATAAGCCGTAGGATTCATTTTTTAATACAATTTTTACAATTTTTACAAAAAAGAAGTTTTGCATGGTTTATCTTGCTTGCTAGAACAATCTCCATTGGAATTAGTGCATTTTAATTCCATTTCAGAAATATCAATAATGTAGATTTTCCTTCTATTTCATACCTACTTCTATTTAACAATTTTTTAAAGAATAAAATGAAGTTTTTTTGAATTATTATTATTTTTTTCCCTAGACTCTCAACTCAATTCTATGCCATAAAGATATAAAGCTCAAAACTTTGTAGTCCAAAAAATTAAAGTTAAAAATGTTCAAAGTAAAAAAATCTAGTCCCACAATGTGCTGAAAAATTTGTTTTTTCTACTTTAAATGCAGATATTTTGCAATCTATGCAGTCAAAAATTCTGAAATTTTTTCCACACATTTTCATACTAGTTAGATGTAAGATCCTACAGTTAGATGTGAAAAAAAATTTAATTTTAAAAAAACTTTTGCTATAAAAATGGCAGTTTTGAGTGTTTTGGGGCAGAAAAAGACCTTTGTGCTTTAGGGGTTAAACTTGCCTTTCAATTCTTAAAAATTCTAAATATTGGACATTTTATCATTGTTGTACACTCTACAAATGAACAATTTTATTGAACATACATGTTCAGAATGAATTTCATCCAAAATGCTAGGCAAATTTTATTTTATTTCATTTCATTTCAATAAATATTTCTATAAGAATATTATTAATAAATCATGGTGTCCAAATTGTGTATGAGACATTCACTTCATTTTGTAGCAAATAACTTGAGCACTCAAAGGTTCAATGTAACAATATCCTTGGCATTAGTAAAATTCATAGAGTACAATGTGTGACAAAACAGTCAATTTTCATTGTGCTTACCCAAAAGAAAATTAAAGAATAAAATAAGAATAAAATATTTCGTAGGTTGCATAAGTGGATTAAGCGTCAGTCGGAAAGCGTAGATTTCCAGTTTTGGAATTCCATCAGACGTTCGTTCTGATCCGACGCAGAAATTCGGTAGATCTCGAGGCGGAGGCCCAGCCCCTACCGAGTGTGAGCAGGCAGGGCGGCGAAGATACGTAGATCACGTTCCATAATCATAGACTTTGGAATTTGGAGTTCAATTTAACAACAGGATGACGGTGATGCGACGAAGTTTTCGTAGATGTGGAGGGACTCATACGAATGGGCAATCCGATACCGACTGAGCAAGGGCTGAGTCCCCACCAGGTCTTCCCTATCCCTATCCCCATGTGCTTGAAGGGGGAGTCCTGTATGGAGATAGGGAATGAGAGTCCCCACCAGTTCTTCTCTATAATTTGAGCATTTCACCATATTGAATTTAATTATGATCATTATTATTATCAATTGGTTTTGAGATAAAACTAGTGCAAAGAAGGTCACATTTCATATTTTAAAAATTATATTAATTTATTTTTCATATATTGTAAGTAGGTTGAATTCCATTTTAAAAATTCTTCATAACCAATAAGCACCCTCCACTAACTTAATAAGTGAGCACAATTGGTTCATTGTGTATTTGGCTCTCAAGTGTAATCATCATAACTTATTTTGATTGTCTACATGATAAGTGAGTACAATCATTGTTAATCCTTAATGGACATTGAGGCCAAAAAGTAGTTAATACATGACTTCATTGTTCATTGCAAAACAAAGAATGCACCTATTGGTCAAACAATGAGAGCATTTTGGTGACTACTTTGGCCCTAGGGGGGTGTCCTTTGTAGGGCTTTTATTTTTGGCGAAATTTCACTAGATTGTCAGAAATTTGACCTCTCTGGCTTCATCCCTCCAAAAGTTGGCCTCTAAAGTGAAGACAACAAGGGGGACATAATTCAAAAAAGAAAAACTGGTCTTTTGGGGATTAAGTCAAGTTTTGTTGTTTATTGAACATATGTTTGAGTATAAATAGTAACACAACGTGCAACAAGAAATGACTATTAGATAATTGGGTATCAATTAATGTATGTTATATTCGGTAAAAGAAACAAGTTTAGGGATTGTTAGGGTTGAGTTGTATATCCTCGTCTTCTACAGCAAATTAGGAACCTCCTTTCCTAAATATTTATAGATATAGTACACTAGTGGTCATGGGGTCTTTCCTATCCGGATAATTAAATGACATTACATATATATAATAGTCTTTTAATTCCTAAGTGCTTATGCAACTATAATTTGGGTACACCAAAACTAAGTGAAGAACTTCAAGTAGTGAAAATTGAAATTCATTTATATAATTGAGATAGTTAGAATGTCATCATCTAATACTTAAAATTATAGATTGATTTTTTTTCAAAAATATACAATAAATTTATTTATTTATTTAAATATCCAACTATGCAAATAGAAACTTTTAAATCTTCTCAACAATCCTTTTGTACAACTCAAATTGTAAAGAGTTGTAACTCTTATATATAATTGTAACCTTAGTTTTGGTCACAATGCTTAGGCATTTAGGGCTTAATGTGGTATATATATATGCAAAGTATTAGCAATCCATTAATATATTTGTATTCAACAATTTCAAAAAACATTTGTTAAGAATAATCCTTGAATTGACAAATTTGAATAGATATAACCCCTAAAAGACCAAATTGAGTTTTTTTGGCAACGTAGTGAATTTGGACAACTCACTACGAATGAAGTTTTTATTTATTTTTGTTGAAATTTTCATTGCACATGTACCCAAGAAGTAGCTTCAAGGCCTAACAAGTTTCATAATTTTTGTTTACATGGTCAAAAAATTATTGCATGATATGCAAATTTCGTTTTTCTATGGACAGCCTAGGCAGCTAAAAAAAATTCTTAAATTTTTTTTTTAAGAAAATAAAAATTTGAAATTGATTCTTTGAGTTTATATATATGTGGAAAGCTTTGAATCATTCCATTGTAATTAATGAGATGAAAGTTACAAGGAATTTTAATTTGCAAGTAGGTATGGAATCTTTGAAAACCATGCCCACCCGCCAACTAAAAGTTTACATGACTTTCATCTCATTAATCAAAATGGAATGATTCAAAATTTCCTCTATATATATAATTCTAGGGAACCAATTTCAAATTTTCATTTAAAAAAAATATTTGAAAAGAATTTTTTTGAGCTACCCAGATTGCCCACAAAACAAAGAAAATTGCATATCATGCAATAATTTTTTGGTTTTGTAGTAAAAAGTTATGAAAATTGTCAAGCCTTGAAGCTACTCCTTAGGCACATGTTCTATGAAAATTTCAGTGAAAAGAAATAAAAACTTCATTTGTAGTGAGTTGCCCAAATTCACTATATTGGCCGAAAACACAACTTGGTTCTTTAGAAGATATATATTATATTGTGCATTGTGATGCCAATTAATACACATTCTTTAAACATTATATTTTACATAGATGCATTTCATCCAAAAGACATTGTGCACATTTGGATAGCCTTTTTAATAAAACTAGGTCCCATACTTACCACTCTAACTTCTTTACACTAATCAAGAAGGGCATTGTTTTTTAACACTTTTTTTCAACATTTGTATTGGCACTAGAATGTCAAATAGAGTGTTGAACTTGATATACTAGAGAGAGTGTCAACTTAAATGTCAAAAAGAGTATCAATACAAGTGCCTCAAAAATCTGAAAAATAGTGGCAAGAAAGTAGTAAAACATTTATTTATTTTAGAAGTTGGTTGGATTACCCACACCATGGCTTTGAAGCACTTGTTTGCAAGCCTTGGATTTTGAATTCTTCACCTAATGGCTGATAGAAGGCATATTTAGTAACTTATTGAAATTACATATTGTATAAATTGAGTATATGAATCAAGGTGATTTTGTAGCATATATTGGCACTATTGATATACAATTTTTATGGATTTCCTTTGTCTCATTTTTTGAGGGGTCATTTTTGGTAGTGTAGTACACTTCAAAACATTTTTTTAGTAATTTTCCTTCAAATGTAAGAGGAAGCCAAAGTAAACTCAAGTTATATTGTATTTTTTGGACTTTGGGGGAATTAATTGAGGATTTTCAACAGGAAACTTTTTTTTGACACTCTTGTCAATACTTCTTCCAAGTGAATACTCTTATCAATAGTAGAATTTTTTACTTTGAAATGTTGAAAAAAATTTTACTTTTATTTTGGAGACTTCAATGTTGAAATGTTGTAAATTCCATGACATCTTAGATATTGATAATGAATGGTATTGTCAAATATGATGTCAAAAGTTGTGTAAAAACAACACTTTGTAATGGTAGTGTTAGGGCATCTTCAATGCAAACCTCAATTCACTCTTCAATAAATTGCTAATTTGTCATTGATTTATAATTAAAGTTTGGAATTTATATCGTTTGAAGAAATTATCTTGAAAAACCCCCAAAAAACATAAAAATTGGAAATTATACAACTAAAATATATCCCACCAAAAGCTAGCTTAATGTCAAAATATAGAGACCTTTGCAAATCAAGCAAATCAATGCCAATTGTACTCTAAAATGCTATGCAATATGTTTTGGTAAGTATGACTTCTACAATTTTTTTTCTTAGTTTGCATTTAAGTGGTTCATTTACATTGCCAAATGTCTAAATTTGAATTTTCTTGTATCTATTCAAAGTTCTTTTGGATGTATTTTCAATAATAAAAATTTCAAATTGTAATTATAAATTGATAAATAGACAGAAGTTTCTTTGGAGGGGCACTTGATAGAATGCAATGAAGATGCTACTAATATACTTGCTTGGGGTCTAAAACATGATTGGCAAAGCTTGAGCATGATCAGTAAGTTATTCAAAGTAGTGGACTTAAAGATCATATTAAGGTAACCACATCTAAAACTAACCAAGCAAGAAATTCAATATGGTTTTCATTATTACATTGAAAATATTTTTGTAGAATCTTGTTGGTAGTCAAAAGAGAATTCCAAATTGTTTTAAAATACAACTCTTGAACACCATATGAATAAACTATGAATTTTCAAAGTGCTTATAACCGACCCTAGCTAGACTCTCATGCAAAGTCACATTGTGGAAGTACATTTTAGGTGAGTGAATCTATAGGGGTCAGAATTAGATGTGGTTACCTTTGAGAGATTAGGATCTTGGCATTCCTGATTGTAATTCCTACTGTTAATTTCCAATAAAAGAGCAAGGCATATTCATGCACATATATTCAAAGAGATTGGAATTCATTTCCTTCACAATAAAGATTACAACTACACACAAAGGTTGGAATTGATTTATTTGTAGCAAAGATTACAAGTGCATACAAAGGCTCTAAATGTAATTGTATAAAATATGCCATGGAGTTTAAACTAGAACTATTTAGGGTTAATCACCCCTTCTGAGGTTAATCCTAGATGCTCCATATAGGTATTGCTAATACTTCCACCACCTCCATTTGGCGTGGTGTTTGAAGTGGCATTGGGGACTTTCAATCTTCCCAAGTTTGGGCCTTTCCCCTTGCCTTGGGGACATAGAAGAATTTCTTGGTGGGTGGTTTTGTAGGAGCCTTGGTACTCATCATAGTATGAGTCTTCTTCATGGAAAGCTTGGATAAGGAACCGATGTGGTTCTTTCTTAACTCCTTTGGGAGCAATGCATGTTGAGCCTTTTCATTCAACATAATACTCTTCTTGCTTCAAAAAGTCTTCAAATATTGACATCCAAGGTTGTCCAAATGTATGAGATATGGGAGCTATGGGGGATGCCAAGAAAAGTAATAGGAGAGTACAAGCAATGAAGCAACTTGAAGAAAAAAGATTGTGAAATGGAAAAACCTAAAAGAAGAGGGTATATTTATGGGAATATTTGTCTTAAGGGCTCCAGCACTAGTGGATCATATTGCCATGGGTCTACATATTTTTAGAACATGTTTAAACTCCACTTGGCTCTATAAGCATTGGCCTACTATCTAACCATTTGAGTTTCACCCTATACCCCATGGATATAGAAAATTTTAATTATTTAATGTTTTTTTTAATATTCTCTCTCATGTTTGTTTATTTCTTTCTTAATGTTCTTTTTAAAGTTTTGTTATACATAATTGTGTACATGTTATATAATGTAGGGATACTATAAATTGCCACATGCCAAAAATACCACTTTAGATGTGCCATTCAATACATCTTCTAAATCAAAATGTCCCTATAAGGATCTTAAAACATTTACCAATATAATCTTGATTCTTCAATTCATAACTTTTGTATATGGTATCCAAATGATATGTTCTTTGTTGTGTTGAAATCTCCTATCATTTGTCAATTTCAAAATATGAATATTTAATAAATCTAATAGAAGACATTATTCATATCAAAAAAAGTTGCAATTTTGAGGTATCGTTACTTGTTGTGTATAGTTTATTAACCCTTAAACAACTTTGAGGCCAAAAAACATCCAATAAATGACTTGACTGTACATTGTAGAAACAAAGAATGCATCGATTGCCCCAATAATCAGATCATTTTGATGAATACCTTAGTCGTCCTTCAAGGGTTGAAATTCTTCATAATCCACTGCATGACGATCGGAGATATGTACCCAGACCGCAGAGCCCTGCTTCACACATTGGTAGATAGCTGTTTCTCCGAACCCTAATATTTCTCTGTTTCGTTGCACGCCGGTTGCAGGAGGTCGGGTGTCTTCGATTGAACTTGCGGTGAAGAGAACCGTGTGCTTATTGCTGTAGTTTTGGTTGCGTTCGCGACGATGGGAGTAGAGGCTGAAGGAGAGGAAATTCGAAATGGCGACACAATCGTCGAGGAGGAAGGGCCGATGGTCGGTCCAGGTCCGGCCAAGCAGCGTCACAAGCGACCTCTGGAGTTCGAGAGGGCATTCCTGGACGCACTCCCGTCTGCGCAAATGTAAGTGCAAATCTGGCATTGAGAGAGGGGAGACGGATCTCTGTTGTAGAGGCTGTGCAGCTCTCACATTTTAGAGTTCGGTGAAAAACAATAAATTAGGGTTTTGGTGTGCAGAAATTCAGTTGAAGTCTAAGGTGTAGCATCGATTTGAGTCCTACCGCATTTTTCTCTTCTTCGTTTCGATTTTTAACTTTATTAAAGCATATTAATGAAACAGCTCACTGATCTTACGATTGGAGACTTTGGCAAAGTGCTGAAACTAAGGTTTTGAGTATCAATTTAAGCTTTACAGCATTATTTGTATTTTGACTTTGATTTGTAAACTTCATAAAAAGCTGTTTTAAGAAACAGCCCATGATTTGCGACTTTGGCAATAAAAATGGAATTAGGGTTCTGGTGTCCTGGAATTCCGTCGAAGCCAAGGGTTTAGTGTCGGTTTGAGTTTTACCGCGATCTTCTCTTATTTCTTTCGATTTTTAGCTTCTTTACGCGCATTCAAGAAACAGTTCACGGATCTTAGGATTGAAGACTTTGACAAATTGTTGATTCTAAGGGTGAAGTATCAGTTTGAGTTTCACAGTATTTTTTGAATTTTGAATTTCAATTTTAAACTTCATTAAGCTTTTTCAAGAATCAGCTCATGATTTGAGACTTTGGAACTTTTTGAATTATTTTTGCTGTGTCGAAAGTCTGCTGAAACAAGGGTTTTGGAGCAGTTTACGTTTCACCGCATTCTTCTGCTTTTGATTCTCTTTTTGAATTATAAAGCGTATTTTAAGAAACAGCTCACTCACCGCACGAGTCCAGACTTTGGCAAAAAAATTGAAAGAGGATTTTTAGTGACGAAATTCTGCTGAATGAAGGATTTTGTATTGGTTTGAGTGTGCTGAACCTACCGCATTCTTCTTTTGTATTACAATTGTTGACTTTATAATCATTCCCAACGGACGCTCCCTAGAATCTGTTATTTCTTAAAATGCTGCCTTCTACCCTGCTCTTTAGATCCTGTGAGTATTGGATGTCAGGCTTCGTCTAGCACGATCCATTCTGGTGATAGTGTTTCAACGTTATCACATTAGTACCTGAATGTGGTTCTGTTGTTGATTGGAAACGTTTATCTAGTCGAGAAACTGGACCATTGAACAATATAATGAGCTGATCAATTGTGGGAACGGCTGGGTAACAGGTATGAAAAGAGCTACATGCACCGAGACGTTGTGACCCACCTTGCTGTGTCCAGTGCAGATTTTTTCATTACCGGAAGTTGTGATGGTAATTTGTTTTCTCCAGTCTGTGAATTTTGCACTTGATCAATGGCGAGAACTGGTATTATTTAGTTGTTTGGTATCATGCTGCTTCCAGGAGACGGTTAAGTAATGAAACTTTGTCTTTGTCTGGTACACGTTCTGTGGGCTGATAGTTTTTTCTGCATCCTACAGGACATATCAAGTTTTGGAAGAAAAAGGGCATGGGGATCGAGTTTGTGAAGCATTTCCGGTCACACCTGGGTCCCATATGTGGGCTTGCTGTAAGTTTCTTGTGTTTTTTCAGACGTGGATCCGTCTGGTCCGGAAAATTTCGTTACTATGAATGTGTAGATAAGTGAGAATTTCAATCTGAATTGTCAGATTTGCTTGTGATATGAGCTTTGAAAACAATTCTTTCATGTTTTCTACTGACATGGTTTTTTCTTGTTGATATATGGACTGTTGTCATCTAGTTTTGAACTTCATTTTGACGCCAATGTTATAGTCACTTGTCTTTTGCACGAGCTCGTTCATGATTCGTGAAGCTTATTTTCATGTTCAGGTGAGTGCAGATGGGCTGCTGTGTTGCACAATATCCGATGACGAGGCTGTCAAGATATATGATGTGATCAATTATGATATGATGGCCATGCTGAAATTAACGTTCATGCCGCAAGCAGTTGAGTGGGTATTCAAGCAAGGTGATGCGAGGGCCAAGCTTGCAATAAGTGACAAAGCCTCTCCATATGTTCACATTTTTGATGCACGATCTGGTAGCAACGAGCCCATCATATCGAAACATATTCACATGGGTCCGATGAAGTTCATGAAGTATTGTCCAGCATTGGATATTGTAGTTTCTGCAGATGCCAAGGCTTTGCTTGAATATTGGAGCCCTGAAACCTTGGAGTTCCCTAAGCACGGGTACTTATCTCCTTTTTTTCATTATTGCCTAAGAAATTTGTGCTTGTTTTTAAGGTTATGACGGACTCCACATTTTCGTTCCTTAAAGAAATGTGACGATGGCTTTATTTTCTTGGGATTGTTTATTCCCAGCATTATTGATTGATAGGTCTTTATCTTAACTCCATCAAAGTCTATGACGTCTATGCATGTC
The DNA here is from genome assembly GCA_963969395.1 of Pseudoscleropodium purum. NCBI lineage: Eukaryota > Viridiplantae > Streptophyta > Bryopsida > Hypnales > Brachytheciaceae > Pseudoscleropodium > Pseudoscleropodium purum. Next base: position 14,812,222 of record OZ017798.1, read on the forward strand.
AAATATAGGGTTTAAATGGATAAGTACAATGGGAACTGGAATGAGTAAGGGTAATGGTGTAGTTTGCAGTTTAAGTTCAAGACGGAGACTGATCTGTACTCACTTGCGAAAGCAAAGACAACTGTGTCCTCCCTTGAGGTCTGTACTCATTCCCTATTTTGCATGCACACTTGCTGTTTGTTGCATTACCTCCTTATATCCTGCATATATCAGGAGAACCAATCTTAATGTATATCCTGACAACTGCTTCAATTTTCAACTTCTGTAGAGTCATTACAAGATCAAGAATGTAAGACATTGTACTCTTAATGTCCAACTCAACTTGTAGGCGTGTCTGTAATGGTAGAGTGAAAGGATTTTGTTGTGAGCAGGTGAGTCCTGATGGGAAGCAATTCGTAACTACATCGCCTGATAGAAGGATTCGCGTATTCTGGTTTGCCACTGGAAAGTTACGGCGCACATATGATGAGTCACTTGAGGTAACGTGCATGATAGCGCCCAAGTACTTTGTAGTTATGCTTTTGCTTGCGGGATCCAGTTTCAGATTTTCACTTTCTAACGAGTTTAGAGATTCAATAGTAGATGCAGATTTGAAAGTAAGCTCACATGGGAATATGTGGTACAGGTTGCTCAAGATCTTCAAAGAAGTGATGCACTTTTGTACAAACTGGATGCCGTTGATTTTGCAAGGCGTATGGCAATCGAAAAGGAGATTGAGAAGACTGAAGATGCCCCCCCTCCAAATGCAATTTTTGATGAGAGTTCGAATTTTTTGTTATATCCTACTCTTCTTGGCATCAAGGTAAAATACGCCCACCCGCTTTATTCTTATATGGAAATTTCTTTTTTTGTACGTTGCACAACCAAGAAATGATTGTAGAGGCTAGTTGTGTGATAGTGCTAACCAGGTCCATGATGCACTGTGACCCTTATTTCTGTAAAATTCCATATCTTCTAAGTTGAAATTTTATTATTTTTGTGCAGGTTGTGAATCTGCATACAAATAAAGTGGCGAGGATTATAGGCAAAGTAGAAAATACAGAGCGTTTTCTTAGTATTGCCTTGTATCAAGGTGGGTTCAGTTCTAAGAAAGTGAAGAAGCTACCTGCTGCTGCTGCAAATGTGAACGAGCAACGAGAACCACTCACAGATCCAACATTGTTATGCTGTGCTTTCAAGAAGCACCGAATTTACATTTTCAGGTGCATAAATAATTACTCTGGCCGGCACTATCTAGTCTTTGCATTGGCTTGCATCTAGTCTTGCAATTATACCAGACTTGTCATGTTCAGTATGGAGTACATGTAGCTTTAGAGTTGATCGCCATATTCCATCAGTTTTCTGTAAGCCAGAAGTTGGAGTAATCTGTCTGACAAATTTTTCCCTGATCTTGCAGTCGTAGAGAACCTGAGGACGCCGATGATGCCAGCAAAGGACGCGATGTCTTCAATGAGAAACCGCCTCCAGAAGAGCTTCTTGCAATCTCTGACATTGGAAGATCTACCACAACCTCGCTACCTGAGAATGTGGTATGGATAGGACGTTCACACTTCATTATTTTGTTTGCAATTAATTTTTTTTTTAAACTTACTGTTTAGTAAATATATTTTGAAATTGATATAATTTTACAGTATTTCTCATTTTTTCGCACCCTATTCACGCTTTCTTCCAGTGCGCAGTGTTATTTAACTGGAAGTATTTTGGATTTACTTCGTCATTATGAGTCTTTGCTCCCTCCTCGTAATGACGGTGTTGGTTTCTTCTTTGGTATCTTCAGATCATGCACACCACATTGGGCGATCTGCACATTCGTTTATATCCAGAAGAGTGTCCACGGACTGTCGAAAACTTCACTACGCATTGCCGAAATGGTTACTACGACAATTTGATTTTCCACCGAGTCATCAAGGGCTTCATGATCCAGACCGGTGACCCTCTTGGGGATGGTACTGGAGGGCAGTCCATTTGGGGTGGTGAATTTGAGGATGAATTTCACAAAAGGTAATACCTCTATTTGCAACTATAATATCTTGATGCTCCATGTGTTGCAACTACCTAGACAGTATGCTTTTTGGTCATGTGAACGCAATCCATTCTGTAGGAGTGTTCCTGTTTTAATTTTTTAATATCTTACGAAAAATGACTTATTTCTACATTGGTGTGGGCAGCTTGCGGCACGACCGACCCTTCACAGTATCCATGGCCAACGCTGGACCAAATACCAACGGTTCACAGTTTTTTATTACCACAGTTGCCACTCCATGGTTGGACAATAAGCACACTGTTTTTGGACGTGTTGTGAAAGGCATGGATGTTATCCAGGTGAGATGCTATCAGATTTGTCATATGTTTTCTATTACTCTACCTCTTATACTCAGTAATATGAATTAGTCCTGGTCTGTCCTTTTCTTTTGAGTTTCTTCTACCATCTTTGTGGTAATGAAATCATAATTTAACTGGAATCATTCACTGATTACTGGACTTTCGTGGTGTACCTCAGGCTATTGACAAAGTGAAGACAGACAGAAACGATAAACCATACACAGACGTAAAATTTTTGAACGTTACTGTACCAAAATCGTAGCTTGTATTTAAAGTTGAGGTGTAGTTGGGTTATGACAAGGTAGCAAGTAGACCAGAATTTCTTACTGAACCTAGAGTTGCATGTGTTTCTGTAGGAATTATTTCATGTAGTTTTTAGCCGGGGGAGTATCTTCTTTGTATATCAGTTATTCAATTTTTTTCCTTGAAAGATATATCCGGTGCTTGACCAACACAGTTGGCTTCTATGACGTTGATGGCTTGTAGTGATCATTGGGGAGGATTTAGGACAAACTTTTGGAGACCTTGTCTTTCACCACCAAATGGATCTGCTATATGGGTCTGTTGCATATTGTTGATGGTTACAAAAGGTTTGACCTTTTACTGCACTGATGAGTTTCACAACGAAGGTTAACTTTTGTTGCATGACTGCTTGTGTTGATGAAAAGTCTCGTAGAAGTTCTACCAAGGTTAACATGCCCTATTACCAAGCAGATTTGGTATCTAGTACCTTGGAGAAGCTATTTGTCAACTCAAGTAGTCAAGTAGTCAACTCAACTTTTCAGAGATTGAGAAGTTTGAGAGAAGCCATTTGGAAGCCATTCTGACACAAAATGAATTTTATGTGATTTTTCAAAGTTTGTTGAGACTAAATTGGTTAAGCTTGTGACTAGACCCATGCCAAACCATGTGCTGATGTGTTTTCTCTCCATGTCAAACCATATGTGTCTCCCCCCGAAGTGCATTGTCATGATGCTAAAGGGTTGTTAGGATTGTGGTCATGGGTGGATGATTGACACAAATGGGAGGGTCAAGTAGATGTCAAAATTGGGTGATTGGGAGCATTGGATTGTTCTACTTTAGATTATTCCCTATGGATCCAAATAGAGAAGGTTACTTTTGAAGTTAGATTATGACAAGTCAAGCATTTACAAGTTATAAGTTATGTTAAGAGAACAAATTCTATAAATATTATTGACTTATGATCTCAAATTGTATGTATGTAAACAAATTTGTATGTTGTATAAACTTTTCAAATTGAATATAGCATTGACATTGGAATTATCCTATTAGTTATAGAATGTTGCTCTTCATATGGTCCCTCTTTCAATCTTTATTTTGGATTGCATTTGAATTTTTATACAAGTTTGAGTTTTTTTTAAATGACATCAAGAATGTTTGCACACAATCAAATCACATTAAATGTCTTCTTCCTATAAGGTAACAACACCTACTTTCAACTCCATTCTAAATCCAACCTCTATAAATTCTTGCCTAAAATGTTTTCTTACTATAAGTCTAGGGCTAGTTTTAAAAACACTTTTTTTAAACACTTTGAAAATTCATAGTTTATTCATACACTATCTAAAAAATGTATTCTAGGATAATTTAGAATTTCCTTTTAATTACCAATAAAAATCCCAAGAAACTTTTTCAATATGATAATGGAAACTATGTTGAAATGCTTATTCAAATGCTTCTAATTGTAGTTACCTTATTCAAATCTTATTTATCTCCAAGGAGAATTGACACTTGCAAAAAAAAATGCTAGCATAATTATATGTATAAATTATAAATCAAAAGTGAAATATATAGGTGTCATTTTTTTTTAGCCTACTAAAAAGTTCACATGCCAATTTCAATTCTTCTTATATATTGAAGACAACTTATTCTCTTTTAACTCCTAAATGCTTAGACTCTTCTCTAGAATTGAAAAATGTGAGAAAAATCATCATAAAGTATTGTTTGGAAGAATATTTTGGAATTGATATACAAATGAAAGTTGTAGACTTTGAATTTTAGATTCCATTTGTATGGTTAGATTCACCAATGTTATTACCGATATTTTTCTATAAATTTTCAAAGGTAAATTTCTAAATTCTTTCTAAATTCAATTACAAGCATAATGTTGTCATTTTCTAAGTAAAATTTGTTGGAATGGATTTGAAATGAAGATCTCATGGTATATTGATATTTTGAAAAAAAATTATTCTTTAAATCTATAACCTCATTTTTGTAAATCCAATTTTGAACTAGAGCCAATGCAATTTTGGCTTGATCAACTACTTGAACCACCCATTACCAACCAAAGATCCATATCCAACTTATATGGTTGGATATAGTTGCAACCAAGGCCAGAAGAAATTTCCAAACAAAGTGTAGAATGTGTTTTTCCTCCTTTTCAAAGTTAAGACTAATCAAGTCATTAAAATTTACATTGCTTTGTATTGCTCTAGAATATATGTGAAATCCCTAAAGTGTCAACTATGGGTGGTTCTACCATAGATAGGACAACGTAATGGAGTATCTCCACAAATTAAAATGACATTCATCTAAGTAATAAATGAGAAAAAAAAAAATATGAGTTCCAATCTATTAGTCATCCAAAAATTGGATGTCCAAGTGCTTCAGGGTTTAGTCCTTGAAATCCAACTTGTGTGATGTGCAACTAAATCTTATCTACCCTACCCTACTCCATTTAGTAAATAATTCAATTAACCCCTAAATGCCCAAGGCATGTCTTGAGCTTCTTAGAATTTGCTCTAAATTGAACAAAATGCCAACACTTTGATAAGTTGTATCAATTTTCTATCATTTGTAATCGCACAAATTCAAACTAGACATGTTAGAGATATTATAGGAAAAGAAAACACAACAATATCATTTATGGAGTGAAAGATTATAATGTTTGACCGTGAAGGTGTTAAAATTGCAAAAGTGATGTGAAGTCTTTCAATCATCTTTTGACAAGTCAAATCTAAAAATTTGGTGATCAAAAAAATATGAAGTTGAAAGACCTAATATGTATAACTCCAATCAATTTATGGCTTCTTTAAGTTCACTCTAAAAAAAATTTATAAGAATTTTGAATGTAATTTTTTTCTTCAAGATCTAGAATGTTTGAGGCTCATTTACAAGAACTCTCAACACTACAGGAAGTCAAGATTGCAATGGGTATCCTTGTACAAAATCTTGAATAGAAAAATCACTATCATGTATTTTCAAGATTGGATTTTTGATACTAAAACTGGACTTCAAGAACTTTCCAAAACATATAAGCTACTAAAAATAGCAACTTGGTTAGATTTTTTTTAACTTAACTTGAAAGTTTTGCAAACACCAGATTTTGGTGCCTTGGGTGTTCCAACTTCACTATCACTTTAAGTTGATAAGATGTTTTGCTGTTCAACATTAGAAGATTTTTGGGGCCTCTGGATGCCTACGAGTTATCACAGCCTACGAACACAAGAAACAAGTCAAGCGCAGCGGTCTGACGTGGCCGAGACCCTGCCACATCATTAACCAAATTAATTCATTTAATTAAATAATTTTTTCTTTTTTTTACATTTGGAGACTATTTTTTTATTTTTAAATTTTATGAAAATAAAAATTTTGACAGCGGGCCGTTCCCCTCGCTGCGACGGAACAGGCCCAAAACAGGCTTCTGGACCCCCAAAACTCTTCTAATGAAGTGTTCCCTTGTCTGTCCATTAAATGTTGCACTCTGCTGGCCCACTTGAAAATCAATGTTGTATGTATCAATGCATGTGAAATGTTTGTGTCACATCCCTTGATTGCTTGAGCATGTTTGTCACCTACAGTACAACTTACTGTCTTCCTCAATTTCTTTCAAATTAGAGTACAATCCCCACCCACATTCTTCCTGTGTAATGTAGGAGAACATGAACATGCTAATAATGGCAAGTTGGTTTCCCATGTTATACCAATTGAATATAATAAACTCCAAGTTTGTCATTGACATCACTAAAAATTTCACTACAGTAACTTACTGTAATAGAAAACAGGGATTGAGAGAATTTATCCAAAGCAAAGCAACACAACACATCTAAATTAAATCAACACAAATATGATAGAATTGTCACTCCAAGTCATTTCTTCACGAAATACTTGAGATGACAAGGGGATAGCAAGTGGGAGCTGCCATGGTGCTGGAAGGAAATGGGAACTCAGTGACGAAATGATACCATGGATTGCTCACCCTTATATTGCTCCATTTGGTCAACTAGACTACTAGAGGCCAGTTGAATGGAAATATTTTCTTCAAATGGTTTTTCATTTCAAAACTTGTTGCCAACTTACCTTACAGGAGTCTCTCAGTTCTGTTTCAGATGGCATCACTCTAAGAACCTCTTGAAGTTAGATTTCCAAGGCAAAGCAAGAAGTTTGAGATAACAAGAGAATCTGCACCTCGATCGGTGCAAAGTTTATTATTTATTTGCTTTACTTCATTTCGTTCAGTGGAAGCTGAAGTAACAAGAATAACAAGGTGACAAGCACACTAAGTTACTCCTACGTGGCATGCCAGAAACATTTTAAGATAAGCTGAGCTTAACAGAATTTCAAGCAACCTCTCTGAGGTGGATTGCCACTAAGTAGTCAACTCAAATGTGTCATAAAGGCAATGACTATTAGTTTAAGCTTGAGATGTCACGTTTGATATGTAGTTGATTTCAAGTTTGAAGCTTGTTCCTTGAATCTGTGTAATCTTATACAGCCTTGGATTTGGTACCCGAGATGGTGCAAGGGAAACTGGTTAACTTAGTCAAGATTTCAAGAGATTTCTTGAGAGAAGCAACATAACAAAAGCATGTAGTAACTGGAAAGAAGTCAATTACACCCCTGAATCACTACAATTGTAGGGCTGAGAAAGTCTGACCTGCCTCCAATTCATCAGAAGCAGGCTATCATAATCTTTTAGGGTTAACTTAGTTCTTCAAGGTCATGACAAAGGTTTCCAAAAGTCTTACCAATTGTCTGCAAAGTGTTGATATTGTACTGCACTGTACTTGCCTCTTCCTCAAAACTCCTGGAGCCAGGGGTTAGGGTTTTAGGGTTTTGAGTTCAGTTTCTTTGAGTAGTTGATTCTGCAAATCTCACTGGGTGGGAAGGTGACTGTGCCTGGAAGTGATAAGGTAGTGTGCTGTTAAAACAACCTTTTAAGAGCTGATTGCATTGGGGGGAAGCTAAATTCCTTGAAACAATTTTCAGTAAATTTTTGTAGGAAGAAAAATGGAATTGGCATCTAATGCAAGTCGTTTCATATTTTTTGGACCTTCTTGGAATTAGTTACAAATTTTTGAAGTTGAAAACCAATGGTCACTAAAAGCAACCTCCTCCTCAAATGTACACTTTTAGTACATTAAAGAAAGCAAAATGTGTCACTATATTAGAGGTTGTTTTGAGAGCGAGGTTGCATTTAGAGCACCCTACCTTACCATAAATTGACCCATCATCATCCCTTTCCTTTTGCACATGCGGGATGTTAAACATGTCCCACAAAGTGAGCCAGGGGGATTGACCCCTCTATTGCCTCAACTTTGGATGACGAAGGGATGGAGTCTGTTTCCATCCCCATTGTCTTCCTATCCCTCATTCTAACCTCCTTTTCCTGCTAAGCTTTTGTTGTCCTCCACTTTCGTCCAAAGACTTCTTGTCATCCCCCCCTCTTATTGTCCCTCACCTTCGAGTGTTGATTGTCATGAAGATGTGAGAACTCTGAAGGTGATCACTTCTTTTTTTTAATCTATTATTGAAATCTATTAAGAACAAGTTTGATTAAGGTAGAAGTACCTATTTTAGATGGGCCTTTGTAATTGCTTCGTAGGCAAACCTATTGTAGACAACAATTGAATACAATGGTCATTGAAAAGATTCTTGGTTTGTACCTTCTCATCCATTCATCTCTCTTCTCCCATGGCCTAAGGAGAAGTGCCAAAGCTAACCACAAAAGTGAGTTTATGGAACTAGAATAGGTCTAGGTGCAAAATTTACTTTTATATTCAATAAAATATTCATTTTTAGAAAAAAAAAAATTGTTTTCTTTGGTATTCTTCCACAACCTTATTTTTGCACACATTGAACTCAGTTCCCTATAACTTTCTTACATCATCCAATCTCAAATGCTTAAGTTATCCAAAATAGGTACTTCTTCCTTATTGCATTTTGATGTTACCACGGAGAGGCGTTTTCAATCTTGCTTAGACTCTTTGAAAGATGAATCTAAAACTACGGCAAAGTCAAATCTAAAGTTTGAAGGATTTTTGTTTAGCATCATGGATGTCTATATGTCTTAAGCTTTAGTTGTGTGGTGAGTGCTTTGGCTAGTCTCATTTAGTATCAATTGCAACTAAAATTTGCAAGGCCCAAGTCTACACACAGACCATAGACAAAATGGACATAACTCCAATTGTATTGTTCTGCATCCATTATTTCAATAATAACTTACTTGTACGTGGAAGTGAAGCCTACATGAGTACAACTTGCCTAGATTTCATTGACAATGAGGTGAATACAAACTACCACTCCAAGTATAAGATTCATCCCAAACAAGATTGAAAACTCATCTTTAGCAAGAAACTTTACTTGGTGTATAGGACTCATAAAGATGAAGAAATAGAGAGTATTCATATGAAATGAAATCATGATCAAACCATCTATCAAAACATGAAAATCAAAATTAAATAAAATGTAGCAACTACAAATAATTTGCTTCCCAAAAAATTTGCCTCCGAGAATAGAGTTAATTGTATCCGTTTGAAATTTATTGAAAACCACAAACAATACTTTGTTACAATAGTTGTTAAGGAATCTTGTTATCTATGTTTGAAGATATAAAAATCATAGTAGTCAATATAAAAAACAACATGTGCACTATCTTGAATGAGAACAATTACATTTTGGCTAGCCTATTCAAAGATTGAGACACCAAATTTTTCCTTTCTTTTTCAATATTTATTGTAGCTTTGAGTTGACAATCATAGAGCTTTAATTTGTGTTATAAGTTGATGAGATTTGTTGGTTTGTTTTTACCATATGTAAACATTTCAAGCATATAATAGATTTGTTGCATTTAACACTAATTGTACGAAATAAATTAGAGTTGCATAGATAAGATGACAGAAGCTTGGGGGGAGGGGGGGGGGACAAGGTCAGAGTGGGGGGATAGTCGTTTGGGCAAGAGGGTGGAAGGAATGGAAATAGACCCTCGTTCCTCCATCATCCAAAGATGGGGCAATAAAGGGGTCAATCCCCCCTACCCACAATGCAAGGTGAATTTACCCTTGGGAAAATGCAAGATTATTATTTTTCACGCATGATAAAATTTGCAAATTTTGAATTCATATTTACAACCAAAGACCTCTAATTAGCTAGGAATGGTGAAGAGTATAATATTAACAAAGCACAAAATAGGGGGCTTTTTTTTTACAATGATTTTACATTTATTATACATGGCCTACTTCATAGGACAAGTTTAGCATCTTACATTGCATGTGATTAGACTTATTAGATTCACAAATTATTTTTTTACACAAGAATAGCAAGCTGGAGATCAAGCCCTCATTCAATAATCAACTTAGTTCTCTGTGAACAAAATACAATTTTGACAACATTACAATAGAACAAAGTGAAATTGGGTCCAACTTTAGGATTGCAATTTAGTGGTATAGAGTTGATTTTGGACTATCTCTATACTAGCTATGAAGACAAATGTTTGTTCATTTGTTTTGCAACACATGTAAGGTTTTCCTAAACCATCAGAACAATAGAGGTGTGAGTGTTAAGAGAAGAGATTGCTCAAAGTGAGTTTTGTAGCATTTTCATAAGTAGGCAAATAATATTGACATTACAATGTTTTGTGGCAACTACAAATGACATACTAGTGGTTATCACAATAGCTCGGGACATATGAATCCTATCATAAGCCAAAGAGAATACTTACTATAGGAGCCGACCCATTTCTAACCACCTCCCCCCCATTTCTACAATATAGGTTGCTCTCTTTTCAATCAAGTATTGATGAAGAGTAATTAATTATAGCATAGTTCCAAAGTAGTTGTGGCACATTATGATTGGCTCCAAAACTCTTAGTATTGCAACCAACCCGTGGTTGGAAATAAAAAGGTCCATATGATTGATACAAGTCACATAGTACAATTTAGTTTAAAAAATTCATGATAATTGTATTTTGAGTTAAATTTTTTTGGAAAATTACATAATCCTTCCAAATTCTATTTCTATGTAAGGAAAAATTTTCATACTCAAGAAATTTGCACTCCATGTACTTGTAATTACTTAAGTGGTTGGAAATGGGTTGACTCCTTTATTTATGAGAGTTTAGGGTCAATTGTAGAATCACTTATTTTCAGCTCTTTTAGAAAATTTGTAGTTTATTCAAATGGTGTCTAAAAAATGCATTCTAAGAGAATCTAAAATCTCCTTGTGACTACCAATAAGACTATCTCCTCAAAAAAAATTTCAATGTAATAGTGGGAACTATGTCAACTGAATTTGCTTATTTAGTCGATTTTGGATGTAAGCTTAGTTATAAGATTGTCATGTACTTGTAAGTTGTTTGGAATTTGAGGGGGCAACTTCAAGTTTCCTTAGTCCTTAAAATTGCTTTACATCTAGAGGCCGGGCCAATTTACTATACTAAAGGCCAAGAATCCTCACTTATGATTGGATGAAATGTTGAAATTGGTCCCAAATTTTTTATACCTAGAAGTTGGGCCAATTTGGTGCAATAAATTTTTTATTCAAAAAGAACATGATTTGACATGGCTCAAGCTTGTTGAATCTGGTGCACCAAAAATAGGAGGCCAATTTTTGGTCTAAGAACCAATGTCAAATTTCAATTTAAAATTTTATTATTTTTTAACAAATCAGAACCGTTGGATTTTGGGCAATCGGCTTCTAGGTATAAAGTGGCCCTGGAAATTTCAACCTTCCTCTCTCTCTCTCTCCCTCCTATTTTTTAAAAATTGACCCGGCTTCTTGACCTCAAGGCCTCTACGCTTGAGAGAATCAGCCCCTATTCTAATCTCATTATAGTGAGTAGTTGAAGCTGATCTCTGGCTCAAAAGGGGCTGAATTTTTTCTTTTTTTTTCTTTTTAACAAATGGGAGAACCATTACATTAAAAAAAACCACATTACACAACAGCCCCGCCTGACAGCTGGACAATGAAGAGAAATGAACACAGACTAAAAAGGAACAAACCGAAACTATCATAAGTGAAAATAAAGGAGGAGGGTTGTTCATGTTCCAAACAACATGATCCCTGTGAGGAACTGAAATTTGGTGCAATTGGCCTCAAGGAAAATTGGCCTGGGCTCTAGATGTAAAGTGGCCCTCATTCCTTACCTATTGCGCTCAGGCATAGTGGCAGAGCCTCACACGATGACAGATTGATGCAGACAGAAGTTAGGATAAGTTAACTTTCATTAATGCCACCCAGCAATAAGTTAAGTCATAGCAATTGACAGACCGACGGAGCCATGATTGATTGCGGTAATAAAGAAGTACTACGTAAAATAAAACTATTTTCATGGGAACTTTCAGAGCCACGATTGATTGGTTTAATAAATAAATCAAAAATATTTTTTCTTGGAACTTTGAGAGCCATTGATTGGTTTATTGAAAAAATAAAATAAAACAGTGTTTTCTTGGAACTTTGAGAGCCATAGAATGGAGAACTTCAAGCGGAAAACGTAGTCCCAGAAGCCCATTGATTCAGTTCTAAATTGCACCCTAGTTTTATAGGGCAGAAGGGTGTTGTTCAACACCCAACTTTTTCCCTACTTTGTGGTTGGTCAATTGTGTATTTCACTTCCTTTCTGCAAACAAGAGATTTCAGAGTTCAAATATGAATTCAAAATTTTCAAATTTGATCATTTGGTGGTAAATACTCCCTCAATCTCAAAATAAATTCAAGTTTTCTTAGTAATGCAAGAAGGTGCTCCAATTGAATGGGAATGTATAGATCTTGTAGCTTTTAGTAAATCCCAATACACCTAAAAGGCAAGTAGAACATTTTCAAAAAACACTTCAAAATTCACGCTTTCATTATTTTTTTGCTAGTGGCTATGGTACAATGAATTTCTATCTTCTTGCTTCCAACTCCATTCACTATTGATGACTTCCCAATTTCTTCGAGGCTAAAATGTGGAAGAACATTGTGAGGAAGATGCAAAAGAATACATTACAATTAGGTCTTTGAAAACTTGAGATTAAGGGTGATTGACTCCTTCAATTCATGTGCTATAAACCTAGTGATTCAAGTTTTGTCAATCTAATGATTTTTGTGATTGACTTAAATGTTGAATTTAATTTGACACAAGCAAATTTAGAATATTTGAGATTTATTTCAAGACAAAAGAAGCTTTAATTTTCTATCCAAAAATGATCTTGTTGTACTTATAGCATTGCAAATTAGTTAGATTTAGCTTTAGATTGCTATATAAGACTAACAAAACAACTCCAAATACTAGTTCTTCCTTCATCTATACAAGCACCAATCAAAAGACAATTGAAATGATTGAAGGGTCAATCAATATTGTTCATTTTTATTTTTTGCATCTCTTTGAATATTGCCCAATTGAAGACATTAGAAGAAATTTGAGGGTTGTAAAGTGCCGTTTCAGGTCTATTCCCCCATAGCGAAGAGTATGTCTAGTAGTAAAAAAAATCAATTTTTTTTAAGTTCTTGAAATGCAAAAAAAAGGTGATTTTTTTTTGGAAAGTAACGTGGCACTTTAGCGACCATGTCGAACTGCACTATTGGCAGTGTTTATAGTGTGTTCACAGCGTTTTTAGGCCATGATAACTCACAGTCTCTTATTGCCTTCAAAAATCCTCTAATGAAATCATGAAGCTTTTGGAAGGTGAAATAAAGGTTTACACATAGTAAATGTTCATAAAATGACAACTTCACACCCAAAAATTAAATGCACAGTAATGCTCTTTGAAAATGTCCCCAAAGTTTCACTCTTTGATACTCCAAAACTACATTTTAAAAAGGGCTTTAAAACTCAAAGCTTTTAGGACACTAAGAGTGCATCAAAACCTACTTTCAGAGTGAAACGGGTCTTAACCCCTAAATGCCCAAACTATGTTTTTTGGCAACATAGAAATTTTGGGCAGCTTACTATGAATGGAGTTTTTATTTATTTTTCTTTGAAATTTTAACAAGACATATGTTCAAGGAGTAGCTTTAAGGCCCAACAATTTTTATGACGTTTGACTACACGGTTAAAAAGTTATTGTATAATATGTGTTTTCAGTACTTGCCAGGCAATCTAGACAACAAAAAAAACTTTAAAAAAAATCACTTTTAAGAAAAATTTAAAATTTAAATTGGTTCTTTAGATTTATATATACTTGGAAAGTATTGAATCATTCTATTTCAATCAATCAGTCAAAAGTTATGAGGAGTTTTAGTTTGCAAGAGTTTGTAGGTCATTATTAAATCTCTACACTAAGACAAATTTTAAGGTCCTTTATTTAATTCAATTTTCAATATTCTTGGAAAAAAAATAAAAACATTAGATTTAGATTGTTTATTACAATATTACAAGCATTGGGATTGGCGATTTTCAATTCCATAAATAAATTATCAACAATTTAGTATTTCGAATCATTTTTACTTTCTTTGTACTTACTATATTTTTCCTATATGTTGTACAATTCCAAATGATTTGAAATTTTTCAAGCATATAACCAACTTGACTTGAAGAATGACTGTAAAGAATAACCACCATTTAGGGCATTTTTTTAATACAAATGTGACCTTATGAAGTTTAGCTGCCCGGATTTTCGTAGGGCCAAAAAAGAATTTTTGTCACTTCAAATGCAATCTTGCAATCTACAGGGTGAAAATTTCTGAAATTTTTTTCACATCTTTTCAAACTAGCATAGTACAAGATCCTATGGTTACATGTGTTTAAAAATGTTTTTTTTCAAAAATTTGGTACTTGTACTAGAAATGACAGTTTTAGAGCAGTTTTGGTGAAGCATAGTCAAATTCAATTAGGGGTTAAAAATGTTATTTTTAGCCTCGATTTGAAACATTTTGTCCAACAACAAGATCACTTTGGGACAGAAGGAATAATTTTTTTTTCAATTTTGCATTAATAAATTCACAATAAATTCAAATCATCACAATAACTTATGGAAAAAGTTATGATTCACAAGAGACATCTTATTTTTTTAATTAAAAAATGGTCATTCAGATACAATGGCAAAATGGAGGATACTACAGAATTGAAGCTTTTGTACACGTACAGTACTCGCAGTCAGTCCAGTCCATGCACAACTACTGGAAGTAATTATTATTAACATATGCTGAACTGTTTCGTTCCCTGGGATTGTAATCATACTCATCACATGGCTGCAGGCTCTTGCATATTAATTGACATCCCATGAATCTGCGATCTTATTAGCTTCAATGCTCTGAGTTGAAGACCATGTTGACTTTGCATCTTCTCATGTTCCAAATTTCGCTAGATTTTCGGTTTGAGGGTCGCTTCACACTTTGAGGTTGGGCTAATTTTCCTTGAGGTCGATTGCACCAAATTTTAGCTCCTTTGGAGCTAGGGGCTGATCTGAACTACTCACTATAATAAGATTATAATGGGGGCCAATTCTTCCAAGTGTAAAGGCCTTGAGGCCAAGAAGCCGAGTCAATTTTTAAAAATCTAGAAGGGAAAGAGGCGAGGGCTGAAATTTTCAGAGCCAGTTTATACTTAAAGGCCAATTGCCCCAAATCCAATGAATCTGATTTGTTGAAAAAAATAATATTAAGAAAAAAGTTTTTTTAATTGAAATTTAACATTACCCTTAGGCTAAGGACTGGCCTTCCATTTTTGGTGCACCCAATTTAGCAAGCTTGGGCCATGTTAGATGATGCCCTTTTTGAATAAAAAATTCATTGCACCTAATTGGCCTAGCCTCGAGGTGTAAAGGATTTGGGACTAATTTCAACATTTTGTCCAATTACAAGTAAGGACTCTTGGCCTTTGGTATAGTAAATTGGCTCAAACTCAAGATGCAAAGCAGCCCTAAGAAGAAGAGAAAAAAAGTTTGTTAGATTTGAATCCAATTGAATCTATGAAAATTTTGTAAGATTAAATTTTGTGATTTTGTGTTCAACAAATGTCATAAAAAAACACCTTGACCTCTCAAAACTATGGTTATGTTGCAAGATGGCAAGAAACTCAAATTTCCAAGTAAGTTTGATGCCATTTGATTATGACCATATTCGATTATGGAATCCTATCCAAACAACATCGTGCAATTAGCAACACTAGATGGGACTTATTTTCCCACACATATAAACGATGAGCGATGCAAGGTTTATCATGTGTGACTATGTAGTCTAATGGAAATGCTTTTTGCCTATGAGTTTTGAGACCCTGGGTTTGATGCATTCTCTTGAATGCCCCACAAATAGTGGGCACTTGTGGGCCACTAAATTGACTCAAAACTTAGAATTAAAGAAAATTAGACACTTTAAATGAAATCACAAGTGAGGAATTAGTAGTTGTACGAATTTAAGCTATAATTATAAACTCATGGCTTTTCTAATAGATAGAAATGGAAATTTTGTAACAAAGGTACGAGTTTTAGAAATTGCAATCATGTGAGAATGATGTAGAAAGTTTAGAGAGAAAAAAATAGGAATCTTAAATCAAAAGGATAATAAAAAATTAAAAAAATTTATTTAAAGTAAGCAAATGGTTAAATGTAGAGAAATTGAAAAATAAAATACTATAGGAAGATAATTGCATGAAAAATGAATTGGAAATTTAAAATACAAACATAAAACAAATTAGTAGAGTTAAAACAACTATTAGAATATTAACATTGTGAAAGGTGCTCTAAAATAGCAAAAAAATTGTAAATCTAGTATGATTTGCAATAAACTAGTGCGATTTTCTACAATTTAATGCAAATTTTAGTAGATTAGTGTAGGGATGAAATTTTAATGGATGAATCCTTAATTAATGGCTCTTAGTGTAGAAGACTAGGGTTAGAAGCTCTCTTCTTGCTTGTTCTCTTCTTGCTTCTTTTCTTCCATGTGTGTATGTGCTTAGAGGTATGCTTGTGGAAAATGGTTGGTAGGAGTGAAGAACCCAAAAGGTGTTAGTATAAGATTTAAAATAGGGTGAGTAGGAAAATCTGCCAAGTAGGTTTAACACAATCCCATCCATGGCTTGGAGGGAGGTTGGTTGAAATTAGAGCTAGAAAATGAATCTTAGACTAGAGCAACAACTTTGGAGGGCAATATCAAAAAGAACAAAATGAATTTGAAAACAAAACCAAATGGTTGAATGCGCATATGAATTGGATTTCCAAGAAGCCTAGTTTTGAATCATTTGGAGTAAAGATGAAGATTCGGTAGTCATTTTAGTGCAAAGAGGGTTGCTACCAACTTGGGCAAGATGGTCAATTTTGGTGGACGAGATCAAGAGGACATTAGTATGAAAGGAGCTAAATATTTGAGAGGTGATAGACTAGCAAGTCAACTTTCTAAGAAGCTAAGGTTTGTCCAGATTGCAACAAAGATGATGAGTGAATGGTTGTTTTAGTGCAAAGAGGTTTGTTGCCCCTAAATCCAAGCAACAACTTTGAGGTTTTGTGATCATTTGGTATTTGATGAATACACTTGTTTAGGATTAGTTGTGTTGCCTTTGAATTTTGCATGGCTATCAAAACTTGCATAAGTGTCCCCTTTGTAATGGAAATGGTCCATGTGTTTAAAAAAAACAAAAAAACTTGTATAAGTGGATTAGTCACTAATAGAATTCTAAGGTGAAGGATTATACTTCGAATCATAATACATTGAAGTTCATGAAATGGAATGTTTTGATTGTATGTGAAATTTGCATGTGAATGGGTATAGTGTAAGGATTGTATGTCAACGCTTTTTTAAGGAAGTCTACAACTCAAATCCAATTGTTTGAAGAAAGGAATTAATTTGATTGAGAAAGGAATCATGAAATTGGTATACTTGTGATACTTTCTTATGTTTGCTTAGGAGTCTTAGGGCAATGTCTAAAAATAAT
Organism: Pseudoscleropodium purum; assembly: GCA_963969395.1. Lineage (NCBI taxonomy): Eukaryota > Viridiplantae > Streptophyta > Bryopsida > Hypnales > Brachytheciaceae > Pseudoscleropodium > Pseudoscleropodium purum. Next base: position 14,829,629 of record OZ017798.1, read on the forward strand.
AAATTGAATTGTTTTTTGGAAATCCATTGCTTGGAATGCTAGATAGTAAACATCCCTCCAAACTCTTTTAGGTGTTTTTTTTGCCATTTCAATGAAAACACTCATAGGGGCTAATTCCAAGAAGGTTACATATTTTTCTAGAGGTGTGCTTTATTTTACAAATCAAACCTAATTAGAATTAAAAAAGTTTTGATTGAAATTTTGATTTTTTTGATTTTTTTAGTGGTCTACCTTGAAATTACAAAATTATTTATAGAGTAGAGTTATAAACATCCTATAAACAACCTATAATTGTTTTTCTATGTATCCAATGGTATTTAAGTATTTATTATTTAAAAATTGACACATTATCCCTTTGTTGGCATTTATGCAATGATTTTGTTAGAAATTGAACAAATTTGGATGCTTTGGGGAATGGAATTGGGCAAACGGGATGATAGAACTAGGTAGCTAATGGAAATGGGTTGGTCTACTTTATTATTGCAATTCAATGTCCATGAGAGGGAGTTTCTAAAAATATGCTCTCATTTCTACAATGCCACATAAAATGAGGTTGTTATTGCCTTATCTGAGGTGGTAGTGCTAAATCATAGAGAACAAGTTATAAAAAGCAAAAATCTTGTACATTTTTATACTTTTCAATGTTTCCAATTGAAGATACATTCTTAAAAAAACTATTTTACTTTACGGTTCTTAATTTCATGAAATTTTGAACAATTGAGAATAATTTTGATTTTATACTCTTCACATTCACTGTTGAAATTCAAAACATGTGTGTATGTAACATTGCTGCTTGGTCTTGTACAACACTTGAAAGTTCAAATGCAAGTTTGTCTTTTTCATGAATTTACCTACTAAGTTAAACATTCAAATTTCAAACAACAAATGAATACATACATGTTCCAAATACACAATATCTTGTTTTTTCCATCCATCTAAATGTTTGTAGGCTCTTGTATTAATTCTCTTTCATTTACATTGCATAGATTTTGACAAAGTTTCATTGCAAACATTCTATAATTCAAAGAGTAAAAGTGTGTTTGACCTCAAAAAGAAATATTTTGAATTCAAAAAATGACCCTTCAAAAAAAACTTGACTAAATATGTGAAATAAATTTCTTTTTAAATCATGTATAATGAGAACTAAACAATTTGAACTTCAAAAAAATCATTCCTACAAAAACTATCATTATGGGATGGAGGGAATAAAAGCCAAGTTTTTATAAAATTCTAATTTAAATATGTAGTTATAGACTACCAACTCCAAACTATAATAAAACATATATGTTAGAAAATTTTCTAAGCTGTCATAGCAAAAGAAAAACTAGACTTTGGAAGCTTTTGTTAAAGAGATTTTTTTCAAGATGTAAAATAAAAAAACATAATTTGCATGTCAAATCAAATTTTAGATCAAAAAAATAAAGTCTAATATACGCCACTAAAGATAGTAATACCAAATGTAAACTCATCACCCCATATTAGAAAAAACAACAATGAATGTGAATGTAATATTAACAAAGTTGGAGACAATAAATTGAATGAAAATATCCTTTTTCCATTTGCCAAGTTTTGATTTCATTCTTTATAACAATATTGTTGGTCCTTGCTAAAATTGTAGGAATTTATTTGGAAGGAAGATCACTTGCAATAAAAATTTGTACAAAAAGGAAATTTAATTAGGTAGCTAGAGATTTTTAATCATGTTATCTTATCCAATTTTGTCATATAAGAAATCTTTTAAGTGTTTGCAATAACCTAAGTTGTCACCATGGAGAATGTATTCAACTTTACACATGATATATCATGGTTGTAAAGTAATGGAGTCTTTAAAGCATCAAATATCTATGAATAACGATCTATACTTTTATAGAAATTGTATTCCATCTCACAATTTTCAAATAAACTTCTTTAAATGACAACTAAAAAATGCATTCAATCCACTTTGAACCATACTTTTGGGACTCAAATTAACTCTTCTTTTTCTATCATCATGTGTTATTTGGTCATACCTTAATTATACTTGCAAATATTCAATTGTTCAAAGATATAAATTTAAATAATATTTGGCTATAGGCTCAAGTAGTTATTCTTCTAAGATCACATATTCCAAGCTTCAACTTCTCAAAACTAAAAAAGAAATGTAATTTTGACCTACAATGTCTTCTTTACAATCCAACTAAATTAAGTGTGTAACTAATCAATTTTGTAGAGAATTTTCAATCTTTGAAAAGGCTCAAATAATTTCACTTTCTAGTGTTTAATCTTCAAATGCTATAATTTCAATAGACATTGAAAATTTTGGCTAAAGAGCTTGGTATAGAATTGAAGAATTAATGCTACATTTGTAATGAGAATTCATCAAATGTCTTCTACTTTTACATTATATTTTTGAGTGATTTTATGCTTTATATGGAGCCAATATTTGTTTATTTAGGTATCAAATAAAATATTATTGAATTTTGAACTCAACTAGAGGATATCAATTTATAATTTGTAAAATTTTACACACTATGAGTGATTGAATCTTTATCTACTATTGAACATGTATATAAACCTTTGAAGCTAATTAAGAGATCTCACTCTACATATAATGAAGTAGTATATCTCAATTATTTATAAATTGGCAATTTAGAAACTAAGTCAAATCCTAGTTACAAGAAATGAATCTTCAAAGTATAGAAGTGATAAGTGATGTATTTCCATAACAAAATCCTACTATTTATGAAGTATTTAGTGAGTTTGTGAAGTACTTAGTGAATTTCATGCAAAGTTTACTACCAATTGTAGGTTCTAAATATAGATTGGTTAAGGATTTGGTTTACAATTATGAATCTTGTATTCACCTTGTTGAATGTTTGCACTAATTAAATGATACCTCTAATACCATACTTGGCTATTAAGGTCACAAAAAAGAACTTTTCCAAAAATATGCCAAAATTTTAGAAAATTTATTCTTATCCTTATTTTTTATATTGTAAAAATATAGATTTCAAATTAATATTCCTATTTTAGTATGTGCTGAATTATATTTCTCCACTTTCCTTAAATATTTAGCATGAAATGAAATGCTCGAATATGGTAGTCTCTAAAATTGTGAATGAGAAGGGACATATTTCAAACCAATTTTTGTTTAGCAATACTTCTTTGAAAAGCAATTAAACAATTTTATGAGAGAATATTAGGCGATACATTCTTTCATTTCCAATACATGAAATTGTTGATTTGCTGCATAATCTAAGGACAACATTGCTCTTTTGGGGATGAATGTACACTCTTTCGGGATGAATGTTTCAAGTTTCATCCATTTATATACTGTAGATGTAATCAACTGCATCATTCCAACGGAGAGCGTTCTGCACTGCCTCACATTAAATGAAACAAAAAAATCCCTGTTTCAAACAACGTGCCCTTGCCCAGGGAAAGAAAGACGTTGCCAGGATGCTGTACCAACCAGGTTCCCAACATTGATGGTTGAATACGTACGATGCCCGATCACCTGCTGGTCTGGAATCTGCGAACTCTCAGATCTACGAAACCGAGGCAGGAGCTTCGTCCTTTACGCATCGCCGGTCCCTCCACCTGTATGTTTCGGGGGCACTCCGCTACTGCTGCGGCATCATCTCCGTCGCAAATTTTCGGTACTTTCCTAGCCCGCGTCTTGCGCATGCTCAACGACACTTCTCACGCTTTTTCGTTTTCCAAATGTAGTTGAAAAATCCGATTTGGCCTAGAATCCAGGTGGCGAGCGTTGAATTTGTCCAAATGGTCGTGTCCATTGTTAGTACGTTATGTTGTTCTTTTCTGATTGATGAATTGCTATTATGTTTGGAGAAGAGCTAGAGAGTAGAGACCGACGACTCCGTGTTTACCGAATTTTCCTTGACGCTGGCTTGGCGTAATCTATGATTTTGACGCCAGATTTTTTTCGAGAACGTGAACGTGAGGTTGTTAGCGTGTTCTAATGGCGCTCTAGATAGGTGAGCTCAGAACGAGTTTTGGAAGTACGAAGGTCGGTAGTGGAAATGTGATACTATCAAAGCTCGGATAGGTTCTAGAGGACATTTTTTCAGCTTCTTGATTGAACTAGGTTAGTGTATGTTTCAAGGTTCAGTCGTATGCGTGGTTAGTTTATTAAGGAAGCGAAGCTGAGAGAGTACGATTTCAGGTTTGAGAGTGCATGATTGGTTTTGTATTTTGACTTGAGGATAGGAGAAGTCTAGTGAGAAAGTTTGTCTGGTTTCTTGGATGTTCAGAGTTAGCGATTTTTTGTTTGATTTTTTGTTCACATCTCCTTGGCCATGCTTTTAGTGATACCTCGGTTGTTACTTCTAGTTAAGTGCCTTACGAGTATTAAATTATGAAACACTGGAGGGCTGAAACGTTCGATTGTAACGCTGTGACATCATTTGTTTTTTGCAGAGAGTATTACAAACGGAACTGGAGAAACAGAAAAGTTACTGGCAATCTGTGAAGCGGATTTGAGAAATTAGTACAGGATGACGAAAGTGGAGAGATACATTTTTAAGGTGGAGGATGGTGAGAGAGCCACCGAGGATGCTCCATCGAAGGGACCTGTCTACAGAAGCATCTACGCGAAAGATGGCTTTCCGCCTCTTCCTGAAGGACTCGCTACCTGTTGGGACCTGTTCGAGTGTGTGTCTTCCTTTCTCACTTTAACTTTTTTTCTCACGAAAATGCTTGCCATTTCCATGTCATTCTTCATTGTGCGCAGAGTATTACTGCCTAGCTGACTTTGCCTACGCTATTCTTCAAAATAAGTGTCACCTTTCACGAACAATCCTCACGCGTCCGTTCCTTCCTGTAATAGATGTTGACATTAGGCAGTGCTTGAAGCCTGCAACTATTTCTTCGTCCTATGATTTCTCAGAGTCAACATTTACAATTTTTCCTCGTCTCGGAATTTCATCGAGTGAGATTTTTTCAGTATTTTATATCATTTGTGTTATAGTACGCTTCATTCACGATAACTGTAGGGCTTGGGCTATAACTGCCCTACCAGGTTCACTCTATGATCTTCGATTGTGGAATAATTGTAGTAGAAGCTGTTCAATGCGTATGACATGCTCAGTCGAGATATAGCCTCGCGTTGTATCCTTGCTTCAGAAATATGAAGATGCACACGGGAGGGCTTGGTTTAGTTGCTCGTAGCCCTAATGAAATAGATTGAATGTTTATCTAAGCACCTGAGAGAATTGAAGTGAAACCTTTGCGTTGGTACTTCATCTGGTTCAAGATAGGTTGACGGTATATGACTGCAGACTAGGCAATGTTAACATCGTTCAATTGTTTCGTATGCTACAATGTTTTTGGTTTGTCCAAATCCACTGGAAGAATGCTGTTTTGGGGGATTCACGGAATTTGATATTGGACTTTTAATGAACATGTAATTTATGCAGTCGATCTGTTAAACGTGCTCCGGACAGCAAGATGCTTGGAGTCCGCGAGATCAAGGATGGAAAAGTAAGTATATATTCTGAAGAGTATGACCGTTATCAATTCTTAGATGATTGAACAGCTTGTTTTACTCTTGATAATGTAAGACTCCTTTTGTCTTCCCTTTCCAACTTTGGATTATCTCCCAAGTTGCGGTTCCAGAATGAAGCTCAAGTTCATAAGCTTACCTCGTTGATGATGTGTAAATATACATGTATTAATGCGATTCCCTCATTGCAGGCAGGGAAGTACTTGTGGCAAACCTACCAGCAAGTCTATGACAAAGTTATCTGCATTGGTGCGGCAATGCGTCACTTGGGAGTAAATCCTGTAAGTTCAACTACTACTGCATTGTGGCAAGCAAAGGAGTGTAGATCATTATTGCAATGAAGTAATGGAATTATATTTCAATTTTTTTCCATCCTTCAACAATTTTTTATGCCCTTTTTTGACGGATAGCTTTGAATGTGCTACAGGAGTAAGTATTAAATGTCTTTCCTAACCGTTTCTGAATGAATGTTTGTTGGATCCACTTGCGTGTGTACAGAAGGGTCGATGTGGGATATATGGAACTAATTGTCCAGAATGGTTCACTGTTATGGAGGTACATTAAATACTCCAATATTTATTACTTGCTGGTTCTGTGAATGTAGGCTTAATTTGAAGTCGAACATTATTTTTTATTCATTTACCATCGACTTTTTATACAAAATACATTGCATTTTAAATGGACTGTGATCGCTGAAGGTTTTGTTCTGGTAAAAGACTTTCTACGCTTGGAAGACATGAGGATTCTGGAGTTTCTCTGGCTAATTATTGCTGGTGTTCTGGATGTGGCGCAGGCCTGTAATGCGCATAGTATAGTTTGTGTTCCTCTTTACGATACTCTTGGTATGCCTTTATCATGATACTACCCAACTTATGTGCATGTGCAGAGATTATTTTACTTTTCGTTTGCCGTATGACTTATTAGTTCTGCTAGACATTTATTCAGATCTGGATTTCAGACTCTGGGTTTTATGAATTTTAAGTACCTACATTTGCGCCTCATTTGAGGTAAATTTTCTTGTCTATTACAAGGATGTCTTTTTTGGTATTACAGGATTGACAGCAGTGGAATATATCACAAATCATGCTGAAATTACAATTACTTTTGTGCAAGAGGCCAAACTTCCTTTGGTATGAACCAATTTCTGTGGAATATTTATCGCCCAATTCTTTAAAGTTGACTGCGCTTCAACATTTCTTTAGATTTTTATATAATGTTGCATCAATCTGGGAACCTTTTTGAACCAGCCTCTTAATAATTTTATTATAAACGTGCAGATGGTTCAATCGCTCCCCAAATGTACGACTTTTTTGAAAAGTATGATTCGTGCCTCTGAATCCGCCATTGAGTAGAAAATGAGTACATTGCAACCTTCCTGGTAGCCATTCTTTTGATTGTTGTTGTTTTTTAGTATTGCATCTCGTTACTTACACTGCCATAATCTCTGAGGCTAGATTTCGAATTGTTAATCGTTTGGCTTTTGTGAACTTAGAGTTGGAAATAACAAGTCTTATGACACAAGATTCCTAAACCAACAATTCAGAAATAGCGTGTTACGTTTGTCTGTCTCCTTATAAATCTGAATGACGCAGCCGTGGTTAGTTTTGGAAACGTCACCGACGATCTGAAGTCGCAAGGTCAGGAAGCTGGAGTCTCGATCTACTCTTGGGATGAATTCCTGAATCTGGTGAGCTACTTCTTATTCTGGACTACTGAGTACAATAGAGTTTTGCACTTCAATATGTGGAAATGCTTGATTCATGAAGGCTTCTGTAAAATGTCCAGTTGCTGTGTTAACTTTGTCGGGCATGATGTCGTTAGGGTGTCTGCATCATGCAATGGTCGTTTTGAGTTCGATGCAGAATGTGAAGCTAAGCAAATAAAATAATATCCTGGTTTAACCCACTTATATTTTAGGCTATTCGAGTTATTCCTGTCCTATCCTTACCCAGCATGTGGTTATAATTCTTTGATAAACTCAAACATTCAGGTTGGGTTGAAATTGAGCATCTCGTAAGTAACCAGGGAGATTAGGTTTCAGTAAGTTTTGGATAGAGATTTCGGCCTTGGCTTTGACCATGTTTCGTTGTTTCTTAGGGACGCAGTCATCCTGTTGACTTGGTACCACCAGAGAAGGAGGACTTGTCGACGATTATGTACACTAGTGGGACGACAGGAGAGCCGAAAGGCGTAATGTTGACTCATGAAAACGTTTTGATCACTATTGCGGGTCTTGATCACTATCTGAAATCTCTTAACGAAGTGGTGAGCCTCTAGCTTTTTGGCTATTTTCTTTCGTGGTTATGTCTGTATGGATTTAAAAATTAATAACAGCTGTTCAGATGGAACAGCTTGAATTTCTCTTCCTTCTACTTCATTGGAACCTCAACCTAATGAGTTTGTAAGCGTACGCTTGATGACAATAAAGATCTTGCTCTTGAGTTGTCCTTTTTATCTCAAGTACATTCAAAACTTCATATCGCTTGAACTTTGCATTCCATCACGGCATTAGGGTATTGACGTTGGCCCTTGCGCGCAGATGGACAGCAACGATGTTTACTTTTCATTCCTGCCTTTGGCCCACATCTTTGACAGAGTAGCTGAGGAGATGTTTGTTTTTGTTGGCGGGTCAATCGGATTCTGGCAAGGGGTATGTTGACAAAGATTGAGTACATAAACATACACTCTTGAAAACTTTATTATTGTTGAAGTTATTTTTAGAGACGTTCCATCCTACAAGCCTAGATTTCAGGAGAGTGGATAGAGCATTTCTTACTTGATATTCTGTGTTGATGCAGGAAATCTTGAAGGTACCTGAGGACATTGCAGAACTGAAACCAACATTGTTCGTTGGTGTTCCCCGTGTCTTTGATAGACTCACTGCTGGTAAGCTTACACTTCTAGACGGGATTTGTATGTCCGACGTGCGTAAAAGAAGGGCTATTGCCGTGCGGATATGCTTCTTTGTTTCATCTTCATAATTTTGTAAATAAAGGGAATATTACGTTATGAATTAACACCTATCAGCAGAAATAATATAACAATTTATTGAATTCTAATGAAGGCGATAATTTTGAGTAGAATGTATTTTTGACCTAGTAACCTGCTGACTTGTTCAATGGAGCGTAATCACCTGAGGGGTATCCTATATGGACAGTCAGTGATTATAAGATTTTTTTTTCTTTCATTTTCCTTCAGTTGCAATCCAGTTAAGTTTTATTTGAACGCGGAGGAAACGGAGATAACTAAACTGACTGTTGTCTGTCATGGATATTTTGTCCGGGTTATTTTTTCAGGTATCCAAGCCAGGATTGCTACCGCAGGTAGATTAAAGAGTTTGCTCTTCAATCTGGGTTCCTTCATGTGAGTATGCCTGTTTCCGTTATGAGAATCATCACCTTGCAGTTGGTGGTTGGAATCAGCTCTCCTGGTTACACTTCCGTATCTGGACATTCAATGCCTTGTTATCACTTTAGGTTGTATTTAAGTATCACATTCAATTTGGATTAGTTTCCAGATTGTAATTGATGCAGGATTGTGAATGTATAGGAAGTTGATATGGATAAAACTTGGCTACAAACAAGACAAGGCATCACCGTTTTTTGATAAGCTGTTATTTAATAAGGTTTGGCGCTCTATCATTGGATACGGTTCTTATGGTGTGATTCGTTCTCTAACTTTTGCCTTCAAATTGTGTTGATGTTTGGGCGATTACAGGGGTAGTCACGGTTGGCTTCCTCTAGTTTATTTGAACTTTATTAATGGATCTCGGATTTTCAGGTGAGAATGGGCCTCGGCGGACGAGTGAGGCTTGTTATATCTGGAGCTGCCCCACTGTCTGGGCATGTAGAGGAGTTTTTACGGGTCATTATGTGTGCCCCTGTCTTGCAAGGATATGGTAAGCACACATTATACCTGCTTCTTTGATCGCATCTTTACTCGGTTCATTGATCTCTTCTTTATTGATTTGTTGTGTTATTTATCATCTGTGTTTTCGAGTTGTTTACCATCTCTATGTTCACTGCAAGTTTTAAGTTTCTGCATGATGTGAGTTCTTCAGGCTTGACAGAAACATGTGCTGCCAGCTTTATCCAAGTTCCGGATGTCTTCTCCATGAATGGAACTGTGGGTCCTCCGCTATGTAATATTGAAGCAAGACTAGAATCTGTCCCAGAATTGGGTTATGAGGCCTCCGAGGAGAGCAATGCAAAACCACGAGGAGAAATTTGCATTCGTGGAAGCGCAGTATTTTCCGGATATTACAAACGCCCAGAGCTCACGGAGGAGGTTCTTGTTAATGGTTGGTTTCATACAGGTAGGTCTTATATGCTTTTAACCCATTTTTACCTATTTAATGTTCTGTCTTTTGATATTCGCTCTTTTCAAAGATTGTGACAAGGTGGTGATTTGTCTGTCCTGAACCATCACAGTTATTTCGCTGTTCTTTCTCGGATAGTAATGTAAACCAGTTTCAAATCAATCCCGGTCTTATGTTCACCACATTAGTAACTCTATGTCAAAAATGCTATTACGGCTAGCAATCCAAGCTAACACCGTCTTTAAAGTATTAGAAGGGATTTGCTGTTCTTGCAGCGAGATAGTGTTAGTAGAGATGTAGAGACTGCTAATGTGAACAGTTTATTTGTGATATACGTATCAGGTGATATTGGAGAGTGGCAATCAGATGGTGCAATGAAGATTATTGATCGTAAGAAGAACATTTTTAAGCTTTCTCAAGGAGAATATGTTGCAGTCGAAAATCTCGAAAACGTGTACAACGAGACTGCTGCTGTTGATGCGGTTTGTGCATCACCTCTGATTCTTTTGAACGCAATCTAGACTTCTTAAAATTAGTTTCAGTTTGCCTGTATTATCTGCGACACTTTTGAGCATATTGGACCAAAAATAACTACTTTTACGTGCATATTAATGATTTTTCCTGAACTGGTTTTGTCCAGTTTGGTTTTCTATCCATAGTGTGCTTATGCTTCTGTGTACTTCATTCCCCTGTTGAGTTCTAATGGATTTCTGTCTCTTGATATGGGTAACGTGAGTGCACAGATATGGGTTTATGGGAATAGTTTCGAATCATCGCTGGTGGCTGTAGTAGTCCCCAATCAGCCTGCAATGGAGGATTGGGCCAAGTCCAATGGAGAGAAGGGAGATTTTGCCTCCTTATGCAAGAGCCCTAAAGCACAGCAATTTATACTGTCAGAGCTGACTGCCATGGGCAAGAAAAAGGGGGTGAGTATCCTGATGTAGCCTGGTCCTACGATTTGGTTTGTTAGGTTGCTCGTACATAGCCACAAAGTCCTTCCAATCACACTTCTCAAGGCATTTTGATTTGCATGTAGAATGAAATCTAGATGTTTATTTGTTACCAAGGATGCACAATAGGATCTTACTTCCGAATTATTAACATTCCATTGCCAAATTTTTGCAAGGTCTTCTATTTGGCATGAGTATCTAGATTTTTTCTGAAGAATGGTGCTGACCTCCTCCATTCTCTGATGGTGGCAGGTGAAGGGATTTGAGTTCATCAGAGGGGTGCACTTGGATCCCTTACCATTCGATTTGGAGCGTGACTTGGCCACTCCTACCTACAAGCTTAAACGTCCGCAGCTTCTAAAATTTTATCAGGTATTTGACTTGGGCTGAACATCGACACAGTAGCACACGTGGGTATAAGAGCCGCTTTATACTTTTATATCACTTCAATAAGTATCACGTATGAACACACCCCTTCATTTTTGCATGACCTGCTGGCTGGTAGAATTTTGCGGGTGATTCGTGAGAAGGAGGATCACCTTAAACTAGAGAGTTAAATTTATAGGTCCAGCCATATTTTAGGTTTATGGGCCAATTGTTTAGTGTGATAGCTGCTAATTGATGCTCTTCCATTCTGAAGGCACAACGCGCACAAATTGGCCAATCGAAGTAACTTCCCATTCGACCTTGTCGGTTTTGGTAATATCTCTCTGGTTTTGCAGAAGGAGATTGACGCCTTATATGCAAATATGAAGTCAAAGAAATGAAGGCCTAGATGATAACATCTGAGCAGGTCATTGGAGGCTACAGAATCTCGAATAGCTCCAGTGATGGTTGTATCTCCATCCCTTTCCACCGACAGTTTAGCTCATGTAGACACTCGTAACATGGTGGAAGTGTATAGACATAACTTTTCCACTTCGGAACTGGCGACACGATTGCCATGGTATATGTCCATGAGTAGACATCCATGTAAAGTGTTATTGGTTTGTAAGACCTTTGTGCTTTTTACTGTAACTCCATGATGACAACGTTTGCACACCTTTTTATCCATTGAATGTCTTTGATGCAACATAACATTTCAGAGCAATGTGGACTGGCACCCTTTTTCAAAGGGCGGACGCTATGGTGGGCAAGATCTATCTACACTTGCATAGACAGTAATAGGTGGTTGAGTACCAAATGTTTCATTCTTAAACTCAAGATGTAAGTGTGCGTGAGAAAATTAGAGCATCTCAGAAACCAATAATGAAATTTAGTGTTAACCACACAATTTAAAAAGAATATTCTACTAGTATAATTTTTTACCTTCACAAGAATATTTTTACCAATTATGTTTATATAAATATCCATCTTTGAATAGTATTGATATCTATGTTCTTGGTAGAAATCTTCATGAAAAAGTAAAAATGTGAAGCATTTTCAAATCAATTGGTGTGGTAACACTAAATTTCTTTATTAGAGTAGTTCATGGCTCCATTCAAAAATGTTGTATATGTTTGTTTTGAATTTGTATTAATTCATTTTAATCCTAAAAAAGCATACCTATTACTAAGGTAGTGAGCTATGTGATGGGGATTGGAGAAGTTCATTTTTTTATTTCTACAATAATCTTAAAAGTCATCCATTTGGTCTAAAACATTTGCAACGTCTTTCTAGGGACTTTAAAATTGTATATAAGTGATTTTGCATTCTTTTCATGACGATGACATAGAAACATGTTTTAACTACTTATTGTGAGACTTGGTCTTTCCAATGAAAGAACTTCCATCTTCATTTGAGATTTTGCAATATATGTAAATATGTGGTCAAGTATATAAGGAATACATTTAGTACCTTTGAATATTCCTATTTGTTTAAAGACATTAAACATATTCATTTTGTATTTGAAGTATAATTTATTTTTGTATTTTGTATTTTATTAAATACTTTGTATTTGATAATCTTACATTGTTACCATATGTTTGTATAGATGATATTGACAATTGAATCATGACATTGATTTCTTGAAAAGATTAGTGAAATACATGGTGGAACACAATATATCTAGGCTATCTAATTCAAAGAAGAATTACAATATTTATAGTCTATTATTTTTTTCGCTTTTTTTTCTATGTATATTTTGTTACGTCAAGAGTTTAGAAATGAATACGTTGGTTCTTTACCAACTAAGGTAAGTGTACTTCAAATTGAAGGTGCACATAAAATCAATGCTGGACATTATTGTTGGATATTTGATATATTTAAATGTACAAGTGTAAACATTTATAGTTTGATGGTTTGGAATATACTTACCTTGAGATACCTACATAGAGGTGCGGGCTCCCATCAAGATTGTTACAAGTATATTGTGGGCAAGCCCCCATTTATAACCACATGGTTCATTTTATTTTCCTTAATTGCAAAACTAATTTCTATATATTCTTGTCTAAATTTGTACATCATAAACATAAGAGCCTAGGGACTTTCTAAGGGATTCCTTTAATTAATATGTTGAAAAATCATAATTATTTGCACTTGGTATCCATGCTAAGAAAATCCTAGAACTTATTATTTACAATTGGAGAGCAAAATTTTGGATTCATGCATGGAATAAAAAAATTTGAGTTACCCTAGGCACATCAATATTGTAGGAGACTAGCAACCCTTCAAGAAAATATTTGGGAGAATTGATTTTTTATGAAAAGAGTGTTGGTGAAAATGGATACATAACATGTTCAATTTTGAAAATGAAGGGTTTAGTACCAAATGAGACTTAATAGTACCAAAAATTAATTGATAACAATATAAAAAATGCTAGATATTTTAATTTCCTTAATTCCAAATAGAATCCTAGTGAAACTAGACAAGTATTGGAAGGTAGAATGGAGTTGGATCTTTGAGATGTGGGCATTGATTAGGATTTTTACCTTTGGAAGGTTTTAGATCTTGAAGTATCCAAATTATTAGTTAGGCTTTTCTAGTTTCACTTTCACCATCTAAATATCAAAGCCATTGTTTTGCCAAAGAATGCCACAAAGTTTTGGAATTGTTTGCAAATTCTAAGTGGTGTATCAATGGGGGCAATAAAAACATAGAGAATCACTTCAACACGAGAACTTTGAGTCCTAAACTCTTTTGATTTTATGCAATATTTTATCTTATTGAGGATGGACTAGTCATTGTGGAAATCATCCTTTTGGATACAATGTGAATCATTTGCTTAAAAAATTTCAAGGGCACTTTTTGGAAGTCAAACTAATATGCAAGACCTCTTTTTTGCACAAAATTCCAAAGATGAACAGATGCACTTAATTTTGCCTTACATAAAAAGATTCTTTGTCATTCATCGGACCACATTAGTCCATAGCGTCTTTGTGGGGTTAATTACCCTTTTCAATTCTATCCTAGATGAATTGGGAGGATCTTTGGCCTTCATATTACAAAGACAAAATTTAAAAATTAGATTTTTTTACCAACAATTTCATGGCAATAGAAGATTTTAGCTTAGATAAATTTTTGTTTCAAAAAAATTGGGCAATGAAAAAGACATCGGAGGAAACAAATTCCTGAAATTTTTTAGGATTGAACTAGAAAAATTGCTAGGGAGCCCATGGACTCCTACACTAAATAGTGAAATTAGGTTGCTTAAATAATTAAGTTGCCTTATCCTAAGAAAGTTAATTTACAAGCCCTCACACTCAACAAATATTTCTATAGATACTTCCGTTTGTATGCGTGAGGTTCATGAGTCCCAATTACAAGAATATCTAATTCAAAAGTAGTGCATTGTTTTATAGTAACACAAATTAGTGTCAAATGTCCCAGAATTAGTGTGGGGCAACCTAATTTCACTATTTAGTATGAAACTTTGCCCCAACACAATTCTTAGGGTTGAATGGAACAAACCTAACATTAGATGAAATTCGAGGCTCCAAGAGATTGCGAGTAATTTGGCCCTAAGAATGTCGTGAATATAGCTTGAATGCAGCTAGTGGTGTAGTTTGATGTGGCCAAGAGAGTGCCGTGTCATTGCCCAAAAAAAATTAAATTTTTTTTCAATTTTTTTTTACATTCTAAGAACTAATTAATTAATTTTTTTCAAACTTTTTTTGTGGGAACAATTGGTTGGCTCCTTTGTTGTGGGAGAACAATGATGGGAATAGGTTCAAAACGGGCTGTTGGAGGCCTCAAATTTCATCAAATGTTAGAATTAGGCACTCAAAAGTGTCCATAAACCTAATGGTGTTTTTTTAGGAAGGGGAGTCATTTCAAAACCTAATTGTAGACATACCAAATATAACTTATTATTTGTTGACCAACATTATAAGCCATCTATGCCATCTATAGTCCACCTAGATTTGCATTTCAAAATGACTCCCTTCTTAGAAAGGGCTGCCATTGGATCCAGGGACGCCATTGGGTGTATGGTCATCAGGCATGAACCAAAGATAACGAGAATACAATTAAAAAAATAAAATAAAAGTTGTTCCACCAATCACAGCATACAATTCTATGCCCTCCATGCTGGCATAAGCCACAAGGGAAAAAAAGACTGCGCTACCGGAGCCAATAAAAATCCTTCCAGACCGCCCTGAGCAACCAATTGCATGGGCTTGCTAGATACGATGTCCTCATCTACGTGATGAGTACATCTTCATCCCTTATCTACCAGTTTCACGGATGTCGTAGATAGATGAACTGAATCTAAAGCCGCGGGAAGAGAGCCCTTACCCGTGCAAAGCAGATAAGGTATAGACATCGTCTTGCTCATCAGTCCCTTTGCTACACTTCCTTTCGAATTTGTTGCTGTTCTTCAAAGTGTTGATCGACGGACGCTAGGTTGAGCTCGTCGCCATGGCTACTTGCGCTGCTGCTGCCGCTGTGTCTTCATCCATCAGCGCCATCACCTGCGAGGTAATGAGACGAATGCGACTTCTTTTGGTGAAGTATTGGTTTCTTTTTCGTTGTTTCTTCTAATTTGTCGTCAATGCGCATTAGATGCTTGAAGTAAACGAAGCTCTTGCGGTTCTCTGTCTTTTGCGAGAACGTTCCGGAGATTCTCCAGAAGTGGCATTTGAATTTGTGCTTTGGTGTTCGACGGCGAACAGCTTGTGGAGGTTTAAGCAATGTCCAATTGTTGCGGAGGACGCGAGATTTATAGTTTCATGTTTATTTTCTTGCGTTTTCCTGTCCGCATTTTTGAATGTGTGGTTGCCGTTCTTGAAGTTGCACTGAAACATGTGTGACTTCATTTGGTGGACAATGACTTTAATTGCCCCGCGAGGTACTGAAACATGTGTGACGTTCTGTGATGCGTGAGCGATACCTATGCGCTTCTCTGTTTTTGGCTTCTTCCCTGGGAGAATCGTTTAGAGTGTTTGAATGCCTCTAGAGTGCGTGTCTGAAGAAGTGACATTTGGATTTGTGCTTTCCTGTTCAATTTCAATTGGGCCGCTGACACCTTGTTGAGTTTCAGCAATGTCTAAATGTAGGCCTGTGCGCGAGAATTTTTTTACGTTTTGCTTGTTTCGCATTTTCCGGTCTGGAATTGAATGTCTGATGCTCGTTCTTGAAGTTGCATTTCTGGAGCACGTTTGAGTGGAAGGAATGCAAAGGTAGAAGCGGGAACACTGTAGACGAGTTGTTGGCATGTAGAAGATTTTGTTCTGTAATTAATGTGTAGTCGTAGGAAGCATTTTCAGCTCTAAAAATGAGTTTGGATGTCCTTCGCAACTATGTTTGTGAATGCGTGCGAATTACTGCTGCTATCGTCCGCCTTTCTCGCTCGTCTTGAGCCACTGCCTATTTGAGCTTATTAAGGTTAGAATTCTTCAGCTTTCTGATCGCTGGAGGCGAGCTTGCGATCTTATGAAAATTTGTAGCCTGACCTGCCAGTTCCCTGTTTGTATCCTATTTTTGTGCAGAGGTCTGCCTCTGGGAGCATCGCCAATGTGCAGGCGTCCGCATTCGTGGGGACTAAAGTGTCTATCTGCAAGGATTCCTCTGCCCTGCTAAGAACCTCGAGTGTGGTACCTGATACTCACCTTGAACCAGTCTTACCCTGACCATTTGAACTAAACTAGTCATTAGATAATGAAACTAAGCTATCTTGCATTTAACGGCTTAACTCCTTGGATTGCCCTTTTCCCCCAAGTGTGCAAAATTTTCCTTGACTTGCCTACTCATGTCAATTTTGTTTCTCCGTTGCAACGTCATGTACAGTAGTCTGGGTTTCAAGGGTTTAGTGTTTATAAATTATTTTAATATATACCGTTCACTGTACGGCTTACACAAGAAGAGGGCTTGAATCTTATGTCGTTCAGTCGATGTTAATGTCTGTAAAATTACATATGATGCACTTGATAAATTAAAATCCACGTGATTGCGCATTACAGGCCGCACCAAGACAGCCACTGGTAGCTCCTATTCGGGCTCAGAGTGTCGCAGCTCCAGCTGATACGAAGAACTCCACGGCATCGAAGAAAACTGACACGAAGTCGACTGTCATCATCACTGGGGCTTCTTCAGGTCTCGGTCTCGCTACTGCTAGGGTACTTGCTGATTCCGGTCAATGGCATGTTATAATGGCATGCCGGGACTTTCTCAAGGCCGAACGTGCCGCGAAGAAGGTGGGAATGCCCAAGGACAGCTACACTGTAATTCATTGTGACTTGTCTTCTGTGAACAGTGTCAAGCAATTCGTGGACAACTTCCGTCGTTCAGGTCGCCCACTGGATGTCCTTGTATGCAACGCTGCTGTGTATCTTCCCACTGCAAAGGAACCCAGATATACTGCTGATGGATTTGAGTTGAGTGTGGGCACAAACCATCTTGGTCACTTCCTGTTGGCTAATATGCTGCTGGAGGATATTCAGCATAAAGAAAACGACACCAGCAAGCGGGTGATTATTGTGGGTTCTATTACTGGTAATTTTGCGACATATCCTCTTAGTAACCGAATTGTTATCTCGATCTTCTGCAAAAATGTGCTCTGTTCATTGTAAGGAATTATGGTTCGCCTCCCCACGTGTTTAGGTACCGGCTGGTGGCTTTGACACGAAATGGTGTCATTTTGAATAGTTCCAGCTAGCATTTTTTTGGGAAATGGTTTTCTTCTCTCGCTAATTTCAGTTTTGGAGAAATTTGCATTATCGATCTGGGTTTTTCCAAAATCACATGAAGTTGGTAATCTGTTGGGTGCAGTGTACTAGATTCCGACTTAGAAGTTGTCTTGACGTGTTTCAGGAAATACGAACACAATAGCAGGAAACGTCCCTCCGAAGGCCAACCTAGGTGACCTACGAGGACTTGCAGGTGGTTTGGATGGAGTACGATCCTCTGTTATGATTGACGGAGGTGAATTTGATGGTGCTAAAGCGTACAAAGATAGCAAGGTATGCAACATGCTGACGATGCAGGAGTTTCATCGTCGATTCCACGAGAAGACAGGCGTCGTTTTCTCATCACTGTATCCTGGGTGCATCGCGACAACAGGTCTCTTCCGCGAGCATTATCAAATCTTTCGAACTCTTTTCCCACCATTCCAGAAGTACATCACCAAAGGTTTCGTCTCAGAGGAAGAGTCTGGCAAGAGATTGGCTCAGGTAATTTTGTGAACAAAATTGTCTTTCATCATCGCTAATAGTTTGGAATCGTAATTGTGTGGCTCTGTGGCATGGTTTTAATTTGTTGTTAACTATATATTTTTGCACTTGGAGATGAAAATTTACACCAGTTTCTCTATCTATTGAAAGCACGGAAAAGTATTGACTCTCGATAATCTTTCAGGTCGTGAGTGATCCTAGCATGAACAAGTCTGGTGTGTACTGGAGCTGGAACAGCCAGTCAAACTCTTTTGAGAACGAGCTCTCTCAGGAAGCTAGTGACACAGAGAAAGCGAAGAAGTTGTGGGATGTCAGCGAGAAACTCCTTGACTTAGCGTAGACACCTAACCTTCTACGTTTCTGTTCACTCTTAGTTTTAAGTTATAGCTGCAGAAACAGGGTGCTTAGAATTAAATACAGTTCGCATGTAACTTACTTGACACCCACAGAGAATAGGGTGAAAAATGTTCAACTGCTAGTTCAGAAAGGGTAGGCTTCTCATGCATTATTGATGCTCAGACTTTCCCGTAAAGGAAGGACACATGTGGGGATCTTTGCCGGTGAAAAAATCGTGGTTTGGAGCGGAGGTTGCTCTACCCTCCCAGGTGGTGACGATTGCTATTCAGAAAGGGATTAGAAGTGCAGTTGAGTTTCAACGCACGAGGTGTGAGAATTTTGCGTGACGGCGTAGACTAGTTTAGGAAATCTGGTTCTGATGGTAAGTGTTATGCACATGGAAATAATAAGTGGTACACCTAATATATTTTGCACTGCTGTGTGACTCCTTGAAAGACCCTTCACTTGCTCTCAGTCGCCAACACTCATGTCTGTTTACTTGGACCGACATGTTGCTTGCATTCTATCACGACGTAGTCAGCCAAAAAAAGAGCCAAAAAATTATCTTGTTGCATGATAAGTACGTCGTTTTTGTTTTTATACGAACCTTGCAAAGCATTCATCACACACTTTGTGTCCTCCGAGAAGATACAAGGTTAATGGAACTGTGCACAAGTATCTGAGCACAATTCCCATTATTAGACTATCTTAATTGTTGCTGCATTTTGTTGGGAGTCAAAAAGAGGACTCCCAATTCTCTTATTATTATACAATCTAAATTCCTATCGGATTCCGTTGCACTTTTTTTGGACACCGTATGGATAGACTATGAATTTTCGAAGTGTTGAAATCGGTGTACCCAAAATCGATGTTGATTTTTCGAAGTCAATCGTGGGATCTCAGGTGAACAAACTCCGGGTTTTTGTTGAATGCTATGTCCTCAGCAGTGAATGGGCTTGTACTGATGCCAATCTTGGTATGCTAAATGAGGACCAAATGTTGATTGTGTAAGCCATCTTCCTGCGGCAGGTAATGGCATTGCATTGAATGTAACTTTTCACCTCTGCTTCAGTCAATGTAACTACAACCATTACTCATCACTCCATTAACACAAAAAACAAAACATAAAGACCAAGTTTCTCGTCTTCCAACAAGTTATGATTGGATGCTTTCATTAACTACTCTACAGTTCATCAACAGTCTACTTCAACGTGGATTCAATAAGGTTTGAAACCAAACAATGTCATTCAATGTTGCAAATCACTCATGCAGTACACTCCATCGCCAGAGTTGAGTTCTGTAGATCTACTAAAAGTCAGGAATTTTACTGACAACCATGTCAACCACATAGAAATCCAACTGCCCTCAAATTTCTGTGGTCCAAGAGGCGTTACAAGAATGGAGACTTGATCCCCAAAGAGCGGGCAGCTTGACGAATACCTTGCACAGCAGATTTTCCAGCTGCAATATGAGCTTCGTTCTCCTCCACTGGAACTACCTCCACCTGAGAGTTGACCCCTAAACTAGAGGCCGCCGCATTAGCTGCCAGCAAGCCGGTGACCAAGGCTTTCTCCTGGGACAGACCCCGGGCCCCGTGGGCAGCTCCGGGACCTTGCTGCAGCCAGTCGCCCGACATGAAGACGTTCTGGAAGCTTGTCGTGGTGGACGGCATGTGCTGGTGGGAGCCCGGACCAAACAGCGTCACTGCCCCTTTGAAGCGCAGCACACTGCTGTCTGTCACTTGCGCGCCTTTAAAGCCTGCCTCGCACTTCACCAAATACTCCTCCATCACCTGCAACAAGTATAATCTCATGAGAAAAGTCATTCCTTAGCAGGCAACGTGAACAAACGGAATTCAATTAGTCCCTGCTCACCAACTTTTTGTTTGCATAATGAAACGAGACTCACAAGAGCAACACAGTTAAGTCATGGTGTGTTGCTCATCTGTTTGCTTTCACTTTGAACCCAGGTCAATTCTTCTTCTGCATTCTATTTAGATTCTTCAACAAATTTGTGCTTTGGGGGAAGGGACAACAACTCATAGTTGCATGCGATCTATGAACGTTGACTTCGCTTCTTCCCCAAACTGGAATTTTGGTCCAACCTTCGTGAGGCCAAAATCTGGGCCAAAACTTAAGACCCAAAAGCATTTAGTGACCTCGAGCATTGCTAAGAAATAATTGACCACTTGTTCCCTATTAATTGGTATTTGTCCGAAGTCAAAAACTTGGAGGATAATTTCAATTCCAATGCTTGCAGGTGTTCAATGTGGGGGTCAAAGAGGGTTGGTATGCCATTACTTAATGGGTAACTCTAATATGAAATAAGCAGAGATGGAGAGCTTTGCCCACTCTTACTTTTTTGATGACTGCATCATCTGTCAGTGGAAGAAGCTGATTAGCATGATAGAAGTCGACCTCAAAAACACTTCCAGGCTCGTCAGCAAATTCATCCTGCAAGACATACAACATAAGGTATCTAAGAAAATTTCAGCACGAAGAATCCTCACTAGGAACCTCTCTACAGTACCTGAGTACTTCCAAGTAGTAATAAGAGTCCTAACGGAATGCAAATACAGGGCTGTCAAGTATTTGGTACGACACAAATGCTTCAGTGACTATGAGAACTCGCATGATGATAGCTTCCAGTTCATGGTTTCAGCTTAAAGAAAATAGAGGGTCGTACTTGTAAAGCAGTCAAGTCAAAGAGGGTGGCCCCTGTGGTTGGCTCAAATCCAGCAAGCACGTTAGATGGGTTCTTCAATGGAACACGTCGATCAAGCCATAACCGAACTGCAAGTACATCAACAGTGCCCAGATTTGAAACCGTTGCAAACTCTGGACGCCCTGCCAGGGCCGGAGATGCGGCTACAATCCTCTGTTTCATGAATAATTTGAAATGAGAATGCCATTCCTCATAGGAAACCGTATTCCTTGTTGTAAATATCCTGGTAATAGATGGAGAAAGGAAAGGGACGTTCTAGAGGTCAGGTAATTCAACTGGCACGGTAATTCAATGGGAACCTTACTTGCATAGCTTGAACGCCTACCGCAAATACCACTACATCCGCATCGTAGTCTTTACGCTCCCCACTGCCGTCCACTGCACAGCTTAAAAGCAGGGAAAATTTTATCTCTATTACTTGCACACAATGACACTGGGCACTTACAAACCAAAGATGCGCACATACAAATGATCCAAATCTACATGATTTGTGGAAAAACTAGCAAACGATCTGAAAATAAATATGAATCACAAGACTTACTAGCAACGATTCCTGTCACCTTGTTGCTTTCAACTTCATGGATGACATCCACCACACGATTATTACCCAGCACTCGACACCCTTGAGACTTGATCAGCTCAAGCCAAGGTTTGAAAATGACCTCTGCTACCGAGCCTTTACACCAACAAACGTCGAAGTCTGCTTGGTGAGCCAATACGTAGTAGTACAACGCACCAAGAGCTGCAGCCGCTGTTAAATATGCACACGACAGATGGGTTTAGGGTAGTTGGTAAGCGATCAATGGTGCCACACAGCACAAAATTTGTGAATCCAATAGCATAGTGTACAAGAAGAGGAATCTACATAAACCATACCTGAGAGGTTTTCTCCAGGAGCGAAAAGAGTAACCAGCAGTATAGGTTGCAAAAAATCACGGTAAAGCTTTGCTGATACACCAGCTTTACGAAACAGCTCCCTTGCCGTCATTGCATCATACATAGCATATGTCTCTTCGTCCTGAAATCCATCTCACAAAATGTTAATACATTTTTCGACATCATCCACTGGACTGTTGTAAATTCTAATGCACTGCGTTTGCTTGACGTCAAAGATGGGTACATTTGCTTCATGCAAACCTCTACAGAGCAACTGCCAATACTAATGTGCTCTGCAACCGACCTCTATCATACAGCACCATAACAAAGAGAATGGGATTAATTGTGGGTGCCTGAAGAGCCCCAAACGGTTGCAATCATAACATCCGTTGAGTGAAGGAGAAAGCAGAGACGTGTAAATCGTACTGCGTCGAATTCAAGAAGGGCTTGAAATAGTGGAAGTGCAGTGAGCCGGTCCACCATAGATAAAGTCCTGCCACCCATGACATGGTTCTATCAAAACAACCCTCTCAGGCACCTCCTCACCAATCTCACCATCGAAAAAGTAGAAACACTGAGGAAATTCATGCCAGGGCTACACAAGCTTTGGAGATTGACCGCCAGACAGCCTAAGGCAAAATCTGATCTGGTAATTGGAGAGACAGAGACACTGTTCGCAAGGTTCCAAAGATTGGCGGTCATGTGAGAACCTTTACAGAATTCACTATAATTTCAGAAGATTTCTTTATTATCCTCTCTTAGGAAACTGGTCTGCCAGTGCATTTTCCAGCCTCGTGTGGCCCTGCCTTCAGTTGTTGGTTGAGTTAGGGTTAAAGAACCTGAAATAAGGCGAAGTGTACAAGAAGGAACCCAGTGGAGTGGGAAGTCGAGGAAGAGCGTTGAAAACTGGAGCCTCCACTTGAATCCCCTCGGGCGAGTAAAAGGAACTCATGGTCCAGTCCGTGAACGGCCATACCTACCGATACAATGACACAAAGCTCAAACGCCAAATCCCACTGGCGTCATCAATACCAAACCCTAACGACGAATGAGATTGAGAGGGGACAAGAGAAGGAGAAAGAGAAGGAGAAGATAGCTACAATGTTGAGCTCTTTCAAGAGGCTGTAGATGTTGTGGTACTGCCACCTGCACCATCCCACGTGGTCGTTAACCCCTAAAAGACCAAGGACTCGTGGTTTTAAAATGACCAATTCAATTGAACACATTGAGACAACTATAATTCAGAAGAAGTCAAATTTGATATCAACAGAATCAGTGAAAAACATTGCACATGTTGGTCACATATAAATGAAATTGGGTAACAAAATGTCCTCATACGACCTGCTCAAAACAGCTAAAAAAACATGAGATTCAATAGGACATAATTCAGAAGGAGCATTAAGGTTAAAAGAGATCTAGAAGCAGGACAGGGCTGCAAAAGGTTGCAAAGAAGAGCAGCAACTGACCAGAAGCCCTTGAGACCAGCCTCCACGGGTCTCCCTTGAGCAGTGCGGAAGCCTGTACTCAAGCCCCCCGGCGAAGGCGACGCGTCCAACACCGTCACGCTGAGGCCAAGCTTGGTGAGCGCATGAGCAGCTCCAAACCCCGCCCATCCTCCGCCCACCACCACCGCGGTTTTCACAGCCTCTTCAAGCCTGGCTCTAAACCAACATCACAGGCCGGGAAATTCGTGAATCATCTCACTATGGAGCGAATTGCCTCGGGTAAACCCTAAAGAAAATCCGACAACGCCTGAATGCAAATTCCATAAGGTACCTTGCGGTGAGCACGCTCGAACGCCGAGACCGGCTGTGAAGGGAACCGCATTGTGGTCGGAGCTGGCCTGCTGTCCATTCTCGTGCAGTGAAGCCGAACTGCAACCCCGCCATGACAGCTGATACACATCTCCCATCCAATTCTGGTCAAAGAATGCTCGCAACTTGGTCCGGTCACATTGAAGTTGAAATGTTTGCGAATTGCAAGCTGCACTTGATTTGCAGAATCTCAAAGACATGGCCAGAATTGCCACAAATTCAAAGGCATTGCCCAAATTGCCACAAATCGAAGACATCGTCGGAATAACCAGAAATTCAAAGACGTTGCCAGAATTGCCAGAAATTCGAAGACATTGTCCAAATTGCCAGAAATTCAAAGACATTTCCAGAATTGCCACAAATCAAAGACATAGCTGGAAGTGCCACAAATCAAAGACATTGCAGGAATTGCCAGTAATTCAATACATTGCCGGAGTTGGTAATATGGACGGTTCTCACCGAGCTTGATGGTGGAATTGATGGAGCTCAAGCAGCTTGAACTCCGTGGATATGTAACATCATTTTTCTTGAAGCTTTTTCAATAAATATCAAGCGCATGAAGTGCCCTTTTGACAACCTTCATCATCCACCCAACGGATGGTTCAGTGGATGGTTGAGCACTGGGATGAGTTAAAGTAAAATATGAAAAAAAAGTTGCGTTCGAGTACATGGGAGCTTCAAAATTGTAACTTCTTTTTAAATGGAATATGACAAAAAAGAAAGGAAAGCATTACACCATTCATCCTTGGAAGGGCAAAGCTTATAACCATGCCATCAAATATGAGAATCCTGTATGTTACATGGTTCATTTTGTTGAAATAAATGCATGAATTTTAATTTTTTTTCATTTTACAAAGATGAAATTGCATGTCTTCTATAAGTCATAAAAAATTCAATTTTTTGTTTTTAAGATTTGAAATTACTATAAATTTCTCAAGAAAAAGTTAATAGAATTTGTATCAAATACAAAGGATACTCAATTTTTTTTTAACTTCACTACAAGTGTACATTATTGTATAGAGCATTGTAGTGTAAACCAAATTAAAGTGTCATTCTATCATTAGAAAATCAACAAAGTATTTTTATAGGCTCATAGTTTAATGGCAAGAAAGTATTCAAATTTTATGAATTTCTCAAATTTTCAAATGGAGTGTAACTAAGATAGGAGGTCTCTAAAGTGCCCATTTAAGAGATAAAAATGAATTTTGGGAGGTTAAACTTCTTGAAACATTTTCTAGTAAATTTTTCTTAGAAGATAAATAGAATTGGTATGTGATTCAAGTTGTTTCATGTTTTTTGGAGCTTTGTCAAATTAGTTATGAATTTTTGAAGTTGAAATGTAGTAGTAAGTAGAAGTGTCCACTTCTTGAAATGTGCACTATTTGTACATTGCTAGTGTAATCAAAAATCAAATTATACAAATAATAAACATTTTAAGAGATGGACACTTTTAGAGCCCAAACACTTCATAACTTCCTATCTTAGACAAGCATTGCAATTCTGTAAGTGTGTGAATATGAGCCTGTGAGCACTAAGCAGGAATTATAAGCATAGAAATTTGAAGAAGTACTAGAAAATTTAATAGTATTTCTAAAAATATATCCCATTTAAAAATCTTCGTCAAAATTTATTATTCTTAGTAAATTTTTGTACATATTATTATGGGCCTATTATTGTGAATATGTAGAATTAAAATAAAAATTATAATTTTTAATGTTTACTAAAATACTAAAATTATACATTATGAAAATGATAAATTCAATTGATGTGAAAGATGAATGAAGATGGAAATAACTTTGTATAGAATATTGGTTGATTACTATCTTATAGCAATGTGGGTCCTTTCGGGGTTGATAGGATTGTACAAATAATTTTCTCTTGATGCACTGTTGTTGAACTTGATTAGATTTTAGAAAAAAAAATTGTTGATAAGAATTATTTTTATATCTAATGATATTTGTTATAGTGAATTTTATTTGGGTTTGATCATTGTCTTACAGCATTATGGATCTTTTTTAAGTCAATGGTAGGGTACCAACACTTCCTCCTTGATTTGCAATTCAATGGACTTGTTTAGATTTTCAAGAAAAAAAATTGGTAATAGGAATTTATTATATTTGGAAAGAGCTTAATTGTACCAAATTTCACTTTTGTTGATCGCTATCTTGTAATAGCATGGGTCCTCTCAAGGCCGATTAGGGATACCTATACTTCTATCTTGATGTGTTGATAATTAGCTTTGTGAAGATTTTGGAAGAAAATATTTGGTTGATATAGATTACTTTTGTAAGGAATAAACTTAGTTACACCAAATTGTTAATTAGTTGATCATTGTCCTCTTATGAGACCTTCTAGGGTTTAACCCTTAAACGCATAGGCATCCAAAAAGTGAATGCACCTTGGTCAACCTTGATTACAATTTTTGAAATAACTATTTTTAGAATTTGATTTCAACTATGAAAACAAAGCTTGACAAGTTTTATTTCTATTCCATTTTAAAGTTTTGAAAAATGGCAAAAATTGAAAGAGTTATTGCAATTGAAAGCTCCATGTGTTAAATCCCAAATAACACAATATAGTGTGTTTTTCATTCATATTTTCTTTTTTTGTAAATGTATTTTGAATTTAAATTACAAAATTATGTTTTTCATTCCATTCTTCATTTACAATAAAAAATTATAGAATATTCTAATGTATATTATATTTGATATAATTTTATTTCCAGCTTTAACTTTGAAAAATCACAATAATTTTATTTTTCCTTCAAAATTATTGAAAAAATACAAAATAAATAGAAAATTTATTTTTCTACTAGTTAAAATATAAAAAATTTGTACATCAATTAAATAAAAGGATAAACTTGGTTTAAAAGTCCAATTTGACTTTAAGGTGTTTGATGTGACTATTTTGGACGTAAAAAATAAAACAACCAATTGAAAATTTTTCATGCTACTCTCCATTGCTACTTTTACCTCCCAAGAAAATTTCAAATAATTTGAATTTTTTTGCTATTTTTACTCATTTATGTTCATTTTTTTGCAACAAAAATGACAACAATTGGAAATTTTCATGAAACAAATTGCAATTTCTCAAAGTGATATAGAATTCAAAGTTTGAAGTAGTAAAAATATTAGATTGTTGCTTGAATACTATTGAAAAGGCTAAAGTTAGCTTAGAAAAGAAGTTTGACCATTTCACAATCAATCAAGTCCTTAAGGGGTTAATTCTTCCATCTTTGATTACAGGATTGATTGGTTAATCACTCCTCTCTTGTTGCTTGGAACCTTTCAATGCTAAGAAGAGGATTGAGTAAGCCATCTTGATGTGCTACTTATTGAATTTTGTGAAATTTTAAGAAGAAAAAAAACTCACTATTATTTAGAATTTGTTTGAAATCGACTAAGGTTGTTCCATTGAGATTATGGTCACTCCCCTTTTGTTGTTGTGTACTTCTTAGCATCAAGAAGAACCTCCTAGTTGCAGGAGAGAAAAAACAACTTTTTATACCTTTTTTTCCTACATAGGGAGCTTCTCTTGGTGCCAAAAAATATCCAGTAACAAGAGGGAAGTGAATACAAAAATCAAAATCACTTCTAAAGTGTCGTTTCTAAAAATCAACAAAATTATATTTCTTAGAGCTATTTTTTCAAAAATTTAACCATAGGATCTTATTCAATAATATTAAATTAGTATACTTTCTAATATAAAAAGAATTTGACTATGTAAGTTTTGATTTATTTGCAATCAAAGTTTAATTTCGAAAAAAATTGCATTTTTTTTCTTGATCAAAATGACTTCAGAGGGGTATATCTCAAAAAATTTATAAACAAATTTTTTTGCCTTTCCAAACGAAATGCAATAATGAGTAGTTGAGAATATACATGCTAATTTTGATAAGTAAATATTGTTCAAAGCCCAATAATCAATAGAGGTACACTTGGCTAGAAAGACAAGAATTTCATTAGACTTAATCCATCAACCATTTGCTTCAATTAATTAATCTTTACTACTTGCACTAACCATGAAACATATATTTTTCTATAGGATGACCACTCATTGGCACATTGATTAGGTCTCTAATCTAAGATAAATTATAATGGGCATCTTTGAAGTGTTTGAGTTTGAAAAATCACCCAAATTGAAGATTTTGTCAAAATGAAATGTTTTTGGGGGCTATGAAGGGACAACTTGTTGAACTTTGTGAGGAAAGAATTCTTTTCAAATGTTTTTTGGGAGTCTAAATAGTCCATGGAAAGAATGGCAACAACCAAAAGATGATTGTTTCATTGGACTTTTAGTAGTTAACTTGCAGTTGGTGCTTGCTTTGCTACACATTAAATATATTACTTTCATCAATCTTTAATGTGATAGAATGTAGATAAATAAAGTATATATAATCTTTAAATGAAAATATTGACATCTTTATATTATATATATATAGAGAGAGAGAGAGAGAAATTTAAAAAAATCTTTATATCATAAATTTTTATAGTAAATTATAAAAATCTTCATAATCATTTGAATATATTGCGATTAAGAATAAAAGAAAAAAATATATATCCAAGTTAAAATTTATACATTAGAATCTTTGTATATTTGGCTATTTGTATAGTCTTACAAAAAAGTGATAAATTTTATAAATAGACTACATCTAAAGATGCATGCATTTGAATATCCTTCTATTGAATATAAAAGAATGTAGCAAAATGGCTACAAATATCATCCTATTATATTTATTGATATGGTACACTACCTCAATTGAGATAGTGAAATAATGATGAACACTAAAAGAATGCAGTTGGATGGAAGGGGACGTTGTTGAAGCGTACATGAACCCTAAATATGTAGAGTTTGAGATAAACTCTTAATTTTTCCATCCACTTGATTCAGGTGTAAATATATGTAGGAATCTCCAAGACAATGTCATGCAAAAACCTCATGGTAAACCACATTTTTTACCGTTTCCACGACATTTGAATTGTCATTAACAACCTTAATGTTTGCAGGATGTCTACTACAAGACAAAGTCACATATAATTGACCATGGCTAAATACTTCATTTTGAAAATAAATGTTGACTCGATTATATAATTGGCCCTATGATTTATTGATTGTCATTGCAAAAGCACCAGTGACAAGAAATTGTTTTTGACATAGTATAAATGGTAAGTGACTATCATTACAATGATGAATGATTCTTGAAATCAACACTTCTTGACCACGATGATGCCCTTCCACAATTTTATACAATAATATAGATGGAGATACTTGTAACAAACATAAGCAACTACCATTGTACAAATCTTTTGCTGGATTTAAATTTCTTAGTAACATCATATATTGACCACATTTAAGATTTAATTGATGAGGTGGCAAACCACTAAGATGTAGAGAATCTAAAAACTCTATTGGATAATGGACATGTTCATCATTTTCGTAAATAAAATCAGCACTAATACATTGATGCACATCACCAAGCATATTGTCAGTGATTTTATGGTTGATTTCTTGGGCATCATCATTTTGGACAACCAAAATTACACACTTAGAGAAATCAATTGAATCATCAAAAATTGCATCAATGAGTCCATTTAGAGAATTTCCATGCGCAATCATTTCAAGTGGTAGATCTATCTCTAAACTGGTTTTGCCTTCACCAATATTTAATAAAAATTGTTGAAAATCCGGTTGACTTTGTAAACACATATTAGTGGTCAAATGAAAATGTTGTATTATTGAAAACAAATATAAACGTTGCAAAGAAGCCTCAATAATTTGCTTACGACCTCCACTTACAATGATAGACAAAGTTTGGCGAAAATCACCACCATATAGAACTATAAGACCACCATTTAGAGTATCAATACCTCGAATATCTTGCAATGATCGATCTATTGCTTCGATTATAAATCTATGTCCAACACAAGCTTCATCAAGCACAGTCAATTGTACTTCACGTAAATTTTGAGTTAGTAATGATTGGGTACTAATCAAACATGTTGATTTATCATGCAATTGAAATGAAATGGTAAGAGAAGAATGTGTTGTTCGTCTTTCATGCAAAAGACAAGCAACAATTTCACTTGTTGCCATTGCCATACATCTAATACCACGACCCTGAAGATAACTTAATGTGGTATTGTATACAAAAGTCTTGCTAGTACACTCAAGGCAGTCCAAAAAAAATAACTTACATGAAGGATGGGGTTCTAAAATGACATTAGTAACTACATTGAAAACAATGCGTTGTTCTTTATTTAGTTTGTTTACATTCACTTCTGTAAAGTTCATGTTTAAATTATCTAAGTTATTGTTGTCATTAGCATCATCAACAACATCAACAATATTTGAATAACCAAATTCATTCAAATCTTGAATGTCAAAAAACCCTTCAATGCATTTATCATTAAATGACAAATGTTCATTTATGAAAAAAATTGCTTTGCTATAGTAATTTTGATTATTACATCAGTCATCAATCATAGTAGCAATATGTCTCTTTAACAAACCAAGAGAAACCAATGGTTGTTCAAATACAAAAAATGTTGTAAATAATTGTTGAATTTGTTTAGGCAATGTTATGATGGTTGCCTCTTCGAGACAATTGTCCCATTCACCATCGTCTTGTAAAAGCCCTCTTGCAATACAAGCGGCTTTATATGTCGAATGTACCAGATTTTGAAAACAAAATAGGTCATCAAATGAAGTTGGTGCCTCAACATGAGTCAACAACAAATGCAAGTAAAATAATTTGGTAGCTATAAGAAGAATGTTTACTCTACCAAATACTTTTATCTTACATTGTCTTCTTTCTCACAAATTTTTCTTCTCATTCCATTTATAATGCAATGGAAGATCCATGTATCGAAGAAGCATATGATTGCCTTAATTTTCAGAAACAATCAAGGCATAAATGTGGTGATTGAGTTCAAAAAACTTTGTAAGTTTGGTTTTAGTGTTTTGATCAATCACTAATTGCAGAGATGATCTCTTGGAAGATAACATATTGTTGATCGGGAAGATGAATGGATAAACGACAAATACTATGACTCTTGTTGTTGGTTTCAAAATTAAAGAGCCTTCAACATGCTTCTTGTGCAATGACATAGTGTTCCTCTAAAAATTCCTTAATCTCATCAACAACCTCATTTGTTTCTACAACGCCATGATTTGGACCCTTAAAAATATATTTATGGAAGTATTTCACAATTTTTACAGAACTACAAACCTTCACATTAATATGACAATTAAAATGGCCTATTAAATATGGATTGTATAGCACAACCCATCAATTGTCCAAGTGGATAATTTAACTATGCATATATTTTTCAACATAGCGACTATTACATTACAAAAAATTTCAGGCTTTAGAAAAATCGCGAGTTTTGAACTACTGGCAACTATCCAGGTGCAATTAGAGAGGAATTCTAATGTTTTTTTACTTTTTAATGAAAGCTATTGATGTGGCACTACTTGTGCCACGTCAATGCCACGTTAGGTTTTCATACTTTTTTTAATGTTTTTTTTCAAAAAAATTATTTTTTTATTTTCCTGTAATTGCACTATAGGGTGCCAAAAAATAAATTCTTAATAGCCCTTTACAAGGCTCAGATATTTTCTAATGTTTCAATGATGATACAAAACATGACCATCACCATCCATCTCCGTAGTATCTCGAGATTGCATTAGATAATGCTTGGAGCATTTTCCATCTTCCATGCATGAACAACTCGGATTATCTAAACTACATGGACCATGCATCATGTGCTTAGCAATTGCAACATAAAATTGTAATTACTTATTTGAATCAAGAATCTTAGTATATACAACTCTATCTACAAGGTCACAATTGTTGACCTTGTCTTTCAACCAAAAAAGAATGTGAGCATGAAGAAGACCGCATTTTTGAAACTCATTAGTATAACAAAAAATAATTGTCTCCCCCAATACATTTCTTTTTGTGATTTTGTCCATCATGGCTTTTAATTTGAGCTCAAAGACACGTAGTACAACATTTGGACAATTAGGAGGACTTTGACCTGGTTCAAGTTCATCAATGATCTCAAACCAATTCGGATTACATGTCATTGTGACAAATAAATCTGGCTTGTCTAAAATTCTAACTAAGACCATACTATCATAATAGAGTTTTTTCATATATCAAGGAGGTCCAATGAATGTTGTAGGTAAAACAATGTGGTGCCTAATGCGTACTCCATTGTCATTGTGCATAGCATCTACAATGCTCTGATAACATTCTACTCAAAGTTCTGCTTGATGTTGTCTAATGAAAAGCAAGTTTTCGTATTCTACACATAAATATTGATCTACTATGCATTATTGGAATAATCTACCAGCCTTTTAGATTCAAGTCACTTATGAAACATATATTGGACAAATGACTTTAAAGTCACCCCAGCATTTGCTTTGAAAGTAGGTGACCACCTGTATCGACCATCTGGAAACAACAAAGGATAGGATAAAGCATCATAAGTTGGATGAATTTTTTTTATCTATTATAAATCTTCACCATGTTGGTGAAGAATAATATCTCGACCGAATTCTAAATATTATTCATCAAGAATAACAACAGCAATCTCTAGAATCACAAATTGATTGTATCGACGACCATGTTCACTAGTAGGAATCTCACCAGAGATACAAAATCCCATATTATATCCTCCCAAAAGAACATGACGTGAAGACTTAAAACCACGAACCAATGCATTAATTGATTCTAAAACCTCTTAGATGTTATTAACGGTCTCATAATTAAGATCATCAAAAATCTCTATGTAGCGATTGGTTTGCAAATCATCATTTAAAAAGTAAATTTGCACAAATCTTGCACTATGATCTATTTCGGGTTCTAAATCTCCAATGTGATGGTATAACTCTCCATTTACACGAAAAGTATATACCCCTCGACTTTTGGCTTGGCCAGACTAAAATTTACTATGCATACTTGTAAACACAAATGCTTGATTATATTTTTTTAATGAATTTTAGAAATCCTCGAGAATTGGATGTATTACCCATAAAAAGCTCATTGAGCGTTGGATGAATGATAGGATGGTTAACGTGTTCACTGACAATTTTGCCATTGTAACAATAAATTGTTGCTTTTTCTTTCTTAAAATGAAATGCTAAACATTTTGGACATTGGATAGACATAGATCCAATACTATCAATATCAACATTTACATAGTCTTGAATTGTAAACAAAGCTCGAGTCATAGTTTACAAAAGATGACAATCACAAATCCTAAAACTCGCACTTTAGAATGTAAAAACTTTTTGACTCACAAAAAAAATGGGTTTAAAATTGCACCTATATAATTTGTGTTCCAAAAATATACACCCTTTGAATATGCTTCTCTTCACTCCAAATTTTTTATTTCCTAACATCTATAACACATCAACATATATTTAATAACAAAATTTTGGATGTTTGCACCTATTTCAAAATTTAGGTTGAATTCGGACAAATTGACTCAAATTCATATTAATGTGCATCAAATTGCTCAAATTAAATCAAGCTATTGAAATTATATTCAATTGTTCATGTTTGCCTCAAAAATACTAAAGTTATTTAAAATAGGTTTTGAATAGGTCAAACTATTCACATTAATTTACATTGTATTGATAGTATTTTACTCATATTGTTCAAATGAAACTCAAATGGTCCAAATTAGATCAAATGATGTTCAAATTGCTCAAATTAGGTCAAATTGTTCATAGTAAATTCAAATTAGGTTAAATTGCTCCAATTTGGCTCTAATTTCATCAATTTCTTGGAATGAAGTTAAATTGAAGCTCAAATTATACTCAATTTGTTCAAATGAAGCTCAAATTGCTTTAAGGATGCTCTAATTGTTCCAATTTGACTCTAATTATGTCAATCTTTTGGAATGAAGTTAAATTGAAGCTCAAATTACACTCAATTTTTTCAAATGAAGCTCAAATTGCTCACATTAGGTCAATGTATTGACATTAAACTCAAATTAGGTCAAATTGCTCTAAGAATGCTCTAATTGCTCTAATTTGATTTTAATTATGTCAATATCTTGAAATGAAGTTAAATTGAAGTTCAAATTACATTCAATTTGTTCAAATGAAACTTGAGTTATTCACATTAGGTCAAGTTGCTCCACTAATGCTCCAAGAATGTTCCAAGAATGCTCCAATTGCTCCAATTTGGCTCTAATTACATCAATCTCTTGTCTTAAATTAGATTGAAACTCAAGTGACATTCAAGTTATTCAAATGCAATTCAATGTTCAAACCACCATCCTATACATGAATTCAAATTTGCTCAAAATAAATGTAAAGAAGATACCTTGGAGGTATTGTTGAGCTCAAAAACACCACTATTTGATAAATTTTTTCTTTTACAATCAATGGTGACCAAAATTAAAGAAATGAAATGCAAATTTCTCAAATTGCAAAGATTTTGTAAACACTTTGTTGTGGAATCCCAAATTGCTTCAATCTAACAAAAGTTTCAAATCATTTGATAGTAAGAATAAAACATTAGAATTGAAAACACTTAGAAAATCATAAAATTGTAGAAGTGAAATGAAGTGTGAAGCCAAGAAAACCTTAACCTTCATAATATCTTTATACCTTTGTAATATCACATTTTTACACTATGTGATATTATAAAGGACCTTGTGATTTTAGTAGTATGATGATGCTTGGATGAGTCTTTTAATTATTGGAATTCTTCACATTTTTGCTTAATCATTAGAAGATTTTGGGGGGCTCTAGAAGCTTGTTTTGGGCTCATTCTCTTGTAGCTATTCCCCGCAACGGAGGGAACGGCCTATTGTCAGAAAAAAAAATTTAATTCTTCAAATGCCAAAAAAAGTTGAAAAACAAAACAAAACAAACTTTTTTGGGGGGCAATGACGTGGTAGGGTCTCAACCACGTCATTCTACTGCACCATACTTGTTCCTTACATTCACAAGCTTCAATAACTTGTAGGCTTCCAGAGGCTCCAAAAATCTTCTAATGATAGTTTTTTACAAATGTATTGCTTACTCTAATTTCATCAAATTGGTCATCAAAGAAAGATTTTTTTTGGAGATTCAAATATTACTTTCAATGAATGAAATGGTTTGTAGACAAAATATTTTTCTAAAACTTTTGTATTTATTATATATAATATAGACTCTTTGGAGTACTTAATGAATAAATAAGGCATTTAAAAGTTACAAGGGTTTGAAGCTTCATTTTAGTAATGACCTACAATATAGATCAATTGATTCATTTGATATTGCCTAGATTTTCAAAGTCAAATATTTAATAATTATTGAAGAGTGAAGATTGTTTGGGTGTTGATATAAGTTTACAAAGACCACTTATTTATATATTGTTCAAGAGATGAAACAAATACATGTCAAACACCCCAAATCTTAGTTTTTTCATCCATCTAATGTTAATTCTTTTTGTTAGTTTTTTAACATTTGTCATATACAAATGTATAAAATAATTGAAATTATGATACAATTCAAAGGGCTCAAAAGTGATTTACTTCAAAAAAAATCTTTTTCAAACGACTTGAATAAATAAGTTGAATGATTACAATTCTACAAAAAAATATTGATTAATGTAGTAGTAAATCCAATAATTTGGATATATTCTATAGATCACATTTTACAACTCATATATCAATTGAAGTCATTATTAATAAAATTACTATTTTCGGTTGTATTTTATAATAAATCTTTATACTTTTAAAAATTAAAACTTTGGTGGCTTGGTTGTTAAACTTGAAAGATTTTGAAGTTTGAAATTTTTGTAGTTATAAAATTCAAAATTCAAGAAATCATGTGTATTTGCTCATAGGCCAAATTGTCATCCAATTGAAAGTACCCAAAACATCTTCTCCAAGTTGTTTTTTATTACACTACTTATTCATTAGGCTACCCTGTGAATTAATTCCTAATTGAACTTGTGGATATATGACAAAATATTATCCATGGGCACTAAACACTAAATAGAAATTCAAAACATGGTTGTCATAGTGGACAGACGTCCGGTTTGCCCGTCCATTAGAGGTCCCACCCGTCCGATATAGTCAACACATAGTTGACATTCTAATAACGGAAAAATAGGCTAGGTAGATGCCATGTGGATTAAGGAACGGACAGACGGACGGACGAGATCGTTAGGGCGTAGATGAGATCATCTGCGCCTTGGATTTCACATTCTGAGGTAACGTGTCATTCCGCAAAATTGCACAAGTTACAAAATTAAAGCCGTCCGGATTGTCCGATGACCCTAACTCGCCCGTTATGACAACCATGATTCAAAATTCATAAAATTTCATTTTTTATTACATTAGTGAAGAAAATAGAATGGATTAATTTCAAGATTTGAAAGAATCTTTACAAATGAATTTTTTTTCTATTTTAACACAAACTATCCTATTGCGATGGGAGCTCAAGCCATCTCTATTAAATTTTTTTAGGATTTGGCTAACAATTATGTTAGGCAAAATATTGATGTGTCTAAAATGTAAACGTATCTCATCAAAAATACTAAATTCTTGAAAAAGTCAATCCATTAAAAAATTTCAAAATTCCTTGAAACCTCAAACATGTCCAAAAAAATGAAATGTCATCAACAAAGTTGTGCATGCAATATAAAGAAATGAAAGATGGATATCATTGGACATGAGACCATCATGAATAATGAACTAAAAACCAGTTGAAGATAGAGTTGACTCATCTTAGAAGCATTACTTCAAG
The DNA here is from genome assembly GCA_963969395.1 of Pseudoscleropodium purum. Taxonomy (NCBI): domain Eukaryota; kingdom Viridiplantae; phylum Streptophyta; class Bryopsida; order Hypnales; family Brachytheciaceae; genus Pseudoscleropodium; species Pseudoscleropodium purum. Next base: position 14,866,492 of record OZ017798.1, read on the forward strand.
CTAAAATGCAAGTACAACAAACTTGCATTAAACCATCAATCCTATGAAACAAACTCTCCACTTTGCCACGATTCTAAAGTCAAACAAAGAAATGTAGGAAACAACGTTTGGAAAGTTTTTTGAGTTGCCCCAGTAATTTTCCTCCTCTTTACAAGGGAACCGGTTTTTTTTTTCTAGAGGCACCAGTTGCATCCTCTCTTTATCAAAATCTTTTGGTTTATTTCCTCTAGTATCAAATTCTCACTGGCCAATTTCCTTCAACTTCAAATTTATAAAGGTTGCAATACATCTTCTATATAAGTTGGAAATATTCTATTTTTCATGGCAATTAGGTTCAAAACTATTTCAATTGTCATTTAAGTATGTATAATTCTTACATGTCTCAAATTTATCAACTCTTCATTGATCAAAGTATTTGCAACTTGATGTCAATGAGCAAGATTTCTTGGTTGATGCAATAATTTAATTCAATATAGCTTGAATATTGATATGCAAGTTTTGCACGGATTACTTGTAAAACTTGCATACCATTGATGTTATTTTTCATAGTGCCAAAATCCAACTTTGATATCAACCTTCAAACATCATCTCTAATTGTAGTGTGGTAAGCAAACAACTAGTAATGGTGCCAAACAACCTTAAATACAATTAGATAACTATGACAATTCTAAGTGATAGGCACAAATAAATATCAATTTGTAATACCACAAAGTATCAATGAAAATCTTCATTTTCAAGAAATTTAATTCCTACAAAAAATTTGACAACTTCTTCATGATTACTCCAAAAACTATATAATATTCTTACTCTACCACGAAGCCACTTCTACAATAAAAAAGATTTAAATATTAGACAAAGCCTCAATCTTTGTATACATCTTAAAAGTTAGTTTAAGAAGAACTAGTGTCCATCTTGTCCAAGAAGATACCCACCTCTAGTAACCCGGATATTAGCCTTGAATTCTAAATTGCAAGTGGCTAAGATCCAACAATTTTATGGAAATGGCAGCTAAATAGCCTCCATTTATTTTTGTACACCGCTAGGTTGACAGTCCTACCAATGTTTTGTATGATTTTCCATCTTCCATTTTCACACTCCAACCGGTTATTTTCCCAAAGGCACCGGCTAACAATGAACTAACTGCCGGTTCTTCCCGGACATTGGTAGGAAAGGAGTAAACTATATGGAGAAGATACCTGAAACACAAGGCGGAGATACAGGGCCCAGTTCTAGAAGCCAAAACAAAGAAAAAAGGAAAATAAAAAAAAAGAAAGAAGAAGAAAGAAATATGCCCACATTTGCTCGCTAAACGTTTCCCCCCCCCCCAAATGTATTGATTTTGCCGACGTTACATTTCCGAGTAAATAAGAATAGGTTTGTCAACGGAGAGCACGAGGAAGATGAAGGCCATGAACCTCGTCAAGTTTATCCCCAGCTTGTCGACATGGCATGAGTTTCACTGCAACCGTAGCCAAGCATTCATTGACAATGCAATGCGGACGTACGAGCAGCGATCGATAAGACAGTACTGTCACTTGCATCACCTGTGCTAGCTGTGAAGTACGTCTAACTTTGTTCAGACATGTACAAGGACGTACTAGGGTAATTATTGTAATGTACTCCCATGTTCGATCAACTTCAGTTGTTGTCATTACTGATTCAGAGCATTGAAGCTCACTAAGGACCGAGTGGGCTGCGGAAGATCGATCGAGAAATATATGGATCCAGAGCAGTGCTAGCTAGCTGCTCAGATGACACCTCCCTTGAGATGTACGCTCTCTAGCTCCATCGAATATAGAGCACTTCACCTGCTAGATCATCAGCTCCGGCTAGCTAGATCAATGAAGTGAAGAAATGCGCCTAACTAGATTGTGGTGCTGAAGCAGGTTCCAGAGAGTTGGATCAGATCGATCAATCTCTTCACAATATTCAAAGTCGGTGGTGCTGAATCGAACTGTCTATGTACGTGGTTGGACGTTGAGAGCGCAATTAGCGGACCTCGATCGGTAGCTGACACACAACTGAAGCCAGGCTTTGATGAATTTGATCGATGCTCAACGTTTCGTCGTGTTCGTAACGGTACTACTCCATTTCGCTGCAATATCTTCGCTTTCTCATGATCATCAGGTAATTAAACTTTTCTGCTACTGATTCTGCTCAGAGGTCTGTCATTGTCAAGTGGCAGAAAACATGGATGACTCTACTCAAAATTAAGCTCTGTCGTTTACATCTTACGATCTTGAGATCATCCATGGTCTTACTGCAACCATATTACCATTATATCGTCATACGTGGATGCACCACTTGCAAACATTCATATATAGTTCGATAAGTTCGATTCGATCGAGGTAGAATGTACTAGTAAGACAGAGCAAGATGTACGTTGCTTTCATTCTGAGTAATTTTTTGGATTTCAGTGTTCAAAATTGACGCAACATAAATTCACTGTTCAAAATTGATCGATCAATGGCCCGATTAGAACCTCAGAAACAGCTCGTAACCTTAATTTTCAGTGCTCTTTTTCTCAGTTTTTGAAGGTGTAACGTTTCCAATCCAGCATTCAGTGAGCCTCAGCATCCGAACCAAGCACCACACCGCAAAAGTTTGTGTATTAGTTCCACAGCGAGTGTGAATCTCAGGCCATGCTACACCGGAATCCATATAAATAGGGTACAAAATCATTATTTCTAGCTGAACACCAGATTTAGACCTGAAGTTCACTGCCATGACAGTGGAAATGCGAACTAGCTTATAAGTAGATCGATATATACTGGTATATTTTAAAACTGCCTGGCAAGCACGCTTGCTTCAGCACGTACATTTGCAATGCTCGACTCGAAAATGTCTCCCCAAGGCGCAATGTCGAGCAGCGGGAAGTTGAAGCTGTCCATCGCCTTGGCAGTACTATCCTTCCTAACGGCTGCATTGCTCATCCTCATGTTGCAATTCGATCACGTCCCCAAGGAAATACAATTGCAAATACCTGAAAGTTTCAACACCAGTACTGACGGATGCCACATCCCGGAACGCGAGGTTACGTGGTTCCCCCCTCGAACGTGGAACCAGCCATCAAAGTATTTCCCTGTCGCTTCGTCCCACCACGGCTTACAAATGTACGGAACGTTCGCTGCGCAACAAGCCATCTGGATGCATCAGCACCCCAGTACGTGCCACGACAAGAAGTTTTTAATTTACGAGGCTCAAAGTGGTGACCACGGCATTGGCTCCATGATCCACGTCGCAGGGGTCGCCTTGCTGGCAGCGTTAAACATGAACCGGATCCTGGTCCTGGCTCCGCAGCCGAACGTCGCATGGGTCCAGGGGCAGTTCTGCGAGGGTATGGACACCCTGGACGAGTGCTACTTCGAGCCGTTTTCGTCGTGCACGATCTATGACGCCTTTGGAAGCGATTTGGAAGTGACGAATGAGAATTTTCTGAGATTTGCGGAGCTGACTAAGGTGGGGTCTGTTATCAGCAGCAGCGAGAGAGTGTTGAGAACCACTTTGGGGGACATGGCAGGTAGCGATTTGAGGACCGCCACGCCTGCCATGTTCCACAGCATGCTGGAACGCGGGAATGTTTCAGTTGGATTCTATTACTGGTGGAGGGCGCAAAGCGCTGCGTATATTGTGCGCCCGACGCTGCGGACGCTGAGAGAACTCGACCGGCGCAGGGAGTCGGAGGTCTTCCAAGGCCAGCCTATCGAACCAGGTCAGATTTGTATGTACATGGATACCCGTCTTGTGCCGCCACACATACTAGTACTTCATTTTTGGAAAATCAGCCATTAATTCGTATTGAATGTTTCATTTTATCTACTTCCAGAGTAATTAAGGTAACCTCATCTACAGACGACCCTGCTGCAAAACTGACACTAGAGATTTTTGCGTCCGATGTATACACTCTGAGCATGAAAGTCTAAGGTCGATTTCAAATAAACAATACTTTGAAATTCAGAGGTTATTCTTGTGGTGTTCAACTCACTTGTGCTGAGAGAATCCGGAATCCTCCTTCGTTTGGCAACAAGACCCAGTGAGACAGCTAAAGAATATTAAGAAACATACATGTTTAGATTCTCTGATTCTCATTATCATTCAAATGCTTTAATTTCAGTATGGTTAAGTACACGGTTACCTTCTCAATGTTGAACTCCCTCTCCTAAGCAACATATATAACTACATAAGCCTTCAACTAATAATACTAATAACAATTCAAAAGTTGTTACAACTTCTGTCAGTTTTCTTGTATTGGAGGATATTCACGACCGGCATTGGCACCTTGAAACCTAATAAATTCTCTCCCCATACGTACATCCTACCTTAATTATACTGTAAGCGCTTCGGGCATTAGAGGGTTCCCATATGGTTGAATGGTCCTGTACATTGTTACTTTACGTGCCTCAAATTTTGTCTCAAATGTTTAACTCCTCTCATTAGCAACGTTGCAAGACTTCAACAATTAATAACTTCTAACAATTCATAACTTTTAACAATTCTGAAGTCGGCAAGTCGATACAATATTTACAACAACTATCGATTTTGTTCAATTGGCGGATATTCACGACATTGGCACATTTGAACCTAAACCATTTCCCATACGTCCTCGTTTTACTATTAGAGCTTCGAGCAGTTAAGTTTTACAATTCTCGACACTCTGAATCAAGCCCAAAGAAAAGAAACTGACGTTCTAGCTACGTACCCTTCAGGCACCATCTCTGTGCATGTCCGTCACGGGGACAAATGGAAGGAGGCAAAGCTGCAACCCGACTCAGAGTTCGTGCGCACCGCAGAGGCCTTGATAGCCCACCAGCCGGACGTCCTGCAGCGCCGCATCTTCCTGAGCACGGAGGATCCCAACACGGTTTCCTTCTTCGCCCAATTGAGCAACTGGACGGTGCAGTACACGAACGTCTCCCGCATTGATGATCCCAGCGTGGGTCCGGCGGATTTCGCAAGAAAGATCGGGTGGGACGAGGAGTTTCTCAACAGCTTCCTCAGTCTGCAGTTGGCGTTGGAGTGCGATGGCTTCGTGGGCACCATCGAATCCAACTGGAATCGACTCATCGATCAGCTTCGGTCCACTGCGGGATCCAAGTTCCACAGAGTCTACGTCGATGTCGTGCAAGGCTTTCATGTCCGTGATTACAACTGGTGACTGCATTGCTTCATGGCCTCATCGATCAAATGCACAGGAGAAACCCAAAGTGTATTATATGGAATTTTTGAAAAATTCCTATGGTCAATGTCAAGTGTTGAGATGATAAGATACACTAGGAATAGAATTGGGACACAATAGGACAATCATACTCTATGCAATTTCCATTCTTAGCTCCTCAAGGACTACGAGGAGAGAATGTGTCCTTTTCAAATTTTCAATGACAACTCTTTCAATTATGAATGGCAATTTTCAATTCTTGATAGGGTGAAACAAATCTCAGCATTTTGTAAATTAGGGTCTTGTACGGTAACAAGTTGACATACTTGTTGCATTTTTTTATTTTCAAAATTTTAGTGTGAGAAGTATTTAAAAAATTATTTAAAAAATGTAGTCTTGTACAGAAGGGGAAGAAATATAAATTTTTTATAATGAAAGGAATAGTGAATATGGAAAAAAAATCCCATTATCTTGGACATTTCTAGTCTTTAGTTTCCAAAAAAAACTAGGTCTTGAGGGTGAATTCTTTCAAAGTTGTATTATTAGCAAATTTAAAAATATAAGTCTTATAAATTATTATAATCTAAAAATTTAAAGGTCTATATTTTTTACAATTAATTCTATGCATACTAAACAAAGTAGTCTTCATTTTTATATAATGAAAATTCAAATTCAAAATCTCAAACACATCTATGTGCCAAAAAAATATCAAAGTAGGACAACTCATTAAAAACTTCTCTTATCAAGAAGTTGTTAGATCTTGAGGAGTTAAGACACAAAAAGACATTTGTCTAATTATCATAGATGAACATTTTGGATATCTGAAATGGTTTGAATAACCATAGGAGCATGATTCTCATTATTAATATTTATATATTTTTGTTGAACCTTGTTGAGATTCAAAAGGGGATTTGATTTTTTTCTTAGAATACATTTTTATATTCAACAAATACATAAACTATGAATTTTTAAAGCTCTAAAAATTGGTGTATTCAAAATTGGCCCTAGATTTTCATGTTGTGAAGCAAGAATCAGGTTACAATTGGGTGCATTTAGGTTTACTTCATCAACTATTTGGGCCATTTCAATCTGAATTTCATCATTGAGAGACCTCCCCACAGTCGGGTGAATTATAGAAAGGTCGTTGCATTAAGTTTATTGTTCTTGTTTCCTCATGTTCAAGCACTCATATAGAAGGTTGACATTGCAATAGGTTTATAGAGATAGCTAGAAAGCTAGAAACAAATTTGCAATGGTTTATAATAAATGAATTTGAAATGTAGAAGTATTTCAGTTTTGTTCCAATGATTTTGCAATAGTTTAGAATGCTAATTTTGTTGATTTGGCAATAATCCATTCCTTTGAATTGGCTTGAAACCAAAATCTATACTGTCCTAGTTTGTGGCCTAAAATTAGACCTTTCAAGGTACATGTTGCAGTTTTTGGCTTGGTACGTCAGCATTATTTCAGCTAACATTACAAACCCATATATTTGTCCGACATTTATTTATTCCAATGCAGAACCCGGAAGTCCTCAATTTCCTTCCTCATCTCATTCATAGTCTGAAAATTCAAGTGCTTACATATTATTTCTGAGTCAAATAAGATGAGTATGCTTGCACCAACCAATAATCAATCCGGAAAAGACAATGCTAGCAAAGGATCCCCATCCCACTACACTCCAGAAATCTTGAGGCGTTCCCTCAGTAAAAAGAGGAATCTCAATGTTCATGCCAAACAATCCAGTCACACCAATGAATATGCTAATCACTAGACATGATATTGTCATCATAATATTCAATTTCAACAAGTTGTTTTGATGATCATCAAGCCTAATCTTCACATAATCTTCAGTGTCATCAACACACTCCTTCACCTACACAAGGGGAAAAACCCAGCATCACATAAAAAGTCAGACAACATCTCAACAACACATACAGTATGTAGTTGAAAACAGAGTCAAAATGTACCTTTTATTTTTTATATTGTGAATTTTAAAGTTTTGCTAATAGCTTCCCCAACAATGTGAGTATGTTTGACTCTCCAAATGTTGTACATGTACTCTATTTTAATATTTCAAGTCTTTTGTTCAGCCTACCGATGTTTATAGACAAATTTCCTTCTTACCAACCAATCAAAAATATTGCACCCAGACTTAAGCATTTGGAGAGATCGAAGGTTTAGCAATACCGATGCCACATGATGTACGATTCTATCAATAAGCACAAAGTAGGCCTCCAAGAGGCATTCGAGCTCGTCCACATCCTGATGTTTGCCTGTAATGTTTGTCCTGGTGCGAAATGGGCTCCGAAGAGAGTCCGCGTTCGTATGATCCGCATGAAATGTAACAAGCTTTAGATGCTCCCTGAATCAATTAAGGAGAAATCCAAGTTGTTTCAGTTCGAAACCAGGCAAAAAAATTAATAAAAAACTGAGGCAGACATATGCTTGTGCTTCCAGGAAATGTATTGAGACGAGGAGTTCATATAGCTCTTCTAATCTGTTGTAACTTTAAAAATGGAGACAAGTGGAAACTGCAGCTAGGAGGATTACGCCCACATCTAATTCTCCATGGATTACCATAGAGGCCTTTCATATCCGGCAGTTGTTAATCGTAAAGAAGATAAAGCTGTAATTTCAAATACTCAAGCGGTTTCTTTGGTCAAAAAGAGGAAACGTAGTAAGCCATTTATTTTGATAAGATACAAGGTGTAAATTCTAAGTTTTCCACAGTGCGTATAAAATTTCATAAATTAAAGAAGAATCCCTTAAGCCACCTCTTTTAACTAGTTTGACATACAAGAGGCAAATATCACAGACCTCAACGGTACCTGACAATTGCCTGTGATATTTTGAGATGGCCAACAATTGGACCTCAAGCAAGGAAGAAAATGCAATACTCTTGTTCACTAAAGCTCCGCACATAGAAAAGAAGGGTTTTATAGGGCCAACCGTGTTTGTTTTGAAGTTGGTGACGTGGCTGGATATTTGATACCGTGGTCCTTTTGCTTCTGCTGCTCTTCATTTCTGCAGAGTCAATAACCATTTTGCGTCTGCACTACTAGATTCTTGCAGGAGTGTTAGCAAAGATCAATGGCGTAAGAGAGGACCTCCTTGGTGAATGTCGCTTTGGTTGTCTGTGGACAGGCGCTGCGGAGGAGGGTTGGTCAACTTGCTTAGGGCTCCCAAGAGTGACTTCTGGATTGCTGGTGCCATCCCCATGGAGACTGGGAGAGTCAGAGAAGTTCGATCCTTCACGCTGTTCCCGGAGCAACTTGTCTGTCAAGTACATTTCTGCCATGTCTCCATTATCGTCCAGAAGCTGCTCAATCTCATCCCTCACCTTCAATTCCATTCCACAATATTTTTCGTTACCATTTTGTCAACAGAGGACTCAAAACTTCAATTCAATTGAAAATCATGAGTCTGAATAGGCCAATCTGTTATCAATTTTCTCGTTGGCTTACACTGCATTATAGCGCAATTATAGCCATGCACCGTTTGTTAGAGTAGGTGAACAAGGCAGAAAGTAAGGGAACTAGCTATTACACCACCTTAACGGCTTAACATGTAAAATGATCTAGAGATAGTAACGACATTGTGAAAGAGTGTTTAGAGGGTTACTGTAGAATGATATGTACACACTCACCCGTTGAACGCGGCCAGAAATGAGCACCAGTCGGTTCTTGATTTGCCGAACAGCTTCCAAGTTGCTTGCACTCACATGCGAGGTCAAGTCATCAAGAGCTTTGTCAGCCTGGTCTTCCAAGGTAGATGCCTACTCGCACCCACACAACCAGTAACTAGAAGTCTAGTAAATTAGCCGCCAAATTGACTCAATAGACAGCATTGAGTTGCAAGGCCTGCCAGGCAGTCAAGTATGCAAAAATGGATGTAGAAATGTCACCACCCACTCGACTGTAGGCATTCTCCTGCTTGCCCACACATGCTACGGAGAGGGAGTGCAAGGCAATCTAAGGTAAAATTTCATTCTGGTAACCAAAAAGATAGAACCATTATTTCAAATGTGCTAATCTCCAACTCTGGCATGAATCTCCAACTAAGAGTTATTGGGATAACTGAAATTTCAAAGATTGGCATGAATAGCGTTTGAAATGTTCTACCAGTCGCTTTTCCAGCCTTCTGTGGTCCTGCCTTCAAGAAGAAAATGAGAACATGCACATGACAAGGAAGAAGGAGAAAAGAAATAACCTCGGAGTCAAGGTATTGACATGCAGCTTCCAAGCAGGCTTCTAATGCCTGAAACTCAAATGGCAACAAGCTCGACCCATGCATCGTTGGTGAGTAACCCCCTTCCCGGTCTTCAGGATGATGCGTGCATTCACGGTTATTATGGTCGCATCCATCAGGAGAAGCCTTGCATCAGGAAGAATTAGGGTTTACTGAAATTACATGAACAACAGACATTTGAGGCTTGATCTCCCACGCATAAGTTGCAATCAAAAGCAAAGGAGCAGAGAAGTTCAGGGCCAACCTGATTGCTGTGGTTGGAAGGGAGGCGCAAGCGAAGCTCTTTCACGAATTGAGCAACTCTTGGATTCCGGGCATCCAGGAGGAACACTTCTTGCGCAGTGATGACTGTTTTAATGTGCTCAAGGTTCACAACAATGGCATGCTCGCGACCAAGAATTGAGGATGGGTAAGAAAGCACCGGGTCCAGCAGGCGGAGATCGCGGGCAGGCAGACGTGCTCGCCGCATAATGACATGTTTGGGAACCTCTAAAGCCTGATGCAACATCCACATTCCATGGCTTACACATGCTCTTACAACCACAATGCAAACATCAAGGTTTCTCATTCTGTTGACAAATGTAACTGAAAAAAATGCACGAATTACACGAAGCTCAATTCTGATAGTCTGACCCTTCTTGTTCCCACATCCCATTTGATGTGCATAAATTGTAGGGTCAAACAGTCCTTGGAGAGATTCTGTTCTTTCCACCAGGGACAGAGTTAGGGTTTCAAGATTCAAATTGAGCTGCCCAGCCTTGTTTGTTGATATTTCCGTTTCGATTAGGTGGTTCCAAAATTCCAGTTAGTTGAAGCTACAAATATTGTGTAACAATGCTGGTAGCTAAAATAGGATTCTTGGCGATTTTCAACAAATTTTGCAACAAATCTGACTAAATAATTGCATCTTCCTCTTTGAATTTTCAATGGGGCTTGTAGCTGGAAGCCAAAAATTGTTGCAATCTGGCGAAATTTAGCCCTAATGAATGTCTGGAGCTCCCTGAATGCAGAGAGTGACCTGAGAGATACCGTGCATGTCAATGTGCAGCCACGAATGCTTCTCTGATTTCATGTGTCTTCCGCCAGGGAACTTTTGCCACTGCTGCACATCCTCCTTTACAGACCTGTTGAATTCCATGTCGAATTTCATTGTAAATGGCTGTTGTGAAGCCTAACTCTGTGTTTCTTTAAGGAGAAGATCAATTGCTAGAGAATTGATTTTGAATGTCACTACACTCCATCTTGTTTTTCAGTCCACGCTGCAGCTCTGAAACGCAGCGACTCTGCGGATGTGGAAATTTCACCGAATCATTCTCATCAGGCACATCCTGACAACAACTGGCCTCCGACTTGAACTCTCATTCTTCTTCTCCCCCATTCTTAGTCTTAAGAGAATGAGGACGTGGCACTCTCTAGAGGGTTCATTCTTTGGAGATTGAGAAGTTTTTGTTTTTCTCCTTTGGAGGTGAAGGATGGGCATGAAAGATTGAGAAATCATGAAGAAGATTGACAAATTGTGTCTATTCTTATTCTTCACACAATGAAAAGGGGAGTCACATCTTCTTCATGGAGAAGGGCTACTATCAACTCTTCTCTTCACTCTACATCTTTTCATTCTTCATAGAAGTTTCATTCTCCAAGAAGGTGTGACAATCCCTAATGCCAAGTCTAGTAAGTTGAAGCTTACGGGTAGAAGTATCCCAAACCGCCACTATTTCTCCCTTCATACTTTTCTATATGTTGTACAATAGTCATTAAATTAACCAAAAATAATCATTTGTCCAAGGAATTTATATGGAGCCTACCTTGAAGTAGGCCTTGAACAATCAACAATCAACAATCAAGTCACCCTAATGCACTTCATTAGCTAAAACAATACTTTTGCATTTTAGAACAAGTTTTTAGGATTGCAATTTTTGATGCTATTTCTTGAAACTATTATGTAGTGTAGGGAGTACTTTAAGCTATCCAATGAAGTCAAGTTTACAATTGCTACAATAGGCCAATAGGATTATAAACAATTTATTTATTTGTTCTATAGTATTGAGTTTGTCAAAAATGCATATTTGATAAACAAGTGTGTACATATTCAAAAATATAGATAACTTGAAGGTTGTCTTATTCACCATGTGTGAAAACATGCCAAGCACAAATTAGCACGCCTTTCCACATCAAAATTGTCAAATTAGTTGGCCAACTATCATTGCCCCCTACATCAAATAACCCATCCACTCACCACCAAGTATTTTCAAGTTATGCCTTGGATTCACATGTTAGCCCCTTTGAATGTCATCAAGGAACATATCATTGATTTTCCCCCTCATACTTTCCTATATGTTCTAAAATATTCATATTAACCAACAACAATTATTTTTTCAAGGAATTCACTAGAAGAAAATGAGGGTTAACTTTTTGCAACTACACTGTGCAATTGATTTTTCAGTTGCATAGGACACTTGCAACTAGTAATAATTTGAAGACATGAAACTACAATGGACACCCTAAAAATCTAGGAAAAAGGTGCAAAAATTGCAAAAGTCATGCCTTGTATATAACTCATTTGCAACTTGTTTGCAACTTACAGATTTGTAGATTTTAAAATATGAATCTCAATGATTTGTAGATTTCAAAATTTCAAATCTACTTTCTTCCTAGATTTCAAAAACCCCAATACTATTATTTAATAGATTTCATTGGTTTAGAATACCTTACAATTTCATAGACTTTAAAATTTAAATATTATTGATTTCTATAGATTGTAGAAATCAATACTCTATAGATATCTACAAACCATAGAAACTATAGAAATCTTAAAATTTTATTAGCAAAATTCATTGTTCAAGACTAAAACAACTTACAAGTTTTATATGTTCAACCTAATGGTATCCTTTACAATTGATATGGAACAATTGATATAAGACAAATGAAAATGAACTCTAAAAGCAACTAGGAAACAACTAGAAAATGACTAAGAAACAACTAATGTCAAACTAGAAAGCAACTAGGAACAATTAGAAAGTGACTAGGAAACAATTGTGGTCATTTTATAGTTGCAATATTTTCTTAGTTGTTTCCTAGTTGTTTTTTGAAACTATAGATTGATTGCTTTGCGACTAAAAAAATATATCAATGTTGTAATACAACAACATAAAACAATTACATTAGGTTTGGTAATATTAGAGAGGATTTCAATCACAAGATAGTTGTATAGGACACTAGTTCCATAGTAGTTGGTTGTATTGGACACATTTTTCTTCTAGTGATTTCTATGGAGCCTACCTTAAAGATAGGGTTGGCACTTTATTGCTCAACAATTAAGTCATCCTAATGCATTTCATTAGCAAAGATGGTGTATTTTTTTATTTTTGGGAAAGCTTTTAGAATTGCAATTAATTTTTGATGCTATTTCTTAAAACTTTTATTCTAATGCTGACCTTCATATTCAAACTAGTTTAGCCAATATTTGGTGATATATATTTCTCTTAGATATTTCCATATCAACAAATACAAGGTACACTAGGTGTAAAGAGATAGATAGACATGACTTGGCAATCAAATTATGAAGCCAAACAAATAAAAAAATGAAATGAAGCTACTTAATTCATGAATAATGAGGCTACATGAAAAAAGTCATGAGAAGAAGCCACACAATTAGAGCTATGACTATTGCTTCAAATAAATTGTGTATTCAGTCTCCCACAATTGGTATTATTTTAATAATAATAATCAAAATTTTGACCTTTCAAAGTTGAAGAGTTATTTAGGTGCAAATTTATCACTTTACTAGAGCTTTGATATTGTTAATTTGCTAATTTCTTCTTATTGTATTTCCACAAACTCAAGACAAATGGAACCAATGAAGTCATTGGAAGTGGTTTCAAATAGAATTACAAATCACTTAAGAACTCAAAGAAAGGTGCATAATCAAATGGAATGAAGGTAAATCTTCTAAAGAGAATTTCATAATTAATGTATATAGTTTCCATTATAGAAATAATGAAAACTATCAAATAAGAAAAATGTGTCCATGACAAGGCTCCCCAAATGAGGCCGTGTCCTCATTCAATATAAAGTTCAATATGTAAAACTATATAAAAGTTGTGCTTTGGAATATTAACTCCTAAAATTCCTTACGACCACATTGTGGTTTATGAAGTTTTGGCCACCTATTATGATTTGGCTTTTAACTTGCTCATGCATGCAATTTATATTTTGGGATGCACATTTTTTATACAATCCAAAATATAATTTGCATGCAAATGCTAATTGGGATGCATTTTCTATGATTTTTTGAATGATGTGACCTCAATAGTATATTTTTTGTAATTATCAAAAGACTTGTGAGGAATAATTACTTGGCAATTGTTTTGACACAAGAAGATATTCTCCCTTGAAGGCAATGGCATGAAAATCATATTTTAAGCCATAAAAATTGTATTTTAGAAAAAAAGTTCAATTTTTGTTTCTTCTTACTTTTTGTTTTTAGAATGAAATTCTTTGACCAATTGGCTAGTAGAAAAAGGCATTTATGAATTTTTAATGAATTTATTCATATTTCAGGATGTTTTATTCTTTTGAAGGGATCATAGAAATCCAAGGTCCCATAATTTTTTCACTTCAAGTTTTTATTTTGGGTATGCTAATTTAAGACCCTAGCATTTACATCACACTAAAAGATGCAAATTAATTTCAACATTGTTTAATTTTCATTGAATTTTGAAGTTGAGATATCCCTACAAGCAAGCCATATAAAAAAAAATATTTTCTACTAGAACTTTCAGATCTTATAAATGATGAGGAATTTGAATTTGAAATTTTTGTATGTATTTTATATAAAGTTGAGATTAAGGTCTTATAGTTACAATTGTTATAGTTTGAAAAAAATTTCATTGACAAATCTTGATATAAAATTGACCATTTTCTATGTTTTGGAGGACTCAATAAGCCAAAAGAATTTTAGGAGTTAATATACAAAGGTTATCATAACAAATATGTAACTCCACAAAGTTTTCTTCTATCAATGGTCTTACAAATTCTAGTTTTTAGTATAACTACACAAGTAAGGTAGATCCAACTTGTGCACATTCATTTAATTGTATCTTTCTTATGTAATGTTTTAACCCTTAAAGGACAATAGTACCTCAAAATAGCTTCGGGATGACGTCAAATGACTAGTAAAAAGTGTAAAATTGCAATTTTTCATTTAATTTTTAGAGTGAGATATTTTAGTGTGTTTTTAGTGCATGGTGGTGGAAATTCCCTCAATTAGATGTTAGTAACTTTTATATGAAGAAAGATTCTAAAAACATGGATTACAAAAGATTTTTTTCTAATGTATTTTGGCAACTCCTACTTCCTTGTTCTTAATTTGAATTTTAGGCATGAAAACAATCATTTTTGAGCTTGAGTGCAACTATTGAAATGCAACTTATTTGACCTAGTTTCTACTCTATTTTGAAAATTGGAAAAAATTCATGAAATATTGAAATTCAACATTTTATTACAATTTGAATATTGAACCTATAACCATAGAATGACATGGAATTTTGGTTTATACTATAACATTCTACACTTTAATGTGTGCCAATTTCGGAAATTTCAAATTTTTTCAGCATAATTTGTATTTGATATGAGTTTTCTTGAGTTTCTCCTTAAAAAATAAAGTAATTTCAAAATTTCACAAAAATATTTGAAAACTTCAGGATTTCTAGAGAGCATATGATTACATCCTTAAAAATGAAGAAAAGAAGTTTCGACTCAAATATATGAAAAATGGAGCATATAGAGCAATGAAAATTTTTTAGATTCTTCCATAGTTCTGCAAGGTTGAGGAGTTAGGAGAGAAGGCTTGAAGTAATATATATATATATAAGGAACTCTGGCCCTCATCAAGAGGCCAGTGTGAATAAAGTGTTTGTTTGTAATGACAATGAGTCGATGTCCACTGGATTAAGGGCCATTAGTACAAAACTACTCTCCTCTTTCAAGAATAGACACTTTAATTATTAATAACCAAAATAAAGTAACTGGGGTTGAGGTGGTTGGATAAATGTAGATTATAAATGCAATGTATAGTGGCATTGGGTCACCAAGTCATGAGTTCAAAGGTTGGTTGGAGAAAAACTATATTTTATGTGTATGTGGTCCAGGTTCGATTTCTGTCAGCTTGTTTGAGCAATATTATGATACACATGGCTTGGTTTTGCTAGTGAGTTATCATAGGCAAAAAAGTTGTTCCAACCAACCAACTCCATCCTCCCTATTTGAGACAAGTGCTGGCATCCTAAATTAACACAAAATTAAAAAGTGATTTCATCACTTCCTTTTTCCATCATTTCTTTCTATTTTGTTTTATTTGTATTTGTATATATATATGTACTTTAAATTTTCTTTTTCTTTTCTTTTCTTTTCTTTTCTTTTTTAAAATATCTTTTAGTCTATTAGAAGTGGTTGGTTATTTTCTATTTTTCTTTTGTGTAGAATGATGGATCCAGCAAATTGTATAGCAATGGTGTTGATTGTTTTGAATGTGTGTTGTAGAGCATTTATAGGTAGCTTCAATTTGGTTTCAAGGAGTTTCATTGATGGTATATGTATTGTTCTTCTAACTCCTGCTATAATGACAATGAGTGGGTCTACTTGCTACCCTTGGGCAATAATGCTATTGATTAGTGGTTGGTATTTTTGGATTTTATTATCTATTGTAGTTGCGAGAATCTATCATTAGAGTATGTGAATTTGATGAATTGTATTGTGAGATTATTGTTTGGATTGGTTGGTGGGTCATTTTGGTGGAGGAGTCCTTTGACACAAAAGATGTCTGGTTTGAATCTAGCATTGCAGTGACACCTTTGTCTTTCACACAAGCAAGGTAGGAGCCATGGGGGGATTGTATTTTCTTGTTTGTTGTTGTTGAATGTGCTTGCATTCATGAGAGTATAGTTTCTATTTTTTTTTGTTAGATAGGAGTATCTTTCTTAGTTCCCATACTACTTTGTTATGTCTTTTGACTCGAAGGGCATGTATATGGTGTTGATTGCATTTGAGGAGAACTTGGAACATTTGTCTATGTCATTTGAGTTACATATAGAGCATGTGATGGATGGAAATCTTGTTATGCCAAAAAATAGTAGTTTTCTAGCATTTCCCATGTATTAGCTAGTGCGGAATTTGAGTAGGTTTGTTTTTTGCGAGTCTGTTATTTCAAGGTTATTCCAAAATGTGTTAGAGAGATCATTATCTATATCAGGGTTAAGTGTCCATTTGCAAATATTAGGGAATCATTGTGCTAATATGTCCAAATTTTTATCACAATTATGTTTGGTGATATATGTTTTGAGGCATCTAACTGGGCCTTTGTCAGGTTTGTGGGTTGGGCCTAGCCATTCATCTTTTTAGTAATAAAATGGTGTAGTGTGTGCAAATTCATATGATTTAGAGGCAAATTTGTATACCATAGAGGTACCACTTTTAGCGAGTATATCTACCTCGTTCCCTTCAATATTAACATGTGCTTTGATTTTGGAGATTGTTGTAGGTTGTGGTCGACTTTGTAGCATTTCTACCATAGATTCTAATATAGTTTTGTCTACATAGTTACGGTGTAGAGTAGGATGTTTTAATTTTGTGTTGAGTACATATATGCAATTCAAACAATCAGTAAATATGTGTGCCGGTTCATGTGGGGATTTGATAGTGATGAGACGTATTGTTTTATGTATAGCCATTAGTTCGGCTCTAAAACTAGTTTGAAGACCAGGTAGTTGTTTGGAGATTTGTATTTCTTCTTTGGAAGAATTGTATATGCCATATCCTGCATTCTCATATCCAAGGGCCATTTACATGTTGTTTCGGTAGTATAAATGATCCGTTAGTGTAGTAGCTATATTGTGGTGGGTATATTAGTGGGGGAGTACTTTCATAGTTCATGATTGGGGGTGTATATATATTTGTTGGATTATAGTGATTTTTGTATGTGAGTTTGTTCCAATTGGAATTTTTGTTTACTACTACATTGTTAGGTGTTGGAGTAGCAGTTTGTATGTCCTATTGTGTTATTTGCATATTTTGGAGGATCTCTATGAGGGAGTTTAATTGATTGGGTGGGCCAATATTATGGTTTTAGTGGTGTGTACAGAAAATATGTATTGCAAGGAATTCAATACATGGTTGTTTATTTAGTTTAGGGGGGATTGTTAGTTCTTCATATGTAATAGTGTCAGCAACAAAGTAGGCAATGACATGGGTGTCTTCAAATGGCCCAATATATGGGGAGAAGTTTTGGTACCAATTTGTGTTTGGTATAATGAGTGTAGTTATGGTATTTGAGTCATGTTTGGTTACTAGTCGTGCCCAATGCAATGTTTGTTGGGCTGCTTCTTCATTATGTGGATGTACTAGACCAATGCCTCTCCATTTGGATTCAAAGGCTTTGCCAAGGGATCCAAATATTTTATCTCTTTCAAAAAGAAAGTAGAATTTTGTGATTTGTGTGGAGCAGATAATTGGCGAGGAGAAATATGAGTGGGATATGTTAAATGTTGTTGTGAGGAAGTCTAGAATATTTTGTAGGAGGATGTATTGCAGTGTTCTTAATGGGTTTTTATTGTGTTTTTTTGTACTTGTATCTTTGATAGAGCCATATGATTTCAGTTTCAAATGATTGCGTAGGTGGTACTAGGCCATGGGTATTCTGTGTGATTGTGTAGTATTGTTTCCATAGCCAATGTAATCTTATGGTTGGAATGGTGATGAGGTGTTGACTGGTATCTAGGTACATATGTGTAAGTTCATTTTGTGTATGTATAGTGTGTGTGTGTTTGTCATTATGTCTTTGTCAGGATTGCATTTGGTAGTGGTAATTTCCATAAGTGGGATTATTGTTGGAGGCAGGATAAACCTTGAATCCCTAGATTGTTCTTGGCTGAAGTTGGCCGTGATAATGTTTTTGTAGTGCATATGTTGTTGTGTATAATATTGTGTTAAAAGAGTGATGTTGTGTGCAATTACTGTTGGTTGGTTGAATAGGAAGAGGTCTCTTTGTGGCATCCACTTAATATAAGTTGTATTATCTTGAAGTGTCCATTGGTAAAAATATTCATATATTTTTTTGAAATCTTGTATTTGTCTTTTATTGTTTTTGTTTTGTGGTTCATTATGGGATGTATTGGGAATTTGAGTGAGTTATTTTGAATGTGTGGAGGTGGATTTGGCTGTTGCATTATTAATTGCAGTGGTGGTGGGTGTATGGGGTTATTTGGGATTCTAGGGGTTAGGTCTTAGTTGTCTGATATATACTATGCTTTTAAGGTTCGTACTATTGGTTGCCTTTGGCAAGGATTGGAACATTGCATGTGGTATACACCTTAGGTAGCAAAAAAATTGTTTTGCTATATACAAGGTACTTTTTTCTAGTTTGGTTGGAATTTGGTAGTATATTTTAAAGTCTATTGGTGACATTAGATTTGTGCCATTTGGAAGTGTGATGTGTTTCATTTTGTATATATTGTATAATAAGAATTTATATAATATTTTAAGAGAGAGTTTGGGATTTGTGTTTGGTAAAAGAATAGAGGTTTGGAACATCCATTTTTGTTCAAGTTTTGTTGCATGTAATTGGAAGTTTTCTATTATATTCTTAAGGTGAATGCCAGCTTCTTGTTTTAGTAGGAATAGAGTACGTATTGTAAGTGATCTAATGCAATCATGTTGTTTGATTCTAGGGATGTTTTTTGCTCCTTTGTATTTGGCTAGAATATGGTGGATAAGTCCTCTATATATTATTTCTAGTCTTCCTAGCAGGGTTGACAAGACGGTCGGACGTCCGGGACGTCCAGACGCGGATGCTATATCCACAGCATCCGTTGACATTCGCAGACGCGCCGTTTGCCCGTCCACCCCGTGACCCCCGTCCATCCCGATACCCGTCCGCCTGGTTACGGCAGTCCGATCGACACGCGGACTGATGTGGTCCACATGATCTGGGCATCCGCCTCGGGCCGTTTGCCCCGTCCGTCCGCCCCACTCGTCTGCCTTCCGACGGCGGGAGGGACACTGCGTCCACTGACGTCCGGGTTACGGACGCTATTTTGGGGCAGACGTACTGATTTGTCAACCCTGCTTCCTAGGGCATTTAGGGCATTTCGAAGTTGTTCATTGATGCAACGAAGATATGCATTTGTTAATGAGAAGGCTTCAAGCCCAAATAATTCATGTGGAAGTTGTGTTATTATATTTGTTGTACATTTGGATAGTCCGCACATGGTTTTTGGGATTGTGATGATTTTTTTATCTAGTTTTTTAATTGTTGGTAGAGTGTATGGAACTGCGTAGAAGTTGTAGGCTATGCCTACTCTAATTAAGGTGTCTACCATGTCAATTTTTTTATTTATCGTGGCTAGTAGTTTCTAAGTTGTGTCCATTGTTTTGTTAGTTTTTTTTGGTGGTGATATGTGTTCTTAGTTTCCATTTTAATGAGGGTACTAGTTGTATGCCAAGGTATGTATAAGGTTCATTTTGGCATAAGACTGGTATTGGTTGGTTTTTGTAGCTAATATTCATGGCTTGTATTTGAGTCTTGAAAGTAGCGGGTTTTGTTTTTGATTTATTTTGACATCTTGTGATTGCACATTTTGAAACTTCCAAATCCATACTGGCCCATTTACAGTATTTATCAAGTTTATTTAGTTTAGACTTCAGTGATTGGTTGATTGGAGGTTATTTGATGTGGCTGCTAAGTCGTCTGCATATGTTGCCAAGCTAATGTTTATCTTGGATGTACCAAAACTATATCCATTGTT
Organism: Pseudoscleropodium purum; assembly: GCA_963969395.1. Taxonomy (NCBI): domain Eukaryota; kingdom Viridiplantae; phylum Streptophyta; class Bryopsida; order Hypnales; family Brachytheciaceae; genus Pseudoscleropodium; species Pseudoscleropodium purum. The sequence goes on from OZ017798.1 coordinate 14,886,697, forward strand.
GCCTCTTTGGAGCCATCGAAATAGTGGTTCCAAGAAGATAAGAAAAAGATATGGGCTTAGTGTGTCTCCTTGAATGGTGCCTCTCTATATTGGTATTGGTTTAGTTTTTCCAAAATATTCACTTGTAAGTATGGTGATGGAGTATGAGTAAATATTTCCTATTAATACTACTACATCTTTAGGGTATCCAAGGTCTGATATAATGGCTAGGAGTTTGGCGTGATCTATAGAGTCAAAGGTATTTTTGAAGTCTATGTATAATAAATATATATCTTGATTTGTGAATCTTGCATCTTCTAGGGCTACGATGAGGAGTTGGAGTTGTCTTGATGTGCTTCGTTCGGCTCTGAATCCTTCTTGGCTATTATGTAGTATTTGATGTTTTTTGCCATATTCGGAAAGGATAAGAGTTAGAGTGCTAGTAAAGAATTTGTAGATAGTATTTGCAAGTGCAATGGGCCTATGATTCTGTAATTGAGAGGGATTACCTTTTTTATAGAATAGTATAGTTAGACTAGTTTTCCAAGATGCTGGAATTTGGTTTTTTTATAACATTGCTTGAAAAATAGGAAAAGTAAGTCGTAGAAAAATTGTGGTATATTTTTTAGGATTATATTTGGAATTGCATCTGGACCTAATGTCTTATTGTTGGCGAGGTGTTTTAAACATATGTCATATGTTTCTTTGTTGAGGTAATAGTGTAGGGGATTTCTAGAGTTCCTCATTTATCTATAATAAAACCATCTAAATCATACCATGGGTACTGTTGTATTGCATATTTATAGTGTGGTGTATGTTCTGATAAATAATAACATATTGGAACTATGGGTCAATTACTAATTGATTGTTGGATGTGTATTTCATTGGCGATGTCTTGAGGATTAGTTAGTAAGGTATTTTGCCTATCCATAATGCAATCTAGTAGGGGTGTATTTAGGTTTTTGAACACTTTTTTATCTATCTTTTTGGGATTTTTTTTGTATAGTTGTCTATATTTGGAGATTGCTTTTTTGATGCAATTTTGAGTATATTGTGTGGTAATTTTACAAGCTTGTATGTTTGCTATTTTGGCTAATTTGGCAAGTCTTTTGATCCATTCTTGTTGGTTGGATTCATATATTGTAGGTGGTGGAATGTAAACATGGATGTAGTTATGTAGTTTTTCTAAAATTGGATGTGTTGCCTAGTTTGGTATGTTTATTGTTATGTAAATTGCTTTCTTGATTAGGTGGTAAGTAAAAAGGTGGGCTTTCCATTTCTTTTATAGTTTTTTTGGTAAAAAACCACCTTGTTGTGATGTACAATTTGTTAGTTGAGGGAGTGGTGGTGCGTTGTAGTTTGTAAGTATTTTATTCAATATACTTTGTATGAGATGATCTAGTATAGTGCATGTTGTGTGCCATTGATGGTTTGTGAAATGTTCATTCATGAGAGTAATAGTGAGTTCATTTATTTGGAGTGTGTGTTCTTCAAAAAACTGTGTTTTGAATTGTTTTATGTTTTTTTGTGGAATAGGGTTTAGAATTCTTGGTGGTGTAGTTTGTATTGGTGGTACAGGGTGCACTAGTAGTGTATTTGGTGGTATATGTAATGTTACTAGTGAGTGGTTTGAATATAGAGCAATATTGGGTGTGTTTATGTAGTAGTCATCAATTAGGCTAGTATGAGTGTAATTTTGGCCTCCTTGTTTAGACATTGTACTATTAGTGGGTATGTAAGTGAGTTTTAGGTTGTCTCTAAATGCATGCCATTCTATGTCTTCTGGTTGAAGTAGAGTTATGTTAAATTCGTTTTGTCTACCAATAAGGGTGATGTCTATTTTGAAGTCTCCACATAGAATGTAAGTGTGTTGTGAGTGTAGGGTGATTTGATGAGTGATGTAATGTTGGATTGTTGGTATTAGTTGTAAATCGTCTATGTGTGATGGCATGTGTATGTGGAGTAGTAGCCATGGTTGTAAGGGGTTATTGTTGATTTTTATTATTTATAAATATGGTGATAATTCAAGAAGGGGTGGGAATTTGGTGATGTTTCCAAGGTATGCATATTTTTTGTTGATGAGGGTAAAAATTCCACCACGTCCTAGTTTATATGGTTGTCTTTGTTGTATAAATCTAGTTAGTGCATGTGTGTTGTTGAATATAAGTTTACATTGTAGGAATAGATTTTCAATAGATTTTGTAGATTTTGTTGCTGTTATTTTGGTTTCTTAGATAATTATTATTGTAGGGGTGTTTGGTGTGTTTGATATGAGCTATTGGAGACTTGGTAGAACTGTGTTGATTGAGGCGACATTCCATGTGGTGATGTATGTATTGGAGTTGGTTGTGTACGTATTTGTTGTATGGGTTGGGGGTATATTGGGGAGGGGAGGGGGATAGGAGTATTCTTCTAAGGTATCATTACATTTTAATGTTTCTATGAGTAAATTCATAGGTAAATATGGAAATTTGTTGATCATAATTTGTAAGGTAGGTGGTTCATCTGTTTGCTTAATAAAGTTATATATTTCACTATGTATGGAGTTAGAGGGTTCAGTGATTTTTTGGTTTGTATTTCTAAGTGTATGTATGGGTGTGGTGTTTTGATATGTCTTTTTGATGGGTTTTGTAGTAAGACCATTCTTTCTAGTAGGGATGTGGTCTAGTTTAGAATCGGTGTTTGTATTAGTAGTTGGTCACATGTCTCTAATTGTGCTCTAATTGAGATAATGAGTGCAAATAGGATTCTAGGTGGTGGGTGATGATGTTTGTGATAAATGTATTGTGATAGGTGTGGGTAATTTATAGTTGAGTCATTGTGATGGGGATGTGTGTTGTTAAGTATAGGTGTGAATTTTTTTACTAAATGTTGGTATTTGGGTTGTAGTTTGATTGTACATGTTGTAAAATATATTTTGCATCTTTTTTGTGTGTAGATGGGTGCATTGTAAGTATGTCGGGTATGGGTCCCGGATTAGTTTCTATATCTCTACAAAGTAGGAGCAATAAATGTATCATTAGTGATTGGTTTTTATTGTTTGGGGAGTAGTGTTTGTGGTAGTAATGATGTTGTTTAATTAGTAGCCTTGTAGGTTTTGTGTGGGAGTTTGTTGTAGTTTTAGTTTTTTTAGTCCTATTTCTATTGTTGGTATTGTATATAATGTATATGGTGTATTTTATATGTAAAGTATGTAGATGACTTTTGTTATAATTTTTTAGCATGGTGTGTATATTGATAGATATTTGATAGTAGGTGGAGTTGGAATTATATATGTGCTTTGTATAATTAATATCTCTGTTTTTTTGTAGGTTGATTAATTTTAGTGTAGTGAGGCTGGTGGCCGAGCTTGATTTAGGTGTTTGATTTTTGAAAACTTTGTTGTGGTTTTTAAATGATGGTGTTTTTTGATAGGTGTAGTAGGCACTTGCCAATTTGTTTTTATAGTTAGAGTTGTAGCTAGAGTTGTAAGTATAATTGTGATGTTTAGATGTTAGTTATATTTATGAGCTTTTCTTTAGTATTATTTTGGTTATATTTTAGGTATGTGATTTGTATTTGGGTCTAGGCATGAGGTAACTTATAATCTGATGATTGGATTTGGAAAAGACAATAGCATTGGAGCTTTGAAAATACATGACTAATATAATACTGCCCTAAATATAGGAAAAAAATGAGATTTCTCCAGCTTCATATTTTCCTAATTTTTGCACAAAAATTAGAAACCATTTTATTATTCACCTAATTACAACATTGTTATTTAGAGGTTGAAAGAGATTCAAAATTTTAATCCCTAATTTACTACCATGTTTTGAGGTCCAAAATTGCTTCAAAACATTTGTATCCAAAGTAAGGTTAAAATCTTCATCTATTTGTATTCTTTGGTAGCAAATCCAACCATATGATTCTTTAGTTAACTTGTTTATGTAAATTCTTTCAAGATTTTAGAATGAAAATTATTACCAATTGCAAGTTCAATGTGCTTAAACATCCAAATACATGTTTTTTTAGCACTTTTTTTAAGTGAAGCTTTGTCTTTCAACATTTAAGAAAATAAATTAACATTTATGTTTTATAATTATGTGATTTAGTCAATATGTGAAAATTGAATTAAGATTATATAGAAAAAAATTTAACCAAAAGAACTTTTGTACATATTTTTTATAACAAAAATTATAAAGTGGAAGGTGGTATCAGATGAAAGAAAAACCTAAATTGCTAACAATATTGGCTAAAATAAAAGACATACAATTCCAAATGATTGTAGCTAATCTCTACGATTAATATATTAGATTTAAGTTTTAGATTAGAAAGTTGTGTAAGTTTACTAGCCATATAGGGTCATTCATTTGTAAGAAACACTAGTATTACTTATTTGTTATAGGGGGAGTGCTAGAGCTTTTTTTCGCCATAACTTGCATTAACTTGAAATTTTTATTGAAGATGGTTGTCTTAAGTGTAATTATGTCTCATATTTTTTATAAACTAAAAAACCATTTTACATTTACATTTACATTTAATTAATTTGCCATATTTTGAATTTTAAGGTATTTTAGTACTATGGAATTTCCAAATTTAATGAACTAGAGGTGAAATTTTTGTGGTCTATTCCTATAGTGGGTGCATTTCTAAACATTGAAAATGGTTTCAAAATTCTACTATTTAGGGTTTTACAAGCCCAATGGCACAATTGGGTGGAGGTGGGAGCCAATGCCTTCTCTTTATTTAGAAATGGCTATTCTTTGTGTTCCATGGGTGATTTTAGGTTTAGGGCAACCTTTTGTCTAGCACAATTTCATATGATGTGGGAGCTATCACCTTCTCTTTCTGAAAAAAATGGCTATGCTTTGTATTCTTTTGTATATTTTTTGCATGCTCCTTCTTATAATTATGCATTGAAAATAAATAATTTGGTTGTCTAACAAAAACTTTTGATTTCATTTAATCCCTAAAGTTCCATGATTCTATTTCCCTTGAAATTGCTCAAAATTGCCATTTTCAGTACAAGTACCAAATTTTTGGAATTTGTTTTTGACACATATAACCATAGGATCTTGTAGAAAATTGATTTGAAAAGATGTAGAAAAAATTTAGAAACTTTCTACTATGTGGATTGCAAGATTTTATCATTTGAATTGACAAAAATCCTTTTTTTAACCATGCAAAAAATTGGGCAAATGCACTTTACAAGCTCACTTTTCTATGAAAATATGTTCAAAATGGTGGTGCTTATTTGGATTCATTTTTATAAACAAGTTTTTTACATGCTTGAAAATTTTCAAGTCATTTGGAATTGTACAACATACAGGAAAAAAATAGTTAGTAGAAAGAGATAAAGAATGATTCAAAATACTAAATTGTTAAGAATTTAATTATGGCATTGAAAAATGTCAATCCAATGGTTGTAATGTTCTTATAAAAAAATGTACATCCTATGATTTTATTTTTTCAAAACATATTGAAAATTGAGTGAAATAAACAACTTCAAAGTTTATTTTAGAGTACAAAATCCATAACTACCTCAATCTAAAATTCTTCATAATTTTTGACTCATTGATTGAAATGGAATGATTCAAAGCTTTCCACATATATGTAAAATAAAGAAAATCAATTTCAAATTTTTACTTTTATAAAAAGTGAATTTCTTAGATCTGCCTGGACTTCCCAAATTGAGAAACAAACAACATATTGAGCCATAACTTTTGACTTCTATTTCCAAATGTCATGAAATTTGTTGCATATAAAAGACATTCCTTGTCCACACCTTCTATTAAAATTTCAGTCTAAAATTTGGAAATTTTTGGTCACAATGACTTGCCCAAAAATTCTATACAACCAATAAACGCAGTCCGGTCCTTTAGGGGTTAAGAATGAGTGAAAAAAACCCTAAGAAAAATGGATGCATTAGGAAACTATGTGGATTTAGTTTTGGGTGCCTTGATATTATTTTTGAGTCTCCCACAATTCATTATAGGTACCCTATTAAAGAAAACAAATTCAAGAATATGAAGAATTGTTGGTGAATGGCTCTAGAGTTCTATGTGTATAGCCACAATATTCAAAGAGGAATATAGAGAATCATGCAAGTAAAGCATAAATATATGATGGTATCTATCTTATATTTTATTGAAAAATTGGCCTAGTTGATGAAAATTAATGATATGGAGGAATACGGCAATGAGGTATTCAAAAATATATCAACAACAAGTACATTATGAGGAAGTTTGGTGAGTTCATTGTTCAAGCCTAATCCAAAGAAGCAACTAACATGTGGATAGGTGGTGAACTTGCTCATGGATAACCATGGTTGATGAGGCTCCTAAAGTAGTTTCTTGCATCAATGTTTTGTAAAAGGAGATGATTTTACTATGTTAGCATGAAGGGAAACGTAGGCCACAATGCATACCTCTAAATTTTGAAGAGTAACTTAAATATATTAACCACTTGTTATTGATAAGCCATTTCAAAAAAAATATTAAATATTCTAAATGCAAGGTGCCAAGGTCCATGTATTGAATCTCAAATTTGAATTCTCTTGTGTAAATATTTTGTTATTTTTCTCAAAAAATTTAAACTAAATTGTTTGCTTCTAAACTATTGTATGAGAAAATTCAGAAAGATGAAGTTGAATCTTAATCCCTAAAGGACCAAAAGTCTTCTTAGGCAAAGACTCTAGGAAGTTTAGGTAAGGTTTTGATTTTTAATTTCAATTTTCACAATCTCAATTTTCATTGTGATTTTTTTGAAAACTTTTTTTGAAGATAGAAAAATAAATCATCTTTGTGGATATATGCTTTTTTTTAATTGGTATCTAAAAGCAAAAGTTATGCTACTTCAAGCCAAAAATGGAGGTTGACAAACAATATAAAAACTATGTAGAGTCAAAATTAAATATTTTTTTTTCTCAAATATTATATTTTTGTCTACATTTTTGATGGGGTGAAATTCACTTTTCAAAACAATCTCACCATTGGAATTATTGTGTTTCAATTCCATCTTAGAGCTATTAACAATTTAATTTTTCATTCAATTTTGAACTTACTTCTACTCAACAATTTATTAAAGAATGAAAATCAAGTGATTTTTTTTGGAATTTTTTTCCTAGACTTTCAACTCAACATAATTTTTTATATTCATAGTCTATAGTGCATAAAATTTCCAAAAATCATGGTCAAAGTCATTTGAAATTGTAGGACATATATGATAAAAGATTCTTTTTCCAACTTTGAATGCTAATATCTTGCAATTTATTAGGTCAAAGTTCATGAGGTTTTTACCACATGATCCTAGACAAGTGAAATACAAGATCTTATTGATAGATTCTAAGAAAATTATTTTTAAAAATTTTCTTATATGAATGCAACAAAAGTGACAATTTTGAATTGCGGTACAAGAAGTTGCTCACTTGCTCCTACTAGAAGCACAAAAAAAGTTGTTCACTTGCTCCTACTAAAATTTTGAAGTATTTTGACAAAAAAAAAGACCTTGCGTCTACAGGGGTTAACTTTGGTAGACGTACAGTCTTGGCGTGTATGTGATCTTGCTAGCTGGTTCATTGGTCTCCATTTACATATCCCTTACAATAGTGGAATTTCATGGAGTAACTGTTGTTCACCGTTGATTCAATCTGGCTTTCTAAGTTCCATTTAAAAAAGTTCTAAAGCGAATCGATCGAACCTTCAGTTTATGTCAAAGTTCTGTATGCGTTTTTGATGCCTATCCTCTGTGCAAAGCAATTTGAAGTACTTTGATTCGATCTGCAACACACGGCAAACCTAGTTGCAATACTGCAATAGAAGAGTTCAGAATAGTATCTGAGATCGAGCGAATCCATGATGTTCACTGTTCCATTTTGAACCCAATGCCAATCAATTTCATTGTTCATTTCCAGCGACTCAAAATCTGTGCATTTTTCTACCACGAAGGACAAAAGTGTTGTCCACATCACTCTCTGTTTCTGTCCACTTTACTTAAAAAATTTCAAGTGTAAAATTACATTCAAAATTTAGTCTTCTCAATTTTCAATGCTCTCTCATTCATTTGGCTGAAATTTGTATTCTTGGCTTTGTGGCTTCTAGTCTAGAAAGGCCATGTAAGTTAGACTTAGCCCTATCTAGGAAGGCGAGGAGGAAATCAATTTTACAGGTGTACTTTTTACATGGCCCTTGGTCCAATAGTGTGAAGATTGCCCCTATTTTGTGATTGAGTATGAGGGCAATCACAATTGACGCAGGGCTCAGTACAAGTAAAAACTAAAAAGTACATGCCTAGGCTAGATCACATCTGATCTTGTGAAAACTAGGGTGCAAAAAGCCAAAAACTCCAATTTTTCACCAAGAAAATAAAAGTTAAACGTAGAAATCTACCCCTGCTGTGGAGTGGCTAATTTTTTTCATTTCGAGATCTTCTCAACCAACTTTTGAGTCCTGGATTCCAAGTATGAATTCAGTAATTCCAAATTTTATCAACTTGGTGAATAAGAAACTCCTGCATTTTCCCTAGAGATTCTACCACAAAGTGATGTGGTTTGACTATACACTGAAACTCGCTTGCCACTCCCATTAGTTCCCCCCCTCCTCTCCCAAAAAATTTGTGAGCCGTTGATTTTTTTGAAAAAAAATGCTTACCCTCAAAATTGACGTTGATTTCTCAAAAAATCACAAGATGTTGATCTTGTGAAATTTAATCTGAGCCGTTCAAATATAAAATACAAATATTGAATATGAATACAAATACGGATATGGGTACTGGATATAAATATTAAATATGTGTACTGAATACGGATATTCAATATGGGTACTAGATATAAATATTAAATACATGTATTGAATACAAATATTGAATATGGGTACTGAATACAGATACAATATTGAATACGGGATCAATTGTCCCATATTGTTTGTTAAGAACTTTGATTTTGAAGATTACAAGAGGGGGTGAAGGTGAGGGGGGTGAGATAAAAAATTTCAAATCAAATTTTAAATGATAGGTGGGGATGAGTTGGGGTGGTAAAATAAAAAATTTTAAATAAAAATTGAGGGGGGGAGTGCATAATGACACAAAGTGTCACTATACCGGGAATCACCACCCTGGCCGAAAGTTCACAGTTAAAAAAAGATTGCCTTTACCGGGAATCAATCAAGGAAGCACCCACGAACACGCAACACGTTTGAACAGTGATTTTGAATATGGTAAGCCTGTGCACCGAGTACCGACTGTTTTGACTGCAATTAATGGAAAGTCCACGGAATCCCCCGATCCCTTCCCAACCTCTGTCACTTCGTTGCCCCTTCCCTTTGTTGCGTCATTGCGAGTCGCCCCTTTCCTGGCAACGGAGTCGCAGATTCCCGACTGGAAGTCCAGAACGACTTACGACGTCGCTCGCTTATTGAAGACGTGTTCAATGAATGTCTGCAGACAAGCAGTTCCTTGCCTTGTCTAGAAATGAACGTCCATGATCTGATATGTTGCACAGGGTAGCACTTCGTAGTTCCTGCCGATTTGTTTCCCGGTCGTTTGGTTTTAGTGTATCAGGGTGCGTGCGCTTATTCCATAGAAGATCTCTTTGCTTGGGTGCTTGGAATCGAAGACACTGCTCTTGATGTGGGGATCGATCTGGACGGGGCTTTGCGAGTTCACGTCGTACGTCGCTCTGGTGAGTTCGTGACCCGAAAGCTGGGATCTGCCTGCATTGCTGGTAATTGTGATGATAATATTGTTTAGGGCTGATTATGAGGTCAGTATTGTTGTGGCGGCTTGAAAGAGGTCTATTTGTTTTTTTGAGTTGAATGTTCGGACTTAAAGTTTAGTCTGCACCTCGCTGGTCATAGTGGTGAAGATAATATTGTGAGTTCTGTAGGGCTGATTCCCTGATTGTGAGGATATGTTTCTGTGGCGGCTTGAAAGAGGTCTGTTCTGAATGTACCGACTTAAGGTTTAGTCTGCAGTTTCAGCGTGACGGGCGTAGAGCATTTGATAACTTCTTGTGGTATAATTTGGGCGTCTTCCTCTCAATTCAGAAGCATTGAGTGCGCAGGTATGGCTTGTTTAGGGTTAGTTGTGATGATAGCATTCTTCGTTAGAATGGGTTTATTGCTCTGTATCTGATTGTCACATTTTTGGCGCTTTTAAAACATACCATTTTAATGAATATGACCACACTAGCTTCATGTAGCACAAGCTGGGCTCTGGAATTCATGTATATGTGTTATAGAAAAGATAATTTTCTTTATGGGGCATGTAGTGGTCCTCTCTTGTTGTGATTGTTCCAGGTAAAAACACCCTTGATGGCATGGCCATTAGAGTTCAAATGATTTTGCATATGTTGAAATGTCGGAAACTCAGCACAAGGGTAGGCTGAAGGATTTGCCGTGCAGACTCGGCATTTTATTTCATTGGCGTATATTCACATCATTGTAGGCCAGCATCTTGAAACCTAAATCTAAAACAGTCCAAATTCTTCGAGATTTCTGCGGTTGAATGGCAATTTCGGCGCACTGAATCGCCCATTTAACGAAACTGAACTTGGATCCTCTGTAGTACAAACCAACCAGACAGTTTAAACAGAATTGTGACCTAACTGTCCGTTTGATGACTCTGCTTGATCGATGCCAGACCCCAACCCTCCTACAACGGTAGCATCCCATTGTGATTCCAGAACTCTAATAGTGAGTCAAAAGGTAGCGGGTGAGTGCGCTTGCAACAACTGGATCCCAAGCCTTTGAACGATGTCGCATTCAAAACCGCGGGTGATAGTAGGCTTAGACTTCGGAACCACGTACTCCGGGTTCGCCTTCGCACACATCACCGACCTCGACAAAATCTATTGCTACTACGATTACCCCAGCACCCGCGGGGAGAAGCAGTACTGCAAGACCTTGACCGCCAGCTACTACAAACAGGTGAACGGCGTCTGGGAGTTTCGGAACTGGGGTTTCCCCGCCCGCGCGGAATACGAAAGCGATGTGTCCGCTCTGAAAAAGAAACACGCCCCTCCCTACCAACCCAGTGTAGGCTCTTTCTTCACGAAGTTCAAGCTCCACCTCGCAGGCAGCCACATGGGGCCCTCGTCTGCGCAGCCTCTTCCACCGGGGCTCACCGTGAACGTGCTCATCACCGATTACCTCCGCGCCATGGGGGAGCTCATTCTGAGAACACTAAGGACGAGCTACGGACCGCAGCTGTCGGTGAAGGATATTCAGTGGAGTATCACGGTGCCGTCCATTTGGGAGAATGCGGCGAAGGCAACCATGAAGACGTGCATGACGGCGGCGGGGTTGGTGAATGGCGTGGGAGGGAGTTCGCATCCGCTCATTGTTGTGCTCGAACCCGAAGCGGCGTCCTTTCATTGTCACCAGGTGAGATATATTGGGAATCACGCAATCATGCACTATGCTTTAATTACATATCTTTGTTTTCAATTGTTGTAATATCTGAATTACTTACATGAGCTTCTCCATGGTTAAATCATCATGAAAGAGATGATGACAAGTGCCAAGTTTCACCATAACTGATATCAATGCCAAGAACGTCGTCAATTTCATTACATTGGCGGTTTAACTGGTATTCCACTACTTTGGCAATTTTCAAGACGTTCGCCCGACCTGAGGAGAAAATTTATTTTCAGTCCTGCATTTAAGAGCTTTGTGCAGATGTATGGCACCATTTTTGGCACCAGAAATCACGCCAATCTAACGAAATTTGACAAATCAAAACTCTGACACTCAACTGCTCAAAGCTCTAAAAACTAGGACTCGTATAGATGTGCGTTTCCTGGCGTCTGTGAAATTCTGCCAATATTACGGAATTGAGGTTATAACTTGTGTACCTGGTAACATTTGACTGTAATTCTTCCGTATGATTTGTAAGATTGATGACTGTAGATTTATATATGACTCAAGAATGAACGTTCTTGATGTAGGTAATGAGTGAACAAGTGCTGGAGGTTGGGGATAAGCTCCTGGTCGCCGACATCGGTGGTGGAACTGCGGACATCGTCGTGCAGGAGGTTGTGTCAGTGGAGAATCAGTATCGGAGATCTGGCTACCGGGTGAAAGAGGTCACGATAAGCTCCGGGGGGTTATGCGGCGGCACCTACGTGGATAAGCGGTTCATGGAGTTTCTGCATACCAAGATTGGACCATGCTTGAAGGAATGCATCATCAAGGAGCCCAAAATCTACGGACTTTTGATCAAAGCGTGGGAAGGTCACAAAGTGAGTTTTGGCGACCCCGGCACCAGCGTCGACTTAAACCTCCCGAGCAAATTAGTGTCCGAGTGGGAAAAGTACGATGTTCGGATGGGGAACCCGGGGAGAGAATCATATGACGATATAGAGTTGACTTACGAAGAAATGCAGTCCATCTTCGATCCCGTGATAGAACGCAACCTGGAGCTCATCCACAACCAGTTGGTGCAAGTCGGGGGTGTCAAGGTATACGAATTTCCACCAACTTGGTGCCCAGTTTTCTGTTAAAATAGAAATCACTCCTTGCAGTCGCACAAATAATGAAATCCTAGACCTAAACTGTCCTAGTTTTCCAAGGATGAACCAGTTGCACAAAAGAAGGAAAATCTAGACTTAACCTGTCCTTGTTTTCGATGGATGAACCAGTTACACAAAAAATGGAAATTATCTAGACCTAGTATGTCCTAGTTTTCCAATGATGAACCAGTTGCACAAAAAATGAAAATCTAGACCTAATCTGTCCTAGTTTTCCAAGGAAGAATCAGTTGCACATCTAATCATTGGCCAATTCAACGACTTGACTTTCCCCGCAGGTGCTTGCCGTCGTGGGTGGTTTTTCGACATCCCCATATCTCATGGCCCGCACTAAGGACCGATTCGCCGGCAGGATTCCCCAGATCATCAGTCCTCCGAATCCCGGCAGTGCAGTTTGCCAAGGAGCAGTAGCATTAGCGCTTCGCCCGAACGCTATCGACTCCCGAATCTCTAAGAAAACCTACGGGTTCCGCTCCGTGGAACCTTTTGTGCACGGAGTGGACCCCCCTGAACTCGGCCAGTATTACGATGGGGTGTTGAAGTGCTACAACCGGTTCGAGGTTTACGTTCGCAAGGGCGACCATGTGAAGCCGGAGGATCGCATCAGTAGGCCGTTCATGCCGATCTTCGATGGCCAGACGTTGATTGAGCTGGAGCTTTACAGCTCGGAGGAGAGGGATCCCAGGTACGTGATGGGCGAGTTTGTGAGACGGGAAGGGACGTTTGTGATCGATATCTCCGGGGATATGAGGTTGGAGAAGGAGAGACGCTTGAATGTTTCCTTGTTCTTTGGACGAAGCTCCATAGAAATCGTGGCGGAGGGGTTGAACTTCTTGGCTGCTGGGTCGCGGACTTTGAATTCAACTTCCGCTTTTGAGTAGCGAATCATTCGGAATCAATCAAAGGAATGTCCTCTAGAGGTTCTGTGAATGCCAATTTTTTAAGGTCATTGGCATAGGTAGGTGGACCAGAATCAGATTAGCTCAAAAATTTAGAGAGGTAGGTTGTAAATTCTGTATCGTTGTAGAATGTAGAGTGATTATTCAAAGGTCAAACATCACCTCATATTCGTTCCTTTGGCGAATTTCAAAGTGTAAAAACGAAAGTGACTGACAAAGATGAATATTGAAACTTTCATCTGCTCAAATGTTTTCTAAGTTGCTCATCTGAACTGCTCCAGTTCCAATTCCAGACGATTGTGTGAACTGGTCCGGTTCCTTGTTGAGAGGCCTTTTCCTAAATTCCTAGCGGTTCAATTTTGTGAAGTTACGCCAAGGTAACGAATATGACTACATATAGAGACCTCATTGCAGAGGATTTGCTTATCACAAGTAGTTCTGTGGCTGTTAAATTGCCCGGGGAGATGCATGCACATAATGATTCGTTTGGATCATAGTTAGGGGAGCTTTTATTTCCTGTTGTGTATGCCATCTTGAGGGCTATGAATTTGGGTTCTCAATGGTGGATCCTTCAGACTGCGGCGGTATTCTTTGTTGGAATAATCAGAATTGTCGATGCAATGGTTCCTTGATTGGTGGTCACATGACTAATTTCACACCTTGCAGTTTGAACTCTATACTTGGGTAGTTGCAAGAAACACTTGCCGGTTTGGTTCAAAACGGCCTTATAACTAGAGTTTCGTCATTTCGTGACTTTTGGAATAAAACTTTTAAAAATAAATTAAAATACAAATAATTTGTAAAGCATTAAAAATAGTATATGTGTAAAAATTCAAGCTTAAAAAAAACTTATCTCTAAAAGTTATGCCCAATAAAGAGGCCTAGAAAAAGGCAAGAAAATAGATATTTTTGAATTTGATTTTTAGAAAATAGTAAAAAAATTGAGATAATTAAAAGAAAAAATCATAATTTTCTAATATTTTCTCTGGTCCCATGTGAACAAAAAATTCATCATAAAAAATTTTCCCCTCTTCATAGTGCTTGTGCAAACAGTGTCCACTTTCAACCCATGTACAGCCCTTACATTAGGTTTTTCACCAAAAATCTCATCATATGTCTTTAGATCCTAAACCCACCTACAACAATTTGAAACCTTGGCTTCAGAATTGCATTTCTAGTCCCCAAATAGGACTAAGAACCTCCAAAATAGTTAAGGTAGACACTCAATTGGGGCCACCTTAAAAATAGTAAATTATTTGTTTTTTAATTGAAAAAATTATTGAATGTTTAGATCAACAACACGCACCTTTTCTCCAAATTTCAATTGAAACGGACTTAAGCCTCAAAAGTTATGAGGAAAAACACTTTCATAAAGATCGAGGGGATACAAAAAATGACAAGTGTTTTTTGCAATCACCTACTTGTTGTCCTATCCTAGATGTCAAAAATTTATTGTAATTTTAGGTTTCTTAGATTGTATAGTTTGAAATCTATATAAGTCATAGATTTTTGAAATCTATATCTATAATCTATCCTAGATATCACTTTTACCATTTCAAACTGCACAGTTTAAAATGGCACATGAAATACCACCATTTTAATGAAATTTGTCATATTTGTTGTATTAGTACTTGCACAAGGATTAATAGATCATATACATTGCATTGGTGCAACACAATTTAAATATCTTGATTTGTACAAGAAAGGTTGTTTGATTCAAAGGGTGGATCATGTGCAACCCCATATTTGAAACATTCTATGTGTGGAGACTAGACAGAGTAGTAGTGAACAAATACATGAGCAAAAATTCTCCTTATTTCCTTGCTTTATTAAAATAAGAACTTTCATTTATTTTGTTGTTGACCTACTCAATTATTAATGTCCAATTACCCATATCCTAAGATTTCAGACAAGATTCTTTGGACTACCCTACCAAGAATGAAATTATCGTTGAAGGGTTAACAATGTTAAAACAAAATTGAGTCAAACTAGCCAATATCTAAACATTGTATATCTTTAGAACTCTCTCTTCTAAGATCCAACCTCCAAGATCCAACCTCCAAGATCTCAACGACAGAGGTATATTTCTTCCCTAGAAACCTAAGAAGAATTTAGTCAAAGAGACAAAGACTAGAGATACAAGATATAGTTTAAAAAAATTATTATTATGCTAGGGGACCCACATATTAGAAAAAAAAAGGGGCCAAAATAAATAAGAATATAATAAATTATTTTATTCTCTAATATTAATTGTTGTTCTATTAATATATCTAAATTAATTTGTATACTTCTACTTGAAATAGAATTCTTTTGTGTTATTCAATCACAATTTTGTTTATTTAAAAAAAATTTCATTGGCATTTTAGAAAATGAACAAATTAATCTCATAGTAGCCATCAAATATCCCTATTCATTGTTTGATACAAAAGAATGTGACAAGGAGCTAAAAATGTTCTAGACATAATTTTTCATGAATCTTTTTTTGCTAAGCCCTAATGACATCTAAACAGCAATTCAATGAATCAATGAAACAAGAATCCGTGTAGCTTCATGAGACTTTTTTTAATGTCTTTGCATTGGAATAAGGTCCACTCAAATTTGACCTTGGAAATTGGACCAATGCCTTTTTTTTTCAAACTTCACATGAATTAAATTGTTCACTTATTTTTAAGAAATATAATTACATGTCTTCTATAGAAGTTATACAAAAATCCTATTTTTTTGTGAATATGTGAAATTATTGTGAAATTTTCAGCTAGAAGTGAAGAAAATTCACATTAGATGGAAAATATGCTTTAAAAAATTGAAATTTTTTCCATAGGTGTACACTATGATGACTATAATATAGATTAATTTACCAAGTTATGAATTCTAAACTATTAGAAAATTAGCACTCCATGGTTATAACTTGAAGTTCAAATTGCAATAAATTATTGAATTTTATGGATTCTTCAAAATTCAAAATTTTAAATTAGAATAGAAATTAGATTTGACAAACTTCATTTCAATTATGGTCTCAAATTCAAAAAAGATAATTTTTATGGCTAAAATTCAAATAAATAAAAAGGAGTTCAAGTTACATGACTTACATGATAATACATCATAATTCTTAGATTTTCCATTTTCAAAAAATATTGCAAAAAAGAAATTTCCAACAACTACTAGTTGAAAATGGATTCAAACAACTCCCCAAAAAGTTGATTGAAAAAAATGCTTTTGGGGGTCATTGCAATAAACCCCACCTTATTTTGGTAGTATTTTTGCATAGTACTCATAATTTTTTAATAGTATTTTATAATTAGAAAAGATTTTTTTTTTTTAAATGTGAAAAAGATTTTTAAAGTATATATAACTCTAAGAAGAATGTTCCAAAAGAATGATTTTAGAACCATCCTCAATGTTCAAAAATAGCATGCAATGGGAGTGCTTTTGCTTTCATGTGAAAGACATTAAATAATATATTTTCAAATTTCCTTTGATATGAGTATGCTTTCCTATTACAAAAATAGACCATGAAAATTTCAGCTCCAGTATATTAAATTTGGGGACTCCTAATGTAGTAAAAAATCCTAAATCTTATGATGTGACAAACAAACTACAATCATTTTTAAATATAAAATAATTTTTAATAAAATCTAAAATAGAAGAGATCTTATTACCATTATGTTACACATGCTCAATAAAAATTTCATATTCAATGGACTTGTGCTTCAAAAAGTTATAGCGGATTGCAAGAGAGTCACTCTCGTTGTGACAGAAAATAGGACTCGTGTTAACTTTCTTGCAATGATCCTTTTCATCCATGAGGTCTCCCTGAAATCATCCGTACGACTCAAAACGTCTGTAACGCATTTTAGGGGTGAAATTACTGCCTCGCCTCTTCGCCAGGCAATTAGGCGAATTCTTGATACGCGTTTGCTGAGCGTGACTCCTGCAGTCGTGCTGCAGAAGCAGCGGGGGTAACCACCGCAAAACTAGTTACATACCGACTGTTTACCGTACAACCTTCAGAAATTGTTCTTTCAAGCGTGATTCTTTTTGTCTAGGGAGATCGATGACGATCACCTCCTGGGATTCCGTGAGGTTGCGGTTCCTCAGTTCATTGCCGACTAAGCGAGCTGACAATGCCGACTTCTCAGTCTGCAGAGGGTGTCTATCTAGCGGAAGAGACGTCTGATTGTAGCATATGCAAGGGGATAATTCGTAGCCGATTAGTCGGTTCTGTACAGAAGGGGAGGGGCATTTACATTGACAAAAGCTAGCTTTGAGGAAGTTTGGGAGTTTGAGTAGGACCTGACTTGACAAGGGAGCCTCTCTGAGCGTCGTGGCTTGCTTACGTGGTTCGATGGTTGCTGGTCTTAGACGGTGGCTGATCGATTTCACTTCAATTTGATCTGAAGAAGCTCCAAGTTGACGTCGATGCTCCAGCGGGTACAATATCCTGGTAAGTGGAACTAGATGCTCTTTTGTGTATGATTCGAACTTGGAGGTTTTGTAAGCATCAAGGTGGATGATACGAGCAATATTGTGAGTTTCTCAAAGTAGAGCACATCTGTGGTTGCTTGAGTTTGTGCTTGTCTAGTACTGATTCAGTACATGTCTTGATTCCGTTGAAATGGCGAACTTCAGTAGGATTGGATCGGTCGACTGAAACTCCGAGAGCTTTGGGCTCTTGAACGTTACAATAATGGCGCTCTGAAACTCGCCATTTTAGCAAAATCAATATGACCATTGTGCGGTTCCAGTGTACTTGATTTCTGTGTTGTCGGTAAGACGTAACAACGCAACCCCGCGGGGCTGAAGATCAATCTTATTAGGGCTTCGAGATTATAATGGTCATACTAGTTGAGATGGCCAGAGTGCAAGAGAGCAAAACTCTGCATACTAGATCTGAGGCTTCAGTCGGGGGATGGAAACTGCACCAAGTGCACTGAAATCCGCCACTCTATCGAAGTTACTGAGGTTTATTGCAATGGCCATGAAATGCATATACCGGTCTTTGAATTTTCTGTGGTGGTAGTGGTGACGTGTTGGACTACCAGGCTCAAATTTCCTTGCGGATGTCTTGTCTCTATGTTTCCAGGGGATAGGGTTTCAAATCTCCATAGCTAGTCATTTAGCTCGATCGGAGCAAGCACAACGAGCTTGAAACAACGTCCCCGAGGACCATGTCGCTCCACAAACCGAGGGTGGTAGTGGGCCTGGACTTCGGCACCACATTCTCGGGGTTTGCCTTCGCACACATCTCCGATCCGGAGAAAGTGTACACCTTCTTCGAGTACCCGAGAGGCGGAGGAAACGAGAAGCCCTACTGCAAAACCCTAACCGGAAGCTACTATAAACAAACAGGGGGACTCTGGCAATTCAAGTCGTGGGGTTACCCTGCTCGGGCGGAATGCGCACGCGACATCCTAGCGTTTCGCAAAGCGCAAGCCAAAGCCAAGGGCCCGAGCAGCGACCCATTCCCGCCCAACGTGGGGAGCTACCGTACACGGTTCAAGCTCCACCTCGCCACCGCCGACATGGGCACATCCTCCGCCAAGGCACTTCCAGCAGGACTGGCAGTAAATGTGATTATCACCGATTACTTGCGTGAGATGGGGTCGCTCATCCTGCGAACGCTGCAGGATCATTACGGCCCCCAACTGACGAAGCAGGTGATTCAGTGGTGCGTGACGGTACCGTCGATCTGGGACAACGCGGCGAAAGCCGTAATGCGCAAGTGCGTGGAGGATGCAGGGTTATTGGAAGAGAGCCCGCACCCGCTCATCATGGTCCTGGAACCCGAAGCGGCGTCCTTCTCCTGTCACAAGAATATGGGGGAGCAAGAGTTTCGGGTGGGTGACAAGCTGCTCGTCGCAGACATTGGTGGCGGAACCGCGGATATCGTCGTCCAAGAGGTAAGGGAACGGAATTTCCATTAAATTGGAAAATTTTGCAAGAATTTCTGCAACTTTAGTACAAAACCAAAATCTCGATCTACTCTGAAACCCCTTCCATATCTAACTTCGTAGTCAATTTTGTTAAATTGGCACGGTTCCGGCGCCAAAAACATTGACCTATGTGCACGTAAAGGTGTGGAATCTAGGATGGGTATGGATGTATGTTTCAGAGCGCGCCTTCTGAAAGGTTCCAAAGTATGGGAATACCTCCAATTTAACAAAATTGACGTTGAACGCTGTCTATGAACTGATTCCCTCAGGTAGTATCGATTGAAAGCTCCGGGAATTACAGAGTGCGAGAAGTGACAACAAGCTCGGGGGGATTGTGCGGGGGCACCTATGTGGACACCCGGTTTATCGATTTTTTGCATACAAAAATCGGACCATGCCTTGAGGAATGCATCACGCAGCACGTGCAAGTGTACGCGCTTCTGATTCAAGAATGGGAGAATCGGAAAACCACGTTTGGCGATCGATCCTCCCGAAACGAGTCCACCGACATCAATCTTCCGAGTAAGTTGGTCTCCATGTGGGAGAATTGGGACTCGCGAAATCAAAAGCCTGCACGCGACTCTTACGATGAGCTCGAAATCTCGTACGAGGAAATGCAGTCGATCTTCGACCCTGTGGTGGACCAGAACTTGCAACTGATTGCGCGCCAGCTCGCGCAAGCGGGGTCCGTGAAAGTGTTGGTGGTCGTTGGAGGATTCGCAGGGTCGCCGTATCTGATGGAGCGGATCAGGAGTCGATTCGCGGGACTGGTGCCGCAGATCATCAGCCCACCCAACCCCGGAAGCGCTGTGTGTCAGGGCGCCGTGATGCTGGCGCTGAACCCGAGCCACATGTTTTCGCGAGTGTGCAAGAAGACGTACGGGATCGAATTCAGCCCCGAGTTCGACGTGCACCGGGATGCCAGCAAGTACAAAACCCTGGTAAGGCTCTCGATTCATTACGGTGACCACCGCACTTTAATTTCAACCGCAGAGCATCTTTTCTAGACTTATCACAGGTGCAAGATTTTCATATATATTCGTTTTAGTAAATCAAGGCAGGATTCCAATGCACCAAAGAATTCAGTACTTGGATTTCATAGTACCATATGCGAAAGTCATGTACACTATGTACAAGAAATGAAGGTAAAAAATGACACTCTTGGAATGAAACCACCAATTATTATGGCGTGTCCATTATTTACGACACTTAGGGTGTTCAGAATTTACAGAAATGCGGTGCCCGAAGTAAACAATTCCCTAGTTGTCATCATACAATTGATACCCGAAGAGTGATCTAGATGTTGTCATTTCAGGGACGTCATGTTTTTAGCCCCTTTTCTTCTGCAATAGATTAATAGGAGTGAAAGGTAGTATTTCTATACACTGACACTAGCTCTGATGTTAAGGTTGTGTAGATGATCAAAATCAATATGTACTTATTACGCAAATTTTTGGAGTCTCACATTGAAGTAGCTAGGAGTCGCACTTAGATGTGATTACCTTAACTTGCCATTTTCTAATCACCAGAGATTAGATATACAAGTCCAAAAAATTCCTGCCAGAATTTTAACAGACTATTTTCGATTCCCGTAGGTCGACGGGAAGACACGGTGCAGCAAGCGTTTTGAGATTTACGTCCGGAAGGGTGAGAGGGTGGAGGTGGACTCTTGCATTAGCAGGAAATTCTCGCCATTGTTTCGTGGACAGAAGGTGATCAAGTTCCAGTTGTTTAGCTCCACGGAAACGGATCCTCGGTACACGGATGAAGAGGGCGTGCGGAAGGAGGGTGAGGTGGAGGTTGATATTTCTGTGGACATGGCGCTGGACAAGTCGAGGAAGGTGCTGGTGTCGCTCTACTTCGGAGGCTCCACGATGGAAATCAAAGCAGAAGCTGTCAACTTCGTGGCTGCCATGGGGTCGCAGAGTTTGGACCTTCCAGTTGCAATTGGGTTCCTCTAATGAAAAATAAATATGAGGGATTGCTCTAGGTAATTCAATTGTACCATATTTGATGGTTTGATGTTCCTAGCAATTAATGGAAGTTGACAAATCGGTGGTTTGTGCAAAAAGGAAAGGAGTGGGTTTGGACATCCCAAAGCAGTGAACTTGGTCATATAATCCAAAATTCTCCACTCTTCCTTTTCCTTATTATTTGTGAGAAGTCATACAATTCAAAATTTTCTAGACTTGTTGTTGGTGAGAAGCAACTCATTGGCTCTCAATGATTCATTTTGTATGGGCAAGTTTTCAATCTTGTTGAGTATTCTATGTTACCTAACAATGCTACATTTGAAACTACAATGTTTTGTTTAAAGCATTTCCGGATTTCCCCCCTTTTCTTAGATCATGGCAGCATTTTAAAGTGGAATGATCCATTGTTGTCCCTTTGCTCATATTTAAACTTGTTGGATTTACAATCTTTTTTTTGAAATAGAATTGAAAATCAAGGACTATTCAACAAGTATTTTGGTTAACTCATTTGTGAGAGGAAAAAGATATACTATAGGAGATCAAAGCAACAATATTTCTATAGTATCCCATTGTAGATCACAAAAGGAGGATTGTATTGTCCCTTTGGACACTATTTGGCTCTTTTACTTCTTAATTCTGATTTCCATAAACATCTTTCAAGATTGTAGAAAATAACCTATTGATGCCTAAAATTCTTACAATGAAGTAACTAAACATAAGAATGGAGCTTTTTATTTATGCACTTATTTTTCTTTCGGATTTGGATAAGTTTGTTAAATTTTTTTGTTTTTTTCATATATCCCTTAACAAATATTAAACACTATTGGGACTTTTAATACTATGAGTTCAGCATTTCATAACTTTTGCATACAATATTCAAACAACAATGTTTTAACCCAAAAAATTGTACGTACTAAGTCATTTTTTCATCAAAAAAAATAAAAAATTGCTACGATCAATGCAATCAACTAAAATTTCAACATTTTTTGGCATATCCAATTGTATGATCTCGTACAAAACTAGTTTAAGAATGTTTTCAAGAAATTTCAAAAACTTTGACTATATTGATTATAAGATATTAGGTTTAACCCTAAAAGGACATAGCCCCCATGATATATGTAGTCACCAAAGTTCAAAATTGCTTTGATTATTGGACCAATAGGCACATTTTTTGTTTTTATAGTGAATAATGAAGTCATTCATCAAACTCTTTTTAGCCTTAATGTCTTTGAAGGGTTAAAGTAAAGAAAACAAGTTTTGGGGGCTCCTAGTCTAAATAGATTACAAAGCTTTGAATCTTCTTAATACAAAATTTTGTATTATACATTGTGAATTTAAAAATTTATATGTTGAAGAATTGAGTTGAAAATTAGGAAAAAAAATTCATACATAGACACCCTATGATTTTCATTCTTTAAAAGTCAAAATAGGTATGAAATAGAAGGAAAACTAAATTGTTAATAGCTCTAACTACAGATAGAATTAAAGCATATTAATCACAATGGTGAGATTGTTCTAAGGAGCAAACTAAACTATGTGCAATTTTCTTCTAAAAATTATTAAAATTGAATTAAGAAATGAATTTAATACATTATTCTCTCAAGAATTTGCTAAGATCACTTGCAAAATAAGAAGTTTCATAACTTTTACATCACTCATCCAAATGGAATGAATCAATTCTTTTTACATAGCCATAAATATAATCTATAAAATAATTCTTTTCTTATGATTTCAACTTTTTGTGATTCTTTTTTGTTAGTTGCCTTACTTGTTTTCAACTTATAGTAGTATAATTTTTGCTCCTAGAGACCATTTGAAATTTTTTAAATTATATTCCTTGAAGCTAATTGTTTATTTTAGTTTGAAAAAAAATTCAAAAAAATCTTGCAAAAAATTGAAATCATAGGTATCCAAAACTTTAAAAGGGTCAAATGCCTAGTAGATCCTCTTCCATACTCCAATATAGAATTTATGATCCATTCAACTTAAACTCTTACCTCAAAAAATTTTAATGCATGACTATCCGGTGAAAAGATACAACCTAGACATGAGGTTCTCTCACTTTCCAATTGGAAAATCCCCACTTCCAAATCAAATTAAAAAAAACTTGACCCCTTCCCTATCGTCAATCATAATGCTAAAAATAAAATGAATACAATTGATCCAAGCTATCAGTCTAGGATATGAATATGAATATGGTATGGATATAGAAGATTTATACAACAATACAACAATATCCCATATTGATTGCATATGAATCTAAAATTACAAATAGTTAGGGGAGTTGGTTGGTTAGGATTGGTTTGGGAGTTGCGGGGCAGTGGTTAGGGTTGGAAATGGGGTTGGAAATTTAAAATATATATTTAAATTGGGTTGAATTGGGTTTGAAGCTCCTATAACCTTTGTCTTTTTATTAGGTTTGACAGGATGTCCGGACGCGGACATTGTATCCGCAACGTCAGCTGACATTCGCGTCTGCCTGTCCCCCGTCCGCTTGTCCGCCCATCCGCCCGGTTACGGCCGTCCGATCGACACGCGGACTGATGTGGTCCGCACGATCTGGGCGTCCGCCTTGGGCCGTCCGCCCCGCCCGTTCGCCTTCCGACGGCGGGAGGGACGCTGCGTCCGCTGGCATCCGTGCGTCCGAACGTCCGGATTACGGACGCTTTTTTCGGGCGGACGTAGAGATTCGTCAACCTTGCTTTTTATCTATGCATTCTAAATATAAGTACATTATAGTACACTTTAGAGAGTGACAAAAAAATGAAGGCTCCTATTCACATGGTTTCAATCAACAATCTTATCTTTGTAATGCATATTAACTAGCCTCTAGTAAATTCAATATAAAATTTAGTGTAGAGCATAAAAACCCACACATATAACATTCTTTCAATATACATGAGTTGCAAAGGCAATGTAGTTATACAACAAAAAGGTTTATAATTTATATATTTTAAAGAGATTAGGGTCAATTTATAGATAATTATAAAAACCCTAGACACATGTGTATCAAATAGGTTTCAAAATATAATTTTTGGAATACTATTCCTATGAACCTAAAATTTATACCCAAAATGAATATGGCTAATACTAGTCAATATATGATTATTTTGTATTTTGGAAAATTGATCAAGTACGGAAACATTGAATTTAAATATGTCACACTTGTGGATTTTTGGATTTTTATTGGGAATACTTTTAAAAATTATGTTGAAGAATTTGGACATGATACTTGAATATTGTGGTTGTTAGAATCCTAAACTTGTTTAAATCTTTTGATTAGAAGATTTCTCACAATAGTACTTCAAGAGTACTATACATATCGGTAAAAAAGGTTCTATTAAACAAAAAAATTTGAGCAACTAATCAATGATAACCCATCTTATTATAGTGTCTACACTATAAGAATTTGAATGTTTTATGACTGCAAAAATATGACTAAGGATGATTGGCTACTGCTCGCAGTCATATTTTTGGATTTCACAATGTTTGGAAAAAACATCACTACAAATACGACTATTAGTCATATTTTGCCTTTGTACTTCATAGGTGTATAGTATACATGCATGGGGAACGGTAAAACACTTCTTAGCAGGGTTGACGAATGTCAACGTCCGCCCTAAAATAGCGTCCGTTTTCCGGACGTCCAGACGCACGGACGCTAGCGAACGCAGCGTCCCGACCGCCGTCGGAAAGCGGACGGGCGGGGCGGACGGCCCGAGGCGGACGCCGAGATCGTACGGACTAGATCAGTCCGCGCGTCGATCGGACGGCCGTCATCGGGCGGACGGACGGACGAGGCGAACGAGGGATAGGCGAACGCTGCGTCCGCCAGGACGCGAATGTCAACGGATGCTGCGGACACAGCATCCGCGTCCGGACGTCGTGTCAACCCTGCTTCTTAGGGAATTGTAGGGAATATATTACAGGAACACCAATCATATTTGTCAATCATATTTTTGCATATATAACTATATGCAGTCATATTCTATAGTCACATTTTTGTAGGTTCACATTCTTTTTGGAATTTTTTTAGACAACCTTTTAAAAATTTGAGCAACCTAATAAATATGTAAATAAATTATTGCTCAAAATAGTAAAATCCTAGCTATTGTTTTTTGGAGATCTTGAGATCCTAGCTGTCAATTTTTAGGGTTTAAAAACCCTAGCTGCCATTTCATTTGCTTCATCTTCTTTGTTTTTTGTTGCTTTTTAACTCTTGTTTTTTCTTCCTTTTTTTGTTTTTTGAAGTTCTAATAGTTGTATTGTATTGTTGTTGTGTTTTAATTGTTATTCTTTAGTTATTGAGGTTCTAGTTATTGTGTTTTAGTTATTGTTCTTTAGTTATTGAAGTTCTAGTTGTTGTTTCTTAGTTGTTACTAATATGGTGTTGTTTCTTACATCTTAATTGTTAGTTTGTTGTTGCTTTATAGTTGTTGCTAATTTGTTGTTGTTAGTTTGTTGTTATTTCATAGTTGTTGCTTTGTAGTTGTTACTAATTTGTTGATGTTAGTTAGTTGTTGCTAAGTAATTTGTTGTTGTTTCTTAGTTTTTTATTTTTAGTTGTTGTTGGTTTGTTGTTGCTTCTTAGTTGTTGTTAGTTTGTTGTTGCTTCAAAATTATTGTTAGTTTGTTGTTGCTTTATAGTTGTTGCTAATTTGTTGTTGTTAGTTTGTTGTTATTTCATAGTTGTTGCTTTGTAGTTGTTACTAATTTGTTGATGTTAGTTAGTTGTTGCTAAGTAATTTGTTGTTGTTTCTTAGTTTTTTATTTTTAGTTGTTGTTGGTTTGTTGTTGCTTCTTAGTTGTTGTTAGTTTGTTGTTGCTTCAAAATTATTGTTAGTTTGTTGTTGCTTTATAGTTGTTGCTAATTTGTTGTTGTTAGTTTGTTGTTATTTCATAGTTGTTGCTTTGTAGTTGTTACTAATTTGTTGATGTTAGTTAGTTGTTGCTAAGTAATTTGTTGTTGTTTCTTAGTTTTTTATTTTTAGTTGTTGTTGATTTGTTGTTGCTTCTTAGTTGTTGTTAGTTTGTTGTTGCTTCAAAATTATTGTTAGTTTGTTATTGTTTTTAGTTGTTGTCTTTTAATTATTGCTTCAAAATTATTACTTCAAGGTTGTTGTTTTAAGACTGTTGCCTCAAGTTGGATCTTAACTCTTGCTTAATTGTTGTCTTTTAGACATTATTTTCTTTTGTTTGTTATTTCTTGCCTCTTATTATCTTTTATTGCATTTGAATTTGTCTTATTGTTGTTTCTTATTGGTTTTTAGTTTTAATTTTTGTTGCCTCTTGTTATATCTTAACTTTTACTTCTTACTATCTTTTAGTACTAACTTGAACAAAAAAATGACTTACTATAGTCATATGCTACATCAACCAAAACATGACTTACTACAATCATATCCCATATCACTCAAAATATGATTCACCGTAGTCATATTTCATATCACTCAAAATATGACTCAAAATATAACTCACTACAGTCATATTCCAAATCACTTAAAATATGACTCATTACAATCATATTCCATATTACTCAAAATATGACTCACTGTAGTTATATTCCACGTCCACCAAAATATGACTATAGTGAATCATATTTCACCTAGGATTTTTTTATTTTGCTTGGACAGCTTATGAAAAAGTCAAGCCTCCAAGGATAGTCAACATACACACCATGTTGGCAAAATACGTTTAAAAATGTTTTATTATACTCTCAAATTCACATGACTGCAAATATGACTCACCAATCAAATGACTAAAAGTGAATGACTCAACGGGAGTCATCTATAGTGATTTTTGCTTGAGTTTCATCTCTTGATTTTGTAACTCACTGTAGTCATATTTTGCAGTCATAAAACAATCATTTTCTTGTAGTGCTAAATAATTTCCTTCAAAAATTAAGAATGTCACATCAAGCAAATTGAGATCATTGGACATGTGTATTTGATGGATGAATTAGACAATATAAATGGATGGTGGAAACAAGTTTGGGTTTGTAGATCTTGTCTCAGAGTTTCATATACAAAATCTACTAGTATAAAATTGATGTATAATATTTATACTTGGTATGAGAAATACCCTTGTAACATATCAATGACCACATTAGAAGGAAAGTCATATTTTGGATGGTCAAGTTGTTGATGACCCTACATCAACTAGGATCTTTGCACATGTTGATGCAAATATGTCATTTTGTGAATGTTATCTAATATATTTGAGTAAAGTTGTAAGAACCAATATATTATTTATAGCACAAGGGGGGCCGAATTGCACTATTTTAAAATAAATCTCTACATTAGGTGCTAAATAAATAATCTTTTGGGGACTAGTTATTTTTTATATCTACAAAACATTAGTTTTCTCCAAATATATATATATTTTATTTCAAATAGTGCTTAGGAGCAAAATTCATTCCATCCTGAGTGGAAAATGGAGTTTTCTAGGGCTTAGGTAGCAAAAACACCTACAACAATTTAAAATAAAAATCTTAAAAATTTGTTTTACATATACTATATGCAAAACTTTGATCCATACCATTTGAATTACTGATGTGAAAAATATAGAGCATCTTGTTTTTTCCAAGCATTCACTAAGAAAATATTTTATTGAATTTTTTTTAACTCAATTTTTAGAAATTTTCAACAATAGAAGTTTAACAAGGTTTGAGTTGCTTGCTAGAACAATTTCACTAATGGAATTAGTGTTTTTTAATTCTATTTGTAGTTAGATCTATTAACAATTTTATTTTAATTAAAAAGTTTTCAAATTCTCAATTTAATTTTTTGATACAAAAAATATCTAAAGTCAACAAATGCAATGCAAAAGAATCAATCAAAGAAGATTTAAAGTCTTATAATCTAGTTATGCAAGGTATACCTCACCCTTCATTTTGTTCACTTTAAATATAAGTATCTTGTAATCTATGCAATTAAAGTATCCAAAATTCTTCCACACATTCCTATATGAAATAATAGTCCAGTACAAGATCCTACAATTAGATAAGCAAAAATAGATAATTAATTATCGCTATTTGAAATAGAAACGATAGTTTTGACTTTAGAGTGTTTTCTAACCAAAAAATGACCTAGGTCCCTTAGGGATTAGAAGATGAAAAAAATTTAGAAATGTATTGCTTAACAAGACATTAATGATCACCATATGAGTACTTTTTAAAAAAATTTTAAAATAGGGGATTGGTGGAATTGTGGAACTATGATGTATTTCTTACATGCACTTAGTATTTTCTATGTTTCATCTTATACTAGGCATTTTCATTAAAAAGAAATCTAACCCTACAATAGTTTGTTTGATTTTTTTTCTTGGTGTGGTCCATGTGGTTTTTTTGGGTGGCAATGTGGTGTGTCTTACTATTGAGATGTCAAAGAAATATATGATAAAATGAGTTCCTTAAAGCATTGAAATTGGATTTTAGTGGAGTTTGATGTTGTATTTAAATGAACCACTTTTGTTCTATTGGCCTAATTTCAAAGCCTTTTATTAATAATCCTTGTACAATTTAGGAAAAATTTTACAATTAACTAATACATGACCAATTTTTATCCAAAATTATACATTCATATACCATCCATACTCATTAAGGATGTGTATATGACCTTTTTTTGTTCAATTTTAAAATTTATACTCATCAACACCGCAACACATTCCATTAAACCCATAGCCTGCCTATCTAGAAACCTATTGAATTAAGAAATTGTTGCTTAAATCATGAAGTCAAAAACTTGCTTCCCTCACTTTCCCCTAAAATTTTGGCACCAACAATTTCAATTCTCCTCTTGCAACTATTGCACACTTTTATATAGAAAATTTTCAAATTTATATCAATTTTTAATACAAAGGTTTAATTGATTTTAGGTGCATGGAATCTAGTCAATCTACTCTAAGATTTCCATATTTTTTTCCACATTTTGCAAATGTCACTTGACAGGTTTGGCCACCTTAACTTAAAGTTACTTCAAAGTTTCCAAAGGATGACAAATTCATTAAAAATAGCAATAAATTTCTATATGCCAATTTCAAATTGCACGGTCTAAGTCATTTAGGATAGGTATAGATTTTAGATTATGCAATCTAAACCATCTAGGATAGGCATGGTTGTCATAACGGGCGAGTTAGGGTCATCGGACGAGACGAACAGACGGTCAAACCGGACCAGACCGACGGACGGTCCGGATGGCTTTAATTTTGTAACTTGTGCAATTTTACGGAATGACACGTCACCTCGTCCGCGCCCAGCATGTTCCTTAATCCACATGGCATCCACGTGGCCTATTTTTCCGTTATCAGAAAGTCAACTATGTGTTGACTGTATCAAATGAGCGGGATCTCTAACGGATGGGCGAACCGGACGTCCGTCCACTATGACAACCATGAGGATAGGTAGAGATTTCAAATCACATAGTCTAAACTATAAAAGTACCAAAGTTGTGGAATGATTGCCCATTTTAACAAAATTTGCTATAAGAGAATTTTGTTAATTCCAATGCCCATTATATGAGCAGCTTCTTAAGTCCTTAACCAATGATGCTAGTATGTGAGTGCAAGAGTGCAAGCTTGTAAGCATTGAGCCTACAATTTAGGTACCTATAATATAGATACCACATACTATAGAAGGTGTATGTATCATAAACACCTATAATGTGAGTATTTGTAACATATATATCCTATAATTATCGACGGGTTCTATAGTATATACACCTATAACATAAGTGTGTAGTATTCTAAGCTCACGGGCTCTTATGCTCACATAATAACAACCTTCGGCCCTTAGCCTTTTCAAAAAAATATAAGTGGTAAGGGTGGACTTCCATATACAAAAATCTACTTAACTTTGCAAAAACAAACATTTTCTAGATTCCACATGGAAGTGTGCAACATTTGTAAGAGCAAAATTGGAGTAGTTGGCTAAAATACTTTTAGAAAGAGGCTTATGAAAAGTAAGGCAAGCAACTTTCCAACTTTTAAAAAACTATTTCTATCATTGGACTTGAACTTTTTACTTTGACAATAAGACAAAGTTACTCTTGAAATGCAGTTTCTCTATATTCACATAAGATAACTACACCTAATTTCAACGACTTTGTAGAATCGCATAGTCTAGATTCTTGCCTAAAATATGCTTCCACTATTCACAAAAATTTGTGTTTGTATTAGAAACAATTATTTTTAGCACTTTGAAAATTTGTAATTTATTCATATGGTGTCCAAAAAATGCATTATGAGAGAATCTTTGACTTCCAACAATACCCTACAAAAAGTTTTCAATATACTTTTAAAAGCCATATTGAATTGCTTATTTGTATGAATATAGGTGTAAGTTTAGTTACCTTTTAAATGTAGACATCACAAAACTTGGAAAAAGAAATTCCAATACTAAAAGATTGAAAATTGTTAACCAATTTTGTCACAATATGAAAGTCCACTCTAAGTGGTTAATCTCTAAAGCCTTGAACATGTTTTTTTAGAATATAGCGTTCAAAGGCAACTTACTACAAACAAAAATTTATTTTTTTCTTTGAAATTTTCACACATGTGCATGAGGAGTAGCTTTAAGGCACAAAAATTTTCATAACTTTTGGCTACATGCTTCAAGATTTTTTGCATGATATGTCATTTTTAGCAAAATGTAGGTAGCTCAATAAATCCTCAAGAATTCTTATTTTTTAAAAGAAAAATTTGAAATTGATATTTAGATTTACATCTTTGCAAAAAGATTTGAATTATTCCACTTTGATTATTGAGATGAATGTTATGAGGAGTTTTAGTTTGTAGATAGTTATCAAATCTCTACTCTAAAATAAACTTTGAAGTCTTTTATTTAATTCAATTTTTATTATTTATAAATAAATAAATAAATTGGATGTACATTGTTTATTACAACATTTCAACCATTGAGATTGACATTTTTCAATTCCATAATGAATTCTTAACAATTTAGTGTTTTGAATCATTCTCTATTTCTTTCTACTTACTATTTTTTTCCTATATGTTGTACAATTCCAAATGACTTGAAAATTATCAAGCGTGTAGCCAACTTGCCTTGAAGAATGAATCCAAAGAATAACCACCATTTTGCACACTTTTTCATACAAATATGATCTTATGAATAGCAATTGCCCGATTTTTTGCAAGGCCAAAAAAATGAATTTTGCCCATTCAGAGACTAGTATCTTGCAATCTACAGGGTGAAAAATTCTGAAATTTTTGTCACATCCTCAAACTAATTTATTGTAGGATCCTACAGTTATATGTGTCTAAAAGAGTGTTTTTTTTTCTAAAATTTGGTACTTGTACTAAAAATGCCAGTTTTGGAGCGTTTTTGCCTTTTTGGTGAGAACATGATCAAAACCTGTAGGGTTAACAACTCAAAAAGATCACACCCCTGACTATTGTTGAATAATGTTACGATTGTGACCAAGAACCTTCCGTTCATTTGGCAAAGAAATTCCAGCAAATTGAAATGATAAATGTTTGAAATGCTGGAGGAATAAAATTCTCGCAAACGAGAGCTGACAGGGAAGGAGCAATTCGTCCGCTAGTGAATCGGATCGTCCGGAATCCGTTGGCATTTCTAGCTAACCATCTGCAACTGTCGACGGATCAAGCCTCACGTCAGTCGGGATCGACAGCAGTCGTGATGGAGCTCGCCGCCGGAGATTCCGGGATCGACGATCATACAAACCTACTTGCATCGGATATCCACACCACCGAGTCCCCCACGCCAGCCAGCACTTCAACACCCCTCCCCTTCCCCGCTCTCTATTCCATTTCACGTCTTTCTTTTCTTGTGGCTTTCCTGCGCCATTTTCATGGAAGTGTGCCAGATCGATAATTAACCGAAATTGGCCTTACTTCCCCTCGATCAAGTCCTCGAGAGGATTTGCATTGATACCAGAATCTTGAGACTCATCGATCCGGCGTGCATGCCACCGACCTTAGCTTAACAGACCTCGCGACTTAACAAACTCCGGCCGGCCAACTCGCGAGGCTTCTAATCTCGGCACCTTGCACGCACGACGTCGCTTGTTGTTTTCTTGCCATGGAGCTTGGTCTCGGTGGTTTGTCCAAAATGCAGTTATAAAACTGCTCTCAGAGGGTCCCAGAAATCATAATTTTGTCAACTATTTGGAAGCAGTTAGTGATATAGAGTTCCTAGGTTTCCCAGTTTCCCCCAACTCAATTCGCATTTGTAGCCAGTGGCGTCACGATGACAAAGCTGTTCCAGGTCTTGGTTGTGTACCTGTGCCTAGTTGCGGGGACTTGGTTCGGAGCGAAAGCGCAGAGCCAGGCTGATGCAGACAAAGTCGTGGCATTGCCTGGACAGACGGCCATGGGATTCAACCTGTACGCGGGGAATGTGAATGTGAGTGCAGGACGGGAGCTGTTTTACGTGTTTGCGCAATGCTCCAACGACACAGCGGGCAACAAACCTTTGGTGATCTGGTTCAACGGAGGTATGGCCGTCGTAACAAGGCTTGCCTACCATCTCAGTCTCTACATCCGCAAACCTGATATTTCTTGGCCGCAGTTCATGCTCTCAGTGCTAGTTTACAAGTTTTTTCTTGGCATTTAATTTGATGGACAGAAAAAGGTACTAATTTCAGTACCAATTGCGTGTTTCCTTTGCGTACAGGTCCTGGGTGTTCTTCGCTTGCCTCTGGGTTTGCGCGGGAGAATGGACCGTTCGAAATCTTGCCGGGCGGCACTGGCCTCACTGTCAATGAATTCGCGTGGAACCAAGGTGCGGAGCTAGGTTACAAAAATAATTCATCTTTATGTTGAAGGCATTCATGGTTATTCAATTCTTCGCCATGACCCTCAATCAGGCCCTGCTTAGTTTCTGAAAACAATCATATAGAGGCCTCTCTATGTATGTTAACGAAATTTCTTGCATTCCAATGCGTACAGAAACTACCTAGTTAGGAACCAATAACCTAACTACTAGTACTCTGTTTGTGTTTGTCATTGCTTTTTTTGCCGGACACTCATTTGAAATATGGTACTAATTGAATTCTAGACTAATTGAATGGATTTTTTGTTTGGTGCTTACTCACAGAGGTGAACATGATTTGGCTGGAATCGCCGACTGGGGTGGGCTTTTCTTTCTCGAGGCTGAATGTGACGGAGAACGAAGTCGGCGGTGACACGCGGACAGGTAGCTCACCTCTGTCAATTCAATACTTCACACCCTTCTTTCCCAATTGCACATATACATCACATTTTATGTTCCACAGTTACCACAGGCATGCTACCTTTCATTTGGCTACTAGTTAGTGCTACTGTGGACCCGGAGGAGGCACCCGGCGTACTTTAGGGTTGTTACATTCCGGGTCCAATCCTAAAATGATCCGGTTCTGGTCTCTAGTTTAGCCTGGTGCTCTTTGTAATTCTCGTAAATCACAAACAAAACAGAGCAGGTTTGTGATAAAGCCAGAGTGGCCGAAAGGCCGTGCATGCGATTCCACTTACTGTAGGTCTTATAAAAAAACTTAATTTATGTGAAAGGATCCCTACTACTTGATCTTCTTGGCATTTGATTTTGCTAGATACACAAGGTCCTCTTTACTTCGGAATAGGAGTTCCGTCACCTTCCATACCTTATTGAATGCTGGTTCCGCACAGCAGATCCTGTATATATATTTCAATTGATCTCCGGATCTAATTTCCTTGTCATATCATGGCACTGAATCTGCAGCTGAGGATGCATACAATTTTCTGGTGGGTTGGTTGGCCCGCTTCCCTCAGTACCAAGGCCGAGATTTCTACATCACGGGCGAAAGCTACGCAGGTAAGCAATTCTGATCAGTCGCTAATTTGTCACCAAGGAACACCGGTTAGATTGTGGAAAGTACTCATCTTAATTTTCATAGTGGCACCCGTTATCTCAAATTCCTCATATGAGGGTTAATTTTCAACAATGCGGGGGCCAGATATTCGGGGTTAATTGAAATTGCCTTCACGAATCACGAAATTGGCCATTTTCCAGAAGCGTGCTGGGAAAACTAAATCTATAAAAGCCCTAGTTTTTAGAGCTTTGTGCAATTGAATGTCGTAGTTTGACACTCTTAATGACTCCAATCTATCGAAATTGACATTGAAATAGAGTTTCAACCGTTCCATCTTCCACGTTGATTTGAATTAACACGTGCTTCATCTGATGACAGGGCATTATGTTCCTCAACTGGCCCAGGTGATTGTGGAGAAAAACAAACTCCCCGTCTTGAAAATCAACCTCAAGGGTTACATGGTCAGTAATACAACTCCAAACTTTTCAACCTGTAGTACATTCAAAGTAATGTATCCCCGAATCAAAACAGATCTGAGATTCCGGACTTGTAAATTTCTTGACTCTTCAGAGGGCCAAATTTGTGCACTGGAATGTCAGTTTTGTGATTCAGTATCGCCATGTGCCCTGCGCACTAAACCGGGTTCTTGACGACTTGTTCTCATCAGGTCGGCAACCCTGACATCGACTTCGTTTTGGACTACACTGGCGACCTGGACTATTACCACTCCCATGCCATGATCTCCACCGAAACCTACAATGGCATGAAGCAGAACTGCAACTTTTCGGACTGCTGCTCACCGAAATGCAACGAGTTGTTCGTGACAATGTATAAAGAGATTGGAGACATCGACTACTACAGCATCTACACGGATAGATGCATTCACCCCAACAAGACACTCCAGCTCACGCAACCCCAAAAGAATAACCCACCGGTGAGTACTTTTATGCACGAACCTGGTAATACTGTTGTCAAGGTGGAAATTGAAATTGCAATAATTAAAAACAATTTGGCGTTTATATATGGTGAAATAGGCCCTCGCAGAACAGAGCGAAAGTTGAACCATCTGCAGTTACATTCTCATGCTTCTTGGCACTACTTTTGCAAATTTATTAATGAAAATTTAACTATTTCTTATTTTTCTCAAATGGATACATTGTCCATCTGTGGTTAGAAATCTAATGGTTTCCCAACTGTGAATTAGCCATATCATCTATCTAGATTGTCGACTGGCTTTGTCCCCTTGATACACAGAAGGTGTAATAGATAGCCACTAGCTAGGTGGAAGTGACCCGACATTGTAGAATGGCCAATGGAGAAATTTTTTAGAGAAAATAAGTTTGAGTAGGTTCACATTTACTGTGTTTACTGCTATTCTATGTGTGAGCTCTACCTAGTCCCAAACATGAAATAAACTACATCTTCAATGCGGATCCACTATGAAATAAGCTACAAAACTCTCTAGTATTATCTCTGAAGCTGCACTGCAACTGACGAGGGATAAATCCAACAGTAGTTCAGGTGCTGGTTCTGATCACCATCAAATTTCCATGTCACTAATATTTTCGGCAAATTATGTGGGTACCATTATTCTGGTTTCCAGATGATGCAGCGATTTCGAGGGGGGTACGATCCATGTGCGGAGGACAATGCTGAGATTTACTTCAACAGACCAGATGTGCAGCTTGCATTGCACGCCAACATGAGTGGTAGCATCCCCTACAAGTGGACGATGTGCAGGTGAATCAAAATTCCATGTTTCCTAGATTAGGTCATGCTGCTCGGAGTCTCTCCAAGGCTTTTGTAATCATGCAATTGATGCCACAATTTCGTTTGAATATGCGATTTGAGTATTTTAAATTGGCTGTCTGTAACACCGTTAGGAATGAATACGTTTGATTTCGCAGTCACGCGCTTTTCCAGAACTGGACGGACGCTCCTATGAGCTTGATCCCCACCTACCATGACCTGATCGCCGCTGGCCTCAAGATTTGGGTTTACAGGTGCTTTCTAAAACCATGCCCCAATATTTGGTGTTCGTAGGTTGCAGATCTTGAAATGAGTATCTACTTATTGCTTAAACTTTTAAAGTTTTAGGAAACTTCAAAAATACATCTCTTGTTTTAGTTATCCCTGTCTTGTAAATTGCAAGTAGGAAGGACATTAGTTTTGGAATGCAATGAATGGTACTGATAAATTGAGGACTTGTGATGTGATTGCAGCGGGGATGCAGACAGTGTTGTGCCAGTGACTTCCACCAGATCAGGAATTGAAGCCATGAAGTTGCCTATTGTGAGACCATGGTCCCCGTGGTATGATGGGCAGCAGGTACGTCATCAACAGATTGTTTTTTGCTTTGAATCCACTAAATAATTCTTCTTGTACCAGATAGGGACACCCGGCAGAGTTGCCACGTTTATAAGCCACAAAGAATGCGTTGTTTGGATGCCATATGCAAAAGTTGTAAGATTTCGACGTTTCAGTAGTAATGATGTTCACAACCGCTTCTCTGCCAATTGCTATAATCATCTAATCTAGTGACACTTGTGTGCCTTTGGCAATTATGGGTGTTCTTACCTTAGGACATGATAGTAGCATAGACCAATCTTGTACTATGGAACTATTGCATTTTCATACTAGAAATTAGAACATGTTTTAACTTGGATTTGGGGTATTGGATTATGTAGGTGGGTGGACGTGTAGTGGTTTACAATGGACTTACTTTTGTGACTGTCCGTGGTGCTGGTCATCAAGTGCCTCAATTATACCCCAGTCGTTTCTTACAACTACTCAAGGCCTTCATTGGTGGGGAGACTCTTCCAACAACCGCTTTCTAGTTGAGATCCCACATTCTTTAATTTTTTATATAAAAGAACTAAGGGTGATTTTCCTTATGTAAATGCAAACTAAACAACTTAGTTTCAAATACACAATGGCATCATGATGACTTTCATTGCCCAAGATCCTCTTCAAGAACCACTTTCTAATTTAGATTGGTCTAATGGTCTATGCTACTATCGTCTATAAGGTAAAGAACTAAAGGTGACAAACCTTATAGAGATGCAAAGCAACTTAGTCACAAATATGCAATCATGAAGATGTGATATTCACAACATGCACTCAATGGTGCAAGTGTAATCTCTCTCAATGAGATCTTAAACTAGTTCATTAATTGAATTTCGTATATTTAGGATTATAATTGCAATGAACCACAATTAAATAAAAGATGAACTTTGAAACTCAAGAAGATTGTTGAGCATATGCCAAGTAATTTCATTGAATCTCATACATTTAGAATTATATTGTTGGTTGAGCAAAAGAGTTACAAGTTGCAATGTTTGTTCAAATGCTTACATGAATCTTCTTTAGTAGATCAAAGGGCTTATATTGAGTAAAAGAATTATCAATGGATTATAATGTTTGTTTGACTAACAAACAATAGAGTGACTTTGGATTATGTTATACTTTGGATTATGTTAAACACTTTAAAAATCTAAGAAATTACAAAATTTTAAAATAATTTAAAATTTAAAGAAATCATTGACAAAGTCTTGAAGATCACATGAAAAGTTGAAGACAAAATCAGGTGAAAAAAATAGAACTTGATAATATAGAGAAAACTCTTTTAAAAAATTATGAAAGAATGTTGTACTAAATCAATCATAATACTATTGAATTATCTTCTTACCATCCCTTACAGAGAGCTATTTAGTCCCTATAATAATATAGAAATACTACACCCTTGAGATTCCAAAATTTTGGTTCTTACATAGACTCCATTCTTGCCCAACCAATTGATTGTATAACTATTCCCTTCATCATTCAACAAACAATTTCTTTGCAAAACAATTGTCCATCTACTCACTCAACAAACATTGTGTGCCAATGTGGCCTATCAAAATTGTTCTACAGTGCAATTAACTACTCTGACAATCGTCATTAAACCACCATCTCCATCAATTTCTTCACAAAAGGCATAATCTTAGTGTGCCCCTACACTCAAAGCCGATGGAGATGGAAGAACGCCTTCTGAAACAAACACAAAAAAGAAACAGAGCACCAATTTGAGCACAAAGGGAACAAAAACACATCCATTGTCGATTCCGTGACCCTCTCTAGTTTTTGCCACTCAGTTTCCCAAGATGCCGATTCTTCACTATCGAATTTCTCATCACTACAGCAATCCCCTTGTTGAAACATCCCCATATTGTTTCAATTTTCCAATGTTATTTCAACTGAAAGGAGCTTGCACTAATTCCAAGATTGTTTCACCTCCATTAACATTTTGTGATTATGTTCGACAACGCAAATCTGGAACCCGGTTGTGGGAACAGAACACCTTTCGCAACTTCCGCGACTCAACATATTCTATTGTCCACAATTATGCCCTAGACTTCACCACGAACAATTTTGAACACCAAACAGGCACAAGATTTGCGTCACCACGTCCAATTTCCCACAAAACACAAACTCTAGATTAGCGTAACCAAGAAGAGCGACGCAATCCAGAGTTGACCAACCAATGTTAACAAATCTACAGTTAACAATTTAATTGGCAACAAAGGCGACAGTGAAGCGAACAAACCTATATCTCGGAAATCTCCACTTCCGAAAAACTCTGCCAAGCTAGGCGCGGACATATTTGGCAAGATGAGCGACGACGCCGACACCAATCCCGGTCGTTGTCGTCTCCTCCGTCCATTCTCCGCTACCGCTGCATCTTCCGCTTCAGTAACGTTCCTGTTCTCACTCAGCGGTGGGTGGTAAAAGGAGCGTCCTGTCTCAGGGTAGCGCCCGTAGAATCGGAACGCAATGACAAAACCCAAATCCGCCACTTCTTTCAACACCTGCGTCATCGCTGCAACACCTACTTCCGCTTCTCAATTGCAACTTCCCGCTTGCCACTCGGCCTTGCTCCAATGGCAGGAAATCGTGGGTCCTTCCAGCATTCGATGTGATGTCGGATTGTGAATTGTGGGTTTGTTGTGAAAGTGGACTTCAGTTTGATGGGTAGAGGAGAAAGGGATCTGATGAGCATCCAGAATGAATTCGAAGTGATCGCTTGCTGAGTTTGGGGGCTGAATTCCCGGTTGCGTTGTGCAAGCGAAATTGGTCAAGTGCAGCGTCTGTGACTGCTTCTTATGGGGAAGTGGAAAGAGCACGAGTTTCGCCTGGCAGGAGTCGAGTCGACAACGCGGAGCGTGGACCTGAAGACCGCGGGTTTGAACTTTGAACCGCAGACCGTCTCTCCTCACCTCTCAGGCTCTCAGTTGGTCATGGGCGGGCCCATTCCCGACACTCGTGGCCGCATGTG
This sequence comes from Pseudoscleropodium purum, assembly GCA_963969395.1. Classification (NCBI taxonomy): domain Eukaryota; kingdom Viridiplantae; phylum Streptophyta; class Bryopsida; order Hypnales; family Brachytheciaceae; genus Pseudoscleropodium; species Pseudoscleropodium purum. The sequence goes on from OZ017798.1 coordinate 14,926,103, forward strand.
GGGGTCTGGAAGTTGCGTCCGCTCTTCGATCTTTGCAGTCCAACACCTCCATTCCTATAATCAGACCATGGCACGGATTAGTGTTGAATGCTTTTGTGGGGGAGACTGTGAGAGGCAGGGAATTTGTACCAGTTTTTTTTATTTGGATGATACACCTACGTCAGCGACCAGTCTTTTGCTTTTGATTTCGGAGGGGCGGGAGGGCGCCCTACAAAAAAAGCTGCCTGAGTCCGGACTTGGAAGAAATGGAGAATCGATGAACTGCAAAGGAAGCGGCTTTGAATTGACAAAAGCTAAGGTAATTATGGTAGAAGTACCTGTTTTGGACAATTCCTTTGATGGCTTACTCGGGTGTCCAATTGTAGACAACAACTAGATTGGATAAAGGTTTGACTAGCTGAAATGGAGCATCATTAAAGGTGCCACAAATTTAGCAAGTCACCTCCATTAGTTTAGAACTAATTTGAAATAGTATCACATGTTTGTTTCATAAAAGCAACTTCAAATAACTGACATTGTCAATGTGATCTAGTGGTTTGTATGATCTAATAGTTCACCCAAGTTGGCATAACCATCAATGGTGCAAAACAAGTTTGCATTCAATGCAAATATGAACCACATTAGATTTTGGAATCACCTATTTTAGGGTGTTGTGAAGTCAAAAATAAGAACCTATGGAGCCCTTTACAGTGAATGGTTGGAATGGTAGGGATGAAGTTTGAATCAGGAAGATGATAGATAGGTTAGCATTTGAAACAACATAAAGAAGACTTTGTCACAAGTGTTGTTGTTGCCCACAATGAGAAGAAGAGAATGTCACATGAAGGCTCACTCACATCAAGCTCTTGAAGAACAATACATTTCCAACAAAGTAGCGAGGAACACAGCAAGGTTACCCATTGTCATAGAATTAGAATCACATGCAAGCCCCTATAGGTCACAAGAACTAGCCATTTTTAGTTCAGCCCCTTGATAGTAACAACTATCCATTTTAATTAGGAACAAGTTCTAAAGCTAGCTATTATAGGCGAGTCTATGTGACAAGGATGGATCTAGATGAAAAATTTGCATTTATATTGTATAAAATATTCAGTCTTGGAAAAAAATTGTTTTCTTTTACATTCTTCCTCATCCTTATGTTTGCATACATTGATCACAATTTTTCAACAAATTTCTCTATCAAAAATTTAGGGCTTCTAAAGACTATTTCAAGCCTCTTCTTTGTGTTGGAAACTACAATATTGTTGTCAAAATATTTTACTGATTAAATTTTTTTAATTTAAATTAAAAATTTAAATTAATCAAAAAATTAATTAAATATTAATATCTGACATGGCAATCTTTTGACCACATTAGATTGTAGATGGGACAGAGTTCCTAGAGTTCCCACAATCCAAGAATTTGTAGTCTTCCAAAGCTAACAAATCTCTAGCTAATCTTCTAATAATATTTTATTTGTTGAAATAGTTAAGCTATCCAAAATAGATACCTCTACCTTAACTCTAGAATGACGATGACTTCTTTGTTCACTAGTTTACCCTATGTAGTTGTCATAGTCAAAAGAAAAATAATAATAATTTTCTAATTTTTTAAATTCATAACAACTTTAAAATTCAATAATTTTCATCCCATATGTTTGAATTCCACAAAACAAAGCCTGTACACCCCTCCTTGCCAAGGGCTTTCCAATGGTACCAAGAATGTGATCAGAGGATATATGGTTCTGGAGATCTCAACGTATCAAACAAAGAAATAAAACAAATAGATTCACTTAAGGTATAGACTAGTGTGCCCTATATCATTGCCACAATGAATATAAAAATAAAAGTAGTTTTTGTAATTTTTAATTCATGAAAACTTCAAAATTCAATAACTTTCACACCATAGGTCCAAACACCATGAAACAAAGTCCATACACTCTTCTTCATAAAGGGCTTTTCGATGGTACTAAGAATGTAATCAAAAGACGTATAGTCTTGAAGATGTCAATATAAAAAACAAAACAAAATTAACAACCTAATTTAAAGGTATAGATTGTAGAACAAAGAATGCACCTATATATTAGTCCAATAATCAAATTATTTTGGTTGGTCAAGGAGGTGGGATCTTTTTAAAATTAAATAGATGGATTTCAACTCAATTGGAATTTGTAGTCCAAAAACCAATGTACTAATGCAATATAAAGTGCACTCAAAGTTGCTTAGTCCCTAAAAGATAAAATACTCATGTAATGTACGCCAGAGATCTTTGATAGGTTTCTACAAAGTCAAATGTAGTTTGATGTTCACAAAATTTTGCCACAAGGTGTAAACATATTCTAGGTACGCAACTCTTGTATTATATGCAAGGATCATTGACATTAAAAAAGCTTAGAGGATGGCTTTTGTTAAAATTATATCAAATTAGAAAGACCAAAAAGTTAGGTGAAGACAAAATCAAAAAGAAATTAAATATAGAAAATGTTGGATTCTATACAAGTATACATATGAAATAGAAAAAGAAAAAAAAAAAAAAAAAAAAACTCTCAAAATATATGAAGAATTGAAACATCTATGCATAATTTGAAAAAATCCATTCAAAAAGTTCACTCCAATCAGAATTAAATTTTTATTAAAAAGCCTCAAAGGTTGGGTAGCTTGTCCCATAATACATGTATGAAAGAGTTCATATAATTAGTTTTTTAATGCTATTATTGTCTTCAATAAATATTCATTTCATGTATATAATTTCATTTTTGGATTCCTTATTAAAAAGGCTACAAGAATTTTCTATATGAAAACAAATTATGTCCCTTGAGATTGGAGTAGAATACATTATAATCAGGGCTATATAATATAGGAATTGTGTACTTGGGGAACATATACCTCTTTCATGGTAGAATAATTTTTGTCTAATCAAGTGCCCATATCAAAAGTCATATTGCCTAAATTTTTTGCAATTTGAGCATCTAGAGGCATCTTTTTGCTAAAAAACTAGTTGACTTTTAAAATTTGGCATATATGAAACCAAAAAAATGTAGCATAAAATTATTTTCCAAAAAAAAAATTTTAATTCTCAAATCACATTCCAAAACTTTGTAGCTATATCAAGAAGGTTTCAAGAAAAAAAATTCTTGGAATTTCAAGCCCTATTATCTTGAAATTTGTACAAGTCAAAGTTCTTGAAATTTTTTATAAATTCCTAATGTTTGTCTTAAACTTTTTACTACTTTAATTTCAAATAAAAATTTCCTAATAGCACAAGAAATCATCAAAAGTTAGCTAGTGCATTGCTAATTCATTTAATCTCCTAGCGTGCATTGTAGGATGATTTAGAATAAGTTAGACTCCATATTATTTTTCTTCTAAAATTTTGTTTGATTTTACCTAAAAAGATTTAGAACTCAATGGTGGAAAGACTAAAGTGAAAAAAATTTAGTCCAAAAGGGTTCGAAGTCTATTGACCCCACATCATAAGAATATAAAAAAATTGTTGATCTTACTTCAAATGTTATACTATTTTTCTATCCACCTAAATAAATCATTGAAATTGCCAAAAAAATTTAATATATTTCCACATTAGTGTACTATACTTTATCACATTTGAAGTTCAAAAGAAAATTTTATATTTTCACTTTTAAGCAATGCACTAAAAAATGGTAGTTTTTGACAATTTCTCTTAAAAATCACCCTTGATTGGTCCTTTAGGAATTTACCCCCTCCATCCTCCCTTAGACAGAGGGCATATCCCTCCACTAATATCCCTTCAATCTATTGTGACTTCAAATTAATTTACAATGCTTGATAGGCTACAACTTTCCATTCTACAATGGTTGTCAAGCACTACTCCAATGAAAACAATGGGGCAAGATTGTGGAGAATGAAATTATGTGTACCAAAGACATTCCACTTGAATATGTTTCACAACCAACTCATGAGGAAAATATATGGAAAGTAAAATCCCAAACTGTACAAGACCAATGGTACAAAATTCTTGAACCATATACTTGATATGCTTGTTGCTTACGCGAATGGAGTATTCATGGAAACTTTTGCAAGCATCAACTAGCTATTTTCAAAGTTTCTACAAAAATATCTTAGAATGTTATTCTTGAATATTTAAGGACCTATTACAATTCAATTCGAGGAGGCTATGTTTCAATAACAAATTCCATTTGATCCATTTGAGAACTCTAGTGATGACGATGACAACAATAATGGTGATAGTACAAAAATTTGTAATTTCATAGAGGCCTACTATGATGTCCCTACAAATGTTACTTATGAAATGGAATATGAAGAACTTCAAGCATCTATTGGAGGATCATTAGCATAAATTCAAAATTTAGTGAAGGATGCTATTGAGGAAGCAATTGCTAGTGGTATTGAACTATTGAACCACATGGAATCTATAATGACTAAAGTGGTAGCTAACATTCAACGCATCTGGGTTCTATAAGATAGACATCTTTCCTATCCTCATGTAGTATTTGAAATTGTAGAGAATTGTGATGGAAACTCAATGTGGAGAAAGAAAGATTGGAGAGAATAACTTCTAGGAGCAAGAAGAGAAAAAGGATTCCGAATTCAAACCTATGAAACTTTATGATATTTTTTTTTCCTACTTGAAAATTAGGCATAATCTTCATATAATACTATATCAAGATAGTAGAGCTTACATATTGCTTTCTTATATCTCTTGAATTACAATTGCATATATGTAATTCTTTATTCTCAAATATTGGAAAGGTTTATGAAAAATAATACTCCCTCTATTTTAAAAAAAAACCGTGTTTTAGAAATTGCTTGGGATTAAGAAAATGTTAAAATTAATTGCAAGCAAAAGGTATTAGATAATTCTCTTAAACTACTTCACATCCAACTTGAAAATTATTAGGTTTAAGATTATCATGAAAGGAAGGGAAAGCGGCGCTGAAGTTTGTTATTTTATATGTTTTTTTTTATCAATGCTAGCACTTAGGAAGTGGTCGATATGGAGCATCTGAATGCAAATGTAGTTGAAAGGCAAAGACACTTAGTTGCCCAAGTTCTCCCATCTATTGAAGAAACAAATCTTAGTCTTCTTGCAAATGTTGTTTCCGACATAGTGATAGGCACAGTTAATAAATGGAAACCAAATCTAACCAAAGAAAAACATAGAATAGTGTACGATAGCCTGTTATTGAAGGTGAAGAATCCCAAAGAACTTGATAAACTTGTCAAAGGTTCCTTGAATGATGTTGCCAAGGAGTTCGATGTGATGCGAGAAACAATTTCTGTGATTTAGAAGAGACGTACGTAGACAATCTCTTGTTGGAGGGGCAGTTTGTGCAAATGTCTCATCTTTGAAGCAAGGTCATAATGGAAGGAAGAAAAATGCGCTCAATGAGAGTCGGTTAAAGGAGATACTATTGGTCCACCACAAAAAAATTTGGTTTGTAGCTACCAAGATGGACATGCCTACTATGACCATTCTTTGCTGAGTGAAGGAAGGTGAGGTCAAGCGTCATTCCAATGCATTAAAATCATTTTTTTACAAATGCAAACAAAGTTGAGCGTATTCAATTTTGTTTGTCAATGTTAGATTCTGGAAAGCCACCAATATTTTAGGACTGTATGAACATGATCCACATTGATGAGAAGGGGTTCTACATCACCAAAAGCAACGCCAAGTTTTACCTCACTCCAGATGAAAAACTACCACTTTGTACCACTAAGAACAAACGATTCATCTCCAAAGTAATGTTTCTAGCTGCTCTCTGGCTCGGCCTCGATATAACTCATACAAGAATTGTAAGTTTGATGGGAAGATTGGCATCTTTCTGTTCAAGTTTCAAGAGTCGCCAAAACACAGCAGTAGGAACCGTCCTCGTGGTACAATGGAGATGAAATGCATTGAGAGAATAATGAAGGAGGAAGTCATGGTGATGCTAATTGAGAAGGTCTTGCCGATGATCCATGAGAAGTGGCCTCATGCATGGCTTGGCAAAACTATTATCATCCAACAAGATAATGCCAAACCGCATCCTACTGGTATAGAGACCAACCTAGTTGCAGCACTCACCAAGGATGGATTCAACATTGTCAACACCTGACAGCCACCTAATAGCTTTGATATGAATGTTTTGGATTTAGGGTTGTTCCGGGCAATACAAGCATTCCAACATCAACTCACTCAAAAGAACTTTGAGTGTCTAATTGCAACTACCAAGCAGGCATTTTGGATGATAGAACTAGAGAAATTGAACAATATCTTCTTGACGTGGCAAACGTGCATGATTCAAGTAATGTTGACTCATGGCAGAATACATTACTAGATTTCACATATGGGAAAATTGAGTATGCAATGCAAGGGACAGTTACTAGTGAGTGTGGAATGCCTACAAGAGATCATTGAGCATGCCAAATAGTTCATTTCTAGCAATAGTTAGGTAGTTGGAATCAAAGAGGCAAATATAGGTTTCATTTTGAAACAAAAGTAAAGTCATTACAAAGCTTTCTTTTTGAAACAAAGGGAGTATACAAGTGCATGAAACTCATAATTCCTTCAATGTTGCAATGTTGTTCTACTAAAATTCTTGACAATATTGATTGGTTGGAGTTTTTACTTGTAAAGTTGTACTGGCTTTTAATCAAAATTTAAAAAATTTTAATTAGACATTGAATGTAGCAATTCCAAAATGTCCTCAATATGGTCATTAAAACTAGTGATGATCGCCTAGTTAAAGTAAATGTTTCTTACATTCATGCCCAATTAACAACATATTAGGTCATTTAATCCTACTAGATTTTGTCAATACCTAGGGTTAGAATATTTTATATGTTAAGTTTTCTACATACATTCTCCCAAATTGGTTTGAACTCTATGCAACCTTCAACCCCCAAAATGTAGTGATAATTATTATATCCCCATTTATTTACACATTGCAAGGGAGGAAGGATGTAAATTTATGTCTTGTATCACGGAAAAACTTTCCTTCAACATGTTTGAGGGTAGGATCCTAAAACCAAAAAAATTCTCTCTCTATACTATATTATTTTAATAATCCCTTTTGCAAATTAGTAGAAGCCATTCAAAATTGTCACGTCTATGGCAAAGAGCAAATCAAAGTTTAATATGTTTTTTTGCATATCTAACCATAATATTCTCTACTAAAATTGTAAAGCAGAATATTCACAAACTTTGACTTTGAAGATTGTAAGATATTTGCATTTCAAAGAAAGGAAACAAATTTTTTTGCACTTTATTTAACTACATTTCTTGGCTTAGAACCTTTTTATTTCAAAGTAGAGTAATATCACAAGGTTTCTATAAATTCATTAGATCTCAAAAGAAATAATGCTTGGAATTGTTGAAGTTTGACAAACTTCAGTTTTTTCTTAAGGTAGTGAGCCTCACTTGCACCCGTAACAATGAATATGATAACGTGAGGTTGGTTGTTGCATGCAAAATGTCTACAACCCAGTTAAAACTTGTTATTGTCTTCATAATGAATAAAATAAAATAATAAAAAATTAAGGCAATTTATTTCAACATGTGGAACCTTGCTAGTTTGTAATTGAGACAAATCCCTACCATGGTTCTTATTTTCTTAATCAAAACCACTACCGAAAGTAGTGCTCCTAGAATAGAATTTTTTTTTTGTTCATTAGAATCTCCTGGTGTTCTTAAACTGCCTAGTATCTGTATTGAAGGAAGTTGTAGAGGACTTGCATATATAAGTCTATTAGATTTAAGTTTTTTAGAATACAACCTCGGAGAGCCCACTTCCATATTTTTTGTTATTAGAGTGTGATCAAATGAAGGGTTATTATAATAATTTTTGTCTTCAAATTTAGACAATTCTTAGAAGTAAGTAGCATCACTATAATGGATATTCAAAGTGTAAAAGTAATGAAGGGTACAAGGTAAAACTCAATTTTATCTTTATTTTTTATAAAATAGTTTTGCTAAAAAATAATGATAGTAATTTTATTAAAACTACAACAGGCTTGTTAAAATTGTCCAAGGTAGGATGCAATGTCATTTGCACTCTCAATAATAAGTATATAGTTGTAGTCAATGAAGCTTGGGGGATAACATGACTGTGCTTTAGATTGCTAGCGTTACTTTATGTATTGAGAGCGGTGCATCCATCAATAGGATAGTGTTTTTTTTGTTTTTTTGTTCAATATATAGAAGCCAAGTTTTGTAGTATAAATATGTTTTGGTTTAGAATATTGAACATAAATCCAAAATCTTTCACATTGCAGACTTAAATATTGAACACTGTATAAATGTTGTATATTGTATCTGTTAATAATTGCACTATTTTTTGTACATTGACTTTAGTTCCCAAAGTCAAATGTATTCATTTATATATGCATGCTTTTGTACATGGTATTGATTTTTGAATAAGTTTGGTTTAAAACTATTTTGTGAATTTTCCTCTTTTTAGTATCTATATCATTTTATGAATTTGTAATGCTAAATTTTTCCATTTAATGTTTGTATATGAATTCAAATAAAGGTGCTTATTTTTTATATATAATGAACATATGGTACATACAAGTAGCACAATAAAATTTAAATGTTAGACATGGTATTTGAAATTAAAAATATATAAAATAAAACTTAGGTAAAGAAAACCTTGTAGTAGTCTACAAATCTATGTACATAGCCCCTATGAATAGGGGACTAAATGCATGTAATCATCAAATACTCTATATAGTGCACTCCTTGAGAAAAAAAACTCAAAGAGTAGACTACATAGTAATTGCTATCACATCTAGCCATATAGACATTAATTCTACCAAGCTATTTATTATATAGTAATGCAAGAAAGGCGTAGTGTAAATTAACCAAATAAATCACAAATGTGTGATTGTCCCAAAAAATTCTAATGACCATATATATAGTGGTAATTATGCAACTTTAATGAATTGGCAACTACTAATTCTTGACTAATTAGTGATCATGTTAGTAAACTCTATACTAATGATAAATAGCTACATATACTGTAAGATCAAATTTATAGTATTTAACATAGTGCCTAATTGCAAAATTAAGACCTATAAAGCAATGGGGAAGGGAGAGTATTTATTAGATATGGTTGGGAACCATAATAAATATGGAGATTCACTACTCTCCTAGAAAGCATCTGAAGTCATGAAATTTTCTCCTAGATTTAGAAACAAAATATAGTAATTAAAAATAAAGAATAATCAGTATAAGATAATAAATATACATATAAAAGAATTCCTCCTATAAATTGGTATTGAGAGGTGGAAGTTGAACCCCCTAAATGCTTAAGGCTCTTTTTGAGCTTCTAGGAATTTGCTCTAAATTGAATAGAAAGTCAACATTTTGATAAGTTGTATCAATTCTTTTTTAATCCTAAACCAAATAAATTCAAACTAGAAATGCTATAGATCACATAAGAAAAGGAAACACTATAATGTTATTTATGGATTGAAAGATTATAATACTTGATTATGAGGGTATTAAAACTTCAAAATGGATTTTGAAGTCTTTTAATCTTCTATTCACATGTCAAATCTAAAAAATTGATTACCAAATAAATATGAAGTTAAAGGGCCTAAAATGTAAAACTCCAATCAATTTAAAGCTTCTCAAAATACACTTTACAAATTTTTTTAAATGAAATTCTAATGTGATTTTTTCTCTGAGATATAGTGTATTTGAGACTCATTTCTAAGAGCCTTCAAGACCATGGAAAATCAAGATTGCTAGGAATACCTTTGCACAAAATCTTGAATAGAAAAATCATAATCAATCATTTTCAAAATCAAAATTTTGATGTTAAAACTAAATTTAAAATAAAATTCAACAAAAACTATTGAAAACAGTGACTTCATTAAGTTTTATTTAACTTCAAAGTATTGTCAACACCAAAATTTGGTGCCTCTAGCATTCAGGGTTTAAAAAATAGGAAGAAAGAAGAAATATATTGAAAACAGAACAGAAATGCAAACTCCCCTCAAGACGTCACTCTACAAAGGAATTCGTCATAACCGTTATACCGCAGGAGGGGAGGATGACAAGAGGCCGGAGGGAGAAGGGGCAGGAGGTCAGAAGGGGAACGGGGAGGGAGGTCGAAGTGGGGGGATGGACAGGAGATTGACCCCTCCGTCCGTCTACCTGAAGATGGGGCAATAGAGGGGTCAGTGGCCAGGAAAAGGGGGTAGTAGAGGGGGGAGGTATTCTAGGGAGGTAGAAGTGGGGGGGAGGAAAAAGGGGGGAGAAGGGGGAAGAAAAGGGAGGAGAAGGGGGGAGGAAAAGGAGGACAGAAGGATGACACGAACGAAAGAGATTGGTGCCATCAGTTCTCTGCCACCGCACTGAATCTATTACTGAAACTGAAACCCTTATTAGGCAGAGGCAGAGGAGCAATTGATCGTTTTGCAATGGTCCTACTGTCGGGTAACTCCCTAGCGATTTCAACACCGACGATCAGTCCGATGGGGTGATGAATTTCCAGACACAGTGATCGATTTCCATGCCGGAGCTGGCACTCTGGATTGCATGACATTTCCATGATGAGTGAGCCTTGTGGAATCAAGTCGCAAATTAGAAGCTCCGATTTACGTGCTTCACGAGAACATTCGATTTCATTCTGGTTGACGAGCACATGTTGCCGCCTCCCGTCCGACCACGAATTCAATCTCTAAACCGAATTTTCCTCTTCTGGGTCTTGTGCCTATTTCTCCCTGTTCCGAACCCTAACTCTCACGAGAATTTGGCATGTGCCGATCTTTGAACCAAGTTCGATCTTGGGACCCAAGTCGCTGGCGCGATGATCGCCACCATGATGCTCCCTTCCGAGCGCATTCTCCAAAACTCGGGGTTGCTGCGCTCTCGCACACCAGACAGGTTCCTTCACCATGACCAGCCCCTGCCGTCGCACGACTGGTTCAACTCTCACGTCGCATTGCCCACTGTCGACTTGCACTCCGCTCGGCCGGAAGAGCAGCTGACTGCGGCTTGCCGGGACTGGGGATTCTTCCAAATCCGCAACCATGGCGTACCACGGGCGTTTCTCGACCGTCTGCGAGCGCACTCTCACGCGTTCTTCGAGCTCCCATTGCAACAGAAGGAACGAGCAGCCGCATGCCGTGCCAATAACTTCTATGGCTACGGCGTCGCCAAGGCTCGCACGTACTTCCCCGACGACTGGATGGAGGCCTTCGACATGGAATGGACGCCCGTGTCGCGCGTAAGGCAGCACTTGGAGCAACTCGCACTCTCGCAAGCTCAACTCCACGATTTCTGGTGAGGCACAATGCGGCTCAGAAACCATGAATTGCATCGTTCGATTGGCTTGTCATGATTTTGGGGTTAGATTTAGGTTGCTTTGTACTTTAGGGTTGTGAGATTGATCCTCAAAGGCGATTGTCTGGGATTCGAATGAAGCCTTATTGAATTTAGGTTCAAGGCAACAGACGATTTCTGGTGTGGAACAATTGCAGTAGCGAGCTTGAATTACATTGTTCTAATGCCTTGCCACGAGTCTAGGCTTGTTTAAGGATCCTCTTGCACTTCTGTGCTGTGAGATTGTATAAAAATTGGGCTTGTGTGTGAATTTTGATTAAAAGTGGCGTGGTGGAGGAGTACGCCTCGAAGACGGAGAAGCTGGCCGTGGAACTCACGGAGCTTGTGGCATTAGGCCTTGGCCTCGAAGAGTCGACATTTTCTCGCCACTGCGAAGAATCCAGCACTTCCACCGTGCGCATGAACTACTACCCTCCATGCCCGCAACCCTCGCACACGTTCGGAATCTCGCCTCATTCAGATTTCAATATCTTCACCATCCTGCTGCACGACACCGTCCCCGGGCTGCAGGTGCTGAAGGACGGCGAGTGGATCACTGTAGAGCCCGACCCAGACACCTTGATTGTCAATGTCGGCGACACTTTCCAGGTGAATCCATGTCCAAAAACGAACCCTAATTCCTGTGTCTGAATTCAACTGAGGTCGATCTGGCTGGAGAATTTGCATCAAGTACAAGGTTGAGGTAGAGGACACTAATTCGTCATTCTGAGTATATAATATATGTAGGTGTGATTTTGGAAGACCAGTTTAGAGCTCTGGAGAGGTGACTTTGGACCAGGAGCTAATCTGTTGCGCCAGCCTGATGATTTCTTATGCAAGCATTCAATGTCTGTAGGAAGCTGTAGACCAGTATTGAATGGATAGTAGACAACCCTATTTTCCATTCGAAAAATTCAGCCTAGTCCTTCTTACACCACCTGCTAATAGGTATTTCTAAGTGATTGAATATTCAGCCAAGTCATGGTTACACCACTAATTCGAAGGTCAACCAAGTGGTATGAATAGATGAGTTGCTGTTGTTAAAGAGGGTAATATAGGAGACAGGTTCTGGTACCTAACGGTAATTACATCCTAACCTTATTGGTTGCTGTGGATGCTGGTAGGCGTGGTGTAATGGCAGGATCAGGAGCGTGATGCACAGGGCGCTGGTGAACACGACCGAACCCAGATTAACAGTGGTGCACTTCTTCGGTCCCCATCCTGACACCATGATCGTCCCTCCCCCGGTGTTGGTCGACGATGAGCATCCCTTGGTGTATAGAGCTTTCGCATACAAGGAGATGGTGGAGCAGATCATGCACATTCGAGGTAAAAAAGAGTTTCAGAGTCCCCTCAACTCTTTTCTTATCTAGCCGAATTCCATCAACTCTCCAGGAGTGATACTTCGTGAGATATTCAGATTAGGCTTTCTCTATCATGTGACCAACAAAGTGTACAAACTCTTTGTACCAATGATCAATGTATCCTTGTGCGTGTACAGACAGTGCGATTCTTCTTCGTAGTGTGAAACTCCATTAGTATAGTTTCTGTCTGACAGCCATTGCTGTCTCGTTTAAGGTCTGGCATGACAGATATATTGTTGAGGAGCTTCCTTGACCAAACTGCATATTGCCTGGACCAAAAAGTGAGCTTTTCGGGTGAAAGCATATGATTTCAGCCAATGTGTCATAATAATTCCATGGAGTTCATTATGAAGATACCAATTTTCGGGTCCACTCGAATAAGATCTGAACTTTATAGTCCATAGTGATCTCGTGTCTGAATGAGTGTGCATTGACTAGGTATGAGATGGACACCCTAAGGTAGAAGAGCATGTATAACAGGCTAGCCAAAAGCAACACCCTCAACTCTGATCAATTCTGATCTGCTCAGATTTTATACGAGGATCTTGACTCAATACACATGGAATTCTCTTTGACAATCATGCACTTCAAGTGAAGATCAAATCATTTTCATCCAATAAGTAATACCACATGAATTGTACAACCAAAGTTGGAGGTGTTGCATTTATCCAGTCTGTAATATCTGGGCACTTATACTTGAGATTAGGACGTTTCCCCCACAGGTAGCACCAAAGATTGTTGATCATTCAGTTTGAGGGACGGGATTATAATTTTTTATTAACAGGGTGTCAGCTTCTGCATTTCCCTTAGCAAGCCTGCGAGCAAGCACCCTGCAACAAGCATCGCCGTTTTATTAGAACTACATCGAAGAGGTACAACATAAGTATTCAACACTTGCATGCATTATACCAATGCAAGGTTTTGAAGATGATTTGGCAGTCTCAATGGTTGGAAAGAGTGTTAGAAACTTAATAAGCTTACCCATACGCTAATGCTAGCCCTTCTGAATTGCACTCACTTAACCCTTAAAGGTCCAAACTGCATTTTTTGGTGACATAGTGATTTTGGGCAGCTCACTACAAATGGAGTTTTTAGTTTTTTTTGCTGAAATTTTCACACAATATGTACCCAAGGAGTAGCTTTAAGACCCAACAATTTTCATAACTTTTGACTACATGATTCAAAAGTTATTGTATGATATGTAATTTTCAATGCTCGGTGGGTAGCCCAAAAATTTCTTAAAAAATCACTTTTTTCAAAAATAAAAATTCGAAATTGATTTTCTAGATTAATATATATGTGAAAAGTTTTTAATCATTCTATTTTGATTTACGAGATGAAAGTTATGAGGTGTTCTAGTTTGTGGGTAGTCATAGATTCCCTACTCAAAAATAAACTTTGGAGTCCTTTATTTAACTCAATTTTTAATATTTTTTGAAAAAAATTAAAAGATATGATGTAGATTGTTCATTACTACATTACCACTATTGGGATTGTAATTTTTCAATTCCATAATTAAATTCTTAACAATTTAGTATTTCAAATCACTTTGTACTTCTTTCTATTTACTATTTTTTTCCTATATGTTGTGCAATTCCAAATGATTTAAAAAAATTTAAGCATGTAGCCAACTTAACTTGAAGAATAAATTCAAAGAGTAACTATCATTTTGGACATTTTTTCATGAAAATGTGACCTTGTGAAGTACAACTGCCTATATTTTCACAAGGTCAAAAAAATGTTTTTTGTCACTTCAAACGTTAATATCTTGCAATCTACACGGTGGAAAATTCTGAACTTTTTCCACATCTTTTCAAAATAGTTTACTACAAGATCCTACAATTACATGTGTCCAAAAAAAATTTCATGTAAAATTTGATGCTTGTATCAGAAATGGCAGTTTTAGAGCATTTTTGGTGAAAACATAGTCTCCAACCTTTAGGGGTTAATGAAGATTTAGAATTTGATTCCTAAGATATCAAGTATTGTCGTATTGAGATTCAGGTACTCAAACTTATCTTCATTTGAAAGTAGAAAGACTTTGGTCGATCAACAACACAAACACTTCATACTACAAAACAGGTCAATGTTGTGTGCTGCACATGTGCTATGATGACTCCAAACTTATACTGAGTACAGAAATGATCTTTTATCTCTTATACTATACCTGGCTATCAAGATTGGCATTTCATGTTGACTAATTAACCCCTAAAGTTCCAAGGACTTTTTTCATCAAAAACCATTCAAAATTATCACTTTTATTATAAAGAGCAAAAAAGTTTTAAAATTTCTTTTTTCCATATTTAGTCGTAGGATCTTGCACAAGACTACTATAAGAATTTGCAGAAGAAATTTCAAAAACTTTGATTTCATAAATTGTAAGATATTTGCATTTAAATTAAAGTAAACAATTATTTCTTCACCTTGCTCAATATGATTTTTTGGCTTTGAATCTTCTTAACTTAAAAATTTTTGCACTACTGATTTTGATTTTCTGATTCTTTATATTGAAAAATTGAGTTTAGAGTTGGGAGAAAAAAAAATTTTAACCACACATTTGATTTTCATTCTTTAGAAAATTGCTAAGAAGAAATATATATGAAATTGAACAAAAATACTAAAATATTGATAGCTCTTAGATGGAATTGGAACACAATAATCCCCACGAAAGGATTGTTTTAGAAAGCAAGCTTAATCATATTTAACAAATTTTTGTAAGAAATTGTAAAAATTGAATTAAAAGATGAATTCTATAAGTTATTTTTAAGAAGATGCTTAGATTGCCCAAAAAACAAGATTGTTCAAAATTTCTCATCACTAGTCCAAATAGAATGAATCAAAGCTTCACATATAGACAAAAAAATAAAATCTTTGAGAAAAAAATTTAAAAGTTTTGTAATTTTTTTTGAACTTTCCTTTAAATTGCTTTTTGGACTTAGGATGGCATAACTTTTGCTACTGAGCACCAATAAAAATAAAAATAATATTCCCAAAGAACTAATGTGATTTCTTTCTTTTTAAATTTTCAAAAAATCATGTCAAAAATTAAAGTCACATAAGCCTACTTAAAATTCTCAAAGTAGCAACTTTTGAACAATGAATTTGACTATAAAAAAGACTTGTGTAACCCCTCTTTCTCACAATATGTCAATAAAGTCAATCCTTTGTATCATCAAACAAAAATATCTTGGTATTCGATGGTGCATATGATACATTATTTAATAAAAATTAAATTGTTTAATTTTTGACATTAGGTGACTGGAATTTCACCTTGTGGTCAATTTCTTAATGTTTAGGCACTTGTGACATTTTATTTTTTCTAATCACGTTCAAGAATAATTTCCAAAAAGTTAAAATTTTTGGTTTTTTATTTAATACCTAAAGTTCCATGACTATGCTTGCATTGATGATGATCAAAACCTGCCATTTTTAGTACAAATATCAAATTTTTGAAATTTTTTTCCAATACAACTAATTGTAGGATCTTGTAGAATGTTGACTTGAGAATGTGAGGTAAGAATTTCAGAAATTTCCACCGCATGGATTGCAAGATATAAGCATTCAATTTCATTGAAATCATTTTCTTGGCCTTGCAAAAAATAGGGTAGTTGCACTTCACAAGCTCACTTTTCTACAAAAAAATGTCCAAAATGGTGGTGCTTCTTTAGATTATTTTTCCTAGACAAGTTGGCCACATGCTTAAAATATTTCAAATTATTTGGAATTGTTCAACATATAGCCAAATTATTTTTTTCTTGTGCAATTTGGCACCAAAAAGCCAAATGAAAGTCCTGGATAGGAGGTTATGACACATGCAATCTTTTGTTAGTATATTGCATGACACGAGTTTCTCAACACTTTGGCCTTGCAAAGTTAATAGCTAGAGAAAGTTTTAAAGCCTGGATGCAAATATTAGAATCTTGTCTGATTGACCTGTTACTGGTGGTGGTATCATTTGCCTTGTGAGAGGTGCACCAAAGAACCTTGAATATGTTTTTCTTTTTCAATTTGTTTGTCTTCATTGACTCCACAAGTCCATTGTTTCCATATGAAGCTTTTTATGGAGATACCATCATAAACTACAATTGAGAACTTGAGATTTGTGTATGATTTTGATTATTTGTAACCTACAAAATCTTTGGTTGTCTTTTATTGATTCATAGAAATCAATTTTTCTTATGTTGAATGAATATCATATTACTTGAAATTATGACAAAAGTACTTGTATTTTAGTACTCTCTTAGACAAAAATGGGCCATATTGCAACATTCATTGCCCCTAGAAAAAAATGGTAGAATATTTTTTTAATCTTATTGATTGCTAGATGTTGTGGTTGAATGAGGGCTTAGCTAGGTGTTGTAAGACCATCTTGTCATTTCATGCCTTTTTTTGTTTCATTGATCGACACAAATTTGTCTCGACTTGTCTACCATCATGTAGTGTCAGTTTAAAAAACACTTATCTTCATCACTTTGGAAATTCATAGTTTATTCATATGATGTCTAAAAAATGCATTTCAAGAAAATCTAAAATCTCCTTTGACTACCAATAAGACCCTACAAATTTTTTTCAATATTTGGTAATAAAGCCATATTCTATTGCATTTATTTAGTCTTAGGTGTACTTACCTTGTTGGATAATCTCTAAAAAAGATAGGATTGCTTGACGCAAACTCTTAGCAAAAAATTGACATAGTGAAAAAGATGTCTTTCTTAACATCCCTCCAAGTACTGCTTGCTAACGTACAAGACCCCACTCTAATGGACAACTAGCAGCCAACCTACAATCATATTTATTGAATGAATTGAGGTTGGCAATCATTCATAAGCAAAACCAAAATATAGTTAGCAAAACATGTAAGATCAATTCTTGAGAGTCTAAAAAATTTAGTCATATTAGTATTAAAATCTAAAGAATGAACATAGATATAAAAAAAATCTTAAATGATAAAGAGATATGATAATATAGCAATTGAAAGAAATGACTAGTTACACATAATTTTCCTCAAAATGCCTTAATTATAGGAAACAATTTGAGTACAAAATAACAAAATTAATAAGAGATTTTTTTGTCAAGGGTTTAATTTAAGCATTTATTGCTCAAATTTTCACTAACTAGATTGTATAGATTTCCTACTTAAATGACAACATTGCTAGTTTCATTGATATTCATTTGTACTCCCTCATGGCCTTAGCACACCTTGCTCTATCTATCTAAGGTAGGAGGCTCTTAAGACATCTTTATAAGTACACATCAATTTTTATGGAAGAATCAACTACTTGTAATATTGTTTTAATGTTTTTCCTATGAAGAGAAATTAGAGCATCTTTGGCAATACTTTTATTTTGAAGCTCTAGAAAGTACATATTGGAAACGATGAATAGAAATAAATGTTGCAACTAAATAAATACACAATTTTCATTCATCTATTTTCCTAAATCATCTTTGATGGACTCTTCACCTTTAGGTATATATATTAGTTCATTTGAGAATGGGAATACTTTACAAATATTTAGTTTAGCAAAACATGTTGGGATTTATAGAAATTTTATACTATCCCACATTGATGAAGATTTCAAAGAAATGAGTAAGACTAATAAGCTAGTCATTAGAAACAAGTAGCAAAATCAAAATTTTGCATGCACAACTTTAATCATTGTTCAAAATCAATATTAGGAAACAAATATATCATACAAAACTTTCTCATCACTGCATGTATATTATATTCTAAAATTTTGTAGCTTTTGTCATTAAATTATCCAATTTATCATAGTTTAAATTTCATGTGAACACCATATGCACTTGTAATAGACATTTGGCCAAATTCCCAATTTAGTGATTTATGCTAGCTAAGACAATGCAAAAATGCTCCAAATCTTTGACCTAACAAATAAATTTTTTGAACCAAGGCCCTTTGCATTGCAAGGTCTATATTTGGAAGATGTCATCCATTAAAATCTGATTTACAATTTGCAATAAACATAATTTATCTAGATTTAAGACCATATCATTTATTGGAAAAATTGAACATTTTGTAAAATGAACTTTTAATAGTTGAAATGAAGCATTCAAGAAAAGATTAGTGCATTATTACACTACCTTAGTGTACTCAAAAATTCAAAAAAAATCCTCCAAAAGAAGGTTAATGTTTTCTAGTTATAAATTTTTTCAATAGACAAGTATGTCAAAATAAAACTCACTAGATATATTATTTCTGTTTTTGGATGAATGAAAATTTCTATACTAATCATTTAAACTTGGTTGATCATTTTTCTTTATTAAATCTTATTTTGATGATTTGAACTTTTGGATGTGGTTTTGAGTGAAAAACTTGAAGTGGGCTTCATAATGAAATTTTAAATATAGAATTGGCAATGACCTTTTTTCATACTCAAAGTTTTATCATTGTTTGGTCAAAGTATTATAAAATGAGAGGTTTCAAACTTTTATACCTTCAAGATAATTTATTTGGCAAACTAAAATTTCAACCGTCAATTTTTTCGAAAGTCATTCATCATGAACTTTTAGTCCTCAACATCCATTCCGAATTAAGGTTCCATTTCTTCACACTTGGAATATGGTACAAATTTAGAGTGGTCAAAAGCTTGATTTGGACCCAATTTTCTAGGTCCCATCATGCTAGGATCAACCGGTTTCCAAATGACATGTTTTCCTGAAAATATGTGATACCCAGTTTGCATACAATAACATGAGCCTTTTACCGGTGGAGGAATATTAATTGGGTAGCAACCACAACAACCTCTCAATTGTTTCCGAGGCGGTGGTCCATCTTCTTCTTCAGTTGGTCCTAATGGATTGATGTACCTCCCAAAAGGCACCCTAAATTCAACTCCACAAGGAAGTTCACCGCACTCCGAAATAATGACGTTGAGTTTGGGTTTACCATTGAAGGTGCCACATGCTTCAATGGCTTTCAAAACAATGAAGCCTTCGAGAACTTGACCGAAGACAACATGCAATCCATCAAGCCACGGACATGGGACCATAGTAATGAAAAATTGGGAATTGTTGGTGTGGGGTTCATGAAAATTTGCCATTGATAAAGCACCAGCCCCGCTATGCTTTCGCAAAATGTTTTCATCAGGGAGCCGAACTCCAAATATGGACTCGCCCCCTTTTCCATTTCCTTAGGTGAAGTCCCCACCTTGACACATGAACCTTGGGATGATGCGATGGAACATTGAATGGCGGAACCATAAGTTCCGTCCAAGTTTACCTACTCCTCTCTCACCTGTGCACAAACACCTGCAATCTAAACATTAGAGCATTGGTTGCAGGGCTTTTTTTTTGGACCAATGTCCCCCTTTTTGGCCTCAATCCAGAGGGCAGTTTTTGGAGGGATGAAATCAAAGAGGTCAGGTTTCTGATAGTCTTGCAAAATTTTGTCAAAAATAGAAAACCCAGATTGGTTGTTGTATTTTCAAAATATTATTTTGGAACACAATAACAATTCAAAAAATTGAAAAAAAACAAAAACAAGTGAGGATTCCAATCGATAAACATCCATTATCCAATAAATTATTTCAATATTTTTGTTATTTATTTTGCAAAGACATCTTTAGTAATGTATGTAATATATGGGGGAGAATGAAACCAAGTCCGTCCATCAAACCATATGGGATATCTTCATACCTGAAATTCTCTGCAGTGACTGGAACCGTGTCTGCAAAAAGCTCCATCACAATGCGGCCTTTGTATTTTTTCTCAATCTCAATATCAAAGTACACTCTAGGGTTCAGTGGGTTCACCATGAGGACCTGAAATACAAAAATTGAGATGATTGAGATAAGATTTGCTTCCACGAGTGCAAACAAAGTTTGTTCTCTCACTCTCTAACTTACATCAAATTGATGTTTTTACTACAATTAATAAAATATTACTCTACCAATCAATGACAACTTTGAATCCACCCAACTTGACTAGCCTTGATCATTGGAGAGACCAAAACCGATCAAACTAGGTGGAACTTTTAGGCGGAATAAGATGTGGTCAAATAATGTTAATTTGTTTTGTTTAGGGTTCTAAAATTTGCTACATTTGGCATTACATAGAACATCAAAAAATAGGATTGGTAATCATTGGACATTTTTGATTCATGTTGTCCACACAAAAAAGTGTTGCCGAAAGTCATGGAATTCTACCAACTTAACAAAATCAACATTTATTTTTTTCTTTAACTTTAACATATTAAATTACCCAAACATTTGAAAAATTAAAGATTCCTAAGTGCGTAACTTGAACTATGAAAATGGTTGTTGAATTTGCTTCAATTCAGAACCTTCAAAGTGCTCCAATCAATGGGCTAGATTTCAATAAAATAAGCTTTCTTATATTCATATGTAACTAAACTTGAAGGGATGAATTCATGCCCAAAATCCTATTTATGCCATTGTCAAGTCACTTGCAAAAAAAATTCCTATAGAAAACACTTGCTATTTGAGATAGCAGAACAATCCATAACAATCCATAACATCAATTCACATTGATCATAGTGCCAAAATTATTCTTTTTTTTATCCATGCTTGGAAAAATGAAATCTTATTCATGTTCATCTAATAGCAAGTACCATTAATATATTTACTATAAAACCACATCATAAAGGTTCCAATAAGATCATCTTAATTTACATCTAATTGCACATAGTCACTAAGACCATTTCAAAGAGGATTGTTCACTCTTAACAACTTTTGGGTGGATTAATTGAGGTAAATTTTAAGTGTATGGGGTTTATGAATTGCTATAAAATTCTAGCTTTATTATCAAATAGTTGTTGGCATAGTGATAAATAGAAGATTTAGGTTTGGCTAAAATATTTACCTACAACTATAGTGATAGTAATTAATCATGAATTGGAAGCATTGTTATACCATAAATCTTCTTACGATTATGATCCTCATTTAGAAAACAAATTTATATGTGAAGTTGGATCTTAGATTTGTATGTGAAATTTTAGAATTGCAAATTTTTAGACTTTCATTTTTTCTTCCAAGAGGCCTCAGATCGAAGATGAAATTTTCCCTAGGTGTCACTGACTTAGCTTCATTACATTCTTTACGAAGTTGTAAGAACTCACCCTACTCAACTATAAATGACAACCAAGAAAAAGACTCATAAGCCCAATATTCAAGTATGTAGATAAAGCAATGATTGAACTTTGTTTCTCTTCTTCATTTAATTTCTAGTATTGTCTACCTGAGATGGACTTAAAGGTTGTTCACAAAAAGAATCTTTTTTCCAAGGATATTGAAGCAACTTTAAAAAAATGTTGCATTGGTAGTATGAATTATGATTAAAGTATTTGTATTGTCAAGAAGTTGAATATTTATTATAGAGACTTTGACCTCTAGCTTGCATTGAAGCAACATATGGAATTAGTGTTGACTTTATGGTGTTTTCAAATAAATTCACGAAATACTTAACCTAGTATCCTTCTAAGTCAAGAAGGGACATAATCTTACTTCTCATGCCATATATACTAATTCAAATCTGAAATCATTCATGTTCCAATTCTCTATTTTAAATGTTATGATTGACTCTTCATGGCCAAAGGTCATTGTAGATTGTGGTGGATACTAGTAAGTTGTGGTCAAAGTTGAAATCAATTCAAATTATGTTTTCAAATTCAATTCAACATTATTGATTTTAAATGCATAGTTAGTAAATCCATCATTTATTAAATTAGTGGAGTTTACTCATCATTACATATGAGAGATATTTGCTTATTGTGATAAGGTTTTCAAGTTATGGTAATTTCAATAGTCTTCATTCTATGAAGAGTGTTAGTAAACATTCTTGAAATGGAAGAAACAAAAGAACCCCAAGGGTTCAAACAAAGGAAAACATATTAGTTAAACTTTGTATGAGAAAATACCACACATGAAAGAAAGATACATTTGACAATTGATCAAAGAAATTTACTATTTTAACCACATCAATAGAAAAGGCTAAAGCTACCACTAAAAAGGTTCAAAGACCTTAAAGGATTACATTTCAAAAATCCCCATTAATTCAAAAACATATGTTAATGTTTCATTATGAGAGTTAGGCAAAAAAATAAAAGTTTACAAGGAATAAGGTAGCATCTTTTCCATATACCTTTCATCTTCAAATAGCCATCTACATTCATGAAAAAACAACACAAGTTTTCAACCAATGAAAATTGAAGAGTTCTTTTGAGGCAACCAATGGAAGTTGAAGCATTTCATATTTCAACGGTATTTCTTTATAGGGAATCTAGTAGCATATGTATTATACGTGACTCATGCTTTCAACTTTGAAGACTCACGTATCAAAAAAATTCTTAATGATGTGGGTTGGATTTCTCTTTAGGTCAATAATAACCTCATTTAAGAAAAAATTGACCAAATGAGATCGAGGGACCAGAAAAAGTGACACTTTTGCGATCTCACACTAGTGAGTGCCGTGGGAACGTCACATCAAGCCCTGTCATAGCATCAGCGTCCAGATTCTTAATACACGCAAGAATTCCAGGTTCGCACCTAGCGCACAAGAACTGATAATAGGCTCATGTATGGAGCGAAAGAGAAAAATCAAGTAACTAAGCTTACCTCTATCGGAAAAAGAAATAAAATTTGGATTGGGAAGCAACAAACTATCTGCTAAACAATCAACTCACTTTGTACCACAGTAACACGGGCACACACGATTCAGCAGAACTCAAAAAATTTCAGTTCTGATATGAGAAAATACCATCAAAAGCAGGGTTTTCACTGCTTGCAGCTACCTGAGATCAGAACTGTACGAGAACTAAAAACATTAGCAGATGAAGAAAAAAAATTAAGGAGTTCAGAATATACAGTATCCAAATCTCCAGAATATTATTTGGAGGAATCAATGCCACAACAAACAATCCAATGGCTCAGTTCTACGAAATGGTACCCCTACTATACAGAGAAACAGTATTAACAGTGGCGAGGTTCTCTTTTGGCCCAGCCAACATAGAGTACTTCAAGGAACAAGTTAAAAACTTGATGAAAAGCTGATTTAAGTCTCAGAGAAGAAGGCTATGTAAAGTAGACCAACTGATGGCCTCACATTTTGCGCAAGTTGTCAAGACGAGCTTGTAGATCGCTATCGATCCCTCCATCATCAGCTGGCGGACCACCTGCTCCCTGAGGTTGAGCAATTTTCGATGGTGTAGCTTGAGCAGGAACTGCTGTTGCATGAGCTGGAGCACTCATCAACTGGAAGTCCAACCACCATGCAAGCAAACATGAGACACTTGAAACATTGACTGCTCAAAGAGACAAACTATATTGCTGTGACTGTATCGATTATATTAAACAACGAAATAATGCACAACTCAAAAGGAAAAGAAAACCTACGCAGGTGCTAGTCATACATGCAGCACAGAGTTTATAAGCTAACGCATATTCACTACTATATACCAATGCAAGCTAGACCACAAGCACCTCGCAAGTACATTACTGAGAAAACAGGCATTACATATGTTAACATAAGATGAGAGATCGGTACTTGAGTGGAAACCAGGTTGAATTCAAGTTAACCATTAAATGCCCAAATAGTCATAAGTGATTGCTTCGATAAATTTAGGAGTTGAAATAAATCACTCAGGACAGATTGTACGTTGGGAGGGCCGGGGTGCATTAACAGAAAGAAAATATCATGCCCTACAATTTTTAATTTTTAACAAAAGAAACCTATTTTGAGAGTTACTTATTAGCTTCCAAAGCGAACTTTTGAATTTTGTAGTTCGGGCACTTGGGGGTCAATAGTCCGTCAGCCCCCTCGTGAGTTGATCAACTACTTTCATGAACCTCACTGGGCTTTCCATCCACACACCGACAAAGATGGACACAATGGGAAACTCCTGTTCAAACTTGACAAGAATTAGGGTTAGACTAAAAAAAGCGTGTCATCCATGACCTTGGTCGAACTAATGCCGACAAGCAGACGAGGAAGTTATAGGAGAGCTGAATTTACCTGAGAATCAAGGTCAATACCAATTTCATCAAGCACTTGGCTCACAAGCTCATCGGTTTCCTCTTCCTCTTCATCTCCTTCCAAAGCGTCATCAATGGCATCACCCATAACTTCAGTTGTCATTTCCATCTTCTCATTTTGTTTTTCAAACTCCATCATAATCTTTTGCAGTGCTGGTAAATTGAGCTGCCTGTTCATTTGACCCATCGCCTTGGTGACGCCCTTCATTGCTTCCGCCATAGCCTGAGTTGACTTCAATGTCTGCCGCATCAAGATAACGATTAACCATGAGTATGAGATTGTACCAGGCTGAAAAACCTAATGGTATCCTCCGTTTTCCTACTTTTTTGAATCACCACTCACCTGAATGCGCAAGGAGATGCCTTGAAGCTGTGATTTAAGACCATAAAACTTGGTGATTTGATGTCTAGTTCGAATCAAATCCTTCGCCATCACCTTCACTGCGCCCTATAAAGATCATGCCAAAATTGAAAGAGTTAACCTATGCAAACAGTCGATTTAAGCTAGTTGCAAAAAATCGAGAAAGCGTAAAGTCTAGAGAATAAAATCCAAAATAATATCAGCCGTCCTGCCGTTGTGACCTGAATGCTCATAACTGGTTTTCATCAACACGTAACAATGTAAGTAGTTGGCAAGAACACATCAGCACATCCAATTTTGGTGATCCACATCCGTAAAACCCACCATCTGGCCTTGCTTGGCCGTCTTCTTGATCTCCATGATCAACTTCTTCTCTTGATTCTGTAGATTTTGTCTCTCCCGCTCTATCTCCCGAATAGACTTATCAAGTGCGCGTTTGTTTTCCCGCAGAAGCTCTGTCATGCAAAACAACGGACGATATGTTAGGGATTACTCAATAGTTAGGGACCTGATCCCTTCTGACCGCTGTTACCAACAGCAACAAATCTATTCCTACACTTGGTAGGCCTTCCATAACAAGTTCGGTGCAAGTATGACATCGCTAGATGTCCATTAACATTGAATGGAAGAGGGACTTTCTATGTCCCTTCAATAGTGGTCTACAAGACCCCACTTTCAACGATTGCATAAGAAATTGATATAAATTTGCTCTAAGGAGAACTTGGCTCTAGTAGTACCCAAAACGATCTCTCCAGTGAGCTCCATTGTGATCTCCCAATGAAAGCACACCCCTACATATTGGTTGAAATGCTCACAGTGACGAACATAGCATCCTCTACCTTACAAACCGAGAATCACAATCCAGTCGCAAACTAGGGTTACAGAACTACAGAATCAAAACATCACGGACAGAACGATTCGTAGCAATCACATACCTGCGGGAGTTTTCCTCTTCCCAAATAAATTGAAACTCATTGTGAACAACTATGCTGCTCAAACCAAACCCGTGGAAGATGATAAAATCCGGCAGAACTCTAGCCCGTTTCTGCAAAAAATGAGAAAACAAAGGATTTAATCGACAACTGAAACCAATCCTTGAGTCAAAGTGACCCCAAATCAAACCCTAGTTGCTCGATCTTCACCCAAATGCGAGCTACCATGAATCTAATTGAAACCCAAACCCATCTCAATTGAAGTCCAGAACCACCAAATCACATGATTCTGAGTTACGAGCAACCTCAAAACTGAAATCGTACGCGTCTGAGCTCCATGGAATTGAGCCGCGCAATCGCAAAAAAGTACAGAAATGAAATGACAAGTGCAAAATTGGCTGTACCAAGAGATTCCTACGCAGAACAACTTTCCCGCTGCAATCGGAGGTTGTGGAAAGGATCAATTCTTGCACATGCCTGCGACACGGGGTCTGGCGATGATCTCCAACGCGCTGCGAGCTCACACTTGCACAGCACACGCTACGAAAACTGTGCAACAGTTCTCCTTCCTCTTCCTCTCCCCTTGCTCACGTGGACCGCCGACCGCGTCAGTTCAGAGACACGAACATTCCACGTAGGTTCTGGGTGCCACGTCGAATCGGAAAATGACGAACCGACTGCCGGTTTTTCCAATGAAGAACTATAAAGTCTAACAGTAACCCTTACCCCCTAAATGCCCAAGACTTTTTTGAGCTTCTAGGAATTTGCTCTAAATTGAACAAAAAGCTTGGATAAGAAAACACAATACTATCACTTACACATTGAAAGATTATAGTGTTTGATTGTGAGGGGTTAAACTTGCAAAAGTGATGTAAAGTCTTTAAATCTTCTTTTCACAAGTCAAATTAAAAAAATTGGTCACCAAAAAAATATGAAGTTAATAGAAATTATATATATATATATATATATATATATATATATATATATATATATAAGTAAATTTAGGGCTTTTAAAATCTCTTCTACAATTTTTTAAAATGAATTTTTAATGTGAATTTTTCTCCAAGATTTAGTGTATTTGAGGGTCATTTCCAAGAGCTCTAAACACTATGGAAAGTTAAGATTGCAATGAACACCTTTACACAAAATCTTGAATAGAAAAATTATAATCAATCTTTTTCAAAATCGGATTTATGATGCTGAAAGTAGACCTCAAAAAGAATTTGTCAAAAAAACAAATATATATATATATATATATATATTAGAGTGTATATCTTTCTTAAATTACAAATGTAGAAGTATGTCTAGTATTTGACCAAGCTAAAATTGCATTAACTTTAGTTTAAAACTAGATTTGCAAAAATGAAGATTGGTCATAGATTTAAAAAATACAAAAATTTCAAAAAATTATTGTGTTAAGAGAACCTCATATGAATTCCATTTCAACAAATTATACTCATAAAATTACAATATTTTGATTGCAATAGAATTTGGGAGGAATTTTGAAATTATCCTTTTAAAATTTATAAAAAAATATTGGTGATAGCATTGGTGAATCTAACCATATGAATGAAATCTAAAACTCAAAATTTACATCTTTTATTTGTAAATCAATTCCAAAATAATCTTCCCAATAGTACTTTACGGTGATTTTTTTCAAATCATCAATTCTAAAGAATACTCTATACATTTAGGGATTAAGACAATATTAGGGACAACTAAATAGTTGCCAGTATGTCATAAAAGGTAACTAAGCTAAAACATATTGCCAATGCAAATTGCCTTTAATTAACCCATAAAGTTCTTTGACTATGTTTTAACCAAAAACACTCTAAAACTACCATTTTTAAGACAAGTACCAAAATTATTTTAAAAAAAACATTTTTTGACACATCTAATTACAGGATCTCAGAGTATGCTAATTTGAAAAGATGAAAGAAAAATTCAAAATTTTCACCTTGTAGATTGCAAAATATTAGCGTTTCAATTGACAAAAAGCTTTTTTTTTGGCCTTGCAAAAATACAAACAAGCTGCACTTCACAAGGTCACATTTGTATGAAAAAATGTCCAAAATGGTCGCAACTCTTTGGATTCATTCTTCAAGGCAACTTGCCTACATGCTTAAAAATTTTCAAATCATTTGGAATTGTACAACATATAGGAAAAAAATAGTAAGTAGAAAGAAGTAGAGAATGAATCAAAAT
The DNA here is from genome assembly GCA_963969395.1 of Pseudoscleropodium purum. Classification (NCBI taxonomy): domain Eukaryota; kingdom Viridiplantae; phylum Streptophyta; class Bryopsida; order Hypnales; family Brachytheciaceae; genus Pseudoscleropodium; species Pseudoscleropodium purum. The sequence goes on from OZ017798.1 coordinate 14,954,259, forward strand.
ACTCAATTGTTAAAATTTTAGTTATATAATTAGAAAATGCCAATCCCAATGGTTGCAATGTTGTAACAAACAATTTACATCCCATTAGAAACATTTTGGGGTCTTAGAAGGCCCTTTCTAGGCAGTAGTTGTCAACCGCAAGGATAACAAGAGCTTCGAAGTTGAAGTAGTGCCAGCGGTGCCTACGTCATTAGTTGTAGGGGTGTTCCTATGAGATTAAGGTTCTAGTTCTTGTACAAAAAACAAATATGAATATTATATTACAGCTTTGGACATGGATGTCGACCCATCATTCAATTTCTAGGTACACTTGGACAACAAGTAAAGCATTTTCAATTGTTCATGAACAATATTATAATTCATTACTTTGCCTTGTTCACATGCCGAGAGGGACGTCTGTACATAGGAATGGTGCTGACAATGTAGAACAAAAATTCAAACAATCAATTATAGCCATGGCATGTCAACAAATGGAAAATTTAAGATGTTGGTGGCGTAAAGTTGTACATAGTAAGGGACCCCCTCACTATAGTGCTATAGTATGGTTCTATATTTTGTATAGATGACCCTATTTTTAAGTAGTCTACAATTTTGTTATCGTTGTTTAGTGAGGCAATTCCACCACTAGCATTTCTAATTTGGTAATACATCCAATGTACAATTAGCACATGGTGATAAAAAGTCATTCCAATGGTAGTGAATCTAATCCTTTGAGTATGGTTGTCCTTTCAACCCATTTCAAATAGGGATTTAGGATATGTTTCAATGAAATGTTAGAAGAAATTGAGTGTGTTTAGAGTGCTAAATCAATTGAAGTAGATAATTTACAAAATCTTCTATAGAACTCTATACAAGCAACAAGGGTTAGATAAACATCCATCAATGCCATGTTGTAGCACCACATGTAGCTTATTGTCCCCCTAACTTCTAGCCGCTTAATTGTCGATCTCCTCTTCCCACTAATCTCATCTAAAATCCATGCCTCTTTTGCCACAATCCCATGGGGCACATGCTCTCTCACCCAAATGTGTATGAGTTGGCAAACCACGTTGTTGAGTTTGCCAAATTCCATATCCATGCTATAGATTAAACAATTACTTGTTTCAAGTACGATTGATTACAAACAAGTAAACCATTTGCGTTGTAAGGACGGCTCTAATGATCAATTACACTAGATGCATTTGCCACCTTTGCACCAACTAGGAACCATGTTAGTCGTTGAAGTACAATACTTGACAAAGACATGATCACAAGCAACATTGCCTCAGGGAGACATGATGTGATTCATTGCTACTGAGGCTACAAATGCTAGTATGATGGTGCTACTTGAGGGCCTCTTAGAGGGCCTTTTGGAGACCCCGAAAAGTTTCTAATGTACAGTTTTACTTTTTTCCAAAAATATTGAAAATTGAGTTGAATAAAGGACTTCAAAGTTTATTTTAGGGTAGAGAATCTATAACTACCCGCAAACTAAACTCCTCGTAACTTTCATCCTGTTGATTAAAATGGAATGATTAAAAGCTTTCCAAGTATATTTAAATCTAAAAAACTAATTTCAATTTTTTATTTTCAAAAAAAGTGATTTTTAAGAATCTACCCAAACTACTTGCCTAGTGAAAAAAACTGCATATCATACAATAACTTTTTAACCATGTAGTTGAAAGTTATGAAATTGTTGGGCCTTGAAGAAAAACCTTGTCCTCATGTTGTGTGAAAATTTCAAAAAAAATAAATACAAATTTCATTTATAGTGAGCTGCCCAAAATTGCTATGTTGCCAAACGAATGCAACTTGGTCCTTTACAGATTAATTACTTAGAGGACGAATGATAATCAAGTTTGGCACAGTTTGAGGAGTCCAACACGGTGCATTTTGGATTTTTGCTTGTAAGTAATGAGTGACACTAAACGAGGTTAGCAGTGGGCAAGTCTCTGGCGGGTTTCAGTGGACTACACATTTTCCACTTATGGAGCTCACATGGGTGGTCAAAAAAACACAGTTTTCTTTTGTAAATTCACGATTTCCACTTGCTACTGGAGAAAAATATTTCCCCTCACTAAAAGACAGCTTACAAAAACTATGCTGAATTTCCTTATTTTGACAGTTTTCGATGTTTTCACCTTACGTGATATTTTCTGAACATCTCAATCTGGCACAATCTTATAAAGCCCACTGTTGCACACTAAAACTAACATCATTACAGAACTTGACATCAGTCCTGCTCAAATTTTCTAAATGACATATCAAGAAACGTCCCATGTGCTTGGTTAGCATTTAGGATAGCAACAAGTTTGGGAACTCATGGCAAACTCAGTTGCAAAATCCATCCTGGAGGCCCAAAACTTAGACAGTTGTTGGTGACTCTGATCCTGTGTGGTGAACTTCTCAATGTGCCTACCATTAATACTTGGTTTCTGTGTCCATTAACTGTACTTTGGGGCTCCGAATCCTTTGATGTGAGACCTGGGATGAAATTAAGTATAACAGACTCTCAGGTCTCAATTCATGCAAATCTCACAGAGAGATTGGACCGCTGGAGTCATTTCTCTGTCACTAAAGACTTCTGGTATGCATTGATTGTGTCCATGTTTCCTAGTGTACTATTGTCACCCAAAATGTTCAACTACCATAACCAATCTATCCTCTTCGCAATCGTACGAGATCCACGATCGTATGCATCAGCAAGCGTCCCATCGAGGTGTTTGCATTCTACTGGATACCTACTCTCACGGTATGTGTCATGAATACAACAAGATTATCTCTAGTCCCCAGATTGCCATTCCTGGTTTTCATCAGGGAAATTTGTGCCGCTGGTTTTCCCTGATAGGCCGCTTTCCTATGCATGAGAAACTTAAGATGTTCCGCGCAAGGCTGCAACATTGGAGCGCGGGAGACGACGGAACATGTTTTTCACTCCTGCAGACACACCCTCAATGTCTGGGATAAATTCAAACTCATTCGCAGGAATCTTGAGCAGGAAGAGCTCCCCTCATGGAGGGAAGCCATCAGCGGCATTCCTCAAGGCACTCTTGATTCCAACGGCCATTATTCCCCCGCAAACTTCGACTTCAACATTGCCGTGGATGTCCTTCGATCATCGATTCTCTGGCGCATCTGGAGGCCCAGAAACCGCAAGGTCTTTGAAGGTGAAAATATCAGCTCCTCACAGACTAGCACTCTCGCCTGGTGCGACAACATCATAGCGGGCATGGCTCAGCGGAATCATATTCTCACTCACTGTAGCCAGCTCGGAGAGGATCGTCAAAACTCCTTCAGTCAGGATTTTCTCAACACTTGGTGTAAAAATGGTGTTTTCTGCTCAGGCAGCTTTCACCGTCCTGAATGGCACTTGTCTCTTAGTTTACCGCCTAGGTTAGACCGTCCGCGAGAACCGGACTAATTGTACCTCCCTCCCTGTTTCTTTTCATTGATCACCGTTCTTTCCAAAAGAGAAAAATAAGATATTCCCCGCAAGGGAAATGTTCAAGGATAATCTCCCTGTGAAACCATTGCTCACGTTGATGAAGTCCTACTCACAATCAAAGTCACGAAATCATCCAATTTCAACCTGCTGTGTCCTTAACCTGTATGGCTTTTGGATTAACGAAACCTTCTCAAACCGAGTTTCACCTCATGATATTGATATGATCACATACACACCACGTCCATGTGTTGGGCAATGGATTCCACACAGTTTTGGTGAACCATGCGATTCCGCCTCGTGGATATTCGGTTGCTGGCACAATCTCTTCCTTTCATGGCACCCGATTCAATCACGAAAACATGAAATTGATTTGGAAACACAGTAACCTAACAATATTTCTCATTTCTGCACAAGGTGTCGGTACCAATATAATCCCGGAATGGAAATGATGAAGCGGAAACTCGCAAGTTCGGCCTCCTCCTCATCAGCCATGAAAATTGAACTGCAGGGTCATTATAATAATTTTGTTGTTGATGAGATTGATTGACGCAGCTTGTCTTGCAATGACAGGAATGTGGAGCTCAATGCTCATATTGGTATGTGTCACTTTGAGTAGTGTTCCCAGCATACCGCCGGTTCATTCCACAACAGTGGAGGTCAATTTTCAAACATGGGTTGCGAAGGATGCAGCTTCGGGAAAAAGGTTGATAGTGGTGGATCAGAGTGGAGCTGGAGATTTTAAAACTATTAACGAAGCGTTGGATGCGGTCCCTCTTCATAACAAAGACCCCATCACAATCAAAGTGAACCCCGGAGTCTACGTGTATGCAAGCTCAGCTTGATCAGATCAGCCAATTCCTGCATAATTTCGACCATTTTGTTGAAACATAGACTGTCAATGCATTAGCAACACTGATTTTTCCTTACGTTCGACACGAACTCAAATATCATAAATTATTGTTCCTATTGATGGAGATTGGAACATCATTATAGTGAGCTTCTGATCTTGTGCTGGTCTGTAATTGACGGGGGTCACGTGTTGATTCAAGAGTTGCCTTCTTCACGCGAAAAACTTCTCGATAATGGTCCCCAAATCATTGTGCCATAGAGTACAGTAATTGAACAATAATCTGTGCAAAATAGTGCATCTAGGGACCACCATCGAGAAGTTGGCAATTGTTCAATTACTGTACTCTATGGCACAATGATTTGGTGACACATTGTTTATTTCATGGAAAACAGTAAAGAGAATGAAAGCAAGAAAATAATTTCGATCTCAATTGGAAATGTGCTAATTGATTCCTGTGCTGGATTTTATGGCGATGTTGCAGTGAAAGGGTGGTGGTGCCGAAGAGCAAGAGCCAGATCACCTTGCAAGGAGCTGGTCGAGATGTGACGAAAATCACTTCCGGCATCGCCGCGGTCGAGACGGGTACCACGTACACGACCTCCACGTTCGGCGTCAGCGCGCCTGCCTTCACAGCCAGAAATATCTCCTTTGAGGTATACTAGCATGGCGCGCATTGCAGTAGTTTTTGCAAACGGTTATGCAATGACAATTACCAATTTTTGCAATGGTTTGGTACAACACTGTGCAATGAATTTGCAACTATTTGAGATTGCAACAGTTTTCGCAACAGTTTTCGCAACAGTGTAGGCGTAGACATGCATTGGTTCAGTGTCCGAGACTTTTTGCATCAAGTTTGCAACACAGTGTCCAAGACTTTTGCATCAAGCTCGTAGTAGACCATTAGTTTTTCAGCGAAGTTCGGAACCACTACCAATCCAATGCAAACTAATTGTTGATGTGCTGCAACTGCTACTTCCTATTGTAGTGGCCAGCACAATGGGGTCTGTCAATTGTCATTAGATCTTTCTGTGTAAATAGGTAGCTAGATTTCTCATGATCGAGATCATCTTCAATTCATTGTTCCTCTCCCAATTCGGGATTGTTGCAGAACTCCTCGCCGCGACCTGGGGGCGCACCGCAGCAGCAAGCAGTAGCGTTGCGAACCACGGGCGACTTCAATGCGTTTTACGGGTGCGCATTCTATGGGCAGCAAGACACGCTCTACGACGACAGAGGTCGACATTACTTCAAAGATTGTCTCATCGCAGGTTCAGTCGATTTCATCTTCGGGAATGGAAAGTCGTTGTACGAGGTAATCATTTTTCCCGCGATTGGCCGGGTAACGAGCTTTGAATTAATTGCTCTCTTTGCTACAAATTCTGTCGTGGCCAAACATTTTGCAATTAGTTCGGAAAGATAAGTGTTTCCCCATTTTGTGTCTGCGATGTGGTGCAGAATTGCGAACTGAGAGTCTTGTCGACGTCTGGAGGCTCCCTGACAGCGCAAAAGAGGTCGGATCCCAATGAGGACACGGGATTCTCGTTCGTGAACTGCAAAGTCACGGGGGAGGGAGCTGCGACGGTGTACTTGGGGCGGGCGTGGGGTGCATACTCCCGGGTGGTGTTTGCATTCACGGAGATCGCCGGAATCATCAATCCTGTGGGGTGGAACAGCTGGGGGGATACCGCCGTAGAAGGGTACTCAACTTTGCACCGAAACCCTAATTCTGAGCTCATGAGTACATTGGGGTGGCATTTATGGCTACGCAATTGTGGTAGCCTTGTGGTTGCATTTGTGATTGCATTCATTGTGGTCGCTTTCATTTATTGTGGCATTATGGTTGCATTGCTCTCTTCCTGTTGTCTGTAGTTTCTTTCTTTCAAGACGATTCTTTCATGATCTGACTCTTGGGATTGTTTGTTCTACCTCTTGCGTAGGACTGTGTTTTACGGGCAACATCGGTGCTTCGGCCCTGGTGCAAACGAATCAGGCCGAGCAGCCTGGTCTCACGAATTCACCGACGCCGAAGTCGCTCCTTTCGTGAGTCTGAATTATATTGACGGTGGCCTGTGGGTGGGATGAAGCGAGGGCTGAGTGGGCTTTAAGCTTACCACACTGGGTGAATCACGATGACGCGAGGATATTAGGGAGTGCGATAATACGAGAACTTGAGTACTGTATGTATCAGCATTTTCAAGTTAGTGAAGTGGCTCACTTTGATATCTGAATTGTTGACATCAGTCGCCCAAATATTGTCATTTAGAAATGGAGTACCTGTTTGCAAAGTCCGCAGGTTTTATGAATCAGCACATTTGCTGCTACACATCAATCTAACACCTTAACCCCTTTTGCATGTTAGTACTGCTCATACAGTGCAGATACCGTTCCAACTTTTGAGTACGAAGGCCATTTGCACTCGGTAGGAATTGCTTTTTTCAGCGCAAAATTTTCTGTGAGATTGCCTGGGAATGCACCATCGCTCTGTGATTTTCACGAGATGTTTTGAAACAGGATTGTGAGAGAAAAAAATGTTGTATTCAATGGCCGTGGAAAAGCATGGAAGTTCAACTTCAACTTCAATTTCCCAGGGCACACTCTGAAGGACGTCCGGCTTCCACTGACAGAAGTACGATAGGACATGCGGGAGCCGGTTAGCAGGGAAAAACATCAGGTTGCCACTGACATGGGATAGCGGATGTTTCAGCTGAATATTGTACTCTGCTTCACTAGAAGCCTTCTCCTTGCAAGAGACTTCCAGAGCTTCTCTAGCCGAATCCACATTTCCCCACCGCAACAAGAGCCCCGCTTGACCTTGTGCAAGTGTTTCACTCAACCCCTGCCGCTTTGGCACGATTTGCAAAGTGAGAGCAAAGCTTCGGCAGATTCGTTTATCGCTTACGAGATCTTTGACCTCAAGCAGTTCATCATCATGCTGCAGATTATCTATCAGAACTTCAGCGTAAAGCTCATTGATACATGCGAGCTGAAGGAGTTGATTGAAGAGTTTCTTCAAACACCTGAGCAGAGGTGAATAACAGAATCATCAGCCACTATTAGAAACCCCTCACTGGTAACGTAATCGATGAACTACACATTGGAGTCCAGGATCCATAATTAATGTTCTTGAGGGATTTTACAAATGAAATCTTAACAAGACTGCCAAACATGATTTGGCAACAAAAATGGATCCTAGATAGATTCTTTCCTACAGTCAATCAACTCCATTCCCTTGGTAAGGCAGGCATATCCATAATTGCCACTACTATTTATCATCGCTGGCCCAGAATTGTCACCTTACGGCAAGGATGAACATCACCTCAAAACATCTGTTTAAGTATTGATCATACATTATTCCCGAAAAGAAACTTTGAACTTTCATAACTTTTGATCATGGTATCCAAGTACCGCATTCCTGGTGTGTTGAAGCGTGCTTTCATTTGGGTAAATTGAGCACCTAGTGTTTAGCACAAGTCATTTTGGGTGTCCCAACCTTATATTCCATAAAGAGAAGAAAACAAGCGGACACACATGAACAATTTCTTGCTTGACACACACTCATGAGATAAATTTGTTTGTACAATTCAATTGCATACAACCAATGCCCGGAGAGTAGAAGTGCTATTAACAACAAAACTAGAAATATGCTTTAAATCTCTCATTTCAAACTCAACAATCAATGCAACTAGAAGAGGAGATGAAAAAGCCTACAATTTGTTTGTCACCCATTCTTTACTAAGTAGGAGCCCCTATTTGTGTCATGTGACTATTTGTGATACTTCATGGTTATTATATATCAATAGTGTATATTTGAATGTTTCAAATGTACACTACTAATACATAGTGGTACAAATAAGGTGGCTTTTGAATTGTTGCACAAATAGGATCTCCTACCTTAATGCCTTTAAGACTTACCATGACCAATGCACCAATTAGGGCACTTGGGTAATACAATTATGAACAATTTTTTGTTTGATTCAAGCTCATATGATAAATGAGTTTGTACAATCCAATTTTAGATTCTGGAAAATTTCTTAACAATCAAGCATGTCAATTGATATTGTTGTACTAAAGAGAATAAAGATGCTTGAAAATTACTCAAGGTCCATATGATTGCATCCCTTTACCTTCTCTTTTCTTCATTAATTTGGAATTTATCTTAAAAAAATCAAAAGTTATTTTATTCTAAGAAAAAAATTGATCAATTTATTAGGTAATCCTCGATGCACTTGACAGACTAGCTTCCAAATCCAATACTTTTGAATTAATAATATGGAATTAGAAGTTGACACACCTCTTATTGGAAATGCATCAAAATTAAATCATACTCCTTCCATGCCAAATGATCTTGTTGGATAAAATGTTCTAGATTAATCCCTAAAGAACTAAACTGCATTTTTTGAAAACATAGTGATTTTAGGCAGCTCATTACCAATGAAATTTTTCTTTTTTTCTTTGAAATTTTCACAAAACATGTGCCCAAGGAGTAGCTTCAAGGCTCAACAATTTTCATAACTTTTGACTACATGGTTCAAAAGTTATTGCTTAATATGTAATTTTCAATGCTCAAGAAGCAATCCAAAATCTCTTAAAAAATTATTTTTTTCAAAAATAAAAATTTGAAATTGGTTTTTAAGATTTATATATATGTGGAAAGCTCTGAATCATTCTATTTTGATTTATAAGATGAAAGTTATGAGGTGTTCTAGTTTGCAAGTAGTTATGGATTTCCTAATCTAAAAGAAACTTTGAAGTCCTTTATTTAACTTAGTTTTTGATATTTTTTGAAAAAAATCAAATCATATGATGTAAATTGTTTATTACTACATTACCACTATTGGAATTGGCATTTTTCAATTTTATAAATAAATTCTTAACAATTTAGTGTTTTGAATCATTCTCTACTTCTTTCTACTTACTATTTTTTTCCTGTATGTTGTGTAATTTCAAACGATCTAAATTTTTTAGAAGCATGTAGACAACTTGCCTTGAAGATTGAATCCAAATAATTACCACCATTTCGGACATTTTTTCACACAAATGTGACCTTGTAAAGTGCAACTTCTAGGTTTTTGCAAGGCCAAAAAAAATGATTTTTGTCAATTCTAACACTAATATCTTGCAATCTACAAGGTGGAGATTTTTGAAATTTTTCTCATATCTTTTCAAACAAGCATACAACAAGATCTTGTGGTTAAATTTGTCTATAAATGTTTTTCTTTTAAAATTTGGTACTTGTATTAGAAATGGCAATTTTGGAGTATTTTTGGTGAAAACATAGTCTCTGACCTTATAGGTTAAGGCTAAAAATAACATTTTAAAGACTATTTTGGATTACCAAAAGTTGACTTATGTGGCCTTCTAAATTTTTGATTAAATTTTTTTCAAATCTTAAAAAAAATCATTGTACTATAGATATGCACATCCACCAAAAGTCACACAGCCCTCTACATGCCCAAAATTTTTGTTATGAAATTTTTTTTCTTAAATATATAATTTTCATTCTTTAAAGAATTGTGAAGTAGAAATTGGAATGAGATTGAAGGAAAAACTAAATCATGAATAGCTCTAAGATGGAATAAAATCACACTAATCCAAACAGTGAAATTGTTCTAGCAAGCATACTTTAATTTTGAGGACCGTTTTTTTTAATTGTGAAAATTGAGTTCAAAAATGAATCCAACAAGTTTATTCCATTAGAAGTTTCTACGATTGTTCGCAAAACAAGAAGCTCCAATAACCTTCACATCACTAATTCAAATGGAATGAATCAAAGCTTTTTATGAAGACAAAAATATAACCTATGAGAATTTTTATTTATTTATTTCAAGATTATGTAGATTTTTTTGCTACCTAGTTTCCTTAAGTTTCTTAAGCTTATTGCAGAAAAACTTTTGCTACCAAGCACCAATTGAAATAAAAATTATATTCCCATAAAGCTAAATAATGTGATTTCCTATCCAAAGGAAAGTTTTCATGAAATCATGTTAAAATTGAGGTGGTTACAGAAACCTATCAAAAATTCATTTGGTCCCTATAGGAATAATAAGACTTTAGGAGATAACGATAATATATATGAAACTTATTGACTTTTTAGTTACCTTAACATAGGAGATAAATTCACAATTGATGTTCTAAAGAATTTGTAGCATATACCGGTAACATTTTTATTTTTTTAGGATCTAAAAGGGGGAGGAAATTCTGTAAGTTATATGATATTTTACGGCTTATGGAGGTAACAAATATAGAGGGTTTCTCCAAGGTCAAGTGCAATGCTTAAGAGGAGACGACCACACTTCGTCCACGTCCATCTTCGTCCTCATCCTCGTCCGACGGACGAATATCATACGGAGTGTATGACTGAGTGATCCCCACGGACGAAGTCGTCGTGACCTCGTGGGGTGGTTTCTGTTCCCGATCTGCTGGATCGTCGTCTATGATCACTGGATGAACGTTGAGGACGACATTCCCAGGTTTCCTGCAGTTATTCATCAGACGAACGATAGTCGTCACACCAACGAAGAACTTCTTTCAACAACTGGAGGTGAACAACTGAACCATCACGGTTCACAGTCGTCCAACGGCTATCTCGCGTATCATCCATGTATTGTACAATAGTTACCTGGCCGAGGTTACAGTAACTGAATACTTGTATAATACTTCATAGTACACGGTTGAACATGTATGTATTTAGATCGCGGATGTACGGGGTATATATTGTACGGAGTATGTATATGTTGTGTAGGGTCGTACAATATATACATTTTTTTAGATCTATTGATACGGTATTACATTTCAAATTTTCAACTTCAGCTAAGGCTTGAATTATTTCTTTTTTGGGTCATTTAATTGGTTGACTTTGCATTCATGTGGAGAAACTCCCCTGGGGGCCCCCAAATTCAACAGTTTTCTGGGTTATGTTCATAATTGTCTAGGTGGCAACAATCTATTGGCCTCTGATCAAATTTTGGGCCACGTGGCCCATGTGATGCACACCCGTGACTGTCAGAGAAAATGCTTTTTATTTTTTTTATTTGAAACTATCAATCAATGTTCACTTTGATTGACAAAAATGCCTATTTGTTTGAGGGCAGACTATGATATGATATTCAAATTTTGGTATCTTTACTATTAGGGACCTTTACTATTACATTGTATATATATTGGTGAAATCCGTGTTTGTGTATTGAAATATGGCTTGTGTATTGTGTACTCTAAAATAGACATACTCATTTCCACCTTCTTAAGAATTTTTCTTGCATATCGGTATACCAATGCTATACATTTGTTTTCTAAATTGTATTCTATTGGTATGTACATGAGGATGGAATTGGGTGTAGAGTTGAAAATGCATATAAATATCTTGTACTTTAGACAATAGTAAGATAGAGTCCTTCGCAATGAAATAATGATTTGACCAAGGTTCCTATTGTTCCAATAGATGAATAAAAGACTACATCAAGAACTTCAAGGAATGTGAATATAGTGCATTGAAATGCTATCGAGATAATTTGATGCCAACCTCCATGTCAACTCAATATCAAAAATGACACTAAAGTGGCACTGAAATTGCCTTTGTTGTCAAAAAAGCATCATAATAATTTGGCCTAGCTCTTTGATGTAAACTATAGGTGAGAAATTAGGGATGAGCCATGACCTATTTCGTGACAGTGGATAGTGACAATGTTCACGTACATGTAGATGGAATGAACATGTGTTTAATTATGACAATGTAGTTGACCTTGATAACATTAGATTTCATAACATAAATGTGTAAGTAAAATATGTGACAAAAGGCCAAGCCTACTCTAGTTTCTTGCCAAGGTTGCATGAGGTTGCCATGTCCATATAGTTTGGTTTGTCTATGTTGTGTTTGTGTCGCCACAAGACCACTTATAGCTGGTGGCCTTGTATCATTAGAGAAACTCTTAGCCCTCAAGAAGGTGCTCCAAAGTAGCCAAATTAGTCTATTGATTGCTTCAAAATTAGTAGGGGCATATAGCCATATTGCATGGTTAGAGTTTATGAACTTCATAGAAGACGTCAAGACTCAAAGTAATGAGAGTGTAGTAGAAACCTATTTAATAATCAGCCACTTAAGTTTCACTCAATTTGATTAATTGGCAAATGAATCAAATTGAGTGATCGCTTAAGAAAATGAAGTTAGTAGATTCTTAAATTAATTGCTAAAATTTTAGTAGACTCTTACATTTTCCAATTTTCTTCAAAAGCCATATAGTTTTGAATGTATGGAGATGAGAAGAAAAGTTATTTATACAAGTAGGATAGTAGTAGGTAAAACAATGCATGTTAGGATTAATAGGAGCACAACCGCCCATAGTTAAGTGAAAAGCCAAAATTGTAATGAAAATCAAATTTCAAACTCCATTTAGGCATAGTAGAATGATTTTTTTCAAAAAAATTTGAACTAAGAAAAGTTGGAGAAACAAGCTAGTTTTCATCTCCAAAAATCCGTTTAAGGTTTAAAGCCTTCAATAAAAAGTTATAGACAAAATTTAGAGAGGGTGTTTGAAAATGTCAAAAAAAAAACTCCCTTTCAACTCCTTTTGGAATTTTGTTCATAACTTTTTATTGGAGATTCTAAACCTAAAAAAGATTTTTGAAGATGAAAACTAGCTTGATGCTTCAACTCTATTTAGTTAATATTTTTGAAAAAAAATCATTCTACTATGTCTTAATGGGGTCTGAAATTTGACTTTGAACACAATTACTGCATTTGACAATGAATGGTCTATCTTTTAAATATCCCATACCTTTTGAAAATCCACCATTGACAATTGATTTTTCTGTAAAAACAAACTCTTCACCTTTCTTCCTTACCAATTGTCAATGAATTAAGTCAATTACAATGCCATTCAGAAAACTCTTGAAGGTTGATGTCATTGGGCTATTTTTGACATTTGCCTTTTTTTTTCCATAACTTAGTAAAAAACAAGATATGTATATGCATAATCAAGGTTAAGGTTCATTACAATACCTAAACTTTGATTGATTAACTACCTCTACTTGGGTTTTGAACCACTGAGAGTCATCAGACATCACAATGTAAGATGAGCAAAGTCTATAGAAGAAAAACAAATCATTAAGCAAAGTTCAATGTAATAGAGGGGTCCTTTCAGTTGCTCTAGAGTGGCCCTTTGAAAGGGCTAAAAATTTCTCTAATGTGTTTTCTCCTTTGCATTGAAATCCCGTTTCATTCGTTTAAAAAAACAAAACTACAACAAACAAACAAACTACATGGTTGGCGCAGCCACTGACACCGGGAGAGGATTTAACTGCGGGCATTGACCCTCTGCACGCACGCTGTACTTGCGAGGGATTGTGCGTAACTGCGTATATGTGTGTTTTGAGAGGACAATTGATCGCGCCCCGAGGACGACATGCCTCGTGGAAGAAAGGTCAGCACTGAGCACTGAGCACTCAGCAGAGTCCTGACACGATTCTGTCTATTCAGAGGGCCGACAGACAGTCCACCACGTAACGGACAAGTACAAGTAGGTTGACAACAGCGTAGTGGCCCGGGAGGATGTATTAATTTATAGATGTGCAGTGGTCAGATGGTTGAGATCGTCATCGGATTCCAACACGTGTTGCGCATCCTCACGGTTAGGAACAAATCTTTGTTTCTTCCCTCCACTCATGATGATGTTCCTTAACTTCCATCATATCCCGGTTTGAACATCAATTTCGCTGTAGAAGATTTCGAAGTGTTCGATCGAGCTTCGATCGGGAGTACGGCGATCGGAGTTTTTGGCGTATGCTGTGTGCTAGCTGACATGCTGGTACTTATTCGTTGAACGCACAACCAGATTCTTCTGTGAGGGATGCTCTTAGAGTGCTGGCTAGCCTGAGTCAGTCACTCAGTCCTTCCCATTGCAGGCCGTGGTGTCTTGGAGATGAAGAAGAAAAGGAGGAGGATCGAGGAAGTGCAGGAGACTCCGGCATGGGGTCTCTCTCATGTCTGTACCGTTCGAGCAGGTTAGTTGCACAGAGAGAGATAGGCATGATTGTGGGCGTTGTTGCTATACAGGTTGTCCTGTACTAACATGTGTTATTGACTGCAAGTGAGCTGACACTTTGCTGAGTTCTTAGTGTACCTTAGTGAATGTTCGGCGCTGTATGTGACTGTGTCACATGTGCCCTCTGATCGATCTGTCGATCTGTCGAGGGACTTCTACGGATGATATGAAAGTGCTGTATGATTGTCAAGTAGTTCTTCATTAGAACTTACGACTGCCTGTGACTGTCATTGCAAATGATTTGGAATATTATGTTTCACATGCACGTCAAGCTAGTACGTTTTGATATATTGTAGAGCTGTCTTTTCTTTTGTACTTCTTGGTTGAAGGAAGTAACTTTCGATCTGTCACGCTATCGGATGGTATGGTCCTCCATTTCACCGCGCGTGCAGAGTTTCAAAAAGTGTCCGTAATAAATTAATTCTAAAATAAGCTAGTTGGATGCGATTTAACTGAACATGATGTGCTGGCATATTTTTCGGTAAGTGATTTTCATACTCTACTAGTACGAATGACATGGAATATCACGTTTCACAATCTCGTCAAGTTTTGATACATTGTAGGGATGTAGAATTGAAGTGTATCTTCATTTGTATTTCTCGGTCGACAGAAAAAACTTTTGATCTGCCTTGCACTCCGTCGGATGATCTCGTAGTCTATTTGCACATGCAATGTTTCAAGCAGGCGTCTGTAGTGATTTTCATGTGTTCAGTAGGATCGATGCGATTTAACTGAGCATATTCTGGCATATCATTCTGCAGATGTCTTGGCTCTGGAGGTTGTGTACCTTCGCAAAATGCTCCATGACCAGTGATGCTGGCGATTGTTGACCAGGAATTTTTGGCCTTTTAAATTTTGCTGGCCGGAGCGGAGTTCACTTCACTCTGGGGCCGCGTGCTCACTCGTCAATCTCTGTCAAACTCGACTGTCTGCATTCAGTCGTCAGTACGTACCACAATTTAATGGTCATTTTAGCGGCAAAGCGATGAAGACCTTAGTAGGAATCAGAAGGCAAAGGGATTCTTCCAAGCTAGGCTAATCGGCAAGACTGAGCTGTCTCTCTGAACCTTGGAGAAGCAGTTCATTGTCTAGAGTCATCTCGATCTTGGCTGAGCACTAAAAAGGCCTGTCACACTAAGTTGAACTACTTCAGTCATGTGAATTGTGAAATACCAGGGTGTATACTTGAGGTGAATGACTGGGAGGTAGACCTGCAGATGTTAATTAAGTTAGGTGTCAGCAAGGAAACATGTTCACCAGCGGATGGCGATCAAATGAATAAAGATTCCGAGTTGTGCAAGTTTTGATACAAAAGGAAATTATTCTTCGTTCCGTCATCTCTCTTTCAATGCCGATCGACGACGTACAGAACTTCATAACGCACTTAATTACATCTCTCGAAAGTAAAGCCATACGATGCTAACGACTACACCTACTCCAGCTTGATTTATGTTCAGTTCATCAGGTTACAGTTATCAATATTCTTAGTGGGATGCCATGTGTCTATGCTACTGCATTTCTATAAGAACTGACTATTTCATGTCCAGTTTGTTGTCCGTAGGGTGGAGGCATGCGATGTTCTGCCATCGGTTAATTTCGATTCCTAAACCATGCCATGTCCTTGCTACCATACTCCAAGACGCATACCTCTAGAATGATACCTTAGATGACATTAATATACTATCTACAATACGGTTTGAAGGGACTGTCGATTGTAGAAGGTTCAATACTGTTAACTAATTATTAAGGCTGTATCATTCGAAGGGACCATTGTACGTAGGAGACTCTAGTGTGTTTAATCATGGTTTAAGGCTCTTAAGTTGCATCACGTGTTGATAATATGATTGCGAACGAAGATCATAACTGATTGGTACGTACGTGTTTCATAGCTACAACGTCAATTTCGTTCAATTGGAGATATTCCACCAACAGAAAATTGGGGCATGTGTAGGTTAAATAAATCTCAAAGAATTCATGGAAATCAGTAACTGTACATAACGTCTATTCCGTTAAAACTGGCGGTATTGCCATACTTTGGCACCTGTCAGAACAGGTGTTCTGAAGCATTAATCCATACGAGACCAAGATTTTTAGACCTTAAACGCAGGCAACCCATTTCCGACCACACACACCCCATTTCCACAACATACCCCATTTCCACAACATACCCCATTTCCACAACATACCCCATTTCCACAACATACCCCATTTCCACAACATAGGCTGCTGGATTTCTACAGTATAGGCTGCTCTATTTCCAACCACCCTCCAATTTCCACAGTAAATGAAATGTTCAAGCAGTGTACATTGAAAGCATAGAATGATCACGGCATGTACATTTATTCACTTACATCAATTTTGTAACCAGCCTATCGTCAAAATTATAGCAGCCTACACAACAAGAATTGGTTCCACATGAATTTTCAGGAAAAAAATTCACAGTAATTTCAATTTTGACCAAGATAATGTAATTTTTTTTTAATCCTCCTTAAATCAGTTTGCGGACATGTGAAAAATATTTCCCTGAAAACACCTTGAGTGCAGCTATCTAAGAAGAGATTTACATAATTCAACTGTATCGATTGGTAGTCAAGAGAGACCCAGAGGACATGTCCTTTGATTGTACTATTCAAAAGATTATGGTAGTCAAACAAGAATGTTTTTCAAAATGAAGAGGCCAAGTTTTGGCCTCTGGGACGCTCAGGAGTTAACTACTAGCAAGTTCAGAAATTCAAATTAGATTCCCTTCTTGAAGTGAACAACATTCATTAGCTTTTTTAGGTTGCTTGTGTTTTTGTGCTAACAATTGGAAAGGGTGTAGGGTTTTTAATTCACAATAAAAGAGAGATTCTATACACAATCCTTTATTGTCGTTGTCGTGTGCCATTAGATGAGTTTTTTACTCTCAAGAGGGCTATGAGTTTCCAAACTATGGAAACTACCCTATAGAGGGCCACAACAGCTCGTTGATGCAGTAGAGCGACTGCCATGTCCAAAAATAATAATTTTTTTCAACTTTTTTCTTCATTCCAAGATTACCAAAAAAATGAATTTTTTTTCCGGGAACAACCATTCGCCAGAACTAGGGGGGGATTCACAACACACCAACTTGAAATAGCCCTCCCAACCCCCTAACCCCTAAATCTTCTAATGAGTAGTAAAAAGTCAAAAGTATTGTGCCTTAGGCCACCACTTGTACAAACTTGGGTTGCGTACATTAGAGAAATGGCCCACAAAAAAATCCATATGATGAATTTGATTTCTAGTCAATCTTTTCCTAGTCATTTTCCTAGTCTAGTCCAAGGTCCAAGTTTCTACTAGTGCACCTTCTTGTCCACTTTGATTATAAATTTCAACCTTAGTTATTATGAAAACATATGCTTTAAGTATAAAGGAAGTACAAAAATTGTGGTTCAAAAGAAACCAAATAATCAAAACCTACCATCATAGCCACAAATTATACTGATCTTTTTTTACAATTGGTCTATGAATGGAAGATCAATATCATACAAGGACATACATTGTTTCATCCATGAAAAAGGAATTTCAATCAATAATACAAATATTGGTCAAGTCACTATACACAAGAGGACAACAAATAAGAACTAAAAGTAAAGCAAATTAAAAGGCACCTCCTATGTAGAAGTTCAAATTTCCCATATGATTCATCTAGTAGTACATTTACTAGATTTATAAGCGCAAATTTGAACAAATGATATAGCAATATTGATGAAGATGTTACAATAGTTCTTAGATACAAGGTCATTATAGTAGAAGCTTGTATAGAATATCTTTTACTCAAAGAAAATCATCAAAATGTGAAAAAAGTGAATTTTCCCTTCAAAATAATTGATATAGTTTACATAGAAAAGAGTCTATTATTATTTTTTCTTAAAGGTGAAAAGTGGAGAAATGAAAGATCATAGAAAATAATAATAGTAATAAATTCTTACATATGAACGTTTAAAAGTTTTTTCAAATTGTTGTTATGGTTGAAAATCACATTATATTTATAACATAGTAAATTAATATCAATCAAAATCATTCAATTTGACATACTAATTACTTGATGACTTTAGAAATTGAATTGTTAGTAGAATTTATTCATGTAAACATTCTTTATCTTGTGCACATTAGTGAAAAAATGAGGCCTCAAAAGGCCACTTTACAGCCTTCCAAGGACCTTGCATATTCCTTTTATTTTGCTTAAGGAATTGTTTTTTCTATATGTTTGCTCACCTTATGTCACAATGTTGAAATCAATGATTCAAAAATCTAAGTACAAGACGTTATATTTTCAAGTTTAAAGTACTTTGCACTATAATCCTGATTATTAGATACTTTATATTCAAATGGACCTTCCAATTACACCAAATTGGGGGGGGGGGATGTCCAAAAATAGTCCAATGACCATCTACCATCAAGAATTTTTTTTATTGCAATGTAATGAATTTACTTTGAGAACATTTGATGAGAATGTTGGGTGAAGAGGTTGTTTTTATAGATAAATCAATTGTTCATCATGAATCCTTAAAGACTATGGAATAATTTGAAGATAGCTAGACCACACTTTGTGAAATATTGCTATATATGGTATACTAATTTGGCTTAATTATACTTAATTTATTTCAATAGTCGATTAAAAACCTTGTACTTTATTGCCTTGTTGCACCAAATCAAGCGACAATGCACTTTAGACACATTTGATAGGTGACTTGACTTTCAATAGTTTGCTTTGTCACTTTGAAGTAGCTTTATGGAGGCCTCAAATTTCCTTCAATGCTAGATAATCACAACTATTATGATTTTCAAATTACTTCTAAGCCTTTTTAAAGAGATTCTACACAAATTTAGAACAATAATTTAAAAAAATGTACCAAAGGACACTTTTTCCACCAATGTTTGTTTGTTGAAAGAAGCTAGTCATTTTATAATTCTTCTAATATTTTTGCATCCATATGCTCATAATTTCTTGAGGTCAAAGTGCAATTTACATAGATAGAATAATGGATTTGATATTCATAATTTGTAACAATGTATCAAAGTATTAATTTTAAACCCATTTTTTTCCCCATCATATCATTACAAAATAGATAACACAAGAATTCTTGTTTTCTTCTTACAATTTTATCATGTGAAAGTCATCTTTGATTAATAATAACACTTGAAAGAACCTATGTTTTTTTTGTAATTTTCATGTATCTAAGTTGATGGATTTTTTTAGACATCTAATGTAAGAAGTCATGTTTTTATGTCAACAATTATGTCCATTGTAACATCTTCATGTTACAGTGGACTTAATTGTTGACATTTAAATACAGCTTGTTACATTAGATGTTTAGAAAAATCCGTCAACTTAGACACAAGTTTCTTCTAGTGTAATCTTAGTCTTACAAGATAATTGTATAGATAGAAATATTAATTTTTGAAGTTTTACATTCAAAATGGCACACAAGATTTAACTGAATTTAGAAAGAAAATTAAATAAACAAGATTTGAAAATTCCAAAAATTCCATAAAATAACTCAATGTATCACAAAATATTTGTTTCAGATTTTATTAAGTGCTTTTAAAAAATTGAAAAATTCAGTTGAATTTTGTGCAATTTTGAATATAAAAATTCAAAAAATAATATTTCTGTATTTAAAATTCTTAAATTCATGCATTACTTGGCACATGATTCTAAACAAAATTTTAATTCTTTCTATTGAGTATCTAGTGCATCATTTATAGGTATAAATTGTTTTCAATACTTAAAATTTAGCAACCTATAGAATCTATCTAACTTGTGTACTGCAATATGTTTGAATTTTGTTTGATGATTATGCCAATTTTTCAATTTATAACAAACATTCAAAGTTTGACATACAATTCTGTCTTGTTTTTTTCAATTTTTTGCTTGGATAGAATGTAACTCCAAATTTGCAAAGGCTCTACATTGATTTATCCTAGTGAGGGAGAAATTAGTGTCATTACAGAATTTTGTTTTTTTAGAAATTGGTATAATTCAAGAATATTTCAACATGCGCTAATTCAAAATAGTATGACTTTAATAAATTTGTGTCACACACACTATTAGGACAAATAAGTACATGTGTCCAACTACATATAGAAGTTCAATCCATAAAGGTCAAAGAGTTATGCCAATAGAAAGAACAAAATACTTCTCACATTGTTTAATACAACATAGTGATTGTCAAGAAATTACAACAATTGATCATACCCTTCTGAAGCAAACTACTTACATAACATTCTTAAAAAGCCAATGGAAGGGCCATTTTTCTTCTGAGCTTTCTATTGGTTCTTATAGTTTTTAATTTTATTTTTATTAAGTTATTGAGGGCACACCAACAAAAGAAGCCTACAACAACTTATCAAATTTGTCAAGACACTTTGCTTACCTAGCATGGTTGGATGGGTTAGGAAAGCAAGAAGGAAGAAAGAATGGGTCAAGTGGGTCCAAGGCAAAAAATTTGAACGCAAACTCTCTCCCAAATCAAGGGATTGTAGCATTGTTAACACAAATATATTTGTATGATATTTCTAATGTAGAAAAGGTACCATGTTCTTCATGTTCCGAAGAATGTTATATATGTATCCTTAATTTAGTCACTTGGAATCAACCTTTGAAGCTAAAATGCTAAGAACCAAAGGTGTTTGATGGAAGACTTCATTGTTCACTATAGAAACAAAGAATGTACCTATTGATCAAATAATTGGACCATTTTGACAACTACCTTAATCAAGGGGGTTGTGTCCTTCAAAAGTTAACCCTTGAATGCTGGATTCATCTCCATGGAAATCATTTGTTTTGATAACGTGTGCATTTTTGGATGAACCCCTAAGGTCCCATTGTCTCCTTGGGGGACAAATTGGATTTCAAGCAAGTTCCTATGACCTCAAATTTTGGTGAATTTTTTTGAAACTTTTTCACAATATAGGAAAACTGATTAGCTTTGTGGGAATATAATTTTTTTATTTCAATTGATGCCCGGGAGCAAAACTTATATGACAAAAAGCCTAGAACTGAACTCAACAGGTAGTACAAAAAAAGTTGCAAAAAATCAAAATAAATTCTAATTTTTTTTCCTAATATGTAATATTTTGTCTACATGTGAAGCTTTGATTTGTTCTATTTGGACTAATAATGATAAAGTTAAGGACAATCTTGTTTTTTGGGCAATTTAAACATCTTTAAAAAAAATAACTTGTAGGATTCATTTTTTAATGCAATTTTTATAATTTTTCACAATTTTTTTTTGAGAATATTGTGTTTTCTTGCTAAAACAATCTTACCTTTGGGTTTATTGTCTTTCAATCCCATCTTGGAGCTATTAACAATTTAGTTATTTTTTCAATTTTCAAGACTAAAAATTCTTAAAATGAAAAGAATGAAAATCAAGTGTGTTTGTTTTGAATTTTTTTTTCAAGACTTTCAAGTCAATTCTTCAACACAATTTTTTTTTAATTCAAAGTCTATAGTGCAAAAGAATTCCACAAATGGCAGTCAAAGTCGTCTCAAATTGCACGCTAGTGTTTAAAAAAACTTCCTTTTCCAACTTTGAATGCTAATATCTTCCTATCTATACAGTTCAACTTCATGAAATTTTGGCAAATAAGGCAAGTGAAGTACAAGACCCTACGGTTAGATTCTAAAATTTTTTTTTCTTGGGTGAACGCAACAAAAATGGCAATTTTGAGTGTTTTTTGATAGAAAATGGCCTTGGAACTTTTGGGATTTGAAAAAAAAATGAAAAAGCACTTGTTGGAAGTCAAGCTAGTAAGTTACTGTAGAAGACCTTCCCTTTTCACACAAAATTTGAAAGATGAATAGTTGCACTTCTGTCCTACACAACAAGATTATGTGCCATTCATCAAGCCCAAAATGACCGTAGAGTTGTATGTGATTTAAAAAAGGTTTTCAAAGTAAAAGCTAAACATTCTGAATGGAAAATGAGTCAACAGAGGAAAATTTTCACTTGGAAGCACCAATAAGTTATTGTAAGTTAGTAAGTAGATGACCAGCTTCTAGAAAGAAGTGGATCAGCTGCGAAAGGAGCTGACCTTAGCAGAAGGGATTTTGGAGCAATTTCAAGCACAGCATTTACAGTACTGTATAGCACATGGCCACTCCAATTTCATAAATTAATGTAAAACATCTCATCATGGTCAAATGACCCATGACGGACACCTAAGAGATGACCCCATGATGGTTATTACAAAGTATTATCAGGATGATCACCCATTTCTAATCACTTAAGCAGTTTAGCCTATCTGCAGCATGGGGAAGTTGAGGAGAAAATTTCTCTGTGTAGAAAAATAGACTTAAGAAGGATTTCATAATTTTTGACATTTTTTCGTTCAAAAACAAAATTATCATAAATTTTTTTCGTGAAGATTCTCTTTAATCCATTTCCGATCAATAGGCAAACCAATTCCCAACCATAGACCAGTTACAAAAGCAATGTAGGTGATCATTATCACTTTCAATATACATATTGTGATCATTTTATAGTTTCAATGTAAACCTCCCAAACATTCCATTGCTCCTATTGTACATGAGCTGTCACCTACAACACAGCTGATTGGAAATTCAGTAGTCTATGCTTTGAAAATGGGATGCTGATCGGAAATGGATCCACTCCTTTAGTTTATGAAGTTTTGTGCCACTATCAATGTCTCACTTGACACTAAGGTAGAAATACCTATTTTGGACAAGCTCTTGTAATTGCTTCGTAGGCTAATCTATTGAAGACAATAACTAGATGCAATGGTTATTGAAAAAGGTTCTTGGTTTGTACCTTCTCGTCCACTCATCTCTCTTTCTTTTTGGCCTAGGGAGGAGTGCCAAAGCTAACTACAATAGGTGAGTCTCTGAAAGTAGAATGGATTTGGATGCAAAATCCACTTTTATATTCAATACAATATTCATTTTTGGTATAAAAAATTTGTTTTTTTTGGCATTCTTCTACAACCTTACTTTTGCACACATTGAACTAAGTTCCCCATGGCTTATCGACATCATCCAGTCTGAAATGCTTGAATTATCCGAAATAGGTACTTCTACCTTGTTGGAATGATTAGTGACCCCATTGGGAACACCTAGTTTTTTAGTGTAAATCATTGAAGAAAATGACTTTTTTAAGGCCCTCCAAGTTAGAAAATCTTTTGACAGCTTTAGGTGAAGAAAGTGAGCATTGTGGATACAAGTTTTGTTGGTTGCAGAGTAGTCTATAGATTGTTTTTGGCAGATCACTTCAAAAAATCATAGCAAATTCATACTTTGTTGAAAAAATATAATTTTGATGGTTGTTGCTATTTCTCACACTTGTTTGTATGTATTGGAGGGGGGGATTTTAAAATTTTAGCCATGGCATAAAGGTAAACTAGCAATTTTGATCATGATGGATTGTTTTACCTTACTAGTGTGCCTTGTGTCGTTGCTTCAACCAAAATCAAAGTAAAAGTAATTTTTTCATTTTTTAAATTAAAAAATAATTCCAAAATTCATAACTTTTGCATCCTGAATCAAAGCACCACAAAACAAAGCCCATATAACCCTCTTTAGAGAGGTTTTTTTATAGTACAAAGAACGTGATTTGGGAACACACAATCTTGGAGATCTCACTGTAACAAACAAACTAAACTAAACTAACTAACTTAAGATATGAATGGATCTTTGCTATTGAATAATTCCTACATAAAATTCTTGAATAAGTTAGAAAGATATAGGATCTTCTTTCACTCTTTAGTTCAATTCAACAAAGCATATAGTCTTGTGCTAAAGGTGTGTGTAATAAAAAGTGATGAGAGATTGGCAAGTAATTAAACTATTGATGGCTCACATGATAGTAGATACAAACATATGGATGTGAACTTTGGATGAGATTTTAATTCTTTTAAAAGACATCATCAAATACACCTTCTAAGTTGCATTTTAATCCCTAAAGCCCCAAGGCCTTTTTTCATCAAGTTCCATTCAAAATTGCTAGTTTTATTGCAAAGTGCAAAAGTTTTTAGAAATGATTATTTTTGTATATCTAACCATAGGATTTTGCATTAGACTAGTACAAAAATGTATGGAAGAAATTTCAAAAACTTTGATTGTGTAAATTGCAAGATATTTGGATTTGAAGTGATAAAAAAACAAGTTTTTTTCACCTTGTATATCTACATTTGAAAGATTTGAATCTTCTTGGCTTAAAACTTTTGTATTATACATGCTAAATTAAAAATAATTCTACTGAAAATTTAAGTTGAAAGTCTTGAAAACAATATTTCAATGAAAATACATTTGATTTTCATTCTTCAAAATAATACTAAGTAGAAGTAGGTTTGAGCTTGAACAAAAAACTAGATTGTTGATATTTCTAACATGGAATTGAGACATACTAATCCTCCAAATGAGATTGTTTTGTAAGCAAAGTTGACCCGCCCTATCAATCAATTTTTTTGAAAAATTGTGAAAATTGCATTCAAAAATGAATTCCACAAGTTTTTCTTTCAAAAGATATTTAAACTACCTCCAAAACAAGACTGTCTATAACTTTCTCATCACAAGTTCAAATAGAATGAACTAAATCTTTCTATATGGAAAAAAAATACTTTTTATGAAAAACAAAATTATGAAAACTTTATTTTGAAATTATGTGATTTTTTGTATTGCCCAATGATCATTGTTTCAAACTGAGGGTGGCATAATTTTGCTTTCAAACTCCAATTGAATAGAAATTATATTCCAACAATTAAAATTAATGTATTTTCCTATCTTCCAAGGAAGTTTCAAAAAATCATGATGAAAATTGAGACCATGAGAGCCTACCAAAATATTCATTTTACCTTAAGGAGACAATGGGACTTTAGGGGTTATATGAATGTTTATAATATTGGAGATTTGGACAACTTTGGGGTCTTTAATCCCTAAATGTTAAAGTATCCCCAAAGACAACAATGGACAAAAAAAGGTTCTAGCCACTTCAAATTGTTATTTTATCCATACACATTATTTGAGAAGTATATATTAATTTTCCAAATTTTTTGTTGAATGGATTTGAAATATCTTTCATACAAATATTCTATAAACTTTAGAATGTAGACTATCTATGAGCTTTTGGCCTTAAAGGTATTATTAGAGATTAATTTTATTTTATAGATGAAATTTATATTTGAAAAATTTATCATAGTTAGAATTTTTGCATTTCAAGCTCACTACAAAATTTTTACTAAAAAGTAGTGAAAATTTAACCGACAATCAAAATTTGAAATATTTATTATTTTACATTAATTTATATCATAAAAATTATTAGTGATAATATGGTCATAATTGTCCAACCATGTGGATGTAAAATAGAAGTATCTATTTGTGATAATCTATTCAGCCGCCAATAGGATATGAAAAACTTGTTGAAAATTTGAAGTCAATGTATGCAAATATAAGGTTGAAAGAGGATGGAAAATGGAAAAATAAAAAAATCTTAAGAATGAATGATTTATTCAATATAAATGTGTATTTTTCATCTACAACCATTTGGATCTCATAGACTCACCTGTTATGGTTAGTTTTGGCACTTCTCCCTCAACTTAAAGGAAAGAGAGATGAATGGACGAGTTACTGCAAACAAAGAATCTTTTTTTAAAGAACAATGCATCCAATTGTTGTCAACAATAGGTCACCTATAAAAAGCACTACAAGTGGTTGTCCAAAATAGATACTACCATAGTCTAAGGTTGTCAACTCCTAAATGATTTTGACTATGTTTTCACTAAAGCTACTCCCAAATTGCCATTTATAATACAAGTACCAAATTTTAGGGGAAAATACATTTTTGGACATATGTAACCATAGGATCTTGTAGCATGTTGGTTTGAAAATATGTGGAAAAAATTTCAAAAATTTCCACCTTGTAGATTGTAAGATATTAGCATTTGATGTGACAAATATCCTTTTTTGGGCCCTATGAAAAACCAGGTAGCTGCATTTCATAAGTTCACATTGGTATGAAAAAATGTCCAAAATGGTTTCAACTCTTTGGATTCATTTTCAAATCAAGTTAGCTACATGCTTGAAAAATTTCAAATCATTTGGAATTATACAACATATAGGAAAAAAATAGTGAGTAGAAAGAAATAGAGAATGATTCAAAATACTAAATTGTTAACAATTTTTTTATGGAATTGATAAATGCCAATTTCCATGGTTCCAATGTTGTAATAATCAATCTACATCCTATGATTTTAATTATTTCAAAAAATTATTGAAAATTAAATTAAATAAAGGACTTCAAAGTTTATTTTAGAGTGGAGAATCCATAACATTGATCAAAATGGAATGATTCAAAGCTTTCCATTTACATGTAAATCTTGAAAACAATTTTTGAATTTTAAATTCTTAAAAAAGTGATTTTTAAAGAAGTCTTTTTGGTTGCTCGGATTGCCATTGAGCATTGAAAAGTACGTATCATACAATAACTATTTAACCATGTAGTCAAAGATAATGAAAATTGTTGGGCCTTAAAGCTACTCTTGAGGCACAAATCATGTTAAAGTTTCAACAAAATAAAATAAAAACTCCATTTGTAGTGAGTTGCCCAAAATTGCTATATTGCCCAAAATACAATTTAGGCATTTAGAAATTCATAGACAATATTGGTATTTTATTCAAACATTAGTAGGAAATTAAACTTCCAAGGATTGTTTATAACAAATAATTGGCAACCTTTAGAATTGAAAGGGTTAAATTCAACATTGAGTATTTTTTATTTTAAAAGTTATCAAAGTACAATTTAACAACTTGTTTCCTTAATTACCACAGCATCACCCAACATTCTTAAATAAAGAGGTTGGAAGGTCCATCTACACAATCCTTATACAAAGAATTATTCTTTGTACAATGGTCCACAATTCAAGAATAAACAAGGTCCATCTACACCACCATTGTACAAAGAATAATTCATTGTATGATGGTATACAATTCAAGAGTAAGCTTCAATTCCAAATTGTTTGTAGTGAAAAGAACATGCGTTCATGATAAACACGGGATTCTTGTCATGAACATCAAGAATGTTGTACATTCTAAAAAACACTCTTTAAAAAACTATTATATTCTTATGAATGTTCACTTTCCACTATCACCAATAAAATAATGACCAAACCAAAGTTCTTTTTAACGATTCAACCACAAAGAGGACCTCTCATATTCCTTCATTTGATTAGAGGGAGGACCACTCCAAAATACTTGGACCAAACCTTTGCAAAAAGCACAAGGCCATTTCTTTTAAAGAAGGCATGAGCTTCTTCCACGAAAACGATGAATCTCATTCAGTCACAAGTGTAAAGGCCCCGCTCGGGATGCGCGCTGAAACCTGAGGCCCCACTCACTGTTGCTTTCGCGACGCCTCCTCTTGCAGGGAAGCTGGACTGCTGGAGCTGATGAGTTGTACTGTCATGCTTTTACCATTTCTGTCAAGAAAACAAAAAACAAAAGCAACTCATGGTCCCACTGCCAGACGCAGCTTCCGCAAATTAGTGCAGAAAATACCTGTCACGTGGAGACGAAGCAGTCAACAAATGCTGCACTCCTTCGTCTGTCACCTCGTTTTGAGTCTTTTGACAGAGACGACGCCAAGTTCAAGGTCAACCGGCTTCAGACTTCATCCTCACCAAAACACGTTTCGGTTGATTATTTTCACGTCTGAACCTAATTGAAACGAATTTTTGGAGAAAGTGCCTTCGGTGAGTGTTGACGAGTTCAACGAGACGAGAGTGCGAGTAGTGGAAAATCAAACTCGAGGTACTAATCGATGAGAGGGAGAGTGTCTTACAGTGCTAAACGTGACCACTGACCAGCCAGTACGCGTGCTATTTTTGCGTGGTCGCGTGATGGTGTTCGTGCTCACAATTTTACTATACCTTGAAGCGCGCTGAGTTGATTTTGAAATTTGTAGATCGATTGGACGTTTGGAGCGCTCAATGCGAATGCTTTATCAGCACGAGGGCGAGTTTTGTTGTTGGCCGTAGCTGCTGCTTGAGGTGTCCTGGAAGGAGTGTGCACATTTGGAGCGATTTTGCGATTTCAGGCTGATTATGTCTAAAAGATTAAGATTACTTGCTTGGTGTTCTGGTTGTTTTCGTAGGGTTTGATGCCGGAACAGTTTCATTCTTTAGTGTACTGAAAGGATGCACTTCTACTAGTAAGGTCGAGTTGTTCAATAGGCAGATCGGCAAATCATTTTCATGGCTTGCTAGAAGCAGATCGTGCATGAAATTTGCGGCTCTTTTATTGTCTCGTGACGAGTTAGTAACTCAGCAGCTTGAATAAGCAGTTTAGAACATTCGGGGCGATCTTGCAAATTTTGGTTGATAACGTCTGAAAGACGCCTACACAACTCGATTTGTATTCTGTTCGTTTTTTCAGATTTTTCGGTTGGAATAGCTTCAGGATTGGCGTACCGAAGGATGCACGTTCTTGTTTGATTGAGGTCAAGTTGATAGATAGGCGGATCGGACAATTATTTTTCATGCCTGCTAGAAGCAGATTATGCAAGAAAATTGAGACTTATTTATTGTCTCATTGCGGCTTTGTAACACAGCAGCTTGAATAACTAGCGCCTAGGACATCAAACATTGATTAACATCGACGGCAGTATACAATTTGGTGTTTGTAATTGATTGTTTCTAATTTGTTCAGAAAGCAGCTTTTCTCTTTATCTTCTTCGGAGTCACGACGCGGTTTTGTGCTATGGCGAGGAATGAAAATGACCATACGGCCATTGCGGTAGAGAAAGGAACGGAGAAAGCGAGGGAGAAATTGTGCATGTATAAGGACTTAGGATGCCAAATCCAGTTTCAAATCAGAAATGTCGCGTTCGCTATGGTGCTCGCGATTGGATTTTTCCTTTTAGTCACTCAGTACCTCCTCCCCCTTACTAGTTTCGACACCAAGAAGATCTGGTGCGCAGATACCGTGAAGCTGAATAGTCTGGAAGAGATCCCATCGAAGCATTTTGATCCTCTCTCAGAAGAATTGCTCCATGAGAAGGTCAAGACCTCTTTGATAGATGTAAGTCATGGAGAGGTTCAAGTCTTTAAGCCACATGGGTTAGCAACACACTTGTACATTGAAATGAGTGCCTATCGAGGAGGTCCTAGGGTCTTTTCTATCGTTGGCCTCATCTCCAAGCCTATTGAAACTCACCACAAACCGCCTTATGCTTGTGAGTGGGTGCCAAATTCTGATGGCCAGGCAGTCAAGGGGCGGGGACACAAAGTTTTGCCGGATTGGGACTATGGCAAGCTATACACCGTGGTAGTGATTACGTGCTCTTTCGCTGAAGATGTCGGGGTAAATGGAGAGGGTGGTGAATTGATTCTGTACGCCAGTTATGGCGACCAATACAGGCAGCCGGAAAGGATAGTTGTGCTCGAGGAGTCTAAGGGGGTGTACAATGCTAGTATATTCAATCCTCAGTCTTTTCCTTACGATTATGTCTACTGCGGGTCGTCAGTGTATGGCGATATCAGCCCCCAAAGAATGCGGGAATGGATAGCTTATCATGCTAAATTCTTTGGTGAGAAGTCACACTTTATCCTTCATGATTCTGGTGGTTTTCACGAAGACGTACGAAAGGTGCTTGAGCCGTGGGTCAAACAAGGAAGAGTGACATTGCAGAACATTAGGCAGCAAGAGCTTTACGATGGCTACTATCACAACCAATTTTTGGTGGTGAACGATTGCCTCTTTCGGTCCCGATTCATGGCAAACTGGACATTCTTTTTCGACATTGATGAGTACATGTATGTGAATTCGTCGACGACTTTGGCAAATGTGCTCAACAGCAAAAACGACGTCACGCAGGTTACCATCGAGCAAGTTCCAGTTACGAGCGGTATATGTGTGGCTGATAATACCACTAAGGGTGAACACGGAAGGTATGGAATCCTACCATTTCTTGTCTTCAGTTGGACAGGTTCATTGTAGAATGTTTGACAAGCTGCTCGATTAGCAATGGCTTTTTTTTTTATTATCAGTAGCATCCTTCTGGTTGATTACTTCGCGACAATTTTGATAGTGAACTAGATTTTCAAGTCATGGTAGTGAGACTTTTAAGATAAATATTTTAAGATATTCTGCTCGCCTGAACCATTGCAGTTTTAGGGTTAGCCGTGATTTTTCGTGTCCAGGCTAAAAATTTTGATTAAGCTAATTGTGATCAAACGGGTGCTGAGACTGTAATCGTATGTTATGATATTTTGCGCAGAAAATGGGGATTTGAGAAACTCGTCTATCGGAAGGTTTTAAAGAGAGGAATACATTACGATCGCAAGTATGCTGTACAAGCTCGGCATGCTGAGGCAGCAGGGATTCACATGTCGATGAACATGCATAGAGGGAAGCATGTCGCTCTGAAACCTAACCAAATCCGTTACTACCATTACCACGGTTCTATCAACAAGAGAAATGACGTCTGCAGCATTTTCGTTGACCCGAGGAACGCAACAGCTGTGCTAGATAAGTACGAATCAAAACTTGATAAGACCATGGCAAACATCGCGAACGATGTGAAATCTTACGAGCTCAATACCATCGGTAAGCAACCATTCATTGTATAGCTGGTGAATCGGAGGAAAGCTTAGCAGCTTCAAAAGGAGCAGCTTCGAGCGTCGAGATATGAAATGACATTATTTTTGCCCACCTGCGTAATGTAAACCCTAGACGTTAGTTTCACAGGGGTAGAGTTACACTCAATCTGCTGTTTCAGGAAGTGGACCACCTCAACATGTCTGCTATGAGCGAAAGGGACTGGAAGGTCTGAAAGATTGGAAGCATGAATTGCTACAATTTCAGGACAGCAGTGTCATCGCAATTAGGGACTGTCAAACTTGCTAATTTATTAATTATGACTTTCATGGTAAGCCTTGTGCGATTCTGTCGAGAGCGTTTCGAATTTTCCAAATCATTCTTTGTAATTTTAACGATACCTCCTCGCTCTTTCATGCAAACCTTTGATCACTGCAGTATGACTTCGAGGTATCATAGTTCAGGAAAGCTAAAAGAGTTATTTCTTTGGATGAGTTCACATGTGTACAGGAGCTTAGTATTGAGAAAAAAGGAATTCTTCAATGGCCACTTCAGATTTGAGGAAATAGGCCTAGTCGCTCAGAACATACTCACAGTAATTTAATAGACAGTGGACCAACTGGATCTCTGTCAACCCTTGAATGACTGAATCTATGATCCAATATCTTCTACTCCGTGTCCTCATTTTGCTCCATGCATTCCATCATATGCAGTGAATGAAATTTTTTTTATACATGATTTTTATAAACAGATGTGAGCATATGTCATTTACAATTCATAAATTTTTAAAATTGTTGCATAAGATTTGAAATTACCATGAGTTCATTTTTACCCCCTAAAGGTACAGTGTGTTCTCCAAAATTGACAATTTGAGAACTAACAACGTAAAGCACTATTTGGAAGCATGTTTCAGAATTGATATACGAATTAAAGTTGTAGATTTTGAACTTTAGATTCCATCTACACAGTTAGATTCACCAATGCTATCACCAATATTCTTTTATAAATTTTGAAAGGGAAATTTCTAAATTCCTTCTAAATTTCATTGCAAGCAAAATATTATCATTTTTTTGAGTAAAATTTGTTGAAATGGATTTGAAATGAGGTTCTCTTGAAATGGTGATTTTTTGAAATTTTTGTGTTCTTTAAATCTACGTGACTTCATTTTTGCAAATCCAATTTTGAACTAAAGTCAATGCAATTTTGGCTTGATCAACAACTTAATATACTTCTACATTTGTAATTTTAGAAAAATATGTATGTACTTTAGTGACACCTAATCCAACCATTACATAGGACAACTTGATAAAGTATATCCACAAATTAAGATGACTTTCATCCAAGAAGTATTGAGAAAGAAACAAGAATATCAATTTGTTCATCATCTAAAAATTGAACATCAGAGCACCAGAGGGTTAAGAGGAAATGAGAGTAGAAGTACACACATCAATAAGATCCATGTCTAGCTCAAGTGCTCAAAAGTGCATTTTTTTTGCATGAATATATTGATGATAGTTTTTTAAATGATGAAGATTGTACAAAACAAAATATGAAGCATAATATGGATTCTTTTGACTTGAGTTTTGAGTTTCATACTCTATTTGTTCAATCTTCCTCATTTGGATTTAAAATGGATTATGCATGACTCCAATATATTAGAAGAGCTTTGAAATTGAATTTACAATACATTTGACTTTGCAAGTTTGCAACTAATATAGTGTGATGAGTTTCATTTTGTTTCTCATTATATTAATTGAATGAATTTGTGATCAACTTTAAACCTTTATAATTTATTCTATAGCAACAATGTTTGAATTGATTAAAAATTTGAGTTTGTGGGGCAAATTGCAATCATGCTAGAATGGTAGGATGTATTCCTTTCGATATTAATTAAACTTATTTTTTGGAGGCCAAAGAAAAAATGCAAAGTAAATTATTGAATTGGACTTGAAAGATTTTTTTATATTCCAAAAGGTTATGGGTACAACTATACATGTGGAATCAATCTTTTTTTATATTATTGGTTTTGCATTTTAGTCAATCATGTTTAACCCATGACAAGATTTCATAGGAAGGACAAAGAAGATTTGGAGTTTTTTATGCAATATAATATGCAACTATACAAGAATTTCAATAGAACAATTTCAATTTTGCAATTTTTCCTTTTCTTCTTCCCGTTTTGATATAAAATGATAAGGAACCTTATATAAAAATCATAAGAATCAAGTAACTAAGCTAATCACTTGGCAAAAGAAAAAGAAACATTTTTGTGACATACAACTACTATCAAAATTGTCAACAAATTTGAAATGGTTTGATTCAAACAACCATATCATAAGTGTCAGTGGACAAAGTCCAAAGGTAAATTATGGAAGTTGTAGTATGTGACATACCACACATTACAATGGAATTTTGAAGAAAAAAATAGTTGTGATTTGAGAGAAAATTAATTTCAGAATTAGCCATGTCCAAAATCCAATTTTGTGCATTGTGATTTGGAATTACTTTTTCTTTAGTCATTTTTTCATAGAACTTTGAAAAAAGTTTTTGTGCCTTGGCATGTTGGTATACATCATTTCAAATTGTTGTATACAAAAATTGAAGGAAGTTGACATTTATAGAATGTAAACCATCAATAATTTGACAAACATACAAAGGATGTTGGTCCTCATAATATTTGAAATTTTTTGGGAACTAAGAGTATGGGATAGCATTAGCCAATGTAAAGAGAGTATGGTTTGCAACATGGACCATTGTTACATCATAATGCCCTTGCATTTGAAATATTTGTTGAATAGGACAATGTATTCAATTTATATTTTATAGTTGTATAATGCATGTTTAGATTCCATTTTTTTGTACAAAGACTAGAGTTCATGATACACATATTTTATCAGAAAAATTCAATGAGATTTGGTTAACTTCATTCATTACTTGTGTTCAAATTCAAATATGATCATTCTTTCGGCTAAAAATCAGATTTGTAGCAAAGAGGGCCAAGTTGCCAAAATACCTTTAAAAAATATCTTTTGTAATCTATTTATTTGGCAATTCTTTTAAAGAAAAGTCAATATTATCTTAACGAGGGAAGTTTGACCAACCTCTAATACAAAAACATTCTCATTAAAAGATTTTTAAGGGCTCTAAAAGCCCGTGAGTTATCAAGCCTTGTGAATTGCAGGAATGCAACTACTGCAATGATTTTGCAACGGTCTAATGTGGCTAAGACCTTGCCATGTCATTTTTCAAATTTTTTTTTCAACTTTGTTTTGCAATTTAAGAATTTAAAAAAAAAATTGAATTTTTTTTCTAACAACTGGTCATTTCCTTTGCTATAGGGAACAATTGTAGGGGAACAAGCCCAAAATGGGCTTTCAGAGCCCTCAAAAATCTTCTAATGAAGTGCTCTAAAAATAAAATGGGATGAAAAAATTTAACTCTTCATCATGTTTAGCTCATCTAAAATCATTCAAGTGCCAATTTTTGGCTCTACAGGTCTCTAACCTTGAAACACTTCAAAAACCATTTTGCAATTAATGGATAATCAAACAATTCCATAATTTTCCCAAAATAGATGATTTTTCAATCAAATTTTTTGGGAATATTTCTTGAATGTGTATACAACTTTTGGTGGTGGAAAGTCCCTAATTGTGGAACTAAAGAGTATTTTAGAGAAGAAGATGCCAAATTCACAAATCATAAATTAAAGATGCTTTTCTAGTGTATTTGGCAATTTCTACCAACTTGCTCTTCATTTGCATTTTAGCCATTAAAATTGATTTAAAAAAAAATTAATCCCAACTAATAAAATGAAGCTAACTAAGTCTATTTTATACTCTAATTTAAAAAAAAATCCAAATTAATATTTGTTGACCATTTAAACTCTATGCCTAATATTATACCATGGTCTATTGAATTTCTAATTATAGAAAGACCTAGGAATTTGGTTTACACCATGATTTTCTAACGATAATGTAAACCCTTTGAGAAATTTTCAGATTTTAAAGCTTATTTTGTTTAAGATGTGAATTTTTTCACTTTTTCTTAAAAAATTCATAATAATTTAAAATTTTCACAAAAATTCAAATTTTTTTGTTATTTATTAAGACATGTGATTACATCTTTGAAAAATAAATATAAAATTTTTCATTTAAATTGAGTTACAAAATGAACCATATAAATTCAAGAATTTTGAAATTTGACCACAATCACAGGAGCTATCATCTTAGGGTTAATGGTTAACTCTAGAAGGATGACTTGTTCATTGTAGAAATCATCCTTTTTGGTACAATGGGAATATTACTTAAGAAATCCAAAAGCACTAATTAGAGGTCAAACTAAAGTGTAAAACCTCTCCATTTCACACAAAATTTCAAGGATGAACATTCGCAGTTACACATCCTATATAGAAGGATTATATCATCCATTAGATATATATTAGCTCCTAAATGTCTAAATTAAATTATCATTTTCAAATTTTTTTAGAATTTACTTAAAATCAAACAAAACATTGTCACTTTGATAAGTTTTGTGATTTAAAAAAATTGTGATCATACAAATTCAAACTAGACATGGTAGAAATGACATAGGAAAATAAAACACAACAATATCACTTATGGATTGAAAGATTATAGTCTTTGATTATGAAGGTGTTAAACTTGTGAAAGTAATGTGAAGTCTTTTAATCCTCTTTTCACATGTCAAAACTAAAAAAATGGTCAATAAAAATTATGAGGCTAAAGGGTATAGCATGCATAACCCCAATCAATTTACAACTTCTTAAAATCTATTCTAAATTTTTTTTAAATGAATTTCTCATGTGATTTTTTCTCCAATTTTTAGTGTATTTGAGGCTCATTTTCAATAGCCCTTGACACTAGCCTATAAATCAAAATATGCCCTGGACATCCTTGGACAAAATCTTGATTAGAAAAATCATAATCATTCATTTAAAAAATTAGATTTTTGATGCTAAAAGTAGACTTCAAATATAATTTAAAAAATATATATATATAAACTACTAAAAATAATAAGTTGATAAGGTTTTAATTAACTTCAAAATTTTGTTGACACACAAAATTTGGTGCCTCAAGCATTTAGGGGTTTGTGTCCATGGTGTCTTTCTAATGTTAGAGTATCAAACCCATTTCCAACCACCTAAGCAATTATAAATATTTAGAGTGTAGGTTTCTTGAGTGTGGAAATTTTTTTCCCGTACAAAAATAAAATTTCAAAAGATTCCAAAAAATTTCCTCAAAACATAATTTCTAGAAATAATTTTCTCATTTCTGACCAAGGTCTAGAAAGAGAATTGAGCGAAGGCTAGTTGCAATACCAAGAGACTTGTAGCCAATCATTATGCACCACAACTACACCCAAAAGTGTGCTACAAGTGACCACTGTTTCCAACCAAGGATTGGTTGTAATATTGAAAGACTTGTAGCCAATCATGATGTGCCACAACTACACTAGAAACTGTGATACAAGTGATCACTTTTCCATCTCTATCTCTACTTGCATGGAAAGAGAGCAGCCCAGAATGCCAAAATGTAAATGTGGGTGTGATCAGAAATGGGTCGGCTTCTTCCAAAGCTCAATAATCATACTTGAATGTCAGCACGAAAGCACAGCTGACTCCAGACTCCAAGGGTGCAACACAAGATTCGTTTGAATCTGCCGTGAAGTTGTTGAGAGGGTGAACAACAATTCTTGCAACTGAAATTCGCTTCATGAAAAACACACCAATAAGGTAAGCTGAGCTCCTCCGTCACTCACTTGCTTCAGTCACTGAGCGTCAATATAGAATCTAAAGAAAGAGATTTAATATTCATTCAAGAAGACGGAAGTAATTTGAGTTCAATATTGAAGCAGACTTTTATTTGTATATGTGCATTGAGCCCGATGTAGATTCAAATGACTATTGTGCCATTGCCACAACCAAAATAAAAGTTAAAGTTTCTTTTGTTTTTCTTCCTTAAATAAAAAATAACTCAAAAAAACATAATTTTCCCACCATAGGTTCAAACACTACAATACAGAGCCCATGCATCCCTCCTTGCCAAGGGCTTTTCAGTGATACTAAGAATGCAACTAGGGGACACACGATTCTGAAGACCTCAATGTAACAAACAAACAAAACAAACAATTTAACTTAAGGTATGGATTCAAGAAGATGACCTTTTGTCCTTTTGCTCAATATATTCAATGAAGTGAAGTGAACTAAACAAAAACATGGAATTAAGATAGAACCACCTGTAGCCAATCACTTCAATGATTTTGTATATGTTCTACAACTATGTAAAGCAATATAATTTTTTTCCCAAGAAGGAAGATAGAAATCATAGGAATTGCAAATTTTATGGTAATTTTATGCCTTGAATTGAAATTACTATAACTATGAGTTTTTGGAGCCCAAAGTTGGTTTGAACCCATACCCAATATATATAGTCTTCCATAATTGCTCATTCTCAAACTACTGGTACTTGATGATTTTGGTATTTAAAATCGAGGGCATGTGTCATGATACTTTCGTACCCATAGTACTAACAACACAAAGAAATTGTATTCAAAAACTAGAGACATGTGTCATGACATACTCCAATTTCTACTATCTCATGTGGTAATATTTGTAACACCTAATAATCATGTCTTGTTTTGCTATTGACATTATTCCAAGTTGTCAAACTTTGAACCTTATTGTAACCATTGAAAAAACTAATTATGGGAATCAGCCCTAACCTTTATTTAAATTCACACACCCTATTAGTTGCCCATGGGGTCCTAGTCGGGAATGGGTGGTTATACTATATGTTTCTTTGTTATATAACATTTTAACCCCTAAAGGACCATTGTTCCTTTGGGGGATAAATGCGTTTTGGGGCAGGTACCTACGGGCTGAATTTTTGTCGTGATTTTCTAATACTTTTTTTGAAGATAGAAAAATTGATAAGCTTTATGAGAGTATAATTTTTTCACAATTGGTGCCCCAAAACAATAGTTATGACCAAATAAGCTCAAACAAGGGGACGGGGGGCACTCTGGGCAGTTTGGGCAGCAAAAAAAAATTTGCAAAAATTTGAATTTAAAAAAAAAATTCCTCATAGATTATATTATTTTCCTCATAGATTATATTTTTGTCTATTCAAAAAGATTTGATTCATTTCATTTGGATTTGTTATGAGAAAGTTATGGACATTCTTGTTTTTCAGGTAGTTAGAGCATCCTCTTGAAAAAAATAACTTGTAGGATTCATTTTTGAATGCAATTTTTCAAATTTTTTTATTTTTCATGGTTTAGTTTACTTGCTAGAACAATCTCACCATTGGAATTAGTGCATTTTAATCCCATCTAAAATATATTAATATTTTAGATTTTCCTTCTTATCTCCTACATACTTCTACTTAACAATTTTTTTAAGAATGAAAATTAAGTTTTTTTGAATTTCTTTTTTTTCCCCAAAATCTCAACTCAATTCTCTACTATAAAGATTTAAAGCTCAAAACTCTGTAGTGCAAAAATTTTCAATTAAAAATGTTCAAAGTCAAGAAATCCAGTTTTGCAATGTGCTAAAAAACTTGTTTTTTCTACTTTAAACACAAATTATCTTGCAATTTGTGCGGTGAAAAATTCTGAAATTTTTTCCACACTTTTTTATACTAGTGAGGTGTAAGATCATACGGTTGGATGTGAAAAAAAAACAATTAAATTTTTTTTTTACTATTTGCTATAGAAATGGCAATTTTCAGTGTTTTTTGGCAAAAAAAAGGCCTCAGTCCTTCAGGGGTTAAAATTTGCACGAAGATGGTTTCATTTGCACTAGGCAAAACACTTCAATTATTAGGTACTCCATACTATTTAGCTCTAGGATATTAGAGTTCCAAAGAACATGAGTACCTTGCTATGTTTTTGTCTTGTTGCATTGAGCTCTATATTTACTAATTAAAGATTGCTAACAACACTTATTAACATCTAATTTTTTGTCCCCCATTAGAATGGCAATATTGTCACCTAGTATTGGCCTTGCATAATTATTCCATGCAATAAGGTTCTTTCATTTTCTCCCCCCAAAGAAAAAAATAGTTGGAAGAACATCTTTGTGGAAGAAATGTTGGAGGGCCATGAAATCATGAGTAAATTTATGTGAAGTTATTATGATGGAGAGATTAATATAGAAGGTGATGAAACTATAGTAGAATTGAATGCTAAGAGAGAATGGAGAAGAATTGATAAGATGATTATAAGGCAATCTTTATGAGCAAAATAAAATATATATTTTTTATTATTAGCAATAAAGAACCGTTAAATAGATAGATGGTATTATTTTGAAGAAGTTAAGCTTATTGTATATGAATTTCAATGTCAATTGCAACATGGTTTCACTATCCTTTTGAAAATATTGAAAATAATATTGGATTTCATATATTTATTTTAATGTAGATTTTTGGGTGCAGACTTTAAAGATAGACTCAATGAAATTTGGAGGAGCATACATTAAAGAAGAGGTAAATGTTTTGTTTTTCCTTTATTTTTATCAAGCAAGGGTCTCTTGAAGTAATACTAATATGACCTTAAACCACCTTTTAGAGAATGTCTCCAACTTATACATGGTGCAAGGTGGTTGTAATGTAATAGAGTCTTTCAATAAATGGTTTTGGATCTTAATCAAAGTGCTTCAAAGATGCACTTAGATGACATTTTAAGATTATTTTCAAATCTTGATTGAATATAGTAAATGATAACTAGTATTAGTAGTTTTGATTCTATCTATGCAAATAGGCTTAAAGTAATAGTTAGTATACATCTTCTTCCTTATGATTACTTTATACATGGGTTCAAGTCAAGAAAACAAAAATATATGAGAGCTTTCATTGGTTGAGATGGAACCATTTTTAATCTCTAAGCCAGTGAGAGTGTTTAAATTTATTATTTAATTGTGGACCAAAGGGGAGAAGGCTTTGCATTGACAAATGCTATTGTAGAAAAGTTTGACTAGCTCCCTAATTTGAAAATTGATGCACTTTAATTCCTAAAGTTTCAAAGTCTTTGGAAGTGACTTTTTTGAATTTTGGGTTCCTATGATGTTTGATTAGATTGTAATTTTTAAAATCCTTTTTTTGAAGGTAATTGACAAAATGAACCAATTCTATAAGAATATAGTTTTTAACTCATTTGGTGCCTAGGAGGAAAAGTCATGCACTCCTAAGCACAAAATACTTGAGGTTAGGTAACAAAAATATACAATGACCTAAAATTACAAAGACATAAATTTTTTCCTTCTCATGCATAGAATAATGACTAGCCTTGGTAGATCTAAAAATTGTGCAAGACCACATTACTGAGTTCCAATTCACAACTCGAACGACAACAAATCCAAAAAGGCGCTACATTGATGACTAGAGCATGAAATAAAGGGCAAGAGTTGGTTGAAGACACACAAAATTGGACGCATGGGAGGCAAAAAAAACTAGGTAGAAAGAGACTAGCCAATTTCTTGACCCTAAGCCAAGA
The DNA here is from genome assembly GCA_963969395.1 of Pseudoscleropodium purum. Lineage (NCBI taxonomy): Eukaryota > Viridiplantae > Streptophyta > Bryopsida > Hypnales > Brachytheciaceae > Pseudoscleropodium > Pseudoscleropodium purum. The sequence continues at coordinate 14,994,653 of OZ017798.1, forward strand.
TGAATAGGAGACAACGATTTGCTGAGGAGGTGAAGATGGCCTCGGCAATGTGGGTGATAAACAAAGGTGTTGAATAATGTAGACATCAAGTGGGCTTGAGAAGTAATTGATATGATATCGCATATTGGCACTAGGTAAATTTCCTTTCAAAATTAACTCTTTTTTACCTTTGGTAAATTTGCAACTATGAAAACAAAACAAGACGAGGATAGTGACAAAATTTTGTTGCCCAAAACAACAACTATTTGTAGTGCAACTCAACATTTGTGATTTTTTTTTAGTTTTACTAGTTATTTCCTTTTACTAGGTCCATTTTTTTCTCTATTTTTACTCTCAATAAATAAAAGATTTTATACATCTTTTCACTATTCTTTTTACCTATTTTCAATTGTCACTATGTACTTTTTTTCAATTCCACTGACTAACAATGAACTAGCTAACTAATGCCAATGCAATGGTGCAGCTAGTTCTCTTAGAGCATCCCTACCAAGTGAGTTGTATATCCATAAAAGTTTAGGGTTAGGACCTCAGATGGGGATGCGGATAGGGATATAGAAACTTGCACCTACTAGTTCCAACCCAAAATCTCTACCCCTAAACTATACAAATAAAGTGGAAGCACCAATAACCAATCAAATAAGCAATTTGGGAGTAGTTTTTGTGTAGTATGAGTTGGTGTATATTTTTCCCATGTAGGAAGATAGGGAATATGAGGATTGCTAAATTTTCAGATTTTTGTTCAGAAAATTGAAATTACAATGCATTTTGAGGAGGCAAAAGAACTCTCGCCCCATAAGCAATGTCTAAAGTCTTCTAATTCTGATCATTCCAGATAGTACTTTCTTGTTCATTACTACAGGTAATGTGTCATAACCTTGTTAGTTGCAAACTTGAGAGGGACAAAAAAACAAATTTTAAGCTTCAAATCAGGCAGATCAAGCCTAAGGCTGGAATTAACACCCCTTCCATGTTGGGTTCTAGGCGTGGTTGGTAATTGGTGCCTCCACCTTATCTCTCAAAATTGGGCCCAAAAAATTCTCTATATGAGAGCTCATGTAGGAAACTTGCAAAGTCTCATCTGTATAAAGTCAAGGTTGACTAGTTTGAGGCCTCTTTCACAGTTCGAGTTAGTTTAGGAATAGGGACCACCGGAACACCCTGGTGGTGGGGATACTCTTAGTCCTGCAATTGCAAAGAAGCGTCCTTCGACACATTTCCGAAGCCAAACGAGCATATGCTGCAGGCCCGTCCCTATGAGAAGAGCTGCCATTAAAGCACCGGCCTATTGCCGACTATGCGTCATCGTCCCCTCCGGCAGCGGAGCCGCGGAGGAAAGCTGAAGACGTGACTTGAGCCTCAAGTCTGCCGGAAACAGAGTGGCCAGGAAAGTCAAGCGCCCAATCAACTGTCAAACCAGTGAACACGGTACAGTAACTGAATCAGATTAGGAGACTAAAATTGAAGGTGGGTACCATTTTTTCTGCTTCTGTGCCTATTACTATTAGACAGGTCAAATTTTTCATATTTTCTTGTTGGCACCGGAAAGGAGCTTCGAATGCACCAAAGAACGTGACATTTGGATACAGTTGGCAAAAGTTAGGAAGGAACAAAGTTTGGTTCCAACACAGTTTTTTTCATGCATGCACAATAACATAATTGATTTTGGAGATGTTCATAGAGTGAAGATGGTGGTCTAGGACTGGTGGTGCATTGGAGGGGGCCTAGTTCAACCCCTAAAGTTCCAGGACTATATTTTCACCAAAATTGCTCCCAAACTGCCATTTTTTGTACCAAGTTCCAAATTTTTGAAAAAACACACTTTTTTGACACATGTAACTATTGGATCTTGTAGTATGTTGACTTGAGAACATGTGGTAAAAATTTCAGAAATGTCCACCACATGGATTGGAAGATATAAGCATTCAAATTTATTGAAATCATTTTTTTGGCCCTACAAAAAACTAGGCAACTGCACTTCACAAGCTCACTTTTCTATGAAAAAATGTCCAAAGTGGTGGTGCTTCTTTGAATTATTTTTCCTAAACAAGTTTGCTACATATTTAAAAATTTTCCAATCATTTGGAATTCTATAACATATAGGAAAAAAATAGTAAATAGAAAGAAGTAGAGAATGATTCAAAAATACAAAATTGTTGAGAATTTATTTATGGAATTGAAAACTGGCAATCCTGATGGTTGTACTGTTGTAATAAACAATTTACATCCCATGATTTTATTTTTTTCAAAATATATTGGAAATTGAATGAAATGAATGACTTCAAAGTTCATTTTAGAGTAGAAAATCCATAACTGCTTGCAAACTAAAATTCCTCATAACTTTTGACTTATTGATCAGAATGGAATGATTCAAAGCTTTCCACATATATATAAATGTAAGAAACCAATTTCAAATTTTTTACTTTTTGAAAAAAGTGATTTTTTATCTATTTGGACTGCCCAACTACAAAAAAAGTATCATACTAGGCCATAACTTTTGACTAGTATTTCAAAATGTCATGAAATTTAGTGCATATAGAACATAAAAATCCTTGTTGACACCTTCTACTAAAAATTCAACATAAAATATGGAAGTTTGTAGTGACAAGTATTTGCCCAAAATTTCTATGTTGCTAAAATAGCAAGTTCGTCTTTTAGGAGTTAATAAAAGGTTTTGATAATAAAAGGCAATGTTTCTAATTTGAAAAATGAGAGCTCTTGTGCCCTCACTTAGCATTAGAAAATTTTGGGAGGGAGCCAAGGGTTTAGATTGAAATGGTCTAACATTTTTATTTATTTTTTAAATAAGAGGTCTAAGAGAGGTATATTTTGCCCCCTGCCCCCCCCCCCCCCCCTCCCTCCCAAAATGATTATAGTTATAGTGTTATATGCTTTCGAACATCTATGTGTATGCTTTCTCACATGACATGGATGTTCATTTCTACAATCTTTAGATGCTAGTGTTCTTGCTTTATTTCAGGGTTATTATGAGGTAATTAAAGTCATTGGAATGTTTATAGTTAGTTCATTATTAAGATCTTTATTAATTTAATGTAAACGACAATTGCAACTATTGAATTGTAGTCATTAGTGATTTATAGTGTGGATTATTCTCTAGCAAGGACAATGATCACTTTAACCCCTAAAATTTTTTACTATGTTTTCAACAAAAATGCTCAAAAATTGTCATTTTTAGGACAAGTACCAAATTTTTTTTAAAGCATTTCTAGACACATTCAATCATATAATCTTGCATTATAATAATCTAAAGAGATGTAAGAAAAAATTTAGAAATTTCCACCATGTAGATTGCAAGATATTAGCATTTCAGTTGACAAAAAGCCTTTTTTTGGCCTTGTGAAAATTTGGATAGTTGCACTTCACAAGGTCACATTTGTATGAAAAAATGCCCCAAATGGTTGCAACTCTTTGAATTCATTCTTCAAGTCAAGTTATCTACATGCTTGAAAATTTTTAGATCATTTGGAATTGTAAAACATATAAGAAAAAAATAGAAGGTAGAAAGAAATAGAGAATGAGTCAACATACTAATAAAATTGTTAATAATTTAGTTATTGAATTGAAAAATGCTAATACCAATGGTTGTAATGTTGTAATAAACAATCTTCACCTTATATTTTTATTTTATTTTCAAAAATATTCAAAATTGAGTTCAATAAAGAACTTCAAAGTTTATTTTGGAGTAGAGAATCCATAACTACCCACAAACTAAAACACCTCGTAACTTTTGACTCATTGATCAAAATGGAATGATTCAAATCTTTCTATGTAAATATAAATCTAGATTATTAATTTCAAATTTTTGTTTTTGAAAAAATTGATTTTTTCAAATTTGCCCAGTTTACCCAAGTTGAGAAACAAACTACATATTAGGCCATAACTTTTGATTTATATTTTCAAATATCTTGAAATTTAGTGCGTATGAAAGATATTCTTCATCTATACCTTCTGTTAAAATTTGGGCCAAAAATATGGAAATCTACGCTTACATGCACCTGCCCAAAAAAGTTATGTTGCCAAAAAATGCACCTTAGTCCTTTAGGGGTTAATGACTGCTATGAACAATAAAAATAACCTCCATTTATTAGTTTTTGGACATAGTTGTTTGATTCAAATTTTAAAGGCATGTTGGAAATGGTAATAGGTGCAACCTATAAGCACAAATAGTGGCCTATGGCATGTGACTTTGAAATTTAATTCTAAATTCTCTATTTCTTAGAAAATTTTGAAAAAAATCTCATGTCACTGCTTCCACATTTCTCTCTCCATCATTAAAATTTGGCCCTCTTCCAATGCACTAATTTCCCTACAGATGTTTGTTTCTCCTTAAGTGCACACTTTATGAGCCTCCTACCTTAGTGAGAATTTTGATAGTAAAGAAAATGAACCAAGAAATTTTGATAAGGAAAGGATGCAATTGGTGCCCTTGGGGAAAAAATCAACCCAACTCCTTTTGACCAAGGAGGATTGACCCCTCTATTGCCCCATGTTATATCCTTGTAGAAAACCCTGAACTTTTTTATTTGCCTCATACTGTATGATAAATTTGCAAATTCTGAATCCATATTTACCCCAAATTATTAGGGGGCGTGATAGGGGGCGTGATGAAATACAAAATTTAAGCGGCACAAAATAGGGGACATTTTGGGGCAATAGAGGGGTCAATCCTCCCTGACCGCTCCTTCTGGCTCCTTCTACAAAGTGGACGCAAGTTACCGGGAGACGGAGCTCTGAAAACTTCCGAACGCTGCTTTCGATTCTGCATATCTCTGATGTAAGCTCAGTCCGTCATCATCTTCGTGGCCAAATGCCGAATCTCCGACGAACCCTGCAGGACTCCGACGGACTTTTGCCAGAGCCAGTAGTGTACTTTCGAATACTACCACTGTATACCTTTAGTGCTTGTGTGAAGAAGTTTCCTCCGTTATTTCGATTCTTGCGAAATCAACGCAATCAACTTGGAAACATATGGTAGGTTAAGGCAGTTAGTGGTTCGGAATGTGGTGCGGTACTTGTTACAGTAATATTTATTCTCTCCTGCTTTTCTCATTCCTGACTCCCGAGGTATCGACTTTGCAAGCTACACTAGCCTTTGTCTGTAGGGAGCTCGGAGCCAGTAGTGGCATTGTGTATTGAGTTGCGCTTGGCTGCCAATCAGTACAGGGAGTGCTTCTTTAAAGTTTGCAGAATCTCACTCGACGCTCACTTTCTTGAGCTTCTAACTTTCTTGCTCCTAATCTGGTCACTGCTTGCTGCTGTGCCTTTGGACCATTGCTGTAGAAGCGGGGAATCATTAAGTTGAGGAAAAGGTGGAAGACGGCAATCGCGGTGTGCTGGAGTGTTTAGGTTCTTCTGCTAATACCGCCCGTGTTTTTTCCTTTCGTACGGCGTCGGAGGAGGTAGTGAAGGGGTGAGGCTTGGTGATCCAAGAACCGCTCGAGGTCAAGAAGCCGAGCGAGGACGTGTTAAGGATTATTACGCAGATCAGTCGACGTTGTTTTTGGAGGTATGTGTTTTGTAAAGTGATGTGTTATTGGCATGGTGCTACATGCTTCCGTGGAAACCTGCCTTTGTGTTGAATGAAGAGAGGACTGCTTGTCTTTGACTACTCTTTTTCGAGTAGCTGACTACGAACATTTTTTTCTGAGCTTTAATTAAGGTGTTAATGAGAACTTGCACGATTTTAACTTCTATTAAGCATGAAGTTCTCCCCAAATAAGTGCCGTACCTCCTTCTGTTTAAATACTACATAAGTGTTCTGAAAACTTTCTTCTGTTCTCTAGAATGCATTTCTTCATGCGCTTCAAGATGTTGAATGTTTTAAGCGTGAACAACCTTCTTCAGTATTTTGTTCTTCACATGTGTTTAATATATGTTTGTTCACCATCTTGTTAGCTTGTAATAGCACTTATCTCTTGGTCTGTTGAAATGAACGATGAACTTTACCTTTTTAAACATTGACTACCACTGCGATTAGGTACTCTCATTACGATTATGCCAGTGTTAATGTCGTAAGTGTTTATGTGCTTATATGTGAGTATTTGAGAAGTGTTAATTTTTATCTACTCTCAAGTGATTCCGCTTACAGCGAGCGGACTGTAGTATAGAGAGGGTCGTTTTTAAGTTGAGAGGTCGCATCACTTGCATATGTTTGTGTTATCAGTTTGGAGAATTGGTGCCTAAATCAGTCAAGCTCTTTGTATTCCCCTTTACGTAGTAAGTTTGTTTGTTAGAAGAATCAAGAGAGAATGTTTGATCTCGTCTGTCTTCTGCACCCTGACTTGCCTCTGTGGATCTTCATGATGTGCATATGCATTAGTATCATACATGTCTTCGTTCTCCTGATTCTCACTGTAGATTGTGAACATGTTCACAAAACGTCTTTTAGATCGTCTCAAGAGGTGTCTGGGCAGTTCGGTTTCTGGCTTGTGAGTGTTATTCTTTGCTTCTAAAATTCTTCTTCTTTTCTTGCTATTTTTTGTCGATGGAATTAGAAAAATATCAAAGAGCGGCAGTTGTCATAATGCTTCCAATTGTTCCGACTTGCAGGTCTAGAATTCCGAATCTGCATCCGAGTCTGTCTAACGCCATGGCAGAGCAAGGTTACTTGTAAGAGCTGCTCTTTCTTCAATTGGCCAAACAGATATTATGGATATTGAGTTGTGAATAGTTTCTTGTGATTAGCATCCTTGGTATGTACTGTACATTGTTGAGGATAGAAACTGCAAATGAACTTGAAGGTTTTGTCCACGACTTGCCCTTGTGTTGTTTCCTGACGCATTAGCGATCTTTTTGAATCTGATACTGCTTCCTAGAGATTGCCTGATTCCATTACCAGGAGTTTCATTCTTTGTTAGAATAGATATAGAGTTCACGTTCATTTCTAGTGCTCAGATTACTTGAAGGGAGGATCACTTGCTCTTTTAGGGTCCATTGTATCTTTGATTCACACATAACGAGGGAGTACTCACAATTTGTTTTCTTTACATGTGTTGTGTAGTTGTTGGATTTTAAGACCGACAGACCTTATTCTAACATGAGAGTTGTTTCCTACTTTCTTACAGATCCGACATACAGGTCTCCTTTGTGGATTCCTTTTTGAAGTCCATACCTAAACCAAGCAAGGTCGACCTTCTTCCCTCCCTGGGAGAGGAAGTGCAGAGTCCTTGCGTTGGGCAAGATGTAAACTTTCTTCATGTGATTCCTGGGCCTGGAGGAGTTGTGACTGTAAACGGAGACGCTTCTACGATACAGATACTACAAGAAGATAATCTTGATACTGAAGGTGACTGAATTAATCTGCCACGGTTTTCCTATTGAATGCTAATCGATGGCTTTTATTTCTCATTTCGTTTTTTTGTCGTTTTTTTTGCCTTCTTTTTTTGGATGTTTTGCTCTTATTTTATTTATGTATGTTTTGTATTAACTTTTAAAAATAAATTACGAGTGAAGCAAAACACGAAATTGTATACCATGTTGTATGGATCCCCAAAGTACTCTTGAAGACCCAAGAGTATAGGAAGAATTATCCCTATGTGAGGCATGGAGCTTAGGCCACCTCTTCCATTGGGAGAACATTCTTTCCAGGATACTTGGACTCTCTTCAGGTGCAAAGGGACCCTTCTACAAATGGTCTATAATGTTAATAATCAAATCCAAGGATGAGAATGCCAAGTTGGCTGGCACCGGTATTATTTATCGGAATAGTTTTCAGAAACTATGCGTGGGTTCAATTCCCTCTCTCTCCTTGCTAAAATACTAAAGACTGCGATAATTATAACACTATGACCTTGTAGCAGGGTCCTTTTGTCTCATGAAAGTAAGAGCCCTTTCGATAATGTGCCTGCAGTAGTGTAATTTAAAACCCCACCCTTCGGTAAGGTGTCACGAAAGGACTAGGAAGAAAATCTTTGGGTTATAGAATGTCTAGCCATTCTTCTAGGTGAAAAATTGTTTTTTACATGTTCCCAATTTCTGGATTTGCATGGATATGAGCACTGTTTTGCCAGAAATGTTATAGGATTTATTTTGAGTATTGTTGAATTTGAGTGTTGTTGAATTATCTTGCTGAAGCCTATGCATTTTGCGACTGATCTGTCAGTGTTGAGTTTTTTGTGAGGAACGAACGATTTTATCTGGATCACTGGAGAGAGTTCGACTTCTCCAATTTCAGAGCTTGTGGATAAAGTATTTAACAGATCCGATTGTATGCGCAGCCGCTCGAAAAATTTTATGCCAAGAAATTATAGGGAATGCTGTCAGTGTCATGCATTTTCGCCGGATTGTGAAGAAGCTGAGGGATAACTTACTCCAAGCAGGTGAAGCAGCTCCTCACAAGGTTTTAAATAATGAAGCATACGCAAGAGTTCTCAAGCGTTTGTCGGAGAGGTTAACTTCCCTGGATTCTGAATCCGCTCTCTCTTTGCGTCCAATGGGTTATATTGAATGTTTGAATAAGCTGATAGAGAACATAGAAAGTGGATTTGTCATTATGAAGCAATCAGGTATTGAACCAGATGTTTTCATAATGAAAGATAAGGAACCCGTCGGGTATTCCGAGCGTCTATGTTCCTTGGCATCACATTTAATAGGCGACTACTAGTCACCTATTATAGGTACTAAGTGTACACTGAAGTGTACTAGAGGTGCTCAATGTCAGCAAGACGTAGAAATGCCCACACTACGAGGGTTTGTACACTTATGTCAATAATATTTTAGAGCAATCAAGTTTGCGGAGATCGCTTGTGGAATGGAGTCTGTCCAACACCAGATTCCGTATTTCCACTCTCTTAGGTAGTGTGGGTGCTGCAGGTACAGTAGGACCTGATCCCTGACGATAAGATGGAGTGAGGCTTGGATTTGGCTACTTCTATGTTAATGTTTTTTTTAACATTGTATGACATCATGTAACATATTTGATGCACCTATTTTGAATCAGCACGAACTGCCTTATCTTGTGTAATCTTGCACACGTTTTGTTACCTCTTGTTTGCTATGACGAATTGTAAATGCTTGTACTTGCCTGTGTAGAAACACTTATATGCTTGCTCGGATCTTGCTTACCAAGAATTGTTTCTGAGAGCGTTCTTGCTGTCTAAGTCGGCACAAAATTTGAACGTTTCTAGTGTCCTCAAGGACTGAGATTTCTTGTTTTTATCAAATCCATTTGATTGATCATAACGTGAAAACTATAAATCATACAGGTCCAAATTCAACATCACCAGAATCAGTGAAGAACATTGTATGTGTTGGGGTCAAAAATAAGGAAAAAATTGAGCTACGGCCTCCGCTCGAAAATTCCAAAAATCAAGAAGTGCCATCTGGGCTTTTAAAGGGTATTGTTTCTCAATGTTGATATGAGAGGTTGCAATCTGCGTACATAATTTTCAGAGAAGAATCCAAAAATAATGCAAAAGGTGGTAGCAAATTACTCTATAATACAGAGTCCCAAGAAATTAGATATAGAGAATTTTGCAGTCTCTACAACAATAGTATTGTAATGGATTGTTAGAGCATCTCTACTACAATTTGAATTGGTAAGAGTGACAATATTGTCATGTGAGAACTCCTGCAAGGCATTAGAGCATTGCCATCAAGCCTTGGCAATGCTACTCTGGCCTTGCCCCGCTTGTCTAGTGCCAAAAGCTCCATACCACCACTCCATCATGGTACAAGTTTTGTCAATCCTCCCATCACTCCCACATTTGCTCAACAACAAAGGACCTTTGTAGAAGGTAGTTTTGCACTCATGCTAACTTGGTCAATTTTGACTATGGTCCTAGTGGAAGTGGATCATTGGATTCAATTTTGACGGGTGGTTTGTGCAGAGTATGAGGTGACTTTGACACTACCACATCTCAAACACCAATAAATGCCTCATCACCAATTGTCACCATAGTCAATTGTAGTGCAACTGGTGGCAATGCTCTTACATCTCAAAGTTGTGATGCCATTGATCCAAAGATGAGTCAATGTTGTGATTGGGGTATTGAAACATTAGTAGGGTGCAATATCATAACAATGTTGAAACATTACAAAACATATCAACATTACATGATAGTTACTATTCAAATGATGTGTTATAATTATATCAATTTCTAATGTTTCAACATTATAAATTAGCTATTGAACAATGTTATTCAAATTCTACTTGTTCCATAATTGAAACAATGCCATGTTCAATGTTATCCAATATTTTCCTATCCTTTCATTTAAACAATACTAGATCAAAAGTATTGATACAATCTTATGTAGGTTACATGTTAATGCAGTACCATTTGTTGATAAGGTATTCTAATGCCAATTATTAAAATATTGAAACAATGGTACATTCAATGTTATCCAATGTTTCATGTTGCTTTATTGAAACAATATCACATCAAAAGTAATGAAACAATACCACATCAATAATAATGAAACAATACCACATCAATAGTAATGAAGCAATACCACATCAATAGTAATGAAGCAATACCACATCAATAGTAATGAAACAATACCACATCAAAAGTATTGAAACAATATCACATCAAAACTCAAAAGTATTGAAACATCACATCAAAAGTAGTGATATAATTCTATTTGGAATACATGTTAATGCAACACAGGGTTGACAGGACGTCCGGACGCGGACACTGTGTCCGCAGCGTCCGCTGACATTCGCGTCCGCCCCACCTATCCGCCTTCCGACGGTAGGAGGGACGCTGCGTCCACTGGCGTCTGTGAGGACGGACGTCCGGACATCCGAGTTACGGACGCTATTTTGGGGCAGATGTACTGATTTGTCAACCCTGATGCAACATGTGTTGATTGGATATTCCATATTATCCCCAAGTAGAATAAGAGAGCAACAATGTGTATTTTACTCTTTATGTCCAATTTTTGAAATCCTTTTGATTAACAAATGTTCTAGAGTAACAAGCTCTGGAGATTTTGAAAATCACTTTTATTCTTGGTGTTTTTATAACAAAAAAGAAGTCATTGTTCTTTCATGAGTGTTGTTTGTAAAGAGCAAATCCATGCCAAAATGAGAAGTGAAGAATTTCAATTGTCAAATTCAAGGTCATCAATTACAATCTTGTCAACTAGGCAAATTCTCCTTATGCTTGAGGATTCATCAATTAATTTTGACTCAGCCATCTTCATTTGTGATCTTGTAGTAGACATGTCTAAGGGGGTAAATGTTTTCTCCAACATTGCTATCTCTAGCTAAAAATAAAATGCAGTTTCAAAGAGTTAAGTCTTTGTAATTTAGATCAAACCAATCAATAGTTCAAAATTCGTCTTCGTTCAACTTGTTCCTACTGTAGTGCTATGCATTCAAAGGCAATTAAACATTGTTGCAAAGAGCTTTGGGAGGACTCAAAACTCTCAAAGGTGTATAAAAGGAAACTATAATCTTCTTACTAAAGGAAGCTTGTAATGTGCAAATGCTTCAATTCTACCCTTTTGAGCTATTTGTAAATGGTGCACTAATATTTCACTATTGTACAAGATTGAAGTAGCTGCTTGAGTTGGCAATGTGCTAATGCAAGAAGGATGAACATGGCTAATAGAATGCTATGGAACCTTGGCTCTACCATTTTTTAGATAGAAAAGTGCTCCATAACCCTAAAGGAATGACAAGCTAGTCACCATGGAAATATCAAATCAAATTGAAATGTGATAAAAAAATTTACTACGCACAAGAAGAATCCACCTTGTTCTTTAGTGATTTGACAATTGCCATGCAAATCATAGCACTCTCTAGTCATTACACATGCAATTGCACCATACACTGCATCTCTTCCAAAAGGATCTGTGAAGCCAAACTCATGCATTTGGATCCTTCATTTGTTACTTACAACACAAAATACAAAATGGGTAACAACAAATTGTTTGAGTATAAGTTGCAAGTTCCAACTAACACTATAAGAAACTTGTGTTTTAGGTGATGAATTTTAAGTGACATTCAATGTAACAACCCATGTTTTTATGTCAACAATAACATCCGCCATAACATCTTGACATTATGGGGGACATTATTGTTGACATAAAAACATGCGTTGTTACATTGAATGTCACCTAAAATTTGTCATCTAAAACACAAGTTTCTTATAGGGTAAATAACTTCCCAATAGGTACTATACTAGCTCGTTAGACCTCAGATAACTAGCTTCAATAAGAATGTTCCTTCAAAAAAAATTATTATTTCAAATACCGCTACATCAATATTTGAACATGGCCATTGAATCAATAACCTAGTGTTACATAAGAATCAATACTTCTTCAATATATGAGTATTTTTTTATCAACATTGAATCAACAATCATGTGAGAACAATATTGAATGAATATTGTTTGCCAAGAATCTTTTTTGAGATGAATGTAGTAAGTAATAAGGATGAAGGTGACTAAATGAGTTTGATGAAAGTACTATTATTTTTACCAATTATTTACTTTTAGTTATAGAAACACTAGTAGAAACATACCCTTGAAGACCCACACCTAGTCAAGTTTTTCATGTGGGATCTTCTTGTGTGTCTTATCTTCAATCTACATAGCCCATATTTCTATTAGTAAAAAATAAAGATAATTATAAGATGTAGATTTTTACTTGAGATAAATGTCATACTTTTGAAATTTTTGTTGACATCATGTGTGTGGATATTTAGGCAAAGTTGATAGTGGATGTCTCTGAGATGGATGTTTCTACCTTCTTTTGTACATGAGCATCCCAAACACAATCCATCACCTCATTGCCATAAACATGTTGATATGAACATGCCCTATTGTCTTTCAAATTTGAAACATGTGATAAGGTTTTGAATGGCCCTCTAAATTGATTGGAGAGTATAATAGCTTTGGACCTCCGTGTGGTGTAAGTTGAAGGCCATAAAATGTCATTCACAAAAGCTAAATGGATTGAAAAGAAAGACTTGTTTAACCCTTTAAGGTCCTGGCATTCAAATAGTGGGTGCACTTTAGTCAACCTTGATTGCAACTTTTAGAATAATTATTTTTGGAATTTGATTTCAACTAAAATAAACAAAGCTTGACAAGTTTTGTTCCTACTCCATTTAAAACTTTTAAGAAATGTCAAAAATTGAAAGAGTTATTGGAATTGAAAGCTCTATGTATTAAAATTCAAATAATACAATATGGTGTGTTTTCCATTCATATTTTTTCCTTCTTAAAATGAATTTTAAATTTAAATTACAAAATTATGTTTCTCATTCTATCCTTGATTAATGGGAAAATTAGGAGATAATCCTAACATTTTCTCTAATAGATATAATTTTATTTCCACTATTAGCTTTAAAAAATCACAATGATTTTATTTTTCCATCTATATTATTGAAAATAAATAAATAAATAATTCGTTTTTCCACTAGAATAGAATATCAAAATTTTATACTTCAAATAAATAAATGGATAAATTTGGTTTGATGGTTGAATTTGACTTTAAGGTCTTTGTTGTCACTGTTTTGGGTGTAAAAAATAAAATAAGCAATTGAAATTTTTTCACACAAATCTCCATTTCTACTTGTACCTCTCAAGAATATTTCAAAAAATTAAGGTTGTTTTTCCTATTTTTACTCGCTTTTGTTCAATTTTTGCAACAAAAATGATAACAATTACAATTTTTCACAAAACAAACTGAAATTTTGAAGATGATATAGAATTTAGAGTTTCAGATAATAAAAATATTGGATTATTGTTTGAATACAATTTAAAAGGCTAAATTTAGCTCAAATAAGCAGGGTTGACAAATTAGTACGTCCGCCCCAAAATAGCGTCCGTAACCTGAACATCCATCCTCACGAACGCCAACAGACGCAGTGTCCTTCCCGCCGTCGGAAGGCAGACGGGCAGGGCAGACGGATGGGGCGGGGCGGGGTGGACGGGGCGGTCCCGGCGGACGCTGCGGACACAGCATCCATGTCCGGATGTCCCGGACGTCCGACCGTCCTGTCAACCCTGCAAATAAGAAGTTTGACCATTTCACAATTGACCAAGTCCTTTAGGGGTTAATACTAACAAAACATAATGATTGAAAAAGAATCTAGTTTGTCTTCTCTCTTTGTAGTGTCGACCAAGAAGAGCCTACATAGTGGGAGAGAGCTCAAAAACAAAAAAATCCGCTCATTTGATGTGCTAATTAGTGAGGGACAAAATATCATAATTTTATTTATAGAACTAAGGTCCATCCAAATGACATTTGCTATATCCATTAGAGAGATGGTAAAAGAGTGCAATCAAATCTATTGATATTAATTAATGACACAAAATTATTAGATAGAAACACCCCAAACCACCACTTTTCTATCCCTACTAGGTGGGTGGTTTAAATGTGGATGATTACTCTATATTTTGTAAATATGTTTAGGCTCTTCTAGAGAAATCCAGCCTAAGTCATTTAGTTCTTTTATGACACACACCAAATATTCTAAGGATTTTCAAAGTTGAAAACATAAAGTACTTATTACATATGCTACTTGACACTCCTTTAAATAGCCACCTTTAAAGCACAAAGTGATGCAACTCCCATTGCTTGCTCCTAAAATCTTGTAGCAATTTTGGGGTCAACCTAGGTGAAAATAGCTTGCTGAAGTAGAAAAAGTGTGTTTTTCGGTCAACTACCTTATCACTTTGAAGTGAAGTGTAAATGTAGAATGTCCGCATTGAGAGCATATTCAACCTCGCCACTGAATGAAGTCCCTGAAAAGAAGAACCGAAGCCGTATTGTAGCTGCTCAATATTGTGGTAGGGGAGCTTTCCGAGGCCAATGCTCCAACCAGGGCACTGAATGAGGCTCTTCCACTGAATGGATCACAAAGGCAGCCAGTCTTTTCAAAAAAAATAAACCCGATTTACTGGTTTGGTTTCGTCTTTTTGGAGACCAAAGTGCTTTCATTCATCCAGTTCCATGAGTTTTCAGCAGGAGCTCTAACTTTCCACAGCGCTGGAAATCTGAAAAACATTCAGCGTGGGAGGAGCCATTTCCAGTGCCGCGCGGAACCCAAATATCCAGTAGCAACGTCCCTCCGCTCCGTTGGCTCGGGGAATTCGAGCTGCAACTGATCGACAAGCGACTGGGAATTGGGCGGAGTCTGATGAGGATGGCCCAAGCCCGGTGCTTGCCAACCTCGCTCCTCGTCGAATCAGTTGAAGCTGAGAGTGGAAGATTCGCCCCTCCCACCTTTCCTGCCCTGGGGCCTCTTCGGCGTGTCCACTTGTCTTATTTGCTTGTCCTCCACGAGTACAAAGTTATCGTCAGACTGTATCTCGGGAATAAGGACCTACCTCAAGGTACGTGGCAAATCCTGCAGCATAGCATCTGTTGCTGTTGGAGGCTTAGTGCTGGGACTGCAGTAGTGGCTCCACTTCTTATCATGCGTCGATCATTTGGAGTCAGTTGCGGCTGTCGGCGAGAAAAAGGTCGGCGAGAGCTTAACAGCCTGATCACACTCTGACTGCGCTCACAGTCTTGGCCAGCCCTCACTGGTTGTCAGTTGCAACCCTGGAGGAAGGACACGGCTCCAGTGACGAAAGGGAGTCACCCCCAAATTCTCTCAGGGCTGCTTTCCATCTCGAGGCCAGGACAATTCCCTTTCGGAGGCTGATTGTACGGTACAAAATTTCAGCCTCTTTCGGGTTGAAGGTCATCGTCAACTGCTCATTAGAATAAGATGATAAAGTGGGACCAATTCTCCCATATGTAAAGGCCTTGAGGCCAAGAGGCCCAACCAATTCAATAAATAAGATAAAATTATATACCCTCTTTCCCTTTCTAGGGCCATTTTACACCTAGGGGCCAAGCCAATTCCCCTTAAGGCCAATTGTACAAAACCCAACAAATATGATTGTTGAAAAAAATAATATTTTATAAAAGAAAAGTTTTTTCTTAACCCCTAAATTCCCAAGGCCATTTTTCTGTCACAAAACACTCAAAATTGTTGTATTTGCTACGTTTATCCAAAAATATCAAAAAAATAATTTTTTTTAATATTCTAACCATAAGATCTTGTACTTTACTTGTCTTAGCTCATATGGTGAAAACTTCATGAAGTTTGACCATATAGATTGGAAGATATTAGCATTCAAAGTTGAAAAAGAAAGTTTTTTTGAACATTGGCCTGCAATTTCAGTTGATTTTGACCGCCAATTGTGAATTTCTTTTGCACTACAATCTTTGAATTAAAAAAAATTTATGTTGAAGAATTGAGTTGCAAGTCTAGGAAAAAAAATTCAAAAAACGAACACTTGATTTTTATTCTTTAAAAAAATGCTAAGTAGAAGTAGGTCCAAGATTGGAAAAAAAACTAAATCGTTAATAACTTCAAGATGGGATTGAAAGACAATAATCCCGATGGTGAGATTGTCCAAATAGAACAAATCAAAGCTTCACATGTAGACAAAAAAAAATTCAGGAAAAAAAAAATTATTATTTTGGTTTTTTGCAATTTTTTTTGAGCTGCCCGTTGAGTTCAATTTCAAGCTTTTGGGGGTATAACTTTTGCTCCCGAGCACCAAATGAAATAAAAAATTATATTCCCACTTAGATAATCAATTTTCTATCTTACGGGAAAGTTTCAAAACAATTCACCAAAAATTGAAATCACAAGAACCTGCCTGAAATCAGATTTGTCCCCTGAGAGGACAATGGGAATTTAGGGGGTAAATTGTAATTTGACGTTGCCCCCAAGGATAAGAATTGGCCTCCCATTTTTGGTGCACCCAATTCAACAAGCTCAAGCCATGTTAGATCATATCTTTTCTGAATAAAAAATTCATTTCACCAAAGTGGCCCAACCTCTAGGGATGAAGGGATTGGAACCACTTCAACCTTTTATCCAATTAGAAGTGAGGATTTGGAGCTTGTAACATAGCAAATTGGCATGGCCTTTAGGTATAAAGCAGCCCAAATTATTAAACTAGTAGGTGCATTCTTTTTTTCTATAGTGAAACCCAAAAAGACCGAATGGTAGTTCTTTGGCAACATGATGATTTTTGGCAACTCACTACAAACAAAAAAATTATTTTTTTCTTTGAAATTTTTACATAACATGTACCCAAGGAGTAGCTTTAAGGCCCCAATATTTTTATAACTTTTGACTACATGATTAAAAAGTTATTGTATAATATGTAATCTTCAATGTTTAGTAGGAAACATGGGTAGTTTAAAAATCTCCTTTAAAATTTATTATTTTAAGAAATAAAAATTTGAAATTGGTTTCTTAGATTCTTATGTATGTGGAAAGCTTTTAATTTTTCCATTTTGATCAATGAGATGAAAGTAATAAAGATTTTTAGTTTTGAGGTGGTTATAGAATCTCTATTCTAAGATAAAATTTTGAAGTCCTTTATTTAACTCAATTTTCAATATTTTTGAAAAAAATAAAAATATTGGATGTAGATTGTTTATTACAACATTACAACCATTGGGATTGGCATTTTTTTAATTCTATAACTAAATTCCTAACAATTTAGTATTTTGAATCAATCTCTATTTCTTTCTACTCACTACTTTTTTCCTATATGTTATACAATTCCAAATACTCGAAATTTTTCAAGCATATAGCCAACTTGCCTTGAAGAATGAATCCAAAAAAGTACCACCATTTTGGACATTTTTTCATACAAATGTAACCTTGTGAAGTCAAGTTGCTTGATTTTTCACTCACCTGGCTTTTTATCAATTCAAATGCTAATATCTTGCAATCTACATGGTGGAAATTTCAAAAAAAATTCTACATCTTTTCAAACTAGTGTTTCATAAGATCCAACAATTACATGTGTTCAAAAATGTTTTTTCCTAAAATTTTAGACTTGTACTACAAATGGTAGTTTTTAAGTGTTTTGGGTAACAACATAGTAAAAAACCTTTGGGGGTTAACAATGACATCATCTAATAAACCTTTCAAGTCCAAAGTGTCTTTATAGTGTTAATTTTGAAAAGACACTAACCCACGATTAAGGTAGTCACTAAAAGGTGATTTGATTTATGAACCAATAGGTCCATTTTTCATTTTTGCAATCATTTATCTTGAAAGTCATCCATCGACAACTTTTGAATTAGCATGTCCTTACCATATAGTTAACAATCCTATCTTGATAAAAAAAAAATTAGTTGAAATCATATATTATATCACATTTAGATTTTGCCCCAGACTTTGATGCATTCAAAAAAAAGGCTCAATATGCAAATGGCACATCAAATATATAATCATGACGTTGTTGTAAAATCAACCTTTCAAATTTGTTTTAAAAATAAATTAGTAACGTGAAAAAAGGAACTAGAATTGATCCTATAAATTCTCTATGGATGTCAATAATGTACAAATTTTGAACATGAGAGCCATGGGACAATTTCATTGGTACATCTATCATTTGCTTTTGAAAATTTATAGTTTATTTGAACAACACCCCAAATTACATGTATTGGTATTGTAAAATGAAGAATGAGATTTTTTATCCCTATTAGGTGTGTTCACACTTGGTGTTAAAGAATGTTGTTATTGAGGATCTTAGGAACAAATTTAGACCTAGTTTTGAATTAGATTCATATAGCAAACATCACTCCTAACACCAAGTGCAAACATACCTTAAAGGAAGAAAATATAACAAAACTAACAATCTCTCCACACTAGGATTGGCGGTCTGTAATCTATTTTTTTTTCCAATGAAATCTCGTTTCATTTGTGTTAAAAAAGGAAAAAAAATTAAAAATTAAAAAATTAAAATGATACGGAATACTCGGAGCCATGTTTATGCTATTAATATTGAACGCTTTAATTTAATATTAGCATTTCTTCTTGCCACGTGGGTTGTTACAACCAGACATGAGCACGAGCATTGAAAACTTGACTAAGGTATGCTAACTATAGTTAAGTTTACTCCGGTTGCTTCTGTAGTTGGTCAGTTCTGTAAAACACCAGCTGGCATTATTCCGCCGAAGAAGATCATCATTCCAAGCCAATCGGCCGGAGTTTGGGGGCTCTGGGGTAGAAGTATCTGGACCCAGAAGGATTCACCAGTAACTTACTACTTTCATTTAGGGTAACTTAGTGTCCACCCGAATCAACCTGGGCCAGGCATTATCTTCCTCATCTTACCCTGGGTAGTCACCAATATACTCCAATTATTGGATCAATAGATGCATTCTTTATTTCTATAGTAAAGTCATTCATCAACCTTTTTCTTTTTCTTTTTTCTTTTCCTTTTTTGAAACATACAACCTTCAAAGATTGGAACAAGAACAAACTAAATTCATCTATGGCATATACCATGGGGCTTCCCGATTTAGAACAAGTAGAGGAATAGACTCTTCTCTCCATGTGAACAAAATTTAGCAGATGGGACCCCTCCCATGCGAACAAATGTCAGCATGGGGAATTGGATTTGGAACCATTGGATTCCATTGGAAGTCCTACAATTTGGCCATCACCCAAGGTAGTTTTAGATCATTTTGGACCATCTATTGGACCTTTTAGGCCTGCAACATCCTCACATGGTTAATCCTTAATTCTAAAAAGATGAGACCTAATACCAAAGGTGTTTTTTCCAAAAATGATTTGATTGTTGGATTAATATGTGCATTCTTCAATTTTATAGTAATTTGAAAAATCATCCATTGGGCATTGGCCATTTGGAATTTATATACATTCAAATTTCAAACAATGGATGAATTCAAACACATCCTAAACATACAAAAATTGTATTTTTTCATTCATCATTTATTTTGAAGATTCTTGTGTTAATTCTTTAACATTTGTATAGTAAAGATTTTGAAGACTTTGCTTTGCAAATACTATATAATTCAAAGGATACTAGTAGGTCTAGCCTCAAAAAGTAATTGTTTTAGTTCAAAAAATGAATGATCCTTTGTAAATGACTAGAATAAGAAAGTATAATAAAGTTTTCAAAAATCACTATGATGAATACTTAATATTTTCAAGTTAAAAAAAAAAATCTTGTGAAAATCAAACCAATTCAATCTACAATCAATTTTAGAGGGAATTTTCATTTTTAGGCTTCAAATTTTATTGAAAAATATCAATTTGTATATTAGTTGATTTAATCATATAAATATGATTTATGGACCATATTTTACAACTATTGTTTAAGTCCTTATTAAATTATTACTCTAAATTTCATTTTATAATACATCTTTACAATTTTGGGAAATCTAGACTACCTTTTGGTCTTTAATTCCTAAATGCCGAAACTATATTTTTTGGCAACATAGAAATTTTGGACAGCTCACTATACATAGAGATTTTTTCTTCTATTCTTTGAAATTTCAAGACAACATGTGCCCGAAGAGTAGCTTAAAGACCCAACAATTTTCATAACTTTTGAATATATGGTTAAAAAGTTATTGTATGATATGTGTTTTCATTACTTGTTGGGTAGCTTGGGCAATAAAAAAAACTTCTTTAAAAATCACTTTTTAAGAAATTAAAATTTGAAATTGTTTCTCTAGATTTATATACTTGAAAAGCTTTGAGTCATTCCATCTTGATCAATGAGCCAAAAATTATGAGGAGTTTTAGTTTGTAGGAGTTTGTGGGTTGTTATTGAATCTCTATTGTAAGACAAACTTTGAAGTCCTTTATTTAACTCAATTTTTAATATTTTTTGAAAAAAAAAATATATGCTAAGTGTTGATTGTTTATTACAACATTACCACCATTTGGATTCTCATTTTTCAATTCCATAACTAAATTGTTAACAATTTAATATTTTGAATCATTCTCTCTTTCTTTCTACTTCATTTTTTTTCCTATATGTTGTACAATTCCAAATGATCTGAAATTTTTTAAACATGTAGCCAACTTGTCTTGAAGAATGAATCAAAGAGTAACCACCATGTTGGAAGTTTTTTCATACAAATGTAACCTTATAAAGTGCAGCTGCCCGTTTTTTCGTAGGACCAAAAAAGGATTTTTGTCACTTCAAATGCTAATATCATGCAATCTACATGGTAGAAATTTCTGAAATTTTTTCCACATGTTTTCAATGTAGAATATTACAAGATCCTATGGTTACATGTGTCTAAAAATGTTTAAAAAAAAATTTAGTACTTGTACTAGAAATGGCAATTTTGGAGTGGTTTGGGTGAAAGCATAGTCAAATTCATTTAGGGGCTAACGGATTTAACTGCTCGAAGGGTGTAGAGGACCAATTGATTTGTCGAAAAACTTAGAGATATCAAAAGAACAAGTGAAATGATTATGGTGGATTCTTTCCAAACTACAAACGTTTGTGTACGATGATGATGCACATTATTTGATTTCTTAGAAAAATAAAAGAAGATTTATATGTATTTAGTAACCCATTTTGTACATGTGCATATTTTAGAAAAAATATGACTTGTGGAACCAAAAATGAATACTGTTGATGTACACCATTCATAATGTATAGTTGGAGTTAATATCTCTTTTAGAAAAAATTACAATATTATTCAATACAAATCGTTACAAATATATTTATTGTATCCATATTCAAAATTAAAGTTTGTCTATTTACACTTTGGAGGAGAAGTTCCAATGAAGGGGAAGAATAGATATATTTCAAGAATACATGGTACTTCATATATAATGCAGGTCACTATTTGCACACACAATTATCACACATATGTATGCACAAACCTTTTTACTGATATGAAACAAATTCAATGTAGTTGTAGAATAAATTCAACAAAAAACAATTCCAAAAATAAATTTGAATATTTTTAGAAAATTAAATTTTCAAAAAAAATAGTTTTGTTGGATGAAAAAAAATTATTACAAAAAATTTCTATTTAAAGCATGTGCTAGACCTTATGTTCATGGAAAAAAATATTTGGTAAATGTGTACCAATCCTGTTTTTCAATTATAATACATTGTTTTCTAATCCTTTGTTGTATAAACAATTTTCAAGAATTTTATATAATGGATGGTATAAAATTAGTACCTTGATGATATTCTTGATTTCCATGTCAATGTGTACAAAAGAATTGGCATTGGATTTGGAGCTTCTTTTCATTTGTTATGTCCAAAGGAAATCACTATAGATGAGAAGTTGTTTCATTTCTCTATGCTTTAAGAGAACAATCTATTCTTGATAATATCTTTCGCTATTACAAAAAAAATCAAACCATTTCAAACTTCCTTCCCCTTTCAAATGCAACTTTGTATCCGAAAAACACACCTTTTGCACCAAAGTGTTAATTATATTCAATTGAGCCCTTTAGGAATCCAATAGTTCTTTATAGTTCAATGAAGTTAAAATTAAGTTCAATGACACAAATTCATCTTTCATCAAAGGCACTAAATTATTAATTCAAGTTTAAGCAAACCAACCTATAATCTTTGCGTTGGAAAACTTGATTAATAATTTGAAATTGTTTGATTATCTATTTCTAAACTACCTTTCAAGATAATTAAAAAAATTTATGTTCAAAATAAAAACTTAAAATCTCCACCCATAGTAAATAACAAATTTCAATATCAACTTATTACCACCTCTTTGTGCTCATGGGTTGGTTCCCCCTTGCCAACATTTCTTCTAGAGAACTATAGTCTCTTCCTTGTTCTCATTTCATAGAAGAAATATTTAAAGGGACTTCACAATACAAGTATTTTTTTGTATGACATTGTGAAATTTGATCAAAAGAAAAATGAAGGCCATTCTACTAACTTGTTTGAGTATGTCCATTAGGCTTAAAATGAGGATGAACTTCTTCAAAGGTTGTCCAATTTGCAAAGTGACTTGTCATTTGGGCTTGAAAACAAGCTCATTTTGTAAGCTAGTATGCGTAAACAACATTTCTCAAGTTAGTAGTGGCGTCTTTCCTGGCAAAGATTTGGGAGGGTAGTTCATCATGTTTTCAAATTAAGCCATGAAGGTAGTTTGCTTTGAAAGCAACCATTTAAGAGTTGATTGCCTTTTGGAGGAAGATAAATTCCATGAAACAATTTTTAGTAAATTTGTGTAGGAAGAAAAATGGAATGGAATTTAACCTAAATCATTTCATATTTTTTGAACCTTTGTAGAATTAGTTACAAATTTTTGAAGTCAAAAATGCTATGGTCTCTAAAAGCAACCACCTCTTGAAATGTACATTATTGGTACATTGAAAAAAGTGAAATGTACCCATGTCGTGATTGCTTCTGAAGATGGTCACTTTCAGAGCACACTATTTTAGAGCATCATCACTAGTTGCACTCTAAATGACCATAATACTAGTAAGTAGCTAGTCAGATGTAGTTGTGTCATGGCCATCCAATGAAATCCACCAACAATTTAACATGCTAAAATTAGATTGGGCATCATTTTTCAATTGCCACTAAGGCACCAAGTCATGGGAAATGCCATTGTGGTGCTTTGTAAAGTCAACAAGTGAAAGCTGTACCTCAAAATAAGGAGACAAAGAGAGTTTTTTGACATAGAAAGTACCATCTTGTTTTGGGGAGTTAGAAGGTTGATAGTTTTTTTAGTTAGAAGGTTGATGTTTTGAATAATGTATGGTTCTTTTTATCAATCAATTGATGAGATTGCTTTCAAAATTTACATTATGAAAGTTCTAAGGCCCTTAGAGGGCAACTAGATTTGAACTATTGGAGAGCAATTAGAAAAAAATTAATTATTTTTTATTTTTTTAAATTTGAAATCTGAAGTGGCACTACTGGTACCACATTGGCTATTTTTTTTACTATTTTTTATATTCTTACTATTTTTTTCAAAAAAATTACTTTTCAAAAGAATTATTTTTTTATTTTTTTAGTAATTGCACCGCGGGGGGTGCTGAAAATAAAAAACTAGCAACCCTTTAGAGACCTCAAAACTTTTGTAATGTTGCTTTCAAACTTTCACATGAATTATGTACAGTACATGGTATGAATCAAATGTTTGTGCATTATATTTAAATGTGATTTTTAATTAAAACTTTTACTGAATCTATTTTCCCAAAGTTTTTTCCAAATGGGCTTGCAATCAATAGAGATAAAATTGTTAAATTTATTATTCTTACATTTACTAAGAGAAACTTATAGAAGAAAAGAATCCTCTTTGTAGATGAATTTTAAATTAATTTTAGACCCACATAAACATAGTACTAAGGAATTAAGAATAAGAGTTTTATCTTTTATATTATATAAATCTATTAAATATACATGTACTTATTAATATTTATAGGATCTTTAATTTTAATTTTGTATAAATTCTTATAGAATCTTATATTCTCATGTATATATTCATACATTATTTTTTGTTTAGGATTTTTTCCACCCTTCAAGAGTATGAGGTATGTGACTTGAAAATTATGCATTGGAATTAGGTTTGTGAATTAGTTTTTATTTATTTATTCATTATTTTTTTCCTTCAAAAATTCAAAGTGATTACAAAAATTTTCCCAAAATATAGAAGAATAATCTCAGCTACTAAAAAAGACAACACAATTGATTCTCTTTAGCATCAAAAAAGTTATTTCCTTTCTTTATCCCTCCTTCCACCCTCCATTACATCCATGTCAACATCCATTGTGGCCATAATCTATGTTAACCAAGTTAACATGAATGTAAAACTACCCTCTACCATCTATTGCCAAGCAAATATAAAAGTGATGGAAAAAACATTAAAAATTCAACCATTACGGGGTGCAGGTGTAGAACTTTTGGTGCTAGATAAGCACAACAAGCACTAAGTGTTGTCGCTGAGGCCTTTAGAAAGAACTAGTGACAATGCTCTTGGGCTTCTGGTGGTGATGCTCTTATTAGAAGATAAGCAACCAAATGGATGATACCTCCCAAGACGCCACGTCAACACCTCCCCAAGACCCCCCCCACCCCCACCCCCCTCTCCGAAAAAAGCCATCCCAAGTAGACCCGACAAAGGAAAAGACGACCTCCCCTTCCCCTGAAAAGAAAACACGACCAAGCACATTCCTGGAAAGAAACAGGAACCCCAGGCATTCCCCTTCCGAGGCTACAGTAGTCAGGCAGGGCGGCCGGGCTGGGCCGCACTCACCGTAAAACAAGTTAACTTAAAGTTACTGTTTTGTTGACCTTCCCCGCCACCACGCTTGCATTGCAGGGCCTGCTTCGTTACCTTCCCATTGATGCTTCCTTCCCCAATTGCTGCCGATTCAATGACCGCATATAGCCCCAGTTAACACAGTTCTCTTCTCTCAAGCAAACTCCGGGGCAATAATTTGAGTGGGCGAAGAGTTTGAGGGAAGGGAACTCGTCGTCTCTGTCGCAGCACACCGTCGTCGTCTTCATCGGCAGGTACGAATTGAGGCTTGTGTCGTCATTCGAGAGTGAAATGATGAGGAATGATGAGGAATGGCGGAATGGCGGAATGGGGGAATGGGTCAAGAGATGTTTTTGCTTTTTGTTTTGAAGTTGGGGTAGCTTGTAGTGTTTTTTCGTGATGGAGAGTGAGGGACTGTGTGTTGTTTCGTAGTTGGAGTGGATTCTTTTAGTTTTTCGAGTTCTTGGTGTGGGTGAGTTTCGTTACGGTGCCTGTTGTAATGTTTGAAAAGGTTTCTTGAGGTTTCTTGTAAAGGTTTTGGGAGCGAGGTTTCTTGATTTTTAACGGCTTAAGGCTATTCGTTTGCTTGTTGTAGCCGTGCAAATTTAGTCGTTTTCGAATTGGTTGCGGACTTGCGGTTTTGACGACGAGCCTAAATTTAGCCGTGATTTATGCATTTGGCGGTTTAACAACGATCTTGGTCGGACGCTGTGAAGATGTTCTTGAGGATTCTGGTTTTATTGAGAATCTGATCGGTGCGGTCCGAAAGGTAGATGATAATTGGAGAGCATGCTGAGAGCATGGCACCGACCGCCGTGGAATTAGTCGTCTTTGTCGTGAGGGTGCACATGATCAGTGCGTTATTTCCCTAGGGTCTGGAAAGAACTGGTTGCCTTCAACACGGCAGCCATTTCGAATATATTTGGCTGACAAGGCGGCAGCATTATGTGTGCAGAGACTATTGTGTAGCGCACTGGGATCAAACTCAGGTTTTGCGTTACTATTCGTTTAGTCGCTTTCGAAATTGTTTGCGGCGTTGATTCTCTAAATTTAGCAGTGATTTGTGCATTTGGGTGGTTTTATAGCGATCTTGGACGGATTCTGTTAATGGTAATCTTGACTTTTCACATTTATTGAGAATCTGATCGGTGCGGGCGTGAAGCTTTGAAAAGTACATTATAAATGGACAGCGTAATGAGTGAAAGACACCGAGTGCAGAATCGTTAGTCTTTTCATGATTTTGCGTGAAAACCGGAGCCTTATTACCCTTAGGGTCGATAAGGGACTGGTACATGACAGCCACTTCGAATACATTTGGTTGATAAGGTGGCAAAATTATGGAGCTTAGAGACCATTGTGTTGCATACGGGAAGAAGGATCAGTTCCAGAAGGACTCATGTAGGGTCACCATTCTTAGATTGCTGGAAGTGTTTTTGTAGGGTTTGTGCCCCTAGCAACATTTATGACTGTCAATTGAGAGGACGCTGCATCGTAAACATCCGTCTTAACATCCGTCTGGTGTCAGCTGCGACGTACATAAGATGGTGTTCTTGGAATAAATGACCTAGCATTCGTTTATGCTCTCCGTTCTATTCTCAACGGGGATCTAATGAATCCGTCGTTTTAAGCTTTGTGAATTTGTATTGCACAATTATATTGCCGGTGATCAATACCAATCTCCTCTCGGTATCCTCCTGTGCACTCCCAGGTTTCTAGGACGCCAAATTTCCCTTGTTGTACATGAGTGGCTTCACATCTTCCATCTGTTTGCCATTTTCTTGGGGTTCATGTGATACCTAATGCTAGTGACATTAACCAGTTTTGACCGTTCTGTGAACAGAAATTCAAACCGAAACATGATGAAGTCTCCAAGCCGCACACGTTGCGGCTTGGTGAGTCTTCTCTTCATCCTGTCACTTGCACTTACACCATCATTTGCGAGGACAAGAATTGATGGACCTATCAAGGTGGTTGTAGTGATGGTTATGGAGAATCGGTCATTTGATCACATGTTAGGGTGGCTCAAGACCTTGAATCCTGAAATTGATGGTTTGACTGGCAAGGAGTGCAATCCCAAAAGCACATCTGATCCTGATTCGGAATTGGTATGCGTATCCGATATTGCTGAGTTTGTAGATCCGGACCCTGGACACTCGTTCCAAGCAATTCAGGAGCAAATATTTGGGGGGAATATTACATCTGCAAATCCTCCTCCCATGAACGGTTTTGCTCAGCAAGCAGAGAGCATGTACTACCCGGGCTTCTCTAAGACAGTGATGAGTGGCTTCAGGTAAAAGTTCTCATGACGTTCTCTTAGTCAATCTTGTCCGGAAGAATTCTAGTGTTATATTTTGTAATGTTGAGGGGACTCTGTGTCGAAAGGTCGGAAGGTGTTTGTTCAATATCAATCTGCAGATTCTCCTGCACTGAGCAATATCCTCGTGGAGCTTATTTTGAGCGTCGAAGTTCTTGGTACTTAATATCCTTGCCATGTTTATGGGATACAGGCCAGAGGTTGTCCCTGCATACAAAGCCCTGGCTTCGGAGTTTGCAGTCTGCGATCGCTGGTTTGCATCCGTGCCCAGTTCTACTCAACCTAACAGGTTTTATGTGCATTCGGCAACCTCGTTTGGGGCCATGAGTAACGTGAAAGAAGAATTAGTTGCAGGGTTTCCTCAGAAGACAATTTTTGATTCAATTGTGAATGCTGGTCATTCTGTTGGTATCTACTATCAAAACATCCCTGCAACTTTGTTCTACCGCAACTTGCGCAAAGTAAAATTTGTGAACAAGTTTCACGATTATACCCTCAAGTTCAAGCAACATGCAAGGCGGGGGGTTCTTCCGAACTACGTGGTTGTGGAGCAACGGTACTTCGACATGAAAATGCTTCCAGCTAATGATGACCATCCTTCCCATGATGTGTCCGAGGGTCAAGCTTTCGTGAAAGAAGTTTACGAAACCTTGCGTGCTAGCCCACAGTGGAAGGAGATGCTCTTTGTAATCACATACGATGAGCATGGAGGCTTTTATGACCATGTACCAACGCCAGTGAATAATGTTCCAAATCCGGATGGACTGATTGGTCCTCCCCCGTACTTCTTCGACTTCAAGAGGCTGGGGGTGCGGGTGCCCACTCTCATGATATCTCCTTGGATCAACAAGGGTACTGGTATGTGCCCGCCTTTCTTTTTTGCCACCTTACATGTGTCCTTAGTGTTCCTTGTCTGATGCTGGATGGTTAAAGGATCGTTTGGAAGTCTTGCTTG
Source organism: Pseudoscleropodium purum (assembly GCA_963969395.1). Taxonomy (NCBI): domain Eukaryota; kingdom Viridiplantae; phylum Streptophyta; class Bryopsida; order Hypnales; family Brachytheciaceae; genus Pseudoscleropodium; species Pseudoscleropodium purum. The sequence continues at coordinate 15,022,939 of OZ017798.1, forward strand.
AAGTCCACGCTACCTCCAAAGCTTTTATTCCCTTGAGGATGCCGACGTGCATTGATTCATGTGAAAGAGAAGCGTGCTTATAATTTACTTCTCTTTTGCAGTGGTACATGGACCTGAAGGTCCGACTCCTGGTTCTCAGTATGAGCATTCATCGTTGCCGGCCACGGTCAAGAAGATATTCAACCTCAAGGATGATTTTTTGACAGCACGGGATGCATGGGCAGGAACATTTGAGCATGTTGTGTCTCATCGCAAGTCACCAAGGACAGATTGCCCCAGTATGATCCCCAAACTTCTTTACTTTTTTTATGGTATTCCTTGCACTTGGAAGCATTATGACATTAAATTTTGAAATTTGTGTTGATCCCTCGAACAAACAAGTAATACGGAGTATGTTTCTTATAACCTTTTTTTCTGCTATGCAGTGGAGATACCGAGCGCACCGTGGTCGTTGCGCCACTCACCATCCAATGAAAGCGCTCCGTTGACTGAGTTTCAGGAGGAGCTGATTCAGCTGGCATCCCAATTAAACGGAGATCACCAACGTCCCGAATATCCTCATCTTGGGAAGTCCATGAATGTGGGACAGGCTCATTCATATGCTACAAATGCCCTGGCCAAATTTCTTGAGACTGGAAGGGCGGCTTTGAGAGCTGGAGTAGATCCAGAAACAGTGATTGAAGTAACACCCTCTGTGATTGAGAGGCAGGCAGAGGGCTCAGGGCTTCACGACAGCTTGTGATGCTTTTTTGCGGATACTCTGTACCATAACATTCACAATGCAGAAGGGAACTCTCAAGGGTGCGGCTAGCAGATTTCGATGTCGGAACGGGAAGAAAAAGTGGATTTGGGGGGGATGCAATGAATTTTCGGTCCAGTGATGCTGCCAGGGTTGGTGGGAAAAAGCATTGCACATCACTTGTGACGTAAGTGAAGAGATGAAACCTTTGTCTGCTGGAGGCCAGTATGTCCACACATTGGCATATATATATGTTTAGAGTTTAGATGCAGTTGAGTGAATTTTTTGACTTCGTAGCAATTATGATTCGTTAAGAGGCTGGGAGTTGGTCTTTCATAACGCTTTGTCTGTTTTCCCGTGTCTCGTCCATTTTTTACCCTTCATGCGCCTTCTGAAGTGGTGGATTATTTGTCTGTTGAACATCTGTCCACTGTACGATATAATAAGAAGAAGGGCTGAGAACTCTCGATGATTGAGTTATACTGTCACCCGGTCAAGGGATAAGTGCATGGTTGATGACCAAAGGCGCCTCATTCCTCGACATGGTAGGATGAACTAAATCCAACGCCTATCCAAAAACGTGTTGTGATAAATCTAAATTATGAAGAGATATTGAACAATCTTTCAATATGATAGGTAGGGCATTGGCATTGGAGAATAAAATTAGAAAAATGTATGAACATTGAACTCAAATTATGAAGAGATATTGAACAATCTTTCAATACGATAGGTAGGGCATTGGCATTGGGGAATAAAATTAGAAAAATGTATAAACATTGAACTCTTGTATGCTATATTCAAACGCCAATCTTAGATGAAGTCTAAGTGCAGCCGCAATTTGCCTGATGTGACCATGTTATCAAACCTCACTTTCACACACACATTACTTTCTTTTAAGAAGGTTCTGAGTATGAAATTTTTGTATGTAATCTAGCATTTTTACACATTTACCCTCTTCCCCCCACCCCCACCCCTCCCCCTTTCTATAGGCTGGAAGGTGCCCATTTTTTTTTAGGGCAATTGGGCATAAAATTGCCTTACAAAAACACTGGATGTAGGTGAAATTTGTCAGTAATATCTCATCGTACCTTAGTTGCATGGCAAGGAAAGTGCACCATCTCAAACCCTCGTCTCTGGTGTCTCTGCCTGGCTGCCTCGAGTAAAGTACAGATACAAAATCATGTGCAAGTTTGTGTAAAAGGTCAAGACTCATCAGTCTGCTGAAAGTGAAAGTGAAAATCATGCCATCAGTCAAGCCTTGCATCTCGAATATCTGGAAGTATGATACCCAGCCAGACTTGGGTGCTTTTGATACATTTGGATCTCACTGGAGTTCCTTGAGCAATAACAGCTGCAAGGTCACTCAAATACTCCTCTTCGTTTCTAAGATACTTGGAGGGAGGGAGGGAGTGCCGCTAGCGATTCTCCGATAACAACAATAACGTTAAAAGAAAATTCGATTTGGATACTTATGGATATTCTTGAGGTACTCTTCACTTGGAGTTTCACTCATTGGAAGTCAAACCATTGTAGAAGACCTCCCCTTTTTTGAAGATGAATAGTTGCACTTTTATCCTACACAAAAGGATTAATTCTCTATCATTCATTGGACATAAAATGCCTGTGGCGTCGTTTATGGGTTAACCCTTGAAAGGCTTCAAAGCCCTTTGTAGGTGTATAGTATATTATTGTTTCGGTGGTATCTAATTAGAAAAACATTGACCAAAATACTTTTTAGTACAAAGTAAAATAATGATTGTGATAGTAGATAGATAACATGCCATAATTCATATATTAAACCACAATTGAAGAGTTAGAAGGCTGAATATACTTCATAGAGAGGGACCCAAAGGACCTTTCAAGGGTTTGTGATGAGTTATCCTAAATTGCTTCTCCGAATGTGTTGTACTTTTTAGATGTGGCAAGTTTAGAAAAAGTGAATATAGTGTATTATCACCTACCTCCTTTACTTTGAAGGCTTTCACTCTAAAGGGCATTTAAATACTTTTGATGTCTAACAACCTTTGCCCTAATACTACATGGAGTCTTGGAGATTACATCACTTAAAAACATTTTATTCTGTAAGAATTTTGAAAAGTTACTCTTCATTGTAGAATGCAACTAAAAAAGACCTAAAATTTTGACTTCCACAGGAGAATATATTGTACCGTGAAGTCACCTTTAGAAAAACATAATGAAATTTTTTGAAGCTAAATGATTTTGGAAATTAATAAGCTACTTTGTCAAATCCAAGAAAAAGTAAACACAAAGAAGGTCAAAATGTTGGAAAAAGATACCTCAATACCTTGTCCTAGGACATATTTACTAAATAATGCAAAATTCATTCTTCTAATTTTACATCAAAATAGGGACACTATGATAAATAAGAAATTCATTGAAAGTCATAATTATCACTTTCCTATACAATGAAGAAAATCATTCAACTTCTAAGATTATTTGAAGTATTGCTAAAAATTAAAGAAAAAGTACTTAATATTTGCCAAATAATTTATTAATAAAAATGAATTACCAAACCAACCCTTCCAATTTTAAATAATTATTTAACAAAAAGGTATTGAAGGTGACTAAAGCTATCAAATATAGTTTTTTATCATGTGGTCAATTTCTTTTTTTTTGCAATTTTTGGAGCCTATCTTTTCTATATGTGTACTTTTTCTATTGCCTAGGCTTATGGCCATTGTAATTGCTCTTTGGAAAAGGGGTGGTCTACTAAACAAGAAAACAAGAAAAAAACTTTAGACTACTTGGACTAAATGCATGTAGGAAATTACACTTATAGAACAAATTTCTTCTTGTTTTTGGTATTTCCTAAATAAGATGAGCTCAAGATTGTCCACAAAATAAACATAGACTCCAAATACATATATGCTAAAGTAACTTCTTGGGTGTTTCACTAGATGTCTTCTCAAGTGGGTTGCCTTGTTTAACTTAAAGATATATTACTAAAAGTTAGATTGTAATTTCTACAATTGAATACATAATATTGAGTATTTTGTCCATCAAAATATTATGTAGGTTAGTAGAGCAAGTTTATGAATATTCCAGAAATAATTTCAAAATTCAAGTAGATCATATTTGTAATAATTTCATATACTTGCTTTGAATGTTGTAGTTGTTCGACTTGCATTGATTTTTGGACACATATTTAGCTCATCAATTGAGCTACATTGTATGTCTTCCTCTTCATTGAGCTATATTCTTTAAGCTAGTAATCAACTTTAACTTACCTTCCTCTTCTATTGGAATTGACCAAATTTATTTCTAAAGCAAGTTCAATTGAAGATGTTACATTGTCTATTTTCTATCTTTAGGAAAGCTCAAAAGTATCAAGCTCAACAAAATAAAGTGATTATATTATAAAATTGTTCTTTTACTTTTTCATATATATGATATTAGTCAACACTAATGATGAACTTAATTGGCACTTTCTACTAAAATAGTTGACCAATCCATAAAATTAGTGAAATTTGTAGAAAATTTGGATGAACTTATTAGTAAATGATGACATGTAAATTTTACACATCACATCACAATGAAGTCAATTTGTGAAAGGATTATATGAAAAAGAATAAAATTGTGAACCATACCAAAGTGTTAACCCAATAAAGAAACCAAGGACTAAAAGTCTCATAAATGACTTTCTAAGAAATTGAAGGAATAAAAAATGCAACTATTAATTTGGAAATCTGATAACTTTTGACAAACTACCACAATTAAAACCTTCATTAAAACATGACTTATACATGAAAAACCTTAATGTTTAATGTATAATAAGTGAAACATCTTTTTAAGAACTTACTTCCCCATAGTATATACTTCCTAATTTTAGCCACTTTTGAAATGTCAGTAATAGAATAGAATGTGCAATTTTGGTGAACTTTCAGAAAAAATTGATTCATCCGTAATACCATAATAAATACATGGCAGAATGCTCCATTTGTTTAGGGATAGACACAAGAAATATAGTATCAAAGAGAGCAACTTCAAAATGAAGAGATGAGACCCTCATTGCCACAATATTATTCAATACGGTTAGAAGTATCTCACAATAGAATCCTAGAAGCAAAATTTTCCATTGTTGTCAGGTGCTGAAAATTCAACAAAATAGGTCAAGAATGAAGAAGAAATCAAATATTGACAAGTTCATACAGCAGAGACTGAGAAATCGAAGAGAAGAAAAGCAGGGTTCAAGGACCATATTTTTATTAACAAAAACATATTATCTTTTTCCACATGAATCACACGACACCCTGGCTCCATTGCTGAACAATGTTATGCCTAAGTCGAATATTTACGGTACAGTCACATTTAAATGGTCAATCTCCAGCACATTTCTACACTCAAATTTCTACAATAACAAGACTCCTGCCTGATATGCACAAACATTTCTCTCAACTCAACGTTGGTATTTAGCAACACAACCAGAAAATTTGGAACCCTCCGTTACGAGAGCCTTATTTTAACACACGAAATCTTCGATGTCTACTAAGAAACTCAGTTTCATTAATCGTGAAATTCAGAGAACTCCAAGGTATTACCATCAGGATCTCTGGCAAAGATGGCTGAACTTCCAGACGGGCTGAACGTATAAGGAACACCTGTTCACACAAAAATATACAAAAAACTGTTACTCATCTTGTAAACCACAAATAGTTCATGAGTAGTGATGAGGTACCATAGACTCTAAGCAACCATGGGCGTCAAATCGCAACTTGAAAGACCAATTCATGGACTTTATAACTCAGAACAGGCAAATTCTGATTTAAGACTGCGCATGGTTGGAAACTGGTGCAAAAGTGTAGCCAAGCCTGCACACAATTTATGCTAACTTTTCTAAAGATCCAAAGATTTATATGATGGAAAACGAGAAGGTTGGTCGGAGAAGTAATCCCTAAATACCCCTCCGATTTGGACAAACTTAGATGTGCAATTGAACATCGACTTCTAGTTGTCATGATGCATAAAGGCATTTGCGTAAGTGTGTTGATTAGAAGTTATACACTATCGTATAAGAAATTGATATTGAGTTTTTTTATCATAGATCTTTGCTCAATCCATTCAGAGGAATTTTGATTTTGAAAATTCAACAAATCTACAAATCTTACTCTTACTGATTGAATAGGAAAATATTTAGAGGTTATCAACAGAGTATAATAAGTCCACTAAAATTCATATTTAATGTGTTCTCAATCCTTCAGTTCTCTATCAGGAGAATCATTTGAGAAGATATGTCCTACGCAGTTAGAGGTAAATTAGATGAGGTCATTGAATCTGAGATGAAAGCATACCAGCTTTGTCAAGCACTTCCTTTACTTTCGTAACATCCTTGACTGCAATGCATGCATGGCGGTCTCGTCCACCCTCCTGAGGTCGGCCTTCTGTAGGATCCGGGTTCGGCAGCTCCATCAGGTGAATCATTTGAGTTGACCCCAGATTTAACCAAACGCCCCCAAAAGAAAGCTTTTCATTCGGTCGTGTTGGATTGATTTCAAGACCTGTACAAAGAAATTAGGTCACAACTCTCTTGTGAGCAGACCGCCACGGAAGAGCTTACATTTACAACATGAGGTAATGATCACAAAATGCCATTCTTTTTCAGATCCACTTGAACAAGCAAGCTCATCACATGAACCTAGTTCACAACAACGATATCACATTGAAAAGTAGGTGATACTGCAACACTGAGAGAGATCCAAAATAAGGTAAATTTGAACAGTGCTCTTCTTACTAGCAGAAGGAAATGCAAATAACACAATGAAAACCACAAGGTCCAGTACAAAAAAGAGAGAGGCATACCTAATACACCACAATAAAATTTCAGTGATCTCTCAACGCTTTCACATAGCATGCCCACATGATGTACTCCCGTGAACTTGATTGCTGATGCAAAGATTCTATTAGCAAATTGTGAGCTCAAACTAAGTACGTCTGCATCACGTTAAATCCCTTGATCCCTTAAGGACCAAGGATCAATGGTTTTAAAATGTGCAAATCAATTGTAAAAAAACCAATTCAGATTGGCCAAGTTTTATATCACCAAAAAGTCAGTGGAGAGCATTGCATGTATTGTTCAAAAACTGAATAAAATTGAACAAAAGAAAGTCTCTGTACGACGCACTCCAAACTGTATTGGAATTTAAGGAGATTGGTAAGAGACCATACCTTTCACAGCAGTTTTCGAGCTTTCGTCCGACCAATTCTCGATTTCTCGCTTCAATGCTGATGTAGCCGGTGCCATTGTACTGATTGTAGACGATCTGCCCACTTTTCTGCCGATTCTTTGCAACTCTCTCGCGCTCAGATACTGTAGGCCAGTTTGACAACGCAAATGGCCACCACAAGGAATCCTACTCTGCATACAGCCTTCAAAGTTAAATATACATTTACATAACAACACAGCGCAACCTTATCAATCTGTCACTCGGTTCAAATGTCTCAGAGATACATGCATCTGCTGCACTCTGTTTTTTGCCATCTTCATTAGTACAAGACTCACACTGCACCTTTTCCAGACTGTAAAGCTCTCAATGATGTGTACATAATTGTATATGTTGACCTCATAACGACAGCACATGACCTAGAAACTCTTGACCTTGAAGATCTTGGTCTCAAAACTGAGGCATAACCTCGCAATTCTGAACAGAATAGTTCAAACAGAGGCTTAAAAATCAGTTCTTGTCCACCCCTAAAGGAACAAGGATTTCATAATTTGAAAATGACCAATTTGAGAGATAATTTTGACAAAACAAGATTTCAAAAGGTCCAAATTTCACATCCCCAGAATCAATGAAGATATGAAAAACTTCGTAAAAAAGAAAGTCCCATAAAAACTGCTAAATTGTACATAAGGTCCAATTTAGGTTTATCGCCTCTCCGCATTAGGGTCTACCAGATGCAAGGATCTACTAAACAGATGAAACTATGTAGCGACATCAAACATTGATCCTTTACACGAGAATTTCACTGCACTGTTTGAGAACAAAAACATGAATAGCACGACATTGCCCAGATTATTGGACATGCGTGAGGTGGGCTTCGGTCAGATGACCACAGACGATTCATTACTCAAGGTCAAAAATACGAATTATAAAAATCAAACATACACTGACATGAATTCCACAGGAACCGAGCATGAGGAATAGAAATAGGGTTACATATATTCAATCAGCAAGTGAGTTACCGAGGGTACCCAAAAACGAGTACAACACACAGAGCTCATTGCAGCATCCATCCTAAGATAACGAAACGCGTTTAACATTACATTGCAAGGTAGCAGAAGCCCTGTAAGTTCGCGATCCATCGATTCTACAAGAAATTCGCAGGTACAACAGCAGCAATAGACAACCCAATTTATCAGTGGCAGCAACGCAATTGTTCCGGCACACACCTGAGTGTTGGATTTGGCAGAACTGAAATACGAGGGAGCTTGTTTGTCCTTGCGCACAAGAATCTGGAAGACGGTCCTAACTTAAGGAGGTCGTGTTTGGGAAGAGAAGACGAAAACGCCAGGCTCTCCAGTGTACATGTGGCTTGTGACATGAGGACCTCAGAGCATCAACTGACACATGTGGCATGTTATGTCCTTTAGTCTCATGTTTTATTTATGACCTCAATTTTAGATTCGACATGTAAAAAGAAGAGTAAAAGACTTTAAATCATTTCGTTTTTCACAATTTTAACACCTTTAGCCAGAACCAAACATTATAATCTTTCAATATATAAGTTAAGTGATATTAGAGTTAATCGTAGTGTGTGCAATGCAAGACTAAGAGCCAAAGTTCAAGAAAAATACGAGCCAAAATTCTTTGGAGCATCTAAATTGAGGGTTGATGGAGTTTGGTGTAGGTTGTGTATCTCTTTTACTATTCTTAGTTAAACCTTCCTTTGAGACCATTGTTACAACTAGGGATGACCTCTATGATTAATTCTGTAGTTTTTGTTTTTCTTCCTATCTCATCCATAACATCTTTAACATGTTTAGTTTGAATTTTAAATCTATTTTTGACAAATTGATGAAACTTATCAAAACTTGAGATTTTCATTTACAATTGTCATTATACAAATCCTTCTCCACAAAAAATGACAAAGTTCAATAGTTTCAATGAAGTGACCATTATGTTACTTCTAAAAATTACAAAACATTGCATTTATCTAGAGTGTAAAAACTCCAAATTTTTTTCCCTTAGTGCTCAAAAGGAAAACTCAACCTTCTAATTTGTAATAGGTTGATTTTCTATTTTTCAACCTCTCCTCCATTCTTACTCTGAATATGAATTCAAATTTTCCAAATTTTATCATCCATGGAAAATGATAGCTTCATTCATTTTTGTCATTTTTCACAATGGAAAAATTGGAGTTGGTTGTGACTTTCCACAAGACCAGATGAGATCTATAGTAGTCTACTCTAAATGTGCCCATGTTCTAAAAGCAATCATTAAACAAAGGTACATTTTGCTTTCTTCAATGTACCAACAGTGTACATTTCGGGAGGTGGTTGCTTTTTAGTGACCATTGCATTTCAACTTCAAAAATTTGTAATTAATTCCACAAAGGTCCAAAAAATATGAAACAACTTGTGTTAGATGCCATTTCCATTTTTCTTCCTCTGGAAATTTGCTGAAAATTGTTTCAAGGAGTTTAGCTACCCCTCAAAAGGCAATCAGCTCTTAAATGGTAGCTTTATGAGCAGACTACCTTACCTTAACCCAGGCTTGTTATAAAAATATCTCACCACGCTTATCACTCCCCCTTGTCCTGGAGTCCATGATCCTAAAAAAAATTGCACACTCTAGGTTACTTGAAAATCTGGAACTGAGAGACAGTTCGCAAACAACATTTCGGGGACAGAATGAAACCATTTCTTTCAACGGCGAAAAGGAGAACCCCACTTCATCACCACCCGGGAAGAAAAACAGTGTTCGGAACCATGATGCACACACAGAAATGCTTCAGGTAGGACGACTCAAAGCGTGTTCCCAGAGAGATCGAAACTAAGCAGTAGATTGATTCATGTTTCCAAAGAAGAAAAAGGCACTGAAATTAGATCATAGTTCTAAAAAGAATCTATCGACCGTGAGAAACTTTTGCATATAAAATTTCATGTTTGTTTCTAGATCGATTTCAATGCCCAAATAGTGGCCAGCGGATGACTTCCAAGGTTTTAGTAGAAAATAAAGAATGCACTCACCTATTGGTTCAATATAAAATTATTTTGCCTCGTCCTTCAGGTCGAAAATCAAACCAATTCGACTAGTTGTCATTGCTCCCATACAGCACTGTACTGTACAAGTTTGTTTCGTTTCGGGCCATCCTAACTTTTGCAGAAGATTGAGCTCGCAGAGGCTCACAAAGTCGCTCGTTTGGGTAATCTTGAGTAACAAGTTCGCAAACGGAAGGAAGTGTTTGCAGGTCAATATTAAGAAGTAACTTATTATTTCAGTCAATCTGCATGCTTGCGTAAGGGGATTGCTGGACGCTTGCAGGCAAGTGGCAAGGGTATAAATGGTGACTAGCCAGTGTCGCCCTTGCAAATCCAGTCGCGCTTGCAAACCCAATCACCGTAGGTAGTATGATTTGATCTTGGGGTGTCCAGATTCTGGACCGCCCTTGCATTTGCCTTCACTCATCTCTCTCTAGATCTTCCTCTTCTGGGGTTGCCGTTGTCATGACAAAACTTGTTGGAGCTTCAGTCTGTCATCATCAGTTCTTCACAGAAGGGCTTTAATTTGAGCTCTCCTGCCACTCCCAGTCGATCTCTGAGGTGACACGTACTGTTTTCGTTTTGGGTTTCATTAGCACGCCTGGTAAGTAATCTTCACAGCGCTGCGAGAACTCGAGCGTCAAGAGTCGTCCCCGGCTTCCTTTGCACGTATCTGCGTCCCACGAACGACGCTTCTACTGCACGTTTTCGTTGGGTAAGTTGATCTTAAAAGACTAAAAAGTCCTTAACAACAGCTTGAGAATTGGCAATAGTTGTACCAGTCGGTTATTGCCCTGAGCGACTGATAATGCAGTCATTCACATAGTTGTAAAATGTCATTTTTCTACTACTCTGATTTGTCCTATTAGAGCGTGTTATGAATTGGACATACATATGATTAGAAATTCTTCTAAGGGAGGATGATACTTGTGAAAACTCTTCAACATGAATTGCAAGTACAGTGGCTAAAAATATTCCTCCCTCGTGAAAAGCTATATTCATACACCAAGTCCAATTCAAAACAAGCACTGAGAGGACAAATCAATACAGTGCTTGACCCTTGAGTGTATCTTGTGGTTGTGGTGACAGAGGGTACCGTCGGTAGAGCACTAGATAAGTTTTCCTTGACAATTCTGAATGTTCGAGTGCGCAGTTTTTGTTTGGTTCATCAGAGGAGGCTCATGAGGAGCCCAGTTTCATGCGTTGTGACCATCTCCGGCTGTCCCTCCTAACCAAGAAAATCTTAATGTGTCTGCATGCGTTGACTGGCAATTTATTCTTATGCTTAGCTTTGAGCAATTTGGAGACTTCTGGATGTGTGTACGACAAGATGGCGCTCGCTGTGTTGTCCGTGTATTGCTGTTATACTCTCCTCTTCGTTGGAATGGTCTTAACTCTTGGCTGTCAATTTTTGATGCGGCAAGATTGATTGTCGATGTTGCATGAATGCATGCAGCTCTTTGTGAAGGAGGTGGAGCTGTAGGTGACATGGAGAATAGTGCGATACAATTAACCTGTGGTGGACATGAGGAGGCGGCCACGTCGACCACCACACCCAATGAAACCTCAAGTTTCCACACTGACCTAGAAGAATTTCACTTGTCTTCTTCGGATGAGGTTGCACTTGGAGATCGTGGCAGTGCAGGATCCTCAACGGAACCAAAGTCCGAGTACTTCTCGTCACGCGTGGAGGAGATGATGCACAGCAAGAGCCAATTCTTCAGATGCTGAGCGCGACATTGAGCATTCGAGGGTGCATTGGAGCGAACTCAGTGGCTTTCCGAATCTCTCAGAAGACAAGTACGATGGAGAAGATTTGGATGTTGAGAATTTGAAAACCTATACCGAATTGGCATATGACCCAAATTTTGAGAGATTTTTCATGAAGTGGGTGCCTGTAAATTGGAAGTTGGGTCGGAAGATTGCAGAGGGTGGACAGGCTGAAATCTTTGAAGTCTTAGACGATGACACTGTAGATGCTGAATTACTATTCAAGGTGTTCAAGAGAGGATCACGACTATCAGATCTTACAAAACAATGGCCTGATGGAATCTTTCGACACAACGTTCCAGGTGTCGTATGTTTCGGATTGAGGATGTACGATGGGAGGTTTGCGTTCGGGATGAGGAAATGTTGGGGTGACTTGTGCAAGCTCATTGATCAAGCCAAGGAAGAGAAGAAGAACCAAGGTCCACCATTTCCATACGAGTGGAATGGACATACTTTGCTTGCTAGAAGTATAATGCTGAGAATTGCAGTCACTATGAAGAATTTACGCGAGAAAGGCATTCTTCATAGAGACTTGAAAGCTGCCAATATCTTTCTTCATATAGAAAGGGGAGGTTCCTAGGATAATTGTAGCTGGTTTTGAGTGCTCGATTGGAGTTTTGGGAACTGAATTTTTTAGGGCACCAGAATTATTGTTGGATGTGAAGAAGAAGAATAGGGCAATTGACTTCTCAAAGAAAATGGATGTATATAGTTATGGCATGACATACTTTGAAGTTGCTACTAGTGGCTTGCCATTTGAAGGTGAATTGAAAGAAGGTAATGTTAGTTATGATCTTGTTTTAGAAGGATGGAGACCTAAACTACCTAGTGATTTGGATGTAACATTAAAGGATTTGATCGAGAGATGTTGGAATCCAATTCCAAATGAGAGACCTAGTTTTTCAAAAATTGTAGAAGTACTTAAGTCTTCATAGAAGATCATTGTCGTTAGATAGTTGTAGAATTGTAACATATAGGTAAACAATTGAGGTGCTTTTTAGATTTTCACTTGCACCCAAGATGTTGTGAATTTCTAGGTTTTGAGTTCCTTCATGTACATCCTATTGACTTAATTCTATATTATAGACTTATGTATATTGCCTACTTGTTGTTATGGACAGGACAATACAACATTAAGTTTCTTGAATTTGAACAATGTTGGAATTTTTTAGTGAAAGTATTTGCAATATTAACATTTAGATGAAGGATGTTGAATTTGTGCATTTGCTAACTTAGGGTTCCATTAGGCATTAATAAAGCCATTTGTGAACTAGTCATTTATTGATATTCAATCGTTTGGTTTTGTTTACAAGAGAGTTGAGTTAATAGAAAGGACTTGCCTCAAAACTTGTAAGGCTTCGCATGTTATTTCTCATAATGAGACTCTCCTTTCTTTTTACTTAGCCCACATTAAAACTAACCTTAAAAGGACACTAAAGTTGAAAAGTGGCCAATGGATAACTTGGTGGAAACTATGTACCTATTAGTCGAGTAATTCAAGAATTTTGATGACTACCTTGGTCATGGGGTAGTGTCTTTGAAGGGTCAATAGTAAAGTGTGTGAAATGAGGGATAAAGAACTAGAGTTTGAGGAAAACTAAGGACAAAATTCTTTGAAGCACTCAAATTGGGGTTGATGGAGTTCAATGTTGTGTTTCTTTTATACCATGCACCTATTGGTCAAATAATTCAAGCATTTTGGTGACTACCTTGGTCATAGGGATAGTATCTTTGAAGGGTCAATAATAAAGTGTGTGAAATGAGGGACAAAGAACTAGAGTTTGAGGAAACTTCAAGACGAAATTTTGTGAAGCACCCAAATTGGGGTTGATGGAGTTTAGTATTGTGTTTCTTTTATATTAGTCTTTTGTAGTTAAGCCTTCCTCTGACACCCTTGGTAAAAAATGGGGAGATTTTTACAATTAACTCTATTAAGGTAAACCAATCCAATTCCATTCACTACCCAATTCTATCACCCTACTTTTGGCCCCAACTACATCCAAAAAACATCCAAATCCGTCCATTTTATAACAAAATCAAAGCATTTTATGACAAAATCAATTTTCTTATGACAACAATGGATAAAGTGTCAACCCTTTAATGATAAATACTTAGTACTTAACTTAGTGATTATAGGTTGTTTATGGGATGTTTATGACTCCATTCTATGGACACATTAGAAAAAATTTGAACCTTGTGGAGGGATGTTGCAGATTCATTTTTTGGCCCCCCCAAGCGCAAGTATAGAAAAATAAAAAAATAAAAAATTTCAATAATTATATATATATATATTATTTATTTATTTATTTTATTTTAATATTTAAATAGTATTAAAAAAATTAATGTGACACACATAGTGCCACATCAGCAAAAAAAATTTAAAAGTAAGAAAAAAAAAATTTAATATTATTTCTTCTCTAATTGCACTCGGGGTGTTCAAAACTTGCAGACCTCCCAAGGTCTAAATTTTTTATAATGACTAAATTTTGTAATTTCATGGCAAACCACTTCAAAATTCACAAAATTTGCAATTTTAATCAAAATTCTATTATTTCACTTGAGTTTGATTTATGGAACATACACTAACACCTTTAAAAAATATGTCCCCTCTTGAAGTTGGCCCCAAGACATTCAAATTGCAAATCAGGGTGGTAATAGGCCTGTGTACCTAACTTAACTCCATTCCTGTAGCAGCAAGATCTGGTTTTCTTCAGGAACTTCTTGTTTCATAGACAATTGATTTCTTCTCAGGCAGATAAAAATCTTGACTTTAACTTGTTTCACAAAGGGTGACCATACTGGAATGTCCATGTTCTATGTTTGTACGTCTTGGGAATTCTTTGTCTTCTGATTGTGGAACTATGCACATCCCATGTCCCATGTCTTCACGTCCTATGGCCTGTGAGGTCTGTTTTTTTTTCCAAAATAATTGAGAGAAGATGATTATATCAGAAGTTCAAAGTTTCCCAGGTTAAAAAAAAACAAAAAAAACATTGTGTATCCATATTTTAGCCATGTATCCATTTAATAGTATCAAAATATTGTATAAGTATGGGACAAGACACAAAACATTGTTGGTAACTTGGGGCGCTTCACACATGGGCCGATGAAGTCGAGAGGCCGTGGGAGCTCATGGCCAAACTTTGGACGAGAGTCCAAAGAAATGGGCAATAAATGGTAAATTCGACAGACTCTCAACTAGAGTTTGGTTTGCCACAAAGTGGTAACCCAAACTTTGGTCAAGAGTTCGTCACGAGGCCATTGCCATGTAGGAGCTAGGACAACATACTTTGAATTGTGCCGCCTTGTGTGAAGGGTCGAGAGGCCAAAGTCAGGGTTTTCTTAAATCTAATTGGTGGAGGCCGACAGACTCTCGACCTCCGGCCCATGTGTGAAGCGGCCCTTTGCCATTTTTCATTGCATTGACATAGTGCAACCTTTGTAGGCAATTATTGCCTCTCTTGAGTGCATAGTGAAACCTTTGTCTTCAATTGATATGAATAGAGCATTTATAGTCATTCATCACTTACATTTTCAATGCAATGGAGTTCTAGGATTGATCAAAGTTGTGTTGGTGAGATTGATGATTGAAAACATCTACAATACAAAAAATGTGTATTTCCTAATGAATCAACAAATATACAAGCGATGGCACATTTCTGTGCACAAATTTGTCCTAAAGGTGAATGTGACATTGATTTACCGAAAACACTTTATTTTTCAATTAGTGTAGGTTGAACTATCATCATATTGTACTAGTTTCCACAAAAATAAAAACAAATGCACCCTAAGAAAATCTAAAATCTCTTTTTGACTGCCAACTAGATACAACAAAAGCTCTTTTACAAACCAATAATAGGAACCCTGATCAAATCCAAATTTGGACAATTCTAGGTGCCATTGGTGTGAAGAAGTTTGACTAAGGTCCCCAAACCCATCCAACATAAGGTCTGGTCTGGTCCAATTCCATCTGATGCCATCTTTCGGTCCACATACATCCTCCAAGGTCTTACGACCAAGACTATGACCAATAGCATGACACCTTCCCCGGCCCCTCACGCCCTCAGCGTTGCAGCAACGCCATCATCAACTGAGTGGCAATTTTTTTTTTTTTTAAATTATTATTTTGGCACAAATAAAAATGAACACCGATCATCATTTCGTCATGGTTGAAACAAGTGCAACCAAAGTCCTGCTTCCTGTGCTTCACTTGTTGACTATTTATTTATGTCCCCAATCTCTCCTCTGGATTTGGAAAAGAATCCATACTTTTTACCCCTAAATGATTTTGACAATGTTTTCACCTCTGCTCCAAAACTGTCATTTCTAATATAAGTACCAAATTTTTTTTTTTAAAACATTTTTGGACACATGTAACAGTAGGATCTTGTAGTATGCTTATTTTTAGAGATGTGAAAAAAATTTCAAAATTTTTCATTGTGTAGATTGCAAGATATTAGCATTTGAAGTGACCAAAATTCTTTTTAAAGCAATGCAAAAATTTGGGGTAGCTACACTTCTTAAAGTCACATTTGTATGGAAAAATGTTCAAAATGGTGGTTACTCTTTGAATTCATTCCTCAAGATAAGTTCGTTGCTTGCTTGAAAAATTTCAAGTCATTTGGAATTGTACAATACATAGGAAAAAAATAGTAAATAGAAAGGAGAGAATGATTCAAAATATTAAAATGAAAAGAAAATATTTATGAAATTGAAAAATGCCAATCCCAATGGTTGAAATGTTTTAATAAACAATCTACACCTAAAGTTTTTTTTTTTTTTTCCAAAAATATTAAAAATTGAGTTAAATAAAGGACTTCAAAGTTTGTCATAGAGTAGAGATTCAATAAAGACCCACAAACCCTAGCAAATTAAAACTCTTCATAACTTTTGACTCATTGATCAAAATAAAACGATTCAAAGCTTTCCAAATATATATAAATCTAGAGAACCAATTTCAAATTTTAATTTCTTAAAAAAGCAATTTTTAAAGAAGTTTTTTGTGCTACCCAGTTTACCTATGGAGTAATGAAAATACATATCATATAATAACTTTTGAACCATGTAGTCAAAAGTTATGAAAATTGTTGGTCTTTCAAGCTATTCCTTGGGCACATGCAGTGTTAAAATTTCAAAGGAAAAAAATAAAAACTCCACTAGTATTGAGCTGCTCAAAATTGCTATGTTGCCAAAAAATGCAATTTGGGCATTTAGGAGGGTTAACCCCTAAAGGACCAAGGACCCGACTTTGGACTTCTTGAGAACTTGGTCAGCCTCAATTGACTTTATAATTTGGAATTTCTTATGAATTTTTAAAGATGAGTGCTACTTGTCATAGTTTATGTGTGAAGCTTTGTTTCATGTCATTTTGATAAATATTGCTAAAATTAGAAGAATTCTTTTATTTCAATGTCAAACTAGACAAAATAAATATATTCTGAAAATATAAAAATATAAATTTTAGAATTATATAGATTAATACATACTCAAAAAAATTTGAACCATTCAATTTTGAACAATGAAATCAAAGTTATGAAAAGTTTTATTTTGCAAGGTATTGATGGTTGAAAAAACATATAAAGTCATCAATTCTCTCAATTTTGAAAGTTTTCAAATAAAAATAAAAATATAGGATAATGATTTTTGAATATAGTCCCACCATTAGGATTAAGAATTTTTAATTTCTTGCAAAAGTTATTAACAAATTAGTTTTTTCTTTCATTCAATACTACCTTATATTTTACAATTTTTAAAAATGAATATGAAAATATTTTTAGTTAAAAGTTTTTATTTATGTTTTCAACCTATATTTCTAACATATTGGCTAAAATATTCAAGTTATAAGACAAAGTCTTTTTCTTTTCTAAAAATGTTGAAAGATAAAACTTCACTTTTTGAAAGGATCACAAAAGCCTACATTTTGAAGTTTAGGCAAATTGAACTTGCAATCAGTGGGGATATTCATTTTAGAATTTTGGGACAATGTACTTGAACAAGTTATCCAAAAGATTATATGATTATATTTGTTAAAAAATAAATATTGATGAAGATTTTGACCTTGCTGTGGAGACAAGTATTTTGAAGTAGTTTTGGATCTCTAAACATATTGGTCCTTTAAGGGTTAGGCTATTTGTTTTGTTTTTTACGATAAGATCTCTAAAACTATATTTCCCCTAGTCAAATTCTTGATATTGTCTAAAAGACCTCAATGTGTAAGAATGTATAGGCTTTGTTTTGTTGCATTCACACTTATGATGGGAAAGTTATGGATTTTTGAGTTATTTTTGGTTTGAAAAAATTAGAATATTTTTTAATTTTAATTTTAGTTGCAACAACAACACATAGTACACTAATTATTTTGGGTTGTGAGACCTATAGAACCCTATGCCCCGGTCACATTCTTGTTACCAATAGAAAGTTATTTGCAAGGAGGGGTGCATAGGCTTTGTTTTGTAGCATTTGAATCTATGACAAAAAATATATTGAATTTCAAAGTTTTATTAGTCAAAAAATTAGAAAACTATTTCTTTATATTCTAATTGTGATAACAGTACAAGGTACAAGTAAGGCTTATTTAAAAATATCTATTTTATTGCAATCCTTAAAAATAGAGACATGACCCATGATTCTTTTATTTTCTACTTATATTAATCATCCTTAAAATATGAATACATCTAAAAAATAATAATATCTATTTCGATTAGAAAAATACAATTATATTGTTATCATTTCAATGAATGGTATAGGAATTGTAGTTATTCTTGCTATTCCAAATTTTTGATTTAATAAATTTATTTTGTTGATATATTATTTTCTAATGTATATATTTTAAGTACTTTGGAATTGGCTCTTGTTTTAACTCATAGTCAAATTTAATTTAATATAGTTTATAATAAGGCCCACATAATCTAAAGTTCCAAAATCCTATATTAATGAGTAAGTGAAATAGAAATAAAGTTGGATATTCATTAATGAGGTCGAACGAAAATCAATTGCTTAATTAAAGTAAAATTGCTTAAAAATAGAATACATCAATGAAGTAGAACTAAAATATAGTAGCTCAATAAAATAAAGACTTTTACTAAGTTAAAAAAAGGATTTGGTACGGAGGTGAGACCACGATATAAATAAGCCAACATTTCACAAAGAAGATACTGAAATTGTATACTTGGCATATATTATATATTTGAAGGAGTAAGTTATCTCATCTCCGTCCTCTTTGGATTGTTCCCCAGACGCCGCTGCTTCGTCTGCTTCTTCCTCACTGGGGGTGGTCTTGATTCTGTTGATGCTTTAGGTGCGCCGTAGATCCCTGCGTCAATCAATCTGCGTTATCCGAGGGAGTACTTAACTTAGTTTATTTAGAACGTTCTGCCATCACCGCTGGTTCCGTTCTTGGGCTTCTTGTTCGCCATCTCGTCTTGAATCTCGTCTTGAACCAGAGTTGTTGCTTGTGTATCGTGTAGGTGTGGTGCTTTTCAGGTTGGAGGGTGTGAAGATTTTTGGAATTCGCCGGCAACATGGCTACGAAGGTGTACATTGTGTAAGTCGATTGTTCCCACTTCTGGAACATTGTTTGATTTGGGTGGGTTAGTGCATTTGGGTGTGGATAGGAGCTGGGTTTGAATTTCTTGTCGGGAGGAAGACAGATCGGAGATGAGTGGATGTTAAAAGTGCTTGGGAATCGGATGTTTCGGTGGGATTGGTGTTTGTGATTTGCTGGATTAGGCTCTTGGTTGTAGGGGTAGCGGAATTGCTGAGGTTGGGAGTTTTCTTTTTTGAGAGGAGGGTTTCGATTTCTTGTTGGGAAGAAGCTAGATCGGAGATGGATGGTGGTTGAATTGTTCGGAGTGGTTTCTACCATCTCGGTTGCCATGAGTTTTGATATGCGGGATGGGATAAAATTGCAGGTATTACTCTATGTATGGACACATAGAAACCCTGGCAAAGGAGATCCAGAAGGGTGCCAACAGCGTGGAGGGTGTGGAAGCGACTCTATATCAAGTAAGTTTGAATGTCGGGGATGGAACTTCAATGTGGACTCACTCCTGACAGAGCCGATCCAATGAAGTGTTTCATTCAGACCTCTTTGTTACGACTTCCTCTGAAATGACATCCTGAGATGCCCTGCGCACTTGCACATTACCGTTGACTGTACTACACTTTTCACGCATTCGAACTATGTCTTTCTGAAAGGTGGGCAGATTAGAGAGATTTGAGTGTAGTTAGGATTGGTGAACGTTTCATCGCAAAGATGCATTACTTAGTTGCTGAAATTGTTTGGATATAATTGCAGGTGGCAGAGACATTACCCCATGAAGTGCTGAGCAAGATGGGCGCGAAACCCAAGTCGGAAGTGCCCATCCTCGACCCCAAACACTTGCCCGATGCCGATGGCTTCTTGTTTGGGTTCCCGACTCGTTACGGTATGATGGCGGCCCAGTTCAAGGCGTTTCTTGACGCCACCGGTGGTCTGTGGAAAGCGCAGTCACTTGCTGGAAAGCCTGCTGGAATCTTCATCAGCACCGGGTCTCAAAATGGTGGCCAGGAAACCACGGCGTGAGTCTTTGCTACCCTCAAGCCTCTTTTTTATGAACTTTTATTAAGGGACATGCTAGAATATCCTGCACACTTTTCACTCTAACGTCGACCTTCTAGCACTTGTCTTACATTCAAAACATTGAAAGGTTGGGACCTTAGGTAAGCTCATGTCCATGTTTATGCTTCGTACTTACATTCTGGAGCAGTGTTGACTGCCCACATTTTTCACTGTAACTTCAATTTGGTTGGCATGAGCTTTCACTTGCCTAAGTTCTAATTCAACGTGTAAGGGTATGTGCCACAAAAGAGAAGATGTTACAGAATTGAAGCATCTTGGATATCTTGGTTCTTCATTTGAATTAGCAGTTGGGAGCTCCTTCTAGAATGTTGTGTAAGCTTTGTCATTTGGTTGGAATTTCAGTTTGACAGCCATCACCCAGTTGACTCACCACGGGATGATCTTCGTGCCCATCGGCTACACTTTCGGAGCTGGCATGTTTGAGTTGGGGGAGGTGAAGGGCGGATCGCCGTATGGAGCTGGAACTCTTGCTGGTGACGGGACTCGCCAGCCCACCAAGCTAGAGCTGGAACAGGCTTTCCACCAGGGGAAGTACACTGCACAGATTGTGAAGAAGTTGAAGCAGTGAGATCTTTCCTCAGTGGCATGCTGGGTGTGACCAGGGTAGACTTGTGATATCATATGAAAGTGTGCATGGTATCAGCCTTCTGCGTACTCCCTTAGCTGACTAAGTCAGAAGGATTTTGAAGAAGGTAGTTTTGTCTGTGGTATGTGTGATTCTTGATGGTTTCCTTCAGGATTCTGTAGGGGAGCAACTTGGTTTGGATCGCACTTGTATATTCCTTCTGTTTGTAATCGAACGTATTCACCTGAATACCTTTGTGGAAGTACCTGAAGTTACTTGATTGCTTGTTTGATTTGCGGAGTTCAAATTCGGCCTAAAGAGTGGGTGCATTGTTTACATTGGCGAAACTTGATGTACAGTTCGCGTCAGGGTCTGAAGATCTCTGTGGCAGCATGGCCTGGAGAACTACGTGCACTGGCTCTGAGGTTATAAGTCCTGGAGCGCCATTTCCACAGACTGAATTTATTAAACAGAATTCCCTTAAGTTTCAAAAGTCGAGCCCAACGGGCTGATGGCTTCCAATTTCAACCTCCGTGAGCGCCAGGCGCTGCGGAGGCACGGCTCACGCCGTTCCCCCCTAGCGCCCCCTTCCCCTTGTTATTATCTGTGCTTTAGCTCGCCCTTATTTCACTCTCTCTAACACTAACTCTGATCCTAACTTTAACACTGTCCGGTCCTTTCTCACCAGCCCCAGGCCGCTTGCGGCTGGGCACTTGTACTCTTTCTTTCTGCAGTAAAGGTAACCCCTTATCTGTGTAAAAAAAAAAAAAAAGTCAGGCACGACGGCTTGAAATTAGAGCTGTGAGGCCTACTTAGATTTCATATTTATCTTTTTGCATGGAATGGGCATAATTTTATTGCCTTTGGAATGAAGGGGAGGAGGCTTTGCATTAACAAAAACTAGAAGTTTGATTAGGACCTTACTTGAAAACAAGCAAGAGTCAAAGATGGGAGGAGTTGCATGTTGTATACAAGGCTTGCCAAGGTCGTCCCTTGAAATAAGCATTGAGTAGCCAAATCCAAATCCTCACTAAGGAGAACATCCATATTCATCCAACTAAAGGATCCATTTTTGACAAGTAGATTTCTTTTGAAAGTATCCCCAAAAGTGCAGTTAAGTTGTTCTTGTACTTCATTGTGATTGTTTGATTGTTGATTCTTTGAATTTTGGTTTTATGACTAGGCTATGTGATGGTTTCAATGGTCTAGGGAACATCCACTTTAAAATTTCACTATGACTATGACATGTCCTATCCCCCCCAAAATGAAAATTCATGGTTTTTGTAATGAGCAATTGTAGTTGTTTGGATTGAGAATGGTCTTTGGTTGGGTCTTCAAATGTAAGTTGGAATACTGTAGAAATTTAGATTTCTAGATTTTAATACCTACAATGAATCTGCAAACAATCTAAAAGGAAGATAGAGGAATATTTTGCCTCTTCAACAATTGTAAAGCACGTACAGCACTAATGAAACACATTTACGTTGACACATAAATGTGGCAAAATATTACTGTATGAAGTTACTATGTGACATTGTTCTAGAAACCTTGTAAAAACCATTAGAAGATTTTTGAAGGCTCTGAGAGCCCATTTCAGGCATGTTCCCTTGTAGCTATTCCTTGCAGTGAAAAAACAATCAGCTATTAAAAAAATTCAAATTCTTCAAATGCAAAACAAAGTTGAAAAAAAAATGGAAAATGATGTGGCAAGGTCTCGGCCATGTCAAACTATAGCAATATAGTTCGCTGAGTTCATAAAGCTTGATAACTTGAGGGCTCTTAGAGCCCTCAAAAATCTTCTAATGCAATCAATCTTGAGGAACTTTCTTTGTTTAAAAAAAGAAATCATTCAATGACTTTTGTAATTTATAAAACTTTCATCACTACAGAGCGTTCATTAGTTTGTTTGTAAGACACTACTGCACTATTTTGGTATCACATGTTGCACTTACTATATGTCTTGTGCCTTAAATTTTGAAGTATTGAGTTGAGAAAGGGATTTCTTTTATTATAGGTAGGCGTTACCTTATAATCAAAGAATTTACTTCTATGAAATTTGGAAAATCATTTGCTAATTAAGATGAAATTTTGTCGATTAGTCACATTTTCAATTTTTATGGTTTTTAAGTGTTTGAGTATCCAAATTAAGGAATCTAGAATCTAAAATCTTCATAGGTGTGTGCTTCTATGGTAGTTTCATACTTCCAATACAAGGAACAATTGAACACAACAAAATTCAAATCCTCCATGAAGGTGATTGTGCATTTCTAATATTCAAAAACAATCTTCTATGATTTCTTTAGTGGATTCTTAATTTTGTAAGTTTTGAATCCTTCAACGTCATTTTATTTCATTATAGGTTAGGCAACTTTAAAGGAATCTAATGTATTGTTGAAGACTAGGCAAGGATTGGATCAAAAGTGAAACTTCTGAAGAAAATGAAGCTGTGAGAATAGAGTTGTGGGTTTAAAAGTGAGTTGTGGAAGAACAAAACAAAGATAGAGAGGTAAGTAGGAACAACAATGTAGTCAAGAATACCCTTAGCTTTGTGCCCAAATACAAGCACTTCCCCAATTACAAGCAATCAAGGGCAAAATTTGATAAACCAAGGAGAGGAGAGGATTTAATGCAATACTCTCTTTCCAACAACTCTACTATAATCCACAACAATTGATTTATTAAGTCACTTCAAATCAAGATTTTCCAAAATTCTTAATCCAAAGAGTTTGGATGTTATTATAGAATTAAGAAATAAAAAATATTGTTTTTTCTAATGTTTTACACTATATTTTAAAATATAAAATCAAAATATCTAATTTGTTATATTTTCTATTAATAGATTTTTTGTTTAGCTTGAATTCTTGAGAATGCACAATTTTTAATGTTATACTAATTTTCTATGATTTGTTTATTTTTATTTTATTTCTAAAAGTTCCTAATAGTCTAAAGTACTTCCCCAAATACAATCAAATCAGTGTGTATTTGTTGTAATCACCTAGAGTTTATATAGAATGGGATAAAATTATTTACTTTGACTTCATTTGACTTAAGCAAGTTTGGTCCTCATTTAGTGTCCATTTTCTTCTTCTAGTCAAATTCTCATATTGATATTAATTCTCATAGAAAAAATGATTTCAAATCTTAATCTCTTTTAAAAAATGAAAGACAAAAGAAAGAAGTTGTATGTTGTTGAGTCTAATAACAGCAAAGCAATAAAACGAATACAGAATCTCACAAAGCACCAGTACTCGTATTTCCCCACACAACAATCAAGCGTATATTATTGCTAAACATAGCCTGGCATACTTGTCTCTGTGACATACGAGTCACAGAGTACACTCCTCACATAGTAGAGCTCCACTAACTAGCTTATGTTGCCACACAGTGATGCAAGCATAAAGCACACACACACAAGCTACAATACAAAGGATAACACCCCATGCAATGAGGGAAAAGGGGGAGGTTAACGGTCACAATCAGTGCCGTTTCTTGGCACTGCTGGCAGCTTCATCATGATCTAGATGCTATACTTGGTACTCAGGATGTAGGTCATCCATTGTTGTGAGTCATCCAATACTCCCACTCAGCACTGTGATGACCTACAACATCTCCCACTTCAACACAGTGTTACTGAATGCTTGTGATGCTAAGGGGACTGACAAGGTGATGGAGGCGTTCGAAACGATTAGGAGGTAGCAACTTGGTCATAATGTCATCAAGCTGATCTTCGGTGCAGACATATGTGAGGCAAATTTGGCCATCCTCCTCTGCATCCCTGATTTTGTGATACTTAATGTCGATGTGTTTCATCCGTTGGTGGAACACCAGGTTTTTGACAAGCTTGATTGCCGACTGGTTGTCGCAGAACAATGGGGTGGATTCCATTTGTGTTGACCTGAGGCTCTAAAGAAGTCAACGCAACCATAAGGTTTCTTGTGTAGCTAGTCCTGCTGCTACATATTCAGATTCGGTTGTATTGAGTGAAGTACAAGTTTGCTTCCAGCTACTCCAAACGACGGGACCACCATTGAGCAATAATATGAAACCAGAGCGGGACTTGCGGTCGTCGCAATCCGCGGCATAGTCAGCATCGCAATAGGCTGTGAGATAGTTTGGCTTGGGTCCGCGGCCATATGTGATCGTGTGATCCAAAGTTCCCTTGATGTATTTCAAGATGCGTTTAATGCTTGAGACATGGGTTGCATTCGGATTGTTGCTGAAACGAGACATGTTGCTGACTACATAGCTGACATCAAAACGATTGCCGAGATGGGCAAATTGCAAGCTACCAATACATTCTCGATAAGGAAACTTTACCTCGGGATCATCAATTGGTGATAGTCGCATCTATGCAGCACTAGCAGGGTCGGACGGAACTGAGACGAGGTGACACTCCTCGTGGTGGAACCTTTGAAGTACGCATTCAAGATATCGACGTTGGTTGATGTGGATCAGCCCCCTATCTCGATCTCTGGTAATATGTAGCCCAATATACACTTCAGCGAGCCCATGCGTAATCTGGAAAGCTCTGCCTATGTAGTTTAGGATGTCCTGGATGCTATCATTCAATGTGCTGCAAACCATGCCATCATCTACTCATATGCATAATATGATCTTGGGATCTATTTTGTTAATATAAACACAGCAGTCCGCCTCTGAGACTGTTAAGTCGTAAGCTTGTAGGAAACGGTCAAATTTTTGATTCCAAACGCGAGCACTTTGTTTTAAACCATAAAGCACCTTGTGAAGGCGACAAACAAGGCACACTCCTGATGAATGTTGTATCTCGAAGCCTCGAGGTTGTTGCATGAAGATCAGTTCATGTAACAGAGCATTAAGATACGCTGTACAGACATCGAATTGAGTGATGTTCAAATCTTCTGCAGCAGCTACCGAGAGGATTGTTCTGATGCTGTCAAACTTTACAACGGGACTAAAAGTCTCGTAATAATCCACTCCCTTGCGTTGTGTAAAGCCCTTGGCCACAAGCCGTGCCTTGTAACGGCTGACAGACCTGTCAGGTGCGAGCTTGAGTTTAAAAACCCAACGGCACTTAACGAGATTACATTCTTTGGGGATTTCTTGAAGAGTCCAGGTATCATTATGCACCAAAGAGTCATACTCTTCTTTCATCGTAGCCAGCTAGTGTTCTCGCTCTGGTGAGGCGATGGCCTCGTCGTATGTTTCAGGTTCCTTAGGGATCTGTGTACTCGCCATGCATGCATAAGAGTTGCGGTCGATTGGGTAGATCCATTCGCCGAGTCGATTTGGAGGATGTCGTTGCCGCACGCCAAGCGAAGGTTTCTCAATATTAGTTGGCAAGTCGTCTCCCACTGGTTCGTCATTTGTTGTAGGCAATCGAACGGTTGGAACGAGCGAGTCGATCGAAGAAGTATGCTGGCTGGGATCGACGTCACTTGCACTGTCGAGGTTATCAATATGGGCATAAACCTCCACGTCATTGGTGGTGGGGGCCGTTTCTTCATCCTCATGCATGTCATTTGATTCAACTGACGGAGGAGTGGAAAAGATAACATCAACGACTTGAGGCTGTGGTTGTATGTGAGCAGCGACTAGAGGAATATTCCTCAGTGGTGGTTGGACTGCTGGTATCTCCCCAACGATACCAAACAATTGGTAGGGGCGATCGTCAATAGATGCAGGGACTATCAGATCTTCGTCAAAAAGAACGTTTCGACTTTTATCAATGCGCTGCAAATCATTGTTCCAGATTCGGTATGCTTTGCTTGTGGCGGAATATCCCATAAAAACTCCTTGCTTGATCTTGGGCGACAACTTCCGTCGAAGTTGTTTGGGTACGTAGACGTATGTGGTCGTGCCAAAAATGCACATATGGGAAATTGAGGGTTTCTCATTATACCAAAGCTCGAACGGCGTTTTCCCTTCAATGGTGCGTGTGGACATACGATTCAGTGTGTAGAGTGCCATGTGAGCAGCTTCGCCCCAAAAACGAACGTGTACGTTTGCGGAATGAAGCATGCTTCGAATCACTTCCATAATAGTACGGTTGTCTCTTTCCAAGGCACTGTTTTGCTCAGGTGTATAAGCTGTAGTTAATTCTTGCTTGATGCCATGATCTTCTAAAAATTGAACAAAAGCTCGGTTGGTATATTTTGTGCCACGATCACTCCTAACTATTTTGACGCTCTTATTGGTGTCACGTTTTAGTTGAGATACAAAACGGCGGAAAGCTGCGAGGGTTTCAAGTTTGGTTTTCAAACATTCGATGACTCTAAACCCTAAGCAGTCGTCTTTAAAAAGAACGAAATACAAAGCGCCTCCCACTGAAGGCGTGCTCATGGGTCAACATAGATCAGTATGGATTAGGTCTCCCGGGGTGCTAGACCGTAATCGATGTTCATCGACTGGGAAGGGAGCTTTCATTTGTTTACCGTAGGCACAACCAGAACAGAAAGTTCTATTTTTGTTGCTAAGAATAAGGCCATTAACAGTGCCTTGGAAGGCCATCTGTTGTATCACTATATGGTTAAGGTGAGCTAGACGCCTGTGCCACATTTCAAGAGATTGCTTACTCTCGACGTTGGTTGGTATTCCAAACGAAGTTGCGGAAGTAGCTGCTAAAGCTTTGGGGCTTGTGTCGGGGTATACTACCTCGATATTAAGCCTATACATGCGACTATGAATACTACCGGTCATGACAATCTGACCATTGTCAAGCATTTGACACCCTGTGTCTGTATGAAGGGTATAGATTTTCTTTTGAGCAGCGACGTAGGAGGAGAATAAATTACGACTGAGAAAGGGAACATGTATTACTCCTTTGAGTGTACTGAAGCTGAAACCGTGGTCGTGCAGTATCTTGATTTTGATGTCGCCCACTCCTGCAACTTGGAGCATGGCACCGCCGATGCCCTAGACTGGGCGTTGCTCAGTGGAGACATCTTGATATGTTGAAAAATAAACACGCTGATCGGTCATGTGTTCGGTGCAGCCACTGTCTACATACCAAGGTTGCGGATCGGGGTGAGTTAACTCCAGAGTAGCCATAAAGGCTTTATGGGCAGTGTTCTTTTTACTGCTGGGGCCTGCTTGTGATTCTTGATGACGGTTCTGTTCCTCCTCCATCGCAGTACATTCATGACCCCAATGACCGACGACGCTGCAACGCCAGCACTTGGTCGTCTTTTTACGATCAGCAATCTCCTGACGACGAGCTGCTCGTTGCTCAGTCGTATACTCAGTGGTCTTTCTATTGGCATTAGCTACGTAAGCAGCTGTGTTAGTTATCTCATCCACTCGAGCCTTTAACGTGCCCTCTGTCTGGAGCAACTGAAGGGTGAGATTATCGAGAGTTTTAGAGGCTTCAACTTGCATACGCCATGCAGGGATCAAGTGGTCATATTCTCCTAGGAGGTTGCACAATTTTTTTGAAATAACTGCCTGTTCGTTGAACGTAGTGCCTCCACGAGATGTAAGTTGTTGGACAATGACATCGAGCTTTCCTATAAAGTCTGCTACTGTATTGGTTTGACCCATTGAACATTTGTAGAACTCTTGCTGAAGAGTGTGAATATTTTCTGAAGCGTTCTGCTCATGAAAGAGCTTTAGTTTGTTCCAGATTTGTTGAGAGGTGACACAGCTAGTAACATGCTTGAGCATGCTTTCATCGAGGGCTTGGCAAAGAATGCTCATAGCCTGGTTATCCTTTCTTCACCAGGCAGATTTATTGATTTAACCTCCGCCTCAGCAGTATTGATTGGTTTGGCATCAGTGCCATCTACGACTTCTATGAGTTCTCGACCGAGTAATACGGCTCTGATCTAAAATTTCCATATATGGAAGTTGGCACCCTTAAATCAGGAGATACTTGCGAGATCTCGGCTATCAGCCATGATCACGATTCTCTAAGGACTTTAAGAAATCTAATAAAACAGACTTTATCAAGTACGCAATCTTGATGTAGGGCCCATAACTTGTTGAGTCTAATAACAGCAAAGCAATAAAACAAATACAGAATCTCACAAAGCACCAATACTCGTGTTTCTCCACACAACAATCAAGCGTATATTATTGCTAAACATAGCCTGGCATACTTGTCTCTGTGATATACAAGTCACAGAGTACACTCCTTATATAGTAGAGCTCCACTAACTAGCTTATGCTGCCACACAGTGATGCAAGTATAAAGCACACACACACAAGCTACAGTACAAAGGATAACACCCCATGCGATGAGGGAGAAGGGGAAGGTTAACAGTCACAATCAACGCCGTTTCTTGGCACTGCTGACAGCTTCTAGACGGCAACTTCATCATGATCTAGATGCTGTACTTGGTACTCAGGATGTAGGTCATCCATTACTGTGAATCATCCAATATATGTCATTGAATGCTTTTGGATATGCTAAGTTCAATAAAAACTATTTTATAAATTATCAACTTTAATAGCTATAACTTGTTAAAATGAATTGAAGAGCATCCTACCTCATAAATATTTGAGTCTTTAGAAGCTTAGATTGGCTTGAAACATTAGTAAAATGCTTTATGAACTCAAAATTCTCATGTTGTAAAATAGCCAAATGATCTTGTATTATTTGAAATTAGAGGATTATATTTAAATATCCATGTCTTTACTAAAGGATTGTTTAGCATCTCAATTAATTGTTTTTCAAACTCAAGATGATATTAAATGTGCAATTCAAGTTTCATTTAAGCTATAATAATTTTATTTTTGTCAAACTATATATCAACATTCTATATATAATTGATAATTCTAATATTATAAGTGAAGAGCAACACCTCTTGAATACATACATTCATATGTATAAACAAAATAACATTTAAAAATTGCTAAAAATGACAATATTTTATAAATTTATAAATTATTTTATTTTTATTAAAAAAACAATTCCCAAATTTATATTTAGTTTTAGAATATTTTATGCCAAGCATATTCCATAATTATAATATCTACTTTCAATAATTTTGAGAAAGACTATTTGGTTTTATATTAATTTTATATTAATTTCAAAATAATTAATTAATTAGGGCCTTAAAGATCTCATTTTTAATGATATTTTGGCTTCAAATCATTTGTAATTTATACAATGCTTCCATGGATTAAAAGTAAGGTATTGATTCTTTTTTTAATTAAAAATATTAGAAGAGTTTTGGAGGGTCCAGAAGCCTGTTTTGGGCCTGTTTCCCCACAACAATTCCCCGCAACGAGGGGAATGGCCTGCAATCAAAAAGAAAATTTCATAAAATTTCATAAATTAATAAATTAAATAAAAATAAAAATTGATCAATGACGTGGTAGGGTCTCAGCCACGTCAGACCGCTACACTGAACCTATTTCCTGCGTTCGCAGGCTGTGATAACTCGCAAGCATCCAGAGGCCCCAAAAATCTTCTAATGATATATGGATAATGTATAAATAATAGAAAAGGATTTAGGTCAAATCATAAACTTCAAGTTATTAAGCCTCTAATTTGAAATATTGATCCAATTGAAAGCATGATTGATGTTACTATGACTATGACAATTCATTTTTCCAATCTTTCTTATTATTCAAATAAATATTTTTCTAAAAAGAAATATCTAACAATTGAAGTCAGATAAAAAAATTCACAAAATCATTCTAAAATTTTGAGGTTTTCTTTTTTGAACAATATTTTAAGCTAACTAAGTTTACCCAATGGCAAAATAGCCCCTAAATATGACATTCGGTTTAGCTTTCATATATTAGATTTTAAAAAATAGGAAATAATTGAATATTCACTCTAAGATTTATAATTTTATAATTTTTTGTTGAAAAATATATTTTTTAAAATTATTTATTTATTTAGAATCAAATCAAATTCCTTCATTTCATTCTAAAATTAATATATTGGAAATTAGTTGGAATTTAAAAATTCCAAGTCTTTGGTCTACCAAAATTCCACTTGGACTTTTAATCTTCCCTTGTCAATATATTCCAAAGTGAATGTTTTAGTGATATTTAAAATCTAAAGTTTAACAAAAGAATTATCTATTACAAGATTTGTAAAAATGATTTAACTTTCAATTTTAATTGTTGATCTTAATAAAAATTTATTTCATGTACTTTTGGTTTTATATCTAAACTTTAATCTCTAAAATTCTACAAAAATGGAATAATTAAAAAAAATCCACTACAATTATTCTGAAAATCACAAATTGTCACCTTCTCTTTGGTCCATAGTTTATTTTTTTATTCAATAATACATTTAATTTTTTATTCCGCTAGGAGATTTTTGGAATAACAACAAATCATGATTGCATACAATCTTATCAAATTAGATTATCTTTTTCAAAATTGATGTTTAGATTCTTTACTTGAAATAAAAAGAGATCACATAAAAATTTGCACCATAAATCTAAAATTGATTGTAAATTGAATATTGTAGTTTGATGTTATCTTCGGGAAATTTTTGTTGAATAAATATTTTAAATTAGAAGGGCTTGTTTGATAATTTTTTTAAGGGCCCTTCAAAAGACGCTTATGCTCACTTCATTCGGAACTTCAAGATCCTCGGGGGACAGGGAACATTCGGGGGACAGGGAACATTGAGAATGCAAACCCTAATAATTGGAGTGGCAATTTGATAGGATCAATGGTTTTGTTTTATTTGATGGCGATTAGGAGTGAGCCACAAGATGGGGACTTGGACTTGAATGCGCAATGGAGACATGTGATGGAGGGCTATGTGGGGGCAAATCTAGTGCATGTGGTGGCGTTGAATCGGGTGAAGGTAGAGGTGTGGTGCATTTTGTCATTCGGAAGTGAGGAATTTTCTTAGGAAGGATTGAAATGTTCACGTGCGTGGGGAGTTTTCTAAGAAATCCAAGTTTATTCATTTTCTGAGCAACAAATCAATGTTCGTCACTGGTATAAAATTTGGTCTCATGTGAATTCTATTGTTTTCACTCTATGATCAATGACTTCAATCATTCATTTTAACACCTTGAATACCTGGTCCTGAGTTTTAGGGGCTACGGAAGCTCTGCTCAAGAAGTGTATCCCATTGTCATGTCGTCTTCTTGGAATTTTAGGTTTAGGGTTTGGAGAAATAATCAGGTCTTCTGTTTTTCTGAGCACTTTTTAGTGATCACATGGGGACTTTCGTTAATCTAGTTTTTCCAATCTCTGAGATCACATGTGATGCTCTTTTCTGATTCTGGTCCATCTAAAGTCTATTTTGTTATCAATCGTCTTATAACCATGAATCTTTGTATCTTTTAGAGGTTAGTGAAGCTATGGTCAAAAGAGTATCACATTATCATTTGGAAATGGAGGTTTAGGGTCTGGCGAAAGTGTTGACAATATTTGTAATTGTACCGTACAGACAAGCAAAGTGTGGATTCACAGGAAGCGACATCTTCTTTGGGTTCCCTAGAAGTGCCTGCAACAATTAGGATTTTGGGGAAGATGGCCAATTGGAGCCAAAGGGTCCAGACTCTGATGTGAGAGGTGGTGTAAAGATGAACAAGTCCGTCTGTCGAAATTAGGGCAGAGAATCAACGTCGCAGGAATCCAATTTGCATCTTGAATCATGTTGTAGGATCAACATCTTGCAGTTCTTCATATCAGCGTCCTGGACATACAATAAATGTCACAACTAAAAGTTTCAGAGGCTTCTTGCTAAGCATATTTAGGGGCGCTTCACACATGGGCCGACCAAGTCGAGAGGCCATGGGAGTGCATGGCCAAACTTTGGGCGAGAATCCAAAGAAATGGGCAATAAATGGGCAATTTGACGGACTCTCGACCAAAGTTTGAGTCGCCACAAAGTAGTGACCTAAACTTTGGTCGAGAGTCCGTCATGAGGCCATTGCCACGTAGGAGCTTGGACTTCCATGTAGGCACTTTGGAGTGTGACGGACTTTGGATTGTGCCGCCTTGTGTGAAAGGTCGAGAGGCCAAAGTCGAGGTTTTCTAAAATTTGATTGGTGGAGGCCGACAGACTCTCAACCTTGGGCCCATGTGTGAAGCGGCCCTTATTCTTCTCTGGTAAATGCCATAAGGTAAAACAGCCCATTACAGACTAAAAACCCATTGTGGACTCCTAGAAATGACCCCATTAAGGTTTTCTTCTAGGTAATGAAAATTTGAGCCACAATCAATGTTTTAGCTAACTAGAATGGAGTGATTAATGAGCATAATAGGAACTTTCAACTTTTCAGTGTTAATTCATTGTAGGAAGTGACTCCTTTAGGGCTTCCATGTTAGAAATTATTAGGACTGCATTAGGTGAGTTTGATGAGCATTGTGGATACAATTTTTGTTGATTTGGGGGAAGTCTAGAGACTATGATGGGTAGAACACTTTAAAAATTTATAACAAATTCGTACTTTGATGAAAAAATATAATTTCAATTGCTCTCGTCATTTTTGACAATTGACTATATGTATGGAAAAAATTAGAAAATTTCACCTATAACATGAGGGCAAACTCCTCATTCAGTCTGTAATGGGCTGTTTCACCTTAGTTATAAGCTGAATTTGATTGGTAGAGGAGGGAGAAATTGCAGTGGCTTAATGGTGAAAAATCATAAGGTTAATCAGTTTGTAAGAATTCTCTTCTCTAGTTGATGGAGGCAGAGGAGCTCAGTTATAGATTTTGTGTGGGAGTTTCAAAATGTAGGAAAAATTTGTCTATGTGCGGTTTTGAATATAGTTGCTGAGTTTGAATGGAGGTTTGCGACTGTTGCTGAGTTTTGAAACTATGCTTATGTAGGGGGAGAGGAAAAGGATTATCATACAGTAAGTTAATACAAAATGTAGTGGAAGTATCTTTGACCTGCTTCTTACTTCAAAGTATTCTCAAGTGATGGTTGAGGTCTTTTGTGTTCTTCATTAAGGCTCATATTGTTGATATCAATATTGGAACTGTACGAGCAAAGATGATCAACTAGATCTTGAAAATCAATTGTGTTCATGTGAAGATACTTGCCAGACTAAAGTTCAAGAATGGTGACCTTCACAAGTAGCATGCGATTACACCAAGGGTGGAATGCAACTTCTTTTGTTAGCTTAGCAATGGTGCGGTTCGGTAGGGATCCAACAACAATATCCCTCATGAATAGCTGAATTTGATCTTTTCATTTGAGAGAATGGATGGCATTATCCCAAATCCGGATGCTATCCTATGTATCTATGCCAATGTAGAGCTTGATCTTGAAGTTTTCAAATCCCCAAGTGAACTTGTCCTTCTCTGGAACACACGTAGTTGGAACCCTAATGAATTTTGGAGTCACTTTATTGACTGGGAAGTAGATGCCTCGTCTTGTTGACACATTTGGTGGTGTTGCAAAGTTTTGAAGCTACTTGCAAAGAAGATTGTAGATTGTCCAGTTTGCTATTTGGTAATCTTTGGTACAGTTTGCATTGCAATTGCATGAATTGCATTGCCATAAGGAAGGGTTGTTGCATATGGTACATTGTTGCGCCATCCCTGGTAAGGACTTGTACCATAAATGAAACCTATTAAATCAAGGTGCAAACCTATGGTCACAGATTCATCCACCTTGAGTTCATGTGCAGTCTTGCTAAATCTCATCCACCAAACAACCTTATAAGCACCATTTCAATTCAATAATTGTCAAAATAGTCATTGTCATCACTTGTAAGAATCATAATATTGAGTCATCCAAGCATTCAAACTTTCAAAAACTCTAATAAACAAATACAACCATCTCAAGCAAGTTGGATCGCATATATTTGAAATGCAAATTTAGACAGATTCCATAGAAAACATTATTCCAAATGTTTCAAAGAAGCAATGGGAAGTACGTCTTATGTAGATCTCTAACAAACTTAAGCTCTGCAATTTTACCAGACTCCTTCACACTGCATGTGATGGCCTCCTTACCTACTTGTCGATCAAGTCAATCAAGTAGTTCACTATTACATCAAGATCTAAGGCAACATTCTCTTTGAGACATGGCATTGTTGCAATGAATGACAATTTGACAACCCAATAGACTAGAATAATAGTTGAAGCAATGTGGAGGTTTGAAAAAAAATTTAAACTCTAAACCCAAATGATAGTTCTTCCTACTCATCCATTTATTAAGACCTTGAAAACAATATAGTCTTTAGAAATGAAAACTATAAATTAAAGAAAACATCAATTTTTATAATAGATTCAACTTTTTTCAATGTATGATTTTGTAGGTGATTCTCTAGGGCCCACATGTCTTGTTCATTAGTAAGTTATAGATTGGTTTTTGAATGGATAGTGATAAGCCATGTACAAGCCTAATAGTAGGATAATCAATGAATAATTTTTATATATGTGGTATGTAGCCATTGAACAAAAATCATTTCCAATTCCCTATATTGAAACACTCAATCTTCAAATTCACTTTCTTCTTCCTCAATTGCTTTCTTTGCACAACAAATCTTAAATTACATTGAAACACTCAATCTCCAAATTCACTTCCTTTTTCCTTAGTTGCTTTCCTTGCACAACAAATCTTAAATTCCATTAAAAAATTCAATTCATCATTTTTTTCTTTTTATATAAAACCTTTACATTCAATCCTAAACCCTGATCTCTTCAACCTTTTTTCCTTCAATCTTATGTCTCCTTTTCTTTCTTTGTCTCCTTCATGTTGCTAAAATTCTCTGAAATGAATTAATTTGAACATTTGATTTATAAATTACATGTTTATATGAAGAAGCATAAATGAAGCCTTATTGTTACTACCACATACATATGTTATATGACCAAATCACATCAATGTTGACTTTTCAAAAAGAATTATTGTTTTTATTTCAAAACTCACAGCTAATGCACTTTCAATGACATTTTTTTTTAATTCACATTACACGATAGCAAATGGTGGTCTTAGGTTTTTATAATCTCATCCAACGGATATTGTTTTTTCATTTTGGAGGAGGGAGGAAATAAATTGCCTGACAATTTTGAGGAAAGAATTATTTCACAATTATTAAATACTTTGCTGTAAAGTTAGAGGGATGAATTAGAATACTTCATTATTTTGTGGACATGTGTTCATATAGTTTGCAACATTTTGACTTTCTTTATCTTTAATTGTCTTTGGATTCAACAAAATGGCTTATTAATTTTGAAATCCATTAATCTTCAAAAAATTTAATTATTTTTCACAAAATATGACCTTGGAATACAATATCAATGATTTCTACAAGTTTTTTTGTGTTTCAAACATTGAATTTTGATTATTATGATTATTTAAAAATTTCGTATTTATTTCTTGAGGTCATTTTTACAAGGTCATTTTACATAGGTAGTATTTGTTAGTATTTGATGTAAACTTATTTTAAGAAATCATGAAAAGTACTTCTTAAACTATAGGTTACTTGCAAAGGAGAGTTGGAAATCAATAGCATATGAATGTTGGAGACTCAACACAAGACCTTGTAAGCATTTGGATGGATGAAAGAAACAAGTGTATGCATGTAATGACATGTTTGCATTCATTTTTCAAATTTAAACAATTGTTTGCTTTAGAATTAAAGATTGAACCAAATGAGTTTTCAAAAATAAATCGTTCTAAAAAATATGGAAATACATCAAATTCATAGATTATAATCTTAATCTCCCAAAATGAAGACGACAAATTACATGTTATTTAAAGATAGAGAGATTGGTCCAAAAAATTTCAAAGGTGGACATTTTGGTAATAAAGTAACCAAGGAAGATGATATTGGAACTCCCTTGAAATTATTGCATGAAGGAGAAGGCCATAGAATCATTGTAGAGCTCAAAAATGGCAATGTTTGTCGAGGCACACTAATTGAATCAGAGAATAATTGGACAAGCCAACTTGAATCTATTACATACACCTTCCATAAGGTAATACTTCTTCAATGATATTTCAATTTTGTAGTATTAATTGAAATTCCTAATTTCAATATATTCATTGATTATAATGATTTTTGAAAAATCTTCAAATTTAGCAAATTTAACAATATTTTTGCCAACTTAACCAGATTAATTTGTATAATTGTCTCAATTAGTTATCATAGAACACCTATATTGTTTGAGACTACAATAATAATAATACTTTAAATCCTAGAAAATTTTATAGAAATTTATATTGAAAATTGTATTTAGATTTAAATTTAGGATTTATTAAAATATCATTTGGAAATTGGATTAGAGAATATTTCAAAGTTGCATACAAAATCTCAATTACATGTATAGATAGAATCTAGCATAATTATCTCATGATAGTTTTGATCTTTCAAAAACTAGAGAGATTTTGAAGATAAATAATTGAATTTATATTAAATAATATGAAATTCAAATATAATGAAATTTCAATATTTCTTATATTATAACATGATCTTTCAATTATTTTCATATTTTCTAAATTCTTATTAGCAATGAAGTTATTTTTTTGATAAATACAGTGATCAAATTCAAATATCACATAAGTTTATTTCTACAAAGTTGTTAAGAAGTTGATGTACAAAAATTGAATACTTTCATAGAGTACACAAGTTTATTTTGTAGAAACAAGCATGAAGTTTACACCATAGTGCATACAATAAAATAGAAAAAACAATTAAATGATCTTACAAGAAATGAAAATTTTTTAATCCAAAAATACATTTGAAGATGTCAAATGGACTTAAAAATAAGAGAATTTCAAAATTACCTTTAAATTTCTATTCATGATGGAATTGATACTTCTGAATTAAAAATCTATCTATACACAATTTAGTGATAGATTAGTAGATTAAGAATGAAAAATATATGGTCTATATTCCCATCACAAATGAAAAATAATAAGACTAAAGATTAAAGAAACAACAAATATCAACTTGTTTTAATACTAAAGAACATACTTGAAATATATAAATTTTCTCCTATTTGATAATATTAAAAGCTTCTAGCTCTTAACTTGAAAGATGTATGAAGTTATCTATCAATGTTCTACAACATCTATTTTGAATTCTTTCAATCATAAAATCTTTCATCTTATTAACAAGTCTTGACAGCATACCATTTTCAAAGATAGTAGATTATTGTTTTGTACAAACAAATCATCATTCACAACAATTGATATGTTTGATTTGGAAAAATAGACTCAACAAAAAAGAACACAAAAATTAAGACCTTTTAAGTTGGAATTGGTTTTTATTAGAGGCAAAAAAATAAGGTTTGTCAACTTTCACTTTCACCAATGAATAGAAATTTAAAAAATATATCAATATATTTATAATACTGTAGATCATAAATTAAGCATATTTAATAATATTATATTATAAGAGTGTGTAGATTCAAAAAATTTATGATCTTTGGTCAAACTCAATTCACATTTAAAAATATTCATTATATTTTTAAAATGACAACTTTTACTTCTATTATATTTTGAAATTCTAAAATTTTCAAGAAATTAATAATTTATTGCACTTCCAAGATCTATGGATCAAAATTCAAAATAAACCCCCTAAACCAAGACTTTTCTTGAAAAATACTAAATAAAATTCTATAATTAGTAAAAAAAATGATTTCAATTTAAGACCAATTATCTTTCATTTGAATTTACTTTTGATAAAGCCTTGTATTTTTATAATATATTTGTAATTGATATGATGTTTTTAATAATATTTCTTTGCTTATTTCAATTAAGACAATCATAATTTTTTATATTTTTCACTATGTTTTATTGAAAAAAAATCAGCACTTTCAGCTAACACTCTTTTACATAAAGTCAAATAAATAAATTGAAATTATTCAATTATTAAAAATCTAAATCAAGTGTAATAATGGTAATTTGATTTGAGAATAATATTTGACAATATGTAGGATATAATTAATAAAACTATTTATTGAACCTTAATTTATCTCATGTTGTTTTAGTAACAACTCTAAATGTTCTCCTCAAAAATTACATTTTTTCATGGTATATTTGAAAATTTTCATATGATAGACAATATATAATCTTAAACATTCAAAATATTGTATTGAAACTATACTACATTAGGGTTAGATTTGGAATAAATTTAGTCATTTTGTAAAAATGCTGCATGTCATTTTGTGATTGGTAAAAGGTGATGCAAATCCTTGAGAATCTAACATGGAAGTTCAATTTTGGCACATCTTTGTCAAATCAAGCCTTCATGTATGGTATTATACAATTTATTTAACAAAACCATCAATTTAAAAATGATATTTGATTATTTTGAACTAGTCTTGAAATCATAATGGATAATTTTTTCTTGAATAGAAAATTCAAAATTTGGAAAGGTTCCTATATAACCAAACTCCCTCGTGTCCTGAAAATTCCTTGCCATTTGATGTGGAAAAAATGAATTAAAATACCTATTCATGCCATCCATTTTTCTTTCTCTAAAATTTGACATTGTTGAATGAAGGTTGGATCTAATCTGGACAAAAACCATTAACCCAAATAGTTTGCTAACAAGATTCATTTTGAAAAATACAAAGAGGGATGAAGTGAGAAATTTAACCAAGCCCCAAGGATGATGGGTGAATTTGTATGTGTATGTATATGTGTGTTAGAATTCATGTGGATGGCTCATATACAAATCCAGAGGGGCAATTATGTCAAAATTAATAAGTGGTGAATGAATTAATAAGTGAATTGATGAGTGAGTCTTTTGAATGATTATCCATTCAGAAGATAGTTTACAAATAATATATTAACCCCTAAAGGTTGAGGATTATGTTTTAACCAAAAGTGCCATTTCCAATACAAGCACCAAATTTTAGAAGAAAAGCATTTTTGGACACATATAACCATAAGATCTTGTAGTAAACTAGTTTGAAAAGATGTTGAAAAAATTTCAAAATTTTCCACCGTGTACATTGCAATATATTAGC
Source organism: Pseudoscleropodium purum (assembly GCA_963969395.1). Classification (NCBI taxonomy): domain Eukaryota; kingdom Viridiplantae; phylum Streptophyta; class Bryopsida; order Hypnales; family Brachytheciaceae; genus Pseudoscleropodium; species Pseudoscleropodium purum. The sequence continues at coordinate 15,062,696 of OZ017798.1, forward strand.
ATTTAAATTGATAAAAATCCTTTTGGGGGGTCTTGTGAAATACGAGTAGATGTACTTCACAAGGTCACATTTGAATGAAAAAATGTACACAATGGTGATCACTCTTTGCATTCATTCTTTGAGGCAAGTTGGCTACATGCTTGAAAAGTTTTAGACCTTTTGGAATTGCACAACATATAGGAAAAAATTAATAAATAGAAAAAAATGTAAAATGATTCAAAACACTAAATTGTTAAGAATTTAATTATAAAATTGAAAAATGCCAATTTTAACAATAGAAATGTACTAATGAAAATCTACACTATATACTTTTATTTTTTTTCAAAAATATTAAAAATTGAGTTAAGGAAAGGGCTTCATTGAAGTAAAGAATCCATATTTATCTGCAAACTAGAACACCTCACAACTTTTATCTCATAAATCAAAATGGAATGATTGAAAGCTTTCTACATACATATAAATCTAAAAAAACAATTTCAAATTTCAAATTTTGAAAAAATTGATTTTTCAAGAAATTTTTGGGCAGCTTATTGAACATTGAAAATTACATATTATGCAATAATTTTTGAACCATGTAGTCAAAAGTTATGAAAATTATTGAGCCTTTAAGTTACTTTTTGGGGACATGTTGTGTAAAATTTTTAAAGAAAAAAAATGAAAATTTTGTTTCTAGTGAATTGCCCCAAATTGCTACGTTGTGAAAGAATATGGTTTGGTCTTGTAGGGGTTAAATGTAGTTGTTGGAGATCACATGCCTAAAACAAAAGTTATCATGCTTGAAGTTTCTTTGAGTACCTTAAGCAAAATCCCTTTTCTACCTCTAAATTTTCAATTGAGAAGCATATTTATCCAATAGTCAGAAATAATATATATAATACAAAATCTCATTTAAAGAAGAGTCAATTTTTTATGAAATTGATAGAAAAGTCCACAAAAATCAGATTCTTCTAATTCCCAAATGCTAATGTAGTAAAATTTGATATTTTTTATATTTCTAGGAAAAAATTCACATTCTTTTTCATAAACTAGTATAATTTGTAAGTTTGAAATTTAGAAATAAAAACATTTTAACCTCTAAATTTCTTCTTGTTTAGAGGCTTAAAACAACTTCAAAACACTAATGTCAATAGCAAGCCTTAAATCTTCACCTATATTTACTTTTCAACAAATCAAAACTTACAATGCTTTAGTTAACTTGTTAGAGTGTGCCCTTCTAGAATTTCTAAATAAGAAACCTTACCAATTGCAAAATTATGATGCTTGGATTTCAAAAGAAGTGTTTTTAACTCTTCCCAAATGGTTAGATTTCATTTTTCAAACTTTTTATACAAAAATATGTAGATCCTACAACTTGCAACTCTACATATTTTGTTGAAGAAATAAGTTGGAAATAAATATAGAAATTTCAACAAAAATGAATTCAAATTCATACTTGAAGAAAATAATAAGTAGAAAGAAGTAGAGAATGACTTAAAATAATAAATTGTTGAAAAATTAGTTATTGAGTTGAAAAATAGGAATAAATTTCTATTCTCAAAATCCTATGATTTTGAATAATATTGAAATTGAGTTAAATAAAGGAATTCATAGTTTATTTTAAGTAGAGATTGAAGGATTGCTCATGAATTAATACTCTTCATAACTTTGATCTCATTAATTTAAATGGAATGATTCAAAGCTTTTTGCCTATATAAATATCTTTTAAAAACTAATTTCAAATTTAATTTCTTTAAAAAGTGATTTTTTCTGAATTGCCTACATTGCTTGGGCTCCAAAAAATTACATATCATAGAATAACTCTTTAACCATGTAGTCAAAATTTATGAAAATTGTTACACCTTAAAGCTACTCCTTGCCTACATGTTTTTAAAAAAAAAATGAAAATTCCATTTGTAAGTGAATGACCAAAAATACTATATTGCCAAAAAATGCTACTTGATCCTTAGAGGTCAATTTTAATTTTGCTCAATTGGCAATGGAAATGGTTGTTCTACAACTATTGCACAAAAGTTACCAATGTTTTTAAATTTTCTAGGTTTGACAATAGCAATAATTTTTTATTCCATATTACTATTTGTAGAGAATCATTAAAATTAATAATTGATAATAAAATATATTAAAAAAGTTATTCAAACAATGTGACAAATATTGTAGGTTTATTATCTTTCCTAACATGCTAAAGCATGCATCTTTATTTAAGCTTCCTAATGCTAAAACCAAGGTGCTCAACTTTCTACACAAGAATTTCTTTTCAAGAACTTTGAATATATTATAATTAATTTATAGATGTTGGATATATTAATGTTATAAATTGCAAAGTATAAAGTTCATTAAAAATTTATTTATTAGGAAGAGGTTGAAGATGATTTGATGTTGAGTTTGAAGCTTCTTCACCTCACAAAATATACTCAAAAAATTGCAGAGAACCAAGGACGATACTACTTGTGAATTTTCTAAATTCTTATGTATATTTCCAATTTTTTACTAATAGATTTGATTTAATTGCATGTCTTGTAAGTATAGATTAAATTGTGGAATTTTGCAAATCAATTAAATTTTAACTCCTAATAACTTGAGGGGATTATAGAAATAACTAAGATTTTATAAAAATAGATTTATTTTGTAACTTTGATGAGGTTTTTATTAAAAGAAATTATGTTATGTACTTATGTATCATGAATTGAAATGATCTCCATATACAATTTATATTTATAGTGTATAGTTTTTTTTATGAATTACTAAAAAGTCATTTTACATTGATTAATGAATACATCAATACTTTTTCCCAAAAGATAATTTTTGACACTTCAAAATATTGAATGATTATGCTCATTTCTTTATAAAAAGAAATTAGGAAATAGAAATTCTAATTTTCATATACATGGCTAGTTTTATTCTCTTCATTCGACAGTTTTGGTAGTTTAAACAATATAGTCTCAAGTGTTTTTTTTGTACTAGAATCTATACTAGTACTCGATTTTTGAAATCTACATATCTCCTAGATATCTAAAATCTATATTAGTTCTAGATTTTTCAAACTACTCAGTCTAATATTTATATTAGTCTTAGATTTCTGGAATCTAAAACTAACCTAGATGTTAGCAATATATATTTGTCCTAGATGTCAAGGTGTGAAAATGGCACATATAATACTACCATTTTAATGAAATTTGCCATACACCTATATGAAGACAATCCATTCTACTATGCATCGGAAAAAAGAATTTGAAAAAACAAGGTATTTGCTTGCCAAAATGTTGACTAAAATTGTGTAGGGACCACAAGTGGCTATATGTTTCATTAAATTTTCAATTTGTCTTTATTTTATTTATTTGGTATATATATTTTTACTAGCAAGGAAATAAATATTTTTAGATAAATACATGTGAAAAGTCAAAATTAACAATGAACTATTTGGTATTTGGGGCATTTTAATCCAATATACAATATTCAACAACAAAATAATTTTTTTTTCCAAATGGTAACATTTTTTTGTTGACATCGTAGAAATTATCTACAATCTTTAAAAAAATATATCTACATGCTAGAACTGATGTATAGAGAAATATAGTAAGTTTGTATCTTGGCCCCAATTATAATTGCTATTCTATAAACAATATGTGTTTTCAAATTACACACATATATACATACATGCAATTTTATTTTTCACTTTTACACTCATAACATACACATTTCTTCAGTATGAACAATTTTGTGACTTACAAAACTAAGTATGCTTTTCTTTTAATTTATTCTTGTAACATATTTATATGCAATGAATAAAATACAAATAGTAAACATAAAATCTGCAGTATATATATATAATATTGGAGTATTACACCTTGACAAAATCCAACTCAAGCCACTTTTGTTTGTAATAAATTAAAATTCCAATTTGATCATCTCTAATTTTTAGATTTTTTGTCAATTGATATAAGCTGTGAATATCATTAAATAGGCCATTAGAATAGTTGTTGCAATATGAAAGAGTTTTATAGAATCAAGAATCAACTCAACCATGTTTTTTGGTTTTGCTTGATAGTTATTGATTAATGCCTCAATGGACATAAGCAAGGTGACCAAAGACAAGAAGTAGACCACAAGATCCCATTTTTGATCCCATTGAGTGGTGCTCTTTAAAATTGCTACAAGAGAGCTTTGAAGGACTCTCAAATCATAGTTTGGATAGGTATTTTATCCCAATGTGGACCTACAAATCATCTCACCATCTTATTCCAAGACAAAACAATTCAGGGGCATTAGAACAGATTCAATAGCATCAAAAAATGTTCATGTACTTGTGTCTCATGCAATTTATCCATTCCTCATTGTGTCTCTCATCGTGTCCCTACAAATTGACTCGCTATCTATTGATTTAATAGCATAAAAAACTATTCCTGTACTTACGTCTTATGCAATTCACCCATTCCCCACTATATCCTTACAAATTGACTCGCTATCTACCAATTCAATAGCATCAAAACTATTCATGCACCTACGTTTTACACAGTTCATCTACTCCCCACCGTGTCCCTACAAATCTGCTCTCTATCTACCAATTCAATAGCATCAAAACTATTCATGCACTTATGTTTTACGCCATGTCTCCACAAATCCACTCACTATCTTAATTCCATTTATGTATTTATGGTTTCTTCCAATCTCTTGTGCATATCCGACTTGGTCTGAGAATCTAAACAACATTAGATTTTCAAATTCCAAGACAAAACAATGCAAGGGCATCAAAAACTATTCAAGTACTTGTGGCTCTTCTTATCTCCTCTACATAAACTGGGCCCTTTTGATCTCTACAAATTGTGTATTGTTAGTGGGGCTCCCCACGAAATATATGCACTCAAAAAATAGTTGTGGTCAAATTAGAAGAGCAACTATCAAGTTCAAAGAATAACAATGGAAATGCACCTTACAATAATATAAATCATAGATGCAACATCATTTATTGACTTGTCTCTCTTGAGATAGAAACATTGTGGCAATCACATCTTGTCACCAACCAATGTGTGATACTTAAGGAGTATTTATATATTATAAATACCTAGGCAACATTTTCCAAGTTGCAATCTTTAAGTATTTAATATGAAAAAATGAATTTAGAATTAGACAAAAGTCATGAAGTGGTGCCTTCATTTGACTCCCCTTCCTTTTAATTTGGGAAAATTAATAGATACAGACAAAAGTTCTCATCATGTAGCTTCTTGTTTAGTTTTATGCATAAAAAATCCCTAAGAATTTGCCATTGTCATCTCATTGAGGTAATTGTACCCATTATGCCCCTCTCCCAATTGCATCTCTCATGTAAATCAATCTAACTTCAATTCAATCCACAAATCTTAGAGACAAAAAACACAATACATAGCAAGGTCATAATGGGTATGCTTAATTACCTGAACATTGCATCATTTTTTAAAATAATTTACATCAATATTATTAAATTAAAGAAAAGTTCACAACTTTGACACTTTTCCAAGCCCATTGCTTGAAATGTAACCGTATACTAGTCCTAATTTTGGGAGTTTGTGTAGAAGAATGTCACAATTTTTGGTATTTTTTGTCACTCAGAATCATGCCCAATCCAGAGAAATTGACCATGCATGATTGTTGCTGACCAAATCCACCCATCCATCCACTCCCAAATGCATAATAATATTCTTCAATATATATTTGAAAAACGCCCCAAGAAAACCGGGATATTTAAGATAGCGGAAACTCCAAGAATGAAGTAACCAATCGAGATCCTTGACTGCTCGCAAAATGGAATCCTCTACCGACGCGCATCTGCATCGCGATGGCCCTTCCTGCAACCACAAGAGCTCTCGATCCATTTCGCAAGATCACAACGAGTATACAATCACAACCCATTGTAGTCATTCCCAAAATGAAACGCACACAAAGGCATACAAATGCTTACAAAATGCAATCTGGAATCATTCTGGTATCCGACCTTGGAATCTGGTTTGGTGGATGCCCACTCACTCCAGCCTTCATGATCAACGAGTTCCGTTACAAAACACGCCATCATGCAAGAAGCTAGACGGTAACTTAGAAATGTAGATGACAAATGGCTGGAGTGTCCGTTACGTACAGAGCTCGAATTCAGTGGAATTGGCGGAGCACTGGGATAAGTTATATGGCAAAGCAAGAGACCGAGACTCAAAGCTCACTGGTGGCCCAGGTCCAGAGACTCCGGGATCGAAGCAGTTCGGTTTTCTTTAGTAATGTGCTTTCCCGAGTGAGTGCCGCGGCCGGTTGCTTGCCCTGCCTGCCTGCCTGTGTGCGTGCCTGCAGGACCTGTTCATCCGTGAGTGAGAAAATTATTTGTAAAAAAGCTCCACTGCAGGCATTTGTACAAGACCTAAATCTGTGCAGAGATCTAATTCCAAGGTTCGAGATAACCAACTGGTGGGCCCTTCCTTGGGGGTGCATGTGATATATGGGAACGGACTACGTGTGGTCGCCTCCAGGAATCAATCAGTTGGGGCAGACTGCATCCCGGGACAGTAGTTTGCAGTAATATTCGGTGCTGAGGTTGACTTGGTTGGGGCCGGGACCAAGAATTAGGGAGAGAGAATGCAGGCGCATCTCTATACCGGCAAGTTGGGTAGGGTTTCGAAATTGCGGTGATAGCTGAAACTCCTGCAACAAAACCCTGCAAGCAAAGCAAGCGAGCCTGCAAGCGAAGGAAGCTTAATTGCAAGCAAGATCGAATTCGTTTCAGGAGCTATGGAGACGCCGAGTGATCGTAGCAAGGCGGCGTACCCTGTTACAGCAGGGCAATACAAGCTGTTGGAGGAAATAGGGTATGGCTTGGGTTCCACGGTGCACCGAGCGCTTTGCTTGCTTTACAATGAAGTGGTGGCCATCAAGACCTTGGATTTGGAGAGCAGCAACGCCAATTTGGTAAACTTTCAACAATTTTTTTTGATGTTTTTTGTTGTTGCTCTTTGGTTTTGCCGTACCGTATATCTTCGTATCCCCATATTTCGTAGAAAAGCCCAAATTGCACTTTTCCAGAGGTTCAGAGGTTCGCCCTGGAGCCCCAGATCTTTACCTTTTTCTCGATCTAAATTGTGCACGTGAATGCCACTATGAAACACGCCGCTTTTAAACGAATATGTCCATTTCTTTCTTCTTTGAAATGTGGTGTAAAACTGAGCAGCAACGTCAATTTGGTAAACATCCCCCCTTTTTTTTGTTGTTGTTGTTGCACTTTGATTTTGTACTCCACTTCTCGGAGACGTACCGTATAGCTTCGTATCCCCATATTCGTTAAAATGACGAGATTATACTTCTCCAGAGGTTCAGAGCTTCTTCCTGGAACCTCAGATCTGTACCAGGTTTTTAAAGCTAAATTGTGCACGTGAATGCCACTCTGAAACACGCTGTTTTTTTTTAACGAATATCGCCATTTCTCTCTTCTTTGAAATGTGGTGTAAAACTGAGCAACAGGCACTTCAAAAAACCGTCTTTGACTGATAATTGATGGAGTTTTCCAGGTCTGGACTTTTTGTTTTTTGAATTTTTGTTACTGTTTTTTTGGGATTTAATTTAACTTAATTTAATTTTTTGGGTTGAGGTGGATTGATGGAACGGTGTGCAGGATGATATCCGCCGAGAGGCCGTGACCATGAGCTTGACCAACCATCCGAATTTGGTGAAGGCGCACTGCTCCTTTGTGGTGGAGCAAAGTGTGTGGGTAGTGATGCCCTATTTGGCCGGAGGCTCGTGTCAGCACATCATGAAGTCCACTTTTCAAGATGGGTTTGAGGAGCCAGTGATCGCCACGGTTTTGAAGGAGTCGCTCAAGGCTTTGGAATACCTCCATCGCCAAGGCCACATTCACAGAGATGTCAAGGTATGATTTTTTGAAATTCAACTCCCTCACATTCACTGATCGTCAATGCAATTTTATGACCATTCGTTTAAGAGCTTTTCACTCTTTCTAGTGCTACATCTTGAGAGAGGATGCCCTTCTTTTCCAAATACCTCAATATTTCAGTATGAAATAGGGGTAATCGTGCCCAAGGTAAAAAATAGAAAGTCCGCTTGTTAAGCTAATCTATGACTTACGAACTCTTCTTTCCAATGGTACATTGTAATACCTTTCTTCAAGCTTTCTAATTTATTTATTTAATTAAAATCTTATTGATATGGATGTAGCCACTTTCGGGGTTAACCTTTGCTGAATACAACAGCCGGAATGCTTCGCTTGCTTTCATTGCAACATGACTCTGAAGGTCATTTGGTTTGGTTTGGTTTGTGTGTTTGATCTTATTGGCAGGCTGGAAACATTTTGTTAAATGGAGATGGATTTGTGAAGCTGGGGGACTTCGGTGTTTCTGCAAGCATGTTTGACACAGGCGATCGGCAGCGATCCAGAAATACCTTTGTGGGGACTCCTTGCTGGTGGGTCCTCTTTGAAATGACTATGTGATGGAATTTTGACACATTTACGCCTGAATCCTTTTTAAAAAAAATTTGCACGTTTTTGCTTACATCTTTGTGCCAGTATTTCACTTACCTCAATTTCATTTTTGGTCCTAAAGGAAGGTTGTGCTTTAAACATTCAAGTATTATTGTGGATGAGAACTTGCTTAGACGAAACGTTTCCTTGAAGTGCGCTGTTCATCATCCAGAATCTGAACTTTGAAGAGCTTAGGGGTTAATTATGAGGTATCATCGCCTAGTGTCGAGATGCCCTGTTTTGCAATCCATTCTTATCTATGCGCATACTTGCAGGATGGCGCCTGAAGTCATTGAGAAGCTTCATGGCTACGACTTCAAGTGAGCATTTGTCTCTTCTAATAAATTTTTTGATAATAGTAGTCGCACTGCATATTTATAATTTTACCTCAAACGTCTAAGCATCTGATTGACAAGCTTAGGGCAAGGTTATGGTGGTCTTAAGCATAGAATCTGAAGACGCCTGCAAGATCATTCGCAATTCACAGTAAACAGAAATGCTTAGATTGTTTCAGAAGAATATCATAAAGAGAATCCTACCCATATTTCATGGGGAAACTGTCTCCCTATCGTCACGATGATTGTTGTCTGAAAGTTCCTAAAATCTTCTAATTTTATTGAAATCCTTGTTAGTAGGGCAATTCATAATGCCTGTTAGTATCACTCTGGTTCACACATTAATACCGTGTAATCCGACGATGCAATTGTAGAAGTCTAAATCGGGCTGTTGACCAGGGTTTAAAGTTTGAATGCAGAGCCGATATCTGGTCCTTTGGAATAACTGCTTTGGAGCTTGCTCACGGTCATGCACCCTTCTCCAAGTATCCTCCCATGAAGGTACTCCCGCAAATTCATGACGTTGAATTATTCAACCTGGTTAAGACTAAATTAGACGCTTTCTGGATTACCACTCTTACATGAATTCTCATTGTCTACTGCTAAAATAGAGTGGACGTCGTTCCCTGACTTGAACTCTTATTAACGTATGTATATATTTTCCCCCCTGCAGGTTTTGCTTATGACTCTCCAGAATTCTCCCCCTGGACTGGACTTGGAACGTGACAAGAAGTTCTCTAAAGTAAGTTATTCTCAAGAATATCACTCTCCACTACAGCGAAATCAAATTAATAGTTGCTTTAGTATAACCTCAAGAAGTGCTATCACTTGGGAGACAGTACATAAATGCTAACATTTGTAAAGTATGAACGCATAATTCATTATGAAGATAACATTGCATAATGAAGTTATGAAGGAAGGTAAACTTTACAATGTCAATTTTCACTATTTCTTATCAAAAGACCATACGATGAATGTTAGTACACGCTTTCACAGAGATGAGGGAACCCATAATTTTCACTGCTTAACACATAATGCAGACAGGAATGTTGGTATGCAGAAAAGTTGTTAACATTTAAACACTTAATGGCTTGTACTTTGAAAAGATGTGTTTCGAAAAGATCTTCTGAGTGTCTCAATTTTTAGGATTTTTTGTAACAGTCTATGTGGTTTTCTTCTTGTGCAGTCATTCAAGGAGATGATTGCAATGTGTCTGGTCAAGGAACCAACGAGACGCCCTTCTGCTGAGCGACTGCTAAGACACTCCTTCTTTAAGCAAGCGCGCTCTGCTGATTACATTTATCGCCATGTGTTGGATGGCTTGCCGCCTTTAGGTGAACGAGTTAAGAATCTCAAGGTCAGTTTCCATTTTAATTCCTACGATCATAGAATATCATTTCATATTTTGGGGCTTACTTCGGAAATTTTAATCCAAGATTTTAGAAAATATAATCAGCTATAACCAGTCTCAACGTGCTTCTGTGTTGACATTGTTCTAAATGTTTTCCAGCTATTAGATACTGCTCGGCTTGCCGAGAAGAAGATGCCGTTGGACGAGCAGGAGCAGAAGTCTCAGGTATTTATATTTCCTCGTTGAATGTTTGCATTTGAATGCTTCCTCTTTTTAAGTCAAAATGTTTCAATTATTCTATAGCCACATTTGATTTTTAGGAGCATATGTAGCACACCTTCATTTGCTTTGTACTCAATGGAGAGGTCACTTTGGGTATAAGGGTCAAATTCTCTTCAGATCAAATTTCTTAATACTATGTACGAATTTCTTAAGTGCCTCTAATGATTTTAGCATCCTCTAACTTGTGTGCCTTGTTGTATTTGTCGTCTTCTGACATGCCGTACCACGAATTTTGCAGTCTGAATACCAAAAAGGTGTAAGCAGTTGGAACTTTAACGTTGAGGATCTCAAAGCACAAGCTGCACTGGTAAGCAAGTCAATTAACCTTTGAAGGACCGAGGACTCATGGTTTTAAAAATAATGAATTTAATTGATCATAAACATTTAAAAAACATAATTCAAATGGGGCCAAAATTTCTATCAGTGAAGAACATTGTATGTGTTGTGCTAAAAACAAAGTAAATTTCCTCATCTTACCTACTAAAAGATGTTGAAAACATGAGGCCCAGTTTGGGTGTATTGGATCTGTAAGGGTTGATCTTACTATTGACATCTTATTGGGATTAAGGTAAGCCATTCTATTTGTGCCTCAATTCAATTCAGCCTATTTGCACCATTATGTTTCAACAATTTACATTTCAAATTTTCAAATTTGCACTAATAATAATTAGTAACACAAATAGGTCACAACTTAAATTGTGGCACAAATAGGATGGCTTACCTGAATTGACATACTGTCATATGTATGTTCCTTGAAAAATTTGTTCCTTGGTTTTCAAATTTTGCCTGTTCCTTGAGAACTCAAGTCTGTTCTTTGGGTTTTTTAAGTTTTGAGCTGGTGATAAATTATGGATTTTGGACACTGAAATGCCAGATTTCAGAAGATGATGATCATGCTGAGTATGTGAGAGAGGAGGATGACTCTCTGAAGCAACACGCACTCAAAGGACATGAAGATGTTTCCGAGTCTACCTCCCATTATCCATTGCCATTTCATCATATAAATGATGAAACTATGTCCCATGACACAGGACATGCACCTGTCACCTTACACATTGTAAAAGTCGAAAACACAAATGATGTAGGTTTCGTAACATTATTATCAAGAAATTTGGACTTTGCCGAATAATGTTATGTGAAATGTTTTAGAAACACATTGTTATTTTTTTCCTCCATAGTTGAAGTGAATGGCCATTACAAGGCTCTTACTGACAAGCTCTTCCTTTCTGCGCAAATTGGTTATGTTTTATTCTCAGTCTGGGGAACGTGTCACAAGAGTTCGTTCAGGACCTTTACCAGCTCCCCACCCAAAGCCGACGAATGGCCAAAGGTGGGTGGTTCTGTTGATCATATGCAATGTTAAAAAATGCTCGTATGTTTCCTGGAGTTTATGTGACTGTCTTTTTAGAAACTTTCCTATTCTTGTCAATCTGCTGCAAAGTCAGTTGTCAGAACAAAAATCTCAGAAGAAGGGCTCCTGTATTGCATTAGAGTAAGAGATTTGCGTTGCATTATGAACTTGACCATATTTTTGTACCAGTACCGGAAGGATTAATTGGCACCGTGTGGTCTCTTGCAGGTCGGTCTCTTTGAAGAGGGAACCAAAGCACATGTAAGTGGCTTTCCAATAATTATACATTTTGATAACTCACCTTATTATTCGAAGGGCTTAGATCTGGGTAGTGCTTGAGCTAACTGCACCCTGCATTTCCATTTAGCGTCATCCATGATTTTTAACGTGTCACCAAAATAGCATGCCACACAACAAATGATTTATTTGTTAAGTAGTGTAGTTGGTTTAACCTTGAGAACCATAAGAAGAGAAGCTCTGGAGCAAATAGTCAGTCAAGCAACAAGCAACAAGCAACTTGGGAGCATGGGATTTTCTTTTTTGTCAAAAGAATGTCTCAATCTATCCATCCATTGATGTACTAATACATGGTACTTGAATTAGGATAAAACCCATGAAATAGTGTACTTTACACTCATTAGAATTAAAAGTGCAAAGTGCCAATTTCAAGAATATTAACCTATTACAGAGTTTGTAATCTATTAGATTAAATATGTAATGATACGAAATCTTGTCACGATTTCATCAATTCAGATGGTCACGTATTCATTCTTATGCATTTTCATCTCAAATTTGGAAGCTTTCTTTAGTTTAAAATCCAATTTCGGCAAAGTGAAGAAAATATTACTCCCTTTGCCCGGAAATAATTAGTGTCCCCAGTGTTGCTGAAACGTTTTCATCAATCATATTTTGAAAAACATAAACTCAGGAGGGTCCAAATTCCATAGATGCTATGAATAGAATGAAGAAGAAATGAAGAACATTACACATGTTCATTACAAACTAAAGAAAATTGGACACCAGAAAGCCTCCATATGACCTACTCAAAGCAACCTTAACAAAACATGAGGTCCAATCACGACACTTATCTCGGGACAGAGGGAATATGAAATGTTTCTCATGCAACGCAACACGAGTGTTGTTACATCCACTTGTTGCAACCTCTGTACTCCTGGTTGAGTACGAAATGCAAATGGTTTTGCAGAGGTCGGTTTGATGTGTTTGAAGACGACGCTGATCTGGAGAGCCCTGGTAACCACGGTTCGTCAAGGTTGGACAGAGACCACACCCGAGATCACAGACGACACGAAATTGAACGGGATCGTGAGGAAGGGCGCAGCAAGAGTTTCAGTGGGGAGCGAATCCGCGCCAGAGAGGAAGATCGGGACAGGTTCGTTGTTCTCAGGCTTCAATCCAAGTTCAAATTTCTTTTGGGTCCTACAACGAATTTAGATTCCTTTTGTGTGAATTCATTTCTTTTCTTTTCTGCTCACAGTCATAGTCATAGTCATAGTGGTGTCCTTGCAACAATTCTAAGCTATCGTATGATTATTAACAATTTGATCATGGCTATCATAGCTATCAACTGATCTATTTTGGCTGGCATGTTACCGTTGGGACATTTGCAATCGCAGCTCATTGAAGGATCATTCTCGATTTGATGGGGTTTTTTTTGGGTTCATTGTCACAGCAGTGGAATCCCCAACTTATGAAAATTAGAAGCGTGATTTCTTGTGAAAATGTGTTTCAACTGTGCTGACAGAGATAAAGAGCTTCGCCAAGTGGGTAGAACAACTACCGTCATGGATCAACGCCTAGCAAACGGGACTCAAGGGGCTTCAAGGCCCTCATCTGGCATGTCAATGAACCTCTTTACCAATCTTTAGATGAGTGTTCACAAATGTGGCTTCATTTAGCAAAAGTTCTATCCAACAAAAGTTTCTAGAAATAAAAAAAATGGGAATACCAGTGTTTAACTTGAATTGGTCTATTAGCTCATAGTCGTGTATTTATGAACTTGAGCTACTTATGAAAAATCATATTTTAGGCTACTGATTCAGATGGTGCTTGGACGATTCCATAACATCCTACAGCTTGCACCTTTTCCTCTATAGCACAAAATGAATCTATTGCACTAAAATATTGAAGAACTAGCGCAATTTTGAAGCAATTTTTTGCATTACCAACTATGCAATCACTGTCAAGGTCTAACCACATGTAAAACATTCAGGCCAAGTACTGAATGAAAGGAAATAAGTAGTTAATACTAATGTCAGCGACACATAACATGAGATGAAGATGTTGTACAATAAGAATCAAATTTTCTCTTAAATGTCTCGTATTGATAAATCTTTTATGCTCCAGGAAATAAGGAAGGAGCAGAGGAGAAATCGAAGGGTCCTTCTCAGAAGACCCCAGTTCTTCAAAGAGGTCGCTTTTCTGTCACATCTGACGATGTGGGCGTTGAGGTATCCCTTGGTCCCAGGAAATTGTATGAAAGAATTAAACTTTGAGAATTATGAAGTTTTGCACAATTTTGCTGTTCATATTTTTACAAATATATATCATTTACCTCAATTTCATTAAACAGTTATAAAGAAGGTTGCCTAATTTTAAAGATTCAACCATTATATTGGATGAGTGAGAAGTTTTTTGGATGAATCGTTGCCCCAAAGCACTCTTGTTCATCATCCAGAATATGGACTTTGGATGGCTTGAAGGGGGTGAAGTTAGAAATTAATCTGTTTGACTTTGTCCTTGGTTGTGAAGGATCCACCACATGGCAGACGGCGAAATCCAAGCTCAGAGGTTAGTGGATGATTTTCAACCCCTCAGCACCGTTAACGCCCATTTCTTTTGTTCTATTTGATTTCTTTCTTGACTAACACACACACACATGCAATGTTCTCTATCGATACAAAAATATAGCCCTGTCTTCGTTAATATATTATTTGCAACATTATCAATCATTTGGGTCATTTTGAAATCAAGAGATCTCTTTCCTTGGAATGCCTTCTCCGAGTTTTTGTGGGGCTTTTGTTTCCATGAGCTGAGTTAATGGAGGTGCGTGAGTGGGAACCCTGGAAGCCTGCACCACTATTTATAAGTTTATAACAGAGTGTATGTTACAGAGTCTCCAGCAGCAACAATCACTGCCACCAGTTCCGTCCCTGTCAAATCTAAGTGGCGCTTCAGTACCTGTGGTAGCCTTGTTACCTCATCTGCAGAATGCTCTACATCATGCCGTCATGCAACAGGTCATTTTTCAAACTCTCAAATATTATCATGAAAATATCATGTTTACAACTCACTTCTTCAATCATTCCTGTAACGACAATATCGTTATATTAGCAGAGCAGAATTCCACGACTTTGGCACTTTGCAGTAGGTCTGAAATGTGAATCTATGCCGTTCCTCGGTTTAGATCTTTGAGCACACGAATGTCACAAGTTTTTGAGTCCAGAATTGCGCCAATTGACAGTCTGCTGAAACCCTGCAGATTCATTTTCCTCCAAATGTATGGTTGATTGCAGTCTTTATAGTTGAGCAAATTCTGTGGTTGATAAATCTGTATGTGTGTTGGTTGAAGCGCAGGATGCTCTCTTCCATGTGCTGAATAGCATAAATCCTAGTGAAGCTTCAACCCGTAAGTCTAGTCGTCTTGTCAGGAGTCAGGACTCAGGAGAGGGAGTGAATGTGGAAATGATGTTGAACGCTAGTTTATATCAGTTCCGCAAATGCATATCAGCTTTGTTCTCTGTGCAGTGATTTTTTAATGTTTTTTCAGCATTAGCAAAATTTCTTTACTTTTTCATTCTTGATAGCCATTTTATAGAATATTCTAGATTCTTTGATAAACTTATAGAAAATTACTATATTTGGTGCTTTTTTGGCTAAGGTTTACAAGATTTATACAAATATAGAAGGAAATTGGCTAACTGTCCTTAAAAGTTCCTTGTTGAAATTAGCCGAAAAAATTTGGCTAAAATTCGTGCAAAAAATTCACTGTGACCATCGGTCCTCCGAGGTCATCAATTTCTGACATGAGGATTTTGATTTCAGAGTCCCGCATGCTGAAGCATTCACGGAGCTCTAGTTCTCACATCGGCAGTCATCACTCGGTAAATACTCTTGTTTTGCAACAACTGAAGTTGCTTTGAGGTAGTTAGCTGTTTCGGGGTTTTACATGAAAATGCTCGATTTTCAGTAAAATTTGAGATTGTTTTAGAAACTTCTAGACAAACGTATTGAGAATGTTCGTCATGATTCATGAAGTGGTCCTCTTATGGTCATAGTCATAGTGATCACACTGAGATTTTCCTAAGTATCGAAGGAGGCTTTAGTATAATCACTGAGCATGCAGAGGCTTCCCTACATATGCATCGTAGAGAGACTTTTGTGTAGTCAATGTGATCTTATTAGGAAGACCTTTGAATGATAGGGAAGACTCTCTTTATGGTGATATCTAAACGAGTGTTTAGGGTTTAGGGTTTACTGGAAATCCTGTTGGAAGTGGGGTATGGTAGACGTGTCATCATGTGTTAAGTAGTACTTCGTGACTTCTGATGATGATCATCCTTTTTTTTCATCAGATGCATGAGATTTCGAACGACAGGGAGAAAGATCTTCTTCATCACATCGCTGACTTGCAGAGCAAAATTGCTGTGCTTGCGGATGAGTTACAGGCAATGAAACTCAAAAACGTCGTGGTTAGTACTCCTCTTGCTCATCGATGTCTCCGCCTTTTCATTCCTGCAGATCTACAACCTGGTAACTAAACCCATAACTGGATAGTTGATTCAATCCAACCTCTATAAGTCACAGGAAAGTCATGCACGCAGGGGAAATGCGACAAGGGAATTCATATATTAAGGAAAATATAATAGGGAATTTAATAGGGAATACATACAAGTCTCCTGTGGTCTCACTTTCCCCTCTCAGGGTCTAAGGAAATGTTGCAAATTTCTTGTAAGATCAAGGGAGATTTGCAACTTGAACACTCAGGGGAAGTGAAACAATCTTCCTGTGAGTTGTTATCAATGAGATGCATGAACCCCTTGCTTCCACTTCGAACTCACGAAGAACTAATAACTAATAAAGAAGGATGGTGTCGGTATGAAGAAGGCTGTTGACGCTTCGAAGTGTAATATGAAAGTGTCGTCCCTGCTTCTGTTTATGTTAAGAGGAGTATAAATTTTCGTACGAAGTGCATCTCATAAGGATGGACAGTGCATAGTGGCAACTACTTTTTGACAAAAACGCGGATTATTTAGCCTGTGACCCTCCATGTTATTTGCAGCTGGAGCGGCAGCTTAATGCCCACTTCAACAGAGAGGAAGAAGAACGAATACGGAAAGAAGAAGCTGCCAATGACGACGGCTGAGTAGCCGATGGAAAACTTCAGCAACAGGACTCATTAGATCTCTAATTCAATCTCTTCTGTAGCAGCTTATAGGCACTGATTGGAGAAGCCATGTGCACCCATTTACACCCAAAGTTGGGAGTATTGTTTCTGCCAGTACTTGTTGGAGCAGGTGAATCCATTTTGGACGCAAAATGTATAGAATTCTTTAGTCGCATTGAACCCTTGCCAAGACGAGGCCTATCACTGAGGGAGGGGGCCAAATATTATCTCTTTCCTGGATGAATAACGTAACCCGCTCACATGACTGTGACCCCTTTCTAAAACTGACCCCAACTACAGATTCTTGTCTAAAACGTACAATCTCTCATCTTGTGAGTTTAGGGTTGCTTTTAGGTGCACTTGTTTCCAGCCCTTTGAAAATTCGTAGCTTTTTCATATGGTGTTCAAAAAATGCATTAAAAGAGAATCTAGAATCCTCTTTGGACTTCCAACAACACCCAACAAAAGAGATTAGGTGATTTGATAATAGGAGTAATGTTTGACTTGCTTATTTGGACAGATTCAAGTGTAGTTACCTTAGTTGCATTCTTTGGTCTATAACAACCATGAAAGTCATTCACTGGACACGTTTTGTTCTCCGAAGTGTTTCAGGGTTAACATTTACAAGGTATAAGGTAAACTAGCCCATGACATTCCAAATGTCAGCCAACCCATCATAGGCAAAAAATTTATACAATTTCAAGAACTAGAATGTATACCATTAATACAATTTTGCTTGTGATGGGCTAGCTCCCATTTGGACTATCATAGGCAGATTTACCTTAAGGTCTCAATTTTAGGCTCCAGACTCTTGCCAACTTAATGAGATTGACTATTACTTCGAAGGATCATAGCCTGTATAGAAAGTGGATAAGCTTATAGATGATCTTCATTGCCCCATGTTTCCAGTCTTTCTGTTCCTTCTCTTTCTTATTAGCATGCAGGATCATTTCTTCATGTTTGCAGTATGATGACGAAACCTGATAAT
This sequence comes from Pseudoscleropodium purum, assembly GCA_963969395.1. Classification (NCBI taxonomy): domain Eukaryota; kingdom Viridiplantae; phylum Streptophyta; class Bryopsida; order Hypnales; family Brachytheciaceae; genus Pseudoscleropodium; species Pseudoscleropodium purum. The sequence continues at coordinate 15,080,889 of OZ017798.1, forward strand.
TACAGAAATTGGAATCATTTGGAGCAAATCTACACAAAAGGTTTGAAGGGTTGGTACAATTAATAAACCCAAGCTGCACTAACTATATTTGTTAGAATGGTGTATTTCAGAGCCACAAAATTGTGGCATTCAATTGCACATAACTATAGGGTTGGAGATTTCATACATGAGTCTGGAGAAATGAATATTTCTTAAAATTAACAAATAGTCTACATCAATTAGAATGGAAGCTTCTAAAGTCAATGGTAGATGAAAATTTTTCAAGAGAATGGATACTTTGATGGTTTCAATTTTTAAAAGTAGAAAAAGTGCTAAACACTTAATACAAAGTTTGGTCATTGTTTGCAAACCTAGTGGAGTGGTTGAGCAAAAGAAAAAAACTAAAAATATCTTTTTCCATGTTTGGAATTGCATGTAGAAAAAACTCTATTTTGTAAATGAATAGAAGATGGAGAGTAAACTCATTAAAAGATAATTTCAGTTTTCAGTTTTTAATTTTGATTTCAAAATAGAACTTGATACTTCCAAATTGCAAAAGTAGACATTTGTTTGAGCAATGCTTATAAATAGTAAGATATTTTTTGATAAACATGAATAAATTACTATTATGTATGATCTATAGGATATATTGACATTTGTACTACAGAGTCCATTACATAACTAAAGGTCAATGGGTTTTTAGAAATTGAAATTCATATTCATTGGAGATAGAGTGCAAAAGCTAACTTCATTTTGTAGGCAACAAGGAGAGAAAAGTATTTCTTCCAAGGACCCTAATATACATGAAAAATGCAACACATCACAATCTACCAAATCATTGCTCCAAAACTTTCTTGAAACTTTATATAAAGATATGTTACAAATGAATACGACTCTTCATTTACACTAGTCATATTCCCATAATTGGAATTCCTCTCTCATAGATGAATACAAACCTCATATGTTTAGGTCTAAAGGATGGAGAAATGAATCACATCACTATGTTGCTCAACCCAAAATGATATGCTTTCAAAAATACAAGTGTTAATACATCCTACAAATTGCATAACATTCTTCAACCACTTCTAGTAGGCCAATACTCATAAAACCACCATGATCTCTAAGAATTTTTTTGGCATTTAAGGGATTCTAATTCATAAGAGTTTTCAAAGGATCCAATCAAATCCTTGAAGAATTTGTTAATATAAGGTTTCCTCTAGTTCGATAGTGTAGTATCAATATGAATAAATTTGTGAAGAGAGCTCCCGGTGTTGTTGATATATCATACCACTGAAACACTCCTCCTGGCCAAAGGAGCAGCTGAGGGCGAATCCAGTTCTTGAATATGTCTTGCCACACGAACCATCTCCAAAACGTGGTCCACAATTACACCGTCAATCCCCCAATTTCGCTGCTTGAGGATTGCTTCACCCACATTGCTGCAATGAAATCAAGCACTGCATATTAGCTCCCGTCCTTATGATAATAGTTGTCAATGTAACAGCAAGTTAATGCCCATGACTCTAGCATCAAACAATAACAGTGTTTGTGTTACGCAAACATCATAAATTCCATATGAAAACTACATGAACTTAGCATTGTCAATCTTTTGTGATGTTAGTAGACAAAATTTCAAACAAAAACTGGCATGTTCAAGTGTGAACTCACTTCAACTCGCCGTACGTGAAGAAGAACAAGCCTTCCGCCTTGACAAGAGCCACAGCCGGGGGACGTTGCAACACCGCTTTTACTTCACTCACAATCCCTTGCAAGTTTCCTTTCCTGCAAACTTCAATGGCTGCTTCAATGGAGTTTCGCCTCTCATCCTTGTAGAGGGTGATGCCTCCATCCGTGAGGAAGAACACCGGGTACAAGGGCATCTTCTGGCGAAGAATGTGCACAGCGTCCGGGTGGAAACTGGAGAAGTAGAGCATCCTCCCGTTTGCGCATTGTTTCACATCTGCCAAGACAGCGTCGATGACACGGTGGAGCTCCTCCTCCGAGGTGGAGCCGTCGTCGTCGAATTTGAGCTCAATGTTGAAACCCACGCTGGGTTCGACTTCGTGGAAAGCTTCAGAGAGTGTGCACATGGAGTCCTCCACGTCTACTGTCCAGAGGTTTAGGGTCCCGTCCGCTGCTCTACGGTAAAGGGTCTGACCCACCTGATCGCACAACCCAAAAAATTCTCTTTAATTAGCAAATCTCTTCCTTTGACAAAACGGCAAAGCCTCTCTTTCATCCAGTCTAGGTGTGATGAGGCCTTCGTAACCTCAATGGAATCCACTTATAGACTACATGTTCCGTGGCAACCACGCGTTGGATATGAAGAAAATGTTTATGTTTCGTAATCGTGTTTCTGTTGTTATGCAGTTCTCCTTGATTGATTAACATCCGACGACCCATCAAGGTTATGTCTATCAACATCATTGTGAGAACAACAATCCGGGCTACTTCCAAGACGCGACATGTTATTTTGATGACAAGACTTTACGAACCATGGATTGAGGAAATTAAGCCTGTGGTATAATTATATGGAAGTGTTGTGCATACCTTGGCGGAATCCCGTTGAGGTCCCATGGCCCGAAACTCTTCTAGGGTGACGTCGCCGATATGTCTGCCGGGTCCGACACCGTCCGCGATGATCACGTCGTCGTGGAAAATAATGGGCACGCCGTCTTTTGTCACCTGAACATCGAATTCCACGAACTGGGCGCCGTTTCTGGCCGCCAAGTTGAAGGACGTGATAGTGTTCTCTCGAATGGAGGACATCGACGTCTCCGGAATCATCCCACCCACAGGAAGAGTCTTATTCTTGCCGCAACCCCGGTGACCCACCACCACGAGCATGGCGCTAGCTTCATCTGGAGCTCGTCCGTCTGCATTACGCATAAATCAATAGTCCGGTTAATCACTATTAACATTCACTTTATCGGATTCAGCAAATCTCAGACTGATCCTTGTTTCTCTTACGGCAATAATCTCTCAGAAGTTTCTCAGATGATTTTGCACTTGGAACGGGAGATTGATGGGGGAGAAGAGGCGAATAGGGAAATCAGTGGCCAGCACAAATTTTCCCTGTTGGCAAACCGAGGTCATATGGCTATCCGGGAACCATAGATAATCTCTGTGATAATTACTTTAATTTTCAATTTATGGGGTTCAGCAAATCATTTAGACTGATGGATACTAGAGAGTTCAAATTTATGAGATCAAGGAAGGCAGTTAGACTGGTGATGGCAAATGGATTACCACTGGGAACACCGAGGAGTGGTGACTTGAAAGGGTCGAATCCTTCCATGTGTTGAACGATCTCCGGAACGAAGTCCTGGCTATGACTCTTCGAAATAGCAGCGTCCGCCACTGCACAATTGCAAAATAGTACATCATATATGAATCTGTATCAGCATATTGCACAGAGCACGATTTGATGAAAAATTTCGAAAGTACGAGAAGGTAACGGAAGTGCGCAACTCACCAGCGTCGCTCGCGATCGCCGCCATAGGGTGACTCGTCGTTGTCGTCGTCCTGCCGAAGCTCGTCAAGGTTCGATCACCAAGACTCTCACATGACTGCTGCGCCTTAGCAAGAACCTCTCCACTCACAGAAAGACTCGAAAACGAAGGCAAGCCCGCGACGCGCAGATCCACCGAATTCACGGGCGCGGTCGTCAAGGGCGCCTCGAGCACCGAAGGGCACGCAGGCAGTGCAAGACTATGCACCTCCCCTTGCATTGCCCCTGACTGCTCTTCTGCCCAACCACTGCAATTCCTCCTATTCCAAACCTCAAAAGTACGTCCAAATGATCTCCTCAAACTCGAACGCAAGCTCCTCTATGGCAAAGAGCAACCAAACCGTCACGACGGATCCACCCAAATTCTGGACTACGTGAATCAAACCCTCGGATCAAATTCCGCTCCAAGTACACCAAGTTAGACACCAGGCCAGTATAACAATTACTTGGGCCTCCTCCGTGAACCAATTTGAGTGCCCAGTAAACCAATTTGCGCAATGCAGACTGAGAAGAGGCGTGGAAGATGTGAATTGCGAGGTGGAAGTCGTGTGATTTTATGTTGTCTGAGAACGTGAAGTGCGTCTTGACTTGCAAGTCTTCAATTGCGCGATGTCGGGACTCGAGAGTCGGGTAATGAGGAATCTTATGGGGAATCTAGGCATCTTCCATTAACTGTATTGGGGATCTGCCACAGCATATTCCGGAGATCGGGAGGATGCTACTGGGGAGCAGCCTTGGCAGTTGGGGAGTTCAGCTTATCACAGTTGGGGAACTGCGCGGAACCTACGTCGCAGCTAACGGTTACTCGATGTGAAATTCAATGTAGTTTGAGGGGGGTGGATTGCTGAAATGTTGAAGAAGATTAGATTTGAGAAATAATTGGCTTATGCTTGGGTAACATGGATGAAAATGCAATCGATTGAATTCCGTGAGAAATAATTTATAGATAGGAGGATGCTCATGCCTTGAAAATATTTGATTGGATGCAAATATGTAGAGTAAAAGGAAAGTTATTTAAAGGAAAGTGAAAGTGCATGTTAATGTTAGGTTATTTAAAGGTAAATCAAGTGTATAGGTTGTTTAGGAATAGGATAGAATTTAAACTTCAAAGTAATAGTTATAATTCTTATGAAATTAGCCTAGTAAAGATGTTGATGACTAAAAAGTCGATGAATGATTTTCAGGGGATTTTTTGAGGGGAAGAATGCACCTATTCATTCAAGGATTTAATCATTTTTAGCTAATTAGTAGTAGGTTTGTCTTCTTCTAGTTAAAAATATCTAGACTTTTTGAAAATATTCTTGGTATATACTTTGATTTCACAAATTAAGCATCTAGTTTGTAAGTGAATTCTATAATTTAGCCAATAAATTGTATTATAAAAAACTACGGCACTCCAAATACTATAATTCACAATTATATAATTAACTAATTTTTAAAATAAAAATAAAAATTCATGTGATGACATTTCATAATAAACAATGAATGGTATTTTTCTTCCTATATGTTGAACTCTGTGCCTAACCTCTTATCTTTTTTGGAAGATTTAGAAGAATATCAATTATCTTTCCAACTAAAGGGATGCCTTCAAGTTCCTATGTAATTAGTACTAATATAACTTGGAATATATTGCTATTCCAAATACGATATGACAATTCAATACATTTTCAACCCAAAAAAACATTGGATTTGATAAATGATTATTATACAAAAATTCAACAATCATTCAATATCTCTATCTAAACAACATCAACATTGCTACCCGGTATCCGCAATGCTCTTTTCATATTGGGTTGTAAAAAGGTTTGCAAGAGGTCAAAAGCAAGTGACAATTTGAGGCACCTAACTCTAGCTACCATTACACATAGGGTTAGGAACCACAAATACTCTAGCTCAAACATCATGACCAATTTGGCAATTTTCTTAACTTTGCAACTTGCTTTCACACCTCTCAATGCTTGGTTTCATTGTATGTGTCTACATTAAACCATGTATTTGGCTTTTCCTTCTCCATCTTGTGTGATGCAAAATGGATCAATAGCAACAGGAACTTAGGGATACACTATTATGTGGTTTTAAAACTCAAAGTTAACAAGAAATATGAAGACAACATGTTTGTTGATTTCATCAAGCAACTTGGTTAACTTGGTTAACTTGCACCTAGAGGAAGTAGGAGAAGTAAAAATACATTTGGGCAAAGGACTGTGCCAAAAAGAAGAAGTTACCCATGTCCAAATGGTTGCAAATCATTGTACAGAGGTATCCATCTACAACAATGTCAAATTCAAGCACAAATATAATGACGCAAGAACTTAAATGTCAATTCAAATTCATACTGTAAATTAGATGTCATGGGTTGGTTGGAGCCCTATCCTTGATGTACAAATCTTGAAAACTAAAGAAGAACATTTGATATGCATGTCCCAAACAAAAATAGCAAAAGTACCAATCAAAATTAAATAAAAGAAAGACACCAACAATTGTAAGAATTGAATTGAACTATTTAAACCAAATCTACAAACACAAATACCATGAGAAGGTTTGAAGATTAATTGTTTAGTGTTCTCAACAATATGGAGCCTAGTGATAACATTGCCTTTTCCTAATGCTTGCAATATATTCAATTAAACAAGTCAATATCCTAAAACAAAATAATACCAAAATAACTTCTTGCACAAACAATAAAATCACATTCATAAAAAATTATGAACAAAAAAATAGAGTCTATCACAAAGAGTATAACAATATTATCAATGTGAAGAAGAAAGTAGAAAACCTAGACTACAAGCGATAACATTGACAATAAAAAAAATGGCAAAATCCCTCTAAAAAATGGAATCTAGAATCAAGCTTCCACCAATTCGCTACATAACATCTCTAATGTGGTTGCCAATGGAGTCATTGGCAATGGTGACATTAGGGGTGGTGGCAATTTCTTCAACCACTATTTCTAGTGGCACTAGCAAAGTAGTAGGAAAGGAAACAATTTTTGGCAGAGGTCTTTTCTTTCTCACCTTTGATCCAACAACCTCCTCCAAGTATATTAGTATACATCTTCATGATGTGCAATCTACACAACCTCTTAAGCAACAACTTTCTAAGCAAAGAAGTATCTAGTGAGCTTTACTATCTTCTCATTGCAACAAAGGCTTAGGTACATCCAAGCTTACTTGGTCAAGGCAATAGTTTGACATTGTAAACAACACAAGTACAACCAAGTCTTGCAAAATATAGGCTTTGTGCAAATTCAACTCATCTATATCAATTGTTGCAAACAATTGGGCTCATATTGCATTGTCCTTTTGTTTGAGCAACTTTTGGTCTTCTTCTACCACCTTGTTCTTGCAAGGTCTCATTGGTTGTTTTCCCCCTCCAAACACCATAGAGCTCTCCTCATTTAGAGCATTGACTCTAACATCAACCAATTTCTTTTGTTTTGTCAATGAAAAAATAGCCTTCTATTTTAGTATTGGTATGGGAGAATGTTGAACTTGATGCCATTGCCAATCTCATAGCGAGTCTCTACCTAACAAGGCAAATCTTTTAGGATAAACCACTATTGGAGAAACACAAACAATAAGTGTCTGAATGCTTGACTTTATATAGTTCCATAGTATACTCCAACAAATCCTCAAAAGATGTTTTAAATTCCCTTATGGATAGAATTTGTTGATATACTCTATAAACTTAGTAACATTGTGCTTCATGATGCCCCACTTCATCTCAAGTGATTTAACAAGTCAATCTCCACCTCCAGTTGACTTGTGAGATTAGTAGTGGCTAGCAATTCTTACAAGAAGGTGGTTGATTGTTGCACATTGCCTTGACAAGAAAATTGCAATATGGCAATGAAGCTCCAATAGAGTTTTCTCACCTCTTTACTTGAAAAATTCTTCCTCTTCCACACCCTCATGACACCAAGGCCTACCATCTTGTCACTCACTTTGCAATACAAAGGCACTTCAAGGAGACAATAAAAAGATTCAAAATTTCCGAATAGAAAATTTGTATGCTGAGGCACAAAAGATATTATGGAGGCAAGATTTCGTGCCACTTACTAAGTAGCACTAGTGATGCTCTAACCTCTAAAGGACCATGACACATTTTTGGCACAAATTGTCAAAATTTGCGACTTTTGAAGATGATGATGAAAAAATGAAGAAAAAAATGTTTTTAATTAAAATTCAAATGTACAAACTTGTATTAGACCACAGCAATAATGATTGGAAAAAATTTGAGGCACAAATTGAAAGATTAATAATAGTATTTGAAGTTAGTAGAAAAAGGATTTTTTTCAAATGTGCCCAATAGAGTCAATAGACTCTTTAATTCCTCCTAGAATGAGATTCAATGTACACTATTCTTTGATGGTTTTTAATAGTTCCATCCTCTATGATGTTAGTTACATGCCTACCAAATTTTAGTTGTAGAAGAGTTTTGCTCATGCTATCCAAAGCTCCCTATTTTGCCCATTAAACTTTGAATAGTATAATTTTTTATTTGGGCTTCTCATTATAAAAATAATAATATATTCTCAATAAGGCAACAATACATGTCTACACCTTGTGTCAAAATTTAAGAACAAAAATGACTTTGTAGAAACCTACCTAAATTTTCAATTGCCTAATGGTTCAACAACCATTTGGTCTTTTGAAGTTTACAATTACAATATGTGAATGTTTGTTTTATTACTTTTGAATCTATGAAAAGAAAAAGTGAAAAATACCAATATGTACTCATAAATTACATGACTCATCCTTATGCCTTTCTTTAACCCTAGAGTGCTCCAACATCCAATTTCTGAACAACAAATAGATTGAAATTCAATTTTTTCTCATTACTACTTAGATGAAAGTCATCTAGTTTAAGGAGATACATTATCAAGTTATTGTCCTATCCAATGATTGGATTTGGTGTTACTAGAGTTCATATTTTTCTAAAATTACAAATGTGGAAGGGTGTCAAACCAAAAATTGCATTGGTTTTAGTTCAAAAATGAATTTGCAAAAATGAGGTCATAGTTTTAAAGAACACAAAAATTTCAAAAAACCACCATATTAAGAAAACCTCACTTCAAATCTATTCCAACAAGTTTTATTCAAAAAATGATAATGTTTTGTTTGTAATTGAATTTAGAAGGAATTTTGAAATTTCCCTTTCAAAATTTATAAAAAGAAATATTGGTAATAGCACTAGTGAATCTAACCATATAGATGAAATCTAAAACTCAAAATCCACAACTTTCATTTGTATATCAATTCCAGAATTTTCTTCCAAATAGCACTTTTTAACATTTTTAGCATTTTTTCCCAAATTGTCAATTTAGGAAAAGGACCTGGACGTTTAGGGGTTTAACCTACCCACCTATATGGAACCCACAGGAGGCCATTAGGTGATTGTGTCTTCCATTAATGACATTGATAGAAACCAAATTTCGCCAAAATACACACCTGATTTTTCAGCTTTTCTCAAAATAATGATTTGATTACAAACAGTATGAACCTCAATGGTAGTCTTTTCTAATTGAAATTCTCACTCTTCCAAAAAGCACCTACTGTCGATTCAAGTTATCAAAAACTTCACTTGCCATGCATTTGGGCAGTTTTGATCCAACACAGTGATGACAAATTCAGACACTGGGCTAAATGGGTTCCAGAACTAGAGGACGAGTGCAAATGTGACTGCAAAACGAACTGTTCCAGTTGGATTCCATCAGTTTGAAGAATCAAAGAACAGAGTTGATGCAAGATGCATTACACTAAACTAAAAAAATAGTCACGTACGAGGGCTTTCAAACACAAGCTCAAGTGATCCACACACGCAGCAAAGCAGTGGGAATCAACGTTACCAAATGACAGGGACCGACACAGGAAGGTGTTGGCCTTGCTAATGTTGCTGAGTCTCCCACGTTAACCTTGAATCAACTCTAGAAAACCGTGTTTGTAGATGAGTGTTCGACACCAACGCTAGACTGTAGGCCGAAGTACTGTACCTCAACTGGGAATGAATTTGCTCGTCGATTAATCTACAGATAAAAGGGGGTATTTTCATGCAAGACCTGCAGCTGTAGCAATAGCATGAGCCTGAATAAGAGACAATGCCTGCTCCGCAACAACACGAGCACGCACATGCCTTGTCCAGTCTGAAACAAAAGGCTCGGCTCTTGACCCTTTAACTCCCTGTTCAAGAGTGGCAGCAGCTCGTGAGAGCTCACCATTGGCAAGATACTCTTCCACAGTGGCAATAACAGATTCCACTCCTTCACGTCCAGTACCTTCTCGTACCTGGAAGCCCACGTATGAACGTTATCTCCTGCATTAGCATTACAAGAACCAGAGACAAAACGATAGAGGCAATTACGTAAGAGCTCATTATTACTCACCTTCATAGCTGCAACAGCAGTTGCCATCGCATGCGACAACAGTCCACCTTGACCAGCAGGAATCAGTGCCAATTGCCGCAGGGGACTTTGCAAGCTCTCAAACTGCAGAAAATCTTAACATTATGAACATAAGAAACCATCGGCCAAAACTATAATGCCATTAAGATGTAGGTTCCAGATGAATGGCAGAGACTAGCCATCAAAACTTAGGAAATGCACAGCAACAGACATACTAATTATTTGCGCCTCGCAAGACATAGCTCTCGCCAACCACAGTCCACTACAACAGCTCTCACAACCACTGCACTCAACTACCTGTGAAGGCTCAAGAATCATCACACCACAGTTCTATTACTAGCAATCACCGCGAGTTCCTGTGTCTGCTAGATTCGTGACTCAAGTTTATATAGCATCAATTTAAATCCATAGAAGCGCAGCAAACTTGCCTCACGTTGCAGCTGAATCTGAGTTTTGGTCCCTTTGGTAAGCACATCCTCAGGCAATGATTTAAGGGCTACGTCAATGAGCTCATCATTTCCACCAGCAGCTTGTTTAAGCAACTCTACTTCCTCCTCTAATGGTGCTCCCCTTGTCAATGCCTCTTCAAAAGCAAAAGCTCCCTGCACAAAAATGTATCTTGCGATGAAAAATGTCTCGTGTACTTCATGAAGGTCTTCAGGAGGTGGCACTTCTTAGTTAAAGAACTGCAAAATAGGATTGTATTGTACCATTGCAAGCTTGTGTGTAGTGTGACTAACTCTGGCTCCCTCTGTTCGTGCATTGTATGCCCTATGCAGAGCCTCAACCTGCCAACGAAATCACATGATATAAATAAAAACAGAACTCTCCCCAGAAGCACAAAATACGCATAAAAAATATCGAAATTCAAACGCACTTTATTGCGCAGCCCAGGAACTAAAATGATCAAAATGGTCTGATAATTGAAAAACTGGGCAGCTTATGATGGGAAATCAACAGACGCAAGGACCTGAATCTGCAGTTCCTTTGTGCCCTCTAATTGTCTGGCCTTCTCAGCTGTAACGGCAGCATTGGTCTGGGCTTTTGTCAGGAGCTCCATCTTTTGAAGTTCTCTTTTTGTGTCTTCCTCCTGCACAAAAAGGTTCAAATGGTTCATGTTTGCAATGCCCTGAGTGAAATGGAAAATTCTCCCGTCCTCTTCTAATTACAATTAAAATCGGCAAAGGAACTCAACAAGACAGTCTGCAGCCTCTTCAAGCACATAGACTTTGGTTTGAATCAAATTCCACACGAGATCTGGTGTTAGCGAACGCATCATTAAGGGGTATTCATCGCCTGGGAAGACCAACAAACCCTTCCACTACTTCAGATGATAAAATAAACATAAAACCTTGTAGACCACAATCTTGGCAATAAACAATTGTTGAGTAAGTCAATGCTTGCATATGTACAAGGATATATACAAGGTTGATCTTGGGTTTAGACGCGACATTTAAACTCCTGAAATTTTGTAGTAATGTTATGATAAATTGGCTTTGAATATCAACGATAGCGGCTTCAAAATCAGTGGAGAGGGATTATATAAATCACAACCGCTAGTGCCTAGAGTGAACAAGCCTGTGCATGACATAATTTATAATGAAATTAACTGGCGAAATTAAGTAGAATAGAACACAATGGTTTGATATGTTCTAGGTCAGATTCAACATAAGCAATTCAGATAAGGAAAATCACACAGATTGTTTTTGTCAATTAATCAAACACGTAAATTCAAGATAAGTTCATTTCATGTAACGACCTATTCTACCCTTTGGTCTGCAGCAAACTGCAAGAAGCTGAGAATGGATAAAGAATAACCTTGCGCTTCAGTTCCTTCCGTAATCTTTCTTCGGCTGCATCCAGCTGTTGTCTTGCTTGTTCTTCCCACCTCGATTTCTCTACACTTAAGTCCTGGTCACAAATATTAAGGTTAACTGTCATGCGATACATGGAAGAATAAATTTCTGTTGAGACTTGTATAGATACATCAGAAATTTGGATGGTCCACTTTGCGAAGGATTAGGGATGACGAAATCGGATTGAGAATGTAACAGAAAGTACGTAATAATGTTCATCTCTTGACATTCTTGATGTATAAAGACTAATGAACCTTGCAAAATATTGAAGCTATGTTGAAGTGAACAGGAAACACACCTTTTTAAGCTTTTTGGCATACTCAGCCTGCTCCTCCTGTTTCTTGCGAGCTTCCTTCAATTCTTGTTGATATTCTTCCTGCAGATCATTTTTCCAAATTCCACAAGTTGGTGACAATGCTCACGTTTGGTTCCTTGCTGATCATATTTATACACTAATTCTACTAACGCATGAAATTACTGTAAGATCATCATTTCTTCTAACTCTAACCTAAAATGCAATCTCGTAACCTCATCAGCCTAAGCACCCACAGCTGCATCGCATACTCCACTTCCGAGCATCGTTACTCACATCCAATTTCGATAACATCTCTCTAAACTGAGCATCAGCTTCAGACTGCCTCTTTGTGGCCTCTTCAATTGCTCCTGCATACTTAAAAAACTCATCTGATCCATACTCGTCAGCAGATGATTCTTCACCCTGCATACAAGAAGAACCGCATAACAATCACAAATCTCGTTGAAATGTTGTGCAGCAGCTGGATTTTACTCTGCGTCTAAAACTTTGACTGCAGTGTTGCAAGAACCACTTGTCCAATACGCTGAACAGCACCATAAGTAATCCAAACACTAACTCCATACGTAATAGGAACTCGCCAAACTAGCAAGACGTGACTAAGGCACCACCACAAGCACCATTTGCATACACACCTCGTCACCCATCATTTCCAAGTATCAGACCTACCTTCTTGTTGTCTGGTTCTGTAAGAAAATATGCCTCTGTAATGCTTGGTACTGCCTGAACGTCGGCGTCGCCGGGCTGGAGTGCTTCAAGCCCAGCCTTCTGGATGGCCTGAAAAAGGATATACGGGACAGTATCAAAGAGAGGACGACCCACATAAATCCAACCGAAAACCTTCTAATGTCATGGCAACTCGAATATACCGCTATGCACGATGGAATACGTTCATTGACACAATGTCCGACCAGGAGATTTGAAGAATGACTTCATCATTATCCTGCAAGCTCACAACTTTGAATACAATTTTATCAAAACTATGTGACGGACCTCCACAACAATAAGATTTAAAGGACTACCTGAGTCAGGTCAGTTACAGCCTCGATAGTTTCTGTAACGACATTAGGAAGACCACCCCCAGAATCCGTAGAAGAAACAGCCTGTTCCCCATTTTTGTCATCACGTGTTTGATTGTAAAGGATCTTGTCCGAAAGCTCCTTCAATTCATCCTCCTTAGCTGTTTCCTGCATCTGTTTCCTGAAGGTATCAGGCTCTAGGTCTTCTAAATTATTGTTTGGCAAACGCTTATCATCTGCATCGATAGGAAAATCTGGTTGACCTGAAGGTCTTTCAGATCCACTAGTGCCCACATTCACCTCAGTGACAGTATCATGAGGCTGCCCACCCTCTTCCTTCACCTCAGTGACGTGGTCAATCATAAAGGCAGAAGGAAGAGAGTGCTCAATCTCCTCCTTAACCTTAGGGGCTGTGTCATGTGGAGTAACCTCTTCCTTCACCTCAGAAGCAGGATCAATCCAGTAAGCGGAAGAAACAGACTGCCCAATTTCTTCCCTCACCTCAGTAACAGTGTCATGAGGATAAGACTGCCCAACTCCTTCCTTGACCTTAAGACCAGTTATGTTTGTAGAGTTATTCCCCCCAATATCAGCCGTGGTACTCTCCTCTTCAACATCCTTATTTCGAACACCAGGGTCCACAATCCCATGATGTTCGCGCTCAAAATCCTCAATGACCTTTGGTATCCCCTTGACTACCTGAAGAACATGTTGCAGTAAGCATTTGAGGAACTCCACACTTAAAGTAGAAAGGCAGACCATTTTGGCGCTAAAATTTCAGAAACAAATGGACAAACGATGCATAAAGATGAGCAACCAAGGATATAGAAGACAAGCAGGAACTTACCTCGAGCACACTGTCGGATCTCTCATGCCCCTCAGGGGCTATCTCAGGAACTTCAAACTTAGCCTCAGTGGATGGCCCCTCGGAAGTCTTGCCATCCGATTGGTGACCAGTAGAGACATGCGATTCTGGAGAATCCTGATTTCCCTTGCCTTGACCTTCTTTGGCGACTTGGGAGAAGTACTTCGACACCTGTTCCGGTTTCACATCGAAAGCCAAATATGCTGCCGCCCATGCCAAAGCAGCGACAGTGACTACCACTGCAGTGACCTTCGTCCCGGTTCCAACTGTAAAATCACAGGTAAATGTTTAAATGTTTCATAAGCCAAGAGAAAACTGGGGAGGTCATGCAAAATTTAGGAAATGCAATACGAAAACATGTGCTTTAAACATATTCTGAAGGCATGATTTTCAACATCCGGACCAAATACTTCATTTAAAAGTGCAAGTTTAGTACGGGTTCCCAGATTTAGCAATCACGAACAAGACAGAGACGGAAGACTAATTAAAGGCAGAAGAACTTATTCTTTTCAGACAAAACCTTAGGATTCTCTTACTTCGAATTCTCTAATGCCATTCCTCAAAATATACTTCAAGCACGACTTAGTCAGAATCGTAGCCGTTAGAGCGTCAGAAATTCCTCATCGTCAACTAAATTAAGGTTGAAATTTCAATTAAATGACATGTTTCTTCTACTAGCAAAGGCAACCCTAAAATTATTTAAACCGTGAATTTTGCGCCATTCTGTCTAAGCTTTGAAAACCAATACCACTTTGCAACTTGACAAGAATAGAGTTAAGAGGAAGGATTAGTACGTGCTGAATCAGTTGAATGGGTTACAGGAGGTGTAGGACGATTATCGGCGTCCGTTGCAAATTTCCGGTAAGCACCATAACTTGTACCAAGGAATTTTCGATCCTGAGACAAGTCAAACAAGAATTGTACAATCCACAAAGTCAAAAAAAAGAAAAAATGTATATGCTGTGAATTAGCAAAATTGATAAGACAAATGGTTGCTCACTTCATATTTAAACAACTAACACACGTTGGAGAATGCGCGTATAATAGTTGCTCAATATTTGCAGGATTACACTTGAGCGAACAACCTACAAACCAGCAATCCGACATAAAACCTACTGTTATCTCGAATACTTTCTACTGTATCCATTCGATAATGCAGGAGTAAAGCAGTTTACAAGTGCTTGTCCGGAACCCCGCACATTAAGGTTTAGGGTTTAACAAAAATCTGCTGACAGAGCTACACTGCCAAACTTATACCTCATCATCAATGCTGCAAAATAAGTAGTCATTACGCCCTCCACACACACACTTCCTTGTCGACACTAAGGAAGAATACCATGAACTTTACCCGATTCAAGCAAGGGTTACTTCAGAATGCGAATTGGTGCAAATTCAAGTTGATTCACCAGAGAGTAGATTGGAAGAACCAGCAGACTACACACCTGGACAAGGGTTCGGGGATAGAGTGACGGCGAAAGACGCTCCCCTGTCGCAAAGCTTCGAAAGGCATTGTTATTTCCACGAGAAGTCGCAGTCAGATACTCAAGTTCCCGCTGACGATGCTTCAGCAGCGATGTTAAAACTCGCAAGCTTCTCCGCCGGAGCAGGCTACTTGCAGCACTCATGACTGGCTCCTTCTATCTGGCGCTCTTCGTTTACTTGTCTGAGCAATTCTTCCCTCACCACTTAAATTGCCCTGAAAAGGACAAATGAAATCAGTAAGAGCAAGTAAAGTAGCGAAACCAGAAATCGAAAACCGAGCAGAGATTGCACTTGGCAATTGTATAGCACTCGACAGATATCATTCTCTCTCGTTTGCTTGAAATTTGATAGCATGCTCATAGCACATAAAAGCAGTCTACAGCCGTGCATACAAAACATGTAGTCAACCGGCCACATCAAATGATAACAATATCTGAATTATCAGGCATGCTTAATACCGTCGAACCATTTATTACAGCACGCAACCAAACAACATCCCACCTGCACTAGCATAGCGGCAGAGAAATAAACAGCTGAATAAGACAGCTCTGAAATTTCAAACTCTCAGCATAATCGTGCTCAACGTGATTAGCGCGTCACAAAACAGCAATACTCTTTATGTTTGCAGTAGTTGATCGGAGTTATCTCATTCCAAAAACGAAGTCTAATATAAATAAGAATCAGATTCATTCCCATTAGGGATCGTACTCGATCCCTTCCCTAGCTGCAAATCCAGTAATAAAAAATATCGAAAACAAATTATCAACGTAATTCAGGCAGCAAGCTAATTCTCAAATTCGCCAATCCCGCTGCATCGTCAGCTTCCACAATTCCTACGGACACGGAAATTCCACAAACGAAACCTCACACTTATCGACTACTCCACTCCGAAAGAAATCACCAAAGTCCAGACGATCGCGCTCAAGCATTGCCAAATAAAATCGAAATCGAGCTGGTCATCACCATATCCACTCATTGATCACAAGGAGCTTTCAAACAGATCACAACCGCTTGGAATTTTCATTGTTAGGATTCCAAGCAATTACATCAGCAGATCGCCATTGAAGAGTCGACAAAGCGTTCAAGCTAATTCGGAAGTAAGTCGCTCAACGAAGAGTGCAAAGGAAATGTTGAATAAAAACGAACCTGATGAGAGAGCGATTCGGCGGCGCAATGCCTCCGCGAGGGAAGCAATTGGGGCTGAGACCGGGAGATCTGAGCTTAGTCCGTGGCGAGTCTGGCGCACTCAGCAGGAAACAGTGGCCATAGCCATCGCCAAAACCCTAAATTCGGTCCACATGTCACATGAAGCTAGCCATGTCCTCGCAACGTCGTCGTTGTTACTGGGAACTAAGCTTATGCTTGCTCCGGGGATGCCCAAGGTTGGCATATCCACAACGAACCCCTTCCCCATTTCAACCCCTAAAATGTTGGAAACATGTAGATAGGTGTTATTGAAAAGGGGTCCATATTGAGTATGCCCGCCTTATTGTAAATAAATTCAACTTAAATTTGTAACTCTCCTAATTTTATCATATTTTCTATAATAATAAATTATAAAAATATAACATTGATTTATCAAAGTTAGATTATTTAATTATAATAGATTAAAAGTATTGTGAATAAAAGACATGATTTATACATTTGTTCCTAAAATTTGTTTATTTTCTACAATAGGTTTGGCAAATGGTAAAAGTAGAAATATTTTGTAAGAATTTTTTTCTTTTCGTATAAATTTTTTTTCAAAGCCCCCTAAATTTTAGCATTTAAAAAAATATAATTTGCCCTATTGTTGTAGTTTTATTATATTGCATCAATTTTTTTAATATATACAAATTTATAGACACTAATTTTGCAAGTAAGTAATTATAAACCCTCACTAATACAACAAATTGATTTACTGATGGTATAACTTGAGTACAAGCATCCAAAAGCATCCCTAGATCCAATAGTGTCATTTTCTACAAAAAAAATAGTCATTTTATAACCTTAAATGTAGACATACCAAATAGAGCTTATTATTTGTTAACCAACATGATAAACCATATATGATCCATCTAGATTTGTCTTTTAGAATGACTCCCCTTCCTAGAAAGCCACGCCATTAGATGTCTCTACCCGTGCACTCTCTATATCT
Organism: Pseudoscleropodium purum; assembly: GCA_963969395.1. NCBI lineage: Eukaryota > Viridiplantae > Streptophyta > Bryopsida > Hypnales > Brachytheciaceae > Pseudoscleropodium > Pseudoscleropodium purum. The sequence continues at coordinate 15,098,451 of OZ017798.1, forward strand.
CATACTAATTGCTAATTACCACATATTTAAACATACAAGCTACAATCTTGTAGGGGATTTCATTGAAGAATGGCACTATACGTAATTTTGGAGTGAGCAAATAGGTTTCTTCAATTGTTCTCAATTAATAATATTTCTTCACTTTTATATAATATGATACAATGTTGTGAGCAAATCAAACAAAATTGACTAGATTTCTAGTTAGTACATTGTTTTAGAAACCACAAGGTTTCAAAATTGAATTTCTTGGATTTTCAATTTAACATATTAAAATTTCATAAATTTGTATTTCTATTATTTTGAATTAATTTGTGTTGTAGTATACTACAATTTTCAAGATCGCATATTATATACACAAAAAACAACTTATTAGTAGAATATCATTTGAAATTGTTTAATTTGAAGTTTTTGGATGACATCTAAATGGAATCACTTCCACCATAGAATATAAGAGACATAATTTGCTTTAGGTTATGCATAGATATTGGTGTTTTACTCAATTAGATTTTGTTTTTAATCCTATTTATAGAAATGCAATTACAATGTGTCAATAAAAAATAAAATAGAGTCCTAATGAGTGAAAAACAAGTATGTAACAAAAGATCTTCCATTCTAATAAAATTTTGAATTAATTATAAAAAAAACAATCTATTTTCATACATCACAATGACAATGACAATGAGCCCAAAAGAGATGAAACACACCTATGCAATCAATTAACACACACCCTCCTCTGGGAAAAAAAAAAGAGCCATTGATCTATATTAAAAAAAATCTCCACGCCCTTTAATGCCTTAGATCTCCAAAAACAACGAATATGGCTATTGATATGATACAAATACAGTACTTATATATGGATATGTATTGAAATACAGCTACAACTATGGCTACACACTTGAAATATACTTGATATATCCCATATTGAATGGCACACAAAGGCCACTTAAAAATTACAAATGTAAGAGGGGGAGATAAACATTTTTCTACATCAATTTACATTAACAATTGATCACATTTTGACAATTTGTCACAATGTGATCAAAACAGGTAGGAACTATCCTACACATTAATCTATTTTTATACATCACAAATAGAATAGTATTATTCAAGTGATTCATTATATTTAATAATAATAAATCACTAAAATCATCCTTGAAACTATATTATATATATTTTTTATTTGTACTTTTGAAATGAAGGATTTTCTTTTAATCCCTTAATCTTTAAATGCCTATATATTACTAAATCTCATTGTAAAGAAAAAAAATGAAACTCATTTTATACTTGGTGCATCACATATAACATAATATGTCTAAATTCCATCGTAAATTCTGATTTCTACAATAAATTATGGAAATTTTGTAAGTCTATTAACCCCTTAAGTTTTTTGACTGTGTTTTTAACCAAAACTGCCCCAAATCTATTGTTTCTAGGACAAGTATCACTTTTGTTTTAAAATCTTTTTGACACACATAACCATATGATCTTATAGTAGAATGGTTTGAAAAGACGTGAAAAAAAAATTCAAAGAATTCTATTACAAGGATTGACAAATATTAGCATTTTAATTCACAGAAATCGTTTTTTTGGCCCTACAAAAAACAAAACAGCTACACTTCACAAGCTCACTTTTCTATGAAAAATGTCTAAAATGGTGGTGCTTGTGTGAATTCTTTTTTCTAAAAAACTTAGATACATGCTTGAAAATTTTCAAATCATTTGGAATTGTACATCATATAGGAAAAAAATAGTAAATAGACAATAGTAGAGGATGATTCAAAATATTAAATTGTTAAGAATTTATTATAGAATTGAAAAATGCCAATTCCAATGGTCCCAATATTTTAATAAAAAATATGCATCCTATGATTTTATTTTATTTCCAAAAATATCAAAAATTGAGTAAGATAAAGGACTTCAAAGTCTACTTTAGAATAGAGAATCTATAACTGCCCGCACTACTTGCAAACAAAAAATCCTCATAACTTTTGACTCATTGATCAAAATGGAATGATTCAAAACTTTCCATGTATAGACAACTCTAGAAAACCAATTTCAAATTTTTTGGGGAAAAAGTGAATTTTTTAATCTACTTGGACTACCATTTTACCAAAAAAGTAACATTTCAGACCATAATTTTTTATTGTTGTATTCAAATGTCATGAAATTTTGCTCACACTATAAATAAACATGCTATCCACCTTCTATAAAAGTTTGGGCCAAATATATACTAATCAACAATCATAGCAACATGCCCAAAATTTCCATGTTGCCTAAATCAGTAAGCCAGTTCCTTAGGGGTTAATTTAGTAGGTAGTTGGGATTTTTCAAAATTTTCAATTGTTATAAAACTAAACTAGACTAACTTCATTTTCTAAGATAATATCAATCTAAAAAAACTAAACAATTTTAAGACTATATTTTAGTTTAATCAAAGTGCATCCATTTTTTTATGCCAAAAAACTTTATAGAAAAAAATAACTTGTACCAAAGTATATCTTCATATGCAATTCCAAAAATATTTGAACATATATGAATTTATTATTTGAATATTTTTTGAATAAATTAAAAAATTTGTACATAGAAGCTTCCAAATTATTTTAGAACCTTTAGTACATTTTAATGACTATAAACATGGTCAATTTTCATCTACAAATTGTTTGTCTCATATTGCATTGTATCATATTGTTCTTTTTTTTCTTTCTCATTTAGCCCCTAAATGCCGATGATCTAAATATATTGGAGTTTACTCAAAACTAAACAACCAAAGGCCAAGTTTCAATGAATTTTATGAATTCAAAAAAATTACAACCATACAAATTCAAATTAGACATGTTTTAAATCACATACAAAAAACATAACAATAAAACTTATGGATTAAACGATTGTAATGTTTGATTAAAAAGGTATTAAAATTGTAGAAGTCATTTGAAGTCTTTCAATCTTCTTTTTACATGTCAAATCTAAAATTTGGGTCATGAAAAAAATATGAGTTAAAACTCATAACATGCATAATTACATTTAATTTATAGCTTTTCAAAATCTACTATGCAAAAAAAATTTTAAGAAATTTCCAATGTAATTTCTCTATAAGATTTAGTGTATTTGAGGCTCACCTTCAAGAGCCCCTAAAATTAAAAAATGAAGAATTGCAATGACCTCCTACACAAAATCTTCAATAAAAAACTTATAAATATTTTTTTTCAAAATTAGATTTTTGATGCTTCAAATAGACTTTTAAAGGTTGTTGAACTAACAAGGAAACTACCCAAAATAATATTTTGACAAGATTTCATTTTAACTTCAAAATTGCAAGGCTCTAAACTTATTCCACAAAGTAGGACTAGTAGGGTGAAAATGTAGGATTTTCACACTTAAGAAAAACATTGGAATTTTTTATTTTTCACACACAGGAAAATTTGCAAATTTTGAATTTGCAATTAAAGGCCCAAAATTAGCTAAGGGGTGAAGAAAATATGATTAAGACAAAAAAAAAATAGGAGACTCTTTTTTACATTCACCCCACAAAACTATGTTTTCACCTTGCTAGTCCTACTTTGTAAGATAGATTAGTATCCTGTTTCAAAGTTAAGGAACACCAAAATATGATGCCTTGAGCATTTACAGGTATAGTTAATCTCAATTTAAGAATGCCAATATCCTTTTATAATTGGCAAGAAATTGATAGTTTTTTGTGGCATTAATGACACAACAATCACTTGATCTTGAAGTCAAACTTAGCTTAGTGCTCAATAAGTCTTGGGCACCCCTTCCAAAAATCAGTGAACCCTTTCCTATAAAAAAATCCATAAAAAAACTTTTCAATTTCATTGGATGGATGTAAATGAAGTCAACCAGGTCAGCACCACCCACATACAGGATTTTGAAATTTTTCTTAAGCAATTTCAAGATGTTTTTTTTTTATCTAATTTTTTGTGTCAATGCAACCTTCATGAGCTTATCATGTATGACAATTTTTCAAATTCTGTGTGTTTAGAATTTTTTTTTCCATTACAGATTTGTCCTAACACTTCATGTAACACTAGTTTATCAAAATTGCTCTATTTTGAATTGGTGAAAGTCAAATAATACCATAGTGTATCAATTTTCACAATTTTTTTGTTGTTGTGACACTAATTGTGTAGGCAATGCTAAAATTTCCACTTACTAAAAGGACAAATCAATGAACACAAGTCTTTTAGAATAGTATGTCCTATAGTAATAATATTATTTTGCCCTAATATGAAAATTATGTAAATTTGTACCACACAATTGCTTGAATGTATGGTATAGTAGTTCACAATATTACTACTAAGATCAATATGATGTGGTCTACACTATTTTCACACTACCCCAACTTTCATCCAATTCCGTCTAAATTCTTTCTATTGTCATCTAAAATTCATCAAAATGTTCAAGTTGATTATACTACATTCATTCAAATTAGTGTAAAGGGTATCATACTATCCAAACTCTTGCATTGATTTAATTAATAAGTTATGCTATGGTCAAGTTTTATTTATGACTTCCTTTGAAATTGTTTTCCTTCAAAGATTGCAATGTGCATGGCACCTTATGTCAAGACTGCAAAGCTTTGCATCACATTAGTGGATGTTGAAGGTCAAGGATAGATGATAAGATGTCATGTTGTAATTTGGTGGTAGCTAAATGGATGAATGAATATGCTAGTGGCAAAAATACAATCATGAATAGTGACTAAGTGAATCCTAATTGATCCACACCTTATTTGAGTCTATTGTCCTATAGAATTGGTAAAAGGCTTTGATTTTTCTTTTGCATTTAAGGTGGTGAAGCATTCATCTATTAACTTTTTTTTCATAATTTACTCTAAAGTTGAGAATGCCATTGTATGCCCACATTTGTAAAAAGCCCAAAGTCAACTCTTTAATCTTTTAATCATTAATAATTGAATTTACAAAACTTTAGACAAACCTATACATAGAATAGGGCAAGAGACAAGGAAAACATGTACATGATGAATCAAGAGAATGTTCATTACACTCTAGGTTTTCATTGTAAATGTTACATGAAACAATTTGATGATATTTCTTTGGAATGAAAATGTAACAGATTTTGTAAAACGAGTCGTAACAAGAGTTGTGACATTGTGTACTTAATATAATAGATTATCAAATAACCTTTAGTAAATCAAACAACTTATTAGCATGAAAATTTATATAATATTCAAAATAATAAAAATATATATATATATATTTGAATAGGTTTGTTATATTCCAATTATTATAGTTGTATTTCAATGGTGCCGGCACAAAGTATACTTGTTAAAAAAATTAATAACCAAAATATAACTTGAAAAAAATATTTGAAGTCTTTAAGAAACTTGTATCTCGTAAAAATGTTTTTTTTATAGTAACTTCCTATACTTTTTACTAAATGACATTAACCTCTTGTACTTGAACATAGATTTAAAGCCTATTTTAGAAGTTCATAGTTATTTCTAGTACCTTTCAAAATACATTTTTATCATTGAATATGTAGATCATGGTCTCCTTTTACCATTCCAATAATTTCCTACCTTTCTTAAAGTTTTCCAAATGATTCATTTTTACATTTTGAATTATAATAGCAAACAATTTAGGCCATTTTAGCATTTAGAGATTAAAGAGATTAAAGTGATTTAATTATATATTATTTTTCGCTTGTTTATTTTCCTTAAAAGTATTATTATAACATCTTTTGCTACAAATCAACCATTAATCTCTAAAGGTCCATCCATCCCCAAAGTGGATGCACCTTAGTCAACCTTGATTGTAACTTTCAATATAACCATTTTTGGTATTTGATTTCAACTAAGAAAATAAAGCTTGGCAAGATTACCCTTTAATTCATCTTGAAATTTCTTGAAATTTCAAAAATTGAAAGAATTATTGCAATTGAAAGCTCTATGTGTTAAAATCCAAATAACACAACATACTCTATTTTTCATTCATATTTTTAATTTTAAAATAGGTTTTTAATTTAAATTATAAAATAAATTTTTTATTCTATCATTATGGTAAAATTTTAAAATTATTCTAATGTGTATTATAATTAATATAATTTATTTTCATCTTTAATTTTAAAAATTATAATAATTTAATTTTTTCATCAATTTTTTTGAAATAGAACAACATAAATAGAAAATACATTTTTTACTACAAAAAATTGTCAAAATTTTTTACTTCAAATAAAGAAAAAGATGAATTTGGTTTATAAGCCAAATTTAACTTCAAGGTCTTTGTTGTGGTTGTTTTGGGTGTAAAAATTAAAATAACCAATTGAAAGTTTTCACACTAATTTCCATTGCTACTTGTTCCTCTTGAAATTCTTTAAATAATTTGGATTGTATTTTTCTATTTTAACTTATTTATTTTCAATTTTTGCAATAAAAATGATAACAACTATAATTTTTTACAAAACTAATTGAAATTTCTCACAATGGTATACAATTCATAATTTCAAGTAATAAAAATATAGGATTAATCTTTGAATACAATCTAATAAGCTACATTCAATTCAAATATGATGCTTGATCAATTGGCAATGAATCTTTTCTCTAAGGGGTTAAATGCCTAAATGGTCCAAAGTGAGTGTTTTCATTTAGATATCTTTTTTGATATTTTGGAGTAAAATGTTAAAACAAAATAAAATATGTTTGGAATAATAATTCAATAAATATTTTATTTAATAAAATTCAAAAATGTATGGCCTATAATCATCATACAATCTCAAAAAAGATTCATGCCTTTTCATGATGAATTTTGTAATTTTTATACTTGACAAAAAAAAATCTACCTTCTACATCAATTAATTTAAGATTGATAGAAATTTTAGTTTTAGTAATTGAAATTCAATTTAATGCTATTTTAGCTATTCTTTTTCTACCATAGTATGTCCAAAATTTGTTGAAAAACTATCGTTCCTCAATTTGTAAAGTGATTGAATGAAAATTTTGTAAAATGAATGAGAATATTTGAGTATTGTTGTATAAAATCTTTTCCATACAATCCCTAAACAAATTAGTCTCATTCTCCCTACTAAAGAATTTTGTAAATTTGATAACTATAGAAAAAAAATTACTTAATAAAATCATAAATATTTATAATTTTAATGTATATAGTTTGTTATTTGCACTTGTCATGCCAAAAAGTTCCAACTCTAATAGGATGATCATTTTTATTATAGTGTAGTAGCAAGTGGGTTTGTTCACAAAGAATTTGGTAATGGAATAGGAAATATAATGAATAAAAAAAAAATTATGAAGCCAATCACTAGCTAAATCAAATCATATACAAGTGTGGACCAATTTCCACAAAGAAAATTCTATTGAAAGAGAACTCAAATACAAAACAAAATGAGGGAGTCACATAATAACTATATGCTCTTTGAAAAACATGAAAGACAAATTAAATTATACCCCAACTTCGAGGTGACTCTACAAATCTTGATCAAATTGTCTTTCTCATTTTTATGTCCAATTCTCCATTCATCTACTTTTCTTATTTGACTATTGGTCCTTTTTACATTAAAATCAAAATTAAGTTGAATTGACTTGTCAAAACAAAATTGAGACAACTTTCCTATTCCTATTCACATCTAAAAACAAATTGTTAAAGTTTAAAAAAAGTATGATTATAGTACCACATCCCAACCAAATTTATTGATTTGGAAATTATTGAAGTACAAAAAATAAATTTCAAAGCCATTGTACATTTGCATTTCCTAAGTGCTTATTTAAACCAAAGAGTTAAGTTCCATTTGTACATCACTTTGAGGAATCAATTGAAAAATATAGGATTGAAAAGAGACAATACTTATTGAATTTTTCAAGGAATTATTGTTACTAGACTTATTAAAAATGAATGAAGTGCATTCAAGAATGTTAAAAGTTAATTTATATCTATTTTAAGGAGTGAAACAGGCTTAGTCACTTATGGCTTCATGATTTTTATAAGGGGTCTTGAATTAGATCATGAAGAGATGGAAAGATAAAGAAACTTTACAAAGATAGAGATCTTATGTATATATTCTTTTCAAACCATAATTTCTTTCACCTTAAATGCTCCATGTCGACATTCCCCTTCCTACCAAGCTCTATTAGGGGGTAAGTAGTACCAAGGTGTTGTTTTTTTTTTTACAAAGTGGCAAAGTGGCAACACTTAATGTTATAGTGGTGCTCTAAATTTCAACATTCATTCATATATTGGATAGAAAATATGACAATAGTGCATATTATATATCCATAATTCTATTTTCATTGACAATTAGGCAATTTCATCCAAGATTTTTTTATTTGTTTGAAGTTTTCTAACAATTTTCGTCTCTTTGACTACCATTTTTTCTATAGGCTTGGTGCCTGGCAAAAAAATTTGGTGCAATTTGATGACAAATTGCCAAAAAAAAATACTAACTAATACACTTTAAGCCGTTGCTACAACCATTAATATGTCAAATATAATTGCCACAAAAAGACAAATAATTAAGCTTGCTTTAATTTCCATTCAAACCCATTTTCAACCCATCAAAAATTAGAAGCATTTGTAAGGTCAACTTCTTAATGTATTTATAGATTTATAGATTTGTTTCAAATCAATTTTGAAGATTTAACTTTAAAAATTCACTACAATATAATTCCTATATATGGCTTCAAGATTTTTATGATTGGTCAATATTACAAATATAATTGATTTGTGAAAAAGACTTTAACATTTACTAATGTCCATTTCAACATTTTCTCTAAATAATAATTTTTCCTACACTAGGCATATTCTAAACACTTTGTATTGTTTCTTTTATAAAATATTATGACAATTGCTATCTTAGTTTCTAATTTGCATTAAAAAATGAAAGTTTGATAAAAAAAAAAGAATTGTGTAGCTGAAAATGTGACTATAATTTGTTGGTTGGATTTTCAAGAGTACAATAATGGAAGAAATAAGTTTATTCTATAATATATTATGATGTAAATGCATTTAGGAAGTTTCAAATTATTATTTTAATGTATCATCCACGCCTTTTGTGAATTAATTCTTCAATGTATTTTCAAAATCTATGACATCCAATAATTACCTTGAAATGTTATAAAAGACATTATGTCCTTGGGATGACTTCAAAGAAGCCTATAGGATGGAAAAAACATAGTATGTTTACATCTAATTTTTTTGCAATGGGAGTTGCTTGAATGCATTTTTAGGAAGTGGAAGTGGATGTTCCCTAATTGTAATGTTTTGGAATAAGAAAATGCTTAATCCACTTCTCATCATGTTATATGTTCTGTCAATAAGTAGCTCTTTATTCTTGATATGATCTTTACCCATAATATTGAAGTCATTTGAAATGAAACTTATCAAGCCTAGTTTACACTCTAATTTGAAAATTTCTAAAATTCGTAGAATTACATATTTTTTTGCAATTTGAACTTGGAACATATGATTGAAGTTTGATGATTTTTTAATTTTAGATTTATACAATAATTTGATTACACCATGATGTTATATACTATAATATAATATACGCATACAAAAAGAATTCTAGATTATTAAGGCATATTTTGAAATCAATGATTTTTATTTTCACAAATGATTTTCAAATTTTCATGAAGTAAACAAGATACATGTTTTAAATCTTTGAAATATACATATGAATTTTTTCATTCATATATAGATGCAAAATGAGAGTGTAGAGAATAAAAGACTTTGAAGTTTGAAGAAGTGATCATATAATTATTTATCATTCTAGCCTTTGAAAGGATGCAAATTTATGACTAAGGACATGGCCAGATATCATCCAAGAAATACAAGGTAATCTCAAATGAATAGGTGCATTTTGTGGTTCAATAACTTCCATAATATTAGTAAACAAGGCATGTAGGCTCTAAGACACTATAGAAGGTCCAAGATACTATAGAAGGTTCAAGAATATTGTCTTAATGCAAGGGACTGTAAGCTAGGGAGGATTCATCACCTCATAAAATTCTTTCTTGGTTCATTCTTTGACGTTAAAGATTCTAGAATGTACAAATTAGCAAGAAACAAAGAATACAAATGAACAAAATTATATGTCCTTTGAAAATTCTTCATGAGACATTTTTAGTCTTTGATGTTCTTTCAAGGTTGAATCCTCCATCAAACATTTTTCATCCTTGACGAAGTCTTTTCTAATTTCTAAGAGTGAGGTAAAATTTAAATTTACAGTTTCTTTAGATCTTAAGCGCCAAGGGTCCAAACAATTTCCCAAACACGGAGGCAACCAATGGGCAGTTAGAAAGGAGGCTAGGGCTCCCGTCGACTCTCCAAGCTGGGATTGTCCGTCTGCCACGTCACCGACAAACGGGGACAGCCCACCGAAATGCCAACCGGGACCAGCCACATCAGCCTACTTTGATTTTGATTCATATCCAGATGTGCCGGCGACTCTCGTAGATCCTGGCATAATTCGTAGATACGATCTTCCCAAACCGACATACTAGCTGCGTCAGAATCTACTCTTCTAGGGCAGCAAGCTTCTAAGTGCAGCCTTCTAAGAAGCTTTCGCGTTTTGCAAAGGAGAGGCAGTGAGCGAGCGAGCGAGCGAGCAGGCCATAGCCGGAGCCCCTGGTCCTGGTTTCCGAAGGGCGGAGGCGGCGCTGGCAGGCGGTAGACGATCCCAGTGAATTCGCGCAAGCGATTTTTGGATTTTTCGGGATTTTCAGGAAATTTTTGGCAGTTTTCTCGGTGTTTGATTCCGTGGAGCGTGGCCGTTACGGATCGCCTGCCTTTCTGAGGGTTTGTGAGTGGAATTCGGGGAGGTTTAGGACGGAGATGGATTCTTATTAGGGTTAGAACTGGATTCGAGTTTGAGCGGTGAGTGTTGGAGTGGTTTTGATGATATTGGTGGCTCTGCGAGCAGAGAGCGGTGGATGCGTAATTTGTAGCTGAGGCTCTCGGAAAGCGCGTTGGCGTGAGGTATATTCAGTGCTGTTGAAGCTGATGTTTCTTCGCTTTCGATAAAGTCTGGTTGATTTGTCGTTTTCATTTTTGTATTTGACCTAATTTGTTTGCTTTCTGGTCCCGGTGTACCACGATTGATGTGCCGTTACTGGAGAATTTTAGGTCGAGTAGTATGTTTGTTTGTGGTGGAGATTTTTGTGATGAAGTCAGGGCACTGCTGATTCATTAATATTTTTTAACAAGTAGACGATTAGAAGATCTGACTCGTTCGATCGTGCGTAATTGAGCTTTGGAATGCGTATTGAGCGTGAGATCGACGGAGATTTGTTTTTTTCTGTATTTATCCTGATTTAGGCGTTCGGAATTTCTTGCACGCCAACTGTCTTTGAAGTCAATACTTCCAGTGTTATGCGCGGAGGCTTATGCATGCGAAATTCTAACTTTGGGATATGGAAAACCGTTGGATATTGATTTGTAGTAATTCTATTTGCCTATGATAATTGTATTGAGGAGTAAATCTCTGCATGCCGTTTTACCAGTCTTGGAGGGATGAGTGTAAAAGCTGTCGAGTCTCGAGAGTCAGTGAGAGCGGCGTTACTAGAGAGGACGCTCCATTGTCCTCCTTATCCACTCCATCCTTACTCTCTTGAGGCTTTGTGTGTCTTTCTTGGTGTCCTTGTCCGAGCTTTTAGAGCAACAGGAAAGGTGCACGTTTGAAGAGTTTAGTCGGATATATAGGAGTACCATTATGGTTGTCAATACTTTGAGTTGTTGCATATTCTTCGTGCCTCTGCTATTGATACGCAAAGTTTAGTTACCAGCGTAAGCACATCACTTCATGCTTGCAGTAAATCAGCGGACGAAATGGCTCAGCTGCAAGATGACGGGCAGTATGGGGGTGACGAGTACATGATGGTGGACTTTGAGGATGACGCAGACGATCAGCTGCAGGCGGCACGCGACAGGAATTCGCTTGATTCGGATTCGGATGATGAAATTGATGTGGTGAGTAGGCAATATCTCGGTTATCTCGAATCTGGAACGGTTATACGGTAATGTGTGAATTGTTTGTGTATAATGTTTATTTATGCACCTGCAGATGAGTAAAGTATCGGACACTACTGCTCTACAAGCCAGACGGGGAAAGGATATTCAAGGCATTCCATGGGACCGTCTACAATTTACAAGGGAGAAGTACCGAGAAACTCGGCTACAGCAGTATAAGAATTACGTGAATTTGCTGCAGCCACTTGATGAACTAGAGAAGGTGACTGATGACGATTTCCTTGTTGTTCCGATATCATTGTCATATGTAGACTCTCACACTATTCTAGACTTCTTAGTATATCTGTGACTATTTCGACCTTCAATTGCATTTAGGATTTGTGAAACTGATAACATTTTTGGTTGACTCGGGGTAGTTCTAATTTACATTGTCCGTTAACCATTATCCGTGTGCTGCTCATACACCTACTATTTTCACATCCGCAGGAGTGCAAAATGGTAGAGAAGGAAAAGGAATTTTATCATTTCCGACACAACACTAGATCAGTTAAATCTACCATCGTCCATTTTCAGGTTAGACACTTTCTGACTCGTATTGTCTTGATATTCTCCTTGTATTGTTGCGTGTCAAATATGCTTCCTTATGTGATTTATAGGTGATCGAGGTTCCTCTCTATTACTGAGTGCTTAAATTTTAGACAAGTCTTGTGCCGAGGATGACAACATTTTCTGTTTCTCATTTGCTTGTTGTTTGTGGGCGAATGATGGTCAGCTGCGAAATCTAGTGTGGGCGACTTCCAAGCACGATGTGTATCTTATGCACAGCTATTCAGTGATGCACTGGTCACCCTTGACCAGGAAAGGGACCGAAGTGCTCAACGTTGCAGGCCCTGTTGTTCCAGCCTTGGAGGTAACTTCGTCAGTTTCTTCCTGCCTTCTGTAGTTTCATGTCTTCATATCCGTCTGCTTCGTCAATCTTGTTCTCGAAAGAATGCATCAAGCTTTGTTGGGAGAGTTTTCACTTTTGAGTTTGAAATGTTCTACGCTTCTGTGCGCTACGATCCAACTTAGAATGTTGGTTCACTTTCTCACTTCTTTTTTACACGCTAGTAGCAGTCAGTAGTAAATATTAGGATATGAGGATGTCATAAGTAGTGTTGGATTTGGTTCCTTTTTTTCACGATTGAAATAGTGCTGTATTTTAATAAATTTTAGTAATTAGCCCTACCATTTTATGTGCTCATCTTTATGAGCTACCATACTTTGCGTAGGGTCAGAGAACCCCGTGGCCCTATCAACATGGGTTGGGACGTGTTCAGATCAGCACTATGTGTGTGAAGCGCAACCTCCTTGTAGCAGGTGGATTTCAAGGCGAGATGGTTTGCAAGGTAAGATGAACTGGCTTAGCTGATATGTTTATGTCCAGTTGATCTGCCGCACGTATTTGGGACTTTGTTAATGCTTGCTACTTGTACTTTTTTGTATTCATCAACGTTTGCACCAGAAACATGAACTCATCACGTTTTTTTCTTGCTTGAACAGAACCTAGATCGTCCTGGAGTGTCATATTGTGCCAAGATCACCCATGATGACAATGCGATCACCAACGCTATTGATATTTATGACAATTGCAGGTACTTCAGTGGAAAGAGTCACTGAGATGGGTTGTCTATTTGCGTTTTGTGTTTGAACTATTATCAGTTTTCTAATTTTGAAGATCAATTTTGAAGATGCGTTTGTTTGCTTTTGATGAGCGGTTTCAGTAAGCTTTGGGTTGTTTGGAGTGCTTTGCAGCGGAGCAGTGCGATTGATGAGTTCCAACAACGATTCGGTTGTCCGCGTCTTTGACTGCAACAACTTCTCTGTTTTGAACCGATTTTACTTCCCTTGGGCTGTGAATGTAAGCTTCCTTGTCCGTTTTCGTCCTATTCTCTTTATTCGCCTCTCCTTCTTCCTTGTTTTACTCTAGGAGTGGCTGCATTTAGTGGAGCTTCGCAGAATCCGCCAAGGTGTTTGCAACGAGTGAACCTTCTAACTCTCCGTCGTTTCCATGTCGGTACAGCATACCTCTGTGAGTCCTGACAGCAAAACTGTGATAGTCGTTGGAGATAATGCCGATGGACTACTGGCTGATAGCCAAAGCGGCAAGGTAACGCTCTCGTAACCAAGACAATGCTTTTTGTTTGTTTGTTTGGTAAAATCAAATCTTATATATAATTTCGTTCTGTATGTCTGATCATCATCTAACCATGTTTCCGCAATGATCACAGGTCATTGCGCACTTGAGAGGTCATCTAGACTACTCATTTGCATCAGCCTGGCACCCTGATGGACGTGTCTTTGCCACTGGAAATCAGGACACAACCTGCCGCCTTTGGGATAATCGCTATTTGGGATCCTCTTTGGCGGTTCTCAAAGGTCGCATTGGTGCGATACGGTCCATAAGATTCACAGCTGACGGGCGTTTCATGGTTATGGCAGAGCCTGCAGATTTTGTGCATGTTTTTGACACTAAGCAGGACTACTCTCATTGCCAGGAGATTGATCTTTTTGGAGAAGTAGCAGGAGTCTCTTTCAGCCCTGATTCAGAGTCCCTCTTTGTAGGGGTGGCAGATCGAACATATGGGAGCCTACTCGAGTTCAACCGTGGTCATGCTAACTCGTATCTTGATTGCGTCATATAGGCACTGTTTGCGAGCTCTTATGACAGGGCAAATCTTTCAGTCACAGGGCTGCCGGAGCGTGAATTGGTTGTGAGGTTTGGTGAACTATCAGTATTTATATTCCTGAGGAGCTTATGTGCGATGGAGGGATATTATTCGTATTATCAGCAAATCGGAGCTTTTGGATTACGTGCTTGGTCGTGGATTTTTCTGCGTGTGAGAGACATGGGTGCTGCCAATGTCTTCAATTACAGGGTCGCAAATGGCTACTAGGAAAGCCGCAAACTTAGCACCCCCATTGTTTTTAACAGAGGTCGTTTCTGTGAATAGATGGAAAGAGTGATAAGGACATGTATATTGACGATGATAATCTGAGTAGGAGACTTATATGGCATCGAATGTTAGCAGAACCCATGATGCGGAAAGGTAAACAAGACATTGTTTGGCACTGACCTTGCAGTGTACATCGTCAACGCTGCGCGTGACTCTCTTTAAAGAGTAGAGAAACGACTAGGAGGGGGGTTCCTTTCAGAGGTGTGTAGTTGTGTCCACTGAGGACACTTGGTCTTTCAGGCCACAGAAGGTTAGCTTTGTCAGTGAATCATCAACTATTCGTCATGACTATCATGGTTTGAGTGAGGATGCTCTAGCTGGTTCCTTTGGAATTACCCTTTGTAAATAACTGAGTGTAACCTACACTGTTAAGGTTACGTGGTGCTGAAGTGTACATTTTCCCTTGCCTGTGAGATAGAGTGCTGATATTCTTGGAATTTGTGTGTTTCTCATCCACAAGTAATGCTGTGTGTTTGGATGCCTGCATGTGGGTTATTTCAGTGTGAGATAGAGTGCTGATATTCTTGGAATTTGTGTGTTTCTCATCCACTAGTAATGCTGTCAGTGTGTTTGGATGCCTGCTTGTGGGTTATTTCAGTAGCACTGTTTGACAGAAGTTCTCCATATTTGGCTGAAATCCATGTGCGTCTTGATCTTATTGGATGGAGTTAACTCAAGTCCATGTCTTGAACTTATTGGGTGGAGTTACGTGAGGGAGGGGGAACATCACCTAATAAAAAGTCTCTGATGAATGACTAGCATTGCCGCAGCATGAGAAAACACATTTTCATTTGGCCTAGGGGTAATTGCATGGTAGATGACCATCAAGGTTTCTCATCTGTCCTTTCAGGAGCATCCCCACAATTCTTCCCTATCCCCATCTGATGAAAGGGGACAGATGTGGGGATAGGGAATGCTCTCATTCCACGTGTGTTGTTTAGTAATTGGTATTAGTAGTTGGCATGAACATAATCACTGATGTTTCCATGCTAAAAACAATAATTATTGTGTGTAACTATGCTGGAAAACAATAATTATTGTGGTAGTTCTATAGAAATGCAAGGAGCTATGAGAATATGTCCTAAAAAATTACTTGATTGGACAAGCTACTTGTGATTATACCTATTTTTTATAAATACATTTCTATGTCTTGATAGTGATTCATTTACATATAATTCAAAAATTCAAGGATATCAATCAAATTAAATGTGGTGTAATATGTGGCATGCATAAATTTACCAAAGATTAGCTAAAAATATAAGTTCATATGTTGTAGTTATTCAAAAATACTTATGTATTTTATGATTGTGAGAGGTATACCTTCTAAATTAAACCCCATAGCATCCTTAGCTTTCAAGAGGATTTAAAAACATCATTATTTTGGGAGTGTCATAAGTCTAAATAGTAGTGAAGTATAGAAATCTCAAGTAGACAATCTTTTAGTATATGAGTTGTAATGACATGAATCACTTTTGGAATCATTTGACCATATAAATTGCAACATCTTAATATGTTAATTATGTTGTCACTCTGTTGCACTTGGGGATTAATTTATGTACGAAAAATTTATACTATATTTGGTTTTTAAAATTTTGTAAGATTATATATAAATATATATGAAATTATTTAGAAAGCAAAAAACAAGGTTCCATTATTACCTAAAGATTGTAGAATTTTCCAATTCTGCAAATTTTTTCTATTGTTATATACCAAACCTATAATGATCAATCTTTTTTATACTTGCATCTATCATCAAAAATTGCATGTACAACTAACATGACACAATGAACAATTCTTTCCAATAACTACAACCTAATTAATGAATCAAAATAATTTTTAATGAAAACCATTACACATATTTGATGGTCACACAAAAAATGATTGCATTCTTTACATAACTACATAAGTAATATATGACATGTTATTCTAAAATCTAAGTATTAATATATAAAATTACAATTTTTCATGTTTGACCTACATTTATATATATATATTTTTAAATACTCCCCCCCCCAAAAAAAAAAATTAAGGCAATTACAAAAACTTGATAGCTACCAATTAATTAATATTATCATTTAAACCTAAAGCTTGACCTCCCTCCTTTATTCTTCTCATCTTATCCAATGATCAATACTCGATAAGATCATTTCTAAGCTAAAGAATCCTTATTCATTCTTCATTTGCATTGAACCTTTATATTACTTAACAAATGTCAAACTATGTTTTGTAGGTAAAACATCACTTATACTCAATAGGAGGAAGTTCATCATCCCTTTCATTTCAAACAATTATATTATGAAAAATTGAACATGCTATAACTATATTTTCCATTATTTCTAATTTATATTGCTTAATAGATTGTTGTATAATATCCCACTTCATTTGCAAAACACCAAAACAACGTTTAATATCTTTCTTGGTAGCCTCTTGCATTTTTGCAAAAAGTATTTTCTTTTGCTCTTTTACTCTATAGATGGTTTGCACCCAAATACTCCATGGTGGATAAATTGAACCATTTGCAAATAATATCATGTGTAATGATTATTGTTTACCTCAAAGCTCAAATCATTGGTCTAAAATGACCCTAAACTACCATGGGTGATGGGGCAAGTGGTAGGGGCCTTGGGATGCATCCATGAGGTTGCTAGTTAAATTCCCTGTGCTTTTCTTATGTTTTGATAGGGGTGCCCATAATATGTAATTCCAATTAATTACTAATTGCCATGGATGAGTCGTATACTCGTATCAGTCCTTGTTGCAATCCTTCCCTGTGTTGATGTTGCTTGCATAGGTCTTGTTCATGTCCTTGTGTTCTGATGGCGGTGCCCATGGCATGAAATTCTAGTTAATTACTGGTTGCCATGGATGAGTCATGAGTCGTGTCAGTCCTTGCTGCAACCCTTCCCTATGTTGACATTGCTTACATAGGTCTTGTTCATGTCCCTCTTCTTGTGTTCTGATGTGGGTGCCCATGGCTTGTAATTCCAGTTACTGGTTGCCATGGATGAGTCGTGTTAGTCTTCATTGCAACCCTCAAAGGTTGTATGTCATCCAAAAAAACAAAAAACAAAACTCAAATCATGGGCTTGATTTTCTAAATAATTATGCAAAATTGGACTACTATTTAAAACATTTATATTATTGATGGTTGCAAGCATACCAAAAAACATGCCAAACCTACTATGGTTGATCAGATATAGCTTCTAAAATGATTGTATATTGATCATCATTGTCAATAAATTGACTATGCCATGCCATGGAGCAATTCCTCCAACCAAGATGCATGCAATCATAGGATCCAAACATATTGGCCAACCTCTCTTTTGATTCACTTCCATTTGTTTGATTATATCTTCATAAGTTGGTTTGTACAAATATTGGTTTTCCTAAATCTGTCAAAAACTACATGTTGTTTTAACCTTAAAATCTTCATATCTTATAGGAGAGCTTGTTTTATATAACTTCAATCAAAGTGAACTATCCATTGTGGATCATCATGTGGTAACTTTCCAAATAATTCATCAACTACTAAGTCCTTCATGTCTTTTGTTTGAGTGTCCATAAATTTTGTCAAATTAGTAGTGGCTTTTAAATTGCCACTCAAATTATTAGTCAACTTGAGCTTCCACTATTGTTTTGGTTTCTTTGATCTAATTAGTCTCTCTATACTTGCAAACAAATCATCACGGATAGATGTTGAAGCTTTCCCGATGATGATCAATGGAATGTTGATGGGCTCCTCTTTGATCCTTTTGTTCCACACCCTCTCCACTTGCGTTGGTCTTCGTTGGCCTTCAAGTGCCTCGTTTGTAGCGTCTTTCAATATTTTTTAACAATGTAGATATTTGGATGTAGTACCTTCTAGGCCATTGCCTATATATATATACTCAACATTGATTTATGTTCATCTTCAACATTGGTACCAGATTTCTTCAATCTCTTTCACTTCATTCAAACATGTCATGATTTTTTTGGTATCATGTTGATTTTTGACCACCTACATCACACATAATATTACACCAAAACTTTTAAAGGCAAAATAATTAAATAAATAAATAAATGATATTCAATTTATAAAGCTTACAAATGCAAATGAAACATGCATTCATCAATAGCAAACTAAAGAAGCAATGTTAAAGAAGAAATTTACAAACTTTAATGGTGTAAAGATACTTACTTGTTCAATCGGGATTTTTGGGTCTGCTTTGGCATATGAAAAACATTGAACCAATCTTCAATCCTTGACCAAAATTGGATGTAAATATTTAATGTAAACAATAATAGAAATAGTCCCAAAAATTGTAAGTTTGGATTGTCCAATCATTCTAGTGTCTCAATAATTTAATTTATTTTTGGATAGGAAAGTCCAATTCTAATAATGCCTTATTGAATGCATGTTGATTAATTATAAAAATGACACTACCTAAACATCAAATCTTGTGATTGTTTCAATCTACATATGATATTCAAACAATATATACTTGATTGCTTTAGAATCTTTATTCAATTTCTAAATTTTTATTATTATTAATATTTGATCAATTTAATCAATGCAACATCAAAGCTTGTGATTGTTTCAATCTACATATGATATTCAAACAAAATATATTTGTGTGCTTCAAAATCTCCATTCAATTATTAAAAAAATAATAAGACTTTAATTAATTTAATCAATGCAACAAACTACTAGTTTTGGATTTGTCCTCCTCATCAAATATCTACCTATAGTCATTAGTATTTGATTCATCATTCATTTGTTATTTTGAAGACATTACTATCCAATGAAAAGATGCAACACACCTAATTTCAATTATCCCCCACTCAAAAAAAATGAGAGCCGTTGATTATAAGAAAATAATTCCCCTCCTCCCTCTAACACCATTGATCTTGAAAAATAAGATGTACACCTATGGCTATGGATATGAATATTTTGAAATATGATTCAAGATACAATATGTTATAAATATGGATACGGGTACATTTAAGAAATATAAATACAAAATACATGAGTTATTAACCCATATTGGTTGTCCATATATGATGGTCTGGAAAATATAAGTATGGTTGGAGGGGAGTACTAAAATAAAAATCATTTACATTCTAAAGTAATCACTAAATCATTTCAAAATGTGCACTATGAATCACTATTTGTTCAGAATACAAGTACACAATCAAAGATTTATTAAATTAGTTGAAATGATAGAGTTTGAAGAGAGTGATATTTTTTCAAGTACTTGTGTAAAATTTCATATCTGTAATAATAAATATAGTTTGTTTTTTATCTTTGTGGATTTGAAAGTCACATTCTCGTCCCTCTAAAGCATGTCAATTCAACTTTGTGGGGCATCCTCAATGTATAATACCTAACAAAGTCAAAGTTGAATACTAATTGTTTATTTGAACCTCAATCTTATAGGCTATTTCAAGGATTCAAATTCTTAATGATACTGCAATATTTAGGCTCTAAGGGAAGTCAACAACAATTGAGGACTAGTACAAGAGTTGGACCAAAGGTGACACAATTACATTGACTCAAGTTTGTTGGCCCCCTTGAAGGGGGCATGGAGGATGAGGTGACACCCTAGGAGTTCCATGAAGGTTGTATTGGATCATCTTTTTGCCATTCTAAATTGAACCCACATCCCAACTATTGTTGTAGTAATAAGTTACAATTTGCATTGGCGATGACCTTATTGTGCAAATTGAGTGATTAGCATTGCTATAGAATTTCAAAAACTTTAAAATTTGTTATGACTATATCATTCTTGAATAGTTTCCATTTACCTCCTAAAGGTCCTTGCATCTTGTAAATGTTTTCAACTCCACCCCTAAAGTAAAAATGTGCACATAGGTTCTAGCGGCAATATAAGTATATTTCGATGTGGTTCTTTAAACGTAGTGTTCTTTGGCCTTTCAAGCAATGGACACTTTGTTTTTATGTTTTTTAACCTAACTTGAAAGCTTTAAAACTACCTAACTTGTATAAAGGTTCAATTCTAAATTAAGATACGTTCGCACTTGCTGTTAATTAAAACTTTGGTGTCATTAAGGGGGGCTGGGTACAGACAATGTCCCACTGGGCCTCTTTGGGGGGCAGGGCTGGGATGCGGGCAGATTGGGGGCTGCTCCACAGCCCTTTGAAGACCCCACAAACTGCTTTTCATTTTGCTTTAAAATTGATTTTCCAACAAAGTAGAAGAGAAGGAAACATTAAACAAGATGTTCAATAAGAAAACTGCAAAAATGATGTGGGTCTCAAGCTACATATTTCACTTCTTGTGCCACTCATTCAGTGAAACCCTACAGCCAATCTCAAAACTGATGATAGAGCGGAGGAAAGGTGTTTATACTAGTGGAGTAGTGATGGGTGAAACAAACCATGCGGGATATGTGAATGAGGACAAAAAAGAACTCCTCGACTCATGGTTAAGTGGAAACACAAGAATTGTGATAAATGTCAAATTTTAGACCTCATTTAGACATAGTGGACTATATTTTTTCAAAAAACTTCAAACCAAGAAAAGTTGGGGAATCAAGTACATTTTTATGTCCAAAAATCCGTTTGATATTTCAATACTCCACCTAAAAGTTATGAATAAATTTCAAAGAACGTGTGTGAAAATGTCCAAAAAAATGTCCCTTCCACCCTAACCCCACCCCACCTCCTCTAGAATTTGTTTAGGATTCTTACATGAGGCTTCAAAATCTCAAGCAGATTTTAAAAGAGAAATGTTAGCTTGCTTCTCCCACTTCTTCCAATTCAATTTTTTTTAAGGAAGCTATTATACTATGTCCAAATGAAGTCTAAATTTCAACTTTGAACACAATTCTTGCATTTCTAGTTACATCTCAAATTCTTAAGAACTTTAAATCAATATATCATCATTATTCAAACAACATGACAAACACAATGTAGCCATTTAAGATTGTCTCAACAATGTCACAAGTTATATTGAATCAATGTTGTAAATCAAAGGTATTGTTTCAAAAATTTGAATATGGTGTAGGAATATTGAATCAACAATTATTTGAAGGTATTGTTTCAATAATTCGAATATGGTGTAGAAATATTGAATCGACAATTATTTGAAGGTATTGTTTCAACATTTTCAATGTGGTGGTGTAGAATATTGAATCAACAATTATTTGAAGGTATTGTTTCAACATTTTCAATGTGATGGTGTAGAATGTTGAATCAACAATTATTCATGGTTGAATTCTTTGAAATCATATTCTACAAGGGGTTCTCAAGACTTCAAAATCAAAAAAATAGTCACTTTGTTGTGTGCTTGTAAGTGCTTGTTCTATTTTAATTGATTCATGCTTTCAAGTTGAAATGCTGAAATGTTAGTTCAAAAATGTTCTCAAGTTTGAATTTTCTGCAACAAAATTGCTCTCAACTTTTGTAACAAAGAGCTCTTTGGGGTTTTAATGGGGGAATGACACCTTTTTATAATTAATACCTTTCAATCCATGTTGATATTCTACATCAAAAGAACATTGGGATTTTGGAAATGTTGGTGGACATCTTATGCCAATTGTTTAGCCCCTCATATATTGCAAGCACTTGTTGATAGATTTATGATGATAAAAGAAACTTGTCAATATCCAAAATTCCAATCACCTAAGAATACAAAAGGAGACTATTTCCTCTCTCAAGCTAATTATATTGGGTTTCAATATTGGGATGTGATGCAAATACTTATTTATTTATTTACTAGGTTTGTATAAAGATGGTATTGTACACACAATAACCCTTTTTGTTTAGTAGCATGTCAAAGCATGTTGGAGCTCTTATCACATAGAGGGTATCTTACAAGAAATGGAACTTCTTATGAGAAGGTATGAAATATGTATTAATTTCAAATTTAATTGTCTATTGATGACATGTTAAAAAAATTTAACTTTTTTATACATTTAACCATTAGGTAAACATGGTAAAATATTCCATCATTGTTATAAATAACATTAGACTAGTTTTCAATTATGAATTTACTTTGAAAAAGTACAGTAATGCACCAAATGTTGAAACAACAATGAAAGAAGGGAGGAAGAAAATTTGAGGTATAACTATGAACGGCTTCATTTTCTATAAAAAAATTTTAAGTGTTGAATATGGTACAATATTAGTGGTGGAGAATTTTCAAAGAGGGGTTGGAAGGGACATATTTATAGAACTTAACACCACTATCCTCAATTATTTTCTTCCAAAGCACTCAATCCCAGGTAATTTTAGAATTCATCATTGCTTACATTTTGAAAACATGTTTTCATTTAATTATTTTAAAATTTTCATTTATTTTGTTTGAACTTACTACAAATTAAATGTTATTTATTCCCCAAATGCCAAAAGTCAATTCAAACAGATCTACATGTGCTATTAATAGTATATAACATTGTACAACCTTTTTGACATTTTTACTTTGTTTAATGTTCAAATTTATGATTAGAAAATATTCATATCAAGTTTCTAATATATTTAATAATTAGTATTTGTCAAATTAGTTTAAAAACACATAAATTTTAAGTACTTGAAAAGTACAAAAAAAAATTTCATTGCTTGAATGAAAGTTTGTTGTGATTGACAAAATTTATACATTAAACATATATATGAAACAAATATTTATAATAGAGGATTGACAATAAAAACATCACTACTTAGATTCTCATAAAGTAATTATGTGTACATGTGATTGAATATGCAATTGCACATTGTTTGTATTAAGAAACTATCAAACTCTTGTAGGATTTCAGAAGAAGTCAATAGAGTACTCTAAAATCTCATTAAAAAAAAATGAATTAGAAGAAGTGGGAGAAGCAAGCCAACATTTCTCTCTTAAAATCTGCTTGAGATTTTTAAGCCTAATGTAAGAATCCTAAACAAATTCTAGAGGGGGTGGGGTGGAGTCAAGGTGGAAGGGACATTTTTTTAGACATTTTCAAACACGTCTTTTGAAATTTATTCATAACTTTTAGGTGGAATACTGAAATACTAAACGGATTTTTGGACATAAAAATGTACTTGATTCCCCAACTTTTCTTGGTTTGAAGTTTTTTTTAAAAATATAGCCCATTATGTCTAAATGAGGTCTAAAATTTAACTGGAGAAGCTCTTTTTTGTCCTCATTCACATATCCCACATGGTTTGTTTCACCCATCACTACTCCACTTAATCATTCTTCTTTAAGTCTAATTTTTGAATTATTGTGATGGTTTTTTAACCTAATTTCTTTAAGATTATAATTTCCTCTAAATTTTTTGGAGTACTTTTAATATTAATTCTAACTATTGAAATTCTAACTTGCTTAAATTTTTATGTTGACTTAGATTCAAAGCTTTTCACTCAAATGCAATTACAATCAAAGGAAAATGAACGTACCTCCCCTTTGAAGGAATCTATTGTCCCGTCTTCACCCACAATTAGCTATATGGTTTTATAGTATCCTTTGCCATCCATAATTGTCTATGCCACTGGTTTTAATTTTAGTCCTCTTTGTTTGATTTAATGGTGGTATTACATTATTTTGGAGCAATTTGAATGAATTCTAAATCACTTAAATATTTGGAGCAACTAATTGTCTAATTCACTGTATCAAATCAAATTTAATTGTTAAATTTCAATTAATTATTAATTTTCTAATTATTTTGGTAGTATTAGTTGGCATTTTGTTTTATTGTTTTGGCTTATTAGGCCTAATAAAACAAACTCAAAACAACATTCAACCAACTAATTCCAAGAGGAATCCCAATTAATGACTAACAACCAAATTCTTCAATAGCAATCAAAATAAAATCCAATGGAAATTCCTTGATGTATAGTAATGAATAGGAAAGGAATAAAAATGACCAAATGATGCTAAGTTGAATAGTGAGATGCTTACCGAAATATATTATTTATCGATAGTTTATTCCTTCATGAAGTTGCCAACCTTCCAAGCCTTCTTATTCTCTTTCTAGTACCCATTTGGTACTTGCCTATTAGTTTGGGTACCCATTTGGTACCTGCCTATTAGTGGCTTGGTACCCGCTTTTTGTGGCTTGGTGCCCACTTGTCGTATGGTTTGGTACCCGCTTGTCGCATGGTTTGATACCCACTTGCCATCTGGGCCAATCTCCTCCTCTCAATCAACTAGCTCTAGCTCAATATGTAGTCGGCCCATAAGGGACTGGCTGCCTTATGAGGTTGGGTTGGATAGGTTTTTTGCTTAAAAACTATGAAACAACAGGAAATAAAATTAAAAAACGAATAACTAAAAAGTAATAATTATTATCAAAATATGATTTCTAAATGGGTTGTATTCTAACTATTGGAGTGTGAATCTAATTTTGATAGTTGGAGAGTGTAACTAAGAAGGAATTCTAATGGATAACCATAATTTAGATGTTATGGTTTTCAAGGTGGTTGGCTATCAAAATAATGGAACTAAACAACTAACAAGTGTTTTATTTTTTGGGAATTTTTTCTACCTACTAGTGAATGATTATCTAATTCAGCTAATTTTCTAGTGGATTGTTGGATTATAAAATTAATTGGAACGCTGCTAGTCCTAACCTTCAAACAGAGGATTCTAACAATTCTAGCAAATTGAGGTTTTTCAACGAAATAAAGATGAGAAAGTGGAAAAGTTTGATGAATGGTTGGACTTAAATAGCCTTTGACAAACTCAAAACTTGATTAGTGCTAATTATCCCATAGTCAAAGCTTCATTGTCCGGGGGCAACCCCAAGTTTAGAACTTCTAAGGGATAATTTTAATACCCACTTAGTTTGGAGTATGTCTTTTTAGAGTATGGGATTTCACCGTTTCTCTTAAAAAATTTTAGGTCAACATTCCGCCATGTAGGAGCAACCCTAGGTATTAAAGATTTATTTAAGCCCTAAAAGAAGTACGCATGACAACGTTTAAACCAAATTTTAGTGTTCATATTAAATTGATTTGGTGTTCAAGGTTTTAGTTTCTAAAAGAGGTATGCATGACAGCATTTAAACTAAACTTTAGTGTTCAAATTAAATCGATTTGGTGTTCAAGGTTTTAGTTTTTAAAGGAGATTCACGTGACAATATTTAAACCAAACTTTAGATTAAAACTTTTAATCACTCATATCAAGCTCTTAATTTTTAAAGGAGGTACGCATGACAACAATTAAACCAAACTTTAAATTAAAACTCTTAATCACTCATATCAAGCTCTTAATTTTTAAGGAGGTACATATGACAACATTTAAACCAAAATTTAGATTAAAACTCTTAATCACTAATATCAAGCTCTTAATTTTTAAAGGAGGTACACATGACAACAATTAAACCAAACTTTAAAAGCTAAATCAAACCAACTCCATTATACAATGTGAGTTGGTCAAGTGTTTTGATTTAAAACTTTTTGACAAAGTTTAGCTTTGCCGTCTTAAGAGTTTTAAAGCAAAAGCCTATTTTAATGTCAAAATATAGAAGTTTGGAAATCTAGCTCCCAACACTCTAAAAGAACACAATAATCAAAGAACTTAAGAGCCTCGTGAGCTTGTTAGCAAAGGTTGCATAATCTTAAGGGAACCCAAAGTTGTTGTAACTCATCGTGAAGATTTCTTTACTAATACAAAACAAGAATTTTGAACAAAGATTTGGTCACCTCAATAGTGGTGGTGTACCAAGAAAGGAATTTTGTCCGACAAAGTGTGAGTACACCAAGCAGGTTTGTCCGACAACTGTTGGTATAAGAATGTACTAAAGCCTTGGTACTAAGAAAATGAGTATAAAAATTGGGTTTTGAGAAACAAAGAGGGGTGGCCCTTATATACTCGTGGGAAAGGGTCTACCTACTTGTTTACCATGAGATATTTTGTTTTCTATCTAAAAGAAATTCCTAAACTATTCTAGTCTACCCTAAGATATTTGTTCAACAAATCTTTGTTTAATAAAAAAGAAAGACCTCAAGCAAGTTCCTCAAAAGCCTAAATTAGCCATAAGAATAGTGCCTAAATCGAATCCATTGACTTTTGAAAGATTTTGTGGAATCAAATCCTAATTAATGTGAGATATTTTGTGCTTAATCTAAAGTCAATCCCTAAATAACTTTTATAAGCCCAAATTGACTTTTTAAGGCAAAATCTAATCAAATCAAATTTTAGATTTTTCTCAAGATATTTAGGAATTTAACTTTAACTTACTACAAATTATGCTAAAAAAGTCAAACTGTAAGCTGACCTTCTCTATTTCGTAGGGAACAATTCAAAACATAGAATCAATTGCGCCATTACATTTAGAAGACCCAAATTAGTCAAAAAGATCTCCTTCCTCTTTTTCTTAAGCCGTTCTTTAGTGTAAAAACCACTCATAGTAATTCCAAAAAAAATGAAAACTCTAATTTTTGGAATTTATGGTGTTTGAAGAAACTGAATGGCTAGGATTGTTTGGATGGTTCAAGGGAGTAAGAAAATACCCCTTGTTTGCACTAATCAGATACTGTTAGCTTTTGGTTCATCGATCAACTCACCGCCATGTTGTAATTTTTTGGAAAATTCAATGTCGTTGTTGATTCCGTTACTTCTGTTTATCAAAAAGTCTTCAAAATTGACAAGAAATTTTATTAGCACACAAAACACTATCCTAATTCTTAGTGGAATTTTATCGCACTCCAAGTAATTTCTATGAATTTACCAGCAACTTCAAACACGGTTGAGTTCCCATGAAGTCATCATGGAAGCTTGTAAAATTTTGAAACTTTTTGGGCAACCTTTAGGGAATTCAAAAAACCTTAAGACAAAATCAAATCTCAAATTGCACTATTCATAGAGATGCTAAAATTAGCAACTCCGTAATAATTTTCACCCTTAGAGGAAATCATTCTAGTATTGGAGTTTGTTGTGGATGATTGATTCCTCTATTGATTTCCTAGCACACTTTTAGCTTAAAAGCACTTTTCTGTAAGCTCCAACCTCTTCTTCCTCCATCTACTCTTGATTTTGGTTGATATTTAGCAATCACTTGCAAGACCAACATAACTAATCCAAATTTTCTACGAATTGGATTCTACAGATTATTGGACTTTTTAAACCTAAAAATAGACTGTGATGTTTAGCCAAATTATTACATGTACCTCATAGTGGTCATTTGTTATATGGACAAGGCACTAGATTTGACTAACTCTCACATCCTTATTTCACTTAAAATTGTTAATTTAGCCTCACAATCTCCCAACTAAGACTTAGAAATGTGGAAACATGTTGAAAAACACATTTCCTACTTCTAAGAAGACTTCTAACTTCATTGGCAAGGACTGCTACCAATTCCACTCAAATCCTATGATTTATACAAAATTGCATAAATATTCACTAAATGTTGCCAAACATTCGCAAAAAATAAACCCAGAGTTCCAAGTACCAACTTGAGGGCTTATACATCTCCAAAATAGATATATCTAGGTCAAACTTGAATGTAACTTTTACAGTATCCACCTTTGGTTTTGATTTAAACTTAAAAAATGAAGCCAAATAATTGATCTTTCTACTCAATTTCAAAACTTTGAGAAAAGCCAAAAATTCACTAGAAACTCTATTTGTTAGAATCCAAATAACACAATATTACATGCATTTCACTTCTATTTTATAAAACATTGTTTCAAATCCTAATCTTCATTTTTGGTCAAAACTGCAAATTATTCTAATTGATATAAATTTATATACACATCATTCTTTAGAAAATCGTAATAATTCAATATTTTCAAATAAAATTTCTAAAACATCCAATTTCTATGGAAGAAGTGTTTATTATCACATTAAAATTTTCACAAATTTGTCAATCAATTATATAAAAGATAAATTTAGCTCCAGGATTTCGCTTGATCAGAAGTGATTTAACTAAAAGGTCCTTACCAAGGATATTTGGATGCACAAAAAGAAAACGATTAATTTGAAAAGTTTTCACACTATTCTTCATATTTACTTTTACCTCTTGAAGAAATTTCAAATTAATTTAATTGTTTTTGTCAAATAACCAATTTATTAATTTATTAACTTAATTTTTTTATACAAATTTATAAAAGTTATAATTCATTACTAAACTAATAAAGATTTTTTACATTAGTAAATAATACATGGTTTAATGTAACAAAAATATTATATCGATATTCAAATATTATTTAAATAATTCAACTGAGCTCATAAATGAAGTTTGACCATATAGCAATGGAATTGGTTATTTAGGGGGTAACACCTAGCAAAATTAATTGAGAGTATTTTTAAGGTTCATCCATTGGATTAAGAGGAAATGCCATTCACAGTTGAGATAAGGGTTAGGTTTTTCTTTCTTCTTTGCATAATTTCAAGAGTAACAGTTTAGAGGGGAAAAAGAGAAAAACATGTTGTCACTCTCCAACTGTTGGATATTAGAATTTATTATTTTTTAGGTGTCCATCTATGCCAGTAGTAAAGGAGTTTGAGTTCTCAAAATTGCTAAAGCATGTCACAAGCGTCTTTCCTTTGAAAATGGGACATGTATCATATATACTAATTCAAACTATTGAGTCTACATACAAGTTTGTAAACTCTAGAGTGGTAGTGCATCCATACTTCTAGCAAGGTTTTATAGAAAGTGATGAGGTAGAAGATAAGGGAGTGTATAATCATACCATACATCTTCAATTTCAACCTACTCTTCAGAGTTTGAAAAGAAGCAAAAGAAATGCAAGAGCCTTTGTAACTCAATTTTTTTAGCACTTTTGGAGAGACTTTAGAAGAGAAATTCAACCTCTTCAATGATAATTTTTTAATCGAATTTTAGGTAGGTAAACAACATTGTTCATTTAAGGACGTAGAGTCTTTTTAATATGTGAAGAGGCACTATAATGATGAAATTTTTGTTTGAGAAAGAATTATACATGTTTTCCTACTAAGAAGTACATGAACAATAGAGAATTCAACTGGCAGAAGTTTTTGGTTTGTCATAAGTCTATTGTAATAGGATTAGGAAATATTGTGAAAACATTGTCATATCAAGAGCATGGTCTACAATTTGACACACTGGGACTTGGGAGAACCAATATGGAATGCATTTGGATACTATAGGTTTTAATTTAATATAATTATACATACCTCTACCTTTTAAGCTAAGAATTTGTCAATGTAATAGAAATTCTTTTCACTAGCTTAATTTATAGCAATCAACTATTTTCTCCGCAATATAATGATCTTCTCTTCGCTTTAATTTTCTATCCCAAAATGATCTTTTTATAGTACTTGTGAAGTTGCAAATTGGTCAAATTCAACTTCCGATTGCTATCTAAGACCAACAAAACAACTCTAAGTAGTAGTTTATCGTCCAACCATACAATCATCAATTGAAAAACAAATGAAATGATTGAAGGGGTCAATCAACACTACTTGTTCTTATTTTTTGCATCTCTTTAAGTATTGCTTGATTAAAAGGAGATCAAGTTTTAGGAGGCAAAACAAAGGTTCACACATGGTCTTAGGGCCATACTAATTGCCCATAAAATGACCTCACACTCAACAATTAAATACTTAATGTTACTCTTTGAAAATGCTTTAAAATTTCTATTTTTTGATATTCCAAGATTGCACTTTGAAAAGAGCTCTAAAACTCAAATTTTTTAGGACACAAATAGTGCATCAAACTCTACTTACAACGCAAAATAGGTCTTTAAAATGTTACTTTTAGCCTTAATCCGGAACATTTTGTCCAATAGGAAGATCATTTTGGGATGAACGGAGTACAAAACTTGTCAAATACAATAAATTCACCTAAAGTAAGCTAGATAATGCCTTGCAACTCCTTTATACTATTTAGTATTGCATACCAATTTGTTTGTCAAGATGGAAAGTCTATTTAACACTCATTGTTTTATAACTTGTTGATCTAAGTCACTATATCACAATTAGCAGTTGAGAGGCTTGAGAATATTAGGCCATTGATTGACTACTATAGATGATCGACAGTCCCACAATCTTTGTGATTGTAGGCCTTTGGGTGCCCTTAGGTAGGAATTATGGGAACACAAGCTTGTGACGTAGACTTCCTCAAGTCTCGAGCTTGGTGGTTTAGTCTTGTAGATTAAAAAATTCCTTGAAAGACTAGGGGGCTTGTGTTCAAGTCATTTTTTTCCTTTGCTTGTTTCATGAAGGTAATCGCATTACAATACTCTCTAATACTCATCATGTAAGTTATGTGGGAAGTATCTAATAACAATTCAAATTGAGTAAGTTAATTTTAGTCTTTAAATATAAACTAGGCACACCATAAATTGCCCCAAGCTCAATTACAAATCCTAGTTCTAGGCACAATTGCACCCCATTGCATTCTATTGTAGTAATAGAATCTTTCAATAATAAGCTACAAAAAATAGTGAAATTAGGTTGCCCCATGCTAATTTCTTGACAATCAACACTATATAAATATTCTCTACTATTGTACAATGATGCATTTAATTCAGAGCCATGTGTATGGCATAGATTAGTGCACCAGTTCAAGGCGTGGTTCCTAGAGTTGCATGCCCCTCCATGAGGTAATTAATTTGAGGTAAGGCAACCTAATTGGGAAGGCAACCTAATTTCACTATTTTGTGTAGATGATGCCTTGCAAGTGCAACTCCTCGAGACTATTTATTGTTGCATTCAAATTCCGTTGTGAAGATGGAAACCCTATTCAACACTTATCGTTTGATAACTTGCTGACAGTTGAATCACAATTTAAAGACCGAGTATGTACCACACCTTCCGAAATTTCTTTACCCTTCCAAGAATCACTTCAATTTTTTGCAGACAAGCAGAATTGTAGACTCTCCTTGCAGCTCTCGTCATTTATCTCCAACTTCGAGTAATTCAAGAGACAAGGACCGAATGCCACTCAGAGCACAGAATCTATGTGGGGTATCAGAATTTTGAGTACTTTATTTTTGCACAAGATTTCTGTGGCAAGTATGTGCACACCGGACACATAAGATTCAATTGCACAATCACTCACCGAAACTCGAGCTCTGCGGGGATCCCAAATGTGATTTTCACAATTGCATGTGATAAGAATCCAAATTCAACACTGGTTTGAAATCACGTTTTTGTCTCTAAAAATTATCTTGGGTACATTCTTGCTAAATTTAGACACACTGGAGAACACGGCTACTCATGTTACTAGCAGCGGATTTATAGTCAGAGCATCCCCACATTCAGCGAAAATATTGCCAGGATGTAGAGGCAGTAGAACAAATAACCAAAAAAACTTGCTGCCCAACATCATTCTACCGTTCCCCAATCCACACAAGTACCACTGAAAATCAGCTTCCAAACATCATTGCTCAACTTTTTATTGTATACATAATATGGTACATTCGCGAGCCAGACGAACACTGAATTGCTGGAAACCCAATTAAGGGATCTTCCAGTCGTTGCAGAAATTATGAAATGTCGCGGAGATTATTTGCCTACTTGTCAATTCAAAATGATGTACAGCATTATACACTCGAGAATCAGAGTACAAACTCAAGTGCCACAGAGAGACACAAAAGTGGAGCCTAAGCAGCTAAAGGATGACTGACATCAACGTCCACTGAGTAAAAAAATGAATCTAAGAAGGTGACGGGGTGATTGCAGTTTAGGGTGTTAATAGGGTTCTATTTGGGTTTCGCTAGGGTTTAGTTATTTTGCTTGACCCATGTGCCCTTGGAAGGAATACCGTTCTGCACCACGAAGAGAATGTAGTAATTGGGCGGGGCGATGTTGTTGTTGGGCGCCGCAGTGACTTGCATGCTCCAGCCGCCTCCGGCCTTCACTGGCACTGTGGCTTTCAGGTTTAACGATCTCTGGCCTTGCGAGTACGAGTGCGTTGTGAAAGGCGCGCTGTTCTGGTACACAGCCACTCCGCCCAAACGAGTCGTCACTGTGAATGTCACCGTAAACACCAGGTTGTACGTGAGCGTCGTTGGAACTCCGGTTATGGCCGGTCTCACGGCGTTGAAGCTGCAAAGAAAGACATTTGCAATCACAAACGCATGTATCAGCAAGATGTCCAAACTCATATACGGTATAACTCACTCATGGGTCCATTCACTGGCAAAGGATTTTGATAAAGGAAGTAAAGGACTTTGATTTGTAGCTTCTTATGTTTGTTGTTTCCTTATTTTTTCTCCGGGTAGCGTTCTCCCTTGGTTCGCTGGCGTGGTATCGCGAGTTTCACTTTGGAATACAATCCTCAGTTTCAAAAAGTAAATAAAAAGGGCTTGAAAGAGTGTCAATCCAGAGTTATGAATAAACTCTCGATACACATTTCAGAGTGCTAAAATTGCGACACTTGGGTTCCCAGACCTCTGGAAACTACGGCTGGTATTGATCCAAGGTTTCAGTCAGGCTAATTTCACTCTCTATTTTAAGGATGTGCTGTTAAAACAATCGACTATCATACTTATAACCATGTACTCGTACTGGCTCCCGATAATATGAATGCACCCTCACGTTCAAAATTTCAATGACAGAAACGGATTGAGTGGAATGCAAGGACAGAAACAGAGTGTACGGAATCCAATGCCAAAAGAATAATGTTAGTCTTACTTGGCGCCCAAGTACGGTGGCGAGAAGCACTCCACTCTCAATTCCGTCGGAAACGCTCCCGTAAAAGTATAGAACTGATGCGTATTACTTCCCGCAACCAGAATCCTTCCATCCGCAAGCAAACTCGCCGTCGAGTGGTACATCCTCGCAATTCCTGTCTTCGCATAGACAGAAAATCTCTTCCCCACCGCCGCTCCCGGATTATAATTCACAGGACTCAACGCCGGATTACTCGCTTTCCCCCACCCCTGAAAACCCGTCTGCGCGCCATTCACAATCAAAACCTCCCCATTCGGCAGATTGATCATATCCCCCATCGTCCTCTGCACAGGCATATCCTCCATAGCCCAAGCCGGCGCCCCCGCAGTGGCCACAATCCGTCCACAGCTCTTGGACGCGGGCGCCGCGACGTTATTCGCTTCCGAAGCGCCCGTCGCAGCTCCCCCACAAATTAGAATCGTCGCTACTCCAAATCCCGTCCCAGACGTCAACGGTAACATCGCTGCGCTTCCTGCAGACGGGTAGTTGCGAGGATTGTCAGGAATGGTTGGGTACTTCCGCGTCACCTTTCCCGTGTTCCAATTCAACGCCACTGAGTCTCGCGTTGCGAAGATAAAAAGGTCCCCATTCGGAAGCAGAAACACGAAAGGGTAGAGATTGTCGCAACAACCCGCAAGTACCGCTAATGGAAACGCGCCTTCCCCAGCTTTACGTTTCGGGTAGAATTCATATGTTCCTTGTGCGCGACCCCCGACAATGATTTGTCGAGTGCCTGATTGCAGCACTTGGTTGCTGGAGTACCAGCGCCCTTGCGCAAGAGGCTCCGTGAGCTCCACCCAGTCGCAGGTGCCCGTGGGAGCGCACGGGGAGAGCGTGCGGATCTTCTTGTTGCCTTCGAAATCGCCACCCGTTTGGACAAGCGTGCCATCCGCGAAGAATTGACCGGAAGAGCACCAGGTGTCGGTGAAGATGAAGAGGGGACGGACGGCGCCGGTGGAGGGGGTGAGCATGACGGAATGCGCGGTACAGTCGAGCTTGAGGACGCGCTCCAGGGGTTGGTTGCGGCAGCGGCCGTTGGGGAGCTTGATCTGGGTGGCGCCTGTGTTGGTGCGGTCGAGGAGGATGACGGTGTTGGTGTGGGTGACAGCCGCGTGCATGGTGGCGATGCCGGCGTTCTTCTGGAGGATTTGCCAGGTGCCTTGTGCGTAGAGGGATGGGATCCAGGTTTGGATCAGGAAGAGGGTCACGATTAGGATTCGTATCTGAGTCATCTTGTCCGTTTTCTTCAAGCTCGAGATCGACCGAGAAGGCACAACAACTATTTTCGTGGATTCAATTCCAGTGTATCCGCAAATTTGATCGATCATCTGCAAGTACAACAACCGAGTCTTAAGCGAGCAAGTAATCAGACTACATGCATGTGTTCTAAGGATTCGTAGTAACATAAATTCAGACTCTTCTATCAAATCAGCCTTCAAATTCAAGCTTGAAAGCAATCGACCATGTCCCCTCAAGCACACTATCTAGACCGACCGAGAACGTGCAACAACTACACTCGTGAATTCGCAAATTTGATCGATCATCTGCAAGTTACAACCACCGAATATTGAGCAAGCTAGTAATCAGACCGCATTTAACCAATTCGGGCACGGAATAAATCCAGGCTGTTCTATCAAACTTTCACATTCAAGCTTGAATGCAGTCGACCATGTCCCGAAAATCATGCTGCCTAGCTAGACTCCTAAAGAGAATTCAAGCCACCCAGCTAGACTCGCGACTTGAATTCAAGCCCGGTGATTTGATCGATCGTCTGCAAGTTACAAACACTGGATTTGGGGGCAAGCTAGTAATCAGACTAAATGTATTCACCCAATTCGGTATAACAAATTCATATTGTTTAATTCTTTCGAACCGTTACATTCAAGTTCGAAAGCAATCGACCACGTTCCGAAAATCACACCACCTAGCAAGACTCCTGAAGAAAATTGAAGTCCGCGACATTGATCACCTGCAAATTTCAACAACGGAAGTTCCAGCTAGAAACGCAACCAATTCGGTGTTCTAAGTATCAAACCCACAGATATCCAACTGGGTCTCGACGTTTTTATTCCAATCAGATTCGAAAATTGAATTTGAAACCTTGTTCAAATGGGAGCTTCAAGAGGACTGTCTATTGGTACCTGTACGTTTCCCCTGTTTTCTGAGAGCTGTAGGGGACTGGAGCATGAAGTGAAGTAAATGAAGTACTGAAGTCTACTTGTGGCCCACCGAAAGTTTTATAGTGTTAGTTGCCAACCATCAGCCAAACCAACGCTAGCGTCAATCTTCGTTGACTTGTAGACAGAGGGAGGTGGAGTACTAGCAAGTTCACAGCCGTGACAGGGTCAACAGTTGCGGAATCTGATCCGGATCGTGCAACAAGCCAAGTTTGTGCCGAACACGAGCTGGGAGTGGACCCCGTCTGAGTTCTTTCACTTCCAGGAGGCTTTTCCACTGTGCACTGATTGCAAACTCTGGCTTTTCCGCATCTCTAGTTTTCCGTGCCTTGAGCCTAGCCTTGCACGGTCAGTGCTCGCAGGATGTATCAGTATCTTTTGGAGTCACTTGCGAGTGCCGCAACGGAAATCAGGGAGCATTGTAGCCAATGATTCCTGCGCACAAATTCACTGGGGCTATTCAAGGGTCGTTCCAGCCTGGAGCTACTTCAGATAAACTGCATTATTAAAAGCCCCAAGAAATGCTTACACTGCGACAGTGCGACAGGGATTCATTTACCAACAGGGCATTGGATAGTGTACAAATTCCATCACCGGTTTCAGGCAGTTGGAGTTTGGACGGGGGTCGAAACGTAGTTGAGCTGTAACTCCTGTGCTGTGGGAAACGCGTCACATTTGCTTGTCAGTAACATTGCAGACAGTTCGCAACTCACTGGTAGCGTGTATTTACTTGCCAGTCAAAATCAAACTTACAGCTTTCATGTCAAAATCAGTAGAATCGTAAAACAAAGAAAACTTCAAATAAAACATTTGCTGCACCTAAGAATTTGTTTTATTTGTTGCACAAAACCCAAATGAGCACAGGTTTTCCAACTTATGGGTTAAGCTAAAGTACAACAAACACAGAGTTCTGAGTTGCAATCCAGCGCGGCCTGCCGTGCATACTGCATTACCGCCTAGAATCAGACGCTAAATTTAGCTATTGTAAGGCTGTAAGCTAGGTTCCACGAGGGCGTTGACCTACTATCCCGTGACCACATCAGCGTTGACCGCCACTAATTGTGTCATGTAATCGCATTACGGTATCATTCGCTCTCATTGTCAATTACCTAAGCGTTATTACAGTAATTTTACTCAAACTCTTCTCAACTGAGACCGCTTAATTGCCCTCCAACTTGGTAACCATTCTGGCACACTGCTGGACGGGCCAATTATTCCGGGTTCCTCAATATAAAATAATATTATCTTGCCGGTTCGATATTCTCGTGCAATTTGAGCTAATAACAGCTTAATCGTATTCGGATTCCGTGCAGTAATCTATCTTGTCTTCCTACTCGATCGCAGATGCCTTGCTTTTGCTCCCCACTTTTGCTTAGTTTGCTTTCTAAATTATTACTCATCCGTGACTCACTCAGCCAGATGAATTGAGTTCATCCCCCTTTCCACCTGATTCCGGGCTCAGTAAGTGAGAATTATTACTGACACCGGTTGAATGAGTGGGTTAGCAACAGGTTTTTAGCCGCTCATTCAGCACAAACGGCTGTCTTGAACGTACTTAAGGTTCCCCTGTCTCCAAGTTTGGCAGAGACGACCTTGTCTTGGGAAATAAGTGACTGTACTGGCAGTGATACCGCGTGGTTAGAGTGAGCACGGGGGGTGCTGCTGTGTTCACCTTCACTGGCAAAGAGAAGAAGAATTCGTCTGGTCATACTGGACTGCACTGATGATGGACTTGGAGCATCTCCACCGGGGCACGCCATACTGCCCCAACAAAGGGTTTGGTGTGCCCACAAACTTGCACCCAACCCACCCTGAACCATGGTTGTCATATTGGACAAGTTACTATTCATTTCATGTCCTGTAGGACGAGTTATTATTCATCAAATGTACCTCTTAGGTACATTTGATGAATAATAACTCGTCCTACAGGACATGAAATGAATAGTAACTTGTCCAATATGACAACCATGCCTTGAACTGTTTTTCAACGCATGTCACTTGAACTTTTCATCTCCACACTTCATCTTCCCTTGTCTCATACATTTGGCTTCTTGCACAATATTGACAAAAAGAAGTGCTCACTCTTGCATTCATTTTATTGGTAGATTGCATTAAATAACCCATGAATTGTTAATTGGGAGAGGGCCATGGTGCCTTGAGAGTGGGTTTTATTATGCAGATCAGAGTAACCAATGGGGCTTGGAATTTTGTCGTGGCATGATAGTCAAGTGTCCCACATTACAAATCATATAGTGTGCCCTAATTACCAAGCACCACTAGAGATGTTCTTAGAGAGCATTTGTACTAGGACACAATGAAATGAACATAGTAAAGAGAATTTAGCATGTCTATGCTATCCCCAAGGCCCTACCTTTTAACTAGGCCCCCATCAAAAGACGTTAGAAATTGAAATAAGAAACTAGTCAAAGAACCCAAATTCCAATGCACAAACCATATACACCTAGGTGAGGCAAGTGATGTGTTATAGAGCAAACCTACAAATAGTAATTACATAGTATTTGCTCTTATGGCGAATTTCGTTAAAATGGCAGTATTCCATATGCCATTTTCACACCTTGACATCTAAGACATGTATACATTGCTAACATCTAGGTTACTTTTAGATGTTAGAAATCTATGATTGGGATAGATATTAGACCGAACAATCTAAAAAATCTAGGATTTATATAGATTTCAAATATCTAGAAGAGTTGTAGATTTCAAAAATCTAGTACTCTTATAGATCCTAGTATAGAAAAAAACGGTTCAGACCATGTGGTCTGAATTGCCAAAAGTGCCAAATTAATGGAATAGCACCATTGTAACAAAATTGACGTTTTTTTATAAAAGGAGTTAGGGTTCAAAAACTAAGAGTTGTTTTGAAGTTTGTCTAAGCTAGCTCTTACATAAGTGGGATAGGTCAAACATGAGGGACCTTGCATCTTAGATTTTTAGAGTGTGGTGAGCTAAGTTTGAAGAGGCAATTTGCCCAAAACCTTAAATTGTGTCCCTAGAGGGACTCTTCTTGGAGCCTAACCATGCCAAACCATTCAATGGGCGAGTATTCTATGCCTTAGTGGAGATGCTCTTAATTAGTATCACCTACTCATATATTGTTTTTGTACAAGGGTATTGTCTACAAATCTTGATATTTAGTATTAGAGGTTCTTAGAAATGAGCTTAGAAATGAGCCTCAAATACACTAGATCTAGGGGGGAATCACATTCGAGATTCATTTCAAAAAGTTGTAGAGTAAATTTGAAAAACCATAAATTGATTATACTTATGCATATTATGACCTTGGGCCTCATATTTTTTTCATGACCAATTTGACCTGTAAAAAGGAGTTTGAAAGAATTCTAATCATTTTCAACACGGTCTTTTACACCATGTCTCAATCAAACATTATATTATTGCAATTCATAAGTGATATTGCTTGTATTTTTTTTCCCTATGTGATCCACAACTTGTCTATTTTGAATTTGTATGGTTCCAATTTTCCTTCAAATTGATAAAACTTATCAAAACCTTGATCTTTTTTCATTTCAGTTTTGAGCAAACTCCACTAAGGTGGTCTACTCATAAAGCAACCATTTAAGCTTACTTAACTCATCATTGACAATAATAGATATTTCAAAATAACATGTCACTCATTCCTAGATAGGGGTCCCATTTAGAACACCGACGCTTTTAGAGCAGACTACCTTTAGTTAGCTCAAGCAATGCCTTGAGCACTTCAGGGTTAAGAGACGGATTGCTTTGCTTTCAAGACATGAGGTGGGCAAAGTTACATGACTCACACAAGCCAAGTATAAATTTTCCTTTCTTTTGTGTCTATCCTTAGTTACGGACCTCTACTGACAGCGTCTTGGCGACCAGGCACGATCGTTGTTGATCGCATGTCATGTATAATAAAATATTTCAGTGTTATATTAGTAGCGTGAACGAAGAGTTTGTGCGACTGACTAAGTTAGCTTTGTACGTCTGGGGGCGCTCGCTGTGCTCATCTTGCGACCTCAATTGCTTTCACGCAAACGAAGTTATGACTAAAACTCAATAGTCTAGTAGTCCGTAGTGTAGTACTCCGTACTGACTACTGAATGAAAGTACAGAGTGTGAGTCACCGAGTCCACCACTGAAAGTAAAAAACACAAGAGGAGCTGCAGTGGATAGCCGCTATCTGTGCATTCTCCACGGCGACGTGGTGACGGAAGGGCTTTGCTGGAACCTTTAGTGATCCACTTCCTGACTCGGCGGGTGCAACTGAACTGTGCAAGGGAGGCTGATGGACTAGTGTCGTCGTGACTAGCTAGTGACAGTCTGAACAAGAACCTGTCAGTTGTGACGCATCAAGAACCTGTCAGTTGATTACTTAAG
The DNA here is from genome assembly GCA_963969395.1 of Pseudoscleropodium purum. NCBI lineage: Eukaryota > Viridiplantae > Streptophyta > Bryopsida > Hypnales > Brachytheciaceae > Pseudoscleropodium > Pseudoscleropodium purum. The sequence goes on from OZ017798.1 coordinate 15,138,545, forward strand.
CTAGATGGAAGTTTTTTCACAATTGCTTCAGTTCTCAATTTGAGAACCTTTCTAAGGGGTGCTTCACATGGGCCAACCAAGTCGAGAGGCCATGGGAGTTCATGGCTAAATTTTGGGTGAGTTCAAAGAAATGGGCAATAAATGGCAATAAATGGTAAAATTTGACAAACTCTCGATTAGAGTTTGGGTTGCCACTTTTGTGGCGACCCAAACTTTGGCCAAGAGTCTGTCTTGAGGCCATCGCCACATAGGAGCTTAGACTGCCATGTAGGTAGTTTGGAGGGTGACAGACTTTGGATTGTGCCACCTTGTATGAAGAGTCGAGAGGCCAGAGTCGGGTTTTTCTGAAATCTGATTGGTAGAGGCCGATGGACTCTCAACCTTTGGCCCATATGTGAAGCAGCCCTAAAGTTACATCCTGGCTGCACCAACTAACCCATAAGGTAGGAGGCTCTGAAAGGGAGTGTCCATTCAAGGGTTGGTCTGCCTTTTTCATGGGTTTTTCAAATGGAATTATTTTTAGCTCATTTTTCAGATAAAGAGAAATAGATTGTGATTGTAACACAAGTCGTTTTGTATTTTTTGAAGCATTTTCGAATTACTTATGAATTTTCGAACAAGATGAGTCATAGGTCCTTATTTGTGACCTTAGGTCTTCCATAAACCATTCACTTGCAACTTCTAAAGAAAAATGGGGAAAGCAAAGAGAATGATTGGCTCTTGTAATAAATAATGTTTTTTCTATCAATTCATTCAATGCCTATAAAAGGTCCATTTAACCTCTAAATGTTTAAACTGCATGTTTTTGGCAACATAGCAATTTGGGGATCTCACTAAAAATGGAGAATTTATTTATTTTTGCTGAAACTTTAACATGACATATGCCCAAGGAATAGCTTTCAGGCCCAATAATTTTCATAACTTTTGACCATATGGTTAAATAGTTATTGTATGATATTTACTTTTCATTGCTCAACAAGAAGTCCGAGCAACAAATAAAAACTTCTTTAAAAATCATTATTTTAAGAAATTAAAATTTGAAATTGGTTCTTCAAATTTCTATATACTTGGAAAGCTTTGAATGATTCTATTTTGATCAATGAGTCAAAATTTAGGAGGACTTTTAATTTGCGGGAGTTTGTGGGTCATTATTAAATCTCTATTCTAATTCAAAATTCAAATTCCTTTATGTAACTCAATTTTCAATATTTTTGGAAAAACAAAACAAAAACATTGGCCTAGTATAGATGGTTTATTACAACCATTACAATTTTCATTTTTCAATTCCATAATAAATTCTTAACAATTTAATGTTTTGAATCATTTTCTACTTCTTTCTATTTAGTATTATTTTCCTATATGTTGTACAATTCCAGATTATGATCTAAAAATTTTCAAGCATGTAGCCAACTTGGCTTAAAGAATGAATTCAAAATGTGACCACCATTATCAAAAAAATTTCATTCAAATGTGACCTTACAAAGTGCAGCTGCCCGGTTTTTCACAAGGCTGGAAAAAAAAATTTGTTACTTCAAATGTTAATATCTTACAATCTAGTGAATCTACATATAGGAAAATTCTGAAAATTTTTCCACATATTTTCAAACCAGTTTACAACAAGATCATACACTTACATGTGTCCAAAATGTTTGATTTCTAGAATTTGGTACTTGTATTAGAATTGGCAATTTTAGAGTGTCTTTGGTGAAAACATAGTTCAAAACCTTTAGGAGTTAAGCAATCATTGAAGTGAAATTAATAGCTCAACTCTCCCAAATTGAGATTATGATAAGTCTATGAATTGAAAAGTAGTCAAAGTCATCAAAATAATCATAGGTTAGTACCAACCTCAATGCTTGCAACTCAGTAGGTCTGAACCAGCAATTATTTTTTATAACTTGATTTGCTTTGCAATTACCTAGTTTGTGCCCAAAAGCTAGGTTAGTCAATTCTAGAAGCATTGTACAACATAGGCAAATACCTATGATTTTATATAGGAGTATCTTTCAATCCTTAAAGGAAATTTTATGCCCTCAAGGGCTTCTATTTAAGGTTATTTCATGTCCCTTGAGCCTTCTCAAAGAATAATGGAAATTACAGTGAACATCTCTTTTCAAAAATTGTCATGTTGCTCTCCTCTTCCCCACAAGCATCAAATGCAATTATCTTTTTGTAAAGTTTTGATTGCCACACTTTGAATTGTAGGTCGGGAGGGTTGATTATTGAGGGTCTATGTAAGGACCTTTGACTAGAAAATGGAATTGTTCATAATCCTAATTTTTTCACTTGCATGTAAATCCGGTTTTCCTACTTGCCAAGTTTGAAATCGCAATAGCAAACTCTTTTGGCTTTCTCCAAGGAATAAAAATTTTCTTTAAAGATTAATCCTAGAGGACGTAGTAGACACTAAGTGATCAATACATTACTTCGCTGAGATTGTTGTAGGATGGAAAAAATGATTTTTCATTAAAAAAAAATTTGGAAGTTACTTGAGTATATTTTTAGTGAATGATATTGCAAATTCACTTATTATAGTCTTGTTGACTTATCCAAAGAAGAAGAAGATGCTTAATCGATAGATCAAAGATCACATGTGTAGTGTATTTTGGGCATTTCTTGCTATTTCCTCTTTATGTGAATTTTAGCCATAAAAATGACAATTTTTGAATTTGAGTCCAACTGATGAAATGAAGTTTATCAAGTGTAATTTCTACTTCAATTCAAAATTTTGAAAATTTTGTAAATTTCAATATATTACAACAACATGAACTTTGGGCCTATAACCATGGTTTATTGACTTTCAAATTTTAGAATGATACGATAACTTTGGTTAATATCCTTGTTAATACCATGATGTTATGATGTTATACCCCATAATGTACATCTATGGTGAATATTTCAGATTTTTCAAGTGTACTAGTATTTTGTATTTGACATGAATTTTTTTCATTTTTTTTTTCTTAATCAATTCACAATAATTTCAAATTTTTCCAAAAAAATGAAAAATTTACAACTTTTAGTAGATATATCATATATGATTTTGTCTCTAAGAAGTAAATATAAAAATTTTCGTTCATATCTAGTTGAAAAATGGTAACAAACAAAGTAATGGGTATATATGGAGGCTTGAAATTAATGGTCATAGGCCCATCCTTCTATAGTAAAATAGCGAATGTTAGAGCATCCTTAATCCTAGCATAGTGTAAGGTGTGCATCTTCCAATGCATCATTGTCTTAATAATGCCATCATTACTTTGTGTACATCTCCAATATATATACATATACATTTATGTGGAAAAAACAGTTTTAGAACTTCTACCAGAAATGACTTAAAATAACTTTAATCCTTCAAAAATTTTGAATACAATATCCAAGTACTATGTTCTTTGGTACATTGGAACCTTGTTATACTTGACAACAACAAGAAGTGGCTTGGGGGGGGGGGGGGGGGGGGGGCATCCTAGTAGTTCAATTATACAACAATTTTCATTTTATGAAGTGATGATGGGGGTTGCTTTTCTCAATATCATTCAATCAGCCTACAATGATTTATCCTATTAGAACATGTTACAAAATGAATTTATATATAATTATAGCTTCATACAAGAGAGAAATATCTGGATACAAAATACAAATCAAGTAAAAAAATTTGTTTCAAAATTGCTGAATTTAGAAGGAAATCTCATTGATTTAATTGTTTATTTGAGTGATCTAATCCTCCAATCATTTATTGATTTTTTATCCATTTGATTGTTATTTCATTCACTTTTATAGTTTTATTACACCTCTCTCTATGCTATCAATTGATCTAGATTAAGCTAGAAAGCAATATAATTTCTCATTGCCACTCTATTGCAATAATTCTTTTGAAACATGCTCAAGATTCATATAATAATTTTCATCCATTTGAATGTTTTTTATTCACTTACTATCACTTTCATCTAATTTCAACTACAAAAAATATTAATGATTGAAGAAAGGAAGACCTCCAACAAAAAAACTTTGATATTGCAATGTGGTGCTAAAAAATAGGGAGATACATTTACATGAGCCTTTGGAGTCAAGTTCCAATACAATTGTAGTTTGCAATTAAGCTAGTAGTTTGCAATTAAGCTAGGAAGAGAGCTTGGGAGTGCTAGCCTAAGAGTGTAGGAGCGTGAGCATACACTATTCTTTGATAGAAAAAATTGATGTTCTTTTAATTAAAAATTCAAACATTGACCTCACAAAAAAATTTATGGAAATGGAACTTACTCTTTTTAGTACACAATAGTATCTATTACCATAAACCTAATATTGTGATTTCAAATTATAAATATTTGTGTAGTCCTACTTTCTATCAAATTGCCCCACTCCCATAATGGGAATGAAAACTTTCCAAATTACAAATATAGTGCTATTGAGAAAGGATCACTACCAATTTTTTTTAAATCCTCCAAAGCTCTCTACAATAGACAAGTATTTGGTCCCAAATGTATCCGCTTGCCTAATCAAAGTTGATCAATAAAAAATTCCATTACCTAAAGCAAGGAATAAGTTTGATACTTTCGTGCCAAAAAATTAATTAAATTAAAAGAAGTAGGTTGAAAATTCAATTTTTGGTTTGCTAAATTGCAAATTTTTTACCTCAATTAATATAGAATTTGGCAAGTTGATTTGTCCATATGTACCTTAGTCATCTTCACTAACTACCTAACTTTTAAAGGATGCTAAGGCTGAAAAGTGGTCAATGAATGACCTCATTGATCATTGTAGAAACAAAAAATGCACCTATTGGGCCAATAATTAAAGTAGAGGGCCACATCATTTAAGAATTAATGCTAGATTTGTAGTAAGAAGGCAAGTACTTTATAGAAGTGAAGAAGTAGGAGTTTAACAATCTACATGCAATATATAATCCCTAAGTGCCTAAGCCTTTCCAAATGTGTTTTTCCTATGAAAAAAGAGCATGGGATTATAGTATCTTCAATGAAGAAAATTGCTTTTCTTCAAAATCTAATTTTGAATTTGAAATTGCATAACTAGGAGTTGTAAGACTATAATAAAAGAATTGTGCATATTCTATTTTTAATATTTTGAACATCCCTATAATGTGTAAAAAATTTGAATATTAGAATTTTTTAGGATTGGAGGTGACATGAATACACTATTAGAAATGCATGACTAAAACAACAAAAATATCAACTAATTTATGTTATTTGGGACAATATAATGATCATTTTGTAAATTTTTGTAAAAATCAATAGAATGGCAAATACTTTCTGTTGATTTGGATAGTGCAATGACCAAATCAACAAGTTTTTATTGAATTTAGAATCTTTTTGAAATCTTTGGAATCTTTGAGAATCTAAATATAATGATTTAAAAAAGACTTAAACATGAAAAATTCAGTCTTTTTTCAATTTAGCAGACTTTGGAGTCCATTCTCTCATAGTAGAATAAAACATTTCACAAAATTTATAACTGAAAAAAGTTGTAAATTCAAACTAACTTTCATCTCCAAAAATCCTTTTGTGATTTTGATCCTCCAATAAAAAATTATAGACAAAAATCAGAAAGGGGTAGTTAAGAGCATTTATTTTGACATTTTCAAACATCCTCTCTGATTTTTGTTCATAACTTTTTATTGGAGACTCAAAATCACAAACGGATTTTTGGAGGTGAAATTTATCTTGAATTTAAAACTTTTTTTAGATCCAAATTTTTTGAAAAAATATGTTCTACTATGACTAAATGACCTCTGAAGTCCGCTGAAAATACAAACACATGAAAAAACAATGAAAAAATTAAATATATAAATTTGTAGTTCTTATGTGGTCACCTAAGTATTTGTTTGGTTTAGTGATTGAAACCTTAAACCTTCAAACATGAGCTTCAAGGTTCAAATCCCCTTGGAGGCACCCGCCCACATGGGGGTTGCCTAGGTGGCTATTTGGGTAGAACAAATTTCGATTTTAAACGGTACTACCCAAATTTATTTATAAATTAAAAATATATATTTTTTAAATAATTAAATTAATTAATTTTTGGATTTGTCCAAAACAACAAAAAAAATCAACAGATTTTAGTTTGATTATGAATAAATCATTCAACAAATTTGAGTTAAAATTATGTTGTTTTGGTCATGAATTTTCTAGTAGTGATAACTAGAAATTGTGTTAGCATACTAAAATGCATTTTCAAAAACCTTAAATTCAAATAAAGAGCTATCAAATCCATTTCACAATTCACCTAACAATAGTTGAAATGTAATTTTTTTTATAAGTAGAAAATACAAATAATTTCAAATCGAGACTTTCATGTTTAAATTTTCAATGGTGAAATTCATGAAAGACTTTACTCTTTCTATTGGAACAATTTTCAAGCAAATGGATAGGTACAACTTCTTAGATCTTAAATTAAGCAAAATTGTCAAGCTTTGCTCAAAGATGGGAAATGAAGTAAAATTGTCAAGCTTTGCTCAAAGATGGGAAATGAAGTAAAATTGTCAAGCTTTATTTTTTACCACTAATGGTAAATCTATGCATTTACTAAATGCTCAAAAACCAAATATTTATCGTTTTCACAAAAGAAATAAAAACTTCCAATAGTTAACCTTCAATACAATGTATAAATTTTTTTTATAGAGTCAAAGGAATTTAATTGCCCACACAAAAATGACCCCAAAATTTTAGATTGATTGTATGTGGTCAGTTAGGAAGTTAGAGGTTACGTTAGGACATGAAAGAGCTCAACTACTTGTGATCATGTCAATTGCAAAAAGTTAACTACACCTAAGATTACACAAATAAGTAATTCAATATGGTTTCTATTAATATATTGAATAATTTTTTGTAGGGTCTTATTGGTAATCAAAAAGGGGATTGTAGATCCTCTTAGAATGCATTTTTAGGACACTGTATGAATAAACTATAAATTTTCAAAGTACTCGAAATAGGATTTAGGATAATCAACTATAGATTTTCATGAATAGTAGAAGTATATTTTAGGCAAGAATCTTAATAGTGCAATTTTACAAAGTGGTTAAAATTAGGTGTAGTTACCTTAATTATTTTCATTGTTGCACCTTCACACCTAATCTAAGCATTGAAAACAAAATTCTTTAAAATTTTATTGGCTCAATAGAGTGTATTGTAACAAATTATATTTCACCTCTAAAAATTAGTTTGTAATTTAGACCTTCCAATCAAAAGTTATGGAATGGGCAAAGTTCATACTTCATAGGAGGGTAGAAAGAACATTGTCATACTATGTCTCTTCTCTTGTCTAAAACTTTCTATCAAAGCCTCTAAATCACAAAAGAATTTCTAGAAGTGAAATTTAACTTTATTCCTACATTTTATTAGTTGATTTTTTTTGAAAAAAGTTGATTTACAATGCTTCAATGAGGTTTGAATTGCAGATGTGAACACAATTACTGTGGTCATAAGCCCTAAACCTACTTTGATTTTTTTTTTTAAATATCCAAATTCAAAGGCTCTTGCTTGTAGGCTCACTTTGTAGCATTGTTGTTGTGGTTTTGTGCCAAAAAATGTCCCTTCCTACTTGTGCACTCTAGCTAAGGTATGTATATCCAAAATCATCCTTTATCCAATTGCATCTTCTATTGCTCTATTAATAAATAAGTTACATGTGAGTCCAAAAATCTTAAATAAGTATAGATAGGGTTGTCAAATACTTCTTCTATCCTATAATACTAGTCCCTTTGTTTTTCATTTGTTTTGAGTTACTTGTCCCTTCCAGCAATGTGCTTCAAACTTTATTTTAGGGTTGAATATGATTCTATTGTTTTTTATGTTAACTAATGAACTGAAGCAATTTTTTTTTTTATTATTCACTTTATATAGATAAATAAACATTCTAAAAATTGAATTTTTTATAGCAATTTGAAATTGATTGAATCAAAGTTCTAAAGTCAATGAACTTTTCATTGAATCTATGGAATTGCAAGTTGTTCTTGTACAAATCTAAATACATAGAGATGTCAAGGTAGTTGTACACTTGTATATGTGGTCTTCTTCTTTTATAAAGTTTGCCCTTATTTATATGTAGCATTTTGAATCTATTGCAACCTTCTACTTTTGAACTTTCCTTAATTGTAGCTAATAGCCATGCCCACTTGTTTTATACTTGAGAAGACAACATTGCACATTTACTATAAATTCATTTTAATTGTAACTTACATTAAAAAATTGTTGCCAAGTCTTGAATTCCATTACATATAGAGTGTTCTCTAGAATTGACAATTGGAGAAAAATCATTATAAAGTACCATTTGGAAGAATATTTTGGAATTGATATACAAATAAAAGTTATAGATTTTGAGTTTTAGATTCCATTTGTATGGTTAGATTCACCAATATTAATACCAATATTTTCTTTTATAAATTTTGAAAAGAAATTTTTTAAATTCCTTTTAAATTTGATTACAAGCAAAATATTATCATTTTTGAGTGAAATTTGTTGGAATGGATTTGAAAAGAGGTTCTCTTGACAGGGTTGACACAACGTCCGGACATGGACGATGTGTCCGCAGTGTCCGCTGACATTCGCGTCCCGGCGGACGCAGCGTCCGCCTGTCCGCCCGATTACGGCCGTCCGATCGACGCGCGGACTGATCTGGTCCGCACGATCTGGGCGTCCGCCTCGGGCCGTCCGCCCCATCCGTCCGCTTTCCGACGGCGGTCGGGACGCTGCGTCCGTGCATCCAGATGTCCGGACGTTCGGAAAACGAACGCTATTTTGGGGTGGACGTTGACATTCGTCAACCCTGTCTCTTGACATGGTGATTTTTTCAAATTTTTGTATTCTTTACACCTATGACCTCATTTTTGCAAATCTACATTTGAAAAGAATCAATGCAATTTTGTTTTGGTCAACCACTTGACATACTTCTACATATATTTTTATTTAAAAAAATGTATCCTAGAAATTCTAAATTCAACCATTAGATAGGACAACTTGATAAAGTATTTCCATAGATTAGAATGACTTTCATCCAAGCAGTAATGAGAATGAATCATGAATTTCAATTTGTTCGTTGTCCAAAACTAATTGGATGTTGGAGCATTAAGGGGATAATATTTTCATTACTATATAAAATGACTAGTAATATGGGACAAAGGGACTATAGATATGGAATTCTAGCAAGGTGATTTGGGCGGGGGAGTGTGGAGTGTGGGGGTGGGGGCAATGCCCTAAACTTTATGGAAAAACAACCCTAAAAATCAATTGTAGTCCAGAATAAAATCAATGTCTAGGATTCTTCCTACTAACTAGTGCTCTTTTCTATAATCATTTTGGTAAAAATGCCAGCTATTTTTTCAATATTCATGTGATACCTGGGTGATACTTGATCATACCTATATCAAAAGTAGATAATTATAGGTATAATTTGTCTATTTATCTTGAAATACAGCATTAATTTGGCTATTTTGAAACCCCCCAAAATGAAGAATTCCTTTTCAAGAAACAGCCAGCGTCTTTTGTCTGTAGCCAACTAGCCAAATGGCGAAAATCGTGCCTAAAGAAGACACTGCTTCCTGCCCAGGCAGCACCGGTCGAGAGAAGGTTCCGAGGACTGATTGCACAGGAAAGTCGGTCAGCTTTTGTCAACCAGTGTACCCAATATCCGTCTCTTCGATGTGTGCAAGGAGCTAGCTTCGTCATGGAGTAACCCCTACGGAACTTAATTAAGGTTCACGATGAAACTGGCTAGCTTTATTACAATGGGAGCTAGCCGCTGGGAAGCACTTCCAGCAATTTGATGCACAGCTGTTCACAGCTTGTGCATTATGGATGGATATATGCTGACAGAGCATCTGAGAGAAAGCAGGAGGTAGAGCTTGTGTATTTTCAAACTCTGGGTTGCTTCCGTCTAGCACTGAAAATCTAGAAGACCACAAATTTGATTTGTCACTATAGAATAGCGATTATAGTCTTTACATGGGCATAATATTGCAAAATTGGCGCGATCTCGAGATGCGCATATCGGTTTGAGACACTCGTCTGGAATCCCACGTCTGTACCAGCTCTAGACTTTGGAACGGTGAGTGTTTTCAGTTGGCAACTCAAAACCCATCTGAGCAATAAAATATTAAGTCGTAAATTTCAGCACGTGAACATCATTTAGATTAGGCTCACTGAAATTTGCCAAATTATCATACATGGGGTTTAGTAATACCAGTTGAACGATTTTCAGCGTTTCAGATGCAAAATATATATATTTGCTATCTCACGTCCATGTTGATATATTATCCTGTTGATACACCTGGAATAATCAACAGCCAGGAGAAATCCAATATGGAAATTGGATTCAAATCCTTTGGAGTCCAAATTTCATTCCTGGTGTATCCCGGTGTGTCTTATTCTAGCATCGATCACTGGACATTGACTAAGCTACGGAATTCTTCAAAAATTCCTTAATTAGATCGATGGACATTTTGGATTTCTCCTAGCGGTGTATCAAACTTAGATAACTCTGATGCAGTTCGTGCTTATTCAGAGTTTGTCTAGATATCATTTTCTTGTTCATGTTAATGAACTTCCAGGTTCGGATTCGACCGCTTGAGCAAGTGAGTCCACTGATCTAGTGCTTTCCAGCTAACTTGACTTTAGACCCAAATTGAAGTTGTCGAAAGCCACTGTAGTATACCTGCTCGATGTCAGCTCCACGCTGAACGTTGGTAATAAAGTTACGGAGCAAGCTTCAATGCAAGTGCATGCGACTCTTGTGAGTGAAGATGGGGTTGACTGACAAGAGAAGAAGCTTCCTAAGTTGACCATATGCCCCAAGAAAACGCTTCCACCGCTCAAAGTGCGGACAGGTGGATTTGGGGATCTCAGGGAAAGAGGTTCCTGGCAGAACATGCGCAAGGCGGGTTTACTGTATGCTCTTGTTTTTTCAGATCTGGAGTTTCTAGGCCCAATAATCGCAAACCTTCAGTTGTATGCATGTGTTTTAAAATATTCGGATCGACATGGATCGTTGCAAAAGCTTGAGTGAAGAATGAATCAATCCTTACACCTGTACAGAGGATGCACTCAGATGGGCGCTTGTGAATTACATTCATATTGTCGATGGTGGGATGGAGTCTTCTTGTAGAAAGGACGTCAAAATTTTGAACTAATTTTGAAATTTTAACGTCAGTAATTTCAAGTCTGTCACTAAAATCAATCGACCTATCTGGTGAATAACATGTTTACCAATGAGCAAGTGAGCTTAGAGTCAATTTTGGGTATACATATAATCAGCTCTTTGAAAATCCATATCCACTTGAGGTTCAGATTTGACATGAATTATTAAAGCTGCTTTTGTCAAAACGCTCGTTACAAGAAACACTTGAATGTTATTTTTGTCTCAAAATGGTCTATTTTAGTGAATATTGTGACTTTTGGAATAAGTTTTTTTTAAATGAAATAAAATAAAGATAATTTGCAAACCATTCTAAATGGAATGTGTGTGAAAATTCAAGCTTGGAAAGTTCTACCTCTAAAAGTTACGCACAAATAAAGAGTGATGAAAAATACCAAGAAAATAGATACTATGATGTTTGATTTTTAGAAATAGTAAAAAATTAATTAATTAATTTAAAAAAATTCCTAACTTGAAGATCATGCTTCTTCTCAACCATTTGCATCTTTAGGAAAAAAAATTGTGTTCTCTGCACTTGCACTTGTGGAAGTGTGAACCTTTTACTATTTAAAAAAAGAATTCTCTTATAGTAGTCTTGTGTAACTTTAGTAGAAGTCTTCATCTCCCCCCCCCCCCCCCCCCAAAAAAAAAAAAATGGCAAAGATAGACATCCAATCAAGATTATTCTAAAATAGTAAACTAATTTAAAAAAATTAGAAAAAAAAACTCAATGTCTACAACTACGATATGTACCTTCATTTCAAATTTCATACAAAATTGACATATGATGCAAAAGTTATGAACAAAAAAGTAGTTGTCCAAGGCCAAGGGGCTAAAAAAAAGGATAAGTATTACTTGCATATCACCTTGAAATTGGTTTGAGTGTGATGAGATCTATTAGTATTTAGAGTGGAAATTTAATTTTGACACTTGGCTTTGGTAAAATTGGTCCACTTGAATAGTGATATTTCCACATGGTGTCTCTAAAACAATATGCTAAGGAAAGAAAGAGTCTTCCATTCTGTTTGCCAAAAAGATCCAACAAAATCTAAGATATTTTGATAATTGAAACCATGCTCATATGCATGATTTTAGATGTAGTTATTTCAAAATGCTTTTAGTGATTATGAGAAATCACCTACTCCTTTGCTATAAGTAGACACCCAGAAAAGAATAAATTCTAATGTCTAATAGATAGAGAGTGATGGCATGTTTTATTCTTTTCTTTTCTTCTGAATGGCATTCTTTCAATTACAAAGAGAAAAAGGAAAAAAGAAACCACCCATAAGAAGCTAATCCTTGTTTCATTTCTCAAAATAGGAAAATTTTCCAATTTAATTTACTAGGGCTTTGCATCACTACACACAATTGTTTGATAATTGTATTGCAAGGGAGAGACATTGCTTTTTTTTTTTTTTTTGGGGGGGGGGGGGGCTTGCAAAGTAAAATGAAAGTAAAAAAGTCATTATGAAAATAGGAAAATTTCAAAATAGAATTTTTTTTCAATTATCGTATCTCATTTTTCAAAATAGGAAAATTTTCCAATTTAATTAATAAAATCTAGATGGTATGAAAGTGAGACAATCCTCATGTTTGTATTTTAGGATTTTTTAAGGTAGGAACACCTTAAATTGACAATATAAGCATTTTAATGTCTTCTTGTAGTCACATGGTGAAAATTTTATTTAAATAGATTAGTGAACTGTAGTGACAAGTGTTGCATGTAGAATCAAAATTTTCTACTACTTAGAGAATATGTTATAAATTTCCAAAAGCAATATGCTATAGGTCTTTACAATGGGAAACAACACATTTGGAACCTTGAAGCAAAAAAGAAGGATGTATGAATAGAAGAACCCCTGAATGGTCACTATAAAATGTACTCAAGTTCTAAGCTAGGAGACTTTGACAATTTCACATGCAGATTTGGTTTGCTAGTGGGCAGAACATAGGAGTCTATTTTAGGTATTTTCCACCTTAAGGTGCCAATACCTTAGGTCAGTGCAGATGAACACTCAATATTACTTGCATTGTGAAGGCAGAGCTTCAAAAGACTCACATTTCAAAGATTAAGCTTTCATAATTGAGCTTTCATACTTCATGTGCACAATTAACTACATTCTCTTCATGAGGCAGAACGGCATTCTTTCTAAGGGCACATGGTCAAGCAAACCAACTAAACCCTAGCAAAACCCTAACAAAACCCCTAATAACACCCTAAACTGCAATCACCCCAGTCACCTTCTTAGATTCTATTTCTTACTCGGTGGACTACGTTGATATCAGTCATCCTTAGTTGCTTAGTTTCACTTTTGTGTCTCCCGGTGGCACTTGAGTTTGTACTGATTCTAGAGTGTACAATGCTGCACATCATTTTGAATTGACGAGTAGGTAGAATAATCTCAAGATAGTTTCATAATTTCTGCAATAACTGGAAGATCCCTTAATTGGGCTTCTAGCAATTCAGTGTTAGTGTGGCTCGTGAATGTACCATATTTTATAAACAATGGAAAGTTGGGCATGATGTTTTGACGCTGGTTTCAGTGGTATTTCAGTGGATTGGGGGACGGTAGAATGATGTTGGGCAGCTATTTTTTTTTATTATTTGTTCTACTGCCTCTACATCCTGGCGATATTTTCGCTAAATGTGGGGATGCTGTGATTATAGATCCACTGCTAGTAACATGAGAAGCCGTGATCTCCAGTGTGTCTAAATTTAGCAAGAATGTACCCAAGATAATTTTTAGAGACAAAAACGTGATTTCAAACCAGTGTTGAATTTGGATTCTTATGACATGCAGTTGTGAAAATCACATTTGGGATCCCCGCAGAGCTCGAGTTCCGGTGAATGATTGTGCAAGTGAATCTTATGTGTCCGGTGAGCACATACTTGCCATGGAAATCTTGTGCAAAAATAAAATATTCAAAATTCTGATACTCCACTTAGATTCTGTGGTCTGAGTGGCATTCGGTCCTTTCCTCTTGAATTACTCGAAATTGGAGATAAATGACGAGAGCTGCAAGGAGAGTCTACAATTATGCTTGTCTGGAAAAAATTGAAGTGATTCTTGAACTGGTACAGAAACTTCATAAATTGTGATTCAACTGTCAGCAAGTTATAAAACGATGAGTGAAATAGAGTTTCCATCTTGACAACGAAGTGGTATGCAAAAGCGTACAGTTAAGTCGGTGAAGAAAAATTTCCATAGCATTGGCAATTTTCAGTTTAAGAGGCTGAGTTTTGTGCAACTGTACTAAACTTTAACCTAACCTATCCCAATTATCGAAGGAAAACTGCGTGTGTATCTCATTTCTGGCAAATGATATCTCATTTCTTGTCAGTCTCATTTCTAACAATTGAAATTGTCTAAAGAGTATGAAAGTGAGGCAATTCTCTTGTTTGCATTCATTGGATATTTTGATTCATTAAGATAATTACATGTAAATGTGTTTGAATAAGCAATTTAGCATTGTTCCTATAATGAAATTGCCTAATTTTTGTAAAATGTTGTTGGAAGTCAAAGGAGGATTCTAGATTCTCTACTAATGCATTTTTTGAACACCACATGAATAAATTACAAAATTGTCAAAGTGCAGAAAATAGGTGTACCTAAAAGTTACCCTAGGCTCTCATGAATAGAGGTTGTACATTTTAGGTGAGAAATTTGTAGGGGACGATTTTAGAAAGAGGTCACAATCAGGTGTGGTTACTTCATGTCAGCATTTCAAGTCCTTAGATACACTTGCATTATGAAGTTGTGGAGCTTCCGAGAACCTAAAATGTAGCTCCTATTCAAAAATTGAGCTTTCATACTTTATGCGGCCAATTACTACATTCTCTTCATGATGCAAGCGATGCTGAGGACCTTGATTTGGCGAACTTCCGCCTAGGCATACATTTGCTAAATTCTTACTGTTGTAACACCAGCTAGGCTCCATTACAGTTGCAATTCATGGTGACGATCATGATTCTCCCAGCTTGTTGAAGCTGTGTACAATTGAAAGATGTAGACAGTGAGAGTAATGTCCCTTCAATTATTTAACCTTTGCAAATTTTGGATTCTGCTGCTGTAGGAACTGCCAATCAAGTAGGGTTTGTCTGAAATTTTCATTCTATTACACTGAAATATCTATGGAAGGCCCTCTCACGTAGTCTTATATTGGCATCATGCATAAGGTGTGAGTGACATGATTTGTTTCCCAAATTCCCCCAATTTTTTTCACTGAAATCTTGCTGAAGGAGCTATACATGCCAACATGTGCCTCAACTCAGAACTGAGTGCAGGGCAGCTCTCGTTATTTGCAACATGGGAGGTCATATTTGTTCAAATGGCACAGAATGGACCAAATGGAATAAGAAGTCTTCATGCTTCGATGATTCTCTTTATGCCAAACCTACTTCCTTATATTTGTACAGGTAGGCAGGTTGGGATTTTGACAAGAACAAAGAAATGCATCTTAACCCTTTCTAAAGTGGCCTCTTACTCTTGCAGAAGAGTGGAAAGAGTGTGGAAAGATGAAAACGTTGGATGCGCACTGTTCAGAACTAGAGTAATACAGGAAAGAAATGAACCATAGGATCTTCAGTCCATAGTTCCATACATGATTGCTAGTGATAAGAAAAGAACAAGGGTCAATTAAAAACGGTTTGGTGATTGAAAGATTATGATATTTGACTACAAAGCAATCGACATTGACTCCGACAGGCAGTGCCTTTCATGATTACAGTGCTTCAATTTGGATGAACGTCTGAGCTCTAAAAAAATTTAGGAAAAATACGGAGACTGAAGTGCATGATGTCCAGAATTGCAAAGAACTTGAAGAGCAGAGAAAGAGAGTGAATCGCTTCAGAGATGGAGAGCTTGCAATGACAAGCACGTAGTAAGATAAAGGCATGTTTGGCTAGTTCTACGTTGAGCTGTCAACATGACCAAGATAGATAAACGTCAAGACCAGCAGTTTTTAGGGTTTTAGGGTTTAGGGCTTTGCCCCCTCCTAATAAGACAATACAGTTGACGTCCAGTAACTTGTACCGCACATCACATGTGTCCATATATTACTACCATACAGTATGAGGAATGTGAGCTCTAATGTAGAATTTGCAGTTGTGTGCATTGACGCTGCAGCTGCCACACTAGTGTATTTAGAATTCAAAATGGACGCTCAATTACTAGGAAAAGACAAGTTTGAGCCATGTATGCTAAACCACCAATGATTTTCCTTCACAGATTCTAGTACTGCTAAACTGATTCCTTTTCATAAAACACTCGGCATAAATTATCAAAGTACAGGGAAAAAAACTGCTTTACAAAAGTTGTACAGTCATGCACAACCCAGAATGAAAAAACAAACAAACTTCATTGCTATCATGAGTGGGCAAGCAAAAAAATTTTGAATTTTCAGATGCCTCTCACCCTTTCCATTTATCCAAAAATATTGACGTTGTATTTGGGAGCTAGCCATTCAATTTCAACTACATAACACTTGCACCAAACTGCAGAAAAAAGGATGGATGAACAAATATCAGGGCCTGCAAGATACAGATCTTCTCCTCTGTGTATCGTCCAGAAAATGGACGCCTGCATGCAAAGGGGTTCAAGATAATCCTGATTTTGATCTCTTGCACTTCCTGTTGCTCCTGCAGACCATGTTTCCAAGTATGACACACAGTGATGCTCTTGTTACCAAATGTTATTTCGTGGTGAAACAAAGTTATTTGCAAACTGATGTTGCACTCCAGATGCCAGAATCAACTGAAGCTGTAACTTGTCAAACAGTAGCAGTCAAGGAAAGCAAGTGGCAACTCTAACGTACCTGTAATGAACGTCACATCTTTACTGAGATAACGGCAGATAACGTCATTGTGTTGGTGCAAATTGCAAAGTATGGGAGGCAGCCCATTCCTGATCAACTGCACCCCCAATTCTGGCCATGTAAGTTTGTCTATTTTCAATCAGTTAGGAGATGAGTAACTGATCGAGAATGCTGTATTATGATTGGGCTAGAGGACTCTTGATTTTGCAACCAGTCCTTGGTCAGAAATAGGATGACCTATATCATCAATATGGGAGGAACAAAATCTTTAGTTAAAAGATTCATGGTAATTCTATTTTTGAGAAGAAAAAAATTCTAGAACATTATCGAAACCTTCCAAACTCTATTTCTGCACATGGGAAAATTTCCCCACTCAAAAAACCCGCCCTACAGATGCGTGTAACTGCTCAAGTGGTTAGAAATAGGTTGCCTCCCTTAGCCATTATTTTCTTTTGGTCTAAGTTAGCTATATTATTTGTATCCATGATCTCTCATGTAGTTAGAGTTCATTATATAATTATGCTCTCTTTAATTATGGACATTCAAACTTGGATGGGGAGAGATTTGATGTGACTACAGCTAATATCCATCACCTCGTAAGCTAAGCTTAATTGAATTCCCCGTTGAAGAATGTAGTGCTTGCTGTCTTTTAAGTTGTAACTCATCAAACGAATGTGTGCGCGTGGAAGGGATAAATAACTTATCCTTGTTACTCTTTCAACCAATCACTAAATTATATCCTTGCTAGTGTAAATCAATCGCATAGCCTAGTTGCAAAGTACACACTATCGATAGCTTGGACCAATATCACTTAGGTGGTGTTGGCAAATGGCAAGCTAAAAACCATCAATTTTGTCTAATGGGAGTGATTGTAGCATCAAAAATTGTGACATAAGCTTATATCTACACAATGCTCAATCATTGATGATCGTCTTATCATGGAATTTATGGATGAAGAACGAAGCATTGTTCAGATGCACAGGGATGCGGTCAA
Organism: Pseudoscleropodium purum; assembly: GCA_963969395.1. NCBI lineage: Eukaryota > Viridiplantae > Streptophyta > Bryopsida > Hypnales > Brachytheciaceae > Pseudoscleropodium > Pseudoscleropodium purum. The sequence continues at coordinate 15,156,486 of OZ017798.1, forward strand.
GAACGTCACTGTAGTAGAGCAAGTAGTCGGACGTACCCCGAACTTCAAGGACCTTAATGTTTAGGCAAGAGAGACGCTCCATTCGTCGCTAGAAAGTATAGTCTTGATAGGCAATGGGTACTTTGAGGCCACATTCAATACAGAAGCAGGTAGTATACACATGATAGACGGAAAGTACCTCATGGGGGTGCATGAGGTAGTACTAGCAAGACGGTCTCCTCTTTTCTCACTAGATTGGGCGGAAATTGCAGTCGAATTGAGGTATCCCATCTGGGTGCAGATACAAGGTCTTAGAAAACACCTCCACAACAAACAATGTTTGTCAATATTAGTAGTCAAACTCGGGAAGGTGATCAAAGTCAAAACCTAGAAACATATAGGACTAAGATGACATGTTACATGATCAAGATACTAAGGGGGGACATTCACAATTTACCCTCATCTATTGTCTTACCGGGGGAGAATCTAGGAGAAACCACGGAGCATGGTTTGCTATTCAGTAGGTTACTTGATCAATGTAGGAGATGTAGGAAATTTGGGCACATAGCCCACCACTGCTACAAGACCAAGACACAACAAGGAAGATGGACTTACCAAGCTACCAAGAATCAAGTACCACAGCAAGAAGGTGCCAAAGAACAACAACAGGAGGGAGCGCAAGAGAAGGCCAATGTCATAGGAAGCCCAAAAGAGAACTCAGTAGCACAACAAGTGGGAAGCATGACCCCAATCGAAGAAGATTTTCCATCACTTATGCCACGCAGACAATCTCAAACAATACATTCGGCCCCAATGACAAACAAGTAGATCGCTCTCAAAGTTACCCAAGGATGAGGAGGAGATAGTTCTGGGCAGACAAATACACAACACAAGCCAAGAGAAAGATACACAAGTCAGAAATGGGTGATCAAAAGGAAACAGGGTTGACAAATTTCAACGTCCGCCCCAAAATAGCGTCCGTTTTCCGGACGTCCGAACGCACAGACGCTAGCGGACGGGCGGGGCGGGGCGGGGCGGATGAGCAGGGCGGATGGCCCGACCGCCCGAGGCGGACGCCCAGATCGTGCGGACCAGATCAGTCCGCACGTCGATCGGACGGCCGTAATCGGGCGGACGGACGGGCGGACAGGTGGACGGGGGACAGGCGAATGCTACGTCCGCCGGGACGCGAATGTCAGTGGACGCTTCGGACACAGCGTCCGCGTCCGGACATCCTGTCAACCCTGGAAGGAAAAATCGGCAACCCAGCTTAGACAATCCACCTCAAGTAAAGCATAATTGAAAGGATGCGACCTTAACTCTTCCAAGGTTGCAGAAAGAAGTAGAGGAGCACAACATAGTAGGAAAGAAGAACCAAAATGCTCCCCCAACTATATACGCAACAGAGGTTTAAAATTCTTTACCATTGGAGGACATAGGAACAAAGCTGAAAGAACATCTCACAAGAACAAAGAACCCCTCACCAAGTGAAATAGAGACAATTCCAATTGAAATCTTAGAAGGGACCTAGGACATAAGGCCAATTGAAGAAAACTATATCGAGGATCAAGGCTCCTCAAAACCCTAGCACAACGCGGTAGGTTTAGTAGACCTCCAAGTCTACCACACGGTCAATTATTCAGAATGCCTTAGCTACTATCATAGACAAGTCTCCAACTTAGTCCAAGATCTAGATCCGACCCACTCAGATGAAGCCTTCTTTAGTCCAAATGAAGACAACCTCTCAGGTGAGGAGATTAACAACTATGTATGGCAACAATGCAAGAGCAAGAAAAAGAAGAAACCACTGGCTTTGAGAGGTCCATCACCCGCCTATGCCTTTCCCACTGAAGGTTACCACAAGCAAACCATGCTTGTAGCCTTTTTCTATGCATTAGAGATATCCACGCCAGCAACTAAAAGATCTTAGACTTGTAGGGTGGTTTCCATTTATGTTAGGAAGATTCTAAGCCTATGCCAAGGTAATGGGAGTTATACCATTTACTACTAAGCATACATGGCAACCAATCAAAAGAGAGCTGTTAGGATCATCACTCTCTCAGATGACGAAACCGTTACCATCTGGGCAAAAGATGCAACCAAGGACTATATATTGGATCAAACAATCGAAGCCTTGAGGATGGTTATGTTGCACGACGTCAAATATAATCCACTTAGGCGATGGATTGATGCCAACTGGTTCTTTTCGTGGAACAAATCACAGGAATCCTACACGATATTTTCATACGTCTAAATAAGGCAAGACGACATCTGAGTGCAGCGCCCCACCAACTATGCGTAGATGAGGCTGCCCCAACTATTTGATAGAATGGCAAAGGCTCCCTATAGTGGACACATCACCCAATACCAAGTAGAAGAGACTTTCATAGAGGGATTATAAGAAAATGCGGCAATGGAGTAAGATGCTTCATCAACCAAACCACCACGAAAGAAAGTCAAAGGACAAGCCATTCACATCCACACTAAGATAGACATCGAAGGATAAAAGAGGCAGACAAATGAGAATGGGATGGCACAAGGCCAAACCATCGAGAGTCTTAACTTCTCTGAATGTTGACACCTCTAATGATATTGACTTACAACGTGTGCAATCTTGGGCAAGGGAAGCAGGGTGTATGTACGAGGTGTGACACTAGAAATTATATTAGGAAGACCAACCCAAAATTAGAGTTAATACTCCTTCAAGAGACACATATGGGAATAAGGGAATGTTTGTCATCAACATCCCAATTACACTTCAAGGGAGGTAAAGAATACTAGAATGCTACCCAGTATTTAGCCGATATGGAAAAATACAATGGTGGTACTAGATTTCTAGTTGTAAAGAGATTGATCCCCTTCATAGAAGAGCATGGCATTATAATTAGTGGGAGAGCACAATTCATAACCTTTAGATTCTCAGCCACCATCAAGATAGGGATAGTCAATATTTGTGGATTTAATCAACCCATAGCAAGAGTTAGGATGTGGAATACACTCGCCAATCATGACCTCCCCCAAGTGAACTAGATATAGGGAGAAGACCGGAATGTAGTAGAGTTGGAAGCGGATCGCTCCACTATGCATACAAGTACACTAATGACTCGCTCAGAAAGGGCATCATGGAGTGATTTGTTATTGTTGCATGGACTCAAAGACATTCACGAAGCAGAAGAATTTACCAAATCTACGTCCAAACACTTTACGTAGCATGGAAGTCAAGGCAGTCAATCAATTTTTTCCAAGATCAGCCGTTATTTCTCAAGCCTAGGAATTCACGCACTTGGAGGGAACACCGGTACCTGGCCCACGGTGGTTGGAATCTTTGATTACACCCCAATACACTACATGATTAACAAGATTTTTCAATGGCCCCGAAACAAGGCAATATTTCACAAAAAACTCCTCCACACAGAGGAGGGACACCACCAATTCAAAGTGGCCTGGACAGCATGGTTAGAGACATCAACGGACACATGATCATTTAGAGTAGTAGGTGCAGTCCAGCAGACCATGCAATGCAATGATAAGCTGAAGAGAGAGGATGCAACCACCAAAAAGATAAAATACAAGGAGCAATTTTGAAACTTGGAAGAAGTAAAGTCTGCCCTAGAGACCAATAAGGAAGACAAATAGGCTAGAGGGAATTTAAGCCTTGTCCAATAGACATTGTATCAATTACATATAGACCAGTAGGATAAATAGAGATCAGAGTTAGACATAAAGTGGAACTCTATGGATGACTCTTACTCAAAAGAGTTCTTTGAATTCCATGCTAAGTACAAGCCAAAGAACCACATTAATGAGTGTAGTATAAGCATTTTTGAGAAAATATGCAATAGTTTTAAAATTTTGTTAATCTCTTGATTTTCTCTTGTACTATAGTCTTGGAAGTGTTAAACAATAGATTTTACCGGTTAGTAAAGATTTACTATGGGGTTTTCATCTATGGAATTTTAGAGGTGGATGAATGGGATACGGCCTATAGAGACGATTAGAGATTGCCATGTGAATCGGGTGAAATCTATCGTGCGCAGCTTTTTCTTTTCAATTCGTGGAAAGAATCCAAAGCTCCTACGCGGTGGCGAGCCAACAATCTAGTTTAGTTTTCATGTTTGCTATTGTGAGGAGATTGAGTGAGAGTGTAGATGTTCTATAGTTTGGATGTCTATGGGGTAGTTGTGCTAATTCTATTGATATAAATGGAGTGAAATTGGAAGAGTGAAAAAAATTGTAAAATCTGTGGTGGAATAATATTGAAGTTGAATAGAAATTTTATATAGTGTGTTGATTCAATTGAATTTGTGTGTGCATTGGAGTTTTGTGTGATTCTGAATCTATTGTATAATGATGTGTAATGTGATGGTGGTCTATAGTTTGTGAGATTTTCCGATTGTTGAGATAAATCAATTGTGTATTATAGTTTGGACTGTGTGATAGATTTATAGAATTAGTTTGGAAAAATATCCATTGTAGTAAATGATTGAGAGTTGGCTATGTATGATTTTAATTGTATATCAATCGTGTGTAATAAAATTGTTATTTTCTATTGTATGAGAATGTTGAGCTTATAATGAATCAATAGACTGTGATATGATGGAATGAGCTATATGATGTATGTGAGTATATTGGAGTGCAAATTCTATTGTGAGTTAGGAATTAATTTATTGCTCCATTGAGATGAGCTTAAATGGAGACTAATCTTAGAAATAGCAATCAATGGAACTTGTGGTATGAGTGATATTGCAATGGATAAAGAATGGTTTAAGTTAAAAGGGAAGAAGTGCAAATATTGTTGTCAATCATATAATATCAAATTGGAGTGCAAAAGTAAGAAGGACACAATTGTGAAAGAAGAAGAGAGGAAGAATACAATTGGAGAAAAGTTGGAGGAAGTTGTAAAACCAAAGCAATAGTTGTTGTGCCAACAATGGGAGTTAAATCAATAGAAGCTAGTACCAAAGTGATTGGTGAGAAGTGATTGAGCAATGGAGAATGAAAATAAAGCTATAGGACCTCTAAGCAAATTGATAAGTTCTCAATTTTGGCTATAATTATAATAAAAATGGTCTATTTATTGTGTTTGCGTAGTTGGGAATATCCCATGGTTTCTTTCAATTGTGCATGACTTTGAGTAGAAGTAGATTTATGATTCCATAGGAATTACCATAGGCTTCCATACCTCCTTGAGAACAAACTAAAACTATAGGAGTTTTATTATAGTTAAATCCATAGTAAAAAAACAACCTATAAGGAGCTTAATTATAACGGAGCTATGACAAAGGACCCAAAGGAGATTAGGAGGGCACTTACATGATTCTTGCAAAATTGTATGCCAAGGATGAGGAAGTGGACGCCAACAGCACTGCAAGAGAACGCTGTCTGGCAAGCACCCTAGTTATTGTCACCAACAAGTAGAATGAGCAACTACTTCATGACATCACGTTAGAAGAAATCCAAAGAGCGACAAAGGAGTTTTCCACTCACAAAGCTCCCGGAGTGGATTGGCTACCCACGGAATTCTGTCAAGAGTTCACAGAGCTCACAAGACCTACCTTGGCCGCTCTAGCGAGTGAAATTAAGGACACAAGAATTCTCTACCCTAGCATCAAGCAAGGGAAATTCATTTTGATTCCCAAACTTGGCAACAAGAGGCATATCTCTAATTACCACCCAATCACATTATTCAACTCGTCGTACAAAGTGCAGGCAAAGTTAATAGCAACATGCCTCAAGCAGATACTCCCCAAGTTTATCCGACCCTTGTAGACAGGCTTCGTCTCCGGAAGAAGTATATTAGACAATATATGCACAGCAAAGGAGTCAATGGAATGGGCGGAAGAGTCTAACCAGGACCTTGTCCTCATGCTATTAGACTTTGAAAAAGCTTTTGACAGGGTCAATTGGACCTTTCTCCTGTGGGTCATATGAAAGATGGGCTTTCACAAATCCTTTATAAAGTGGACAGCTTCCCTCTATACAAGTTCAACTTCTTCAATCATAGTAAACAGTGAGGAAAGCTCGACCTTTAGCTTAGGGCATGCAATGAGGCAAAGATGCCCTTTAGCGCCCTATTTGTACTTACTAGTAGCAAATGTATTTGGATATATGTTACATGACCCCATCTACGGAATTCAAGGACTTTGGTTGTCCAACAGAAGGATCAATTTAGAAATATTGTTCGTAGATGATATGTCAATATCGGCTTTAGGCACCAAAGAAAACCTAGACCGGCTCATGAAAGCCTTGAATTTCTATTGCCAAGCTTTGGGCAGCAAGATTAATTGGCCCAAAACCAACCTAATTTGGGCCTCTCTGAAGGAGCAATCCTGGAATTGGAGCAAAGCCTTAGGAGCCAAGTGGCTTCAGAAAAGAGAAAGCTGTCGTTACTTTGGAGTGCCCATGGAATTCCAAGTGCCACAACAGGTACGTAACAAAAAGGTGTTTACTTTAATCAGAGAAGCCCTCATTTATTAGAGCTTGAGGGCCCTCTCCCAAACGAGACGGTTACTAATCTCCAATCAGGTAATTTTGGCCTCCCTATGGTACCTTGCATCCATAATCGATTTAGGTTTGACTACACTCAAAATAGCCCATGGACTGGTGAGAGACTATTTATGCTCAGGGAGGAAAGAAAGATGAACTAGAGCACAGGTTGCTTGGGATGCTAATATTGCCCCACTGTCACAAAGAGGCCTCAAGGTAATTGACCCACTCGCTCAAATACAAGCTCTCCTGGCAAAAATTTTAATCAAGGGATTATAAGAAGGGGAAGGTGCATGGTGAATTCTATTGCAGCATAGGGTAGATACACTAAGTCCAACAAGAACTCAACGATGGCCACTAGAAAGACATTGGCTAATGATGGCCACCAACATTAAGAAATCTGACTCCACCCTATGGGGGGTAGTCTGGCGATTTTGGCGCAATATTAGAACAGGTGTCATGCAAATAGAGCCCCAAACACTAGACGAGTTAATGAGACAATATCTTTTCAAAAATCCCTAGATAGTGGGCGATAATGGCAAGCCACTAAGCTTAGAAAAGGGGAACAGATTTGCGACCTGGGTGGCCAAGGGTCTTCAACAAATTAAGGATATTTGAAGCGTCAAAGACAATGATTGGTAACCAATACTCGAACTTGTACAGATCACCAATTTGTGGAAGACAAATGCACAAAGAATCGAGATAATAACGAGCATTTTCCAAAACCTTAGTCAAACAATCCTCATTAATGTAGGTCACTAGATCAAGTCTCCAGTTGGTGAAGAAGGAGGCAGTTGCATTTATCACATAATCAGAGTACAATAAAACATAGTTATAGTAGATGTTTACCAACTAAAGGAGCACACGCATGAATTGAAGAAAGGACCCACTAGAATGAGTTGAGACAAATCCATGACCTACACCAACTCCAGTACACATCGAAGGACGTCATTGAGGCGATAGGACTAGCGCACGACAACCTTGTCATATACAAATTGAATACTAAATATATGATAACGTAGGAGATGCCTTGGGACATTTTGTGTTGCATGATTCTTCAAAACTTATAGTGCCAATGATGTGCAATAGTCATGAGAGGAACAACCTTCCATCTTGGCACAATATTACACAACACATAGCATACGACCATTCAAATAGGAGTGGCTTCGTGGAGGAGCATTTGGGAAAAACCCCATATAGCTCAACACTAGGTCTCTATGTTCAAATCTACTTGGGCACAAATAGCTGCCTTCTACACGATCGAAGATGCCCCGGCTTGGAAGTTTATTCCCAATCCTATCTACCTCCCCAAGAATCTGGCTTCCAAACCTGCCCCTATAGTAAGCAAAAGGTAGATTCCCATTATCAACCAACAACCCTCTGCGCCTCCCACGAGCAAGAGAGGGCACGACAACAATGATTTCTCTATTGACACATCTTCCCCGACTCAATCAGTGCTCTTTTGGGCAATACATGAATCCATACCTAGAGAGATCAATTTCAACAATCCACACAACAGTTGGACGTTTACACAAGACGAACGGCAAGCAGCTACCTAGAATGCGGCTGCTATTCTCCAGCAAATTCTTGTTGACATTGCTCGTGATGAAATTGTTCAAGTTTCCCATAGATAAGATGTCAGGGATGGAGATGATCATATGGCAACAACGGATGCTGATCAAGAGTAGCTCCAAGACCAATTCAACTCTATTTATCAAGACTTAGAAGGGGATTAGCCCATTGTTCAAAACCGCCCCTCTCTTGGGTCCTCATTCTTTTTTCTTTTTTAAGATTCATTATTCAAGTGTTAGAATCTAGACTAAAAATAGGCCTAAGTATTACTATTTGGTGTCCCAAAATGTAATTACAAAAGCTTTGTTATAAACATTGATCAACATTAGAGGATGCACATACATATAACTCTAATACATGAAGACTTGGCCCATATATTCCCCCATATATATATATATATATATAGTTGTTTTTTGTTTTTTGTTTTTTTTAGGTAATAATGGTGCTATTTTAAAGGCTGATTTTCACTATTTGACACTCAAGATATGATTCTAAGCCATTCTTACATGACTATAGATTATTTCCCAAACTTCACTTCCTATCTCAAAAATTTATGTGTAAAAATAGTCATAGATACTATTTTCCACAACAATCAAGGCTATAGATTTGATTCTAATCTTATCTCACATGCCTTATTAAAATTGTTTATAAGATGAGTTCAAATATTTGGTTTTACAAATTTATGGTGCAAATTATTCCAATACCAAATCAAAAGCTCCAGCTCACATAATTTATTGAGGATCTTTTAAATCAAAACACCTTGATGCTTAAACTTAAAGGTAAAGGGCTATGATAGATGTGATGGCATCTCCAAGATACATGAAATAAATAAATCACATGCCTGGAGAGAATCCAACTCACAGGCTTACCAAACAGATCAGTGGCTCTTGACTTTCTACACGAGCTAAAGTAACCGATCCAAGCAACCAAGGCCTTCCAATCAAGGCTGGTATCAATCCTCCAAAGCAAGGCCAGTCAAAGCCTACCATACTTCCACAAAACATGAGCTCTCTACATAAGCAGATTGTTGGCCCAAAAATTACAACAATTGTTTTAATGAAGAGCATTGGTAGAGATTAGCTGAGGACATATGCAACCCAGTCTTAGAGTAATCTGGGCATGACAGTGTTTTAGTATTGTTTTTTGAGATTTGAGGCTGTGAAACAAACTTGAGTTCTACTACGTGATTAGTTGGATACAGCATGTCTTCATCACAATAGACAGGCAACAACCAGGTTCAGAAATACTCACAATGCGAAATAGTTATACTATGGAATTTTGCTTTTTGCATGTTGATTTTGTCCCTTGTGAAAGCGATGACAAGCATTGTGGTCTACAGACACCCGTTGCACCTCACTAACTTGACATTGGTTTGTTTTTTGTTATTGGGATGGGCACAGGTGAAGACCACATCCTCTTGGAGCAAGTTAAATGTGTTAGCAATTTCAATACTTCCACATAGATTAGGAGCTGATTTATGAACTATGTTCTTTGGATGTTTTACAAATATATGGATGCCTTGTTTATCTTTATATGAAAAAATAGCATGCTGTTATACAACCTAGTTTCATATGCTATATTTCATGAAAATGGGATGAAGTTTTAGAAATAAGCTAGAGTGCTTCATGTTGCAAGACTCTACATAGATAATCCATAGTAATCTCATATTTAAACTTTGGAATGACTTTGAACTCTCTTAGCAATGTTGTGTTTTAAATCCACTCTTATGTCTAGAAACATATTAAGCTACTTTCAGAGATACACATATGCCCAGTATGAAAAACTTGGCACAAAGATGTTTGAATGATAGTCCCTATGAATTGATACTAAATCCAATGAAAAATATGAAACTATTTGACGAATGATGAGTAGAATGATGCCCTTATAGAGGGATGTTCCAAATTACCAAATAAAACCCTCCTTTTCTTTTGCTTGGCTGGTTTTCACTCCAATCCTGTCCTTTATTTGGCTCCCTAGCCCTTTGGTCGGCTTCTTGCTTCTATTTTTGTTCTTGCCCTTTTGGGTGATATTTTCATTTGTGGTCCCTTTCTGTCCGAGCCTACATTTTTGGTTGGTCTCCCTTTTTTTCCTCTGCCTTCAGGCCCCCTCCCTTTAGGTGTGTAACTACCTTTGGGCATTGTTTCTTTTAGTAAAAACCACCCTTGAATGGGTTTCATCAATCATTGTGGTAATGTGGTAGGCTATAACTCTGCCTCTTTTGAGCTCATTATTACTATCATTGTGACAAATTGTATCACAATGACAATGAGCTCAAAAAGAAGAAGATTAAATTGAATTTTTTTCATCCCTAGTAAGCTCAAAAAAAAAACTTAATTTTAAGTTTTTTGTACCCCAATCCATTAGAGGATTTTGGGGGCTTAAGAAGGGCTGCTTCAAGTAGGTGCGTCAAGATTTTCCATCCCCTACAGTTTTGGGGAACACTTGTCTCGCCAAAAAAAATTTACTCTTAAAATGAAAAAAAAAAAAAAAAAAAAAATTCTTTTTTTTGGACATGGCAGTCGCCATGCCACGTCACTAAGCTCTTGCAGCCCCCTATGGGGCTATTCCCACAATGTGGAAACCCACAACCCTCCCAAGGGTGAAAAAATCACCTAATGCCACCCCATGGTAATTTTAAGTGAGGGTGGAGGTAGCATTTGATATGGGATATATCCCTTACCTATATCTTATATCCCATATCCGTATCCATATCTGGGGGAGGATTTTAAAAAAATCAACAACTTTCAATTTTTTTTAGGGGGAGGAAATGGAGGAACAAAAAGGTTCATTTCTTTTCAGTACATTGTCATTCAAATCAAGTTGAGATTTCATTTTAGAGTGTGCTTCAAAATGTGCCAAAGACGGAAGTAGAATACCATCAATTTTGTTTAATCAAATTGATTCTTAGAAGAACTAATTGTTATTGCTCTCTCTAGGTCACTTGACCAATTCATGACATCAATTTTAGGTATTTTCTCTTTGAACTTTTCACATAGTTCTAATTGATGAACAACATGCCATCTTTTCGTGGTGACAATGTACCTTTGAATAGCTCTTAATAAGGGACATAACTATTGGGAAAAGACTATATTTTGGCTCTAGATTCAAAGGGAGGAGGCTTTGCAAAAGACAATGGTTTCATCTAAAACAATGAATGTAATGAAGTTTGCACAGTCTCTTAGTCAAAAAGTGATGGAGCATTACATGTAGTGGAGTTTCTTATTTGGTTTATGTATAGTTGAGGATTGACATGTAAACCATTGAGCCAAAGGTGACCAATGCAAATGAACGAGTATAGGTTGTACTTAACTAGGACAATACATTATGAGTTATAATACTTTTCTAATGAGAAAAGTGTTATAACTCATAATGTATTGCCCTCATTTTCAATCAAAACCAATGGTTATTTCTAGTTCCATAACCTCAACAAAGCCCATTTATATAGAAGTGGCAACCAATCATTGAACCTATGAGTGCATAGTTATATCTTATGGAGTAGATAGGATAGGAAATGCTAATTTTACCCATGCTCCGAGAACTACTCCTACAAATATACCATGAATCATCATTGTAGGAATGAAAAATGGCCCATTGATGAATTGGTGTTGATTTGGGATTTTCATTGCACAATTTTAGGAATAGTTGGGGATTGAGTTTGATTTAGAATTAAACAAAATTTTAGTGTACATAATGTGGAGTTGTGAGTGGTGGAAGACTTTATGTCATTCTAGGCAATTACATATACCATGTTGTTAGTTTACAATTTTTGAACCCCATTTGCACCATTAAAGAACAAGTGTTTGACATTTCATCCCTATACCTATAGACTCAAATAACACCCTACTATTGTGATCTTTAGAAAATCATGTCTAATTTAGTTTAACTCTAAAAATTATGAATCAAATTGTGATGGATGTACATCCTTCTCATCTTTTTTTAAAAGTTTGTTAGAAAATGCTTTGATTAGCATAGCAGACATCCCCAATGGTACTATTTTGTGAGCATGTGAGCATGAGCCTGTGAGTACTAAGCAAAGATTGTATAAGCATTGAGCTTAATAATTTGAAGAAGCACTAGAAAATTTAGTAATATTTTAAAAAATAGATTCCATCTAAAAAATTTCGTCAAATTTTATAATTTTTAGTAAATTTTTGTACCTATTATTATAGGCCTATTACCATGAACCTATTACCATGGTTATGTAGAATTCAGATGAAAATTATAATTTTTAATGTTGTTTAAAATATTAGAAGTATACAATATGAAAATGATGAATTCAATTAATGTGAAAGATGAATGGAGATGGAAATAAGTTTGTATAGAAAATTGGTTGATCATTGCTCTGTAGCAACGTGGGTCTTTTTAGAGCTGATAAGAGGTTACCAATAATTTTCTTGTGATGCATTGTTGTTGAACTTGATTAGATTTTAGAAAAAAATTGGTAATAAAAATTCATTGTATGTAAAAAGATTTGAATTGCATCAAATTTCATTTTTGTTGATCACTATTTTATTATAGTGTGGGTCTTCTTAAGGCCAATGGGAAGTACCTATACTTTTGTCTTGATGTGTTGATAATTGAACTTGTTAAGATTTTGGAAGAAAATATTTGGTTGATAGGGATTACTTATGTACAGAATGAACTCATACACCAAATTGTTGATTAGTTGATCATTGTCTTCTTATAGAACTCCCAAGGTTGAATTCTTCCATCTTTGATCACATGGTTGTTTGATTAATCACTCCCCTCTTGTTGCTTGGGACCTCTCAGTGCCAAAAGGAAGATCAAGTACTTACCATTTTAATGTGCTACTTATTGGACTTTGGGAAATTTGAAAAAAAATTGGATATTAAATTGGATTTGTTTGAAATCAAATGAGATTGTTGCACTGAGATTTTGATTTTTATAATTACTTCCCTCTTGTTTGGGGGTACCGCTTAGCGTTGAGAGGTGCCCCCAAACAAGAGGGAAGTGATTATAAAAATCAAAATCTCAATGCAACAACCTAAATTAATTTCAAACGAATCCTAATTAATCACCAATTTTTTTCTTAAAATCTTGCAAAGTTCAATAAGTATGACATCAAGGTTTTTCAAGGAATCACAATAATAGGTTCATGATAATAGGTATTGAATCTTACCAAAAATAATAAATTTTGACCAAAATTTTTAGATGGAATCTCTTAAAAAATTATATGCTCACATGCTCACAAGCTCACAAGCTCATGCTCACACACTCATAGAATAACAACCCTAGTAGACATTCTAAGCCAAAATGCTCTTAAATGGCGTTGGTTTCTACACCTCCTACTTTAATGCTCTTGAAACAAGAAGATTGAGAGCATTACAAGATATAACATCAAGTCTATTAGTTCATCACAAATGTCCATATTTGAACTTTTCGCAAATTATCTAATGTTGGAGAAAAGAGGATTTGCATTATGAATTATAACACTTTTCTAACTATCCAACAAAATGGTGATAAATTTGCTTTGAAAAAACAAATTTGGCATTATGATATTAGTCTTCATTGTGGTAAGGTAGAACAACCCAATTCCGTCATTTGCCCAATTCTGTTACCTACACTTTGGCCCCAATTTTGTTGATTGCAAAACCCATATCTATTCACTTTCCTAACAATTTTAGTGCATTAATGCCCAAAGCGGTAACGTGTCAATCCTTCATTGGTGGGAACTTGAGTGCCAATAGATACATGTTAAGATATGAGTGGGTTGTTCATGAGACATTTTTTACCCCATTCTATGAACAATTTTGTAATTTCAAAGTAGACTACTTTAAAAATTTATAGAAATTACAATTTTGATTGGAAAATTATAATTCCATTTGGGTTTGATTTGTGAAATAAGCACACAACTTCGAAAAATATGTACCTCTCTTGAAGTTGGCCTCAAGATAGTCAAATTGCAAATCAGGATGGTAATAGTTTTTTTTTATCTTATTCTCTTTTAGATCCTTGATAGGTTGAATATGATTGAACAAGATCCAACCATTGAGGAAACGTCTAGTAATATGAAAATACAAAATCTCTCTTTATTTCGTTTAGTAATAAAATCCCTTGCTACTTCCGTGATTTAGCATATTATTTCTCATAATGAAACTCTACTTTCATGTTTTGTAGTCCATGTTTGGTCCACTCAATAGCTACACATATAGATAGTTGTGTGATTTAAGATAGGAGGCTGTAAAATGGTGTGGGCATTAAAAATGGACTCTATAAATGGCTGTGAAATGGACATGAGTTGGTTTTAAAATTGACTAGTATAGTCATTGAATGAACCAAGGAAAAAAAACATGATTAATTGCAAGAGCCAATCATTTTCTTTGTTTTCCCCATTTTTATTTAGAATTGCAAGTGAACCGTTTACGAAAGACCTAGAGTCACAAATAGGAACCTAAGACCCATCTCGTTTGAAAATTCATAAGTAATTCAAAAATCTTTGAAAAAATATAAAACCACTTGAGTTAGATTCCTCATCAATTTTTCTTTGTCTGAAAAATGAGCTAAAAGTACTCCCGTCCAAAAAAATACATGCAAAAGGCAGACCAGCCCTGAGATGCACCATTTCTGAGCCTCCTACCTTATGAAGTGTATCGAAGGACACTTCATTTCATTGTTGCCATGTGCACACTATCAATGACTCGGGATTTTCGTTGTGTCCTTATTTTGTTTTACCTCATCGGAAAAACAGCAGCAGAAGTGTGGCAGGGGCCTGACCTGGAAGTGAAAGTAATAATGATACAATTGAGCACGTTGTAAATCAAGGACCCAATTGCATTGCAAGTGGCCATCAAAAGTGTGTTGCTCTGCAAGTGTAATTGATTTGTATCATAAATTGACTACTACCGAAGTAGTTGTAATGCTATTATTATCTCTTTCTTTGAATGAAAGCTTTTCGTCAAGCTTACTGAAAAATTAAAGAATTACATCACCTGTGCAATAAAGTCCTCAAAATAAGCAATGTTGAATGAACTGAAGTCTTGGATGTGTCATCGTTAATTTTGTTAAATAGGTGTGACTCCAACGGCCAACATCAAATCTTCACAAAGAACTTAAAAAAAACTAGAATAGGTACAGAATTACTTCTCAAACTGGGGGTCTTGAAAAGTGGCTGCAAAGTCTCGGAATACTTTGCCAAAATTTTCCCACTTTTCCGTAATAAAATTGGCATTTACCATGGTAAGGTGGAAGCACCAATTACCAACCACACCCAATACCCAACATGGAAGGGGTGTTAATTCCAACCCTAGGCCAGATCTACCAGATTTGAAGCTTGAAATTTGTTTTTTTTGGCCATTTCAAGTTTGCAACTAATAAGATTATAACACATTACCTGTAGTAATGAGCAAGAAAGTACTACTTGAAATGATCAAAATTAGAAGACTCTAGACATTGCTTATGGGTTATGAGTTCTTTTGCCTCCCAAAATGCACTGTAATTTCAATTTTCTGAATAAAAATCTGAAAATTTAGCAATCCTCATATTTCCTACCGTCCTACATGGAAAAAGTACCCACCAACTCATACTACACAAAATGTGCTCCCAAATTGCTTATTTGATTAGTTATTGGTGCTTCCACCTTAATACACATAATTTGTTGATCCAAGGTCAAAGTTTTAATTTTCCAAGAGTTCATATTGTAAGCTAAAACATTTTACATATTTTTCAACTTATCTAGTCATTGATGAACACATAATCATACCATTGGTATATAATACTATGTATAATAATGTATTCTATACTTTCTAATATAATGGTCAACAATGTGCTTTTCTAAAGTCTTTTTTACATCTTCTGTTGTAGACACTAGCTTCAACTACCTCTATGTAAGTGCCAATTAGTCACAAAAGAAGCACACTTGAACTTGTGTCAAATTTTGAGTTGAAAATTTTGTATACACCCATGTCAAGTGTTTATTGTAATAATTAAGCATATATTTTTACACATAGAAGGTGTATTTCTTAGTGTTGATTGCTTTGTATGAGTCATGAATCCAAAGGTCCTTGAAGTGAATTTTTTATGAGGTTGCTAATATTCCAAGCCTATATTTGCATATTTTTCATATGTTGATGTCAACAACATTGTATATATTGTCAAAAAATTCTAAATTCTATCAATATCAATAGTAGGTTGTCTTAATTTTTTGCACAACCATCGCCATCTATCATTCATTTTCTAATTTGGTATAGTTACGTTTTCCACCTTGACTTTCTATCTTCAATAATCCTATATCTACTAATGATTATGTCTATATTTGTACTCTAACCAAAGCAATCCTAGACCTTAAGGGTTAAATGCCATAATATAAAAACCAACAACACACATGTTATAGTCTTCATTTTAAGTTGGAAGTTTGCACTTAGTTAGAAGTTTTAGTACATCAAAAAATTTGAGCTTGATAACATTTACATGAAATGATTTTCCTTAGTAAAGGATTGAATTGATGTTTTGGAAGTGGCTCACACTCCTCCATTTTCTATACAAAAAAATTCTTTTAAAAAAAATGAAAATGGAGGTATCATCGTGTACCCTGAAAAATGGAATGGTTCACACTTCCCCTATTTTTGGTCAAAAAAATTATTTATTTAACAAAAAAAAATGAGGGTATTGTTGGGTACTTTAGGAAATAACTTTGATCCAATGGTGGTTTTGGGGCTAGAACAAAAATACCTCCGTTTCTAGTCAATTTTCTTAATAAAAAATAGGAATACCATTGGAATCCCTAAACTCAATAGTGGTTTTGGAGCTAGTTCACATGGTACCTCCATTTTAGGTTAAATATTTCTTAATTCTTGTACCAAAAATGGAAGTAGTGTGAGCTAGTCTAAGAAAACGGTTGGACCTAAATGCAAATTACAAGTGAATTACAAAAAGCAAGACTCTTGTGACATAAGTCATGGAACAAAGTATATTAATTATATTGAATTCAACTTTATTATTTTTTCTTTGTAATAATGGCTCTAATAGAAACTTTGCCTCTAGGTATAGATGGAGGTTGCTCACTTGCCTTTTTTTAGTATTCTATACTTTGGCTTTACCCTTACCAATGGCTAAATTGAAAGCCTTACATTCTCTTCTTTCTTCAACATTTAATTCTATGTTAGAACCTATATCACTTGGCATATGTATGTTCTCTTCTCCTATTGTACCGAAGCTCTTATTCTTGGACTTTGCATTGTTTGCTAGCCACCTACTGCATAATTTAGGGTGCAAGATGAATTGGATGACCTCAAAGTTTGAGAAGAGGGTGATTGATAATTTTAATTTTTATGTTCTACTTCAACTAGTACAACTATAGCTTTTCCTTTTTGACCACTACAAGATACCCCTGTTATATGCCATGAGCCTTAATTTTTTTAATGCATTTAATATAATATCCAATGCAAGAAACCCAAATTTTTATATCAACATTGATGTTTTGTTGAACGTTTTTGTTGCATTAGATATCACTTAAAATGCATTAAAAAAATAGGGCTTGTCATAGAAAACATGGGCTTTTTATACTACATGGAGTCATTGAAATATTTTTGCCTTGCAATTAGGGCATAGTTCAAAAGAATACCATTTGCATATTTTGAAAAAAAATTAACTATCAATGACACATGTGGTTTTCTAGACTAATATATTTGTATCTCTAAACTAGCTACACATGCTATAAGTAGAAGAATTGATTGGTGGTTTGTAGGGGGGACTTCAATAATTGATCTAACAATGTATCAAAAAGAGGCAAGCAGCCTTATGCATGCCACCCTTGCAACCTGAACCATTGATTATTTTAAGAAAAAATTAAAACCCCTCTAGCTACCATTGATCTCATTTTATGAATACATCGAGAATGTCGGTGAATGTGGTCCATCGATCCTCCTAAAAAAACATCGATGGAATACCAAATGCCATTGATCCGAATCTAGATGTGGATCCAGATATGGAATACGGTTATGAAATGCGATTACGTATATGGAATACAAATACTAATATGGGGGAGGGAGAGAGAGAGATTGTATAGGATACAATTATTGTACTGAATATGATATGGGGATTTATCCCATATCAAATGCCACCCCCACTCTTACTAATAAAGTGGAAAGATGGATGTAGGTTCCTAACAAAAATTAAATTAATTTTTAATTAACTTCATACCCCAAGGGATATAATAATGAAAAATTGGATTTTGAGCTCGTTGTGATAGTTTTGTTACAATGACAATGAGCTCAAAAGAGGCAGAGTTGCCTCAAACATCATGAATGAACTATAGGTCTATTATTCTTGAAGCGATAGCCAATGAGCACTTGCATATTTCGCATGCATTATTTGGTTTGCTTGGGTCAAGTAATGACCTAAATGTCTTGCATTGTTTTCCTCTTGTTGACAATTTTTTGACATCTAAGGCTAGAGACATGTAGTTTGAAGTCTGAAATAGTTGTGATTATAACCACTACTACTTATTGATAGATGGTATATATCCTAGGTGGTCTAGCTTTGTACAAAGTATTCATTTGGCACTTGACACCAAGTAGATGTACATACGTTGTTGAGTGCTAAGAAGTTGTTAGAATAAACATGGAGTAGTGTTTTAGGATTTTATTGGCCTACTTTGCCATCATTAGTAGTTTTTGTTGAAACTAGAGCACAAGGGTGATTACCAACATCATGTTCACTTGTTACATCCTCCACATTATAATTGTGGAAGCTAAACAAGATGTTTCTTGATTGGAGGACATTATTATGGAGTTGCAAGACATGCAATTTCAAAGAGGACTTTTGTTTGATGAATTACTAGAGAAGTAAAAAATGTAGATACATGCCATGGATTTAGAAGAAACTTGATTGAACACATATAGGCAATTAAAGGTGTTTACATTACATAAATAAAAAAATATTGGGTAGTTCACAATCATTGGTATATGCTTCATCTATTGAGTGCTAAACTAATATTTACTTTTTTGCCTATATCTATATTCTCCCACTCATTTTTGGAGTTTGGAGTAAATAAGGCAAGTAATATCCCTATACCAAACAATCCTCTACTATCCATGTTCAATCCTAAACCACCACCAGATGCATGTAAGCCACTATCTGTAATGCTTAGGTTGTGATGCAAGTTGTTGTAGGCCACTAAGCTTCCATGCCTTCTAGACAAATGTGTACCTCTCCTATTGATGTCTCCTCCCCTCTCCATTAAAGCTTCATAAATTAACTATAAAGGTTTAGATTGGTTAGGGCAAAAAGACCCCATAGAGTTGGGTTGATGGGGAGTAGTGACCCTAAATGCCTTTTAAGCAATGGAATCCTATCTCTTAGTGCTTCCAAATGGCCCCAAAAGATCCTAAGTCAAAAGAAGGCAATACACCTAAAATTACCCTAATAGATGTTTTAACACCCTGCAATTGTTTAACACATGCTCAAGTTCCAAAGAGATTACTTAGAGTGTCCATTAGAAATTATGTGTGTTAACATTTAAGAACCCCTATATTATATCCTAAAATTTTAAATTTTAAAAATGAATAAATTTTTCCACTTTGAAAGTTTATATTTTGAATTATTGATATTTTATTTTTTCATTATAATTAGTTACAAATTTTTTAAGAAAAAAGATACACTATAGAGCTAAAAATAACTTTCACACACCTATTTCATATAACAAAAAATGTTTAAAAAATGAACAATTTCTTTAAAAAAAAAATAACTCTCTATTGAAAGTTCATTTTCCTTGAATAATGATGCAATGGTCATCTAAATGTATTCTCTATAAATAATTGAGTTGAAAAACATGCCATATCAATTCATTTTTCAACCTCTCCCAAAAATTATTTCATATGTTATTTGAATAGGAAATTTTTGGCAATGGAAACCTATAGTCATTATTAAACAAAGTTTAAACCATTGATTGATATTGTAGTTTATTAAAAAGTAAATAGGGGGCCAAAAAAACACTTGGACACGTAGTTTGCTATAGATACACTACATGATCTCCCTATGGCTCAAGTTGATGGAGGTAACATTGCATGCAAAAATCTCCCTAAAAATCACAATTAGGACACCAAAATGGGTGAAATTAAGCCCTTAAGAATAACTACAGCACACCTTCAATCACACAAAACACTCAAATTCAACATGCATTGATGTGACCTAAGTTCAAAGGGTCATTCCTAAGTGCTTTCAAGTTCTTTCAATAATTCTCACAATCCATGCATCAAATAGGTGGACTTACAAATATATACATCACAAACATCACCTAATCCAAAAGTTCAACTCACAATAAGGTAAGAGGTTCTTAAAGTGCACAAGTTCTAAAAGCATCCACCTCCTTAAATGTACATTGCATGTACATGTTTCTTTTTTGTAGCTTTTAGCCATGTACAAATAGTGTACATTTGAGGAGGTGGACGCTATTAGAGCCCCATGCCACTTCAACTTCAAATTTTCATAACTAATTTCACAAAGCTCCAAAAAATATGAAATGACTTGGGTTAAATGCCAATTCTACTTGTCTTTCAAGAAAAAATTACTGAAAAATATTTGTAGAAGTTTCACCTTCCCAAAAATCAATTCCAACTCTAAAATGGTTGGTTTATAGACCTCCTACCTTAGTGTCTATGGACACTTAAGGCCTATGGGCAAATTTGTCCTAGGCCTTCAATTCATCAAAAACATTGCTTTTCTCAAATTGGGCAATTTATTCACTCACCACTAAGAAGGCAATCGACCCCTTTGCCACTAAGAAGGTAATTGACCCCCTTGAAATAGAATGATTGATTTGTCTTTGTTATTGATTGCCTTCTAGTTGGCATTAAGACTTTTTAGAAAGCTAACTTTAAGGTCTAGCACCTCTCTAAAAACCAAACCCATCACATTTGTTGTTCTCTAGTATAACCTCTAAAGTTGGTAGTCTTGAATGCCCTTGGCAACCAACACCATCACAACAAAATGACCATCTTGTCTTTATTGTTGATTTCCTTCTAATGCATTTAGGTTTTTTTAGAAATCTAACTTCAAGTTTTGCCTCCTCTTTGAAAACTAGCCCTATTGCCTTCATGATTCTTTAAATATTGTCCTTCAAAGTTTTCAATCTTCAATGCATAATACAATGATGCATTATGTCATATCTAGAGAAACTACTTCACTCTTAGAAATCTTTGTTGACAAGGCCTACAAACACTTAGAAGCAAAGGTTTGTATACAATAGCCAAAATTTCATTTCTACAATAGCCTACACTTTGGATTAATCAATATTTTATTCATATGTTTTATATACTT
The DNA here is from genome assembly GCA_963969395.1 of Pseudoscleropodium purum. Classification (NCBI taxonomy): domain Eukaryota; kingdom Viridiplantae; phylum Streptophyta; class Bryopsida; order Hypnales; family Brachytheciaceae; genus Pseudoscleropodium; species Pseudoscleropodium purum. The sequence goes on from OZ017798.1 coordinate 15,177,798, forward strand.
TATTGAGGATTAACCTATTTTAATTGTTTTTACAAGTTTCTTAGGTAGTTGATATTTGTGTACAAATCCAAGATGGGCTTACCAAGCCTACTATCACATTGACCATTGAAGAGTCTATTTGTGGGAAGGTGTCTAGTATAGGGCCTACCTTCAAAGATAATACAAATTGTCAAATAATCAACTTCATCATCAATAGAGTTAATTCCAAGGTAGCAATTGGAGAGATTCAAAGGAATTTGGGTCATGTTTCATACTTTTACCCCTAAAGGTCAAAGACTACGTTTTCACCAAAAACGCTCCAAAACTGCCATTTTTGATACAAGTACCAAATTTTAGATAAAAAAAAATGTTTTTGAAAACATATAACCATGGGATCTTGTATTAAAATATTTTGGAAAGATGTGGAAAAAATTTCAGAATTTTTCACTATGTAGATTGCAAGATATTAACATTTGAAGTGACAAAAATCATTTTTTGGGCCTTGTGAAAATATTGGCAGTTGCACTTCACAAGGTCACATTTGTATGAAAAAATGTCCAAAATGGTGGTTACTCTTTGGATTCATTCTTCAAGTTAAGTTGGCTATATGCTTGAAAAATTTAGATCATCTAGAATTGCACAATATATAGGAAGAAAATAGTAAGTAGAAAAAAGTACAAAGTGATTGTAGTGTAAAAGTGGACTTGGATCAAAAACCCAAGGAATTCACTAGTGGTAGTTCTTTCGTTTGGGAAAGGTCAAATAGTCTATCGTATTGTTTCTAAGGTCACTTTTATCGTAGGATTTCACTCAACTTAGTATTCTAAGAATTAAAGATTAATTAAATTAAATATAAATGTGAATGTGCAAGGGGGTACATTAACCAATACTAGTGTTCAGTCCAATATTCCATGTATGCAGACTCCATGATATGTTGTGCAGTCTTATACTAGTATACTAATGTCAAATAGTCTGGGTGTGTCAAATAATCAGGGTGGGTCAAATAGTCTCATGCCCTGTAATGCATTCTATCGACCTAATCAAATAGCCACATATAATATTTATGCCATCTTCTTTAATTACTCTTCTTTGTTTTAATTCATGGCAGTTGGTCAATTGGTCCAGTAAGCTAATTAGCTAATGCTAATTACTACTTATGCATGATGCAAAATCACAAGTCTGTAACTGTCAATTGGTTTCAGTATGCAAAAGCATGCAAAAGTGATGTAACTTATCTGCAATTTGCTCCAGACAAATAGACTTATCTCTCACTTTCTCCTGTTCCAACTCCATTCGCTTGGGCAAGTCAATTTGTCATGCTAAATAACTTATATCTTTGTATCATAACTAATGAAACTTGCTATTAATTTTGTAGCTTTTCTATTTCTACGAATTGCTACTACTTGTCATCAGTAAGGTCAATTTGTCAAGCACAAGGCTCCTATCAACCTATCAGTCAATTGGCCAGTCCTATACTAACTCACAATTACCAATCTCAACTGGACCAATATCCTATTACTTAATCTAACTAATTGACATTTCAACAACTACAACCGAGGAAATCTCCAAGATCAGCTTTGTCGATTTGTCTTGTTCTCCACTCAGTTGAAAAGCTCCACATCTGATAGTCAATTTGTCCATTTCTCACAACATAACAACATTAATCCATTCAATAATAACTCATTTAAATTTCCTCAAATTGATCTTCAATTTATAACCACTGGACTATTGGACCTAATACTTGGAAAGCTATGGCCAATCACTGGCTACTTCCTCATGTAATTAACTGTCTATTTGACTTCATAAAATCAGTCCATACATGGCTGATAACTCAGGCTCCATCCGCCTTTAACAAGTCAATTTGACAGACCTCCCCAACCACTCACTAGCTGCTTCATTTTGATGATTAAAATTCAAAGACTATTTGTCTTCTCCATCTTTATCAACTGACCATTAGACCTTGTTTATAATCAAATAACTTCAGCCTTACCCAGGCTCACAACCTCATCATCTGTTGGACTTAAAAATCTCTTGTTTAATTAATACCAATCGTTGGTAATTTCATTCTACTTTCCTTCACAGACAAGTAGACAACAATTAAAACATAACTACAACCAATCCCTGGTTGCATTCTTCATTAGCACTCAACAACTAATTGACTCAATTATATGCATCCTTCATATAGCTCTCACAGCTTGACCAATTGACTACCCGTCAATAAAACAATTGCCAATCCCTGGCTAATTGTTCTGCTCTCTAACTTCACCGCCACTCACTGGCATAATAGACAATTTGACACATTCTCTAATGCTCAATTTGTACACACGGAACCAGTCCAATTGACTCGCTCATAAAGATTTAACTTTAACATACAACCAGACAATTTGACTCACTGTTGCACAGCTATCGACAATTAGACAGTGCACAAAGAATAACAACCGCTCACTGTTCCTCGGCAATTAGACAAAATCAAAGAGAAAAGAAACAAAGGAGACAAAGCCAATCACTGGCAATTGCTCCAACAAAAGAAACAACAAAATGCCGAAGCCAATCACTAGCTAATCAACAATTTGACATACAGAAATTAATTAGACGAATAGACCTTTTATTGAAGGAGTGCAAAGGTACAAAATAACAAGGCGGCAATCACTGCATACGCTTGAGAGAGAGAGAAAAAATGCCAAGTCTATTTGTCTTTATACTTCTTGGCCCGTAACTAACCTGCGGTTACCAATGTCTATTTGTCTAACTGCTTTGCTTCCCGTATAACCTAACTACATATCCGGCTGTCTAATGGTCCTTTCCACACTGCTATGACTAATTGACTTACTTTTACTTCCAAAACAGCTTTTAAAGCTAATTACCTAGTCTATTAGTCATCTACTTCAAAAATTGCAAAAATAGAACTGAAAATTGTGTCTACAGTGATTCAAAACACTAAATTGTTAAGAATTTAATTGTGTAATTGAAAAATTCCAATTCCAATGGTGGTAATGTAGTAATAAACAATCTACATCATATATTTTTATTTTTTTCAAACAATATGAAAATTTGAGTTAAATAAAGGACTTCAAAGTTTATTTTTGAGCAGGGAATCCATAACTACCCATAAACTAGAACACCTTGTAGTATAAGAACTATGGGAGGAAGTGCACAATAGTTTTATAATTTTGTTAATTCCATCATTTTTTCTAATACTATAGTCTTGGAGATGTCAATTGATAGATTTTACCAACTAGTAATAGTTTTACTATTGAATTTCATCTATGGTGTGGTTGAGGCGGATGAATGGGATGCGATCTATAGAAGCAGTTGGATTAGGTTATGAGAATCAGTTGAAATCTATTGTATAGCGAAGGAAGCAATTAGTCTAGACAGGGTTGACAGGATGGTCGGATGTCCGGGACGTCCGGATGCGGACGTTGTGTCTGTAGTGTCCGCTGACATTCGTGGACGCCATCCGCCCTTCTGCCCCGCCCTGTCCGCCCCGCCCGTCCGCCTTTCGACGGCGGGAGGGACGCTGCGTCCGTTGGCGTCCGTGCGGACGGATGTCCGAGTTACGAACGCCTTTTTCGGGTGAACGTAGAGATTCGTCAACCCTGAGTTTAGAAGGAAGTCTAGAGCTCTTGTGGCAGTGAAGGCCGGCAATTTGTGTGAGCGATAATTCTTTTTAGTTTTCAGTGAGAGTTAAAGTGTGAGATTTGTACTATTGTGTTCGATTGTATTTTATTCAGTGGATGTGCGGTGTCAATAGATGTTACAGAGTGAGCTGGTGAAGAAGTGCTAAACAATTGTAAAGATTGTGCAGTAATATAAATTCCAAAGATGAATGGAAATTTTGAAAACAATTGTGTGGAGTTCAATTTGATTTCAATATGTGTCTGTGTACTTGTTTGATCCTATATAGTTGGAATCTATTGTGATTTAATATGCGATGGTGATCTATGATGTGTGAATTTTGATTGTTGTGGAAATGTGTGGAAATGGATATGAATAGATTGTAGTTGCTGTAATTGAGATTGAGTAATAGATTTACAGATTTAATTATGGAGATAGTATCTATTATGTGATGGAGTATTGTTGTATTCGATGGTTGATTTCGGAATGTTATCTTTAGTGCAGGACTGTAAATTTAGACCATAGCAGATGATGGGAGAATTAATATAACATTGGATCAATTGGTGTGATGTAATAGCTCCATAGTTGAGATGCATACAAGTTTAAAGGAAATGACAGGAATCCATAGAAGGTTGATACATGCACATTTTGCCTTAAAAAGAATTATTCAACAAATGTCTTTAGAAGTTCTATAATTGATTCAGTAGAGCAATTGGAACTAGTGAAAAAGGAGGCAAATCTTAACAACCAAGTATCTATTGAAGTTGATAAAACTAAATTGGAAAACAAGGTTGTGGTCAAAGCAAAATAATAAGGAGCAATAGATCCTAATTGGTGAAAAGAAGAATCAAGCCAGAGTTTTTAAGAAGTGACATTGACGATTGTTGATAAGTTTATTAACCTTGACAAAATATAACAAATATGAATCCTTATCTATTGATTACTTGGGCATGGTCACAGATTCCCTAATCCTCTATTGTGCATTACTTGGGATTGATTAATTTCCCCAAAGAATTATTCTATAGCATCCATACATCCTTGCAGACGAACTCAAAACTATAGGTATTTCTTAGTGTTCATTCATTAAGTAAAAATCAAACCTACATGCTTTATAACTTTCATCTTGTAAATCAAAATGGAATAATTCAAAGCTTTCCATATAAATATATAAAATCAATTTCAAATTTTTATTTTTGAAAAAGTGATTTTTTAAGAAATTTTTGGTTTGGCATGTTAAACATTGAAAAGTATATATTATGCAATAATTTTTTAACCATGTAGTCAGAAATTACAAAAATTGTTGGACCTTAAAGCCACTCTTTGGGCACATGTTGTATAAAATTTTTAATAAAAATATATAAAAACTCCATTTGTAGTGAGCTGTTGAGAATTGTTATATTGCCAAAAAATGTAGTATTCACTTTTAGGGGTACGATTAAGGAGTAGTGACAAAATATTAATTTTGCATGTAGCTAAATTTTTTTGCTAGGATTTCTTCCACTAGAGTTTACTTAGTGAAGTTTTTCATGCTAGCTTGAAATTTTTTTTTCATAACCACATGCAAATTAAATTCATCTTTATTGACTATCATCTTTCCTTTTATATTCATTACAAATGCCTTTTGTGCTCACATTTTATTTCACATTTTTGTGCTAAAAATGCTCACATTTCAATTTGACATGGCTACGCTAAAATTGGAATTGAGTAATATAGGAATACAACAATGTAAGTTTATTTACTATAGAACTAAATTTGACATTGTTCTACTCATCATGGATTGTATTACCTCATTATTTCCAACAAAATATGAATCTATTCCAAAATAACCCTGCTTGCTTAAGTCTACCTTAAAAAAAATTAAGTTTCCCCTAAATAATTACTCCTTGGAAATGCACAATTGTGCTAATTTGTGAAAGTGAAGGGAAATTATACATTGCATGGACCTATAAGCAGTGCCATGCATTGTAATCTAGGCCATTCTATGATACAATTGGAAGATATTTGTATAGTAGACAAGCACCTCGAAGCTTAACGGTTGCATTATAAACACTTAAGAATTTAATCATTGACACTAACTTTGGAAGAACAAGGTCCCTCATGACCAAGGTAGTCATTAAAATACTTTTTTTTTAAAAACAAATGAAACATTATTTCATTGCAAAGGCAAAATACAAACCCGCCAGCCACAAGTGGCTTGGCAGGGACAGAGAAGATGATACACAGAGAGATAGGACACAAATACAAACTCACTAGAATGCTTTGATTATTGGATGAATAAGTGTATTCTTTATTTCTCCCGTCACCCATCGGACACTTTGGGTCGTCAGTGTCGTCCTTCCAGGATTAATGAACTTGAATCTTGAACAGTTTTGTAGTTGTTTGTTTTGAAACAAATGAAACGGAATCCTACAATTTTTTAGCCTAATAAAACTTGACCTTCGCCGGACAATTCAAAATCTACTCCCGTGGACTTCAGTTAGTGTCTGTTTTTTGAAATCATGAACGCCAATATCAGCACATACACGAACACGGATTGTGACAAAATTGTCAACAAACAAGTGAACCGAGAATCCAAGCTAGTACGCACGTTGTCTCAAAACACCACGTTTTCCATATCCTCAACTGGTCTCAATGCTCAGTCAAGTTGTCGACATCCGCTGACAGGAATCATGTATCGATGTCGACTTCTGCAGATAAGATACAGTGTAAGCTTATTCATGCACCAGGCTCACAGCTCAATCATGCTACTGTAGCTCATTCGCCAGCTAGCAATTCAAGACGTACCCCAGCAAAACCCCAGAAGCTTCTACAAGCTTCGTGTCCATGCCAAGCTAAGGTCGTTTGATTACTTAACCCCTAAATTCCCATTGTCCCCTTCGGAGACAAATCAGAGTTTGGGCAAGTTTCTGTGGCCTCAATTTTTGGTGAATTGTTTTGAAACTTTCTCGTAAGGTAGAAAAACTGATTACCTACGTGGGAATATAATTTTTATTTCAATTGGTAACCGGGAGCAAAAGTTATACCACAAGAAGCTTGAAACTGAACGCAGTGGGCAACAAAAAAAAAATTGCAAAAAATCAAAATAAATTTTCATTTTTTTTCCCTCTAAAATGTTTCATTTTTGTCTACATGTGAAGCTTTGATTTGTTTTATTTGGACTAATAATGAGAAAGTTAAGGACAATCTTGTTTTTTGGACAATTTCAACATCTTCTTGAAAAAATAATTTTTAGGATTCATTTTTTAATACAATTTTCACAATTTTCCACAAATTTTTTTATGAGAATGTTGTGTTTGCTTGCTAAAACAACCTCACCATTGGGATTATTATCTTTCAATTCCATCTCGGAGTTATTAATGATTTAGTTTTCTTTCCAATCTTGAATCTATTTCTACTTAGCATTTTTTCAACTCAATTCTTCAACATAAAAAAATTTAAAGTCAAAATCTGTAGTGCAAAAAAATTCCACAATTTGCGGTCAAAGTCATTTGAAATTGTAGGCCAGTCTTAAAAAAACCTTCCTTTTTCAACTTTGAATGCTAATATCTTCCAATCTATATGGTCAAACTTCATGAAATCTTTACCACATGAGCTAAGACAAGTGAAGTACAAGATCCTATGATTAAATTCTTAAAAAATTATTATTATTATTATTTTTCTTGGGTGAACGGAGCAAAAATGGCAATTTTGAGTGGTTTTTGACAAAAAAAGAAAAAAAGGCCTCGGGAATTTAGGGGTTAACTGCTTAATCTCTGCGTACGGCTTGGTTCTGGATTATATATGACCTCTAGTCACATCCGCTAAGAAATAATATTACATTAATATTACAATAAGAATCTCGATCGAGTACAGTAAGACGATAGCTAGAGACGGATTGAAGCTTATATGTGCTTATGTACGTCTGTTCAATGCAAGTGGCCCGGCAAGTGGGGGCCGGGCGTCAGAGTCCGTTTTATCGAAACCTGGCCGGTTTTGTCCATATTCAAGGAGAGCCACGGAGAGGCCCTTGGGTACGCACGTTTACGTTTACTCAATTAAAATCCTGCATGCTCCAGTCGAGAGGCCCTTCCATAAACCTGGCCGGGTTTCCGCCCAAATCAACGTACTCTGACGCCCTGTAATGCGCGCAGTGCGTGCCGCAACAGGAGAAAAAAAGGTCCGTCGATCGATACACGGTTTAGCTAGAGAGTGCAGAGCCGGTCTCAGTTAGCCTCCGGCTCCAGTCTTTTTTTCCTTTTCCCCCTTTTGGATTCAGAGTAAAACTTCAAGAGTCTTGAGAGGCGTGCAGTGCTGAGCTTTCCGACGAAGCTGCGCGCAGCTACCTGAAGTGCAGGATCAAAAAACTACTTCGCTTAGCTCGTACTCGCGCTGGTGACGTTGCCAATCGAGACTTTCTGTCTGTTTTGCCGCTACGTTAAGCTTAACTTACGATCGAGAGACACATCTATTGACACGTTTTTTTCCTGGTAAATGAATTCAAACTGACATCACAGTGTCAAACTGTCTCGAATCTGTTAGATGTCACCTACGGTATGCCGTGCAATGGGCAGTGTGCATTCTACTGAAAGGACTGCAGTTATTTGCCTTTTCGTCCAAAAAGATGCTGACTTGCAGGCTTGGGTTTGGAATCTCAATAACTGCAGGGTTCCGTGATGACTGTGCAACGACAAAACTTTGGGCAGTTTGGGGTGGGGTGGGGTGGGGCACAAACGGGGGGATCCCATTGCAATTAGGTGAACCAGCCTATGATAGACACTTAGAGGATTGGTGATCCATTCCAATCTTGAGAATCATTGATCATGAGAGACTTTTTTTAATTAAGAAATGAGTTTTGGGCTACATTAGGTTGAGTTAGTGGACACAATTAATATCTTAAATGATGGTAATGGAATGAGTAGTGGTTGCAATAGGAACTTCTACCTTTTTGAGTATAAAATCATCACACAAAGTGACTTATTTAGACCTTCATGTTGTGACCATGTTAAAAAGATTATAATTGTTTTAGATGAGTAAGGTGACCATTACCATTATACTTATTTTTTGTTGGTTTGGAGTAATCTAGAGACTCTTCGGGGCCAATTGCGTAGCATACTTCAAAATTTCATAACAAATTCATACTTTGTCAAAAAAAATTAAAAATTTTAATATTTTATTGCTCTCTCTACTTCTCACATTTGTCTTCATGTGGAATTTTTTTTAAATTTCAACATTGCGAATAGGGCAAACCAATCATACTACATTTCATAGGTTGGTTTACTTTAGAAGGAATTAAAGCTTCACTTCAAGGATGAAACTTTCATAACAATGGTGGAAATGATACAAGCCTATAACATATTTATTCCCCCAAATCACCCCTTTTCCAATGGTAAGCATTTCCTATCTACAAATGCGTAACATATCATGTTTAGAGATCTAGGATAAGTGTAGGTAGGAAACACAATTGTAAAAGGTCCAAAGACATAATTTTCAGTTGGATATGCTCAATTTCAAGCCAAATTTCTTTTCAATTTTCAATAGAAGAGAATTTGATGATCTAACTTGAAATCTTGATGGAATAATTGTGAATGTATGTAGAACAAGCTCAATGAATGAAAAAAAATGAATAATATGGAATCATGGACGAAAACCAATTTGTTCATCCAAGCAAGTTCACTCTAAAAAGAGTGATACCAACCACTTCAAAGATTTACTTTGTAACAATGTAAGGTAGGAGATCCATAAATCACCCATTTAAACCTACCTACCTCATCAATGATTGTAATAGATATTTCAAAAAACATGTTACTCGTTCCTAGATAGGAGAGGCATTTAGAACTTGGTTGATATAAGGACCTCCTACCTCACCTCAGTGGTTTCTTCCCCTCAGAACAAGGAAACATACAACAGGATATTCCAATGAATTATGGACTATTTCCTCAGTTTTGAGTGACTTTTTGCCAGTGCTCAATAAACCCTGTAACCAAGTAGACTGTATCATCAATCTCTTGATGAAAGATAAAGCTTGCCTGGTCCCGAAATGAAAACAGGGTATCAAGGTAATTGGACATCAGGGTAACAAGGTATTAGGGTAACAGACTCACAGGGTAATAACAAGGTTACAGCCTTACCACGGGACAGGGGGACTTGACCGACCCTCATGGAATATTCTCAACGCATGTACCCATCCCTGTTAAGAGCCTCGGTGTCTGATTCGGTGCATTTGAAGGCATCATTAGGAAGCAGAATGTGCTGTTGTAGGAGTGTTACCGATTCTGTTCTAGAATCGGCAGGGGTGGCTGATTCTGTTGTTCCCCTCACCTCTTAATGTTAGGGAACACGCCTCTAGAGGCGCATTCTCTAGTATGGTTAAATCCAGCCCACCAGCGTTTGGGAAGTTTTTTTGAGTTGCCCTGGTAATTTTCCTCCTCTTTATAAAGGGACCAGTTTTTTTCCTAGAGGCACCGGTTGCATCCTGTCCTTATCAAAATCTTCCGGTTTATTTCCTTTAGTATCAAATTCTCACCGGCCAATTTCCTTCAACTTCAAATTTACAAAGGTTGCAATACATCCTCTATATAAGTTGGAAATATTCTATTTTTCATGGCAATTAGGTTCAAAACTATTGCGATTGTCATTTAAGTATGTATTGTTCTCAGATGTCTCAAATTTATCAACTCTTCATTGATCAAAGTATTTGCAACTTGATGTCAATGAGCAAGATTTCTTGGTTGATGCAATAACTTGATTCAATATAGCTTGAATATTGATATGCAAGTTTTGGACATATTACTTGTAAAACTTGCATATCATTGATGTTATTTGTCAAGGTGCCAAAATCCAACTTTGATATCAACTCTCAAACATCATCATTGATTTTAGTGTGGTAAGTAAGCAACAAGTAATGGTGCCAAACAACCCTAAATACAACTAGATAACTATGACAATTCTAAGTGATAGGCATAAATAAATATCAATTTGTAGTACCACAAAGAATCAATGAAAATCTTCATTTTCAAGAAATTTAGCTCCTACAAAAAACTTGACAACTTCTTCATGATTACTCCAAAAACTATATAATACTCTTGCTCTATCACCAAGCCACCTCTACAATAAGAAAGATTCAAATACTAGACAAAGCCTCAATCTTTGTATACATCTTGAAAGTTAGTTTAAGAAGAAGTAGTGTCCACCTTGTCCAAGAAGATACCCATCTCTAGTAACCCAGATATTAGCCTTGAATTCTAAATTGCAAGCGGCTAAGATCCGACAATTTCATGGAAGTGGCGGCTAAATAGCCCCCATTTATTTTTGCACACTAGTAGGTTGCCAATCCTACCAATGTTTTGTCCGGTTTTCCATCCTCCATTTTCACACTCCAACCAGTTATTTTCCCTAAGGCACCAACTAACAATGAACTAACTACTAGTTCTTCCCGGACATTGCAACCCACTTCATAGGTTGAGTAGGATAATTTTGGGGTTGATCGGGGGTAAGAGTAAAAAAAATCCCCATATTTAGAGTTGTGTTTTGGGTATGTCCTAGACACCTCCTAGCTAATTTGGGGTCTTTGATTGCAAATATGAATTCATGATTTGCAAATTTTTTTTTGTGAAAAATAAAAAATTTCAGCATTTTCCTAGGGGTAAAAAATCTTGTATTTTCACCCTCAATTACTCCAGTTTCTAAGAGAGAGGCACCTAGAAGCGTCCCTACACCCAATGGCGTCCCTTTCTAGGAAGGGGCATCATTTCAGAACTTAAATGTGCACATCCTAAACAGGGCTTATTAATTGTTGATTGACATTGTTAAGCCATGTATGAATCACTGAGATTTGTGTTTTAGAATGACGCCCCTTTCTAGAATTGATGCCATTGGGTGCAGGGACGCTTTCAGGTGCCTCTCCCTTCCAGCAGTTGAGGGACAGATTTAGCGTCTCGCATCCCTAGTAGCCCAGTCCCTCAACTGCTGTAAGGTAGAAACTGGAGCCATTCAAGTGCAGGACAATCCGTAGTGAGCCGGGGAGCCAGCTCATTACCGCCACGTTCTCAATTCCGCCCTCATATACCCGTGTGGGGTACATTTCAGAAGGTGGCGGTATTGGACTGATTCACTCCTTACTGCACATTTGGCGGATGGGCTTGTATTATTATTGAATGTTCCAGACTCTCCAGAGAAAGAAAGGGACAGACAACCACGGAAAATTGAATTGGGCAGGGGGGATTGACCCCTTTAACTTACTTATTGCCCCCACGTGGTCTATGTACCCTACCCTGAGAGGAAAATACTGGAAATTTTTAATTTGGAAGTACTGGAAATTTTTTTATCATAAAATTTGGAAATTTGGAATTCATACTTGGAACCAGCTAGAGGCCACAAATTAGTCAGGAGGGGTGAAGAAATACAAAATTTATATGCCAAATAAAATAGGAGGTAATTTATATATTTATCTTTGGTTGGGGCAGAAAGGGGAACAATCCTCCTTGGCTAGGAAAATTGGGAATGTGATTTTCCAACAAAAAGAGCCTTATGGAGAATTTCATTAACCCCTACGAGACCAAGGATCTTTTTAAGGGAAAATTGCCCCCAAAATGTCATTTTTGGATGCATGGACCTAAATTGAAAATCAAAACCTTTGTTTTTCACCTACACAAAAAGGGTAGAAGACCCCATGGCAATACATGTGTGGAAACAATTGTAGCTCATTTGATTGCGTAGATTGTAAGATTGTGATGTTTGAAGTAGTAAAAGAAAAAGTCCTTTTTGACCCTACCTAACATGAGCAATGAACTTTGAGCCCTTTTGTCTCAATGAAATTTTTCCTCTATACAAAACGAGTTGCTTCACCTTGGAGTAGTGTATCTAGTTGGTTACATTTTTGAAAAAAATTCTTATAATGGAAATTTCCTACACCATCTTCTTAAAAATGTATCCAAGCAATTCTCCAAAAAAATTGGATGAAGTTGTTTTTTTATCTCTTAGAATTGGAAAAGTCATACAATTTCCAAAGGCCATATGTTTTTTGTGCTCTAAGGTGCTTCAAGGTTAATGAAGAAGGAATAATTGTATGTATTGAACATCTCGAAATGCAAATTATCTACAATGCCTGTAAATTTTTAGGTATTTAGAAATAGTGATGATTCTAATAATATATAAAAATTAAAAAAAGAGAAGAAAAAAACTCTGATTCTTTTGAATTGGCATACTTCGAGAGTTTGTTCATTTAACCCTTAAAGGCTTAAAGGCTTGACTTAAACTAAGGGGCTTGGTTTTTGGAGAATCTTCATGATAGCATCTCCAATATTCAACTACAAGTTAACTTTTTGATCTATCATTTGGTCTTTTTGTCTTGATAAGATGCATGTATTATTCTTAGTTTGGAGTTTTGAATCAAAATTTGAATGTGTGTTTTTTGCACTAAAAAGTTTGATATTTTTTTTGAATAATAGCTTTGAAGTTGCCCATTACCTTGAGGAAGATGGAAGTTCATCATTGATTGGTCCTTTGAACAAGCTTCATAATGCCCATACAAGTGAGAGATTTTAAAATCCAAATTAGGACAAGTCTACTAGAACTAAAAATGTCCTTTAAGAGTTAAGGTCCCATGGCACAAACTATTGGAGACTGCATGTGACTCTCAAATTACATACCTCTATCAAAGAGTAGACTCTAATTAAAGTGATTAAGCCACCACCCACTAAGTATAGTTGGCTTGCCAACTTTCTTTTTAAATGCATGAATATCCACTTGTTAGTGTATTTGAAAATGAACCACTACACGAGAAAAGGGTGTTTTAAGTGAGTTTTTAAGTATAGTCCTAGACAAAAGATTTTAAGTAATGACCTTCAAGGAGCTTTTCAATAAAAATTTACTAGAAATACATGTGTTTTTAGTAAAATTTTGTTGAAAAACTCCTTAAAAGTCATTACTTAAAATTATATGTTTAGGACTATACTTAAAAACTCACTTAAAACACCTCTTTTTCTTACAGTGAACTCAAGTACATTTTTCTTCTATTCATACTTCAATCTAGAAGCAATACCTTACATACTGCACTGCACTTAATTTTATTCTGAGTCCATTTAATGGTTGTCACATATCCATTTCAAGACCACATTATGTCCATTTAAGACCTAATCATTGGGGGTGATTTGAAAGAGACAGGCAATTTTCGAGCAGACTACATTAGTTTACCTTATGTGGAAGTTACAATTTGTAAGCAGTGAAAATTCAAGTATTACTGAGATTCGTATGTTAAAAAAACAAAAAAACAAAAACAAAAAGACAGGTATTGCAGCCTGTTTTTTTGGAACAGTACCTGCCACAAGCCTCCTCAGCACTGCCGCAATTCTGGCAGGAGACGGAGTTCTGGCACTCTGTCAGGTTCAGAGTGAGCGCGCGAACTTCCACCCCCCAAAAGGCCGCTGCTGCAGACTGAGAGTGTTGACATCGAATCGCAACTGAGCAGGCAGGCGAGATCCGAGCAATACCGACATCCGTACGTACAGCCCTGTCGCCTCAGTGCCTCACAGGGCTGCTGATGCAACGAGGTCGTCACGGCCGAGATCCATTCATGCATGTGCATTGGTGGATTGGGTGCTCTGGACTTGGATAATTCTTGAATAATCAAGAATCATCCACGCAACGGCCATCACTGTGACGGAGCCTTTGTACGTGACTGCCTGCTCAAACTAGTTTCTTCTCCTTTCGTTTGCTAAGTCAGTACCATCTTTCATCCCGGTCCACTCGGTAATAGACTTCAACTCCAGTCCTGCACATGACTCACATTCCTTGCGCGCTTGCGCCCAGCTCGCCCCCACCCGGCCAGTTCTTTCAGTTCCGGAAGTTTCGCAGAGTGGTGCCTAGTACTTGAAAGGACCACGTTGCCGTCAAATGAAATCCCACGACTTTCAATTCCTATATATTGTTGACTAGATAGTTTTTTTCAAAGTGTACACACTCCAATTGAGGTGCCATTGAAGCTTTCAACAACGCAAGTTAGGTTTCAGTTGCAGGGTTAACTCTAGCCCTTCTGTGCACAGAGCAGGATATATCTTAACTTTGATTTCCATTGTGAAGCTTCGGTTTTGCACTTCAAGCTCATCCTAGACTGAGGATTAATAAGCTTGTTCGTGCACACTGAGACCACTGTATAAGATCACCAGCCAAGATCTTTCGAGAATTGAAGTGCTGCTAGGGAGCTAGTACTCGAATTGGAAGGATAGTCATTGCCCCCGCGCGTCAAATAGAAAGCGAGGATGTTCGATCTCGTTTTTTTCTAGATTGTTTGCTGTCTAGTGCTGGGGTGTGGACGTTGATCATCTCGTCACAATTGGGGTGCCATTGAAGAGGTTTAAGAACTTAAGGTAATACTTGATTGTAGCTAGCCAGATAGGGTTCAGTAGAAACTAAGAGGTTCCATTGCAAATTAAGCCAGGTTTAAATTTGGATTCCAAGCACATTCAAGATGGGGAGGGCTCCGGTATCCATTCGGGTATCGGAAGAAGGACTCACCAAAGGGCCGTGGACTGAAGAAGAGGACGCCATTCTCACTGCCTTCATCAAGGCCAACGGGGAAGGGAATTGGCGCACACTCCCGAAACTTACAGGTATGGTAATGAATATTAGTCTGAGTTTGCCACAAGTTAATGCTAAGTCTGCTTACATTCGAATGTACGTTTCATTGGGACCTCGATGGTGGACCAGACACGGATTGCGTGCAGCAGTGGTATCGATAGACCTAATGGAGCTGAAATGCATTTTTGAATTGCAGGGTTGAGGAGATGCAGGAAGAGCTGCAGGCTACGGTGGATGAATTACCTGCGTCCACATCTAAAACGGGGCAATTTCTCGCCTGATGAGGATGAGCTGATCGCCAAGTTACACTCTCTTCTGGGAAACAGGTACTTCATCTTGTAGATTCGACCCCGTGTCCCCGTCCCAAGCAAACCTTGGCCATTTCGGAAGCTTAATTGCACATGGTTTTTACTGAATTAACTCTAAGCTAGCATCCAATAGCAGTCTGTGTTTAGCAGTGATTGCAAGGAACACTTGTACAAATTGGCCTTGCAGGTTGATTGATTCTCGAATGTAACCATCAATTGGAGCATTGATCGCCTCAATTCTAATCAATTTTCGTATGTTTCACGAATGATTGAAAAAAACTTGACCTGTTAGTATTAAAACCGCAATTTCGATTATTTATCACACTTGTGACTTTGCATGATTGGGAGTACTTTTGAGAACCCAAACTTGTGAAACTTGAGGCGGATATGTGAGAGCTTGTTCCTCTACGAAGCTTACACCTACCCTGTAAGGGACATCTCAAATAAATAAACTCTCTCCCGAAAATCTAGCAAAACGCAACTAACAGTACGTGTAGGCTAGGTGTTTCTTGCAATCACCTGTGGAAATGATGCGTGAACCTAACTAATCTAACAAAACCTGTGTTTTCTTGTGCAGGTGGTCATTGATTGCCGGTCGCATTCCAGGACGCACAGACAACGAGATCAAAAACTACTGGAATTCTCGATTACGGCGAAAGCTTAAAGCCACGCCAGGCAATCAAGTCGAAGCCATACCAATTTCCTGCTCACATTTGGATTCAGCACTGGAACAGAGCTCCCCTAGTACCTCAACAAGCTTCGCCTCTGAAGCAAATCAAGCAATTGCAAGCCCAGGTGAATGTTCATTTCCAGAGTATGCTGAATACTTTGCAGCGTCTTCTTCCCTGGACGAACAAATCTTTTCCGAGTATGCCAGGTTCGAAACCTCCGGCGAAGCCACCCCATCGGAGCCCTCCAGCAGCGACGGCACAGCTTGTTCAGACTATTGTTCAGACCACCAGTACGACTCTGCCTGGATACCCATTGCTTCAGACTTTAGTGCAGACTCCATGAAGCATGAATCGTACGCTCACTCTCCAGAGAGTGTTTTGTCTCAAGGGTTAGATTCAGAAGAGGATTTCTTCTGCAGCAGTGATTTGATTAGCTTCACTAATGGCTTGGCTGATCTTGAGGACAACAGTTTCCAGATGTTGCTGCATTCTATGCCGTTGTCTCCGATGCAGAAGAATCTAGTTTCTGAGTGTTGGCCGGTTGATGCCTTCTGGTCATAGCAATGATTAATCATTTATCAATGTTGAGTACACGGTAGGACAAATTTTTTGTTGTAATTATTGAATCGTGAATTTCAGTTACTTTTCGATGTAAGATACGCACATCAATTGCAGTAAGAAAAGGGGGAGGTTCTCAGATACTTCTCGACTGTGGTGGGGCGGCTATGGTTGGATCCTTTCTGTTTGCAGCTTTGTTTTTAGCACCTTATCACTGCTAGACCCGGTCAAAGCATGGACACATCAGTCTTTTAATGGACAAGGGATCTTTCCAATGCTTTTGTGGAATTTGTGCAATTGGAATCTGAGTTAAGACGAATTGGCAGTGAAAGAAAACAAAAAATCAAATCCTTGCAATCTAAACCATGGTTGCAACATAGGCAAAGCACACAAGCCAAAAAAACATTAGAGGATTTGGGGGGCGGCGGGGGCAGGCTAGGAAGGCCGTTTTAGAGGCCGTTTTAGAGCCGTTCCCATCGTTGTTCCCCTAGTGGCCCAAGAATGGCCGCTGTCAGATTGATTGATTTATAACTTTTTTCAAAAAAATGAAAATAAAAAAAAGGTGAAAAAATAAATATTTTTTGAATGATGTGGCAATCGTTATACCATGTTAGGTAGCACGTCTAGCAAGTTCTTAGAGTCTGAAAACCTTAGGGAACTTGCAGCCCTTCAAAGCAACTAAATATCTTCTAATGTAAGCAATTACAACCTTAGAAGAAGCATACATGTTCAAACAATCATTCACAAAGGTGCATAGGCTTTATACAAAATTTGCAATTGGGGCTTTGGAGGGGCACTTGATTTTCAACAATAGTGCAAATACTAAATTTTATTTTTAAATTAAATGCTTTATTAAAAAAACATTTAAAACATTTATTAATTTTTTCCACATCCCTTGAGGTAACATGGAATTTTTTATTTTTAAAATCTGAAAAAATATTTTTTAATTTCTACTTTTGTTGTATTTGTATGATTGCCAAAAATCAAATGGCCTTCTAGAGGTCCCATATTTTTTCTAATGCCAAAAATAGCTAGGTAGAGAAAGTACGAAGGTGAAGGGCCTCTAAACCTATAAACCTTGCAAAAAAATACAAGTATAAAAACACATCAATCTCAATCCTAGCCAAAATATAGGTGAAGCACACAACTACAAATAACAAGCAATTTCAACTTTAAGAGAAGCACATCCCTTGAAACAAACAATCACAACCTTGCCATGAACGATAGGATTTTACAAGGATGAAGACATCTTGTCATTATATGAGCAAGACATCCCTTCATCGTTTAGCATTCCTTGATGAGTGTAGATTGTCATAATCTAATATTCCATTAGGTGTTAGGCTCCTATACGGAGGTCCTGGTTGAAGAGGAATGACACACTAATATGGGAGCTCCAAAACATTGGTGGCCAAGACATAGAGTTGAGGGCGGGCTTTGTCGTCAAGGCTATGGGCTACATTAGATGTTGTACACTTCAGATGATCATTTTAATGTCTTGAATTTGGTACACTAAATTCAGTTGATAGTTAATTTTATGATTCTAGTTATTATAGAATTTTCTAATTTAGGTTTTTGATTGGGGAATTTTTTTATCCTACTTAATAATGTTATGAATTTTGAATGTTCAAAGAGCCTCACTACTCTAAAATGTGGAATTTTTGTCCTTTGAATGCTATAGCTTGATTTCTTTATCAAAAATTATTTGAGTGATTTTGACATTTTGTATAATTTTGAGTGGAATTTTTTGTATGAAGGCAAAATGTAGCAAACAATACAATTTGAATTAGAAAATTTGAATATACATACAAATAATTATGATATAACAATTATGTTTTTTAAACTTCTTAGTCTTGAATTGTACAATCATTGTGTATTTAAAAAGTTATTCCTTGGAGGACAAAAGATTCATGATTATAAAATGACCATTCAAATTTTTCTATATAGTTCTTTCACTCTTCTATTTCATGCAAAAAAGTGCAAGTGAACCTCTTTGGAAACTTAATAAATGAATGTACAAGTCTTCTTTTTCTTTTGTTTTTTACTATTTGGAATGCTATGAGCCATGGTTGTCATACTGGACAAATTACTATTCATTTCATGTCCTGTAGGACGAGTTATTATTCATCAAATGTACCTAAGAGATACCTAAGAGCTACATTTGATGAATAATAACTCGTCCTACAGGACATGAAATGAATAGTAACTTGTCCAGTATGACAACCATGCTATGAGCTTTAAACTTGTAACAAGCCTACCAACCTAGGTTTAGGGTTTTTATTTCATTTGTTTGGGGTACTACAAAAAATTATTTTCAATGGAAAGATGAAGCCATTTATGTCCAAATATATGGATGAAATTTGCAAAATAGAGAAAGCAACTCATTTATTCATTTTAAAGAATATGTTTGCATATTCATGCCAAATAAATGGAAAACCATTCAAAGATTTTGTAGCAATTTATTCACTTCATCTACTAAACAAGGAAGGTATAAATCCAAATATTCTTTTAAAAAAATTTAAAAATAAATTTTTTTCCAAAAACTTATAACTTATCAAAATTTATTTTAAAGAAGTTTTTAAATCAAAATTTTGTCAAAATTAACGAGAATGTACAGTACAATAATACATTAAATACATAAAGAATTGCCTTCTAAACTATAGCTTGCAATTATCCTACTTTGTCCACCTAATGTTTTATGTTTTGCCTAGATGCATGACCAAATGCATGCCAAATACTTTGGTACCAAGAATGGCTCCCATTTGACAAAATTGGCAATCCAAGAGCTACGGATAATAGGACATGTCATAAGTCAACTTTAGTTAGCATAGGAAAACCAAAATTGACAAGGACCCCAAAGTACCACTTCATTAAGTGTATATATTCTCTTTATCACTATGTACCTAGTATCAATAAATAGGCAAAAGTCTATAGAATATTTGATCTTTTTCAATTTTTGCACACAACATCCAAATAATAAATTTTGTAATGAGTTAGAATCCTCATGAACAAAAAATTACCAAAATTATAAACAATCAATAGGAAAGTATAAAAGTTTTGATTATTCTAATGATAGAAAAAAATGACAATTTTGAATGTCACTTCCTTATTTCCTAAAGCCCTAACTAAAAGCATGATTTCAAGCAATTTTCTACTCTTAGATAGACTCTACCCAGTGTACTATTTGTTGAATTCTTGTAAATTTTTTAATAGAGCTGCATTTTACTACTACTTTGATACCTAGAAAATTTTAGAACAATCAAGTTGTAGTTAAGAAGTTATGCTTTAAAAAGACATTTAAAAAAAATAGGGGCAATTTTAGATAATCATGATTGATAGGTCTTATTGGTCTAAAAAAATTTATATATACTTTCAATAGGCCTGTTAACATAATCTAAAAAGTTGAATGGCATACAAGTACATGATTTTGACTTACAAAGCCTTTGAAATTTGGCTTTCCTCATTAGGACAATGTTCAAAACTTTAAAAGCTCAATTTCAAAGGCTTGTTAATCAAAATCATGTATTTGTATGCCTTTCAACTTTTCAGATTATATTAACAAGCTTGTTAAGAGTGTGCAAGTAAAAAAATTTAGACAAATTGGACCTATTTATCATGGGTGCCTAAAATTGCCCCTATTTAAAAAAAATGTTCTTACAAGGCATAAATTTTAAATAGTGACTTGGATTGTTATAAAAAAAATTAGGTAACAAAATAATGGTGATGTATATCTTTGGTAAAAAAATTCATGAACATTCAATAAATATTTGACTGTAAAGAACCTACTCCAAAGTAGAAAATAACCCCCAATCATGACTAAGGCAACTACACCTAATATTGCACAAATAAGCAATTCAACATAGTTCCCACTATTATATATTGAATTTTTTTTGGTGGGGTCTTGTTGGTAGTCAAAAGAGGATTCTAAATTCTCTTAAAAATACATTTTTTGGACACTGCATGAATAAACTATAAATTTTCAAAGTGCTCAAAATAGGTGTTTCTAAAATCAATCATAGACTGCTCTCCTAAATAGTGGAAGTACATTTTAGGCAAGAATCTAGACACTCTAGTTTTAAAAAGCGGTTGAAATTAGGTGTAGTTACCTTGAGTCTTGAGGGCTCTAGTGGTTATAATTACATCTGCATTAGGAGCTGCACACTTACATACAGTATGCATCATCCTATCCAGCAACATTGTTGCAATTGAGTGCTCCTACAAATTCTATTTCAGCTAAACAGATGAAACGAGGAATTTGTTGAATCAGTCAGTTCCCGGAAGTCCTGCGGTCTCCCCCCTCCCCCCCCCCCCGTGATGCCCAGCACGAACTAGATCTGAATTGCTCCAGCTAGTGGCGTAATGGCGTTACACTGAACCCCCAGCTGGCAAGTAATCACTCAGCTGCTAAAGGTTGCCGGTGCGTTTCTTAAGATGGCTGACTCGAGAGTCTGCGACTTTTGGAACGGGTTCGAATAATAAGTTGCGTTGCTACTCAGATTGAAATCTGCGTACCCATCGGATATTTCCCCAGCACTGCAATTCTAGCTTATCCGTGAACGTAGACACTTGGACGAAACGTAACGGTCGCAATACACTACTGTTGGCGGCGGCTGCAGCAGGAAGCCCACGAGAACAGAGGTCTTCAGCGGGAGGGAACCCATGATGGTGGAAACTTTTACGTTCAAACTAAATATATGTAAGTTGGGTTTTGATCGATCTGAACGATCAGAACGATCACCAATTCCATACATTGATTACGGAAGGGATTCAACTGTCTAGAAGCTAGGTGAGTGTCTGCTAGCTAGGCGACTGAGCTTTGGAATCGCGCGTAAATATGAGCTATTTGATAGCAATGCTCGGGTGAATGTATAATCCTTTGTGTTTGCAGAGTCCTTACATGTCTTCCTTCATTTGGAGCTAGAGGCCCACACTAAGCAGCCGACCTAGATGATTTATTATTATTATAATGGCTCTAAAGTCAGCGCGCAGACACGGTACGCTTCTGGTCCACGTTGGACGTACATTCAGAACGTCTGCACTCTGCAATTAACAAAATTACGTCAAGGCGAAATCACAAGGATGGAGGGCGATGGCCTCGCTCTTCCACAGGTTGAATTAGCATGCAGTCTCCGTAGAAAGTTAAGGTAAATCTGGATTCAATAGACGGAAGAAGATTGTGAGTATGAGGTCCCAGGAAATTGTCTGGAAGAAAGAAAGTGTCTGGACTTGCCAAATAATCTCTCCTTTGTCACATGAGATGCAAGGTTGTCACTGCCGCGTATCGGGTGAGTGGGGGTCACGCATCAGACAGGACAAACAAGTTGTCCTCGCGGTTTGAATATTTCAGGATTTATATTAGGGTTTGGGGGACAAAATTTTTTACTAGTTTCTTGTAGAATAATATGCTTAGTTGCTACGGAAAAGACTTTTTTGAATGGTCAACATATCAGCAACCGCATTACATGGAAGAGGCATTTTAACCCCTAAAGGTCGGAGATTATGTTTTCACCAAAAACACTCCAAAATTGCCATTTGTAATACAAGCATCAAATTTTAGATGAAAAACATTTTGGACACATATAATTCTTGTAGTAAACTGGTTTGAAAAGATGTGGAAAAAATTTCAAAATTTTTCACCTTGTAGATTGCAAGATATTAATGTTTGAAGTGACAAAAAATATTTTTTTGACCTTGTGAAAATACGAGTAGCTGTACTTCACAAGGTCATATTTGTATGAAAAAATGCCCAGAATGGTGGTGCTTCTTTGAATTCATTCTTCAAATCAAGTTGGCTACATGCTTGAAAATTTTTAAATCATTTGGAATTGCACAACATATAGGAAAAAAATAGTAAGTAGAAAGAAGTACAAAGTGATTCAAAACACTAAATTGTTAAGAATTTAATTATGGAATTGAAAAATTTCAATCCCAAGGGTGGTCATGCAGTAATAAACAATCTACATTATATATTTTTTAATTTTTTTTTTCTAAAAATATTAAAAATTGAGTTAAATAAAGGACTCCAAAGTTTATTTTTGAGTAAGGAATCCATGACTACCCGCAAACTTGAACACCTCATAACTTTCATCTCGTAAATCAAAATGGGATGATTCAAAGCTTTCCACATATACTTAAATCTAGAAAATCAATTTCAAATTTTTATTTTTGAAAAAAGTGATTTTTTAAGAAATTTTTGGGTTGCCCACCGAGCATTGAAATTACATATCATGTAGTAACTTTTGAATCATGTAGTCAAAAGTTATGAAAAATGTTAGTCCTTAAAGCTACTCCTTAAGTACATGTTGTGTGAAAATTTCAGCAAAAAAAACTAAAAACTCCATTTGTAGTGAGCTCTCCAAAATCGCTATATTGCCAAAAAAAATGAAGTTTTGACCTTTAGGGGTTAAAGAGGGTCAACATGTTGATTACAATATTTGGGGCTCTTCAAATAAGGCCTCAATCAGATGGGTGTGTAGGATGAACCTATCAATGTCTTGACAAATCATGACCAAATGCATCCGTGCATAACATTATTCAATAGTGGATGTACAATGGGAAATCATTTTTATAGGCATTTCTATGTATTTGTAGGTGTATAGTGGGGTATCATTTCTATATATCTATAGAAAGGACTAGAGAATGTAAACTAGCTTCCTAAGCTACAAGAGACAAAGGAAAATTATTCCTCATAATGAGCCTTTGCTTTCATATTACTAGACATAACCTTAATGGTTGAATGGTTGGATCTTGGTCCACTATGTTCAATTAAAGGTTTAAGAAAAACTGGCCTCATAATGTTAAAGTAATCCCACCTATTATGAAAAAGAAGATGACTCTCTTCATTCAATGATAGATAGTTATATGCCTTGAAATGTGTTCCATCAAGGTTATGGAATGATAATTTAAGTAAAAAAAAATAGATTGTCACTATTCCTATCTATGTCTTAGCAACATCATTCTATTTTAATATATCCCTTTTTGAATCTATTTCTAGTGTCGTTTGTATTTCTTCTTAGTTATGCCAACTTATAGTCAATGCCAATTTTGATTTCCTACATGATTGACCTCTCATTGAATTATCAACAATTGGTAAAGTGATAATGGCATAATCTTCTTCCTATTAGAATTGATTGACAACAACAATAAAAGTTGGTGTCCATTAGTAAGCCAATAAGTAATACTATGTGTGTGATTTTAAGAAATACATGTATTATTTGTTCTATTTTTCTATAATACAAAATTCCTTCTATAATAATTAATTATTTTTAATAAATATTTTTTAACTTAAAAGAATATTGCAAAAATTTAGATTCCTAATGAAATGGCATGATAGAAAGATTAACTATTAGAAAGTGAAAATCTCAAAAAATAGGTATTTCAATGTTTTAATATAGAATAAAATATCATATATATATATATGTATATTATACGAAATTACTCCCTTCATTTCATAGTACTAGTCTTTTTTTGCACTAATGATAGTATTAAAGATTTGACAACAAATTTTTAATATATGTTATGTTCAAATGATTCTAAAGTGAATGTGCAATATGTCATCTTGAATGTAAAGTAAGTGAGCATGGCTATTAATTGCAATGAAGGAAAGATCATAAAGTAAAAGGTTGCAATAGATACAAAGTGCCTTACATAAACAAGGGTAAGTTGTTTAGAAAATTAAAACTTCATGTGCAACTACTGTGTTCTCTGTGTGTGTTTACAATTGACCAAGAATGGTTTGGAATTCCCATTTGACTTGGTAGCTAAGGTTTTTCCATATGGAATTGTTTGGAGTTCCTTAAAGTATTTCCTACTCAATTGATGTTCCACCCTTTATGATAGGATTTGATAGTTCATACAATTTGGGTAGCTTAAGTACAAAAATACCATTGATAGCATTTGTACAAATGTAGAAGTGAACTTCGAAGGTAGAGTCTCAAGGAATGCAACAATAGCTCATTTAGGGACACTTTTAGGTCCAAATTTTATAACATTTTGTAGCATGTACTATCATTGCCTTGGCTCTATAGTGTATGGTGTGAAATGTTCCACATCCAATAGTGCTTCATCAGTAGCTAGGTGGAGGCTCGAAGTGATGAGCAAGGTGCATGGAGGAAAGGCAGTGAACACAAAGGCTCTTAATATTATGTTTGTTTTTGCTTGTATCAAAGACATGCAATGTTCTTTGTTCATTCTGCTGATATAGAATGCAGAATCGGGGACCCCTTTTGCAACCCTAGATAGATATTGCATGTTCGAGATGTCTCGAACAGGGCGGACATTCTGCAGTGGAAGTTCCTGATTCTTCTTGTGTCCCAAATACCTTGTTTTAGTGCAACGGAAAGTCATGATATAGGAACTTTTTTTGGTGCAACTTTTGTTTATCTTTTTATCAAGACAATCAATTCTCTTTGCTGATTCTGGTGATGTAGAATGTAGAATCGGGATCCCCCTTGCATTGTACACAGCCACCTTTATATGTCTCCCATTTCAAAATGCCTCCATTTGGGAGATTCTGCAGCGAAGGTTCCCTATTCTTCATGTGTCCCGAATGTGGTCCATTTGAATTACTCAAATTCAGAATCAATCTCCAATCGAATTATCTATTGTCAAACTGTGAATCCTTAGTCTTTTAGGGTTTAGGGTTTTTGAAGTTGAGTTTTTGCAGGGCTCGGAGGGGAGGAGCGGCGAGTTGCCGCAACCGATTCTGCCTCTAGAAAGGTGATCCGTTGACGTTTAAAATTAAACGAGGAGTCGGGTTTGATACTTGTGTGAGCTTACAATAGATGCAGGCGTATATTTCTTCCAATGTCACTTTTCCTACATGCCGCATCTGATTCTTAATAAATGTTAACTCTCTTCTCAGACATGTTTAAACCGCCAATTTAGCTTAACCTTGAATGAGAATGAGAACTCTAGGCATGGTCGGTACATCTGTTGTGGCATTCAATTGAAAATTCATGGATAGGTAACACATGTGAGGAGCGCACTGTAGTTGCCACATTTGTTAGGGTTTGGTTGTAGATTTGGAAGAGACTAAGCTAAATCTACCATCGGCCGGAGCACCGCCACCTGAGTACCAGCAAGAATGTGCTGCACACAATCACCACTCATCCCGGTTTATTACCCCGTGTGATTTGATCCAACTCCTTCAATAAACATCTGCAAGCTTCTTATAAGCTTTGGATTAGGATTAGAATTATATCACTCACAGACACAGTGTTAAGACTGCAGGGTGAAAGCACATTGAGCTTGGGATCGGAGTTGTTGTACCACATGGTTCGATTTCCTCCCAATGCCACCGCAACTGTGATTGCATCCCCTATAGTAATGGGTTGCAGTGAAGCGCATGGACTCAATACCGGATTCGTGTCCGTCAAAGCAGCTAGTAGCAGGCTCCTGTCAATTTGTTCTCAAGTCCTTAGAATGCAGTCCAGGGAAGTCTGAGTACAAAAGTTTCGAAGAAGATTTAAAATTCTAATTCGAGCACCATCTCCTGATTCAAATTCTGCATTTACTTGCATAAGATTGACCTGAAGGGCGACGAGAATCATCAGTATCAGGCATGGCATTGCAACCAACATTGAAACTAAGCTTGAGCATTGGAATTGGAAAATTTCCTGGCGAATTCTGCCAAAAGTGGTAGCTCTGTGTCCACAGATCGAAGGTGCAGTGTCGTTGGCAGATCAAATAAATGTTTCACCCACGAGCCTTAATTAACATTTGTTTGGTATACATTTTGAAGACTTTGCTTTGCAAGTATTCTATAATTTAAAGAGTTTAGTATGTCTGACCTCAAAAAATAACTTTTTCAGTCCAAAAAATGATCCTTCAAAAATGACGTGAATAAATAAGTTAAATGTATATCCTAAAAAATCAGTATGATTAAAACTTAATGCTTTGAACATAAAGGAAAAAAACTTCTTATTGATATCACAAATATTCAATCTACAACCAAAGATTTGTAGAAAGAATTTTCAAATGTTGGCTTCAAATTTCATTGAAAAATATTGGTTAGTATTGAAGTTGATTTAACGATATGGATATGGTCTATGGATCATATTTCACAACTATTGTTTGAGAGCCATAATTATTAAATTATTATTCTAAATTTCATTTTACAAAACATATTTTCACAATTTTGGAAATTTGGACTATGTACTCCCTAGTCTTTAATGGGTGAAGTGCATAGCATCATGCAAAGTCTCACCATTTCATCTATTTGTAACATTTCCATCCTTACACATTTTCATTTCGAAAATTCAAAGCACTCAAATTATACAATTATACAAGGGTGGTGGTTGTTGCAAACGTTGCAATGCATGTACATCTAGTAACATTTTAATTTGACAATCTTGTGTCCCCAGGAGTCACCATAAATGCCTAAGGAACACTATAATTAAGTTGATAAAAGGGAGAATTGATTTCCTTTCTTTCACCCATAGAGGCACAGACTCTAAGTTAAACCACATGAGTGCATCATGCCTTGGCCAACCTTGCATTACATAGTCTGTTGCTAGTGCAAGCATTTTGTTAAGCCTTGCATCACAAATTTTGAAGCTTCAAGTGAGAAGTTGCAGGTCTGGAAAGAACAACATTCAACTTGTGCAAATTTGTGCAGACAGACATGTTAGTCTCTTGACAAGAACAAAGAAAATGCACCTTAACTGAATGTGTGATTTTTGGATCTCTTGCACTTCAAGTCCCATGCCCTAACCCTAGTGCCTCAAATATGGCCTCTCAAAATTGAAAGATTTATTTGTTTGACTATTATAATCTTTTCAACAATAAGGTCAAAGGACGTATCTTTTTCTCTACATCTCCACTACCAATCAGTATGATTCATTTATGTGATCTCTTTTTAGGTGCTAGTTTGATTGGAATGAATTGAGAAGGGTATGAGTTTTAGCAAACATGGGCTGGGCGCTCTTGGGTTAACTTGCTGTTTGTTGCTCCAGACCCTGTTTATACACAATGATGCTCTTGTTACCAAATGTTATTCACTGGTGACACAAGTTATCCACATACAGTACTGAGGTTGCACCCCAGATGTCAGAATTCGAAAGCAGCAACTTGTCAAACGGAAGCAGTCGAGGAACACAAGTGGTAACTTAAACTCTAACGTACCCATGATCATCATGACACTCACCACATCTTTACGATGTATTGGTGGTCCAAAGAAGTCATTTTTTGCATTGGGTTGGGTCTAACTGTCTGAGTTAGCTATTTGTAAGTATCAATGATCTCTCCTGTAGTTAGTAGGTCTTTTATTTTTGGCGAAATTTTGTCACACTTGTTAGAAATCTGACCTCTTTGGCTTCATTCCTCCAAAAACTAACCTCTGGAGTGAAGCAGCATGGGAGGCAGTGGTAAAAAAAAAAGCCCTGGTAGTTAGTTCTATAATTATGCTCTCTTTAATTATGGACATTCAAACCTGGCTGGGGAGGGATTTCATGTGACTGTGCAGCTAGTATCCATCACCTGGTAAGCTAAGCTTAATTGAATTCCTGGTTGAAGAATGTGCTCGTTGCCTTGTAAGTTGTAACTCATCCAACGAGAGTGTGTGTGTGTGTGGTGGAAGGGTTAAATAACTTATCCTTGTCACCATTTCAAGCAATCACTAAGTTATATCCTTTCCAATGTAAATCAAACACATAGCCTAATTGCCCAGTACAGTAAGGTCTATCTCAATTACGAATTTTTCAGACCAGGCTCACTAGAAATTTCAGTAACTTCAAGAAGCTGTAGTGTACTAAAAAATGAATCAATTTTGAAATTTCAAATTGCATTGGAATCACATTGAAGTCTACTTCACCTTAATAACAAGTGGAAAATGAATAATGTAAAATCATATTACAAGTTGGATTGATTTTATACACTATCTCCCATTTCATAGAAGATAGTGAAAGATTTCTTGCATTAGGGTGAAGAAAAAACAAAAAGTGATACAAAATTTTCAAGTGGCATGTGATCAAGTGTCTCAAAAGCAATTGTGAAGATTTATTTCTAATATGTACCTTAAATTATAAGTTGTAATTTTCACAAATGGTGGTAACACCAAATGGGAGATAGTGTATAAAGAACATCAAACTCTTTGTATGATTTTCAATTACATATGTGCATTTGTAATGGTTGAAAATTAGACTTTAGTGTGATTCCAATGCAATTTGCAATTTGCAATTTTGTTCATGTTTGAGTGCACATGGGCCTCCCAAAGTTATCCAAATTTTCAGCAGGATTCAAAATTCGTAAATGAGCTAGACTTAACTATACATCTCAAATAACAAGGCACCTTAAAGTAATGATTTTTTGATGTTAAAACAAGTGATTGGTTGCTTGCAGAGTATTCATTACTATCTCAAGGTTGAAACATTATTGTTTCAATGACAAGTTTGATCAATATTAGCTTGACATTGATTCAATAATGGAGCAAAGTAACTTGTCAAAGCATCATTTATATATTGATTCAATGTACAATTTGTTGGTATTATTTTTATGTTATTTCAAGAAGCATTGGTTCAATACTACTTCACTACCTAGTTGGTTCAATATTACTTCAATGCCACTACATTTTTCATTGGTTCAATACTACTTCAATTTACATTGGTTCTACACTACCTCCCAACATCCTACTAGTATATACATTGCCCAATTGCTATACATAATACCTCCCAACACACTTCAATGTATACAATCTAAATTTTAGAGAGTCCAATAGTTGCCAATTTCAAAGTGTCCCAATTTATCACATTTTTCACTCAAATTGCAAATGTCTCTAAATGTTCACTATTCATGCCTTCTACAATTTGGAAGGTCAAAGCCAAAACTTTAGCTCATCAAATTTAGTGTGAATCTCTTTATGAATGTCTGGACTATCAAAAATATGGTCTATATTGTGAAAACCATCATTTTGGATGATCATAATCCGTTGCATATATGGACAAATTCTACATAAACAAGCCTTTGCAGCCGTCATCATATTCACCTCTTTATCCATGTCCAATGGATTTAGTCTCTTTCCCAGCATTGCAGACTCCAACTACATGCACAAGCACATAACACATATATGTGAAAAGTCAAAACAATTTTCCATTACAAAATTTAGTAGTAGAACTATCATTAATTTAAACTCTTTCACAACTTTAGAATATTTGGAGTTCAACTTTGGCATAATCATAAAGTTCTAAAAAGGTTTGTCAATTGCAAAGGATGTCAAAGATAAAAGGTTACTTGTGACAAAGTTTCTATACTATGGAAGAATTCCAACACCAAGAAAAATGTTTAAGTAGAGAAAAGTTCATGTGATTTAGTTTCCAATTTAGTCAATTTAGTCAACTAGTGTAGTATTCCAATAGCCTCATTATTTGAAGACCATAATTATGGACTTTATAATTATGAAAATCCTAATTATTTAATGATTTGTAGAGGACATTAATCTATTAATCTACTTCTTGATTTGTAAATTGGTGCAACCAAAAATTTAAACTCATGGACAAATTTAGATTGTTTATTTAAATTTGGCATAATAAAGTCCCAAAAATAGTTAACTATGGGATTTGGAGAAGATATTAAACTATAAACCTACTATTTGCTATAGGAAGATGGAGCTAATTAACTACCATATTGATAAGGAAACTTAAATATTTTAAAAAGTCTAAAATATGACTTACTATATGAAGTAAGAACCTTGCAAGCCTTGAAGTCAACTATACAGGCTTGGATTTGTTGTATTTTTTTTCTTCGAGTACTCAAGTTATTGCTCTATGAATAGCATCCGAACCAAAAGAATCAATTGATCTATCTTCAAAAACAAAAATTCTCCACTTGTCTTCTAAATATGCAGTTTTCAACCCACTCCAAACCAAGAAATTAAAATATTTTGTAAGAGCATTAACATAGTGCTAACATGGTGTTTCCTTCCTAAAAATCAAATACTCACTAATGAAACTTCAATTTGTATAAAATAAAAGCAACAAAATTTAAAACTATCCAAAGCTTTAACCTGTCCAAAACTCTTCAAGAGTCAAAAACCATTGACACAATTCTTCCACCACTTCATCATTAGGGCATGGACATCCTAGTAATTTATACAACTCGCTTCTTGCCCTAGTCTTTATAGATCCTCAACGATCACGAAGGTTTTTTGTTACAATTTATTGAAAACCATTTGGTTTATACCATTCTATCATAAAGGCTTCACAAGCACTTGCATCATCACTTACATTGAAGGATGTAAGAGTAGCTTCAATCATGACCTCATTGGTAGGATATAGAGTGGCAACTTCATTTATTCCAAAAAATAGCTTTGTTACTATATTAGTGAAATTCTTTTGTATAAATCAACGATCACAAAATTAGATGAAGCTACCATGAGGATAATACAAATCATTAGTTTTAGCTCATTCTAAACTATTTAGTTAAGAATTAGTTTAGAATTAGATCAAAATTAATTTTTGAACTAATCAATTTCAAACTAATTACCATCACAAAATTATTTGAAACCAAATACTAATTGTTGAAACTACCATAAAAACATTACAAATCAAGTAAGATTTCAATAAAATAAGTCTAATATTTAAAATGATAAATCACAAGTCGTAAAATAGAATTTACCTTGACAAGTTCCTCTGAGCAACATGGGAGTTTGTCCTTAAGCTTCTCTAATGCAACTTCAAGAGAAGAAGTTAGTGATTGTACTTGCTTTCTCAAATTTTTAACTTCTCTTTGTAAGTATAAGAATTGTAACCTCTCCTACATTAAGAGAGGCGTTGTGTGTAATTGAAGGAGGTATTAAGGTAGTTGCAAGAAAGGGTGGTCCTATTTTCTGTCACATTTCGAGTTGTATAGTTTAGTTTGGCCATAACTTTTGGAGAATAAAGCCAATGTACTTGAATTTTTTTATTGAAGATGACCAACTTGTTGATGAAGAGAATTCTTATTTTTTCGAAATTTCCAAAAAACTTTTTATAATTAAATTCCAATTTAGCTAATTTGTCACACTTTGTGGTTTAGGGTTTTTTAATATTGTGGAGTACCCATAATTGATGATGTAGAGCTAAAATTTGTGTGGAATATTTCCACACTAGAGATTCATGTGCCCACCAAAAAAAAATTTAAAAATCATTATTTTATGGTGTCCACATGCATGCAAATAGAGGTCCTTTGTGTGTACACTTTTGAAGAGTGAAGATGGTTTTGGCTTAATTTTTTTGATGAAACATGATTAACATGAAGTCCTCACAAATGCTCAATTTTTAGATTATTTTTATCATGAATTTTTATTTTTTATTTATTTATACTTCATTGTATCTATTTTTTGTGACAATCTATTTTTTTTTTCAAACAATAATATTTGAGTATTTACAAGTACTCATAGTATTCAAAACGGTACTTTTAGCAGTTGATTTTTTTGGTCAACAAATGAGATTGTTCTATTTCATAATACTCATAGCACTTATAATATTGCACCACAGAAAGTCTTTTTGTAGCAAAACGCTACAAAAAACGGACACCTTTTCTTGCAACTACTCATTGGTACATCTTCAACTTGAATTGGTACATTGTTTTGTTGAGCAAGAGCAACTGAAGGTTGCCTTTCTATAGGTTGCTGATCCCTTTCTACCTCTTCTAAAATTGAATTAGTAATAGGTTGACATGAATGAGAGCTTGGTCCAATATGTCTATGGGAATGAGAAGGACCAACAGGCCTAAGTGGATGAAAAGGCCATAAAACTTACTTGTTGGATATCTTGTCAATGCTTTTCTTCATGTTGAAGAGGTTTAGACAAGCTTGTCTTGTTCCTAGTGGAGTTGCTTGACTTAATCTGGGAGCCATTTTGATCTACAAAATATAAGTACATTTCGAATCAAACAATCATGTTATATTTCAAAATCTCATGGGGAATATATAGACATATAGTTGATGCATCACTACAATAGAAGAAATGAAACTCTTACTACAAGTTTCGGGGCTAATAGTTTTAAAGTTCAAGTATTATTTGGATGATGATCAATGTAACATGCTTGGGCAAAATTGAACAATTGGACATGTTAATAATAAGAATATACCTCTTGATTGATCAGGCTTTAGCAAAGTCACTTCCTAGCTCTATGCGTGGTGATGTTTTTCCCTCCATTTGTCTAATCTTTTTGTGCTTTTTCTTTTCATCACCTATACAAGAATAATAACGTTACTTAAAAAACAAAGCATGTTGGCCATGCGAAGAGATACTCTCAAGCACTACATTCTTAATCAACATTACATAAATTCTAAAGAAATGTTGTTTCATCTTGAACTCCCCAACCGCACTCTAAAACAAACAACATTCTACCAAAAGCAATATAAAGGGAATACTCATAACTTGGAAAAGCCTAGAATGTACTAATTGGGAGTGCAATGCAATCAGACATGCCCTTCAAGCCTGCCTTCAAAAACTGCTTCATAACTTGTCCTAGTTTAAAAGAGGTTACAATAGCAAGTTGGCATTAGAAATGAACCAAATCTTACAAACAACTTATGAATTGGAATGGCCACTGTTCTTCTAATTTCTTCAATCAAGAAGTTACAGAAACCTCACTCTCTTTTAGAACTATCACAAACTCATGACTAACAAATTTCCTAATCATAGCTAATAGATTTCCTAATATGGCATGTTTGAGGATCTTGCGTGCAATTGAAATACCAAGCATGTGATGCTCTAAGAAACAATGTACAATAGACTTGTAAACCATCTGCCATTACCGTATACACTTTGCAATCTTGTACTACCATATATCAATTCTTTTCAAAGAACAGATAAACGCAAATCAATACTTGAAAACGATGAGAGAATTCTTCTAAATGAGCTCTTGGACCTTAACCATCGCCAAAGCCAAGAATTCAAGTAGCTAAATCAAAACTTGTGAGGAACAAGATGAATTTAGTTTGAAATAGCCTAGTATAGGAAGAAGCAACTTGAGGCACGCCTTGAAGCAAAAAGTAGAATGAGTGTCTCAGAATTATATTTATAAGTTGTCCTACCTAATTTACAACTATTGATCAGGTGGATGATTTATGAGCTACTTTCATTTAAGATCATTCATCTTGAGAATGAAATACTAAGACATCAAATCAGGATGCCACGTTGTTACTTTTCATTGTCCTTTTCATTCATTGGGATGTATGTCATAAATTCATCCAAGCTTGTCCTCTTAAGCCCTTCGTCTTTGTTTGCACATTGCTTGAATTCACTTGTTGAAGGAATTCAATAAAAAAATTTGTGAAAATACTACACTGGAATTCACTATGGCTTCAACTAAAAGAAGGAACAATCCTAGCAAAGTGAGAGGAAAAAAACTATGCTACAAGCAATCTACAAATGAGTGAGGTTGAGCTTGGAAAAATTGAGTAGTGTTTTTTTTCCTAGCGATTTGGAACAAAATTGCACCAAATTTTTTTTCCTAGCACCAAGCCTATAGGAAAAAAATCTAGAAAATGGCACATAAATCACCCAGACAACATGTGGAATAAGGGCCACTGCATTTTCCATGTGAAACAGGCATGGGCCTTAGGGCTTTGTCCCCATTTTGTCTCCCTCGATCTTGTCACCTTTTTCGTATTGGAGTTGACTATGTACAACAATATCTCTTCTTTCATAGCTTTTACACCACATTCTGGACGGCGTTGATGTATCCTAGCGCTACTACGCTCACATTGATGCATCTCAGTTTTCCACTTTCTTGATAGAAATGAAGTTTTAGTAGCCCACTCTATAATCACCTAGTTCTGCAAAGAGCTAGTTATGGAGTTAGTCTCTTGTATTCACAGCTAGTTCTCAAAGCGTACTTTGCATAGTTATGCTTGTGTTACCAAATTCATTTCTAGTTTAGGGAGGATGCGGTTGCAATTGGTGTATGTAACTGAAAATTATAGTTCACCTTGATGTTGCTGAATGCTGATCGTGGAAGGTTGGCTCCTATTGAAGTGCGGCTATACATTCTAAAAGGGGGGTCATTTTCAGCTAAGTTTGAACTTCAATTAGTATGACAGAAAACCACAGTATCCTTTGCCGTAGTCCTTGGTTTGAGTTGGCATTTTGTAATTTTGTTTTGCTTTGTTCATCTTTGGTTTTGCATTGGGGATTTATGGGGGTGGAATCGGTGGAATTGGAGATTTTCTATTTTCAGTGGTGGATTGCCCTTCTATTCCTATAGATATTGGCTTAGTGAGTGCAGCGAAGGCCACAAATAATGCCCTAATCGAGGAGAGGTTGTGGGTGCTTAATTACCCATCCTTAGTAAGTAAGCGAACACGACCAAGTTCTTAGCTTTTATCCACTTTTTAATTTAAGGGGGTGTTGTGAGCACTATCCATTGTGCCTTCCAAGCAATGAATCTTGCTAATGTTTCCTAGTTTCGTGGATGGGCGAAAGAAATGCCTAGAGATGCAATGCTAGGACTTGCCAACTAACGATTGCTTATTGGGTTATTGTCGCTGAGGGTAAAGTGTAACCACCCTACCTACCTCTCTAGGGCTAGGATGGTTGATAATAGTCCCCATAATCTCCGCTAATTGAGATTGGGAATCCTTCTATTTGTTTGCAAAAAAACCTAATGACTTCCTACTTTTGACCTCTATTGATGGACTGGAGTTGGCTGCTTCTAACATTGCCCTTGGTTATCCTATGAAGTCTAAACCCCAACCTCTAAGTCCTACCACCTGGGCTCTTCTTCCTACTCTACACACCTAAGATTCTATGTTCCCCACTTTTACCATCCCATACCTGCTAATTGTGACTTAGGCCTAACAAGAAAATCCCAATGCTACTTAGGGCAATGACCTCGAAGGTCAAATTAGTGGTTCACCTCATTGTTGCTTAAGTTGGAGTAGGTCTCTCTCGTGTCCGCATACAACCCTTTTGGTTCCATGGTGCCCTTCTCTTGGTTTGTTGCCCCTTCTTTGGTTCTAGTCCATTGGCTTTAATAAGAGTGCTACTACCTCCTTGCAACCCACCTTCTTTCCTTCTCTCCCTCTTTCTTTTCCTTTCTTTGTTGTTCTTTTATACTAAGACTATTCCACCCATCGCATTCATGGTAGCCTTACAATTACAGATTTGTCTTACAAGGTTCCTTAATGCACCCTTCTAATCCTACAAAAGTCTTACACTTGTCATACTAATCCTAATTCTAACGGTCACTATGGGACCCATGGATTTCCTACCTACCCTAGTTGTTAACGCACTATTCACCCTTTATCTATCTACTTCATCTCCTTCTCTTCTAATCTCCCTCCATTGCATGTGGTAGACGTTGGTGGGAGGAGGGACTTGAAGGACTAGTTGTGTGCAGGTTCAAGGTGGTGCCCCTCTCTTCCCCCCTCTTCTGTATTTTATTTGGATCCTCTCCCCCTTTGCGTTTTCTTCCCCTTTTCCCTTCCTAGATTAGGGCCCCCTTTCTTCTCTGGTCTATTGGATTCCCTCAAGCTCAACTGTTAGCTTCTTCGGGCTTGGCCCATTGGCTCCCTTGAGCTTGGATACTGGCTTCTCGAGCATAGGCCGCTAGCTCCTTCGGCTTGACTGTTGGCTCCCTTGATAGGGCTACTGGCTCCCTTGGACTTAACTACTGGTTCCCTTGCGCTTGACTGTTGGTTCCCTTAGGCAGGGATGTTGGCTCCTTTAGTTGAATGGATGGGTATCAACTGTCTATAGAGGTCTCTTGGGCTTGGGTTGTTGGCTCCCTCAAGCTTGACTATTGGCTCCCTCTCTTGGGTGGTCGGATGCTATTTGGAGTGGCTGGGTATTAACTAGCTGTAGGGTCCCTTGGGCTTGGATTGTTGGTTCCCTCATGTTCGAGCCACTGGGTTCCCTTGGGCTTGACTACTAGGCTCCCTCGAGCTTGGGCTACTAGCTTCCTTAGTTGGGGTTGTTGGTTCCCTTGGTTAGACTCCTGGTTCCCTCGATTGAGGCTATTGGTTCCTTCGAGCTTGGGCTACTGGCTCCATTGGGTTGGACTGTTGGCTCCTCTCTCTCTTGGGTTCCCTAAGGGGAACCCACTCAACTAAGGAGAACTTAAACTTCTATGGGGAATTAATGTTAGCTAGAGCTTCGCTGTTTGGAGCCTAAGCCCAACCTTAGGGGGGTTCTAAATTAACCAACTCCATCAATTATAAGATAACAACCTTATAAATTTACTCCTACCTCTTGGAAGCTAAACTTCGGACTTTTCCAAAAATGTCTTGGAAACTAGACTTTGGAGTTCTGTGCTACGAGGGTTTCAAAGCTCCGCCATTAAATTGGGTTTAACACCAACTGTAGGACTTTGAAATGCCTTGGGAGTTCATGGCTTAACCGTACTGGACCTTTTAACACGCACTGTAGGATTGGGTCCTAGCTAAAGGTTCAAAGCTTTACTGTCTCGTAAGGTGGCCACTCAACTAAGGGATGGTTTAGACAAAGGAATGAGAAGCTCCCCGTGGAAGACATGTAATG
Organism: Pseudoscleropodium purum; assembly: GCA_963969395.1. Classification (NCBI taxonomy): domain Eukaryota; kingdom Viridiplantae; phylum Streptophyta; class Bryopsida; order Hypnales; family Brachytheciaceae; genus Pseudoscleropodium; species Pseudoscleropodium purum. Next base: position 15,214,944 of record OZ017798.1, read on the forward strand.
GGGGTTCGAAGTTTCACCGTCCCTAGAAGGGGCCCACTCAACAAGGAGAGCTTTAGGAAAAGGTTAGTTATCCCAAGGTATACCAAGGGTATACCAAAGGTATACTAAGGGTTAATAATCCAATAAAACCTTTCACTTACGACACCACTCACACACTAAAGGCCCCCCAAAGTGGCATCGCTAATGTATAATGGGGAGTTGCTCTAGGATTAGTACAAGACACCAAAGACTCTTAATCCACACAAGTGATTCACAAGTTTTTAAAAGACCCTCAATTCCACCACTTAACATACGAAAGTACACAAAGGCAAGGTAGAAGGGATTCAAGGGACCTTCCAAAGCTTGAGGATAAACAAAAAAGGAACCAAAAGTGCTCTGAAAACACTCTAGGGGAGTTTGGCTTCAAATACCAACTATCCAAAACAACTTGGACCCAAGGACTCAACAACAAATGAAGGGGGTGATTTTAGAGAGGGAAATGGAGCCCTTAAATAGGTTTCAAGGAACCACTCCACCCCCTAAACTCTTACTAGTAATCTTATCAACTTGGATTTTCATCCTTATCTTCAAAGATTTTCATCCTGCTCCTAAACTTTTAACTATCTACCACACATTGGACCAACATCCTAACTTTTGGAAATTAACTCCAAATGCCACACAGATTGCACCATTGTCTCCAAAATACCATTTTTAGTTCAGTAAACCCTCTACCCTCCCGAACTAAGACCAAAAATCCAACAGAGGCTAGCATAGATTAAAATCAAGTTGGAGTAAATTTCAAAATCTTGGTGGTTCCCTAATTTGAGAAAAATAACTAGCTCATGGTCTTTGGCAAGTACAAGGAAGTAAGAAAAGTTCCTTGTTGACTTCAATTCACCATTGTGTGCTCTTGGCAGGGTTGACGAATTTGAACATCCGCCCCAAAATAGCGTCCGTTTTCCGGACGTCCGGATGCTAGCGGATGCAGCGTCCCGACCACCGTCGGAAAGCGGACGGGCAGGGCGGGGCGGACGGGGGACTGGCGGACGCTACAGACACAGTGTCCGCGTCCGGACGTCCTGACAACCCTGGCTCTTGGAGTGCTCGTCAATGTTGCGGGGTACCACCACATGATTAATTCCCGAGGAATCTCTCTTTTATTAAAACCTTGCCACTATCGGAATGTCACAAAATTTGGTGGAGCACATTGTTAGCATAAAATAAGATAATCTAATTTTTAGTGAGATTTTACGGCAACCTAAGTAATTTCCACGAAATTCCTATTAGAGGTTAGAATGGTTGACTGCTTGGAAGAGATTCTTCTGCAAGTCAGAAGATGTTGAGAATTTCCATGAGACCTCTCAAGGAGCCTCATGGAAGGCATGTGGGTTTGCTTTGTCCCTAGCACGCTTGGTCAATGGAGATCCCAAATGGCATCTCCTCAAATTGTCAATGGTGTGGAAATCTTTTGTAGATGAGGGAATCTTAAAAAGCCAATTTTGCCGTTGGACTTCCAACATGGGATTTACCTTAGAATATCATCCTTGGGCAATAGATTCTTCCACAACTCCATACTTTGGTTGTAGCACCTAAGTACATATTAACAATTGGGTTTTTTTGGGAACTCATCGGTCTAATGGTGAATTTGAAACCTAATTCTAGGACCCAACCTATTAGCCTTGTTGTAGATCCCTCGGACTGATTTAGCCATGAATTGCCACATTCTTAGGGGGATCTAGCCCTTAAGGGGTTGGGTGACTCAAATCTACAAAACGAGCTATCTTGTGATTCTCTCACTATTCCTCGACAAGGCATTTTTTTTTTTTTTTCAAATGAATGAAAAGGCGATAATTGAGTTAAGATGCAAGTGGAATTATTGATAACAAAGTTGTCTTATGTAGTTTGAGTGTGGCGATGAGGATAAATTTAAGAAGCAATATTTGGCAATTTTAGTTTTTAGAATAAATTTTATATGGCGAATATTTTTGGAAGATAGTGTTGTTTTTGGCGATGGGGAAGTGTAGTAGGATATAATTTTGGTGATAGGGAAGTGTAGGGAGATGTTATTTTGGTGAACTCAAACACTAGGGGGGCTAATGATTGGCGATATTAGAAGCTTGGCTGCATTTTCTCTTGGGCGACTTTCTTGCTTCAAAGGAAGGTGGTTTAACTTTTGTCACCATATACTAGAAACTAAACCTATGCCCAACCCAAACCCCCTCTGATGCCTAAGTAAGGAACTTTTCCTACAAAATGAATTCAATAAGAGAACATGCAAACATTACCAAGAACAACAAGTTTAACAATAAACAATTGAACATTGCTAGGAACAATGGGTGAGTATGACCTACATCCACAACCAACTTCCTCTAATGCCAAAGTCAGGTAGTGCCATCAGACAAACAAACAATGGAAATCAAACAATAGAAATCTAACAACAAAAATCAAACAACAAAAATCAGTTAATGAATATTGTAGTGCAAAAAAACCTTACCTATAGAATTCAACAAACATTCACAACATCCAAAGATCCAATACAAACATTCATTAATATAACTTGTTACAGCTCACATTGAACCTACTACCCTGCACATTAGGATATAGGTATTAACCAAGAAAGACAAGGCCAAGGGAAATCCATATTTGGAGTTTTTTGTAAAAGCAAGTCACAAAATATATAAAAGTAGGAGTAGTGCCTTGAATCTACTCGAGACCAATTGCCAAACACCTACAGACACCCCTTTGTGTTGCCTTGAACCTATCGCCTTGGCAACAGACTTAGCATTCTTGCTCCTTGCTGCCTTGAACCTATTGCCCTGGCTACAAACTTGGCACTCTTACACACACTAAACAAAAGACAAATACCTCCCTTGTCCTCCTGTAATAAACCAATCATCAAATACCTTCTGATAAGGAAAGGTTTCTAATGTGAAAATTCTCTAAAAAAACATCCCCACTATGACCTGAATGTGTTCTTCCAGGTTATTGCACAATTTAGACTTTAGAAAACCAACGCTGGAAAAGATTCTTTCATCTTCAACGAAGCCCAGAACGTGAACCACTACCATCTCTGCAAGATTCACAAATTCACCAAAATTCTAAATGAGGTTGTTATTGGAATGAAGGATGCGCCACACTTTTGTTAATGGATTCAAATCAAAGGGTGGGAGCATGGCTGCACATGCATTAGATTTTATGCACGTTTTGAACAACTCCCGTTGGGAAATCAAAGTATCTCGGTCAATGAGAGGTTTCAAAAGGAGCTTTTTGTTGCCGTCACCCAAGATCTTACTGTGACCATATGTGTCCATCAATGTATGCAAGTGGTTGTCAAATACTTCCTCAGCATTTGATTGACTTCAATATTGAGGATAAAATATACCCAAAGCATTCATGATGTGATGGGCCGGGAACCTCGCATTCAATTCAGCCACTAGCATTTTGGCGGCACCTACCAAAACAAACAAAGTACACATCAGCATTCAGTAACTACAAACAAAGAAAAAGCTACGGTAGACAATTGCAAGAACGACAAAAAGCTTGGAAAAGGTAAAGCCCAATTATCAGTGCATTCCAACTTAACCTTTGTGAGTTGCATAGCCCACACCTCTCTATCCACTGGAGATCCCTTGTACTCTGCATGTATTTGTTCTCTATGGTAGATGAAAGACAATACAGCTGAATTACAGTAGTTTAGGTCAGTGATCCACTTAATGTGAATTTGTTTGTGACTGCAGTCAAGTAGATTTGTGAAACTCTAGAACTCATTCATGTTGTAGGCCATCCTCTTGTCCTTGTACATTCTGTACAAAGATGCTTGGCATACTTTCATGGCAGCCACTAAGTCACTAATATACACATCATGTTTCTGGGCAAATTGCACTAGTGTGTCGATGGCTTCAAGCAGTAGCAGAAGAGCATACATTTTGAGCAACGTGAAGGGATCGAGGAAGAGTTGCAGCTAGGATTGCAAAAAGACATACACAATCTTCTATACATTCACATCCAGCCTATTGCTCTGGTTGAAGTCAGCGACAAATAGCATTGCAAAATCAAAATAGAAGAACCATCCAACAAGTATTATCAAGCTACTTCACGATATTGGAAAAGAACACAAAGTATGTAGTAAAAGAAATTGGAAGAATAAAAGTGATTGAATAGAAACAAACCTGTGCTTTGTTGTTGTCATTCAAGTCGGCAATCATTTTGTAAATAAGGGTCCGATACTTTGACAATAACCAACGCAGGGGCTTGATTAGGCTGATCCACCTTGTTTGGACATTTTGGAGCATTTTCAAACTTTTTGTCTCTATCAATTCAACCAGCATCCTAAACTTTGAATATCTTTTTGGGCTTTTATAAAAGTAAGAGTAAGTGAAAAAAAACAATTTCTCTATATCAAAGAAAATTCCAAGCCCTAATAAGGCTTTGAACGCCAGATTACAACAGTGGGCCACAGGGTTGACGAATCTCAATGTCCGCCCCAAGATAGCGTCCGTTTTCCGGACGTCCGGACGCTAGTGGACGCAGCGTCCCTCCCACCATCAGAAGGCGGATGGGCAGGGTGGACGGGAGGCGGACGGGCTGGGCGGCCGGCTGGGGCGGTCGGATGTACGAACCAGACGGGGCGGACGGACAGGGCGGATGGGGCGGACTTCGCATTGCCATTAGTCATTAGAAAATTTTATATTGTTATGTAATTTGAATGTTACACAATCAAAAATGAATGCATCCACGTAAAATAAGATGTACATATAAAAATATTTTTATACGCAAATGAAAATATAGCATCTTTATATATAAATATATATGTATAAACAAAATACATGAAAACATAGTTCCAATATCACTATTGAATCCTATATGATCTTTTCAAGATCTAAATCTTTCACATTTTTTTTTGTTTTTAAACAATGAAAGGACCATTGTTTTTAAAAAACAAAATTCTCCTCAAATCCTACTTTCCACCGGATGGACCACTACCTTCTCCCAAAACAAAAGGAAAATCTACTGTACCGAGGAGTTTAGCAGATGATTGACGAGTTGACCGTTGTTGACTTGGACGGACTATTCGCCTTCCAGATTGAACTTCGATGTCCACCTTATGAAATTGTTTCTTGGTTTCTGGAGAGAAGTCATCGTCTTCTTCACGCTTCCTTTTTTGTTTTCTTTTTGGTGATAAATCGACTTCGTCTGCCTTCAAGGTTCTCAAGTTGCTCTCCACACGATCTACCATCGCTTGAACAACTTCATCATCTCCTTTCCCTTGCCATACTGTGAGGCAGTCTCCATCCAATAGGAAAGCCTTCCAATGCCCTATAATATCGCCAATGCGCCTATCAAATGCTGCTGCCACATCCTCAGATGAATGTCTTGTGCTTGTTAGTCCATTTGTATCGTAGACAGCATGAACTTTTGCAGCCTCTTCCAACTTCGACAATAGAAGGGCCCTACCTATGAGGGTGTGGTCGTATGTCTTATACTGCTCATCGAACTCTTTTCCATGGTTCACCTCCACCCAACTGTCTTCTGGTCCTCTCTCCACTTTTTTATCTGGAAAACGAAAGAACTTTTCGTGTTGCAAGCTCCAATGTTCCCCCATGTTGCGACAAAACATTTCACGGGCCGCGTTGTCGTGCTGCGAAACACTGCATTATGTAAAAATGCGTATTTATTTAGATTTGATTGGATTTGAATTAGCGGTTAGTTGTTTAGAAATTTAAATGACCAAGTAAAAGGTGGGGTCGTGGTGAGAACCACGGTTTTGGGGTCAATGCGGGAGCTTGTTAACGATCTTGGGGTGCCTGCATCTTGTCACTATAGCTCAGGGGTAGGGTAGCGGGTCGGTTGTATTTTCCTGTTTCACTAGCAGTGCCAAGCCGCGGGTTACCCGGACCAGTCGACGAGCCCGACGGGGATCGAAACCCGAACCGGTCGGTTAACCATCGACGACTTTAACCAGCCGACCAAGTCCACGACTTGGCGACTGGTTTCGACTATCGAACGGTTTTGTTACCTCCATCGACCTGTCACTTCACCATTTGGCGTTTATTTTTCCATCTAACTAGTTCCGTTACTTATTTTACCCTTATTAGAATTTTACTAAGTATTTGAGTTGATTTGGCCTTGTTACATAGTTGGAAGGTGAAGACTGTTTCACCTTCTTTCTTAAGTTTTACTTCTAGTTAGAAAAATAAAAACCAAGCCATTTGGCTAAGGTTTGGAGGTCCACCCATGTGAAAGTGGTATGGGCTGGTCCATGTGGGACTTTGGCATCTAGGAAAAGACTTGGGAAGTTTCCCGAAGTCGGTTTGGTAGTGTGGAGTTGGAGTTTTGGAGGAGAATGGGGAACCGAATGTTTGGAGGGGAGGATCTCATGGTGTGTGGAGAATTTTGTAATGAAATTTGCAGCTTTTGTGTATCATGTTGTGATGTTTCCGAAAAGTCCTTGCTTGATTGATTTGAAGTATGCATTTGAGAGTTGTGCTTGTTTGAGTGGAAGAGGGTCTGCTGCCTCCCATTTGAAGGGGCAAAGACTTCGATCGACCAAAGAAGACGGACAGGTCTCTTGTTTGCTTTGAGATTTTGAGGAAGTGTAGAAGAGTTTGTTAGCTTTCTAAAAAGCTATCATTTGAGTTATTTGGAGCATTTATGAGTGAGTTGTGAGTGTCGAAGTGAGGAAGGGTCTGCTGCCCTTGATTTTAAGGGCCAAAACTTCGGGAGTCCATGGAGGTTGGACAGAGTGTTAAATTGAATTGAAATTTGGAGGGAGAGTAGAAGTTTGTGTTAGCTTTCCAAAAAGCTATCACTCACCTGATTCGGACCTTTGAAGTGACGATGGTGCATGATCGAAGTTCAGCCAAAACACTGAAGATTTGAAGATAGAAGAATCGTGTGTTGTGGCTTGTGGCTTGTCATTCCTAGCCGGTTTTGGAGGCTTGTTGTCATTTATTGTTATTCCTAACCGAATTTGGAGGCTTGTTGTTTTCAAATTTGCATTGTAAACCTGTTGCGAGCCGTGGTTATCCAATAAGCGCTCCATTTTGTGTTTGTGGCGGCGAAGTGGGGTTAATGGCCCACATGGTCGATCTTATTTGTTGTTCCCACTAGTGAAAGGCGCTTCCTGGTCACCGTGGGTTTGAAGTTTAGGATCCTTTCCCCCGGACAGCTCAGCTTGTGGTCTGGCTATCCCGTTTTTCCCGTCCGAAGCCGTGGTTTCTTATCACATTCCCTAATCCCTGACCCATTTAGAGCCATCACAGGATAGGCCAACGGGGAGCAGTTCCGAGACGGAAAAAAAGATTCAACGACCAAATTCACGAACATTTACGACAGTGTTTCACTGCGACAGCGTTTTGTTCAGACAGTGTTTCGATCATTCCTGCGCCCATTCTAACCGCAGCCAGAATCCCCGTGATTTCCTGAGGCAGATCGCTCTCTACCCGACAGCGTGTCGATCGGACGGCCGTAACCGGGCGGACGGACGGACGGGCAAACAGGCAAACGCGAATGTCAGCGGACGTTGTAGACACAGCGTCCGCGTCTGAGCATCCCGGATGTCCGGACGTCGTGTTAACCCTGGAATGTAGAGAATGTTTCCAAGTGGGAGAATCAAGTTGGAGTGAAGAATATTTGGTCAATGTATGAGTATGGCAGCAGTTCAACAAAATTTAATATTTTCTAATTGGAGAGAGTGAACTTGCAGGAAGTTGAAGAGATTATCCGAGTAGATGAGAAGTAGACAAGTTAGAATGATACAATGAGAATCAAAGTAGTCCTAATTGGAAATTAGGATGTTCATAGTTAAGAAGGAGAAGTCCCAGTTGGAAATTAGAAAAAAGGACTTAGAAACTATTAGAGTGCATTGAAGATAGTAAACATTTGAAATTTGAAAGCTAGGAGCTTATTGTTGTGAACGGTGATATTTTCACCAATTCGGCATTATATAAAGAGAATTATTTGTCAAATTGGTGTTCAGTATGTGTGGGAGATTATTGTGTTACAAATTGGGAATGAAATTTGTGTAGTACATGTGATTTATCTTGTCCAATTTGGAATATTTTATTAGAACTGGAATTTGATTAATTTCCAAGTCGGAAGTTGGTGTTATGATCTGTGGTGTTATTTTAGAATCTGAATTGGAGTAATTGATGAACCTGTTTGCAGTGTCAATTTATTCCTATTAGGTGTTGATGATTGAAGGCAGTGATATTTAATATCAATTCCCGAGTTGGTAAAGAAACTGATTGATGCATGATTGTTTGAGTATGTCTTCCTAATCGGAGTTTAGGAGTGCATCAGTGAGGTTTTATTGTTGTCCAAATGGGAAGTTTGATCTGTGTGTCGTTGTAGTTTTGTCTAAGTTAGATTGTGAAGATAATTGTGAAAGGTTTAAATGTCCTAATTGGTAGAGCATAATGTTTATTAGGGAGGAGTTACAAGTTGGTTAGTTCCAATTAGGAGAGTCTGAGTATGAGGAATGATGTGGGTTATGTTAAACAAATAGGAGTTAAGGAAACCAAGTTGATGAAATGTCAGCAAATGGAAGATGGAAAACCTGTGATGCTAAGCCCAAATTGGTAGGTAAAGGACTGAGTAGTTTCTGTAGAGTCCAATTTGGAAGACTGCAAGTTAAAAATTAAAGATCATCCAATTTGGGAAATTACAAAACTCTTGTGGCTATTAAGAGGGGAGTGAAAATTGTGTAATTAGTTTATTATGTGAGGATTAATACAAATTGTATGTGGTAAATGAATATTTTCTCTATGCTTAGATTGCAATGACTTATGAATTCATTATATTAGAGATATTCCTATGAGCAAAGCCTCCCTAGAAACAAACTTAACTATAATTTGGATAAATCCCAATTGGGTACCAAAACAATCTACAAGAGCCATAAATTGGCTTACAACAATGTCATTGCTTTGATTGAACAAACAAAAAATATCTTCACTCCGATCTTGTACAAGTTTTGGTATTACTTCATCTTCTTCTTCTCCTCTTTTCAATTACTCTACTTGACACTTTTTGTAAAAGTTCATTCTTGAAAGGACCCTAAAACCACCCCTTTTCTAAATTAAGCATTGTCGCTATAATAAAGTCCATGGTTGTTTACAATATTGCATCAACAACCACATTGGTTGATGCATTAGAATTTCAAGCTATTTCTTTTACACCCAGTAAAATATCCCCATCCCCATTTTAGTTAAGGACCTTCACTAGAAGAAACCCGTATTTTTTGGGTGTCAAGATTCTAGACAAGGATGTTATGTGGAGTGTTCACAAATGTCTATATAGACATTCCAAAAATTGTGTTCTTGAGGACATGCAAAAAAGGTCAAAAATCTTGTCCAATACTAGATGTTTTTGAATAGACATCCAAAAAAAAAGGTCAATGGGCTACTAAAAGCTTGTTTGTAGCTGCCACCTTAGTACCAAGTAGGTATAAAAAGCTATAGATAACCGATTAGGACTTGAATTTTGATTTTTTGTGAAGATTTTTGGTGTTAATTACTACTTTTGTGATAGTCGTTTGGAGTATGAGGAGATCAATTTGGTCATTTTGTTTTATTGTTGCGTCCTAAATTGGAGTGGTTGAAAATGACCAAGTCAATGTGTGTGAATGTGTATGGGTATTTGTGACCAATTAGGAGTGATCAATGTGTGACCAACTTGGGGTTCTATGATTTAATGTTTAGTTAGTTAGTCGAGAGTTCTAATTGGTCTATTCGTTATAACGAGGCTACCAATTGGGATGTTTTAAGTCCAATTTGGAATTTAAGGGTTGTTGTGTATTCCAAGTTGGCAGTGATTAGGTGGTTAGTCATCTCTCTCAATTTAGTAACCACCTACTTTGGATTCCTACTTAGGTTGGTTTTTCTCTCATTTTTCTTGACCCACTATGCAAGAGACAAATGAGAGTCCCAACCCAAAGATGGTTGTGTATTTTTCTTTGTTTGAAAGAGTCTATGAAATTGATTGTGTAAGGTTGCTTGGTGTATTTGTGTACAGAGTGAATGTGCCTACAGAATCATGAAATAGTCCAAGTTGTTTAAATGTGATGAAGTGCTGTAATGAAGTATATGTGTCCTAGTTGGGAAGAATTGGAAGTTGAAGAGATTATGTGTACACAAAAGTGTGACCAAATTAGAATGTGTAAGAAAAAATGAAGTGAAGACAAAAGATTAACTTGTGGGATGTGTGACAGTGAAAAATGGAGAAATTGTGATGTCAAATGGAATGATGGGGATGAGTGTTAAAAAGATAATTGAATAATAGACTATTACATGACCAATTTAATGGAGAACAACGTGAAATGAGATGAGGATGATTTAATTGTTGAAAGTCTATGAAATTGTAAACAGTGAATTATTCACCAATTTGGCAGTAGAATAAAAAATAATTTTAGCTGAATTGGTTCTTGTGTGTTGTATATGAATGCCTATATTTATGAGATTGATTGATTTTGTGAATGAATAAGTTGGTAGTCAAGTTGGGAGTTTTATAAAATTAACCCATAAATGCCCAAACTACATTTTTTGGCAACATAGAAAATTTGGGCAACTTACCACAAATGTAGTTTGTTTGTTTTTACTGAAATTTTAACACAACATGTGCTCAAGGAGTAGCTTTAAGGCCCAACAATTTTCATAGCTTTTGACTACATAGTTAGGAAGTTATTGTATGATATGTACTTTTCATTGCTCGGAGGGCAGTCCGGGCAACAAAAAAAACTTCTTTTAAAATCATTTTTTAAGAAATTAAAATTTGTAATTGGTTCTCTAGATTTATATATACTTGGAAAACTTTAAATCATTCCATTTTGATCAATGAGTCAAAGGTTATGAGGAATTTAGTTTGTGAGAGTTCGCGGATTGTTATTGAATCTCTACTCTAAGACAAACTTTGAAGTCCTTTATTTAACTCAATTTTCAATATTTTTGGGAAAAAAAAAATAGAAACATTGGGTATAGATTGTTTATTACAACATCACAACCATTGGGATTGGCATTTTTTAATTCTATAAATAAATTGTTAACAATTTAGCATTTTGAATCATTCTCTATTCTTTTCTACTTACTATTTGTTTCCTATATGTTGTAGAATTTCAAATGATCTGAAATTTTTCAAGCATGTAGCCAACTTGAATTGAAAATGAATCCAAAGAGTTGCAACCCTTTTGGACATTTTTTCATACAAATGTAACCTTCTGAAGTGCAACTGCCCGGATTTTTGTAGGGCCAAAAAAAATTGTCACTTCAAATTCTAATATCTTGCAATCTACATAGTGGAAATTTCTGAAATTTTTCCACATTTTATCAAACAAGCTTACTACAAGATCTTATGGTTGCATGTGTCCAAAAATGGTTTTTTTCTAAATTTTGGTACATGTACTAGAATGGTAGTTTGGAAGCAGTTTTGGTGAAAACATAGTCAAAACCATTTAGGGGTTAAGTAATTGCAAGTGTTGAATTCCAATTGGGATGAATAATGTTGTTGTAGTGTGATTGGTGAGTTCTAAGTTGGGAATGTGAGTACAATTTGGAATTCAATTGAATGCTTTGGTCAAGTCAAGAAAGATAAATGATTGTGTTAATTTGAAGTTATGTCACTTGTTTTAAAGATTGAACCTAGTAGCATAGATTTCCTACGTGACCATCTCCTTTAGAACGAACTTATTATACTAATAAGATAATTTCCAAATTGGTCTTTATCCTTCTTCAACAAAAGCCATGTAGGATTTTTCCATTCACCCCTTTCTATGACATGCCATTTGATGTAGCATTTGTTGTGGTGGTGGGAAAGTGACGTGGCATGCCTAGTCGGCATAGTTTTCTATTGTTTGAGAATTTTAATACTATTTTTTGAAATGTCAACTTAGGCGTCCAAATATTTTTTGAAACATATTTGGAGACATCAACTCAGACATCCAAACATTTCTTGAGACATTCTTTGAGATGAAAAATTAAACGTTTAGATGTTTTGGGACATATATTTAGACGTTTGTATTTCACCATGAACAACTTTTACAAGATCTAGATTGATTTATGTGAACAAAATGATGTCATCTTTGACATTTATAAGAATGAATGAAGTATTCAACATGTTAATATGGACAATCACACATATCTTATATAATGCACATATGTCTTTCACAATGTCCAATTCAAACATAATGTTACATATAACAAATTATATACAATATGCTTTTGATAGTGCCCAATGCAAACATAATGTCCAATACAACATCTTATATACAATATGCCATATATAGTATACCATTAACAATACATTGTACATCATATTTGATAATTTTGTGAAGTGGTCTTAGAAGCCACTTGATATAAGTATATAGGAGGGGGATGATGAGGTCTTTATATAAGTGGAGTGGTAAGAGGTAAGACAAACCATATGGGATATGTAAAACGTATGAATTCATGTCACAAATAGAATTTCAGATTGCATATAGGCATAGTAAAGTAATTTTTTTCAAAATGAAATTAAGAAATCAAACTAACTTTCATCTCTAAAAATCTGTTTGAGATTTTAAGCCTCAAATAAAAAGTTATGGGCATATTTTAGAGAGGAATTGAAAGGAAGATTTTCTAATATCCTCTCTAAATTTTGTCCTTTCTTATTGTGTATGGTGTGCATGAAAATGTATCATAGAGAAAATGGTTGTCTTTAAGTAGATTAAATGTTGATTGAATTGTTCATTTCTATTGTCTTTAGAAACATCATAGCTACATAGCGACATCATAGAAGACGTGCCTTTCCTTATTATATTGTCATTTAGGATGTCCTAGTGGACATGTTGGTGCTCTTAACAACATTCACATAGAGACATCTATACTAGTGAAGTTATGTGCAATATAATTTCAGCTAATGTGCACTTAAACAAGGCATGAAAATGTCCCCTACTCATTAAGCATTATCGTGTGAGAAGTGCATCACTTTCTTCTATCTATTGCACCAAATCTCATTCTTCTTCAAATTCTTCTAGTGGTTGTTTGGAACATCTTAGTTGAGAACATGCACTTAGCTATGATAAATGAATCAAGTATTTCATAGACTATGCAAAAAGAAAATTAGAGATGTAAACAATAATGAATTGATGTAGAATGTGATCATGGCAACTTGTCTACTAGAGAAGGAGTTTCGAATGATGATTCTAAATAGCATGACCCATCTACGAGTGCACCTTGTTGAACTATTATTTTTATTTGGGCTAGTATATTGTAGGTGGATGTATCCTATTTAACGCTACATGAAGACATTAAAAGATCATGTCCATGCACATAGACTCATTCATAAGGAATCATATTGAGGGCTATTACAACAAAAAAAACTTGGATTCTGCATAGAGTACATGAAAGAGTACAAAGGAATAATGCAATGTGTTAAGGATGCTTAAGAAGATCCTATTACACATGAACAACAAGGTAATACATTGTAGGGTATCACACTCATGCTTCATGTCAAACAAAGTGCAGTCATATGTGCATGCATTTGTCATTGACAATGCACCATTCTTGGAATCTTAATGCAAATGAATCACAAGAACTCTTTAGTAATATATGAGACAATGTCCAATGCTTTGTTGTACACATTGTATTATCAATGCCCAAACTACTTATGTAGATCTCAACTAAATATTTCAGAAGTGTTGTTGGATGTAGCCTCAAACATGAAGTTTGACAATGTTGTCTGAATAGATGCCATTGTTAGTCTTCAATTGCAAACATTGACACACAATCAATAGCATTACCATAAACATCACTTGTTTGTATGCATGACATCAAACTTTGCATGCAATGACTTTAAAAGGCCATAATATCTTATGAATCATTCTATCCCTTTTTTCCCATTCATTTGGATTCACAAAATTGCCAAGGTCATTGCAAGAAACACCATGCATTTTCCGTAGGATTTTGGCAAAAATTGTGTTTTTGGCGCAAAGTACTATGAGTACTACATAGCAGAACATCTTAGCAATTGATTGGAAAAAGTGATTGCTAAAAGTATTGTTGGACTATTTGCAAGTACTGAAATAGTACTATGGAAAAAAAATAGATTAGAAACAATGAGGTATGAATCAATAATAAATAAATAAAACATAAACAAAACCCCCCTAAAAATTGGCCATTTGAAAGGATGATGGTGATCAAACTTCACCCAAAAAAATAAAGTCGACACCATTCATAATGTTCAAAAGTACAATGGAGCCCTATTTGCATGGACCTAAAGGACATAAAATAATATATTTTTAAATGCCCCTTGATAGATGTACACCCACATGGTATGAAAACAAACCACCAAAATTTAAACCCTAAATCATTCAATTTGGATACTTTGAACGTAGTGAAAACCCTTGAATCTTAATGTATTACAAATTAACAAAATCGAATTTTAAGTATAAAATTAATTTTTTAATTTCTAAAAAATACGCAATCTAATTATCATCAAGTTAGATATCTCCAATAGAAATTTCAAGTTCTTAGGACTTAAGACTTAAAATTTGTACTGAAAGACAACATCACTCCAATTGTGACGAAAAATAGGACTTTGTCTAGTGTTTTTTGCAATGACTCGGTAGAAGTTATAAATTACAAACAATAAAATCTTAGATTGAAGAATTTGAATTTTCTAAGGATTTTGACTTGCTTGTATTGCCCAACAAAATTGTTGGAATAAGAGAAGACCTTACTTGGCCTTTATTTGGATGTCCAATGCTTCCATAATATTGATAAACCACTTGTTTTGTTTAAAGCTAAATAATAATTATCAAAGTTGTCCACTCGAGTCTTTGTTGCTAGCAAAACTCCATGAAACTTATCAAGGTGTATTATTATCATTTCAAAACTTCTCTCTTATTTTTTCTAGATTTTATTGCAATTTAGGTATTTTTTAGGATTTAACCATAGTTGGTTGTAGTCACTGACTTCAAAGAAGACTAACCTATAGAATCTAGTAAATCTTGAAACTTTACATCTAGCCTCTAAGTGACATTTTGCACAAAAGTGCAAGCTCATTTTCTAATTTTGCACTTTCAATTGATCATGTACATCAATAGTTACTTGTTTTTAGTGAGTTGTATGGCATTTTTTGATTGCACTATTGGATTCCTAGAGTATTTTTTAATTGAAGAATCTTCTCTTAGGCCTCCAATCATGTATTTTTCTTCTTTTAGTTAAGGTTAGAATTTTGTTCAAATATAGTTTCAATCATTTCCTCAATATAACTAGTAAATTTGCAAGACTTCCTAATCTATAATCTATTTAGACTTTTTGGATATGCTAGTCTTAGAAATGACCTATGATCATTTGGTACTACATTTCTATCATTTTCAGCCAATTCGTTATATGCACAAAGTTGTTTGTCTATGTAATTACTAATTTGGTTGGGACCTTCTAACACTTAGTTCTAAATTCACTAGAAGGAACCTACATTTATTTGAATTTTCTTGTGTCTAAGTTGACGGATTTTTCTGGACATCCAGTGCAATAGATCGTGTTTTTATGTTAACAATTATGTCCACTATAACATGAAGATGTTATAGTGGACGTAATTGTTAACATAAAAACATGACTTGTTGCATTGGATGTCTAGAAAAATCCGTCAACTTAGACACAGGTTTCTTCTAGTGATTGCTTTGTTGCCTAAAGGAATAAATAATGAAATTAAGGAACTTTGATATGAGTTTACTCAATGGAAAGAGTTAATTTCTCATTCTTCTCAAACAACCTACACATAGGTTTCTATAATGATTCATTCACCTCCTACATGCACTATGAAGGAACCAAAGATTGCAATGCCAACGAAGTGAACTATGAGATTTAAAGGTCAAAGAGAAGAAAAATTGTTTTTGCAACTTGTCCTATGCAATAATAGAAAACCATCCTTTGCATAAATTTTAGAGGATTTTTATTAACAATGTTGAATAAAAATCCAACAAAACTTCTACTAAATTTCTACTAGACATTGTAAAAAAAACTCCTTAAAATTATAAATCATGTGGTTTTCTACTCAAGTTTATATTTAGGCCTATTTTGTACCATTGTAGTCCTTTTTATTTGCATCCTAAACCTTTGCCCAATCTATCTTCAAAGTTTCAAGTCCTGTAATTTTTTATTTGGATTTCCAATATAAAAAAAAATTAATATATTTTCATGAAGCCAATATAAGGTTGCATCTTGTGTCAAAATTCTAAAAATATCCACATAAAAATTGGCTTTGAAAAAGCCTTCAAATTATATTTCATTGTATGGTGGATAATTGTTCCCTTAGGAATTATTATTGATTTATAGCAATGGATTTGGAGTGTCATTTAAGTCCATGGAAAATAAGAGAATTTAATTTAGTCAAATCTACTTTAATAAAAATTGGTGAATTGGAATAAGGCATCAAGTACAATATAAGAGGCCTTGCCTAAATTTTTTATTTGGGTGAGCAACCAAAGAAAACAATAAGTTGGAAAGATATAGAAAGAATACTAGTATTATCAAAGTGGACAAAAGAATCAACTCAAATTAAAAGGAATTTGAACTTAATACAAGCAAGACTAATAGAAATGAGGTCTTGTTACAACAATACACTACAATGCAAAAGCATAGTTCCAAAGACATATATGTGCACTAAATTAGTGCTTTTGTAAGTATTTGAAACCATACTCTTTCACTTAGTAGTTAGGTGCTCCAAGACTTTTTTCTACTAGTTCAATACACATTGAAGCATTGGATGAAGGAAATCCAAATTTGCTAGTGTGAAAAGGGCCTTATTAATATTGCTAAGGTTGGTTTTCCATCTCAACGCAATACAATAATTACACCTATAATGGACCACTCTTCAAAATCACCCCCTACTTTTGAAAGAAATTGAATATACAGGGAACATATCCAAAATGATGCACATGACAAGGACAAATGTCAGGTGAATTTTGAGTAGTGTGCAATTCTATTTATAGTATTGTGGAGGTGGCAACCTTACAATTGGTTGATTTTGGACACTCTTTCTATTTTTTAAACTTTTATCTAGTGTCATTTTTTCATGTGCATCTAATGCATTTTGGCATCACCTACATGACACCCTATACCTTGCATCTTCAGAAATCGGTAACTAATTCACAATGCGTCCAAAAATTATGGAACCACTTTCATTTTGATTCATAGTCCTTGAGCAATGTGCAAAAAGTGTTGTTCATTTTCTAGAGCATATTGATTATGCCACAGAGCTTATTGGTGCTTATTTTAGGTGTAGTTACCTCAGGGCCTTTCTTGAGATGATGATTTCAGGATTAACGCATGGCACTACAATTGTGTTTGTGACTGCATTAATCTCTATTTTTCTCCCAAAGTTTTGTGAAATTAATCTTTCTTTGCACAGTCAAACAAATGAAAGTCTCTTACATTTTTTGCAGTCAAGCCGCCGCCTAGGCTATTCTTCTCGGGGCCGCAAAGTCCGCAACAATTGAAATCAATTGAAACCAAGGCTGAGAGTTTCTCCTGTAGTGGTTGGGAAGCTAGCTAGGCAGAGCATTTTTTTCTCACACCAATTTTTTTCCAATTTTTTTGAGCAGGCAGAGCATTGAAGGTGCTGCACTGTAGTTGCTCCGCCTCAGGAAGTCTGCCATCACAATAATTGCCCCAGCAGAGCAGCGGTGGCCGAGGAGAGTTGCAGAATTAGTCTAACTTAATTTATAGCCAGGGAGCAGGAAAGCGAAGTCTGCAGCATGCCAACGGCGAATTGTCGACAGAGCTCCACGAGACAACAGCCCAACAGGCAGCAGTACTGTAGTACTGTAGTACTGTATACTACAGTGGTGTACAGTAGGTTAACACCCCTCCCGAATTTCATGACACACGTACGAACATTGGACGCACTTCCGTGCACGGCCAAGTACCAATGCGCACCGTGCAGTGCGGATGTGGAAAAACAATCAAAAGTTGGTGAGATCTACCTTACTCCTGGACTCCTGACTCCTGCCGATGAGGGACCGACGGAGCATACTCCACTCACACTTTCTTGTAATTTCTAAAAATATCCATTAACTAATAATTGCATTGAAAAAATGAATGTCCCTGAAAGCGATCGAGACTGAGAGCTAGTACGAGTAGGACAGTAGGACCCATTCAAGCCAGACAATCAGCCAGAAAACAATCTCTGCTTCCTGTGCAAATTACTCCGTAACATTTGAAAAGGAGGGAGAGAGAGAGAGATGGTGAGGTGCGGGCTGGTCTGAATCAACCACGTGATGTCTGCCTGGTCTGGTAAAAGTGATACTTCCAGAGCTTGTTTTCCGGTGAACAGGAACGCAATTGCCGGGACATTCAAGAACTTGACACTGAAATCAATCAAGCCCTGCTCGCTTAGAGTACGCCTCATTTTCTCGATTCTGGTGTCCCATGCACGCCGTCTATTGAAGCTTTCATTTGTTCTCTTTGACTTGAGCGAGCCTCCGTTAAAATCTCAAGCTGCATAGGAAAGTAGGGCCAGTCATGCGCTTCAACAAAGCTCCAATAAGGTTCAACAAAGCTGCAGGTTCAAAAAAGGCTAGCTATTGAACAGCCTGCGGAGGAAACCTGTAACATTTCCCACCTGGGTTCAGCCTGGATGGATAGGGACAGGCTAGCGATCCGAAACTGCACCTGGACTCCCCAAGGGCTCTTCAAAATCATGGCTTCATATGGGATTTTTCCTCAGTTATCCTCTCTTGCCTTGGCTGCGCCATCAAACGAAGGGCTTGATTTGTGGAAATAGGATCGATTTTGGATTCTGCAAGTGAAGAAGGCATCAATTCCATAGTGCCATCTATCCACTTTCAGCATGAAATGTCCCTCTCTGGCAAGATATGGTTGTGTGTTCCACTTTGAAATAGGTGGTGACGATCTAACATGTACACTAAACCATGGCCTCTTTCATTCAATCAAGTATCTAGGTACTCCAAAGTTTGGAACTTTGGATGTGTGATATGCATGTTATAGTCAAGATATAATAGTGTGACAAATGTTTAGTCATTAAATTGTACTTTGTTTTACATTCAATCTTCTCTAATGAGACTATGTTGGGGTACAAATGGACTCTTATATGTACTCTTGCATGTGTTTGCAACTTGAAATAAATCTCATATGGTAGTTGACCCATTTCTAATCACAAACCCCTATTACTGTTGTATAGCCTAATTTCTTTCCAATCAATAGGAGAAAGCACAAAAAATAAGTAATTAATTATATCATAATCCCCAAAGATTGTCTACAATCTTGGTTGATCTTGCAACCAGCCCACAAATTCTTGGAAATAGGAAGACCTATATGATAAGAATAGGTTGAACAAAATCTTCAATCAAAAAAATTCATAGTAGACGTGTTTTGAGAAATAAAATTCTAAAAAAAAAAAATAGAATCTTTCTAAACTCTATTCATGTATATGGAAAAATTTCTCCACTCAAAAATTCTATCCTTCACATACCCCTAATTGCTAAAGTGGGTCGGCTACTATAGTTGTACAATCATGTGTAAATAATAGAACAAAATTTTCAAGATTAATAAAGAGATTTATATAAGGAATGTGGTACTCATTGTGAGTATCATTTAAGAAAATTATATATACAAATAATAGGTCATATTTCTTGACTATTTAGATCCCTTGGCCGACAAACTCTTGATTCATGATGCTCTAACATCAAAATTATTTACTTTTTTGTAAAGTTATCCTTCATTTGATTATATAATTAAAATCGATGAGTTCAAATATATAGTCAATTTGAATTAGGCATGGGACTCAACGTTTGGACATATGTCAATTTCCTTCCAGCATCTTCCCTGTACCTTGGAATTGAGAGGGCTACAAATTTAAGGCATGATTGAAGGTAATTATGTAGTATATAACTCCGCAGTGTCGGTTCAGGTACATTGGTGGGCTTGCAAGATGAAGTGTCTTATCACACATAAAGAAGTGAGAAATTGCAGCACTCGGCACCAGTCAGTGTGAGAGGTTGGTCAGTATCGTACACCATAACTTATGCAGTAACTTATGCAAAATCTCCGTAACATGAAATACCGGTACACTACTGCAGCAGGATATTTTTTAATCTTCACGTCCAAGACGAAGACTCGAATTGTTCGTCAACCTACTTCTTTGCAATGGAATTCCGTTTCATTGGTGTGAAAAAAATAAAAAATGTTAGTCAACTATTCGGGTTACAGGTTCTGCAATAAAGTCAAGTTAGTCAGAGGCTGAGCCCTAGCCACAGTGGATGCCGTAGGTTCACCTTTACTTCTTTGCAATAAAATGATGTACTGCATGCGAAAACCACAAAAATAAATATACTGAACCTGCAAGGCTGCATCCCTGCCAGATTCATTCGAGTACTTTCTTTTTAAAACTAAATAGTGAATTATAATTGCGAAAAGAAACCCTGAACTGTCATGTCCAGCACTTTCGCCAACGTGCCTACTGAGAATAGTTTCGCAGCCAATGCACACTAAAAACAAGTCGCCCTAAACCACACCGAATGGAAACAACGATGCCCATTAATAATTTTTATGTAAGCTTCAAATAGTTGAAAATCCGATGCTTAATCTGACATGCACTCTCATCTGAATAATTCGGATCTGAAACCGAACCTTATAACGAAACTACCATTGATAGCTTAAAATGTTTACAAAATATTGCAGCTCCAGAGAGTGCAACAACTTGAATGCCGAATAGCCCTAAGAGCTCTCCCCCAAACAAGCCATCCATCGATCATTCATCAACACATTATGTACGATAGAGGCGATCCCTAGAGCTAGCTTCTGCACCTCTAGACTCAAAAATCACTCCACCTCTCAAGCAGAGTTCTCTGTGTTAATTTCTACCCTCACTGTGCAAGAAGCGCAACCAGGGAAACCATGGCGGCAGCCACGACTTGAAAGATGGTGATAGTGGTGCCGGATGCGGCATTTTTTGTTGTGTCGGGGCTGGTAGTCGGGGGTGCTGAGGGAGCGATGGGGAGGGGAGACCCTGCCGCGGCGCTGACGTTCACGCTCAACTTCTGGCCTTCCCCGCAATGCCCGGGAATGCCGCACAAGAAGTAGTTCTCGCCGGCGGCGAGAGTGATGGTGTCATTGCCTGTTTGCACCTTGTTGGTGGAGGTGAGAGCGCAGGAAGCGTAGTCTGCTGCGGTGACAGTGAGGACGTTGTGTCCCGCCCTGGGGTAGACGAAAACTGCACACCAAAAAGCAATAAGTCAATGCTACAGAGACACCTCTGAAGATGGATCACCACTTGCATGTCGACGACACTAGCTCGATCTGAAAATAAACATTACTAATAGAGAACAATTGCAAGCAATGCAAACAGAGAATGATCAAAAAGGGTCTCTACGTACAACAGGGGAAGCTCAAGCAACAATGCGACAACTCGAAACAGCACTGAAAATTCCAAACTGTCTAAAACATGCGTGCCCACGATTCCCCGTTACGCAACCAATTCCACCTGAAAACGGAACTTGTATGAAATTATGTACAAGGAAATGCAAAAGTTGGACCAAAACAGATAATGGTAAAAACCAACCCCCAAACAGGGAAAGCGCAAGCAATAAGCTGAAACAGAGGAGCTCGCTTTGAGAGAAACGCAAGATCGACAAAGACGTGGCGACCCCACTCTTAGATCGAATACCACATTTCAGACGATTACTAACCTCCAACCAGCTTCAGAGTGCAAGTGCAGATTACGACAGACTCACTACCTAAAAAGTTGGACCAAAACAGAGGACGGTAACAAGACCTCCCAACAACAGGGGTAGAGCTGTGCGCAACAAGATCAAAACATAGATGCTTCGTGGAGTAAGCGCGCAACACCAGCAACTCCACATTTCAAAAGATTGCTAACCTCGGGGCTAACCTACAGCTGTCCCAGATTGAACCTTCATCCACAACATCCATTAAGTGCGACAATATGCACCATTAGAAGAACACTAACTCATGCACCAGCAAGAAGGGAGACGTCACTCACGCAATGTGTCGCCGGCAACAAACTTCTTACTGGCCGCCCAAGTGGCATAGAAAGTGGGGGTAGCCGGCACCATCCATCCAGTGGCGTCGCCCACAGTGTACCCCACGCCTTGCACCACCGACACGGTACTCACCAGCACCACTGCCACCATAGCCAACACTGCACTGCATCTTCCCTGCGCCATTGTGCCTCCAAGCGCAAGCAAACAACACACACAACTTGCTGGATCTAAACTTAGCTAGCACACAACCCACAAGCTATGGTCGAGAAGACGAGCTCTAAGAATTGAACAGGATAGGAGTACGTGATCTGGTCGATCTGAGAGAAGCTTGACAGGTGAGAGATGGCCAGCCCACTCGCAATCAGGACTGGGAGCTTGCAGACGATCACTGACACAGCGGTTATAAGCTTACAATGTGAGAGCAATGGGCGATGAATGGGTTTATGAGGACCTGCTGGCTGGGGGCAGCCCGGCGCCTGCGCTTCTGACGAAAGGGGAAGGAGGGGGAGACCTGGACGCGGGCAGAAGTTCAGTTGTTCCCGGAGAAAGGGTTCCTACTTTCTAGGGGGTAAGAAAAAACTGATTGAGATCGAACATGGACTTGTCACCGTAGAGCACAGTAGGTAATAAAATGACCACATTTTATTTTATTTTCTGTAATCAGTTATTACATCCATTTCCATTCATTTTGTTTCATTTTCAAATCTCACACCTCACTGCGTGAACTAAAGATGGTAAGATTGCTTTTGAGAATTTATAATAAATAATTGAAGATCCTCTAATATATCAATGCCATGCATTGTTCCTGCTTTCCATTGATAAATCACATGGTTTTTTGTAAATCATTTTCAATGAATAATAATAGGATGAAAGTCCACAATTAGTGCTTGGACCTGCCATAGCAAAACTATCAGATTTAGCAACTCTACCAAATATTGCTTCAGTTTTCTTTTAGATATAGTAAAAGATGGAAAATCCTTTATGCTTAAATTGCACTTTAGGAGATTTTGTGGTACATTATCTATAAGTAACTATAGGAAGCTTTGTAGAGGAGTGAACAAGTGATTCATTCTCAACAAGCAACCCATAGTGGGTTTATAACATTGTCAATCCATTATACCTTTACAACATCTGTCACAAATGAGAAAAATGAAACATGCTTGAGCCTTTGCACACTTAAATTTTAATGAACCTTAAAGCATCCCCACTTGTCTAGCATTTCAAATGACTTGTTCATTGGGGCTTGCAAATCTACCCCACCCATTTAGCATATTGAATGGCCAATTTGTCTCATGAGCTTGCAAACCCAAATCGCATGGCAAAAGTGGGTCATTTTGCAAGCCAAGTTTTGGTCTACTCGTGGTCTATAGAATAGCTTCTAACAAAAAGGAAAATGTCTTTTGGGGCTTTGGGTGGCAAAACTTTTCACCTACATGCATTGGTTTTTCACCTCAAGCCTCCAATTCCGGTACTTTTTCATTTTTTACCTCCAAGTTCATTGTTGCTTGGCCTCTTAAGAGGTTATGGGTGAGGCATAGCATTGCACCATCCAACTTGCTAAGAGGCTATTTGCATGGGGGGCAACCTCAACCTCGAGGTTGGAGCAACCCAACCATCTTGCTTCCAGATGGTCCCCAGGAAGATCCAGCTTGATGAATTTTTTGATATTATTAGTAGCCTAACTTTTTGTCAAAGTGAGAAAGAGCTAATTAAATTCTACCTCTTGTCCAATAATTTCCAAATACAACAAGGTTGTGTATAGGAGAGGGAGAGTGGGCTTAGAATTCTAGATTTCAAGGACGGAGAACCTCACGCAAATCTGACCTTGCCATCCATTGCAGGCTCTAAATGTCGACATGCGAACCACTTGTTCTTCTACGGAGGTTGGGTTTAGGTCTCTATGCGAATAGGCCCTAAGTGGATGGCCATGCATTTTGCAAGATGGGTGGTGATGCTCTTAGGTATCTTGGAAATGTATGAGCTTGGGGAAAAAATTTACTAGTTTTGTAATGTTTTGATCCTCTTAACAATGAGGGTGAACTGACTCCTTCGCTTGTCCCACCTAAGTCAATCCAAGGCGTGCAAGTAAAAGACATCCCCCTATACAATGCTTGATTAAATTACCTAGCACACCTCTTCTAGCTAATTTGTGGGCTCTGATTGCAAATATGAATTCAGAATTTGAAAATTTTGTCATGCGTGGCAAATAAAAAATTTCAGGGTTTTCCTTCGGGGACGAGCGAGGGGGTCAGTTCACCCAGACCCTCTTGACGTGCTGAAGTTTTCTGGCGGGCACGGCTGGTGGAGAATTGGTACCGCAATCTGTCAGTGAAATGAACTCTTGGCATTCCCAGCAGTCCCAAGTGTGAGCTTCCGGTGTGAACACGTGTCTGTCACACCCAGGTCCGTCACTCACCTGCAGGTCTCTTTTTCCCCATCAAATGCAGTAAATGCCGTTGGAGGTTTAATTGTTTTTTGGACTGGAGCCAGGGCGAGGGAACTACGCTATGATGAGCAGACCAAAACAGAGCCCGCCTCAGAACGTCCACGTAGCTCCTGTAGCAGAGCTTCCGCATTCGGTTCAAGTGGAGGTAAAGGTAGGTGTGCAGGTGACGTTTGATGCCACGGAATCTGCTGTTGAAACTTGAAAGGGGCAACATGTCTTCGCGGTGGGCCGACGTACTGTACCAGCTATGGAGTGTTTTCTCGTTTTGGAAATGTCAACTCACCTGCATTTTTTTAAATTTGACTTCACATTTTATAGCAAAATTCTCACAGAATAAAGAATTCTTTTGTGTGAAAGTTGACTCGCATTCAGCTTAACATTGTTAACCAGCCTATGGTAGTCTGCTCTAAAAGTGACCCTGCTTCAAAAGCAATTGTGATACAAAGGTACATTTTGCTTTTTTCAGTGTACCAACATTGTACATTTCAGGAGGAAGTCACTTTCAGTGACTATTGTGTTTGAACTTCAAAAATTTGCAACTAATTTTACAAAGGTCAAAAGAATATGAAACCACTTTGATTAGATGCCAATTTCATTTTCCTTCCTTTGAAAATTTATTGAAAATCGTTCAAGGAGTTCAACTTCCTCCTCCACCAAAATAATTAGCTCTTAGATGGTCACCTAAAAAGCAAACTACATTATCCTATACCTCTTGGAGATTGGGATAATCCCTCCCTAGATCTTTGGGAGTGAAGTTAGTTTAATTTGTATAAAATCATTGGTTGGCTAGGAAGTTGCAAGTGGCTAGTGTCATTGGCTAAATGGGAAGTTGTAACTTATTGGAGCTCCTCCTTTCTAGGAGAGTAGGTGCACTACCCCAACATTGATTAATAATATTATGGAGTGAGCTTGCAAATTTCCCAACTGATGAGCTTGTGATGTTTCTAAATGCTAACTTGGATCTAATTTGAATCGCAATATAAGTTGGTTTAGAGATGAAAGGCTTGTGGTTCATTTTATACAATTTAGAAATTCCTATTAATTTGGCATTCACTAGAAACCAATGTCAAATGATGGCTTTTCTATATTTGCAAAGGTGACTTTTTTATTTTGAAAACTTGATAAGGTTTTTATAAAGACATTCAATTATGCAAATTTTAAAATGGAATATATGGCAATAAGAAACAAGTTAGATAGGACTACCCATTGCCATGCCTTGGGACTAATTTAGATTGATTTTAAATGGCAAATTAAGGAATATTTTGTCTATATCTTCGTCAACTCATTTTTGGAAAAAGAAAAAAAATACATTGGTGATTAGAGCAAGTGTTTTCTTTGCCATGTGTTTGAATCTTATGGTCCCATTCATAACATTTTGGAAATTCCCAACTTGATAACCAATTTCAATCATTTTAGCTCCCATTCCTCATGTAGCATGTTTCTATTTAAACTAAGTACAAATAATGTGACTTTGGTAAATTAGTGTCATGCACATTTACTTAATAGAATAAATCATTTTGGATGGGAAGGAGGTCTTTGGATACCAATCATATGGCAATGTAGCTTGATGTTCAGGAACTTCTCTATCTACAGTGAAGTTTTTATTATAAAATCTTGCATAGGCTTGACCTATCAAAGCATCCCCTTTTGTCCCATAAAACGGATGACTTGCTTATGAAAAGTGGCAAAACAACCCCACTCGTCTTGCAAAATGGATGACTTGTTAACAAAGCGACTAGCAAAGTTGGAGACATCTTGCAAAATGGGGTTGTTTTGCTAGCCAAAGCTTGGCATGCTCATGACTTGCAAAACACAATGCAAACAAATTTGGACTCACTTGTTGTGACACTTGCTACGAATAGGTCCACTTGTCGCGGCACTTTTGCTAGCCAGACACACTTCTGCGGCACTTGTCTCGGCACTTCATCGATGTGCTTGTTGTTAGTTTGTAGTCATGCCCCCTTGCTATGGCACTTCCTCAATTCAAGATCTCCACAATTTCCATGTACTTAGTTCCATTGTCTCATTAAGAGTGAATGGGTGCACCACCCGGCTTGCAAAGTAGATGGCTTTGCATTTGGCAAGTCAAGAATCCACCACATTTTGCAACACGGGTGGTGATGCTTCACACATTCAAGTGTGTCAACCTGAGAAAAAGTTGGAACCTCAGGTGGTACAAGTTTATGTTTGGATAGGACAGTCTTGTGAGGTTTTAAGATTGTATCTGCTTTTCAGCGCTTGTCGTGAAGGACTCCAATCTCTTTCCAAAGCCACACCATTTTGTTGTGAATCAAGAGACCTAGACTGTCCAAATTCTCGGCCTAACTTATGTGTGGAATTGTCGTTTTTGTATCAAAAAGACTCAAACAGGCAGGGAGCTGACATGTGATTGATAAGCAGTAACCATCTTATCAGCATAATTGAGTAACCAGGTTGGGGATGTCAGGTCAGAGCTTGAGCAAATTGTAAGGAAAATTTCATATAGCCTACTATACGTCCGCATGGTTTGCACTGAAAATTTTAATGCTTTTGCGGCGCAAATGAAACCTATAAAAATTCAAATGAATTCAATTCAGTTCTTTGCAAAGATTCAAGTACAACATCCTTCTGTCTCATACAAGGGCCTACTTCCATGCAAGCCCAGGCCGGTGGAAAACATAATGAGACAGATGAGCAATGGCACCACTTGTTGCCTCTGCCCATCAACCATAGTGGGTGTATGGAAAATGTTTTTTTTCTGTCTCTTTTTGCTTTCACTCACTTGCCCTGCAGGTCTTGTTTTGACTGGGTTTTGCTGTATCCTTACCTTGAAATGAAATTCTTTTTCATTTGTGTACATTATGGACTACATAATGCTTGAGAGCTGGGAGGCTCAAGAGCATTATGGCATATTTCACAAATCTAAGGGTGTAGAAAGAGGGGTTGGGTTATGAGTTAAAATGCATTTATCACTATCCAATGAAATGGAGAAAATCTGCCTTGAAAACCAGACTTGACATTATGGATAAATATTTTAGAAAAGAGATGTAAAGCAAAAGAAAGCTTCTCATCAATTTTGTTGGCCTTCTTGATTTGTGCCATTCCCTCTCTTCTTGTTGCAATTTAATCTTGGATTGCTTTAAACACTAAGATTAATTAGATCACTTGGTTTAATTATCAAGTTTCCCCATGCACAAGGAAGTGATTTGATCATTGCAAAAAAATGGAATTCACCTAAGCTAGGTGGTCTATAAAGCACTTGGACTTGAAAAATGTCCACCACCTAGAATATTTATTATTTTTAGATTTTTCTTTTTCATTTCTTCAGTGTACATTTTAGGAGGTGGATGCTTTTAGTGACCACTGTGTTTCAACTTCAAAAATTCATAACTAATTGCACAAAGCTCCAAGAAATATGAAACAACTTGAGTTACATTCCAATTCCATTTTGTCTTTCAAAGAAATTTTACTGAAGAAATACATCCGGAATAGAAATAGGGAGCAACCCTGATGAGGATCATGCTCTACAGTAAGTCATAATGGACAGATTGGGTGAGGAACTTCAAGGGATGCTTCAGTCCTATTTCGGTGCGTTGGCAGCCCGCCTGCTGACCTGCCAAAAGCTCCTCCCCCAGATTACTCATGGCGTCCTGAACCTGACTACTATCCGTACAATGGCGTCCTGAACCTGCCGATTGTCTGGCTTCGCCTCTTCACCAACTTTAGAATAAACTACTGTTGTGTGCCCCGTGCAATTGCCACTGTCAAAATAAAAGTAAACGTAGTTTTCTGATTTTTTATTCAATAAAAACTTTGAAATTCAATAACTTTCACATCATTAGTCTAAATGTCACAAAACAAAGCATGTGCATCCCTCCTCACCGAGAGCTTTCAGATGATACCAAGAATGCAACCAAGGGACTCATAGTTGAGGAGATCTCAACATAAAAAACAAACTAACTAACAACTTAACCCCTAAAGTTCCATGACTATGTATTCACCAAAAAGGCTCCAAAATTGCCATTTCTAGTACAACTATTATATTTTTGGAAAAATAAAAGCAATTTTTGACACACATAACCATAGGATCTTGTAGTATGATGACTTGAAAACATGTGGTAAAAATTTCAAAAAATTTCACAATGTGGATTATAAGATATAAGCACTCAAATTCACCAAAACCATTTTTTCAACCTTGTGAAAAACCAAGCAGTTGCACTTCACAAGCTCACTTTTCTATGAAAAAATAACCAAAATGGTGGTGCTTCTTTGGATTATTTTTCCTAGACAAGTTGGCCACATGCTTGAAAATTTTTAGATCATTTGAATTGTACAACATACAAGAAAAAAATAGTAAGTAGATAGTAGTAGAGAATGATTCAAAATACTAAATTATCAAGAGTTTAAATATAGAATTGAAAAATGTCAATCCCAATGGTTGAAGTTTTGTAATAAAAAATTTACATCCTAGGATTTTATTTTTGTTCAAAAATATTGAAAATTGGATAAGATAAAGGATTTCAAAGTTTATTTTATAGTAAGGAGTCAATAATTGTTTGCAAACAAAAAATCCTCATAACTTTTGACTTGTTGATCAAAATGGAATCATAGAAAGCTTTCCTTATATATATAAGTCTAGAATACCAATTTCAAATTTTAGTTTCTCTAAAAAGTGATTTTAAAAAATCTGCCCAAACTGCCCAGTTACAAAAAAAGTAACATATTAGGCTATAACTTTTGACTCCTATTTCCAAATGTTATGAAATTTGTTGCATATAAAAGATATTCCTTGTCCACACCTTCTATGAAAATTTCAGCCTCAAATATGAAAATTTCTGGTCACAATGGGTATCCAAATTTTCTATACAATTAAAGAATGCAGTCAAGTCCTTTAGGGGTTAACTTAGAGGTATATTAGTGTGCCATGTGTTGATGCCATGATTGAAATAAAAACAAAAGTAATTTTTTAATTCATAAAACTTTGAAACTCAATAACTTTCATGCTATTAGTTGAAATGCCACCAAACAAAGCACGTGCACCCTTCCTCACTAAGGGCTTTTTGACAATACCAAGAATGCGATTAGAGGACTTACAATTTAGGAGATCTCAATGTAACAAACAAACAACTTGAGTTAAGGTATAGAATATATAAGATTGCTACAAGCTCCTATTCAACTTATTCATTTGAGAAAACAAATGAAGTGTCTTTTTTTAAACACATAGACAATTTCCATTAAAAGGAGAAAGAGTATACAAAACCATTAGAGGATGTCATTCCCAATGAAAATGAAATGAACTTCAATTATAATTTTTTAAATCCATAAGAACTTTAAAATTCACTATCTTTTCTCTTGTGAGTCAAAAAACCATGAAACAAAGTCCATGCACCCTTCTTTGCAAAGAGCTTTTTGATAGTATCAATAACACAAATGGAGGATGCATTGTTTTAGAGATTTCACCATAACAAACAAACATCCTAACTTAATGTATGGACTAATGTGCCCCATGATGTTGCTATTGTCAAAGTCAAAGTCAAAGTGATTTTCTAATTTTTTAATTCATAAAAACTTTAAACTTCAATAACTTTCTTATTGTGGTTCCAACACCACAAACAAAGCTTGCACACCCCTCATTGTAGAGAACTTTTTGACAATACTAAAAATGAGATTGGAGATACAAGATCTACGAGATCTCAGTGTAACAAACAAACAATCTAAATTACGATATGGATGCATGGATATTGCATAGTTTTTTTGCCACTTTTCTATAGAGAAAGCACAAAGGAAATTCCTTAAAAAGGAAATTTACATTTTTTTTCCTTCCAAAGTAGTTAGATTCTTATTGTATTTTGGAACCAATAACCAAATTTTATCTAGGTATCACCTAGTTTACACATATATATATTGTTATCTATCATCCAAATATTACAAGCATATTGAAGTTAGTAACTAGCTACTTCTCTAAAATGAAACAAAAAATCACAATTGCAAAAAGAAAGAATTAATCAAAGTACAAGCCACTCAACCACCTCAAACCTTAGGGTTCCTGCTTAGCGTGAACTAAGGTATGTAGTCACACTTAAGTGCATCCAAATAAGCAATTCAACATGCTTTCTATTATTAAATTGAAATTTTTTGTGGATCTTATTGTTAGCCAGAAGGAGATTTAGATTCTCTTAGAATGTATTCTTGAACATTGTATGAAAGAACTATAAATTTTTAAAGTGCTAAAAATAAGTAACCCTAACTCTCATGAATAGTAGAAAACTAGACATATATTTTAGGCAAAAATCTATAAGAATTGGTTTTAAAAGGGGTTTGAATTAGGTGAAGTTACCTTGAGAGTTTTTGATCTATTACTTTGTATTTGCACCCCAAGCATTAGAAGATTTTTGGGGCCTCTAGATGCCTGCGAGTTATCACAGCCTGCGAATGCAGGAAACAGATTTGGCGCAATAGTGTGACGTGGCCGAGACCCTGCCACATCATTGACCATTTTTTTTTAAATTAAATTTTTTTGCATTTGGAGACTAAATTTTTATTTATTTATTTTATGAATTTTTTTTTGATAGCGGGCCATTCCCCTCACTGTGGGAAATAGCTATGGGGGAACAGGCCCGAAACCATTAGAAGATTTTTGGGGCCTTTGGATGCCTACAAGTTATCACAACTTGTAAATGCAGGAAACAGGTTCGGCGCAGCAATCTAACGTGGCCAAGACCCTACCACGTCATTGACCATTTCTTTTTTATAAATTTTGCATTTGGAGACTAAATTTTTATTTATTTATTTTATGAAATTTTTTTTTTGACAACGGGCCGTTTTCCTCATTGCAGGGAACAGTTGTGGGGGAATAGGCCCAAAACAAGCTTCTGGACCCCCCAAAACTCTTCTAATGTGTATTTGGGTTGGGATTTATTTTATCCTCCCCTTGCAATGAAATTATTTTCATTTGTGTCAAAAATTAAGGTAGCAATGTAAATTTATTTTGCAATTTGTCACCAAAATTGACTTTGGCCAAATGTCACTAATAGTAGTATTGTCACTGAATTTTGAGTTTTGTTTTTGTAGGCATCATTTTGTCAAATGCCAATTTGTACAAATACATGTTCTAGGAAATCTGCCAGATTTTTCTTGTTATGCTAAATTATATAATCCAAATGAATTAATGTAGTTTAAAATTATAGTCTATAAACCCTTAAAGGTTTTGACTAGGTTTTGACTAAAACGTTCCAAAACTATCATTTTTAGTATAAGTGCTAAATTTTAGAAGGAAAAAAAAATTTAGACACATGTAACCATAGGATCTTGTAGTATGCTAGTTTCAAAAGATGGAGAAAAAATTTCAGAAATTTTTATTGTGTAGATTGCAAGATATTAGTATTTGAATTGACAAAAATCCTTTTTTGGGCTTTGTGAAAAATAGGGCACTTGCACTTCATGAGGTCACATTTGTATGAAAAAGTGTCCAAAATAGTGGTGCTTCCTTGGATTCATTCTTTCAAGGCAAGTTGGCTATATGCTTGAAAAAATTCAAATCATTTGAAATTTTACAACATATAGGAAAAAAATAAAAAGTAGAAAGAAGTAAAGAATGATTCAAAATACTAATTGTTAAGGATTTAGTTATGAAATAGAAAAATGCCAATTCCAATGGTTGTAATATTGTAATAAACAATGTATATTCAATATTTTTATTTTTTTCAAGAATTATTGAAAATTGAGTTAATAAAGGTCTTCAAAGTTTATCTTAGAGTAGAGATTCAATAACTACCTACAAACCATTATAGAAAGTCTTGACCTTGTGGAGGACCATTTGACTTTTGGCTAATGTGCAAAAATAACTCATTTTTTAATAATAATAAAAATGATAATAGTCATGATAATAATAATAATTTTCTTAATCAATAATTGGACAAGGTAGAGAATTTGACTTTCATTGACAATTTTACAGTGAGACAATTTTTGCCGATATTTTTCGTATTTACACAATTACATGCAATCAAACAATCTAGTGGAGGCCTAAATTTGTTTTGTAATGCTAAAACCCCTAATAAATTTTTTCTCATTAATCAAAATAGAATAATGAAAAACTTTCTACACATATAGAAATCTAGAAAATCCATTTCAAATTTTTATTTTTGAAAAAAGTGATTTTTAAAGAATTTTTTTGGACTACTCTAGTTGCCTACAATTTATTGAAAATTACATATCATACAATAATTTCTTAACCATCTAGTCAAAAATTATGAAAATTGTTGAGCCTTAAAGTTACTCCTTGGGTACATGTTGTGTAAAAATTTCAAAGAAAAAAATAAAAATTCTATTTGTATTGAGCTATCCAAAATTGCTATGTTGCCAAAAAGCACTATTTGGTCCTTTAGGGGTTAATTTTGTTGGATTCAAACTTTTCCATTTTGGGCAATTTTTTTTTACAAAAGCAATCTATAGAAACTCAAAAACTTACATTGGTGAAGATGCTTTTTGCAAGCAAATAGCTTTGACTACTGGACATATGAAGGTTATAATTTTAGCTAAAAGCATTTCAAAATTATATCATAAATATTTTGGGGGGAAATCAAAAAGTGGGAAAATTGTTAAGTTTTGGAAACAAGCACAACTAAATAGACATACGATGAAATCATCATTCTTGATACTGGAGAATTAGAAGTCGTGGCACATTGATACAAACAACCTCCAAGAAAAAAGATCTTGTAAGAAGTAAGTGGCAGCTTTTACTTGTTTGGTTTAAAAGCAACTATCAATATTGAAAATTTATAAACAAAAATCATTTTCAATTAACAATTCTTATTCTTAACAAAATTGCGTCTCTAAATTGCTTTCATTGAATGGTAAAAGGCAAATATCATATCCAACTTTGAAAATATTGTAGAC
Organism: Pseudoscleropodium purum; assembly: GCA_963969395.1. Lineage (NCBI taxonomy): Eukaryota > Viridiplantae > Streptophyta > Bryopsida > Hypnales > Brachytheciaceae > Pseudoscleropodium > Pseudoscleropodium purum. The sequence continues at coordinate 15,248,237 of OZ017798.1, forward strand.
CTATTCTCTCCATGCTACAAAATTTTATTTTATAAAACACAAAAGAACAAAGAGAATAACAAATGCTTTGTACTTTCTATACTAATTGCTATGACTATTGTAGCACTAAAATGAATCAACTTGTAGAAGGAAGATCTTAAAGTACTAAGCTTTAGAAATAGTAGCTTGGAGCCCAAATATCTCCTTTCCACCACCATAGAAATTTCTCACTTTTAGACATTTAACCTTTTTCTTTAATTACATTTTTGCCATGGCTATGTAATCTCTTTCGACTTCTTCTTTGAAGTGTATTCACATACATTTGGTACGTGTTGAAAATTGAAATAGGCCCTCTTAATCAAGAGACTTTGGACAAAAAACTTCAACCAACGAAATCTCTTGGAAAACAAAAACACTAGGAAATCTCACTTTTATACTAGAGAAGTTGAATCCAAAGGTCGTACTCTTGTCTTTTGAAGTAACAAGAGTGCATCAACATCAAATCTCCAAAAAATTTCATTAAGACAAATGAAGAAAAGATATCTTCAAGGCAAATTTTATGAGACACTTTGTAAAAATTATTCTAAAAAATAACATTATTTGTCTTTAAAATACTACATATATACATCTTACTAAATGTTGTATACTTATAGATATCTAAAGTGCAACTTCGTTTTGTGGTAACCTTTTATGACCAAACCCAATCACACCTCTTCTTATATCGCCTTCACCCCTTGAGTAGAAGTAGACCAAACTAAATTCTTGTGCATACCACATTTTTTCATATTGTTTGTCAATTCCTTTGTCTTGACAACGTATGTATGTAAGGCAATTGCTTCCATAAATTGATCTACTTTGAGAATTCTATAAATCCAAATGATGATCTAGTAAGTGTTGAGTATATGTATGAATTGCATGCGCTCAAAATAATGTGAACTTCATACTTCACATCCCATTTTCAAATGAATATGTTGCTACTGTGATATCAACCATCCAATGTCCACATAATGATACTTAGGCAGTAAAGGTTAATCCCTCATTGTGACTTAGATATGATCAATATATAAGAAAAGCAAATTGAGGTAGATAATTGCAATTGTTGCATTGAATTTGTTGTAAGCTATAAGATTGACTTCTCCTATTGCATCATGCCCAAATTGAAGCACCTACTTTTCAATTGAATTCTCACTTTCAAAAAGCCAATCTTAAAAATCCCATCTAAAACCACAAGTTCTTTTTAACTATGGAGCAGACATCTCCTATATGAAAGTTAGATTCGACATAAATTAAGAGATTTTTGTAAAAACAATGCCACACGTCATCTTGTGAATGATATGAGTTGACATGGACCCTTGAGATTTTGACGTGGAAATTCAATTTCGGCACTTGAGTGATGAATCAAACCTTTATGTGTAGTATTTAGCCCACTTGGTTGGTGAGGGGCTAACACAAATTTCAATGCAATGAGACGGACACATGGATTACAAATTTTTAGAATTATTAAGGTGGATGCACCAATAACTAATCATTCAAGCAATTTAGAAGTAGATTCTACGTAGTATGAGTTGGTGGATATTTTTCCCATATAGAAAAATAGGAAATATGGGATTTGCAAATTTTTCAAAATTTTACACCTCAAACTAAAATTTATGTGAATTTTAGGAGCCAAAAGAACGTTGGGCCCATAGCCAATGTTTAGAGTCTTCCAATTCTAATCATGCAAGAATTACCTTCCTACTCGTTATTTCCCTACTTTCTTACTCATTACTTCAAAACATTTGTCATCACCTTATTAGTTCCAACCTTGAATGATCAAATTGACAAAAGAACAAATTCCAAACTTCAATTCTGGCCTAAGGTTGGAAATAGCACACCCTACAGGTTGGATAAGTTACTAGGTGTGGTTGGTTATTGGTGCCTCTACCTTAACCCCTAAATGCTTGAGGCACCAAAATTTGGTGTTTGCAAAACTTTGAAGTTAAATAAAACCTAATTAAGTTTTTATTTTTCAAAGTTTATATATTTGAAAAGTTCTTCTTGAAGTCTAGTTTTAGCATTAAAAATCCAATCTTGAAAATAAATGATAGTAATTTTTCTATTCCAGATTTTGTGCAAGGATATCTACTGCAATCTTGACTTCCCATAGTGTTGTGTACTTGGAAATGAACCTCAAATGCACTAGATCTTGGAGAAAAAATCACATTCAGAATTCATTTAAAAAAATTATAGAGTAGATTTTAAGAAGCTATAAATTGATTGGAGTTATACATACTAAGCCCTTTAACCTCATATTTTTTTGGTCACCAACTTTTAGATTTGACTTGAGAAAAGAGAATTGAAAGACTTCACATCACTTTTGCAGTTTTAATACCTTCATGGTCAAACAATATAATCTTTCACTCCATAATTGATATTGTTATGTTTTCTTTTCCTATGAGATCTCTAGCATGTCTAGTTTGAATTTGTATAGTTACAATTGAAAAAAATTGATATAACTTATCAAAATGTTGGCATTTTGTTAAATTTAGAGCAAATTTCAAGAAGCTCAATAAAGGCCTCGTGCACTTAGGAGTTAACCAAACCAAAGCACCACTTTTAAATCCCCTTCACTGTAGAGTCAACTTGCAGATGTCATCAAACTTGCTGAATGGATTTGACTTTCCACTTTTCCAAGGCCTATAAGGTAGCGACTTGGTCATTTGCTTGTATCTAAAAGCAAATTAACCACTGTGAAATTTGATGATGAGTGATGTCAACTGTCCACTTACACAATTTTGGTCAAATATGCAAACCCTTGTAAATTGCCTTTTCTCTACAAAAAATAATCATTTAAAAGTCAAATTCATAAGAGTAAGATTAGTCCATCCTTCACTTCCCAAAGTCTTCTGTCCATGAAAGCAAATTGCCTGGATGTCTATGAAGTCAACTGCAAAGTCTGCATTGTCAAACTGGAAAGTCCAATTTTTTCTTCCCTGGAGTTGGCTCATTGAAAGTTGACCACCTTTCAATGAGCCAAGAGGCTTTTTTTCCCACAAAGGGGCATTTCTTCCGGTTCAAAGGAACCCATGCAGCATTCAGTTGCACTTTTTTCTTAAAATGTGTCGATTTAAGAGAAAAAGAAAATTGTGCAGCAGCAGGCCCCAAAAAATCTTTTTAGACGAGTCCTGGCCTCTCTTGCTAAGTTACCAACTCCGGCTCCCAAGAGAAAAAGGGACGTTGCAGTATAGTTTGTTGAAAATCTCAAAAAAAAAAAATTGCTCACCAAGGATTTATTCCTTCGCTTCTTTGTACCTTTTCCTCAATCAATCAATGGAAATTGTCCATGTGTTATAAGAAAAATGAAAAGAAAAAGAAGGGAGGCTTCATTGCATACCAATATCTGGGAAGAACCGGTGGTTAGTTCATTGTTAGTTGGTGTCTTTGGAAAATTGAAACAAGACAAAACATTGGTAGGACCGGCAATCAACTGGTATGCAAAAATAAATGGGGTCTGTTTAGCCACCACTTCCATGAGATTGTCAAATTTTAACCTCTAGAGGACTGGAGTGCGTTTTTTGGATGTATAGAATTTTTGGGCAGGTCATTGTGACTAGAAATTTCCATATTTCAGGCTAAAATTTTAACAGAAGCTGTGGATGAGGAATATCTTTCATATGCAACAAATTTCATGACATTTGGAAATAGGAGTCAAAAGTTATGGCCCAATATGTTGTTTGTTTCTCAACTCAGGCAGTCCGGGCAGATCTAAAAATTTACTTTTTTCAAAAATAAAAATTTGAAATTGATTTTTTATATTTATATATGTGTGAAAAGATTTGAATCATTCTATTTCAATCAATGAGTCAAAAATTATGAGGAATTTTAGTTTGTGGGTAGTTATGAATCTTGTACTCTAAAATAAACTTTGAAGTTGTTTATTTCACTCAATTTTCAATATTTTTTGAAAAAAATAAAATCATAGGATGTACATTGTGTATAAAAACATTACAACCATTGGAATTGACATTTTTCAATTCCATAATTAAATTCTTAACAATTTAGTATTTTGAATCATTCTCTATCTCTTTCTACTTACTATTTTTTTCCTACATGTTGTACAATTCCAAATGACTTGAAAATTTTCAAGCATGTAATAACTTGCCTTGAAGGATGAATCCAAAGAAGCCAGATCTTTTTGAACATTTTTTCATAGAAAAGTGAGCTTGTAAAGTGCAAATGTCCGATTTTTTGCAAGTTTAAAAAAAGGATTTTTGTCAATTCAAATGCTAAAATCTTGCACTCTACACGGTAGAAAGTTCTGAAATTTTTTCTACATCTTTTCAAATAAGCGTTCTTTAAGATCCTATGGTTATATGTGTCAAAAAAAGTTTTTTTCCAAAAATTTGGTACTTGTTTTGAAAATGGTAGTTTTGAGCGGTTTCAGGGAAAACAAAATCATGGAACTTTAGGTATTAATTGCTTATAATTTAGAATCCAAGGCTAGTATCCGGGTTACTAGAACTGGATATTGCTTCTTCTTAACCTGACTGTCAAGATGTATACAAGGATTGTGGCTTTGTCTAGTATTCAAAACTCTTTTATTATAGAAGTGGCTTGATGTTAGAGTAGGAGTACTACATAGTTTTTGAAGTAATCATGAAGAAGTTGCAAGGTTGCACAGACGTCCGGATGCCGTGTTCGCGGACATAGAGATTTATAGTCGGACCTCGTCCAACAAACGGGTGGATGGATGGGTGGATGGGCAGACGAGGATTGCCCCCTAATTGCTCCAAATTGGGGTAAATGAAGAAATTGCTCATTAATTTTTGGCCATGGAGGATTGACCCCTCTATTGTCCCATTGAAGGACAAACTTAAAAATAGCCCTTGTTATGTGTCTATAAAATTTTGTATTTCATCAAGTTTTAGCTAATTTGGGGATTATGATTGCAAATATGAATTCAAAATTTGAAAATGTGTTCATACATGGAAAATAAGAAATTCCAGTGTTTTTCTAAAGGGAAAAACACGAAGCAATAGATGGGTTAATCCTCCTTGACTCTATTTTTTGCCATGTACATTTTATATTTTATCACCTCTTCTAGTCTCCAAGTTAATTTTTGACCTTTGATTTTATATGTGAATTCAAAATTTAGAAAAAGAAATAATAAGACATAAATAAAAAATTTCAATGCTTTCCCCAAAGATAAAATTGAGGCAATAAGAGGTTAATCCTCCTTAGCCGGCAGTTGGGTCATTAGGTCATTTGGGTGGGATGGGGCAGGGTTTAGAAATTCTTTTTTTCAACAATTATTCAGAAATTAGGATAAATGCTCCACATAAAAATTTCAAGCACCAAATAGCCAAATATTCAAATTGTAAAGTAGATGGCTTTTACTTATACTTCAATTACTTTGTACCTTTGAATTCATTCATTTCATTGAAATGATTTCAAAATATTGTCTTGGCATCCAATCCATTCTATACTAAATTTTTCATTTAGAATTGGAAAATGGATATATGTGACGTCTCTTTTAGTCCTTCAGTTCTTTTCCATTTTTATATCAATCACAAAATTCACTAAAGAGTATACATTTTAGATTTTCCATATTTCCATTTCCATTTCTGTATTCCACTATTCATTATTCAACGTCTTTGATCTCACATAGCAAACTACATAATTTAAAACAAGAACTTGTGAATTGAACAACCATAAATGCATTCTTGTAATCTCCGGGTTTTGAAACTTTCAATCTTTCATCCAAGTATAAAATGACAAACAACATTGAGCCTTTAGAATGGTCTACAATAGTTTAATTATTATCAATTAAAACATGCTCACCAATCACTAACGCACGTGAAATTGGACAATTGAAATTACAATGACATTCATTGGTGTTGAAATTGATGCACATAAGTCCGTATATACTATGCAACTATATAATCCGTGCACGTAATACTATGTGCTTTTGCTTGTATAGATATTGCATACTCCTATACTTATATATTATATCAAAAAAGTTCAATATGACCGGTGGAAGTATTCATCTGGTATAGGCCAATTGTAAATAGAAGTTAACTGCAAAATTACTTCCGCCAAACTACTATGACTAGTGGGACCATCCATGCAAAGTTGTTTCAAATATGCTTGAAATAGTCGTGCCAAGTCCTTATGGTTGTATCACACATTTGAACCACTTCCACGACCTTGCAACTTGTGGTAAGCCTTTGACATGCATTTTGCATTGATCTTTAGAGCTAGTTGACCAATGGCAAACTCCTCGGATACCTTAGAAAGGATTCGTACATTCTCTACATTTGCATCTCTTCTATGCATATATGTAATCTTCGTATCCACCCACTACCTATTCTTCAAAGCTTCATCTCGATCCTTTGTGGATGTGAATGTATACAACAACTTCATAGAGGCATTATTAACCATACTCATCCTCCAATCGCAAACTCCACTGTAAACCTAAAATTCATCTTTAGGAAAATGAAACGTGATGTTGTCTAGAGAAATATCGTTGTGAAGATGTCCAATACCATGGATTGCATTCATAATATGTAGCAATGTTGAAGCAAGCTCCGTGTGCTTCACTCTCCAGCGCTTGAGACGTTCAACAACAAGGACCTCTGCATCTGTAATCTTAGGGTCATATGCCACTCGAACATATATGTTGTTTGGTTAATTGTTATCCCTTCTCGACATTTTCACACAATGTATTGTCATTCCACTAAAATGTATAGCCTTCATTCTTCGTCATGTAGACTGCCAAAAAACGTATCACTGCATCGTGCGAAATCCTTACAGCCATTGACTTGGTATTGTGTTCCATCTTTGCAAGTTCAAGTTGTCGACCTTCTTGAAGAGACATCTTTGTTGCAAATTTCCAAAATGTTTTAATCTCAACACATCCTTCAATTTGCACCCTCCAAATAGTTGCATAGCCACCTCACATGATTTTGTTATTTACATTAATCACCCTCGTTATTTTCGGAAGCACTATGAGATGGCGACGTGTATTTTCCAATTGTACAATCTTGTCTGCACTCTTCCACAAACCCACTGACTTCTCTCTATTCCATTTGTTAGCAAATGGTTTACGCTTTATTATGAACATGCCTACTTTCATAATGACATACTCAAATGCCTCATCATTTGCATGATGCACCTTCCCAAATTTTTGTATGATTACCTTAGCATTCCATAGTAAATCGTGGACTTGTTTGTCCAACCAAGTTAGAAAATTTGCCTTCTCTGTTTCAGCATACCACTCTGGCACATGTGAGGCCTGCAACATCCTGACCTTCATATCCCCTTTAAATTTTTCAATGCAATCCTCTCCATATCGAACATATTTAGTATCAAGAGACATTGTAGTCTCCGTCTCATAAAATGCGATGATGCATTTTATCAAGAAGTTTTTGCAACTCTCAAAGGGATTATCCATAGTGGATTAAATGGGGGGCACAATTATTCTTCCCCTTGTATCTCTCCTTGACCTCGGCATCTTGATAATGTTATAATTCCTGCCAAAAAAATTGACAAGAGTTCCCCCCAATAATGCACCCTTATCTTCCCGAAGAGAGGAGCCAACGATGGGGCGAAGATAAAAGTGGAAAGCGAATGGCCTGTCTACCCTCTTATATGAGGTAGATGGCTAGTCATTCGCCAAATCAAACAGTCCCAAGAAGGCGGGCAACTAGTCGTCCGCTTGATCGGATGGCCCATATGAGGCGGACATGGATGTCGTTCGATCTAGTAGACGGCCAATCGGACTCCTCATCTTGAACTTTCAATTGGATGGACGATGAGCCATTCACCCGATTGGATGGTCCGGTTGAAGTAGATAATTTCCCCATCTGCGTCATTTATGCCTTCCGATGAATTTGATTTCAGAATTATTTATGTTTAGTAATTATATTCAGAATGCATCCAAAAAACTTACAGAAAAAAATATTTCTTCCCACTCATTCAAAAATTCTTAAGTACAGCCTAACAGCCTTAATCCGTGCAGGCCTAACATTCTAACAACATTTTCACAATAGAGGTTTCCAATAAATTGTCCCATTTTGAGTTTTTGATATTTTTTTGCACATGGATGTGCTTAAGCTTTTTAATTTTAGTTGGAAATAAGTGGAGAGTACTTTGTCTACTATATATAAAATTAATTGTGAAAATATTGACTATTAGATAATTGGATTTGTAGATTATAACAATTTTGGATGATAAACTCTTTAGGCCAAAAATGCAACTTTTGGAGAAGAGAAATTGTAAGAAGGTGACTAGGATTGACAGGACGTTCGGACGCGAACGCTGTGTCCGCAGCAACCGCTGACATTCGCGTCCCAGTGGACGCAGCGTCCGCCCGTCCCCCGTCCGCCTGTCCGCTCGTCCGTCCGCCCGTCCGCCCGATTATGGCCGTCCGATCGACGCGCGGACTGATCTGGTCCGCACGATCTGGGCGTCCGCCCCGCCCCGCCCGTCCGCTTTCCGACGGCGGTCGGGACGCTGCGTCTGCTAGCGTCCGTGCGTCCGGACGTCCGGAAAACGGACGCTATTTTGGGGCGGACGTTGAAATTCGTCAACCCTAAAGGTGACCAATGCTTTTTTCCTCTTCAAAGAGATTGTATTAGAAATATAGAATCTAAAGCAAATGTATTTTTTTTTAAATTCAAAAATAAAAAGTTCTCCTAAATTTGTAAACATTTTCAATCAAAAAGAGTAAAGAGCCAAAATTGACCAAATTGGATCCTATAGAATTCAAAAAAATTTATATATGCATCATTTTTGAAAATTTAGGGTTTAGAATCATCAGTATATTTTTTGGAACATCTCCAAAAAATTTGAAATCATTTGAGAAGGAAGCACTTTGCAAATAGCAACTACTGCCTACCAATGGGCGGTGGCCCCGGGAGGCTAGTGTGGCACTCCACAAGGTATAATTCTTTGTCATAATATGAAATAGCCCATGCGACTTTTGCATTTTCACATACCAAATTTTTTTGATGCATGTTGCTCATTTCCATACACATGTATCTATTAAATAGTGCCATCATTGTCTTCAAATGATTATGATTTACATTCAAAACTACATTACAAAGTCCATGACCTCTTGGTCAAACACCTTCTATAGTTCTAGTGTTCTACAAAATTGCACTATAATACTTCATTTTGAATCAGAACTACTATCATCATTCTGACTTTGAGGTGTAGAATTGGAACCACCATGTTAGGGTTGACACGACGTCCGGACGTCCGGGACGTCCGGATGTGGACGCTGTGTCCACAGTGTCCGCTGACATTCGCGGTTCCCGCGGACGCAGCGTCCGCCGGGACCGCCCCGTCCGCTTTGACGACCCTATTTCCCCCGACCGCCCTACCCAAACTGCCCCGTGGTCACTCCCTTAATCTTTAAACAATTAAATGTTAAATGAAGTGCAATGGTTCGCGATTTGTCATTAAAACAATGTCTCTTATAAGTTGAAAGATTATAAAGTTTGACCACGAGTCCATGATAGTCTTGAAACTATGAAAAAATTCCAATTCATTTTCAAAAGGCAAACTAAAAAAATTTGTGACTTCAAATATATATATATATATACTATTTAAAAAATCAAGATCAACACAAATACAAACATAATCAATATGGGCAAAATGTATTCAATTTAATGTAGAATACCATACATTGTGCACATTTGGCTAATTGCACATATAATTTTTTTCATTCCAACTCTATATTTCTAAACTAATTTTTAATGCCTATATAACCTATTCAACTACTACTTCTGCACTACCAATCTAATATAAATGGCGAAAATGTTCATCTGGCATCGGACAACGATATGTATTAGAAAATCGCGTAATCACATGGGCCAAACTAGTATTTTCATCGTCAGTCTTCGAAGAAATGCGCTTCAAGTAAGCATAAAACACTTTTGCAAAGTCATGAAAGGCAAATTGTGTCGCACTAGGTGTTTTTCGTAGCAAGTTGAAATACGCCTTTGACATGTTGTTTCCATTCATCCGTCCAGCAATTTTTCAAATGGCATACTCTTCCGACTTACGTGAATACATTGGAATGACTTCCACATCTGCACCTACTTTATGCAAATATGCAATACGTGGATCCACTCACCATCTCCTCTGCAAAGTTTGTTTCATCTCATCTGCTGATGTGAATGTATACAAAGACTTCATTGGCTGAAAAGCTAAGGTGGTCATGCCCTAATCGCAAGCCCCAATCGCAAACTCCAATGTACATACGTGACTCATCCTCTAGAAAATGCAACAAGATGTTGTCCGGAGAAAGATCATTGTGCAAATGTCCAACAAGATGCACTGCAAACATTATATGCATAAACGCCCATGTCAACTCCGTGCGCTTCTTCCGATATCGTCCTAAACAGTGAGCTTTTACAACCTCCTCTTCGGTTGGATTTGTATACATCAAACGGATTTGAATATTGTCTGGATAGTCCTTATCCATATTCAACATTTGTCGAAGAGTTCCACTATTCCACCAATAGGCATAACCTTCACACGTCGTTCCGTGCACTGCAGCAAATCGTATCACGCCCGCGTGTGGAATTCGAATAGCCAATAATTCGTTTTGATGTTCTAACTTTGCAAGATCGGGTCGAGTTTGGTGGTGAATGGATTTCTTCGCCGCAAATTCCCAATAAGGAAGTATTCCTGGACATCCTTCAATACGAACCTTTCGAATCGTTGCATATCCACCTCTCATCGTTCTATCATCAACAGCAATCACGTGTGCTGTATCTGGAAGTGCTATGAGGTGTTGTTTGTTCCTTTCCGCTTCAGCAACTCCATCATTGCTTTTTCACCAACCAATTGAACCAATTCGATTGTGCGTTTTGGCAAATGGAGTACATCGCCCCCTAAACAAGTCCGCTTTCAGAATCACTTTTTCAAACTGGGCGTCATTGGGTCGATATTCCTTGCCATATTTAACCAAAATGACTTTGGAATTCCACAAAGCGTCATGAACCTTGTTCTCCAAACATTTGGTGAAGTACGTTTTATGCATTTCGTCATGCCACTTTGCCACATTCAATGCATCCAACAACATCTGTGTCATGTCTAACTTGAATTTAGACACGCACTCCTCTTGATATCTGATGTACTTATTGTCTAAAGACAATGTTGTTTTCGATTCATAAAATTAAACGATGCGCTCGATCATGAATTTCTTGCATTCTTCCGAAGGACTTTGGCGAGCTACCTCCAAGTTTGATGGTCCCTCTTCATGTTTAAGCTTCGCAACCTTCTTCTTCTCCTTCGTCATTGTGACAAATGAAACTGATATAGATGAAATATTCTAATTTAAATGTGAATTCACGCGCAAGTGTTAAAAAAATTGGCAACAAGGGGGCCCCAATAAACCACTCTTGCCTTGCCTCGGAAAGGAGCCAATGGAGGATGAACCACCAAGCTCTCCACTCCATCTTGCATTTACAAGGGGCAAAGCAAAAGTGACAATGCGGACGGCCCGTCCGCCCCATCGGACGGCCCCAAACCGTCCACCCGATCGGACGAGTCGGGGGTGGCGGACGCATCGGCCGTCCGCTTTCCCGAAACCCTCGAGCCCCGTCCGCCCGATCGGACGGCCACGGGCGGACAAATCTGCCGTCTGCCCGATCCGACGGGCAGCGGCGGATGGCCCATCCGCCCCATCGGACGGCCCCAAACCGTCTGCTTGATCGGACAGGTCGCGGCTGGCGGACGCATCAGCCGTCCGCCTCCTCGAAACTCTACACCCGTGTCCGCCCAATCGGACGGGCCGGGGGTGGCGGACGCATGGGCTGTCCGCCTCCCCGAAACCCTTGAGCCCCATCCGCCCGATCGGACGGCCACGGGCGGACAAATCTGCCGTCCGCCCAGTCCGACGGGCAGCGGCGGACGGCCAATCCGCCCCATCGGACCGCCCCAAACCGTCCGCTTGATCGAACGGGCCGCGGCTGGCGGACGCATCAGCCGTCCGCATCCCCGAAACTCTACACCCGTGTCCGCCCGATCGGATGGCCACGGGTGGACAAATCTGGCGTCCGCCCGATCCGACGGGTCGCGGCGGACGGCCCCAAACCGTCCGCCCGATCGGACGGCCACGGGCGGACAAATCAAGCGTCCGCCCGATCCGATTTATTTTTCATATTTGAAAATAGAATCTAAAGAAGAACCACTACTTGTCTAATTTGGGCATTTCTTCATACCAATAAGAAATCATTTTAGTTTTTAGCAATCGTTGAATGAAAAATAAAAAAATTTCAAATATTCAAATAATTCAATCTTTCATAAATTAACTAGAAATACATTTATACCATTTACGAGTTTCTAAATTTAATAAACACACAACAATAATTTCAAAATACACACCAGGCTAGTACATATTTAACCTCGAATGCTAAATTCAAAAATAGACATAATATGGCTCTTACAAAATTACATTTCTTCTTCATATTTTTATTATTTATCAAAGTCGCTTATAGCCTTATACATCAACGCTATTATAAAATAATACAATGATGTCTTCAACAATATGCTTGCCTATATACATATTTGGTGTACACTATTACACAACACTTTTTGAAAAAATGAACAAAATTGTTGTTCAAAATTGTTCTATTCATTTAAAATTTTGTACTATTTCTACCAATCTAGTGCTCTATACTTGTCGTGAGAGTAAAAATGAGAAAATGAGGCAAATACATGCTCACTATATACTTGCATGTTTTTTTATTCGGAATCTGAATTGGATTCAAATTGTTGAACGCTGCCTCTTCTTTGTACTCCAATGAACGGACCACCTCCGTAGTTTCCGTGATATCCACTCGGTGCACTTCCTTGTCTATAATTTGAACCTTCAAAAGTGAGAGGAGGAACCAGAGTAGTAGGCTCTGATCCTCTTTCATTTGAAGCCCCGTAATAAGAGGCTCCATGATGCCCGTATGAATCACTTCTAGTTAATCCCGGATAGTATTAGGCGCTTCCGTGAAGAGAGCAACTATACTACGGGGTTACATGGCTTTCTCCACTACCTTCAGAGCCCACTTGAGTGGGCGTCGTATAATATGAACCAGATTCAGTAGACCTACCATAGTACGTGTTGCCATAGCTACCTGTTCCATCTAGAGAGCCAATTTCAGGGGAAGTGCCATAACGAGAACCAACTGTACTTGAACCACCATAATGCGTGGATCCATAGCTCCCTCTTCCACCTTCATATCTATTTTGAGGATCGTAACCAGAGTATAAATCACCTCTTCCTTTTTCAGATTCTCGCGTTCCATGTTCATGTCCGTAGGACCCACCATGCCTATCTTGTCGTCCACGATCTTGAAAGCTTCTGCGTGTTGCCTCTTGCATTTGTTGTTCGAATTCAATTTGTTCTTGTTCTTCTACCCGCTCGTGCCTAACTCCAAATGTGATAGGCGCTTGCATATCATCGTCATCATCGTCATCTGTCTACGCATCTTCAACATCTCGTAGAACAACTGAAGGTTGTTATAGATAACCTCGATTGGACCACTCTGGCATGCAATTGCTTGCGCCCCTCCACTGTGTATCTATAACGGCATCCGTGTGCGTATAGTTCTCCACATTGCGACCTGTAGCGATACACCAGTCCACGTCCTTGTGGAGTACAATCTCTGCCCAAACCATTGCCATAACATTATAATTCATTATATTTGGTTTGGCGCTTTTAATGCCAAGAACTCGATGCACTTGTGTGTATCGTTGTTTGAAGTACTCACTTTGGCATGTAGACATTTGTCCTCCTCAACGTGGCGCTTGGTGCTCTACATGTTCACGTCGCCAAAGTTTTTGAATGTGAATCATTTTCACATACTTCTTGCACATTGAGCAATCCCACACTCTTGTTGGTTCTTCTTCCCATCCCGGTTCACCCACGCACAATGGATTGGCCCAAGCATCCCAATCGAACAATTGGGGTCTTCCCTTTCGACTACTTTTTTTGGGTGTTCTATCTTTCGGCATGATGAAGCCGAAGCAAAGAGAATGAAACAATTAGAAAGCTTAAGAACCAAAATTTTGATTTAATTAATTAATTAAAATTTTACAAGCGTGAACTTTGTGAAAATTTGAAACAATACCACAACAATCGTTCACTCAAAGCGGAAGGGGCGCGCAGAGCTTCCAAAGCACTGGTCCACCCACTCCAAAAGAGAACAATTGTTCGGAATGAGCCGTCCGCCTCCCCATATATATATGCAGACGCCCCGAGGCGGACGTCCAGATCATGCGGACCACATCAGTCCGCGTGTCAATCGGACGGCCGTAACCGAGCGGACGGGTATCAGGGCGGACGGGGCGGACGCTGAATCGGGCGGACGGGGCGGTCGAGGCGGACAGGGCGGACTCCGGATCGGGTGAACAGGGTGGACGGGACGGACAGGGCAGACGGGGCGGACAAGGCGGACACCGGATTGGGCGGACAGGGCGAACGGCTCATCTTAAACCCTAGGGTTGACGAATGTCAACGTCCGCCCAAAAATAGCGTCCGTTTTCCGGACGTCCGGACGTCCGGACGCTAGCGGATGCAGCGTCCCGATCGCCGTAGGAAAGCGGACGGGCGGGGCGAATGGACGGGGCAGACGGCCTGAGGCGAACGCCTAGATCATGCGAACCAGATCAGTCCGTGCGTCGATCGGACGGCCGTAATCGGGCGGATGGGCGGACGGGGCGGACAAGGCGGACGGGGGACAGGCGGACGCTGCGGACACAGCATCCGCGTCCAGATGTCTGCGTCCGAACGTCATGTCAACCTTGTTAAACCCTAAACCTAATGAAGCAAATTGTTTTTTTTTCAAAATCTCACGGTATAGATGTTTAACCCGTAAAGTTCTTTTTACTAAAATCACTTCAAAACTGCCAATAGTAGTGCAAATATCAAGTCTTAGAACAAAAATACTTTGGGGCATATGTAACCGTAGCATCTTGTAGTAAATTATTTGGAAAAAATGTGGAAAAAATTTTAGACAAATCCACCATTTGGATTGTAAGATATTAGATATTGAATGTTTCATTTAAGAGGGCTACTCAATTATGTCTATTAATGAATAATTGGTAGGCTAACAAACCTAACTTAGCATTTATTTTAATATTTGTTGCAATTGTTTTAGGAATATTCAGGGTTGACACGACGTCTGGATGCGGACGTTGCGTCCGCAGCGTCCTCTGACATTCGCATCCTGGCGGACGCAGCGTCCGCCTGTCCGCTTGTCCGCCTATCCGTCCGTCCGCCCGATTACGGTCGTCCGATCGACGCATGGACTGATCTGGTCCGCACGATTTGGGTGTCTGCCTCGGGCCGTCCGCCCCGCCCCGCTCGTCTGCTTTCCGACGGCGGTCGAGACGCTGCGTCCACTAACGTCTGTGCGTCCGGACGTCCGGAAAACGGATGCTATTTTGGGGCGGACATTGCCATTCGTCAACCCTGGGAATATTATAACATAACAATATTATAATATTCTTATAAATAATATAGTACTAAATCATTTCAAAATCAACAACATTTGAACACAATTTGTCAATCTTGTCTTTCATACTCCTTTAATGATATATATATATATAAATATATATACATACATAAAATATATTAAATAAATCAACATGAACAAATCAATGTTATATATTTCATAGATCTATTCTTCATCAATCAAATAAAAGTGCATGTGCAAATATAGCCAAAAATGGTTTCTCCATTTGTTCCCAAAAAATAGATAAACAAATAGAGAAAGATATGAAGTGAATGTTACTTGGAGAATTGAAGGGAAAGAAATTGAAGTACTCAATTGCATTTTATTAAATTGGAAAATTGCATGTGGATAGCTTGAATTAATCTTCATAGATGCTAAACTCATACAAGTTGCATTTCAACATTTATGATTTATGCAATTGATTGAATTGAAAGCTCTTGTAATTACATTTTCAAATTTTCGATTCAATCATTCAAATTTGCAAGAGTGATTTATGATAGATTTATAACTTTAAATGTGAAAGCATTCAATGCCTTTATGCGTTTGTTCATCAATATATTAATTTTAGATAAATAATATATTTTTTTATAGCATATGCATAAACCATTACATTAAAAAAACAAAAAAACTAAGAGCCAAGCCAAATAGGCTGGTCAAATGAAAAGAACAAGAGAATAAGAGCCCTACGAGACAAAAAACAAAGGAAAATAAAGAAAATATCAAAAGGATTCAAAGGAAGGAACAAGATGCATTCTTGCAAGACCGTAGAATACATAATGATTTCAAAATTCAAACACAAATATATTTTCTATTTCAATGAGAGTCAAAAATGAACTACCCTGCTCTCAAAGATTGTACAATGTACACGTTATACAAAATGAACATATAACAGAAAGAGTAGAAGACATCGTTTATCATGATTGAAAACTAAAATGATTTTCTTTTTCTATGTAGAATATTTTATGAAATGTAACAATGTATTTAATTATCATAGTAATTGGTAGAAATCTTTGTACAATACATAAAAACATTTCATTCATGTGGAGTTTTTTCATTTATTTAGGATTAAAATTGAAGTATTATACTCTACAAAGTACAAACCAAAAACAATACCATATACCTAAGTTCAAAAGTTTGCAATTGTTTCGTGAATTCATTTTGAAAACTCAAACAAAGAAATATTTTATAATCAATATCTTGTTCATTTGAATCATTTCAAAAATCGAATTCCGAATTCAATTCCTATTTATAATAGAAATTATATTTGTCAATTTTTTAGATCTTTAAACAATGAGCCCTCTTTTTTAAAATTAATATTTAAAAACATCTGAAATAAGAATATTGGAATTACCCTTCAAAATAAATATAGCACATGTATAAGTGTATAATGTATTCTACTCAACCAACTCAAGTAACGAATTTTTCTATGTTTTTAAGGAAAAATATAGCCATATATGATTTGAAAGTTAAAACATTGATTCTTTTTCTTTGTTTTCAAATCTAATCAAAATTTCATTAAAAAATATGAAAGACTCGATGTTCATTTGAAGATCGTGATGCACTTTTAATGAGAAATCACAACCTTTCATTAAATATCATGAGGTTGAAATCCATTAAACTGTTATTCTAATTATGTATTGGGGCCTTTTTTTAAAATTTCATTTGTTTACAATGAAAATGGAATTGATTATTTCTGCAAAACATTTGATTTCTTAATGAACTTTGAGAAAATCCCCACCATCTTCAGATCTGTTCAAAACCTATTTAGAGGAATAATATTAGTAAATAATTCAAACATATTCAACTTAACCACATTCCCCTCATTCGTAAAACAATTTAGGGGAGAAAAGAAAAGGTTTAGGGTAATTAGAGTATAGGGTTTAGGATTTACGTTTAAAAAAAAAAAATGATAAATCAATTACATTGATCCTCATTTAGCAGTGATTATTAGGTTGTTTTATTTTTGAAATGTTACCGCTTTTTTGAATAATAATGGCCTCATAGGATGCACCAATGGACAGCTGGACGGACGCCGTCGACGGTCAGTGTTTAAGTGGGGCGGTCAGTGTGTCCAAAGCGCGGACGACATCGGAAGGCGGACAGTGCGGACTGTCCGGTCGGATGGGGCGGTCGGACAGGGCGGTCGGTTAGGGTAGTCGGTCGGGGCAACGAGCGGACGGCACGTCCGCTGCCGAAGCGGACATTATCGGTCCGCGCAGCGGACGCGAGGTTCGGGGCCGCTTCGTGCGGTCTGGGGCAGGTCCGACGGCAGACAGCTATAAAGGTGGAGTGACTTTCATTTCTTCTCACTTCAATTCTCCTTCGGTGCCAAGTTGAATGTGCTACTATTGCTTTATACGTTAGTTGCTCCTACGGGGTGGAGAGTTGGGGTCCTCTATCTTGTGTTACTGTGTTGCGGTTGATGCCATCACTTTTGACTATCACATGAGATTTTTTTATTCACTTCAATTGGTTATTGAATCAAATTGACAATCATGAACGGCGAAGGTGATCGAAATATGGATGGGGTGACTCCGGGAAGCGAAGCCAAGAAAAAGAGCAAAGTAAAGGGGGCTACGCATGACCTTCGACTTGACATTTTAAATGACCCTACAATTAAAGCAGAGAGCGGGTGGGAAGATGAAGATGCGAAGTATTGGACATCAAAAATGTGTAGGACCTATGTTAAAATGTACCACATTGACAAGTTGTGGCCTCAGGAGTCGCACAAGAGTCATACACAGGATTTTTGTTGTAAACCATGGACTTGCAACAACAAACATTTTGTCCATCGATCTGAGGAAGTGTGGCGTGTTCTATTCGGAAACAAGCGTAGAAGTAAAGGCTATATTAATTATAGCATGGCGTGTATGATTTACGCTGAACTTATATTAGAGCGCAAGATCGATTGGAGCACGTTTCCGACAACAACAGCTTGCCCACTTCTACTTGAAGCCAATCAAAAGGACATTCCTGACTTGTACAATTTAGAGGGAGAAACAGAAAAAGTATTAAAAAATACTATTGAGGTGAAAACGGATGGTGTGGAGAAAGCCTCAAATGTTGAAGAATTACGGTCTGTACAATCTCCAACAAAAGCAATCAATGAAAGCTCTTCGAAAAATGTGGGGAAAGATGTGGAGAAAGATGTAGAAGCGCAGGAGGGTGAAGTCTTTTCCACAGCTCCAACGCTTTTGACCTTTACACCAAATGTTGCGGCACAAACGCAAACGGAGTTTGTAAACCAAGGCAAGGTTTGCACAGAACGCGGGGAAACTTCAAAAAATAAAGTAGACGAAGTCTTGGCGGAGAAAGTGGCAAAGGCTAATGCTACAAGTGATAATCTGATAGCCAACAATTGTTTTGATAGTTTGGTCTACAAATCTCCGCCTATGCATCAAGGTGTTGAATCTAGTCCAGCGTTAAGTTTAGAAGACAAAGTACATACGCCTCGTGGACAAGGCGTGACGATTGATAATATATCCTCATTATGGAGTTCCGAGCGTTAAAGGCGGGCGGAGGAGTTTCTGTTTACAATGGCATTGCCAAGTCCTCTACATCGAACTTTGCAAGACATGTCCAATCCAAAACAATTGGAAAATCTTTTGAAGCTCTCGGTTCAGTTTGCTAACCTTCATGAAGAAATAGGCGGATTGTCTAACCTCGATGATGGTGGTATTGCTGTTCCAATGAGCCCACTTGCAGATCCAAAGAATGTTGGACATATACTTGATACAGCTTTCAAAATGACGATGTCAGCTGAATTTTTAGCGTAAGTTGCTCCGACTTTTATGAATTTGGCCAAGGAGTTTTCTTTCATGGCACCAGAGATGTTGAAAGGTGCTATAGCATTTCAGAATCTCACGAAGACTTTCGGACCACTTTTCGAAGAAAGAAATGTTCACA
This sequence comes from Pseudoscleropodium purum, assembly GCA_963969395.1. Classification (NCBI taxonomy): domain Eukaryota; kingdom Viridiplantae; phylum Streptophyta; class Bryopsida; order Hypnales; family Brachytheciaceae; genus Pseudoscleropodium; species Pseudoscleropodium purum. The sequence goes on from OZ017798.1 coordinate 15,267,625, forward strand.
TACTACAATTGGTGGAATATGAGAAGAAAATTGCTGACCTTGAAGGAGTGGAAGCAAGGTGCAAAGTGTTGGAGTTGAAATTAAAGACTTCGGAGAGTGAGGTTGAACATTTAAATCAACAATCATCGAGGCAAATGGAGGAGTTGATGAAGATGCGTAAACGGATTGCAGAATTGCAAGGGACCTTCAAGAATCCACGTGAGGTTGCAATCTCACTAGTGATTGTACTTGAAGACAGTCAAGAGACTCAAGAGAATGAAGATAAGCTCTCTCTTCCTTTTGATAAGGCCAAAACAAGCGACAACCTTGCCATTGTGAATGTATAAGAAAGTCACGATATGAGCATGTTAAAAGTGACACAACAACCATCAATGGAAATGCTTTCATCCGTTTACGTGAATGCGGAGACGCAAATGGAGAGTTGTGACTTTGAAGAGTTGAAGCATAAATTGGAGGAAGCAATTGAAGCAAAAGGAATCGTTGAATCCAAGTTGAATCGATTGCAATTGTGCTTGGATTTGAAGAAGTTTATGCCATCTAGCGGCTTGGAGTCTCGATGGTTAGTATGGGTACAAAGACTCCAAGACAGACCCTTTGTAGTATCTCGAGCAATGGCAGGTCTTCAAACATTGGCAATGGAGTCGAATGAAAATTGTGATGCCATTCAAAGCTCTTTGAGTTGGTTCAAAACTATGTTTGACCAACATCCTTCTAAGGGATATACGGAGATCACATGTTGGGGAGACATGGATGCCATGTTTGAGCGGTTAAACCACACAAAGAAGGACCAAGTTCCACCCACTAATTGGGCCTTGGAAGTAGAGGAAGGATGGGTCCCTTACAACACACTTTCAGCACACATCAATGTGAAAGACAAGCGAGTGGTGCATGCTTGTGATCCAGCCTCTCCAATCTTGGATGGTTGTTGTAGCCTTTGCCAAGGCCTCTTCGGACCGGAAGGTGCGGTAACCATGGGCCAATGTCGCCACACTTTCCATGTCATTTGCATCGTGAAAGCATCACTCATTCGTTCGGTGTGTGCCGAGTGTCATAGTCCATTGAGTGCTAGGTTCTACGAAATGTTTGGTATCTTGGAAGCTATGCCTCCAGGCCACGAGTACAATCGTTGGAATCTTCCTCTTGATCAAGCGCCGTACAAATTTCAAAATTATCAACATTGGGGGAAGCCAATCCAGTAGAATGCAAATGAACAGAGGCATGATTTGTACGAGGAATCTCAGCAACCATTGGATTTGGATGTGTGGATGACTCACAATAGAGAGGTGGAATTGCGGGCTCGAGGAATCGTAGATGACGCTGTCGTGTAGAGAGCGATCTGCCTCAGGAAATCACGGGGATTCTGGCTACGGTTAGAATTGGCGCAGGAATGATCGTAACACTGTCTGAACAAAACGCTGTCGCAGTGAAACACTGTCGTAAATGTTCGTGAATTTGGTCGTTGAATCTTCTTTGCCGTCTCGGAACTGCTCCCCGTTGGCCTATCCTGTGATGGCTCTAAATGGGTCAGGGATTAGGGAATGTGATAAGAAACCACGGCTTCGGACGGGAAAAACGGGATAGCCAGACCACAAGCTGAGCTGTCCGGGGGAAAGGATCCTAAACTTCAAACCCACGGTGACCAGGAAGCGCCTTTCACTAGTGGGAACAACAAATAAGATCGACCATGTGGGCCATTAACCCCACTTCGCCGCCACAAACACAAAATGGAGCGCTTATTGGATAACCACGGCTCGCAACAGGTTTACAATGCAAATTTGAAAACAACAAGCCTCCAAATTCGGTTAGGAATAACAATAAATGACAACAAGCCTCCAAAACCGGCTAGGAATGACAAGCCACAAGCCACAAGCCACAACACACGATTCTTCTATCTTCAAATCTTCAGTGTTTTGGCTGAACTTCGATCATGCACCATCGTCACTTCAAAGGTCCGAATCAGGTGAGTGATAGCTTTTTGGAAAGCTAACACAAACTTCTACTCTCCCTCCAAATTTCAATTCAATTTAACACTCTGTCCAACCTCCATGGACTCCCGAAGTTTTGGCCCTTAAAATCAAGGGCAGCAGACCCTTCCTCACTTCGACACTCACAACTCACTCATAAATGCTCCAAATAACTCAAATGATAGCTTTTTAGAAAGCTAACAAACTCTTCTACACTTCCTCAAAATCTCAAAGCAAACAAGAGACCTGTCCGTCTTCTTTGGTCGATCGAAGTCTTTGCCCCTTCAAATGGGAGGCAGCAGACCCTCTTCCACTCAAACAAGCACAACTCTCAAATGTATACTTCAAATCAATCAAGCAAGGACTTTTCGGAAACATCACAACACGATACACAAAAGCTGCAAATTTCATTACAAAATTCTCCACACACCATGAGATCCTCCCCTCCAAACATTCGGTTCCCCATTCTCCTCCAAAACTCCAACTCCACACTACCAAACCGACTTCGGGAAACTTCCCAAGTCTTTTCCTAGATGCCAAAGTCCCACATGGACCAGCCCATACCACTTTCACATGGGTGGACCTCCAAACCTTAGCCAAATGGCTTGGTTTTTATTTTTCTAACTAGAAGTAAAACTTAAGAAAGAAGGTGAAACAGTCTTCACCTTCCAACTGTGTAACAAGGCCAAATCAACTCAAATACTTAGTAAAATTCTAATAAGGGTAAAATAAGTAACGGAACTAGTTAAATGGAAAAATAAACGCCAAATGGTGAAGTGACAGGTCGATGGAGGTAACAAAACCGTTCGATAGTCGAAACCAGTCGCCAAGTCGTGGACTTGGTCGGCTGGTTAAAGTCGTCGATGGTTAACCGACCGGTCCGGGTTTCGATCCCCGTCGGGCTCGTCGACTGGTCCGGGTAACCCGCGGCTTGGCAATGTTAGTGAGGCAGGAAAATACAGCCGACCCGCTACCCTACCCCTGAGCTATAGTGACAAGATGCAGGCACCCCAAGATCGTTAACAAGCTCCCGCATTGACCCCAAAACCGTGGTTCTCACCACGACCCCACCTTTTACTTGGTCATTTAAATTTCTAAACAACTAACCGCTAATTCAAATCCAATCAAATCTAAATAAACACGCATTTTTACATAATGCAGTGTTTCGCAGCACGACAATGCGGACTGATGTGGTCCGCACGATTTGGGCGTCCGCCTCGGGCCGTCCGCCCCGTCCGTCCGCCCTGCCCCGCCCGTCCACCTTCAGACGGCGGGAGGGACGCTGTGTCCGCTAGCGTCCATGCGTCCGGACGTCCGGATTACAGACGCTTTTTTCGGGCGGACGTAGAGATTCATCAACCCTGCTACATTCAAACCAAATTCTCCCTATACAGTGCACACACTGCACTTCTTCCCGACTAGGACTGACTCATCGCCATTCACTCTGATAGACTCAGCTCCCAATTAGGACTCACACAAACAATGAAACATTCAAATACAAAATCACACACCAAAAATAAAAAACATACACAGCCAACTTGGACTGGGATACAATTGGGCTTCACTCAACAGATAGTAAGTAAAACTAAATACAAAATTCAGACCAAATAGGAAATTCCAAACCAGACGGTTACTCATTCGGAGAGACAACCTAAGTGTCTGCAACCCAGTTTGGAATTGCACACCCTACCATTAAGAAATAACCGACCCAACTTGTTAACCGCAACCTACTTGGACAACTGGCCATCCTAATTTGAATTCTACACTACCAACTCCCCACTTATAGCCAAGTTGGAAATAAAAAACCAACACCTTCATTCACACCAACTTGTACTTAACCTTGCACCAATAGGCATCCCAATTAGGAAAACATACCACCAATAAGACCAAACTACACCCAAACACACAAAATGCATTCCAAATGGGTTCAAAAATACTTCAAAAATAAAAAATCATAAAACCGAATAGGCATTCTACAGCTTTTACAATAGAATTGAGGAAAATATGAGAAAATGTATGATTTATGTGGAAAAGGTGCTAGAATTTGGTCAAAAGAGGTGGGCCCTAAAAATGAAGGTTTTTTGGTATTGGCTAATTGAGGAACCTAGAGAAAAAGAACCATATAATCATAAAGTGAGGTACATGAATTGCATGGAACTACATGGGAATTGTTTGGTGAGAGAGATTGCTTAGGGATTAAGAAGGTTTTACCAACTATGTATTCATGGGTGCATGTCCCTCTCAAAGGACAAAGTGGCCTACAAGTAGGTTCAAACATTATAGTGCATGGTAATGATGGCATGCAAGTCAAGGTAACGATAATCATTCCACATTAACTCCTAAAGGATTGAGGGGTTTTCTAAAGAGACATTGTCAAAAACTGCAGTTTTTTGGTATGTTATTCAAAATGAAAATTGAAACTTTTCATTGAAACTTCAGCCATACAAAATTGAAGTAAAGTATTTTACAAGAGTGTGGAAAAGTTTCCAGTCCATTTGACCACCTGTATTGAAAGTTTATAACATTTGAAGTGAAAAACAAAGTCAAAACAAGGTCATCAAACTTTAGGCCCTCTAAAGTAAAAAATTTTCTTTACAAAAAAATGAAGATTTTCACCATTCATAAGAACATGATTTTAGGTTTACTCATAAAAAAATTTAGAAGCAACTGAGATGTCTAGCTTACACTAAATCACCTTGCAATGTAAAAAGGTTAAATGAATTGACAACACACTAGTCATTTTTTGATGATTTCTTATGCAATAAAGAAATTTTTTATTTCAAATATGAATTGTAAAAATTTAGAGACAAACATTCTAAAGTTTTAGAAAAAAATTTAAGAATTTTGACTTCATAGATTGCAAGATAATAGGACTTGAAGTTAGAAGAATATGTTTATTTCTTGAAACCAATCCAACATAGCTAACAAAGTTTGAATCCACTTAGAAAAGGGATTTGAGGACTGAAATTTTTCTTGGACAATTGTATGCCATATTTTATTAATTATATACATGCCAAATTTCAAAAGTTGATGAGTTTTTTTGCAAAAGATTCCTTAAAGATTTCCAGATTGCTTGAGCTACCCCCAAAGCTCAAGGCAACATAACTTTTGATCCGGGCACTTGATTACAAAAAAAACTATTTTTTTTCCATAAAGGATATACATGTTTATATATTATGTCCAAATTTCATGAACATCCAACCAAAAATGACTTCTTAGAAACCTAATCGAGATTATTTTTTGTCCATTGAAAGTGCACTTGGTCCTTTAGGAGTTAAGCCAAGAGAACTAGAAACAAGGGGGTTTTGCAATGTTTTTGAGTAGCATTTGTATTGGGTTCATGACTAAAACAATGTCTATCCAATTCTAGGGTGGCAAAGCAAGAAAAGTAGTAATTGGCCAACCTTTGTTTTTAAAGTGTTATTCTATAGCATTTCTAAAGTTGAATAGTTCCTCCTTCTCCTTGTTTTTGTTGTAGTCTTGTATTTTTGGATGTAGTGGTAAATTTCCTGAAACTTATTCATTATAAAAAAATATATTTGCCAACCTTGACACTCCAATAGCAATAAAGCGGATGACTTGTTGAGATCAAGCTTGGAGTTTGATGTGGGCTTTATAAGAAATTCATGTTTTAGATGATGGGTTTTAGGTGACATTCAATGTAACAACTTGTGTTTTTATGTTAACAATGATGTCCACCATAACATTAAAATGTTATGGTAGGTGTTATTGTTAACATAGAAATACATGTTACATTGGATGCCACTTAAAACCGTCATCTAATGTTATGGTGGACATAATTGTTAACATAAAAACACATGTTATTACATTGAATGTCACCTAAAGTTCATCATCTAAAACATGGGTTAAGGGTAAGAACAAGGGGAGTGGTATGCAATGTTTATTGGGCTCTTTTGAAAATAAGCAATGTGTGGTAAGAGAATTTGGCAAATATGGAGAGTGGATTTTTATTGCAACATAAGAGCAACGCCTCACATGAGAACAACAAATTTAAGTGTTTCCAATGTGACTATGTGCTTATATTAGCATCAAAGTGATGTTTAATAGTGATTTCTCAATTTTTTGAGTTAAGGATTTGGGGAGGATAATCTAGAAGGCCCTTTAGAGAGTCCAACACAATATAGAGCCTGTGCAAGAAATAGATAAGAAGTTTCATTATTGTATGGAATGGATAATACCACAAAAATATGAACATAATATCCTATGATTGTTTAATATTAAAATGATGTTAAAGTATTGCATATTAAAAACTAAACCATAAACCAATTTTTGAGAAATGAATAATAAAGAATGAAGTTTAATTGTTTAGAGCATTGTAAATGTGACTTCATTCATAGCGATTACTAATGTTGTGGTTCTCAATATGTCATTCAATAACTCTTGAGGACCGTACTGATGGTTTGTGTTTCTTTCCACACTCCATGCATGGGCATATATTATAAAATTTGACCTGATTTTCCTATCTTAAAGAAGGTCCTTCATCAGAAATTCTCTTTTTCTTTTTCTTTTTCTTTGGGGACGTGGTTTAAAACCCCCTTCCTTACTCACCTCATCCACAACTTTGGATTTCTATAAGGTAGAGTAGTTTGGCGTTTCCCTTGGCATTCTACATGTAATATATGGGAAAAAAAGGTATTAGAAAACTCATATGTAATTTCAAGACATGTACATATTTGTCCCAATTATCCAATTTCGAACATCTTTATTTAGACAATTATGATTGATTTTGAAGTACAAGATGGCTTCAATTAATGTGAATCTTCCTAAACAATTTGTAAATACTAACTAGGTAAATTAGAATCTAATAATTGAAAAATAATATGTAACTATTGTGGCTTCTATGAGAAAATACATGTATTTAAATTGAATTGAGATTTAGGAATACGAGTATTGATATTTAACATAACAAGTTAAAATACAATTGTCAATCAATATGTTGATTGATTGTTGAAATTACAAATGACATTAATTGCATAAACTTGTAGATAATTGCCAAAAACAAATTTGTTTAGACAGAAAAATAGAAATACCCTTTTTTTTAACAAAAACCTCTTTGACAAATGTTTGTAACTGAAGTTGTCTAGGGTATTATAAAGAGGAGATGAGCTTAGTTTAATAGTAGAAAGTGGTAAACCTCCTTTGCTGCACAAAAGTAGTCAAGTGGCCTATAAAATTAAACCCTGAAACTATACATAATTTGTACACAAAGGTGCCAAATGTTAGGTACTCCTTAGGAAGAAGTGGTGTGAGATTCAAATCCCTATGTTAAGGTGCAAAGTGAAACATGCACTCTAAACCATGCCCATTTCTTTTGCTAATGGAGTGCAAGGGTTCAAGATGAGGGAAATCAACGCAAATTTTCCGAAATCCAATTTTCTACTTGATTGCAAATCTTTTGCTTACGGCCACAATTCTTGAGAGTGGATTTCTAATGAGTGATTTCTAAGTTTGTTTAGTTGATAGTGTAGTAATGTCATATTCTTTGCAATATTTAGGAGTTGTTGTATTTCTGACCACTTGTTGTCTTCAATTCTCTTAGATATGCACTTCTCTTTTGTTTATCACATGTGTAGCTCTTTGTGTTAAAAATTGCCAAATGAAAAGTTTCTCCAGTGTTGTTTGTGAACACTCGTATTGGAGGTGCAAAAGTTGTTTGGCAAGGGAGGGAAAGTCGAATAATCCAATAGAGGCAGTGTTCTTGCTTTCCTGGAAGGGCAACATTCAACAAGGATAGGTCATCAATGAAGGAAATAGACATTGCACCCTAATACCTTCAAACTTTCATCAAGTAATGTATTACACTTTTTTTTCCCTTGTCTGATTTTGTTTGTGCCATACTTGCAATTTGTGTTTTGAAGTAGAACCTAAATAGTAGACTATTGAATTATAATAAACAGAACAACTTCCAAGAGCTTGAAGTTTACATACCTGAATGTTTAGAAATTAGTAGTAGATTTACTTGCAATTGCCTTCAGTGTATACCATTTGAAGAAATAAATTGAAAAACCTAAAGTGTACTTCTACTTTTGTTGTATTTATTATATTTGTAGTTCACCATTGCCTAATATAGAGGCCATAATAGAGGCTTAATCAGAGGCATTTTTCCTAACCTTCATTCTTGAAAATGCAACATTGGATCCATAGATAGAGAAATGAAAGCCAAATTGAAAGAATGTTTAGAGACACCTCAATAACGTTTTGAACCCCTAAATTAAAATACGTAAGAATTAGTCAAAATGGTAGTGAAAGTTTAGAAGTGGCAAATCATTGTCTATCTTTGTCGCAGCACAGGGCAGGTCAATTCCCCATTATACTCACAAAAATCGCTCTAGAGTATAACTAAGTGACTCTAAAGATCGAACCCACGAGATCCTGTGAAGTATCTAGCTCTATTAAGCAGTTAAGCTCAGTCAGTATGCCAATCTTACTTTCCGGTCCTAGATCTAGAACCAGAAATACCACCACACCGGATAACTATAGACCGGATTACTCCTTCTTCCGGTCCTACTAACTATCCGGTCCGTACAAATACCGAAATCCCAGGATCTCACAACTTCCGATCCTGGAAATCCGTCCTGACCAATCCGGTCCGGATGGTCATGATGTGTCGCAGCTTAGAATTTTGATTTTCTTAGTATACACCCAAATAGGAACGGAAACTAGTCATTAGCTAACTGGATCCGATTAGGTGGGGAAGGAAAACTCAGAATTAGCACGGAACGTGAAGTAGTGGTGTCGCAGCACAGGGCAGGTCAATTCCCCATTATACTCACAAAAATCGCTCTAGAGTATAACTAAGTGACTCTAAAGATCGAACCCACGAGATCCTGTGAAGTATCTAGCTCTATTAAGCAGTTAAGCTTAGTCAGTATGCCAATCTTACTTTCCGGTCCTAGATCTAGAACCAGAAATACCACCACACCGGATAACTATAGACCGGATTACTCCTTCTTCCGGTCCTACTAACTATCCGGTCCGTACAAATACCGAAATCCCAGGATCTCACAACTTCCGATCCTGGAAATCCGTCCTGACCAATCCGGTCCGGATGGTCATGATGTACCCGTAATCATATCCGGTTTAGTTTTACCTCTGTTTCACCATCAGAGGGGTCGCCGCTTAATTTTGAGAGTGGTAGGCCCACCACTCCTTCCGTGACTTATAGTGGCTGAAGACCCACTGTCCTACCTTCTACACTCCTAAGCTAATCCGGATCCGGTTTGGTCCTTCACAACAACCCAGATAGCAATCCGGGTCGTAGGTCACACAAAGACCCCACACTCGACCCTCTCGTACTACAACGACCTTGATGCTACTTCCAATCCGTGCGAAGACAGGTGGTTACAAGTGCACCCGTCCGTTCCAACATCAACTAAAGTTCTTCCGTTGCCCATACGGGTGGTGAGACCTCACAGGAGATCGGACACTCAACCGGATTTCCCACCCGGGAGTTCTAGCGCAGCTAAGGAATCCCTCCCTACCCGCCTAGCCTAACAACGGCTTTCTCATCCGGAATCTCAAACTCTAGACGTGCTGAGGAACTAAGTTCACTCCCAACTCTTCGGTACCTACTCACATGCACCTAGGATCGGAAAATAAACACCAAGGGGAGAAATCACTTACAAACCAACTCGTACTATCCTAACTCCACATCATACAATCCTGTCGTGCTGGAGAGAGATACACAACGAAGAGAATAGAAAGGTACAAGAAGTTTGCAAAATGAACAACTCCCAATTCCCATCGCAGGAACCGATTTATATACAAAGGGTCAAAACCCTAAAAGCACAAAAAGGAGCGGAAAACCCGTGGGGGTCCGCCGCCACCTAAATCTAACTTCCGGTCTAACCTAATACTGTTGAGCCGGATCCGGATCCGGATCCGCTCCTACTCCTAACTGAAATTAAAATCCTATCTACCCTACAACTCTAGATCCTGTCGTCGGGCTTCCGGTCTCCGGGACTAGCTCCTCGAAAACTTCACTCAAATTCCAGACCCGTTCCCCCTCCGCAGGATTCGGTCCGGGTGGAGACTCCAGGTCGATGGTGATATCCGGTCTCGTGCCCGGAGTCCCAGTCCGTGCAGACTTCTTGGACTCAGGAGTCCAATCCTTCCTGTCCTTCGCCATAGTTGCATCCGGAAAGAGGTCCGGTAGTGAGATGTCCGAAAGGTGAATACCTTTGTCGCACGTCGCTCCGGTCAGCTTCCGGCTGCTCTCCTCGATCCGGTCCGCTGCCTTCCGCCCCTCCACCATTGCCGTCTCCACCTGCTCGGCGAAGTCCGCGAGAATCCGGACCATCCGGGAACCGGATAGTTTCTTCTCTTCGTGGATCTTCTCATCGAAGAGCTTCGCCTTGGCCGCTGCCGTTCCGGTCTCTCCCAGGACCGCCTTGATCTGCTCGGCCACCTTCCGAGTCTCCTCCGCCATCTCCCGAGCGGCCGTCACGTCTTCCTGATAGGCAAAAAGTGTTGCCTTCAGTTTATCTACCTCCTCCTGCAACCGGCGGATCTCGGCTTCCTGCTTCCGGGTCTCTTCCGGATTCGTGATGCATTGCGCCACTTGTTCCGCCAAGTTGCTGTCCGGTGCAGCACCCACCAACTTGCCGATTGCCGCAAGCGTCCTGTGCTTGACCTCCCAATCTGCCCTGATGTTGCAGAGGACGTTGATCAGACCGTTGAATGGATCTTGCATATCCGGATCTCCCCCGGAATTGGTCTTCTCGGCTTCCGGTTTCTCCTCCGGGGCCGGTTTGTCTTGACCGGGAGGCGTCCCGCGCTTGTGTGGAGGCGTCAGCTTCTGTCGCTTGATCGGCGGCATCGGCTCCTCCTCTTCCTCGCTGGACTCCCGGTCTGACCCGGAATCGGATTCCGCCTCGTCATCCGTCTCCGACTCCCCATACTTCAGGAGCACTTCCTGCGTCTTCCACGCCCTCTCCTCCATATCGGTGAGGACTTGGTTCTCCCGATAGAGGTGGAAGAGGTAAGGGCACACTGGAGTGGCCCTTTTCTTCCCAACCCTACTAACTAGCTGGGCCACGAGATTGGAAATGATCCGTGCCCAATCCACTTTACGGGTACCACTGAGGGCACCGAAAATGGTGTTGCCGAGGGTGATCGTCACCCTGGTCGGCTTTTCCGGGTGAAGAACCGGAACCAGGAATTGCAGGAGCCGACGGTGTCGGTCATCCAAGCAATCCTCGACCGCGTATCCGTCCTTCGGGTTGACGGCTCCCTTGAACTTCCCTCGGACAAACTCATCCTTCCGGCTCGCCATTCCCAAACCTCCTGCCCGGAAACCGTAAACCGCTCTCCACATCCCCTCGTTCCAGCTGACGGGAGCTCCCCTCACGGTGTTGTCAAACTGGTTGGACAACTTTCCGAGGAGCTCCTTGACCATTCTCTCCTCCCTAAAACCCCAAGGTTTCTCGGCAAACCCTACGCAACCCATGGATTTGAGATCATCCATGAGTTCAGCCTTTTCCGGCTCTGTGGAGGGAATAACCGGAATGACTTTCCGGAGCTTCACCTCGCCTCCAGAGGGACTCGCTTGTCTCGACCTACGTAGCTGAGGCATTCCCACTCACATCTACCTCACTCTCTCCTAGCCGCACGTCCCGTTCCTCACTTCCTCTCTCCGATCTCAACCGGAATCAAAATGAACAGAACACAAACGCACAGACGCACAAACGACAAAAACTCAACCGCGCACGCTCAAGGTTGAGTTTCTAAAAGGGGGTGCAACAGTGAAAGTTCCTCCTTATATAGTCCCTGGATCCTTTCCGGTTTGTCATCATGAATCCGGTTTACCATCATAATCCGGTTCATCATCATCATCCGGTCCTAGACCTAATCCGTGTTACATTCCGTTTCCGTCGTTAGTTAATCCTGACCGGATTAGATCCAAGAAGCCCACTACTTCACGTTCCGTGCTAATTCTGAGTTTTCCTTCCCCACCTAATCGGATCCGGTTAGCTAATGACTAGTTTCCGTTCCTATTTGGGTGTATACTAAGAAAATCAAAATTCTAAGCTGCGACAATCTTACCTACAATGAAGAAGGTCTATGATTGTGCTTTAGATAATGGTTTGCATCGAGTTGCCTTCCTATACTGGCCTTGCTTATTGCAATCCTAAACTCTAAACTAAAGTATTATAGCTGTGCAGTTGTGTTGTAGTATTTATCTCTTAGCTTGGCTTCAGACTTTTTTTCCTTAGTTTCCTTTTGTAATGTTCATTGATAATCATTATAACAAATGAAACTAACTAGTTTACTTTTTGTAGTAGGTTTGGTAGGGCATATTTTCCGTTATGGCAAAAAAAAAGTCATTGAGGCAGGCAAAGGAAACTAGTGGATCAATGTCAACACTAGCTAATCTTCCACTCATTGGACAGAAGAGAGTGTCAACCATGGCAGATAGACCTGGCCACCCTTGTCTAGGAGGAAGCCCTCTTCATAAAAAAAATCTTTGTTATAATTTCTTTCACCATCACCAAATTCCCCAAAACACATGCAAGGGACAATTGTAGAAGTAAGGGAGAATAAAAGAACAATGAAGAACTCTTGGGGTGATGGCAAGGTTGCAATGTCTGTGCTTGCTTCAAGTACTTTTCAGCACATGCTTCTACTAGATGAAGCAATAAGGGCAACAATCAAAGTGAGGGTGAATTTAGTTCAAAATTCACCAGTAAAATCCTTCAAAGTTTATGGTTCAATAGAGCATGTTTTTTTCCTCTCCAACGACCACTCTAAAACAAAAAATGTACTCAAAGGAGCAAGAAAGTGTGCAAGGATCTGGTGTGTATGTCCACATATGCGTCTTACCTCCCCAAGCACAACGAGAGATCCAACAAGAGGAGATTTTGGTGGACCCATTCATTAGAATAAGGAGAAGTTTGGAGTTTGATTCTACTGCTTCATCTACCAAGCTTGGTCAAGTTGATCCTCTATGCTCATATTTGAGATCCTCAAGGCTTGGAGAACAAATTTTAATTACAGGGCAATTGACAAATTTGCAACTTGTGGATGCAAACAAAATACCACAAGAAGTAATTAGAGTGCAAGCAATTGTCCCATCGTCATTGTTAATACCAACTAGTGAAGTTTTAGCTCCCCAAAGATTGTTGCCTATTCCAAGAATCTTAGAAGGTATTGCAATTGGCCTATAGAAAGGAGAAAAAATGCCAATTTTAAAATACATTTCTTAGATTGCTCTTGATAATTAGCTAAATTCTTCAAGGTATGGTGAAGAGCAACCACATGACCGTTACCCTCAAAGTGCTCTAGCAACTGAACGTAAATTCCAAGATGCTCCACCAACCAAAAATTATTCCAAGGAGGTGGTGGAGCAATTGTTGTGTCTCTTGCAACCTTAGGAGTGAGAGGCTTTCTTATGCACACACCCAATTGTGCCTTTACCAAACCAAATTTTGCAATTAGAAACTATTACACATGTTCTTGAATTACCTAATGTAGAGGCAATACAATATTTGCCAAGCAGCTATGATGGTCTTGGGGCTTCTTCTCCAAAGTCATAAACTATCCTACTTTCCTTTGCACACTTGGGTGATGTTCAAAAAGATAAGTTGGTGGATAGTACACAATTTGAAAAGACAATAAGATGGCTCACTTGCTTGAGAAGAAGTATTGCAAGAAACAAGCAAAGAAGCTAGTGAAGGAGGGGAAAGACAAAGGAAAGGCACATGCAATGGAGAAGGGGATTTTGGAGAGAAGTCCAATTAAACTACTACATCCACTTGCACATGTCCATCGAATTGCCAATTCTATGGGTCCCAATTTTCATAGACACAAACACAAAGAGAAAGATGCGTCAACTATAGCATCCTTAGGCACTCCTTCATTTGTTGCTTTGTAATCATTGAGAAAGATAATTCAATGGCCACAGTAAGTAGTTGGAATGTAATTTATAGCATTTTGCCTTTTGAAGTTAATACCCTCATGCAACCAAAAGGAGATTTTTGGGAACACATGTGCTGCTCCACTTTGGAACAAGCACCATTTGAGTTTCCATGGCATCTAGATTGGAACAAGAAAAGTTTAGAGTTAAAAGCTCATTTCATTTTGAAGTTGAAGAAGGTATATCCATGTCTTTGGGATCCCAAAAGTATTTAAAGGCAATAGGAGCCAACTTGCGTGAGCGACGGACCCACCTCAAGAAGAAATTTGAGAGATCAAATAAAATTGTCCAAGTATCAAGACTAGCAGGATGCAATAGAGGATTGTGGGAGATTATATACAAGTCAACAAAAGATGAAATGAAATAGAGAAAGGTAAAGCTATGCAAGGAAGTTGTAGACAAGTGCTTCAAATTACAAGGACCTACTCACCAATATAGACTGCGAGGCATCAAAAGCATCTATGGCCATTTTGTGAGTGCATTCTCCATTTTTTATTTTAAATTATTTCAATTTGTAAAAGTATTTAATCTATTCTTTTCTACTTTTGAGTAGTTGACGATGCTTATATTTGTCTTGTAATCCAAACCTTTTTGTTGTCAATCTTGATTTATAAAATTGATTATTGTTTTTTATACCCTAATTCATAAATGAAGGGAGGATATGCTTTTAATTTTGTTATTGCCTTGCATTTTTTTTAAAGTAATTTCTTTATATATTCCAATATGTTATCCTTATTTTGAATTCCACAATTCCACATGTAGTTAGTTCTATTTCATTTCTCATTGTCCTATTTGCCAATTATTGTTAAATACTAAAGGTTGCTAAATCCAAATGCAAACAAAATGGTTTGCTTTTATTCTTGAAATTTTATAAATCTTGTCTTCTGCATTTGTCTTTGATGTTGAATTTTGCTTCCAGGATAAATACAGTTGATAGCAAGAACTAATTTTTAATTTAGGCTTAGTAGAAATTGTCTTGGATTTTATATTTGTTGTTATTAGTGATATGCATTTAGATTTCTTGTTGTATTACTTGGTTTTGAATGTTTTCAAATTTTCTTTTGAATGTTGTCAAGTGATATAAATGTCAAAATGGTAGTATTTAGAAGTTTATCTATGTGTTTAAATACTCTTGAATATATTTTAGAATTTAAATATTGCACTATAAAAGTTCAATACTTAATTTTCACTCTATATATTTCATTAAGAAGTAACTAAGCTTTTATTTAATAGTGCTAATGTATGTTTGAGTATTCTTTAACTTCCAAGCTTAAATATGTGCTTAAGTATTGAATTATATGTTCTTTGAAATAAATTTTAATGCTTTGTTTATTTTTGTTGTAAGTTGACTACTTCAATCGCCTACCTATTGATGAAGAATTAGATTATGGGAAAATGAATTGGTGATCAGATTTGAAATTCAAAATTCAAAAAGCTTTGGAAGTCCTCAATGGTGACGAAGGCAAAACAGATGGCTATAGAGGAAGTACTTTAGTAGATCCTACCACCGATGAGCCAATTGGCAAAGATGAAGTGAGGATATCGTTTAGCTCCAATAGTAGTAGCTTGAATACTTCATTGGATTCTAAAAGTAGCAATGGTGAAATTTCAACCTCACAGTTAGAGGAAGGATAGCCGGTTTGATATGGTTGATTCTTATGTTTTTATTATGGTTGTAGAGTTTGTTGAAATTTCGGTGTTCATTTTTGTTTATACTACATTTAGCCATTTCAATATGCAAGGTAATAGGGTAGTGTAATCTTTTGAAGTTGGTAGAGCATGTATTGTTTTTCCATCCTTTTGACTCTTATTTTGGAACTTTTAAATTCTAAATGGGAACCTTATTTTTGAAAGTAGTGGAAGTCAAAGGTGTAGGATCTACATGTAGACACTTTGCTTCAATCCTTTTGTAGATCCAAAATAAGATATTTATAAATAGAACTACCAAATATTATTATCGATTGTACTATAAGTTTGAGTTATTTTGCCATTGATGTAATCTTTCTTGTTGTTTCCCAAACCTTATAGGAAATTATTTCATTAGCTAGTTTGCATATTTTCTAATTATTCAATTTTCATTACCATTGCCAACTTCATTATTTTAAATCAAAATATATTATAAATTGTACATTTTCAAAAATTGTAGAAGGACTAATTGGCATGTGGCACACAATCTTTTTTATCTAAATTAAGCCCTTTCCAAAGATAATGTGGCACATTCCATTTTATTTGATATAATTTCAAAAATTATCATTGATACTCAATAGTACATATTCATATACGAACAGGACTACAATGCCTACTCCAAGAAATAAAATTGAATCCTAATTACTACTAATATTAATATAATTAATATGAAATTAGAAATAGTAAATGTATAAAGCCCAATGAAAAAAATGGTGATTCTTCACAATATTACTACAGAAAATAGTGCCTACAATAATATTCTCTACAGTAAGCTCAAAAAATGCTTTGCTTTGTGATTATTTTATTAGTATCAGTAAATTTATATTATAAAGGTAGATACACAAACTTATAGATTGGGACCACCAACTAATTTTAGATTTGTGGGATCCAAGAAGGCAACATGAGTACTCAACTATAGCCATTCCACAACATCCTAACAAACATTGCACAATGCATGTACTATAACATGGACTTCTTTCAGCAACATTTAACTAAACATTTCAAGCATTGTTTGCGTGGCTACCCTCACTTGCAATGCTAGTGTAAGCAACAACGTTTTCAGTGCTGCAGATAGGTCCCTTTTCTACAGGGTTGACACGACATCTGGACGCGGACGCTGTGTCCGCAGCGTCCGCTGACATTCGCGTCCCGGCGGACACAGCGTCCGCCTGTCCCCTGTCCGCCCGTCCACCCCGTCCGCCCGTCTACCCGTCCGTCCGTCCGCCTGATTACGGCCGTCCGATCGACGCGCGGACTAATTTGGTCCGCACGATCTGGGCGTTCGCCTCGGGCCGTCCGCCCCGCTCGTCCGCTTTCCGACGACGGTCGGGACGCTGCGTCCGCTAGCGTCCGGACGTCCGGACGTCCAAAAAACGGACGCTATTTTGGGGCGGACGTTGACATTCGTCAACCCTACTTTTCTAGTAGACATTTCTTGTTGTAGGAAATTATGTAAATTAATAAATTTAAGGTTAAATTGCAAACCCATTTGCTATATGATCATATGGTAGGCTCTCATTACAAGAAGAAATTTGTGTCTAAGTTGACGGATTTTTTTAGACATCTAATGAAACAAGTCCTATTTTTATGTCAACAATTATGTCCATTGTAACATCTTCATGTTACAATGGACATAATTATTGACATAAAAACAGGACTTGTTTCATTAAATGTCTAGAAAAATTTGTTAACTTAGACATGGGAAAATCCAAAAAACCATAGGCTCCTTCTAGTGCATTTTGGATTTTGGATATAATTAAAATCCAATCTTGGATTCAAACATAAATGATGACATTTGAATATGGAGCAAATTGAGCTCATACTATATTATTTTACCCTTGAGCTTCTAGTATTCAAATATATTAGAAAAACATTAAAATAAACTACCCATTTTTCACAATTTACTGCACATAAAGGACTAGGAGAAATTTCTTGTCCAAGAAAGAGTCCTATCCAAAAAATCCCTATCCTAGTTTGCTTTGCCATCACTGAACTCAAAGAAACATATGTAGTTGGCTATTGTAGCACCATAAGACCAGAATTAGCCATTGAAAAAATCTCATGGGGTTCCTTGTTCAACTTCTGGCATTATATGCTCTTGAGTACATGATAGCTTGTAATGTAGTAGTTAGTGCAATAGAAGAAACAAGAAAGCTAACAACACCACCTTTACTGTTGTCTGCTCTAGTTGAATAGTGTTCTCTAATAGCAAATATGCACCAACATTCAATGATTAGGGAGCAAGGTGGAGATGTATACATTCACATTTACATGACATCATCCCAAGTTCAAAGAAAGCAATACCAAAAGGAGATTCCTATGGACATGTTAGTCAGAGTAAGATGAATCCTTCAATTTGGCTTGATAGGTCTGTCATTACAAATGGGTCAAGAATTCCATACCCCTAGTAACAATGTTCCTCAAGACACATTGCAAAGTCCACAAGTTCTTCTACAACAAGAAGGAAATGGAATGGAAGTATGACAAATGGATTTTGCACCACAAACTAATATTGCATTAGGATTGATTTAACCTCAGATCTCCTTGCGTCAATGGTAGTTCCAAATGCCTTAGTTGTATCTTCAGTGGCAGTCACCTCCATTTCCATAGAGTTTCCCACTAGTGTAATCGGAGAAAGCCCGAGAGTCAAAAAATTTGAAGTCCTAGAATTTTTAAAAGGCACCACTGACCACTCCTAAAAAGATGATCAATTTCAAAAGGCACAATGACAATCAAGGAATTGGATGTCTTCTTATTACTCCAATATTTGAAAATTATTCTAGGAAGGTCCTAGCTAGAGCAATTCTTGTCTATATTACTACTCCAACAAAGAGAAGAATTTATACGAACCCACCTTAGAGTACTATTTACAAACTTGCTATTTTTCTTGGAAGGACAGAAACATGTTTTGGAGTTTCTTGATGAGGTAGTGAACTAGGTTGTCAAAAATTGGTGATCATGAAGTTGGTGATTCCTTATTGCCAAAAATAGTGGCAGTTCCATTTTTTCTCAATCTCCAGACATTCAAAAAAGCAAAGTGGTGAGTAAAGAGATGTTGCATAACATATTGAGTATGCTAGTCTAAGTTGGAGTTATAAGAGTATCCTTGGAGCAATTATAATGAATCTTTAAGAGCATCGGACCCGATTGAAGAAAAAAGTTGAGAAAATGAATAAAATTGGACAAGTGACACAAGTTGTAGAATCCTTGAAGGAGTTGTGGATGATAATATATGAGTCTATGAAGGATGTACAAAAGCAGAAGAAGGCTAGACTCTACAAAAAGGTTGCAAACAAGAACTATCAAGTACAAGGTCTTACCATAGGTAGGGTTCTCGGTGTCACATTTGGACAGATGGTTGATCAATAAAATGTCAAGATTCAACTCCACTATCCATCCAAATCCTCAAAAAAAAATTGTGGACGGTCCGTCTGTCAACTTGGATGGTCCAGCCATTGATTGGGATGGATAGCTATAGAAAAAAATTGGGTTGACATGAATCTTAACATTTCAAGACATGTTCTAACTAATGCTAATGGACATTCCAATGAAACCGATGTCACTTTGGGATAGAAAACCCTAACCACATGTGCAACCCACACAAAATATAAGGACTATATGATTGATTTGTGAATAACATAAAAGCCTTATATTCTATACTTGCTGGAATTTCCCATTTTATTTTATTTGTATAAATAAAAGTGATATGTTTACCCCTTTCAACTTTTTAGTGTTTATTTTCTCCTTTCATCAATGTAGCTCATTTTTTGTGTTGCACTTTATTTGGAAATTTAATGTTATTTAATGTTTTAGAAATCAATTTGGTCAAGAATGCTTTATATCAATCTAATACAATTTTATTTGTCTTTGAGTTTGTTTTTGCTATGCATTGTCAATTTTGTTTATGATTTCTAATGCTATTCACATAATTATTATTTAGAGAAAAGTTTTAGAAATGTCTTGAATTTTTTGATTCCATATTTACTAAATTTTGGAATAGAAAGGTTATTTGTTTATGCAGGAAATTCTTTTGGATTGTATAATATATAGTTGTTCTATCTTGAATGTCATATTTTTAAATGGATTTTTATCATATTGATTTTAGTAGAAATCAAGTGAATCCAAGTGAAAATGAGAGGGAAGTTAAATTACATAGTAATAGGAACAAGAAGTCATAGTAATCATTAGAATTTTCCATTTTTTGTCATAGCATTCATTTCATTCTTTCAAAAGAAATTGTTGTCATCAACAAATATGTTAAAAATATGTCAATGTAGGTATTTTTGTCAGTTTAGTGTTTGCAAATATTCTTTCATCTTAAATTAGTTTCATTGCATATTAGAATATGTAGTCTCTCTAAAGATTTGTATAGTAGAAGGTAGTCTTTCTAAAAATAATCTCATGTAAAGTCTATGAACACAAATTAGGAATTATAATAGAAGAATAAAATGAAGAAATGAAAGGTATGAAGAATCATTGTAATGGTTTTTATTTTTTGTTTTGTCAAAGTATTCCTATTTATGTAGATGCTTTCTATAATAATATTTGAAGGAGTGGATCTTATTATGCTTCATGAACCATGATATGTTTGATGGTTTAATATGGAACTCTTGCTTTTATTATGCCATATGAATGCATGTTGGTGCTATTTGAATTTTGGATTGTACTTTGCATGCTTTTTCATAGTGATGTGAATCCATTCTTGAGAGTTTTGATAGGCTTTACTTCTCTGCCGTTACTATTGTAGCATAATGTTAGTAATTCATGATCAATTATGCGTTTGAGTTCAAACAACTCCCCAAAAAGTCTTACATTAATTAAAACATATACAGTTGAAAGTTACTTAGTGTCTTCATACCCATTTCTAAGTATGTTTAATATTCCACATTGGTAGCTCCAATTTATGGAAAATCTCTTCTAAATGTGAAGCATTTATTCAATTGTGGATCATATTTTGTATTTTGTTATGAAAGTAGTAGATCTTCAAAGTTTACCCTAAAATCTTCATGGCTTTTGTTGTATGTCTAAAACATACTTTAATTTGTTTTCATTAATGTTCAAGATTTAGGAGTAATAGAATGATCAATTGTACGGTGAGTGAAGTATGTAGGAGTGGCATACTACATATATGAAAGAAGTTGTGATCATGTGTTTGAATAGAAATAAGTTTTTGGAAGTGTATTTGAGAATATAGTTTTTAGAAGTTTGGAGCATTTTGAAATTTGGAGAATTTTAAAATTTTCTTATAAATTTTGTTAAATAGTTTTGATGATGTCATAGACATTATTGTAGGACAATTCTTTTAACCAATTGATGAGGAGCCGTATTATGGTTAAATGAAAGGATGGATGGATATGAAGAGAGAATAGAAAAAGCATTGAAAGAAAAGGATCTCCCTCAAGGAATTGACCCTTGGCCCACCACATCAGCTCACAATGAGGAGTTGAATATTGGCATATTGCATCTACCTCTAGTATTAGTACTTCCTGTATTTTCTCAAATTCTTATGATGATGGTGATACTTCTACATTGAAAATCAAAGAAGAATAGCGACCTTCCAACTCCAACATCTATTTGGTATGATTATGTGGTTTGTAATTGTTGTAGTTTTACAATTTGTTCAAAATGCAATGATCCTCATGGTAATATAATATATATAGCTATGTAAATGTATAGTTGATTTTGTGAGATGTAATTTTGTAGAGTTAATGAGGTTGAGTAGGTAGGAAATTTCAAGCTTTTACAACCTTCAAAGTTCATATTGGAAACTTGTAATTGTACATAAGGACCTCAATTCTAGAAAAAAAAGAATCTTAAAGTCTATGAAGACCCTTAGTTATAGACTTTTTGTACATTAAAATTATGATAGTTATGAATGGAATTTACAAGTCCTAAAAATTATTGTGACTACCTTCTTTAGAAATGCAATGATTTTGAATGCTATAGGAGAAAGTGCATGAATATATAGACATTGTCAATTTCAAATTTATTGGGAGTTTTATTGTGGAAGAGTGCACACTAATTTGCATTTGTTTGCAGTGATTTAGAATTTAGTAGCATTGAATTTAATTTGGTTTGAATTAGAAACATATATTTTTATTTATACATGAAGATTAGTTTGGCAAATAACTAATGGTCATATGGCAACCAATATTGTGGCTACCTTTTAATTAGAAAAAATTATATAAAATAAATCTAATCCATATGAAATTCAGACAAGTATGTCTAAGTGTATAGTTAATTCATTCATTCCATTTTATTTTGCACCATTTTTACACAAATGTCATTCAAAAAGAATTTGGTATATTCAAAATTGGATAATCCAACAACCTTTTCCTTGCAATGGATAAAAAATTTAACAATAATTACTACTAAAGTATTTATAACTAGTCCGTAGAAAAAAAGTGTGGTCAATAGTTCAAAATTAGTTGAAATTGATATTATGGGCTTGTTGACATAGTTTGATAGGTGACACCTATGGTTTTCGATGAGGTAGGGTCCATCAAGGAACATGGGAACTCTCTCTAGTTGCCATTCTTGTAATCAATTCAAGATGTTGCAAAATGTAAGTACCAAAACGTTGTTCCTTTTTGAGCAATGTTTACAACTACATTTTTTTTTAATATTTGAAAGTCCCCTCCAATTGATTAGCTTGCCAAATGTATTTTGCAACATCTCAAGTGAGGCAAATGTTATCCTTTTCTAGTATTGTAAACTACATCGTGTAGAGTACATGGCAATATAAATGGAAGACCTAGATGACGAATGCTTGAAAGATGACTTAGATATGTGTTAGAAAAGTATTGTGTTACTAAGTGCACTAAAGTTACATTTTTTAGTTGTAGGCATTCAAATGTATTTGAATATGATCCACAAATTAGTATGCTTTTTAAGTAGTATAAAGTGAAATATGTAAAAAAAATTTTGAATGTATTTGAAAGTATGAAGTACCCAATATTCAAATATTTCCTAGACAATTTTCCATTTGAAGACCAAATGATGGATTCAATCCCATATTCAATACCCCCATCTCCCAATTTGAAAGTGTTGTTTTTTGGTGGTGAATAGGTCAAGTGTAATATTGCATCCCTCAAATGCAAGAATGTCTAATTTGTTGTTATATTTCAAATGTCTAATTAAGCCCCTTCGAATTGCAAATTCTTCAAGTAAGACTATAAGAGTTTAAGGCATTTGCAATGCTATTTTTTGAAACCCTTCTACATGAAACAATGAGTGTGTCATGCGACGAGGTTGTAAAAATTCTAGGTTATAACTCCAAATGATGGAACTCAAAAGTACCCCCCTTCAAATGTCAAATGTGACAAATGTTATAGAGTTAGTACTATTCCATAGTCATTATATTTATTAAAAATCTCCCTGATTATAATAGATCTAAATTTTGCCTTGTACAACCATGGTAAATATTCCATGGCAATTTGACTATAGTTCCAAAATTTATGTATTTAAACCGAAGTGTCATGCAAGGTGAGACTCAAAATAGTACAATTGTTTCTTGTAATCACCCTATACTAATCATTCCTTGTTGTCATTTAAAAGAATTTCAAGTTAATTAAAAATACAAATGCAATCTTAGGTTAGAACCAAAGTAAGGACCAAAGACAAGATGATTAATTTTTAAAACTTTTAGGATAATTCTACTAGTCTATAAATTTAACAAACTCTAGATATGTTTCAAATTTTGCTTATCCATGTATGAAACTAACCATTTTTTAATTGACAATGTTCTAGTACTTTTGGCACATTTAAGGATACACGATCAAAAACATAAATCCTTAAGGTAGGAGGTTCTAAAAGCACATAGGTTCTAAAAGTGTCCACTTCCTTAAATGTACATTGCATATACATGTTGCTTTTTTGTAGCCTTCAGCCATGTACAAATAGTGTACATTTTAGGAGGTGAATGCTATTAGAACCCTAAGCCACTTTAGCTTCAAAATTTCATAACTAATTCCTCAAAGCTCCAAAAAATATGAAATAACTTGGGTTAGATGCCAATTCTACTTTTCTTTTAAGGAAATTTTACTGAAAAAATATTTCAAGAAGTTTCACCTCCCCCAAAATCAGTTCCAACTCTTAAATGGTTGGTTTATGGACCTTCTACCGTACTTGACTATCCATGGCTAGAATATAATCCTTTGTGAAGATATATGTCATACTTTTATACAATATGTTTGGCTATTACAACCACTTCATGGTACATAGTGTAAAACTATGCACTATGACAAAAAAAATTTAATGAAAATTTAATTTTATACAACCCCACCCCCCCTATTATAATTTTGGGAGGGTGTGATTGCAAACAATCAATATGGGATAATCCCATAATGTTGTATCCATATCCCGTCGTCCGTCTCTGTATATGGTTGTATCGTATTCATATTCGTATCGTATTTTGTATGTACATCTGATGGCTATTGATTTTTCTTGGAAGGGGGGTGGAATTTTTTGGAAATGAATCAGACGGCTCCTGATTTTTTTTTGAGGAGGGGGGGAATTTTTTTGGGGGAGGGTGACAGCCTCTTTTCACTGGATAGCACTGGATAGTCATACTTTTATACACCAGAATTGCACCAACTGAATGAAATTTAGTGTTCTGATCAGCTCTTGAGAGTCGATTGAGAGTTTCTCTTCTCTTGAAAGATCAGTCACTGTCTAATCAGCTATCGAGCAGAATAAAATGTATTCTCAGTTTCTCACATATGCAAAATCAGCAGACCACTTGAAAGAAAAAGACCTCGATTTCCGTTCAGTGAAGATGGAATTGATACGAGATTTTTCATGGCACAACGGCTTATCAGTAGCAAGCTCCTATCGAAACAATGCCAGCTCGTTAAAAACATTTGCAACTACCTTATTAACTGTTCCTTGAGGAAACTATTTTACAACCCACAATGGAGTTATAAGAGTTAATCATCATGGCAATGAAACAGAGTAACTACTTAGCACATGGTAATGGTTCAATTGAGATGGTATTAAACTCTGTTTCATTTGGAGGGACTCTCTAAGTTAGAGGTGATCAACTCTCCGTTTTGTGTCCCCATCCTACAAAAATACATTATTGCACTTCATCCACTGTAAACCAACTGCTATGGCACGAGAGGCCCTGGCATGAAGAAATGCAGTCTACAAGATCAGAAAACGGGAACCAATTAGGACGAGATTTAGGTTTGAGTACGACATGCTCGAAGTGGAACCGATTAGTATGAGGTGTAATTTCTGACTGCGTGTCTAACAACAGTTTAGACAAGTGGAGTTGAATAAAATCATTTTCACTCCGGTGAAACTTTAATCATTTTTCCTAGATATTTTGATGCAAGTAGTGGTGATGAAAGGTGTGACCTGCTTTTGACGATTTCATTGGAAGAATGGAAACATGATAAATGTGTACACCTTGCCAGGAAATTGGTGTAGATATAACCAGTTAATCTATTCTGTACATCTCTATCCATTCAAGCACGGATTCAACAATCAATCATTCAACACACTAACTCAAGCAATTTGTTCAATTAACCAAGGTTCTTCATCCTCTCAGCTGGTGGTCAGAGCTGGCCATTAAGTCTTTCATATTCGCCAAATTGGCAAAATTTCAAGAAATTGGCAACTGGTGCTTTTCCAGACGCCTGTTTGGAGCCTCAAATCAACAGCAAACGCAGTTTGGAATCTCTGTGCACAGAGTGCAGAAGGGTGGTTGAAATGACATGTTGAAATGACATTTCTTACAAAAATGTCATTTCAACCATGCTACTGAAAATTTGGTAGATTTTAGAAGAATTATTGATCCCAATATGTTTGTTTCAATCAAAAATGAAGTTAATGTCATTTTGTGCAACAAATTTGGTAGATTTTAGAAGAAAACGTTATCCCATAACAATTGTCATGGAGAAGACAAGTAATAGAAATAAATAACTCGAGTAGGCTATCTAAGAACATGTAAATTACTTTCAAAAAGTATGGAAGTGATGAAAGGTACATATGTCTAAACAATGTAGATTATTAGAAAGTAGAATCTACATTTTAAAAGATTTAGCAAAGTAAAACCTATAATTTCGGGGGATTTTGAAAAGTAGAATCTACATCTTTTGAAGATTTTGGGAAGTGAAATCTACATTTGTTTAAGATTTTGGGAAGTGAAATCTACATTTGTTTAAGATTTTTGAGAGGAAAATCTACATTTTTTGAAGATTTTGAAAAATAAAATTTATCTATTTGATAGATTTTGAAGAACTAAAATGTACACTATAAGTATGTTGAAATGACATCAAAAAAATGACATTTTAAATGACATTTGGATGTCATTTCAACCACCTTTGCGGGTGGCTGAAATGACATCCAAATGTCATTTAAAATGTCATTAAAACCTGTGTTCTGCACTAGTGGTGCACGTATTTGAAAGTCAAAATTTTTGCTTTGAAACATACCATTAAATAATATGCTCAGTCACGCAACCAATATACAGATTAATCGTTGGTGAACATGGAAGTTCAGAGGCAATTCTTTCGGCACAGAAATTGCAAGCGCATACAATTTGGGAAATATAAATTAGTCACATACTTTTCACCGACAAACATGTCCACAACTTAATTTCTTGGTTCAGTCTAAAGATGTGCAGAACTTCTACTCACCAGATCGATCCACCACTTGAGTATATATTTAAGTACTCTAGGATTGTAGATTTCACGTACTCTCAAGCTGCCGGATGCTGTACATTCAACCTGTCAAATGCACAATTTCACAAAACCAAACCAAGCCAAGCCACTATCGCATTGCTTGCGACAGCAAATCCACAACCCTCCTCCAAATGGATTCGAGTCCTTTACTGGCCGAATCCAATGTATCGATCTTCAGCTAGTGCTTGTGGCCGGATAGGTGGAGATGGTGGTGATGGGCACTGGTTTGGGGTTTGGAAGCAGTCAACTTTTTTGCGGTGGCTTCCAATCCCGTCGCCAACTTTGTCCCCACGAAATGATCCACGAGAGCCGAGTAATCCTCCCAAGTCTTGCCTTTCACAGGCTCCACTTCGAAGTTCCAGTACTCCAGTTTCGTTTTGCCGTCACTCGTTGGGCTGAACTGCACACACTCAAACCACACACATGTACGGGAATCAATTGACCATGCAAACACAATTAAAGGAAACCGCAATCGTTTAAATTGGCGCCATTCTGGCGTCAAAACTTGGGAGGACACTATATCCTCCATTCGAAGTGGGCCCTGCGGACCAAATTTACCTTCGGGGAAAACGCAGGGATTTTTTAGTTGCTGCAAATTTTTTTTCTTCAAATTCTGAATTCATATTTGCAATCAGAGACCCCAAATTAGATAGGGGAGGTCTACATCTTACCCTAGATACGGCACAAGATAGGGGGCTTTTTTTTAGTTTTACCCCCAGTGAATCGCATAATTACCCTGCAGGGCCCACTTCGAATGGAGGATTTAACGTCCTGCCAAAACTTGTGACATACATCTTCACAAACGTCTAAGGCATCAAACTAGGACAGGGATGAATTTATGTTTCATGCGTCCGGCCTGAAGCGTGACAAAGTAATGGATAACCGCCAATTTAACTAAGTTGACGTTAAGATGGATGCCAACGAACGGAACTGAATGTAGAACAGAGAGCAGTGTAGGTGGTTTTCCTACCAATTAAAATGGTTAAATTTCAACGAATTAATTGTCAATTTTCGAAATTTATGTCGGAAACCTCCGACCGATAGCTGCCCTACAACTTCACAAAAATCTGTGAAATTTGGTTCTTTGAGGCATGTCATTTTTGAGTATGGAAGTCTAACACACAAGTGTATATCTTAGAGAAATGTTAAAACTTTCATAGAAACCTATTAATTCCTAGATCACATTAATTATATGTTTCACACCATTGGAAGAGGATTATTTAACATATTGAAAATCACTCTCTAAGACGTCTCTTCGTGCACGTCGTGCACGAGCCCCTAGCCTGCAAATGAGACATTCACAGGCAGGTCATATTGAATTCCCAGTGCGTAAAATGTACTAAAAGGGGTAGATGGTTTCCCAACAATCGTGGGACCATGTACCCAGAATGTACATTTTTCACACCAGGAATTCCATAAGAGCTGCCTGTGATTCCAGATTCAGAGCCATGGAGTTGGATTGCGAACGTTTTCCTGCTTAATTACTGCACCTGGACTTTGGCGACGTAGTTGTGGAGTCCACCGTGTAAGTTATTCTCTTCCATGTTGTACGACAGGGAGTGCTTGTCGTTGTCGATGGCAATCAGGCGCTCGTAGCTATAAATGCCGGTTCCCAGTTCGGCGTAGCGCACACACCCCAGCTTCCCGTTCTCGCCCTCCACCAGGCGCGTCGTGACCTGGAAGGCAGGGCTGGGGTCCTGGGGGTAGAATCGGTCCCAGTGCCCCCAGTCCGTCATCAAATCCCACAAAATGTCCAAAGAACAATCCATGGTCTTGAGTGCGATGCCACCTTTCCACCTCTCTGCAGGCATCATCAGCATTTTATTCTTTTCTGGTCGTATTCAATTCAATGTCATGCATGTTTCAAGTTCTATTATCGTGACATTCGTGTGCTCCGAACCCTAAAAACTAGTACTGGAAAAGATCCCACATTACTGGGAATTCTCAAAGTGCCAATTTCTTGAAATTTCGGTGAACTCTCAGAATGGGGCGGGGTGGGATTCTCTTTACAGTAGGGTTTCTACTCAATCCTATGAGGGTCACCTGGTGTTCCCCAGAGATTGTGCCGAAATCTGACAATCTTTGAAGTTAGCTAGTGCATGGTTCATTCTGCCAACTTACAATACGACTACACAAGAGGGTCAGATTCAGCAAGGAAGTATCGAAATTGAATTTTCATGTCAAATATTGAGGTTCACGTCACCCTAAGCCAATCTCAAGACGACGTGGCATTTTTTTTGACAAAATTTTCTTAACTCACGTAGGGTTAACCAAAATCATAACGTAGATAAAATGAGCTCAGACCGAGGATTGGAATTGGACTACTACACAGAATTTTCAAAGCAAAGGTACTTCAATTGTGTGGTTTATATGTCCAATGTGGTTTGGGATCAAAGACAGAGTAGTACCGGCAGCAATCTTTTTAGAGGCTGCTTCCATGCCGCTGACAAGCTTTGCAGACAGAAACCCCGTAATGAATTTCGAGAATTCCTCTCGAGTCATCGTCGTCACAGGATCCACTTCATAGCTCCAGTACTCCAGCACCGTCTTGCCATCGTCTGTGCCTCGGAACTGCGCACTTGCACACACGCGTGTGAATCAAGCGAGGTAAGCAATTTCCACGGGTTTCAACTTCAATTAATGCAACAACCACAAGTCCAAACCAGTACAGCATTTGTTGCTATATCGACGTACACATTTCAGAAGGGAAGGTGTCTTTCCTACATCCCGTCCTTGAATACTGCTTCGAATCGTACTACATAATTTATGCCCTGAATTACAGGGCAAAATTGACCTAAGTATGATAAAAGTTCCATTGTGTCCAAATTCCCAAGGTAGAATCCATTCGTCTGATGGATTCTATCTTAGGATTTTGAACCTTTAAATTCAACACCACAACGCATTGAACTTGATTTTAAACGCACTACGTATCACCTTTAGCATCAAAGGTCAAATTCGTTACAGGGGTGAATATTTTCATTTCTGTGCTTGCATTGCAATCCAAACTGCTCCAATTGTAACAAAATACGAGTACCTGGCAATACCTTGTAAGTCGTAACGTCCATCACATCTAGCATGGAAGTGACGTTAGGCCTAAAAATATGTAGGGACTAGCAACGTTTTAAGTGCATCGTTTTGATACATGCTTCAACAACGTTTTGGTACATGCCATTTTTGGAACTTGCTTCAGCATAAATGCTACAATTTGATGCACACATGCTTCAAAACGTTGTTCATTTGGAGAATATGTAGTAGAAACGTTGAATGTCAACTTGGAATCACATCTGAGTGTTATCCGCAACGTTCAAACGTTGCTACAGAACATTGCTAAAGGAGTTGAATTCTAGTAGTATATACACATGTGAAAAGGACCACAGCTTAGTCCAGCATTCACTCATTAACCACTAGTTTAATATATGTTAAGCTTTGAATTCAAGATCGTGAATTACCTGGACTTTGGCGATGTAGTTGCGGAGTCCTCCACAGAATGTATTCTGCTCCATGTTGTAGGAGAAGTAGTGGTTGGCATGGTCAAGCGCCAGCAGGCGCTCGTTGGTCCAGGTTTTCGGCGCCAATTCGGCGTAGCGCAAGCAGCCCACCTTCCGATTCTCACCTTCCCGCAGCTCCGACACCATAGGGAAGTCCGGACTGGAGGGGTAGAAGCGGTCCCAGTGTGCCCAGTCCGCTACGAAGTCCCACAACACGCTCACGGGACAATCCAGGTGCATGTCTTTCAAGCCGCCCGTCCATCGCTCCCCTGCAGCCAGCATTCAATTCATTCATTCGATCAGACGTACGTACTGTACCCAGTCAGTCGCAATTAGCTCGACATACAGTTTGTGTACATCCAAACCTTAGTTTGGAATTCTAACTTTCTCAATGTCGATGTGAACGTCTTTCCAACTCTTTCCCAGTCCATCTGAGAGGTTAAACGTACGTCAGCTGAAAAACACTGGATGCACAATACAAACATAATAAAAAAACAAAAAACAAAAAACTAGTTTGCTAAAACTGGCTACATAGAATTCGTTCATAATTAAATCATTAGGATCCAGTCATGCAGTCACAATTAGCTAGACATTCAACCATAGTTTGGATCTCTAACTTTAACAGAGTCCATTTGAACGTCTTTCCAATTCTTTTCAAATCCATCTGCGAAGTTTCACGTACTTCAGCCCAACACAGGATGTGCAAACAGAACAAACATTAACCAAAAACACAGAACTAGTTAGCCAAAACAGAGTGCCAATAAAAATACCCCATCATTCTTTGTAAGTATGCATCCAAGGCCATTCAACGTCAGTTTCGATCACCTGAGGAAGGTGCCCCCGCCATAGCTGGTGGTGCTGCTACTGTGGCTGGAATCGAAGCTCAGTCTTAACTTGCACACCCAAGAGTATAAACAGATCACGTGAAACTCGTGTAAAATCGAACAGAGTTCCGCAGATCGAATGGCATGAAACTGCCAGTCGATGAAGACAGATTTATACCCGGCCATGGATGCACAGAAGCTTGCTTGATTGGAGAAGACGGGATTGCAGAAGTTGGTCCGTATGACATTCAAAACTCGTGGGCTGGATTAATAGCTCGTATGGCGTGCGAGGTTATCGATACTGTCAGTGCCTGACCTGCAGTGTACAGTGACTTGCAGACACGGAAGCCGAATGACCTTCGAAAGGTAGAGATATCCTGACCTAAGGTAGATGGCTGTAAAAGCGACCCTTTAAGGGCTGATCCGCTTTTTTCATAGGTTTTCATGAATAGAAATATTTTAACTCATTTTTCAGAGAAATAAAAATGGATGCCTAACGTAACACAAGTGGTTTCATATTTTTTGAAGCATTTTTGAATTAGTTATGAATTTTCAAAGATTTCTGTAGTAGGTACCTATTTGTGACCATAGGGGTCCCAAAATCTGTCCCCCTGCAACTTCTAAAGCGATTTCTGAATCATGGAGGAAATGATTGGCTCTTGGAATAAAATAAATAATTTTTTCTTGATTCATTCAAGAGCAACAGTGGTCCATTTAAAGGTCAGCTCCCATCCATTTTACAAACCCCCTATGGGACAATTGCAAGGAGAGGGTTGCTTTTATAGCCATCTACCTTACAGTCATTTTGTCTATTCCTTTCTATTGTTTCTAGCATGCAGTGTCATTGCTTTAGCTCTTTACAGTAATAGATGGTGTTGTATATTCCACACCTAATACAACTTCAACGAAGTTATAGCTAAGTGAACAGGTGGAGGTTCAATGTGATGAACATGGTGTATGACAAAGGCATGAAAGCTATTGGGTATGGAATATTTCACACCATCTAAGCTTACTCTAGAGTCAAGGAAGTAACTATGGTAAGAACTACTTTCAGTTCACTACTTTCGAACATGTGTCATCACTTGATTAGTTTTAACTTTGAAAAGGAAGAAAAAAACATTCAAAGCTTTGGTTGGAAATTTATTCTAGCATTGGCTAAAAATAGTACACCCTATAGATTGGAGATAGTTCTTTGGTTTGCAATGGATGGTTCTCTATATGCATGCTATTGAATGTTATAAGTGAGACTTTTGACAACTTCAAGTTTACATCAGTGTTTCAGTGGAAGAAAAGTTTGATATAAAGTAACCAAAATCCATTACCTTTCAGAAATAATCTCCCTTTTGTTATCAAGAGTTATAATTTGATTAATTCAATGTGTTTAATAGGCTTTCATAGAAAAATCCAATAGAAATTTTTTTATCTTAAAATTACTCAAATAGTAAATTGTAGTATTATTTTTCAAATTTTTATGAGTATTTGAAGTAAAATGATAGTAGGCATCTATTAGTGTCTTAGACTTGTTCAAAACTATTCCTCAAAAAGTAAGAATTCTAAGGATGAAAGTCCATCAATATCTCAAATAGTGAGTGAACTTCACTTAATTGAATTATGATAAGTTAGGAATTGATTCAAAAGTAGGGTTCAAGATTGAAGAAGGTTGGGGTTTGGTTACCTTGTTATGTCAATGAGTTACATACATTATCCGCACTTATTATTAGGCTTGCCTTCAGATCTATGATAAATGACAACACCTAAATAGGCTAAACTGCTAAAGTTTGCCAAGAAAGACACAATTGAAAATGATTTCTTGGCTAAATCCCTAATTGGCATGAATATTGTGAAAATGCAACAAAAGCAATATGTGTTTCTTTCAATCCCCCATGACACTTGGATAGTTGAAAGTGATTTTCATTATACAAGTGTGGTATCGATTTCCTTTGACTTGTACTTCATTCCTTGGAGAATGACATTTATTCTTTACAAAACATGATAACAATGAATGGGATTAGGGATTGAAGTGGTTAATTGAGTAAGAAAATTGTACAATGATGTTATACTAGTCATCCTTTGAAAGTACTACAATGGTTTGATTTGCATGTGTGGTCATGTCTTCATATTTTAATGTTACTTCTATACTGTAAAGCACAAAATTATTAATAACTTGTATAAATTTGAAAAATGTCAATTCCAATGTTGGTAACATTATAATAAGAAATTTCTATTCTAAAATTTTATTATTTTCAAAAAATATAGTAGTTATTGAGTTCCAAATTGAACTTTTTTTTTGACACAAATGAAATGGGATTTCATTGCAAGGTAAAAAATACAAGACCGGCTAGCCACAAGTGGCATGGCAAGGAACAGAGATGGACAAGCCCAAGTCCAAGACACCCACCCAACCTAGAGCGGTGAGAGTAGGCTCGCAGGGGGAGCCTATGGAGGGGCCGTGAGGTCCTTTATGGCCAACTACAACAACCCAAGGTGCAACCTCATCGGGCCACCGGAGAGAGTTCAAGGAAGTTGGAAAACAAAGCTAGCCAATAGGCCAAATTGTTTCCACTTGGACTGCCCCCCTTCCATGTTGGCAAAAAAATCAAAGCGACATCCCCTCTTGAGAAATCAATCCATGAGTATGTGTTGAGTTTCTTGGGAGTGGGGGTGCTTGCTATAGATGTTGGCCCATTTGGCCCTTCTATAGTCAACGAGCCCTTTCCAAATGTGGTCCCTAAGCCGTTTTGAGGTTCATTCTCTATTGTTGAATTCAAGGTTGTTCTTTTGAATTGAAAGTGCTTAGAGAACCGTAGAGCATGTTTCAAGACAAAGATGCTTGACCTAGTTGAAGCACCTTGAGAGCCTGACTAAGAAAATGCCTTATCTCCAGGACAACGGCCTCTAGGACCTTGTGTGTTGCATCCGCTTAAAGCCATATTGAAGATGTGGATGGCCCATTTTCATGCATGCTGGGTTGCTAGGCACTCCCAAAAGTGATGAAGGATTGTCTCATTAGATTTATAGGGACATACAGCATGCCAAATGTCCACCACTTCATCGATCCTTCTAGGCCACTGATTAACTGCTGCCCCTTTGTATCATATTAGCTACAATAAACTTGCATCTTTCCTAGCGCATTCAGGTAGTCACACTATTCTCCATTTGAGTTAGAAGTCATCTGGCAATGCTCCTCTCCATTTCCTTGTGACGGGATTGGATACCTTGTGCCCCTTTATAAGAAGCTTGTGGCCAATCTTCAAGGTGAAATTCATGAAGGGAACTTTTTCTTGCATTGTTTCCCATTTAAATCTTTTTTGAGTCCCAACTTAGTTTGTCAATGTGCCCATAGAAAAGTCTCACACATTTTTTCTTTGGACCGTGAAGGATATTGACAACCCGCACCATGTAGAAGGTCCCAATTAAGCTCTAGTCTCTAGTTGCTCCAAAGTCATTAGCATGGGGGTACAAGTTGGATGTTGGTAGTGGGCAACACCATGAAGCCTTAGTCATTCCAAGTTCGTGGCCATGGTTGTGCCGGCTCCCCTACCTCAATGATTTTGCCCTTTGGGACCTGTAATATTGTGGCAAGAAGTTTGTCCCTCTTTGCTAAGTACCACCCAATCCATTCTTCCCCCTTTGCACTAGATGGAGGATTGGTAATTTGGTTGCTCTACTAGCTTGTGAAGGCCCTCCTTACTACCTCCCAAGCTCCCTCTTTGCTCTATAGGGGCCCAAACTTGGTGGTTGCTTCCTCCATTCTAAGAAGCTTATCTCCGCAAAGTCCATCACTCATGAATTTAAACCTCTTTTGGTGAAGTTGTGTGGCCCTATTTTTGGAGAAGCCTAAGCCAATGAGTGGCATAAAGGTAGACCACCAAAACAGTTCTAAGCGAATTTCCTTTGGTAGGGTAGGCCAAACCAAGACCAGTTCCGATTGGAGCTTGCACCACAATGTGCCTACCTGTTGCGGACGGCAACTCTTGGACAGAACCAAGATCAGATTTGAGGGGATACCTCAAACAAAGATGTCGCAGCTTAGAATTTTGATTTTCTTAGTATACACCCAAATAGGAACGGAAACTAGTCATTAGCTAACCGGATCCGATTAGGTGGGGAAGGAAAACTCAGAATTAGCACGGAACGTGAAGTAGTGGGTTTCCTAGATCTAATCCGGTCAAGAGTAACTAACGACGGAAACGGAATGCAACACGGATTAGGTCTAGGACCGGATGATGATGATGAATTGGATTCATGATGACAAACCGGAAAGGGTCCAGGGACTATATAAGGAGGAGCTTTCACTGTTGCACCCCCTTTTAGAAACTCGACCTTGAAAGCGCGCGGTTGAGTTTTTGTCGTTTGTACGTCTGTGCGTTTGTGTTCTGTTCGTTTTGATTCCGGTTGAGATCGGAGAGAGGAAGTGAGGAACGGGACGTGCGGCTAGAAGAGAGTGAGGTAGATGTGAGTGGGAATGCCTCCGCTACGTAGGTCGAGACAAGCGAGTCCCTCTGCAAGTGAGGTGAAGCTCCGGAAAGTCATTCCGGTTATTCCCTCCACAGAGCCGGAAAAGTCTCAACTCATGGATGATCTCAAATCCATGGGTTGCGTAGGGTTTGCCGAGAAACCTTGGGGTTTTAGGGAGGAGAGAATGGTCAAGGAGCTCCTCGGAAAGTTGTCCAACCAGTTTGACAACACCGTGAGGGGAGCTCCCGTCAGCTGGAACGAGGGGATGTGGAGAGCGGTTTACGGTTTCCGGGCAGGAGGTTTGGGAATGGCGAGCCGGAAGGATGAGTTTGTCCGAGGGAAGTTCAAGGGAGCCGTCAACCCGAAGGACGGATACGCGGTCGAGGATTGCTTGGATGACCGACACCGTCGGCTCCTGCAATTCCTGGTTCCGGTTCTTCACCCGGAAAAGCCGACCAGGGTGACGATCACCCTCGGCAACACCATTTTCGGTGCCCTCAGTGGTACCCGTAAAGTGGATTGGGCACGGATCATTTCCGATCTCGTGGCCCAGCTTGTTGGTAGGGTTGGGAAGAAAAGGGCCACGCCAGTGTGCCCTTATCTCTTCCACCTCTATCGGGAGAACCAAGTCCTCACCGATACGGAGGAGAGGGCGTGGAAGACGCAGGAAGTGCTCCTGAAGTATGGGGAGTCGGAGACGGATGACGAGGCGGAATCCGATTTCGGGTCAGACCGGGAGTCCAGCGAGGAAGAGGAGGAGCCGATGCCACCGATCAAGCGACAGAAGTTGACGCCTCCATACAAGCGCGGGACGCCTCCCGGTTAAGACAAATTGGCCCCGGAGGAGAAACCGGAAGCCGAGAAGACCAATTCCGGGGGAGATCCGGATATGCAAGATCCATTCAACGGTCTGATCAACGTCCTCTGCAACATCAGGGCGGATTGGGAGGTCAAGCACAGGACGCTTGCGGCAATCGGCAAGTTGGTGGGTGCGGCACCGGACAGCAAATTGGCGGAACAAGTGGCGGAGTGCATCACGAATCCGGAAGAGACCCGGAAGCAGGAAGCAGAGATCCGCCGGTTGCAGGAGGAGGTGGATAAACTAAAGGCAACTCTTTTTGCCTATCAGGAAGACGTGACGGCCGCCCGGGAGATGGCGGAAGAGACTCGGAAGATAGCCGAGCAGATGAAGGCGGTCCTGGGAGAGACCGGAACGGCCGTTGCCAAAGCGAAGCTCTTCGACGAGAACATCCACGAAGAGAAGAAACTATCCGGTTCCCGGATGGTCCGGATTCTCGCGGACTTCGCTGAGCAGGTGGAGACGGCAATGGTGGAGGGGTGGAAGGCTGCGGACTGGATCGAGGAGAGCAGCCGGAAGCTGACGGGAGCGATGTGCGACAAAGGTATTCACCTTTCGGACATCTCTCTACCGGATCTCTTTCCGGACGTGACCATTCAGAAGGATAGGAAGGATTGGACTCCTGAGTCCAAGAAGTCTGCACGGACTGGGACTCCGGGCACGAGACCGGATATCACCATCGACCTGGAGTCTCCACCCGGACCGAATCCTGCTGAGGGGGAACGGGTCCGGAATTTGAGTGAAGTTTTCGAGGAGCTAGTCCCGGAGGTCGGAAGCCCGACGATAGGATCTCGAGTTGTAGGGTAGATAGGATTTTAATTTCAGTTAGGAGTAGGAGCGGATCCGGCTCAACAGTATTAGGTTAGACCGGAAGTTAGATTTAGGTGGCGGCGGACCCCTACGGGTTTTCCGCTCCTTTTTGTGCTTTTAGGGTTTTTACCCTTTGTATATAAATCAGTTCCTGCGATGGGAACTGGGAGTTGTTCATTTTGCAAACTTCTTGTACTTTTCTATTCTCTTCATTGTGTGTCTCTCTCCAGCGCGACAGGATTGTATGATGTGGAGTTAGGATAGTACGGGTTGGTTTGCGAGTGATTCTCCCCTTGGTGTTTATTTTCCGATCCTAGGTGCATGTGAGTAGGTACCGAAGAGTTGGGAGTGAACTTAGTTCCTCAGCACGTCTAGAGTTTGAGATTCCGGGTGAGAAAGCCGTTGTTAGGCTAGGCGGGTAGGGAGGGATTCCTTAGCTGCGCTAGAACTCCCGGGTGGGAAATCCGGTTGAGTGTCCGATCTCCTGTGAGGTCTCACCACCCGTATGGGCAACGGAAGAACTTTAGTTGATGTTGGAACGGACGGGTGCACTTGTAACCACCTGTCTTCGCACGGATCGGAAGTAGCATCAAGGTCGTTGTAATACGAGAGGGTTGAGTATGGGGTCTTTGTGTGACCTACGACCCGGATTTCTATCTGGGTTGTTGTGAAGGACCAAACCGGATCCGGATTAGCTTAGGAGTTTAGAAGGTAGGACAGTGGGTCTTCAGCCACTATAAGTCACGGAAGGAGTGGTGGGCCTACCACTCTCAAAATTAAGCGGCGACCCCTCTGATGGTGAAACAGAGGCAAAACCAAACCGGATAGGATTATGGATACAGGATGACCATCCGGACCGGATTGGTCAGGACGGATTTCCAGGATCGGAAATTGTGAGATCCTAGGATTTGGGTATTTGTACGGACCGGATAGTTAGTAGGACCGGAAGAAGGAGTAATCCGGTCTGTAGTTATCCGGTGTGGTGGTATTTCTGGTTCTAGATCTAGGACCGGAAAGTAAGATTGGCATACTGACTGAGCTTAACTGCTTAATAGAGCTAGATACTTCACAGGATCTTGTGGGTTCGATCTTTAGAGTCACTTAGTTATACTCTAGAGCGATTTTTGTGAGTATAATGGGGAATTGACCTGCCCTGTGCTGCGACAAAAGACAAGAACAAGCTAGAAGTGAGGGGATTCCTCACACATGACTCAGAACGTGCTTCAAGATGAGAAAACTAGAAGATGTATTGATAACATGAAGTCAAAAAATGACTAGGTACAACTGGTGTTGAAGAGAGTGAGGGACAATGGCCCTCGACTCTCTATTTATACTAAACTAAGGAACCTTCCGGAATAAGGCCTTGGAAACCTTTGGAAATATCCGTAGGTCTTTTTGGAAGCTTGTGGAAGCTTCCGGAAACTAGGAGGATCTAGTGGAACCTTTTGGAAGCTTGTAAAAGCTTCCGGAAACTAGTGGAACCAAATGGAACCTTCCGGAAGTTTGTGGAAGCTTCCGAAAACTAGTAGAACTAAGTAGAACCTTCCAGAAGCTTATGGAAGCTTCCGGAAACAATTAGAAACTAATAAAGACTATTGGAATCTACTAGAATCATTGGAAACAACTTGTACACTAGGCCACCGCTTTTGAGAAGGTTCTTAAGAGGCATCCTTGTTGCAAAGGCGGTAGAGACTCTATTAGGGACGAAACTATTAGATAAGGCCCAGTATGGCACGTCCATGACATCACCCCCCTTTCAAGAAACGAGTTCCACGAGTTCACCTGTGGGCCAATAGCATGAATAGAAAAGAGAATGTTCACGTGGGACTTCACGTGACTGCGACAAAAGAAAAGAATGTTCGGTGTACAGAATACCGTTAGACGAAATGTTGGCGGCAAAAAGGCGGCGAATGGCGGCGAGTCCGACGGCGGTAAAAAATAGTAGCGCTGCTAAACTGAAGTATAAGGCCGTGGAAATGACAACATGAGACATCGGCGAGGTGGTGATTACGATGTTATCGACTTTTTCGGCCGACGTGAGTTCAAAGGCCTGTCCCCTCAAAACTGAGCTAGTATATTGTTACCTCGTCGATACCACTACCGTTTTAGTTCAAAGTCTCTGCATCTGCACTAGCACCAAGAAAAATCTTGCAGAACTTGGTGTTGGTGTTGGTCCAAACGCATTAAACTCAAACACTCCTTGGTTTTTGCGGATACTGCCGATGAAATTCTTGAGTCATTTCAGAGGCGTTGTTGAGATTAGAGGCAGGCTCCCATGTTCTTTCGCTGACTTCGTAGCCTTGCCAATGCACAAGATATTCAAGTCGTCGTCGATGGATGCGGGAGTCAAGAATCTCTGAAATTTCAAATTCCTCTTCACCTTCGATTTCAATTGGAGGCGGAGATTCTTGAATCCTTCCTGGCAGTGTTGATTCTTTGTAGGGCTCGAGGAGAGAGACGTGAAATACGGGATGAATCTTCATAGAAGGAGGTAGCTCCAATCGATAAGCCATCTTGTTGATTTGTTTGGCAACTGAAAACGGCACTAGGCGGCGGTAGTCAAGTTTGTCAGATGGTCGTCGAGTCTTTAAATTTCGACGGAGCAGCCAAACCTTGTCTCCAATAGAAATCAAAGAATGTTGCTTGCGAGACTTATCTGCATTGGTTTTCTGATGCTCTTGGGCTTCAAGAAGTTTTTCTTTCATCTGCTTCTGGATATCAGATAGTCGGGTAGCAAGATCTGTAGCAGTTGGATTCTCTGAGATGTTGAGATTGAATTGATCAAACTTTGGATGATGGCCGTAATTTGCAAAGAAAGGCGTCTATCGGGTAGACCCTTGCAATGTATTGTTGTATGCAAACTCCGCCAGTGGCAATAAGTCCATCCAATTATCTTGATGGTAATTGATGGTGCAGCGCAAGTACTGCTCCAACACTTGGTTGACACGCTCGGTTTGTCTGTCGGTCTGAGGATGGTATGCTGAAGACAATTTGATCTCCACCCCTAGGATTTTGAACAAGGATTGCCAAAATTTGGATGTGAATTGCGTCCCACGATCAGAGATAATATCGGCGGGTAAGCCATGGATTCTGTAGACATTGTCTACAAAGAGTTTTGCCGTTTTTTCGCCGGTAACTGTCTTGTGACATAGAATAAAGTGCGCCATTTTGGTGAGCCGGTCGACAACAACAAAAATAGAATAAAAGGTCTTGGACGGTGGAAGATCCACTATGAAGTCCATGGATATGGATGTCCATGGCTTCTCAGGAATTGGCAATGGTTGAAGTAGTCTGTATGGCCGATGACGAGGAATCTTGGACCTTGAACAAGTGTCACATGTCGTGACGTATTCTTTAGCGGCCTTCCACATTTGGAGCCACCAGAAATTCCGAGATACAAGCTCCATGGTCTTGTTATAACCAAAATGTCCTGCTGATGGAAAATCGTGTCGGGATTGGAGCACTCAGAGTCGACATGGGCCTTCAGGGACATAAAGCAATCCTTGATAATTTAGTAGCTCATCTTCGAATTGGAATCTTGGATCATAATCATCTCGGAGTGTCTCACCTCCATATGATCTACGGATCTGCGGACTGGACGTAGGTTGGTTCGGAGATTCCAAATCTACAACCTTTGAATCAGGAATTTGAGAGTCCATTCTTGGGATTTCTCCAAGGCTGGGATTACCAGCATTGTTCTTGAGTTTCAAGGCCAAAGGATCAGATTGCAAACTCACTCGGATTTCTTGGAGAAACGATGTATCTACCGAAGTTGTGGTGCGCATAGCCTTGAGTTGGAGTTGTTCGGGTTTGATTAGAGTAGACCGTTGCTGATCGTAAGCTGTGTCTCTCTCTTTGGGTGCAAGATACGCTCGTCGAGAAAGAGCGTCAGACCGAATTTGTTGGGAATCGGGGCGGTAGGTGATGACAAAGTTGAAGCGCGAAAGTGATATACTCCAACGGGCTTGTTGTCGATTCAACACCTTAGCAGACATGAAATACTCGAGGTTCTTGTGGTCGGTATAGACTGTAACCGGATGTTGAGCTCCTTCGAGGAAATGTCGCCACTCTTGGAATGAATCAACAATAGCTAAAAGTTCCTTGTCGTGGATTTCGTAATTGATCTCCGCGACAGTGAACTTTCTTGAATGGAATGCGACAGGATGGAGGCGTCCGTCTTTGCTAGATTGCGAGAGGACCGTTCCAAGGGCAAAATCAGAAGCATCCGTTTCTAGGAAGAACGACTTTTGAAAGTCAAGATGTATTAAGATAGGCGTCGTTGTAAATGCCTTCTTCAGAGTTTCAAATGCTTGGCCTGCTTCCGTACTCCACTCAAGCTTGTCTTTGCAAGTCAATCGAGTCAACGGAACAGCAATCTTGGAATAGTTCTGGATGAAGATTCAATAGAAGTTTGCGAATCCTAGGAAACATTGAACGTCTCAAATGGTTGCCGGTCTCTTCCACTCGGTCACCGTCTGGATCTTCTTTGGGTCCATGGACAGACCCTCTCCAGAAACAATGTAGCCCAAGAACTCGACTTGGGGTTGGTGGAAAACGCACTTCTTGAGCTTGGCGTATAGTCCAGCGTTGTGCAGCTTTTCCAACACTAATTGAACGTGTTTTTTGTGGTCCTCTTCGTCCTTTGAGTAGATGAGAATATCATCAAGGTAGCAAACCACAAAATCGTCCAAGAATTCACGGAAGATATCGTTCATCAAATGTTGAAAGGTAGCAGGTGCATTGGTAAGACCGAATGGCATGACATTGTATTCAAAATGTCCATACCTTGTTCGGAATGCAGTCTTCCATTCGTCCCCTTCCTTGATGCGTACTAAGTTGTACGCTCCGCAAAGATCAATCTTGGTATAGACTTTTGCCTGGCCAAGCTGATCGAGAAGTCCGGAGATGAGCGGTAATGGATACCGATTCTTGATCGTGACTTTGTTCAGTCCACGATAATCCACGCACATTCGAAGGGAACCATCTTTTTTCTTCACAAATAAGATAAGAGCTCCTGCCGGTGATTTGGAGTGCCGAATAAAATTCTTTGCAAGATTTTCGTCTAGATAATCTCGCAACGCAGAAAGTTCGTTTTGGGAGAGACCGTAGATTGGGCCAAATGGCGGTTGCGCACCTTCTTGTAGTTCGATGTCGCAATCGTACGGTCGATGTTGAGGAAGTGTATCGGCATTCTTCTTCTCAAATACGTCCCAATATTGCTCATATTGTGTTGGTAACTCGGTTGATCCTTGAAAGGGTTGAGGCGTCGGAATTGTATACTCTACAAACGTATTCCCCTTCTTTGCAGCTCTCATAAAAGCTCGGGCTCCGACCATCAATGGTGTTTTAGCCTTGGTCCCTTGTACTTGATGTGAATGAAGTTTTGAGGCAACTACAGGATATCTAGGTGTAGTTTGGAACGTTAGCTTTCGCTTATTCCAATCTATATCAGGATTATTTCTATCTAGCCAAGAAAGGCCTAAAATGAGAGGATTAGAAGGGGAACTGATGACGTTGAAAACAACGGTGCTTTGATGTCCTTCTAGACTAATGTCTAAGGGTTTAGTCTCGTGTGTGACATCTCCCGAGATCAAGGGTCTACCATCGATAACTTCTACTGCAACAGGATATTTTTTAGGAATTACGGGAAGGTTATGTTGTTCTATAAAGTCTTTATCAATAAAACAGGTAGAGGCTCCGCAATCTAGTAGGGCTTTGACCTTTATGATATGCGGATAAAAATATATTTTAAGTGGAATATCAAAACATGGAGAGGCTTCAAAGGATAGGATAGGACCTGATGACTTGACAATATCTGCCAGTCGCATGATCCCTACTGTGGCTGGCTGATGTTGTTTCCCGAGTCCATTTCTTCGCATCTCAGCTCGGAAGTGCTTGAGGTGTATCGAAATTTGTGCGGCTTTGGAACTGCAACCTTCGCAGGACAGTTGTGTGCGCGGTGGTTCTTTCCTTCACAATACATGCACAAGTCTTCCTTTCGATGTCGATCTTTTTCTTCTTGAGTCAATCTCTTGACTCTTGAGGCGTCGATTTGCATGGGCTCTAGCATTGACATACTTGAAGATGTTTGGCGAGTTGGAGCTGCATACTCTGCTCGATAGAATCCAGGTGTTGATCGTCGCTCTTGTCGGCGCTCAAATAGTCGATTATCGCAATTAACTGCTTGAGTCACGGCCTCAGATAGAGTGGTCGGTTTGGGTAAGTTCAATAGCAAGTTTTTTACATCGTCACGCAGTCCCCATCGAAACACGTTGATGAGAGCGTTGTCGTCCCACTCTACGTCGCAAGCGAGTTGTCGAAATTCTGCAGCGTATGTTGAGGCTGCACGCGACCGTTGTTGCAGAGTTTGAAGTTTTGTTGTTGCTATGAGGGCTCGATCATTTTCTCCAAAAGTATTATTGAATTCTTCTAAGAATTGATCGAGGTTTGCTAAAAGTGGAGAATTTTTTTCTAACAATAGCGAGAACCACGATAACGCAGTTCCGGTAAGCAAGGTTCCAATGAGCCCAACTTGTATTTCTGCGGTTGGATATCTTTGGGGTTGAAGGCGGAAAACAAGCCAAATTTGATTCACAAAGTCTCGAGATTTTGCTCGGTTCCCATCGAACTTGTCTGGCAAACTTACTCGAGGCTCCTTTGGCGCCGGCGGAATTGGATTTGTCGCTGGTGCCGAAATATGGACTGGAGCGTGGGCAACTTGAAGTTGTTCCAAAGTATTTCGCAGATTGGCATTTTCTTGCTGCAACTGCTGCAGCATGGCCAAGACGTCATTCATCTGGATAGCAGAAACGTCACTTATCTTGGATAAAGTACTTCTTGAAGGCTTACAAGTAGATGAAGTAACAAATCCTTGCGTTGTGTACTCTTGGGATGACTACAGGAAGTGGAGATCTCAAAAAATTCAAGTAAAATTCTTCGCCTCGCTCTCGAATGATGATATCTCTTAGTTCGGCCTTTGACCTGAATAGAAAATGTACTTCTAAAGTAATTGGAGTTGTGGAAAAAGGAAGACGATTCAAGTCCATGTACTAACTCTCATGAAGACTGGCTAAAAGGAAAATATCAGCTTAGAAGTGGGTAATCCACAACCTCTAAGGCGTCACAACTCCTTGAAGAAGAGGGGTAATCCACGCTCTGTCTTGCAAGAGTAGACTCTGATATAAAAAAGAACTAGAGAAAGATGGACTCTCTTCAAACTGTTGCGGACGGCAACTCTTGGACAGAACCAAGATCAGATTTGAGGGGATACCTCAAACAAAGACAAGAACAAGCTAAAAGTGAGGGGATTCCTCACACATGACTCAGAACGTGCTTCAAGATGAGAAAACTAGAAGATGTATTGATAACATGAAGTCAAAAAATGACTAGGTACAACTGGTGTTGAA
The DNA here is from genome assembly GCA_963969395.1 of Pseudoscleropodium purum. Lineage (NCBI taxonomy): Eukaryota > Viridiplantae > Streptophyta > Bryopsida > Hypnales > Brachytheciaceae > Pseudoscleropodium > Pseudoscleropodium purum. Next base: position 15,311,743 of record OZ017798.1, read on the forward strand.
GAGAGTGAGGGACAATGGCCCTCGACTCTCTATTTATACTAAACTAAGGAACCTTCCGGAATAAGGCCTTGGAAACCTTTGGAAATATCCGTAGGTCTTTTTGGAAGCTTGTGGAAGCTTCCGGAAACTAGGAGGATCTAGTGGAACCTTCTGGAAGCTTGTAGAAGCTTCCGGAAACTAGTAGAACTAAGTAGAACCTTCCAGAAGCTTATGGAAGCTTCCGGAAACAATTAGAAACTAATAAAGACTATTGGAATCTACTAGAATCATTGGAAACAACTTGTACACTAGGCCACCGCTTTTGAGAAGGTTCTTAAGAGGCATCCTTGTTGCAAAGGCGGTGGAGCCTCTATTAGGGACGAAACTATTAAATAAGGCCCGGTATGGCACGTCCGTGACACTACCTTGTTCGACACCGTAGACCCTTTGTGCATTTGAAATTGAGGGAAGGTAAAGAATTCCACGCTAAATCCCCATCTCCCACCCAAATAGGACTAAAAGTGGCTTAATCTATGCTGTAGCAAGGCATGGAGGTTTGATGATCCAAGTTCACACACCTTGATAATCCATTTCAATATAAGAGATGTCAACGCGTCCTATGGGTGGATTATGTTGATGCCTCCATTTTTTTAAGGTTGGAAGTACTAGATCCACGCTACTTTAGTCCATACTTGGTGCATTAAGTCCAACCACATGAAATTTCTTGTGGATGTTGTCACCTTCTTGATTCTTGATTGAGTTCCCCTCTATTCCCCCAAATTGAGGCAAAGTATAATGTTGCAGATAATAGCACATTGTTTACAATCACCCCTCATTCTGTAGAAGTGATGTGTGTTGTACACTAGTATTGCATCTGTTTGAGCAATCTGTCTAAAAGAAATTAGTCCACAGAGTGGGCTGAAATATTTAGTCTGAACGGTGTGCCCACTAGTTTGCTTATGTTGTCACCATCAATCCATGTGATGCTCAACTGATTGGTCCATTGGAATCTGGCTGTTGATTCCATCTTCTAATACCCCTATGACTTTGCCCAATTGAGTATTAAGTCGGATGCACTATAGAACAAATTTAGTAGCTCTACCACCAAAAGCATCGAACCCTCCTCCCTTAGAAGAGTGAGAGATGAGTCATTTGCATACTAGGCAATTACTTGTTGTTCATTGCGTAGCAATGTGATTCTCTTCATTCTTTCCCTTAGCACTCCATTTTTTATTGTCACATTGAGCACCTCTACGACCATAAAGAAGAGGTAGGGGGCAAGCAGATAGCATTGCCTCATCCCCCTTCCAATTGAGAATTGCTTGGTTTGGAACCCCTTGACTTTTACTATCACCTTGGCATCAACAAAGAGCATTTTCGTCATGTTTGTAAATTCCTTCTGTATGCCAAGAGTCACCATAGTTTGGAAGAAAAAATTCCAATCAACCATGTTGAAGTCTAGTTTCAAAAATACAAGTGGTTGCTTGGCTTGCTTAGCCCAAGCAATTGTCTCATGGGTTAAAAGGCTATTGTCCAAAATGAATCTCATGGGTAAAAATGCAAATTGATCCAAGTTGATTATTTCCATGAGCACTAGTTGTAATTGCAATTGAAAGACTTTGGCATAAAGTTTGTATGCAACATTCAAGAGAGTAATAGGCCTCTAGTTCATTAGCTGGTCTTTTGCTCCATCTTTAGGCAGTAATGAAATTAATCCTCTTGTAACTTCTTTAGGTAGCTTCTGTGATGTGACAGACTGCGTGACCATCTTGTGGTAATCTACCCTTATTAAATCCCAATATTTCTTGTAAAATTTTAAAATGACCTCGTCTAGCCTAAGGGCCTTCCCTTGGTCCAAATCTAGAATTGCAATGTCCAATTTGGCGAGCTCGATGGGCTTGCAAAGTGAATGTTTGATAGTCGTGGTTAGCTGGTCCCCTAGATTGGCTGGGACTTTGTGGATTGTCATTTCCTTCTCTGTTGTGGGTGCCAAGGTTGTATAGAGTTTTTTGGTAGTACACTTCATATACCTCTTCTAGGTCTTCCTGGTCTGATGCATCCGCCCATGTTGATCTTCTAACTCTATGATGATTGATGCCCCCTTGTACGCCTTAGCCGCTCTAAAAAATTCCTTTGTACATGAGTCTCCTACTTTTATCAATTTCACCCTACTCCTTACCCTTTGTCCTTTAACTTCAGTTGGTGTTTTTCAATTTGTGCTAATTGATCCTCCAGTTCCCCCATTTGCTTTTACACTTTGTGGTTTTATAAGTCTCCATGAGTCTTTGAAGGTTCTATTGTTGCTCTGCTAGCTATTGCCTTAACTTTGCTTTAGTGGCTTTTCTATTGTTTATTCTTTGAATACAAAAAACTTTGTAGAATTTTACCACTCGTTGTAGTTTTCCTATGAATGCCAAATTTGGGGACTAGCTCCAAATTCTACTAACTACTGATTTCACTTCAAGGTCTTGTAGGTGGAAGTTTGACATTTTGTATGAGGACTTCCAAGAGCCCATTGGTTGCAATTGTATAGTGAGTGAGACTGGTAGGTGGTCCGCATGACTGCAGTCGCCTTTGATCAAGTACTCGGTGACTAGTGACGGCCCTACTCTTCCTGTCTGGAAGGTGTAGAATTTGTCAACCTTACCAGGGACCTCAAGTCGCTACAATGTCTGTTGTCCCACAAATATTTGAATCTCCTATTTTCCGGGAAATGATCTTCAACCTCCAATGCATCTTTGAGTAGCGTAAATGTTCTGTTCTCCCCTATTGTAATGATTCTTCCATTCAAGTTGGATTTATCTAATTGTCTCTCAACAAAGTTCCAATTCCCCCATGATCCATCTATAATTCCTTAGGAGAGAGTTCATCAGTTCTTCCCATAATGTGCTCCTCACCTTTGCAATGTTGGAGGTATACACATTGAGAATTGCTATGTCACCTCTTGGCAATCTACTAAGCCTAATCTATTGGGCTCTGCCACAAGCCGTGTGCCCTATTCCGATGATAAGGTACAAGATGCTCGGGGCCAACTACATACATACTCCCCCAGTGCCGGCTTCTTCATCTCCCAAGTCATGGCCAAAGCCAATTGTTGCCTTCCTTTCTAAGAAGGTGCCTTCAAGTCAAAAGCTTCGGCATATGCCTTCTAGCTTGCTACTCCTAAGTTGATGCTCCTAGAAGTAGAGAACTTCCAAGTCCCCAAATTGGGCTCTAAAATAATTCTAGATCACATCAAGTTTGAGAGGGTCATTCAAGCCCTACACGTTCTATATTATTATGGTTACCTTCATTGTAGGTGAATTGGCATTGAGGGCTCCTAAAAGAGCGCGGTATTGCGCATGCTATTACCTTCTTCTGTTGCTCACCTTGGTGTCTTTTCTATGAAGAAAGCGGATGTGTTGTTGTTGTCGTGCTGATTCAGTTACTTCTGGTTGCCGTACTTTCTATTTCGGTGTTAAGCCTTTTGATAAAGGGTGGTGCTTGTCTTGCTTTCCTATAGGTGTAGCCATTTGAAAAACTTTTGCCTCCAATCTTTTGGGGTGGGCTTTAGTACTGGGACCTAAGGTGTGAAGAACCCTTCATCTTGAACCTCCATGGACACTAGGATTGACCAAAATTGTGGTGGATTCACCTGTGAGTCCTCTCATTTGCTTGAGGTGTGAACTTGTGAGGCGAAGGCTATTGCCATTGCGTTTAAGTCAATTGGGCCGGTTCCTTGTCTATCATCTTGGACTCTCTTGTATCCTACCCGAGGTGCACCATTCTCCCTTAACTACAAGTTTTTGGCTTCTGCCATTTGCTAGACCTTTGTTTGGATTTGGCTATATTTCCCAAAGAAGCTTGTATGGCCTTTTCTATCCACTTGTTCTATGATGACGTCTACTATTTGTTCTATGGACCCTATTGGCCTATCTCTCACACTAAGTTAAGACTACCTTGGCCTAGATCTAACTTCTCTTTTTCTAGATGGCCATTACTATTGAGGGGGCCAAACTTTCGGGAGTTGCCTCCATTGGGGCACCTTCCACCCAATAGCTTTGACTGTTTCTGGTTATGTATGGTGTCTCTAATATAGCCATAACTTTGCTCCTTTGAGTCTTTTAGGCAGGAGGAAGGTCCATAGTTGTTGCTATCTTTTATATTGTCTAGGACTTGCTTCTCCTGATTGGGCCTTGCCTTTGCCCCCTCTTCTAGGTAGTTGGTGATGTGTTCCCTTGGACTACTTTCTTGCTTCTGTTGAGTAATATCCATTTGTTGCCACCTTCTCTTTGGTTTGATGTGGACTCTCCTTGTGTGCATAAACTAGACTTGGCGATGGTCTTTGTCAAGTCTCCTACCTTTCCTATTGGGTAGTTGGTATCCAAGAGGATAGGAGGGTTCTATCCATTGAGTGGTGGTGGTGGTGAAACATTATTCTTTTTGTTGTCCTCATTCCTAGCGCTTTTTTGGTTGCTTTTACATGGCCCTTCCTCTCCTCCACTTGTTACCATTCTTCCCTCTCTCTTATTGTCTTTTTTCCAAACCCTAGGATAGTCTTTGATCAGGTGGTGAGTGAACTAGCATAAGTGGCATCATATTGGGAGGTTGCAATAGTCCACCAATATTTCTACCTTCTCTTTGGTGCACTTGTTTGTGACGGAGAGTTGTATCCTCCACCCTTGATCCACTTGGATGGCTAAGCAAAATCTTTGATCTCCCACCATTTCATTCCACTTGTTGCTTCTAAGAAGTTCTTTGAAGACCCAGCTATTTGTTTGGCTATGCCTAGAAACTCCCTCGGTACTCCCTTTAGTGTTACCTAAGTGGGGATCTTCAATCTAATTGGCCAATTGACATTAAACCCCATTGCCCATGTCTGTAAGATGCATGTTCCTGGTAGGATGTGAACATAAGTAGTTTCTATGTGGTAGTGCTCAATATAGATAGTAGTTGAAAGAATCTCTTTCCAAGGTCTCTTTCAAGCCCTACCTAGTCTCCTACTTGAATTTGTAGTGCTACCACCTACTAAGTCAAAATTGTCTATAGTTGCCTATCCCCTACAAAATAATTCAGCCAAAATTGCAAGTTTTTGTAATTTCTTTGTGTCCTTCTTTACTATTCTTGATTTACTTTAACTTCTAACACGATGTTACTTAAGAGGAAACCAGCTAAGCTTCTACCATACTTGTCTAGTAGAGTTTCTCCTTTGACTACCATTGTAGAGTGGATTGCCGCACTCCTTCCTAAATTGGTAATCGCAGCGACCAACTCTGGTTCTATTGTATCCTTACATTGATGCCTTTCCTTTCTACCATTGCTCTCTACAAATTGCAATTCCACTGGGGTATGTTGTAGCTACTTCTTTACATATGACAAGCGCACCATGTCGCTCCATAGACCCATCGGGTTTCCTCGGTGGGAGCTTTGGACTTTGATCTACATCTAATTTTCAACTCCACCCACACTTGATCCCAATGCCACAAGTGGCTTCTAGGATACAAATGTTTGTTTGATTCCAATCATTTAAGCCCAAATTGAGAACATAAAGTCTTATCAATCATAGTGGATCAGTTGATCGCTTAGTGTATGTTTGCATAAGTTTGTGGAAGGTACACTCGAGACTACACTACGTTTGCCATCGCCCTCTAAGTATGTACCAACGTATTTCAGGTTTTCCTAATATATGCTTCCATTACACAATAATTTGAGCTACACAAATATAACACCTCAAGCACTAAACCATACTATTGTGAATGGCCTTTCAATCAGTTCTTCACTCTCTATAGTTCCCCGTTCAATCAACCTAGTAGCTCCCTTACCAAATCAAGCTCTTTTGTAATTCTTGATACAACAAACTCATGACTGAAAGTGTAAGCCTTTAGCTCAAGGAGCCCTCTATAGTCCGTACACTCCGCCATCCTTTTGCACCTCCCTACCTTGACTGTAGGCTTAGTTGTTTTAGGGAGTTTTTTTTCTCAAAATTGAACTTCAAACTTTACTTGTGAGGAAAAGGACCCATGATTGCTTGCAAAATAATATTCCTCGTAACTTTCACTTCATTAATAAAAAAAATATTATTTCATTCAATATACACATGAATGTAGTGAACCAAATCAAATATCTTTTGATTTTAAAAAGTTATAGTTGTAAGCTATCTAATTTGCCCCCACTTTGAAACAAATAATTTTTAGAAATGCTTTAGGATATAATTTTTTAATGGTATTTCAAAATGGTATATAATCACAAGCCTTCCAAGTTGTAGAAAATTGCATATGTATGCCAAGCTTCATTGAAATTTGACCAAATTGACACCCATGGTGCCCTACTAAAAATTGAAAATTCAATTGTTATTTTTGTTTTGTCCTTTAGGAATTAATATAAATTTTAGCTATATAAGATTATTACTTCCAAATTTGTACTTGGAAAAAAAAATTGAAAGTCATGTGTGAAAAACAACACTTGTTTCATGCAGGGTTGACACGACGTCCAAACGCAGACGCTATGTCTGCAGCGTCTGCTGACATTCGCGGTCCCCGTGGATGCAACGTCCGCCGGAACCGCCCCGTCCGCCCCGTCCGCTTTGACGACCCTATTTCCCCCGACCGCCCTACCCAAACTGCCCCGCGATCACTTCCTTAATTTTTAAACAATTAAATGTTAAATGAAGTGCAATGGTTCGCAATTGGTCATTAAAACAATGTCTCTTATAAGTTGAAAGATTATAAAGTTTGACCATGAGTCCATGGTAGTCTTGAAACTATAAAAATATTCCAATTCATTTTCAGAAGGCAAACTAAAAAAGTTTGTGACTTCAAATATATATATATATATATATATATATATATATATATATATACTATTTAAAAAATTGAGATCAACACAAATACAAACATAATCAATATGGGCAAAATGTATTGAATTTAATATAGAATACCATACATTGTGCACATTTAGCTAATTGCACATATAATTTTTTTCATTCCAACTCTATATTTCTAAACTAATTTTTAATGCCTATATAACCTATTCAACTACTACTTCTACACTACCAATCTAATATAAATGGCGAAAATGTTCATCTGACATCAGCCAACGATATGTATTAAAAAATCGCATAATCACATAGGCTAAACTAGTATTTTCATCGTTAGTCTTCGAAGAAATGCACTTCAAGTAAGCATAAAACACTTTTGCAAAGTCATGAAAGGCAAATTGTGTTGCACAAGGTGTTTTAAGTAGCACGTTGAAATACGCCTCTGACATGTTGTTTCCATTCATCCGCCGAGCAATTTTTCGAATGGCATACTCTTCCGACTTACGTGAATACATCGGAATGACTTCCACATCTGCACCTGCTTTATGCAAATATGCAATACGTGGATCCACCCACCATCTCCTCTACAAAGTGTGTTTCATCTTATCTGTTGATGTGAATGTGTACAAAGACTTTATTGGCTGAGAAGCTAAGGTGGTCATGCCCCAATCGCAAACTCCAATGTATACACGTGACTCATCCTCTAGAAAATGCAACAAGATGTTGTCCGGAGAAAGATCATTGTACAAATGTCCAGCAAGATGCACTGCATACATTATATGCATAAAGGACCATGTCAGTTCCGTGCACTTCTTCCGATATTGCCTTAAACGGTGAGCTTTTACAACCTCCTCTTCGGTTGGATTCGTATACATCAAACACATTTGAATGTTGTCTGGATAGTCCTTATCCATATTCAACATTTGTCGAAGAGTTCCACCATTCCACCAATACACATAACCTTCACACGTTGTTCCATACACCGCAGCAAACCGTATCATACCCGCGTATGGAATTCGAACAGCCATTGATTCGTTTTGATGTTCTAACTTTGCAAGATCGAGTCGAGTTTGGTGGTGAATGGATTTCTGTGCCGCAAATTCCCAATAAGGAAGTATTCCTGGACATCCTTCAATACGAACCTTTCGAATCGTTGCATATCCACCTCTCATCATTCTATTGTCAACAACAATCACGCGTGCTGTATCTGGAAGTGCTATAAGGTGCCGTTTGGTCCTTTCCGCTTCAGCAACTCCATCATTGTTTTTTCACCAACCAATGGAACCAAGTCGATTATACCTTTTGGCGAATGGAGCACATTGCCCCCTAAACAAGTCCGCTTTCAAAATCACTTCTTCAAACTGAACGTCATTGGGTCGATATTTCTTGCCATATTTAATCAAAATGACTTTGGAATTCCACAAAGCGTCATGAACCTTGTTCTCCAAACATTTGGTGAAGTGCGTTTTATGCATTTCGTCATGTCACTTCGCCACATTCAATGCATCCAACAACATCTGTGTCACGTCTACCTTGAATTTAGACACGCACTCCTCTTCTTAATATCTGATGTACTTATTGTTTAAAGACAATGTTGTTTCCGATTCATAAAATTGAACGATGCGCTCGATCATGAATTTTTTGCATTCCTCCGAAGGACTTTGGCGAGCTACCTTCAAGTTTGATGGTCCCTCTCCATGTTTTAGCTTCGCAACCTTCTTCTTCCCCTTCGTCATCGTGACAAATGAAACTGATATAGATGAAATTTTCTAATTTAAAATTGAATTCACGCGCAAATGTTAAAAAAATTGGCAACAAGGGGGCCCCAATAAACTACTCTTGCCTTGCTTAGGAAAGGAGCCAATTGAGGATGAACCACCAAGCTCTCCGCTTTATCTTGCATTCACAAGGGACAAAGCAAAAGTGACAATGTGGACGGCCCCAAACCGTCCGCCCGATCGGACGGGCCGGGGGTGGCGGACGCATCGGCCGTCCGCCTCCCCGAAACCCTAGAGCCCCATCCGCCCAATCGAACGGCCATTGGTGGACAAATCTGGCGTCCGCCCGATCGAACGGGTAGGGCCGGACAGCCCCAAACCGTCCGCCCGATCAGATAGTCAGGGGGAGGCGGACGCATCGGCCGTAACTGGGCGGACGGCGGACAGGTATTGGGGCGCATGGGGTCTGGGCGGACAGGGGTCTGGGTGGATGGGGTGGACGAGTATGAGGGCGGACGGGTACAAGGGCGGACGGGGTGGTTTGACCCTGAAGCGCTCCGACGTCCATATTTTGCACGATAAACAGAGGTCTTCACAGCATTGTATAGTCCAACTAACTTTTCATTCATTCAATGTAAAATTTGAAATTAAAAAAGGTAGCCTTCTTTTATGACCAAATTTATGAATTCTTGGTAAATGATATTTTTGTACAAAGATATGAGCTAAAATGTGCAAAAATTCACGAAATGATTGCGATGTTTAATATATGTACCCAAATATTCACGTTGCATTGTGTAAAAAGCAATTGTAAAAAGGTAGTTGAATAAAAATTCTACTATTAAATTGAATTAGTTGACGTCTAATCACTTAGTAAACCGCTAAATGTCCAAGTCTTTGCAAGTGTGTTTTGGCTATCAAAAAAGAGCATGGGCTTATAGTTATCCCCAATGAAGCAAATTGTTTTTTTTTCAAAATCTCACGGTATAGATGTTTAACCCCTAAAGTTCTTTTCACTAAAAACACTTCAAAACTGCCATTAGTAGTGCAAATACCAAGTCTTAGAAGAAAAATACTTTGGGGCATATGTAACCGTAGGATCTTGTAGTAAATTAGTTGGAAAAGATGTGGAAAAAATTTTAGACAAATCCACCATTTGGATTGTAAAATATTAGATATTGAATGTTTCATTTAAGGGGGCTACTCAATTATGTCTATTAATGAACAATTGATAGGCTAACAAACCTAACTTAGCATGTATTTTAATATTTGTTGCAATTATTTTAGAAATATTATAACATAACACTATTATAATATTCTTATAAATGATATAGTATTAAATCATTTCAAAATCAACAACATTTGAACACAATTTGTCAATCTTGTCTTCCATACTCCTTTAATGATATATATATATATATATATATATATATATATATACATACATAAAATATATTAGATAAATCAACATGAACAAATCAATGATTATATATTTCATAGATCTATTCTTCATCAATCAAATAAGAGTGCATGTGCAAATATAGACAAAGATGGTTTCTCCATTTGTTCCCAAAAAATAGATAAACAAATAGAGAAAGATATGAAGTGAATGTTACTTGGAGAATTGAAGGGAAAGAAATTGAAGTACTCAATTGCATTTTATTAAATTGGAAAATTGCATGTGGATGGCATGAATTAATCTTCATAGATGCTAAACTCATACGAGTTGCATTTCAACATTTATGATTTATGCAATTGATTGAATTGAAAGCTCTTGTAATTACATTTTCAAATTTTTGATTCAATCATTCAAATTTGCAAGAGTGATTTATGATAGATTTATAACTTTAAATGTGAAAGCATTCAATGCCTTTATGCGTTTGTTCATCAATATATTAATTTTAAATAAATAATATATATTTTTTATAACATATGCATAAACCATTGCATTAAAAAAAAAAAAAACTAAGAGCCAAGCCAAATAGGCTGGTCAAATGAAAAGAACAAGAGAATAAGAGCCCTACGAGACAAAAAACAAAGGAAAATAAAGAAAATATCAAAAGGATTCAAAGGAAGGAACAAGATGCATTCTTGCAAGACCGTAGAATACATAATGATTTCAAAATCCAAACACAAATATATTTTCTATTTCAATGAGAGTCAAAAATGAACTACCCTGCTCTCAAAGATTGTACAATGTACACGTTATACAAAATGAACATATAACAGAAAGAGTAGAAGACATCGTTTATCATGATTGAAAACTGAAATGATTTTTTTTTTCTATGTAGAATATTTTATGAAATGTAACAATGTATTTAATTATCATAGTAATTGGTAGAAATCTTTGTGCAATACATAGAAACATTTCATTTATGTGGAGTTTTTCATTTATTTAGGATTAAAATTGAAGTATTATACTCTACAAAGTACAAACCAAAAACAATACCATATACCTAAGTTCAAAAGTTTGCAATTGCTTCGTGAATTCATTTTGAAAACTCAAACGAAGAAATATTTTATAATCAATATCTTGTTCATTTGAATCATTTCAAAATTCGAATTCCGAATTCAATTCCTATTTATAATAGAAATTATGTTTGTCAATTTTTTAGATCTTTAAACAATGAACCCTCTTTTTTAAAATTAATATTTAAAAACATCTGAAATAAGAATATTGGAATTACCCTTCAAAATAAATATAGCACATGTATAAGTGTATAATGTATTCTACTCAACCAACTCAAGTAACGAATTTTTCTATGTTTTTAAGGAAAAATATAGCCATACATGATTTGAAAGTTAAAACATTGATTCTTTTTCTTTGTTTTCAAATCTAATCAAAATTTCATTAAAAAATATAAAAGACTTGATGTTCATTTGAAGATCGTGATGCACTTCTAATTAGAAATCACAACCTTTCATTAAATATCATGAGGTTGAAATCCATTAAACTGTTATTCTAATTATGTATTGGGGCCTTTTTAAAAAATTTCATTTGCTTACGATGAAAAAGGAATTGATTATTTCTGCAAAACATTTGATTTCCTAATGAACTTTAAAAAAATTCCCACCATCTTCAGATCTTCTCAAAACCTATTTAGAAGGATAATATAAGTAAATAATCCAAACATATTGAACTTAACCACATTCCCCTCATTCGTAAAACAATTTAGGGGAGAAAAGAAAAGGTTTAGGGTAATTAGGGTATAGGGTTTAGGGTTTACGTTTAAAAATATAAAAAAATGATAAATGAATTACATTGATCCTCATTTAGTAGTGATCATTAGGTTGTTTTATTTTTAAAATGTTACCGCTCTTTTTGAGTAATATTGGCCTCATAGGATGCTCCAATGGACAGCTGGGCGGATGCCGTCGGCGGTCAGTGTTTAAGTGGGGCGGTCGGCGTGTCCAAAGTGCAAACGGCGTCGGAAGGCAAACAGTGCGGACAGTCCCGTCTGACCGCCCGTCCACTGCGTCCGACCGCCTTGTCCGACCTGTTCGCTCCGACCGCCCCGTCCAGTTTGTCCGCTCATCCGCCCGTCCGCTTTAGCCCCGTCCCGGCCGTTGCTTGTTTTTGAATGTAAACCCTAAAAATGAACCTTAAATTTTCAGGAGGGGACTATAAACGTTAAAAGAGAAGCTTTGATATTCACTCTCGAAAAACCGAACGCTAAGATTTCCAAGGGCTATGAGCTTCAATTTATTGTGTCTCTTGCTTGATAATGCATAGTTCAGTGAACGGGGGCTTTTATTTTCAAAGCTTTGTGTGACTAATTTCATTGATATTGTATACATTGTCACGTTGTGGGTTTCAAATTTAAAACATTTTATTGGTTTCTTTTGAAATTGAGGTAAAACATACACTTGTCAGTATGGTGGCCAAACCGACGGGGGATTTTTTTCCTTGGTATAGTATGCCAAAGGATGGTAAAGTAAAATGTAGGCTTTGCAAAGCAAGCATGTCAAGGAAGCTCAGCCGTATGTTCAGCCACTTAGGCTATTTTGGGCCTAGAGGTCTATGTGATAAAGGGGTGAGCCTTTGTCTACGATTACCAATGGCAGTTCGAGATTTATTTCGGCATTGCGCAGGAGTTTTTCCAAAACGCGTTGTAATGGACAATGTAGATGGCAACCTTGGCCCTTCAGATGTCCAAGAGTTTTCGGCCGGAAAGGCTATGTCGCATTTTGACCACGAAGACTCTTGTCCAGATTCCAAAGAATTGGTATCAATGGTATGTGCCACAACTGAAGTGATTTTGAGTATAGAAGCTTTTGGTGAACGTGAAACCCCGAAGGCATCAAGTTCTAAGCCTCAGAGGCAAGGCAGCTTAGTGAATGGGTTTGAAGAAGGTCATAGACGCAAATTACATTCAATGTAGGCAAATTTTTTTTATTCGACAACATACCATTTTTCGTGGCTCCAAATCCAGTTTTTAAAGAAGTAGTGAAGAGAACGGCTGCGTTCGGTAGGCCATACATTCCTCCCTTATACTATGACCTTCGGTACAAATTGTTGAATGAGGCGAAGACCAACATTCAGACACAATTGAATGCACGGACCGAAGATAGCATTCGAAAATTTGGAGCAACATTGTCCATTGATGGATGGAGCTCAGTGACTAATCGACCTCTCATGAATGCCATGCTTGTATCATCCGCAGGTGAAGAATTTCTTGGATCTGTGGATACAAGTGGTTGTGAAAAAAATGCGGAGTACTTAGCAACTGTGTTGGAAAAGTTCATTGAACAAGTGGGGTCTAAGAACGTCGTGTTAATAACTACGGATAATGCTCCCATAAATCCGTCCGCATGGGATGTAATATCTACAAAATATCCTCATATTTTTTACTAAGGGTGCGTGGTAGATGCATTGAATTTGTTGTTGAAGGATTGGGCTACACAGAAATGGATTGCTTCCAAATTGGATAAAGGAGTTCTTGTAGCTAAATTTATCAGGAAGAGATATATGCCGCTAGCTCTATTGCGAAAGTATTCGCCAAATCTTGGTCTCTTGATACCTGGGGATACAAGGTTCGCCTCTAAATTTATCATGATGGAGCGTTTGACAAAATTGAGAGGAGCATTGGAACAAACGGTGGTAGATCTGCAATGGGTTGAGTATATACATACTCTCAAGAAGAAACATGGAGCCAAAATCCAACCAAAAGACTTGGCCTTAGCGGTGAAGAAAATTGTTCTTGATGATCATTTTTGGAATCGGTCCATCAATTATGTGGAGATGGTTGAACCAATTATATGTGCATTCCGCGATTTGGATTCAAAATCACCATGCATGGGGAAGGTGTTGCATATCATGAGGAAGTTAGAGAAGCACGTGAACGGATTACAAAGTGCACCATTTTGTTTGCTAGAAGAACTTGCAATTCCATTGGTACAGTCTTTTTATGCCCGAAGAAGAATGGTGGACAATGATCTCCAATCAGCTGCAGCTCTTTTGAATCCATACTTTCTTCATGACAAAGAGCTAGCAAATGACGCAGATGCAATGTCAGGATGTAAGAAAGTTTTGGAGAGAATATGTAAACCGGATGAATATGTAGCAGTGGTGAAGGAATTTGTGGCTTTTCGACACAAGGAACCTCCATTCCAGAATATGTTGAATCCGGAAGATCAAATGTTGTTCGCACATGCTTGGTGGGATTTTGAAGGTGCATGTGACAAGTTTATAGCTCCATTAGCGAAGAGGATATTGGCTCAACCGGTGTCATCATCTTCATGTGAACGGAATTGGAGCAACTATTTTTTTGTTCACAACAAATCTCGAAATAAATTGAAGCCGGAGAGAGCAGTGGATTTAGTGTACGTATATACCAATTCCAAAGTATTAAACGCATCGAAGGAAAAAGATGAAAAAAAATGGTATAATGATAATGTGGATCCGATGGAATTAAAGAATACAAATAGACCGACGTTAGAAGACGATGATGACGAGGATTTGGAAAGGGCCCTTTGAGCTGTAGATGGCGAAGATGACTTCAATCGTGCGACAGCATGGGGAGATGAAGACGTTATGGAAGGCTTTCCCGATTTGGTAAATAATACGCATGATTATCATCTAAACCGCAAGGATGTCGTTCCCAACAATGCAAACGATGCATATACCTTTTGTGAAGACGAGGACAATGTAGAGGTACAGGAGAATCTACCTTCTTTAACTGCATATTGCAATGGAATGAGATTCTTGAATAGCGAAAACATTCTATCGGAAAAGGCAAACGCTATTGCCAAAGAGGTGAAAATCAATGAGAATGCTATTGGTGATGATGGGAGAAATGAAGAAGTTTTAATTTCTCAATCTCCATCTGTGGCATTAAATGTAGTGCAAGGAAACAACAAAAGAGAAGATGCGGTCATGGAGGTGGACGTTCCAAAAGATGTGGGCAACAATAGTGGTAATGAGGGGGAACCAAATATTGCGGTACAGAAAAATAATGATTCACTTGGGATGGCAGTCACAAATTTGGCAATTGTGAAGAGTGATAAAGGAAAAGAGCCAATGAAGTCAATTTTTGAAATACCGAGATCTAGTGCTCTTCCACCAATACCGTTGAAGTCTGTTAGCACATGATTGAATGATTCTCAGAGCTTTGGATATAGAAAACGCTTAATGAACATTTCCAAAGAAATTTCTACAGGCGGTAATCTACGGAAAGTAGCGTCATCACCTACAAGCCTAAGTGATACGGATAATGATCGGATGCCATTGGCATTTTTGCGTGATCGCATTTTAGGAAAATGAATGGCGCAAGAACCCATCAAATCAACAAACGGCACTCTATTACTTCAAAAAAAAACCAAAGTGGAGATAACCGTTCATGGACATGTCGACCCTACATTGAGATTGATGGTTCAAGAATCGAGTAAGGTGAAAGCGAAAAGAGAAATGCAACCTTTTGCTATCTCTCCAATGAAGAATAGGACCCCTCTTGATGAAAATGTTGCTACTTTGTCGAATAGAAATAAAAGAAAAATTCCTATTCAAAAAGCCTTTAATCATTTTGTCAAAGTAAAAAAAAGAAAAATTAAATTCAAAAGAAGGGAGTAAACCTACTTCGAGAGAAGACTTGAAGGAAACAACGATACTTGATTCCAACAATGAAGATGACTTCGATAATGAAGATTTTGAACAGAGATTTACGCATCTTCATCAACTCCTCCATTTGCCTCAATAATTGTTGATTTAAATGTTCAACCTCACTCTCCAAAGTCTTTAATTTCAACTCCAACACTTTGCACTTTGCTTCCACTCCTCCAAGGTCAGCAATTTTCTTCTCATATTCCACCAATTGTAGTATGTGAACATCTTTTTCTTCAAAAAGTTGTCCGAAAGTCTTCGTGAGATTCTGAAATGCTATAGCACCTTTCAACATCTCTGGTGCCATGAAAGAAAACTCCTTGGCCAAATTCATAAAAGTCGGAGCAACTTTCGCTAAAAATTCAGCTGACATCGTCATCTTGGAAGCTGTATCAAGTATATGTCCAACATTCTTTGGATCTGCAAGTGGACTCATTGGAACAGCAGTAGCACCATCATCGAGGTTAGACGATCCGCCTATTTGTTCATGAAGGTTAGCAAACTAAACCGAGAGCTTCAAAAGATTTTTTCAATTGTTTTGGATTGGATATGTCTTGCAAGGTTCAATGTAGATGACTTGCCAATGACGTTGTAAACGAAAACTCCTCCGCCTGCCTTTTACGCTCGGAACTCCATAATGAAGATATATTATCAATTGTCACGCCTTGTCCACGAGGCGTATGTACTTTGTCTTCTAAACTTAACGCTGGACTAGATTCAACACCTTGATGCATAGGCGGAGATTTGTAGACCAAACTATCAAAACAATTGTTGGCTATCAGATTATCAATTGTAGCATTAGCCTTTGCCACTTTCTCCGCCAAGACTTCGTCTACTTTATTTTTTGAAGTTTCCCCGCGTTCTGTGCAAACCTTGCCTTGGTTTACAAACTCCGTTTGCGTTTGTGCCGCAACATTTGGTGTAAAGATCAAACGCGTTGGAGCTGTAGAAAAGACTTCACCCTCCTGCGCCTCTACATCTTTCTCCACATCTTTCCCCACATTTTTCGAAGAGCTTTCATTGATTGCTTTTGTTGGAGATTGTACAGACCGTAATTCTTCAACATTTGAGGCTTTCTCCACACCATCCGTTTTCACCTCAATAGTATTTTTTAATACTTTTTTTGTTTCTCCCTCTAAATTGTACAAGTCAGGAATGTCCTTTTGATTGGCTTCAAGTAGAAGTGGGCAAGCTGTTGTTATCGGAAACGTGCTCCAATCGATCTTGCGCTCTAATATAAGTTCAGCGTAAACCATACACGCCACGCTATAATTAATATAGCCTTTGCTTCTACGCTTGTTTCCGAATAGAACACGCCACATCTCCTCAAATCGATGGACAAAATGTTTGTTGTTGCAAGTCCATGGTTTACAACAAAAATCCCGTGTATGATTCTTGTGCGACACCAGAGGCCACAACTTGTCAATGTGGTACATTTTAACATAGGTCCTGCACATTTTTTATGTCCAATACTCCGCATCTTCATCTTTCCACCCGCTCTCTGCTTTAATTGTAGGATCATTTAAAATGTCAAGTCGAAGGTCATGTGTAGCCCCCTTCACTTTACTCTTTTTCTTGGCTTCGCTTCCCGGAGTCACCCCATCCATATTTCGATCACCTTCGCCGTTCATGATTGTCAATTGGATTCAATAACCAATTGAAGTGAATAAAAAAATCTCACGTGATAGTCAAAAGTGATGGCACCAACTATAACATAGTAACAAAAGATAGAAGACCCAACTTTCCATCCCGTAGGAGCAACTAGCGCATAAAGCAATAGTAGCACATCCAATTTGGCACCGAAGGAGAATTGAAGTGAAAAGAAATGAAAGTCACTCCACCCTTATAGCCGTCCGCCGCCAGACCTAGAGGCTGTCCGCCGCCGGACCTGCCCCGGACCGCGCGAAGCGGCCCCGAACCTCGTGTCCGCCGCGCGGACTGACAACGTCCGCTTCGGCAGCGGACGCGCCGTCCGCCCATCTCCCCGACCGACTACCCCGTCTGACTACCACGTCCGCCCGGACTATCCACACTATCCACCTTCTGACGCCGTCCGCGCTTTGGACATGCCGACCGCCCCACTTAAACACTGACCGCCGACGGCATCCGCCCAGCTGTCCATTGGAGCATCCTATGAGGCCAATATTACTCAAAAAGAGCGGTAACATTTTAAAAATAAAACAACCTAATGATCACTACTAAATGAGGATCAATGTAATTCATTTATCATTTTTTTATATTTTTAAACGTAAACCCTAAACCCTATACCCTAATTACCCTAAACCTTTTCTTTTCACCCCTAAATTGTTTTACGAATGAGGGGAATGTGGTTAAGTTCAATATGTTTGGATTATTTACTTATATTATCCTTCTAAATAGGTTTTGAGAAGATCTGAAGATGGTGGGAATTTTTTTAAAGTTCATTAGGAAATCAAATGTTTTGCAGAAATAATCAATTCCTTTTTCATCGTAAGCAAATGAAATTTTTTAAAAAGGCCCCAATACATAATTAGAATAACAGTTTAATGGATTTCAACCTCATGATATTTAATGAAAGGTTGTGATTTCTAATTAGAAGTGCATCACGATCTTCAAATGAACATCAAGTCTTTTATATTTTTTAATGAAATTTTGATTAGATTTGAAAACAAAGAAAAAGAATCAATGTTTTAACTTTCAAATCATGTATGGCTATATTTTTCCTTAAAAACATAGAAAAATTCGTTACTTGAGTTGGTTGAGTAGAATACATTATACACTTATACATGTGCTATATTTATTTTGAAGGGTAATTCCAATATTCTTATTTCAGATGTTTTTAAATATTAATTTTAAAAAAGAGGGTTCATTGTTTAAAGATCTAAAAAATTGACAAACATAATTTCTATTATAAATAGGAATTGAATTCGGAATTCGAATTTTGAAATGATTCAAATGAACAAGATATTGATTATAAAATATTTCTTCGTTTGAGTTTTCAAAATGAATTCACGAAGCAATTGCAAACTTTTGAACTTAGGTATATGGTATTGTTTTTGGTTTGTACTTTGTAGAGTATAATACTTCAATTTTAATCCTAAATAAATGAAAAACTCCACATAAATGAAATGTTTCTATGTATTGCACAAAGATTTCTACCAATTACTATGATAATTAAATACATTGTTACATTTCATAAAATATTCTACATAGAAAAAAAAAATCATTTCAGTTTTCAATCATGATAAACGATGTCTTCTACTCTTTCTGTTATATGTTCATTTTGTATAACGTGTACATTGTACAATCTTTGAGAGCAGGGTAGTTCATTTTTGACTCTCATTGAAATAGAAAATATATTTGTGTTTGGATTTTGAAATCATTATGTATTCTACGGTCTTGCAAGAATGCATCTTGTTCCTTCCTTTGAATCCTTTTGATATTTTCTTTATTTTCCTTTGTTTTTTGTCTCGTAGGGCTCTTATTCTCTTGTTCTTTTCATTTGACCAGCCTATTTGGCTTGGCTCTTAGTTTTTTGTTTTTTTAATGCAATGGTTTATGCATATGTTATAAAAAATATATATTATTTATTTAAAATTAATATATTGATGAACAAACGCATAAAGGCATTGAATGCTTTCACATTTAAAGTTATAAATCTATCATAAATCACTCTTGCAAATTTGAATGATTGAATCAAAAATTTGAAAATGTAATTACAAGAGCTTTCAATTCAATCAATTGCATAAATCATAAATGTTGAAATGCAACTCGTATGAGTTTAGCATCTATGAAGATTAATTCATGCCATCCACATGCAATTTTCCAATTTAATAAAATGCAATTGAGTACTTCAATTTCTTTCCCTTCAATTCTCCAAGTAACATTCACTTCATATCTTTCTCTATTTGTTTATCTATTTTTTGGGAACAAATGGAGAAACCATCTTTGTCTATATTTGCACATGCACTCTTATTTGATTGATGAAGAATAGATCTATGAAATATATAATCATTGATTTGTTCATGTTGATTTATCTAATATATTTTATGTATGTATATATATATATATATATATATATATCATTAAAGGAGTATGGAAGACAAGATTGACAAATTGTGTTCAAATGTTGTTGATTTTGAAATGATTTAATACTATATCATTTATAAGAATATTATAATAGTGTTATGTTATAATATTTCTAAAATAATTGCAACAAATATTAAAATACATGCTAAGTTAGGTTTGTTAGCCTATCAATTGTTCATTAATAGACATAATTGAGTAGCCCCCTTAAATGAAACATTCAATATCTAATATTTTACAATCCAAATGGTGGATTTGTCTAAAATTTTTTCCACATCTTTTCCAACTAATTTACTACAAGATCCTACGGTTACATATGCCCCAAAGTATTTTTCTTCTAAGACTTGGTATTTGCACTACTAATGGCAGTTTTGAAGTGTTTTTAGTGAAAAGAACTTTAGGGGTTAAACATCTATACCGTGAGATTTTGAAAAAAAAACAATTTGCTTCATTGGATTTAGGGTTTAAGGTGAGCCGTCTGCCCCGTCCGCCCCGATACCCGTCCGCTCCGTTCTCCGTCCGCCCTGTCCGCCCCGTCAGCGGCGATATCTGTCCGCCCGTCCTTCGTTTGCCCTGTCCGCCCGATCCGGAGTCCGCCTTGTCCGCCCCGATACCCGTCCGTCCTGGTAGGGCCGTCCGATTGATACGCGGACTGATGTGGTCCGCATGATCTGGACGTCCGCCTCGGGGCGTCCGCATATATATATGGGGAGGCGGACGGCTCATTCCGAACAATTGTTCTCTTTTGGAGTGGGTGGACCAGTGCTTTGGAAGCTCTGCGCGCCCCTTCCGCTTTGAGTGAACGATTGTTGTGGTATTGTTTCAAATTTTCACAAAGTTTACGCTTGTAAAATTTTAATTAATTAATTAAATCAAAATTTTGGTTCTTAAGCTTTCTAATTGTTTCATTCTCTTTGCTTCGGCTTCATCATGCCGAAAGATAGAACACCCAAAAAAAGTAGTCGAAAGGGAAGACCCCAATTGTTCGATTGGGATGCTTGGGCCGATCTATTGTGCGTGGGTGAACCGGGATGGGAAGAGGAACCAACAAAAGTGTGGGATTGCTCAATGTGCAAGAAGTATGTGAAAATGACTTACATTCAAAAACTTTGGCAACGTGAACGTGTAGAGCACCAAGCGCCACGTTGGAAAGGACAAATGTCTACATGCCAAAGTGAGTACTTCAAACAACGATACACACAAGTGCATCGAGTTCTTGGCATTAAAAGCGCCAAACCAAATATAATGAATTATAATGTTATGGCAATGGTTTGGGCAGAGATTGTATTCCACAAGAACGTGGATTGGCGTACTGCTACAGGTCGCAATGTGGAGAACTATACGCACACGGATGCCGTTATAGATACACAGTGGAGGGGCGCAAGTGATTGCATGCCAGAGTGGTCCAATCGAGGTTATCTACAACAACCTTCAGTTGTTCTACGAGATGCTGAAGATGTGTGGACAAATGACGATGATGACGATGATATGTAAGCGCTTGTCACATTTGGAGTTAGGCACGAGCGGGTAGAAGAACGAGAACGAATTGAATTCGAACAACAAATGCAAGAGGCAACACGCAGAAGCCTTTAAGATCGTGGACGGCAAGATAGGCATGGTGGGTCCTACGGACATGAACATGGAACGCGAGAATCTGAATAAGGAAGAGGTGGTTCATATTCTGGTTATAATCTTCAAAATAGATATAAAGGTGGAAGAGGGAGCTATGGATCCACGCATTATGGTGGTTCAAGTGCAGTTGGTTCTCATTATGACACTCCCCCTGAAATTGGCTCTCAAGGTGGAGCAGGTAGCTATGGCAACATGCACTATGGTAGGTCTAGTGGATCTGGTTCATATTATACGACGCCCACTCAAATGGACTCCGAAGGTAGTGGAAGAAGCCATGTAACCCCGTAGTATAGTTGCTCTCTTCACGGAAGCACCCAATACTATCCGGGATCAACTAAAAGTGATTCATACGGGCATCATGGGGCCTCTTATTATGGGGCTTCAAATGAAAGAGGATCAGAGCCTACTACTCCGGTTCCTCCTTCTACTTTTGGAGGTTCAAACTATGGACAAGGAAGTGCACCGAGTGGATATTACGGAAACTACGAAGGTGGTTCGTTCATTGGAGTACAAAGAAGAGGTAGCGGTCAACAATTTGAATCCGATTCAGATTTCGAATAAAAAAACATGCAAGTATATAGTGAACATGTATTTGCTTAATTTTCTCATTTTTACTCTCATGACAAGTATAGAGCACTAGATTGGTAGAAGTAGTACAAAATTTTAAATGAATAGAACAATTTTGTTCACTTTTTCAAAAAGTGTTGTGTAATAGTGTACACCAAGTATGTATGTAGGCAAGCATATTGTTGAAAACATCATTGTATTATTTTACAATAGTGTTGATGTATAAGGCTATAAGTGACTTTGATAAATAATAAAAATATGAAGAAGAAATGTAATTTTGTAAGAGCCATATTATGTCTATTTTTGAATTCAGCATTCGAGGTAAAATATGTACTAGGATGGTGTATATTTTGAAATTATTGTTGTGTGTTTATTACATTTAGAAACTCGTAAATGGTATAAATGTATTTCTAATTAATTAATGAAAAATTGAATTATTTGAATATTTAAAATTTTTTTTATTTTTCATTCAATGATTGCTAAAAACTAAAATGATTTCTTATTGGTATGAAGAAATGTCTATATTAGACAATTAGTGGTTCTTCTTTAGATTCTATTTTCAAATATGGAAAATAAATCAGATTGGGCGGACGCTTATTTTGTCCGCCCGTGGCCGTCCGATCGGGCGGACGGGACTTGAGGGTTTCGGGGAGGCGAACGGCCGATGTGTCTGCCACCCGCAGCCTGTTCGATCGGGCGGACGGTTTGGGGCCGTCCACCGCTGCCCGTTGGATCGGACGGACGCCAGATTTGTCCGCTCGTGGCCATCCGATCGGGCGGATGCAGCTATAGGGTTTCGGGGAGGCGGACGGCCGATGCGTCCGCCAGCCGCGGCCCGTCCGATCGGGCGGACGGTTTGAGACCGTCCGCCGTTGCCCGTCCGATCGGGCGGACGCCAGATTTGTCCGCCCGTGGCCGTCTGATCGGGCGGACAGGGCTCGAAGGTTTCGGGGAGGCGGACGGTTGGGGCCTTATAAGAGGGGCGGACAGGCCGTCCCCATTGTCACTTTTGCTTTGCCCCTTATGAATGCAAGGTGAATTGGAGAGCTTGGTGGTTCATCCTCCATTGGCTCCTTTCCGAGGCAAGGCAAGAGTGGTTTATTGGGGCCCCCTTATTGCTAATTTTTTGGACACTTGCGCATGAATTCAATTTTAAATTAGAACATTTGATCGATATCAGTTTCATTTGTCACGATGCTGAACGGGAAGAAGAAGGTTGCGAAGCTAAAACATGGAGAGGGACCATCAAACTTGGAGGTAGTTCATCAAAGTCCCTCGGAGGAATGCAAAAAATTCATGATCGAGCGCATCGTTCAATTTTATGAATCGGAAACAACATTGTCTTTAAATAATAAGTACATCAGATACCAAGAGGAGTGCGTGTCTTAATTGAAGGTAGACATGATACAGATGTTGTTGGATGCATTGAATGTGGCGAAGTGACATGACGAAATGCATAAAATGCACTTCACCAAATGTTTGGAGAACAAGGTTCATGACGCTTTGTGGAATTCCAAAGTCATTTTGATTAAATATGGCAAGAAATATCGACCCAATGACGTTCAGTTTGAAGAAGTGATTTTGAAAGCGGAATTATTTAGGGGGCGATGTGCTCTATTCGCCAAAATGCACAATCGAGTTGGTTCCATTGGTTGGTGGAAAAACAATGATGGAGTTGCTGAAGCGGAAAGGACCAAACAGCACCTCATAGCACTTTCAGAGACAGCACGCGTGATTGCTGTTGATGATAGAACGATGAGAGGTGGATATGCAACGATTCGAAAGGTTCGTATTGAAGGATGTCCAGGAATACTTCCTTATTGGGAATTTGCGGCAAAGAAATCCATTCACCACCAAACTCGACCCGATCTTGCAAAGTTAGAACATCAAAACGAATTAATGGTTGTTCGAATTCCACACGCGGGTGTGATACGGTTTGCTGCGGTGCATGGAACGACGTGTGAAGGTTATGTGTATTGGTGGAATCAGAATTGACGCGACGTCCAGACGTAGACGTTGTGTCCGCAGCGTCCGCTGACATTCACGTCCCGAAGGACGCAGCGTCCGCCTGTCCCCCGTCCGCCTATCCGCTCGTCCGCCCCGTCCGATCGACGCACGGACTGATCTGGTCTGCACAATCTGGGCATCCGCCCCGCCCGTCCGCTTTCCGTTGGCGGTTGGGACGTTGCATCCGCTAGCGTCCATGCGCCCGGACGTCCGGAAAACGGACGCTATTTTGAGGCGGACGTTGACATTCGTCAACCCTGGGTGGAATGGTGGAACTCTTCGACAAATGTTGAATATGGATTAGGACTATCCAGACAACATTCAAATCCGTTTGATGTATATGAATCTGTCGCAGCTTAAAATTTTGATTTTCTTAGTATACACCAAAATAGGAACGGAAACTAGTCATTAGGGAACCGGATCCGATAAGGTGGAGAAGGAAAACTCAAAATTAGCACGGAATGTGAAGTAGTGGGCTTCTTGGATCTAATCTGGTCAGGAGTAACTAACGACGGAAACGGAATGCAACACGGATTAGGTCTAGGACCGGATTATGATGGTAAACCGGATTTATGATGACAAACCGGATTTATGATGACAAACCGGAAAGGGTCCAGGGACTATAAAAGGAGGAGCTTTCACTGTTGCACCCCCTTTTAGAAACTCGACCTTGAGCGTGCGCGGTTGAGTTTTTGGCGTTTGTGCGTTTGTGTTCTGTTTGTTTTGATTCCGGTTGAGATCGGAGAGAGAACGTGAGGAACGAGACATGCGGCTAGGAGAGAGTGAGATAGATTGGAGAGGGAATGCCGCCGCTACGTAGGTCGAGACAAGCGAGTCCCTCTGGAGGCGAGGTGAAGCTCCGGAAAGTCATTCCGGTTATTTCCTCCACAGAGCCGGAAAAGTCTCAACTCATGGAGGATCTCAAATCCATGGGTTGCCTCGGGTTTGCCGAGAAACCCTGGGGTTTTAGGGAGGAGAGAATGGTCAAGGAGCTCCTCGGAAAGCTGTCCAACCAGTTTGACAACACCGTGAGAGGAACTCCCGTCAGCTAGAACGAGGGAATGTGGAGAGCGGTTTACGGTTTCCGAGCAGGAGGTTTAGGGATGGCGAACCGGAAGGATGAGTTTGTCCGAGGGAAGTTCCAAGGGGCTGTCAACCCGAAGGACGGATACGCGGTCGAGGATTGCGTGGATGACCGACACCGTCGGCTCCTGCAATTCCTGGTTCCGGTTCTTCACCCGGAAAAGCCGACCAGGGTGACGATCACCCTCGGCAACACCATTTTCGGTGCCCTAAGTGGTACCTGGAAAGTGGACTGGGCACGGATCCTTTCCGATCTCGTGGCCCAGCTCGTTAGTAGGCTTGGGAAGAAAAGGGCCACTCCAGTGTGCCCTTACCTCTTCCACCTCTATCGGGAACACCAAGTCCTCACCGACACGGAGGAGAAGGTGTGGAAGACTCAGGAAGTCCTCCTGAAGTATGGGGAGTCGGAAACGGATGATGAGGCCGAATCCGATTCCGGGTCAGAACGGGAGTCGAGCGAGGAAGAGAAGGAGCCGATGCCGCCGATCAAGCGACAGAAGTTGACGCTTCCATACAAGCGCGGGACGCCTCCCGGTCAAGACAAACCGGCCCCGGAGGAGAAACCGGAAGCCGAGAAGACCAATTCCAGGGGAGATCCGGATATGCAAGATCCGTTCAACGGTCTGATCAACGTCCTCTGCAACATCAGGGCGGATTGGGAGGTCAAGCACAGGACGCTTGCGGCAATCGGCAAGTTGGTGGGTGCGGCACCGGACAGCAAATTGGCGGAACAAGTGGCGGAGTGCATCACGAATCCGGAAGAGACCCGGAAGCAGGAAGCAGAGATCCGCCGGTTGCAGGAGGAGGTGGATAAACTAAAGGCAACTCTTTTTGCCTATCAGGAAGACGTGACAGCCGCCCGGGAGATGGCGGAGGAGACTCGGAAGATAGCCGAGTAGATCAAGGCGGTCCTGGGAGAGACCAGAACGGCCGCCGCCAAAGCGAAGCTCTTCGACGAGAAGATCTACGAAGAGAAGAAACTATCCGGTTCCCGGATGGTCCGGATTCTCGCGGACTTCGCTGAGCAGGTGGAGACGGCAATGGTGGAGGGGCGGAAGGCTGCGGACCGGATCGAGGAAGCAGCCGGAAGCTGATTGGAGCGACGTGCGACAAAGGGATTCATCTTTCGGATATCTCGCTACCGGATCTCTTTCCGGACGCGACTATTGCGAAGGATAGGAAGGATTGGACTCCTGAGTCCAAGAAGTCTGCACGGACTGGGACTCCGGGCACGAGACCGGATATCACCATCGACCTGGAGTCTCCACCCGGATCTAACCCTGCGGAGGGGGAACGGATCCGGAACTTGAGTGAAGTCTTCGAGGAGCTGGTTCCAGAGGTCGGAAGCCCGACAATAGAATCTAGGGTTGTAGAGTAGATAGGATTTTGATTTCAGTTAGGAGTAGGAGCGGATCCAGATCCGGATCCGGCTCAACAGTATTAGGTTAGCCGGAAGTTAGATTAGGATGGTGGCGGACCCCCACGGGTTTTCCGCTCCTTTTTGTGCTTTTAGGGTTTTTACCCTTTGTATATAAATCGGTTCCTGAGATGGGAACTGGGAGTTGTTCATTTTGCAAACTTCTTGTACTTTTCTATTCTCTTCATTGTGTGTCTCTCTCCAGCGCGACAGGATTGTATGATGTGGAGTTAGGATAGTACGAGCCGGTTTGTGAGTGATTTCTCCCCTTGGTGTTTCTTTTCCGATCCTAGGTGCATGTGAGTAGGTATCTAAGAGTTGGGAGTGAACTTAGTTCCTCAGCACGTCTAGAGTTTGAGATTCCGGGTGAGAAAGCCGTTGTTAGGCTAGGCGGGTAGGGAGGGATTCCTTAGCTGCGCTAGAACTCCCGGGTGGGAAATCCGGTCGAGTGTCTGATCTCCTTTGAGGTCTCACCACCCGTATGGGTAACGGAAGAACTTTAGTTGATGTTGGAACGGACAGGTGCACTTGTAACCACCTGTCTTCGCACGGATCGGAAGTAGCATCAAGGTCGTTGTAGTATGAGAGGGTCGAGTGTGGGGTCTTTGTATGACCTGCAACCCGGATTGCTATCTGGATTGTTGTGAAGGACCAAACCGGATCCGGATTAGCTTAGGAGTTTAGGAAGTAGGACAGTGGGTCTTCAGCCACTATAAGTCACGGAAGAAGTGGTGGGCCTACCACTCTCAAATGTAAGCGGCGACCCCTCTGATGGTGAAACAGAGGCAAAACCAAACCGGATAGGGTTACGGATACAGTATGACCATCCGGACCGGATTGGTCAGAACGGATTTCCAGGATCGGAAGTTGTGAGATCCTGGGGTTTGGGTATTTGTATGGACCGGATAGTTAGTAGGACCGGAAGAAGGGGAAATCCGGTCTATAGTTATCCGGTGTGGTGGTATTTCTGGTTCTAGATCTAGGACCGGAAAGTAAGATTGGGATACTGACTTAGCTTAACTGCTTAATAGAGCTAGATACTTCACAGGATCTCGTGGGTTCGATCTTTAGAGTCACTTAGTTATACTCTAGAGCGATTTTTGTGAGTATAATGGGGAATTGACCTGCCCTGTGCTGCGACAGAATCCAACCGAAGAGGAGGTTGTAAAAGCTCACCGTTTAGGGTGATATCAAAAGAAGTGCATGGAATTGACATGGGCCTTTATGCATATAATGTATGTAGTGCATCTTGCTGGACATTTGTACAATGATCTTTCTCTGGACAACATCTTGTTGCATTTTCCAAAGGATGAGTCACGTGTATACATTGGAGTTTGCAATTGGGGCATGACCACCTTAGCTTCTCAGCCAATGAAGTCTTTGTACACATTCACATCAACAGATAAGATGAAACAGACTTTGCAAAGGAGATGGTGGGTGGATCCACGTATTGCATATTTGCATAAAGCATGTACAGATGTGGAAGTCATTCCTATGTATTCACGTAAGTCGGAAGAGTATGCCATTCGAAAAATTACTCGGTGGATGAATGGAAACAACATGTCAGAGGCGTATTTCAACTTGCTACTTAAAACACCTTGTGCAACACAATTTGCCTTTCATGACTTTGCAAAAGTGTTTTATGGTTACTTGAAGCGCATTTCTTCGAAGACTGACGATGAAAATACTAATTTGGCCCATGTGATTACGTGATTTTTTAATACATATCGTTGGCCGATGCCAGATGAACATTTCTGCCATTTATATTAGATTGGTAGTGTAGAAGTAGTAGTTGAATAGGTTATATAGGCATTAAAAATTAGTTTAGAAATATAGAGTTGGAATGAAAAAAATTATATGTGCAATTAGCCAAATGTGCACACTATATGGTATATGTAAATTTTTGAATTCACAATGTATGATATTTTATATTAAATTCAATACATTTTGCCCATATTGATTATGTTTGTATTTGTATTGATCTTGATTTTTTAAATATATATATATATTTGAAGTCACAAAATTTTTTAGTTTGCCTTCTGAAAATGAATTGGAATTTTTTCATAGTTTCAAGACTATTATGGACTCATGGTCAAACTTTATAATCTTTCAACTTATAAGAAACATTGTTTTAATTTTTTTTCCTATGTGGTTGAATTGCTAGAGGACCAACATGTATTTTTGGGCAATATATAATTTTTGGGTATACGTGTAACTGTAGATTTGCATATTTTGGGCTGAAATTTTTTAATAGAATGTGGGGATGAGGAATATCTTCCATATGCACAAATTTCATGACATTTGAAAATATGAGTCAAATCGCGAACCATTGCACTTCATTTAATATTTAATTGTTTAAAGATTAAGGGAGTGACCGCGGGGCAGTTTGGGTAGGGCGGTCGGGGGAAACAGGGCCGTCAAAGCGGACGGGGCGGACGGGGCGGACGGACGGGTGGACGGAGGGACAGGCGGACGCTGCGGAGACAACGTCCGCGTCCGGACGTCGTATCAACCCTAAGCCATGCACACTTTAAAAGGTAGTCCTTTTAGTGATCGTTGCATTTCCACTTCAAAAATTCATAACTAATTTCACAAAGATCCAAAAAATATGAAACAACTTGGATTATAGACCAATTCCATTTTTCTTCCTACTAAAATTTACTGAAAATTGTTTCAAGAAAATTAGCTTCCTTCCAAATGCAATCAACACTTTAAAGGTTGGTTTAAGAGTAGCCTACCTTAGTAGACATATAAATTCATCTCTTTTGAAAAGTAAATATAAAATTTTCTTTCAAATCTAGCTACAAACTAGTATGCCTCGTGCCGTTACCACAGTCAAAACGAAAGAAAAAATCAATATTTAAAATTTTTTTAATTCATAAAAAATTCAAAATTCAATAACTTTCATGCTGTAAGTCAGAACGCCACGAAACCAAGCCCGTGCACTCCTCCTCACTGAGGCCTTTCCAATGATACCAAATACGCAGATGGGAGATGCACAGTCCGGGAGATCTCAACGTGACAAACAAACAAACATACAAACAGCCTATTAGAAGGATTGGCAGCAAACAGAGTGATGCACAGTGAGGCTGGAATCAGTGATAAGGGGCCCTTCCTTCTGGTAAGGTAAGTTATGTTGGGATACCTCTTCACACTTCCTGTACTGAGCTTATGCTGAGGCCACTTGTTTCCCATCTCCTTCGCCACCGTAGCATTTCTCAGGAAGTCAGAGAGCGGAGGAAGTGGCCACAGGAGCGCCAGATTGGGAGGACAATTGGGACAGAGAAACTGAAGTGATCGAGGGCGCAATGCATTCGGCAAAATGGACCAGCTCCCCGGCAACAGCAGTCGGTAATGGAGCGCCAGCCACGAGGAACCTTCCTGCAATTTCATTGATCGTGCTAGTATCGATCACTCGTATCGGCGGATCTTGTTGGACTTGATTTCAAAGCTCGAGCAGTTCATTCTCAGCAGATTCCGAAAGAATGCGAGGCCACTCGCTTTTGCTTTCCATTTCTCATTCGTAATTGAAATTGGCGACGTGAATCACCTTGGGGATTCCGATTGGAGGGATCAGAAACATGCGAATTGGGGTTTGAGAATTTCTGGTGCGCGCCACAGAATGGAGGACTGACTAGTTCGAAGAGATCGTTTTTGAATAGTTCAAGAGCAAATGCAAGCGAATTCGCTTTCAATTTTCTCTTCGTACTTGACATTGGAGTCGTGAATCAGCTTGTGGGATTCCGACTCGAAGCATGCAGATTAGGGTTCGGAACATCGTGGTACCCTACAATAGGAAATTGACAATCTTGTTGGCAATTGTAGGAGTTCTGGTACGCCTGAGGTCGAGCCATAGCCGCAGCAGCGCATTCTCCGCAAGAACGACCAGCCCAAGAGCGTGGTCGGGGATTGTTGCACGGGCAGCAATAAATGCAAAGACAGTGTGGGTATGGACCAAAAGCAAGGATGTGATGACGGCTTCGGTAGAAGGCGGCTGGTCAACGTTCATCTTCACACCGGAGACCAAGACACTTGCCGACAAGTGGACATGTCGGTGCTCTAAACTTAAACGAGACAGCTGATTTGAAATTTATCATTGCCGTAGCAATGCACTCCACGATCCTATGGGAATGGTAACTTTATTGCAATTTCGCGGTGTACTTAACAGAGCATTTTTTGTATTACCAAGCGCAGCTGCAAGCGTTGCGTGCTGATGTCTGTGTCTTTGATTTAATTTGCAATTTGTTAGCGGTCTTCTTCAATGTCATCTTAGCTTATGAGTTTTCGATTTGTAATTTCAGCTATTACGAAAATCGATCCACTCTACCTGGAGAGTGACCAATTCTTGGACACGGAGAACAAGCAAGTGACCATTTTAGGCCAAGTTGCCTCTGGCGAGCAGCTCGATTCGCTTCGTGCTTTGATGGACAAGGCTGCAGTCGTGGTCATGAACGCAATTGATTGGCAGGTGATGGTTCTTGCTACATATCTCATATACTCTTCTTACTGGACACTGCTGGGTTTTCCTGTGAAATTCGAGATTTCTAGTGGTGCATGTCGACTGTATCGTTGCAAGACTTGTTCGTCAACTGGTACAGGTGCTATGGGGTCCTTTCGAATTCTATACTTCTTTAAAATCGTGGAGGCAGATTTTTTAGGTGTTGAACTGACATTTTATATTGCCATGGTGTAGATCATCCAGCTGAGAACATGGTGGCAGCTTTCCAGGACAGTAGCACCGCTCTGTATGCAACAGCAAGCACTGCAAGTGCTGCTCAGGCTTATTTCGAAGCCCTTGAAAAGGGCACTGATGGAGTTGTCCTGCACACCGATGACCCTTCCGAAGTATTTGCTCTCAAAGTAAGAATTCCTTCCATACTTTGGGGATTCTGCAGTCCAGTGTTTTCCATGCAATCCGTGGAGCAGGCTTGTGTGGTTTGCTTTAAAAAAACTTTCAATTGCGTTTGTTTGTGCCGGGGTGACAACTCTATAATATGGAAGGGGGACCGTTTAGAGAAGAGCAAAAATATCTAAATACTTCAATTTTGATAACTTATTATTGTGTTAAAACTCAAAAGAACTTTCAATAAAGATTTAAAATGAGGAGCTAGGC
Organism: Pseudoscleropodium purum; assembly: GCA_963969395.1. NCBI lineage: Eukaryota > Viridiplantae > Streptophyta > Bryopsida > Hypnales > Brachytheciaceae > Pseudoscleropodium > Pseudoscleropodium purum. The sequence goes on from OZ017798.1 coordinate 15,343,216, forward strand.
TGAGATTTCTAACAAATTTCAATACCTTGTCTAGGAAAGTTTAATTTTAGTAGTGTGTATACCACTTCACTTCATATTTTATAAGGAACATTAAAATCCTGAAAGTGAGATCTTTTTTGTTAAATTCTAATTCTACCAGTTGCTTATTAATGCTAGAGTTTCAATCACTTTTGATGCATAGCTAGTATTGCAAAAATGCCAAATGATCAAAGTTTGTAATGTCCATGCCTATGTCCATGCCTATATCTATGATACTATTACTCTCAAATTGTAGCTTTGTGAGGGTAATTAAAGAGTTGAAATCTTGCAAAGTATAGGCAACCTAGATTCCAATTGATTGAATGCTTCATTAAGGGAGTTAAGTCACTTAGGTGGTGAATGGTGATGAATACTAATGCACAAACCCTAAAGCATGAATAGTTTGATTGGTGAATACAATAATGAAATCTAATAACGAACACTATTAGAAGGATCTTCTTAGAAGGTAATTAAAAAATAAGAAAATTTAATAATTACAAAAGAAACCTAAGGCCTAAGGGGCTGATTGACTCCCCCTATTTGAGAAAAATCTCTTCTTATTGGTTCTTAAAATGACTTTTGAGTACCCGAAACTATTATGATTGATATAAAACTTATACAACTTAATTCTTCTCAACGTCTTCTTTCCTGCTATGATCTCATAACCTACAAAATAAAAACCTAACTTACATTCATATGGATTCGAAAAGTTGAGAAAGCGCCTGCCTTATTATTGTGAGTTCCACTCCGGATTGTTTATACTCTGAGGTAAGTTCTTCATATTTCTTCACCTTGGTCTCCCTCGTTTAAGCATTGTAATCGCAGGCATATTTAAAACAGAAGCAAGAGTCAATCATGCGAGTTTCACTGGAGGAGGCGACAGTCACGCAAGTAGAGTCTGTTGGAATGGGAGATCGTGTTTGTGTTGACCTATGCAATCTATTGAATCCTGGAGAAGGGCTCCTGGTATGCTGATCTCAAATCACAAATCTGCATTCCTCATTTACGCCAATTTTGATCCATTTTAGCAAATGAATGGTTTTCCTAAGCGCTGATTTGACGCAAGTCAGCCCCTGAAACTGTGCATTGGTCTCCCAGGTGGGATCTTTTGCAAGAGCTCTCTTCTTGGTACACTGTGAATGCCTGGAAAGCAACTACGTGGCCTCACGACCTTTCCGAGTGAATGCTGTAAGTCGCCTTTGTCTTTCATTAAGTTGTGTCAGAGAACTCCATTCTGCTCTCCGATTTGCTTCTTCGTGCTCAATTGGTGACTTTGCAAAAACAAGGTGTTCCAAATCGAGGTAGAGTTTCAACTACTTGGCCTTGTAATGCGGAACCTGTTTAGCACTCCCTTTTGACCACCTGCGTTTTTTATGGCATGTCTTTTCCTTTATTCAAATTTCTCTTGCATTAATGTTCCTTCCAACAGGGGCCAGTGCACGCCTACGTTGCTACAGCCGGCGGCCGCACCGCATACCTGTCTGAGCTGCATTCTGGCAGCCAAGTACTGGTGGTTGACGCGATGGGGCGGTCTCGGACTGTCTTGGTTGGGCGTGTGAAAATTGAATCCAGACCTTTGCTGCTTGTTGAGGTGGACGTGGACGGCCAAAAGCGTAGTGTGTTGCTCCAAAATGCTGAAACGGTCTGTCTTGTTGGCCCTGGAGGTAAGTGTCGGCAGCGTAGCCACCTGTTATGAATTCCACGACGGTTGATTTGCATGTGACGTGGAGTATATGCATGATAGTTTGTGAAATCGACTTCAATCTCTGTCTAGTGGTCTCCATTTGAATGTGCATCTGTTCAGATGAGAAGGTTGTGAAACCACTCCCCGTCACCAGCTTGAAATTGGGAGACCGACTTCTGTTGAGTTTGCAAGAGAAAGCACGCCACACGAGTATTCAGATTCAAGAGTTCGTGGTAGAGAAGTAACCGAAATTTTCCCAGTTGGTGAATTTGTACTCTATTCATCACCATTTAGAGCGAAGAAATGAGCGCATATAAAGATCAAGGTTAGTTTCTTTTCCATAATTGCAGATTAATTTGGTAGAAAGTTTTCTTTTTTGATAGAACGAGTTCATCTCCCGAAAAGAACAACTGGAATCAGGAACAGCAACGGGAGCCATGATGGGAGTGCGATTCTTCTCCCGCTTATGAATTTAGAACCCCAACTGGCCATTGTATGCTGAACTACATGCACACGAGTAGCTTACCCTCAATTTACAGCGCCTGATGCATTCGGTTTCGGGTGCCGCTGGCACTTCATATTGCATTTCAATGCTGAAGGTGCCATCTGTCTGCGCGCTCGCGGACGTCTCCGAAGATGGGACAACGACGTCGACGTCACACGCATGATCAGGTGTTGATGTCAAGTCGGTGGTCATCTTTGTTTGCAAGGAGTTATCTTGCGGAGGATCCATGCGATGCTTTTCTAGAGGTCCAGAAAGTGGGAGAGAGTTGGAGCTTGGTGGACCTGCACCGAATGAAGACGCATCCCGCAGGTCGAACATGCTTTTCCGAACCAATCGACTCTCCCCATGGTTGGCAAGTACCAAGAGTAGCCAGAAGATCAACACAATTATTTTCCGCCTCATGTGAATTCATCTCGCAAATCACTACAAGAGAAGCTGTCAAGAGAAGAATATATGATCACAGACGGAAGCAAACAACCTGATATGGTCGTTTGATAGCTCAGGTTCGCGCTCAAGGTTCACTATCCTGGAGATAGCTGAAGGAAAGAATCAGATACTAGGGATTTTCTGCTTTGCTCGATTGCTTGCTTAGGTGATAGACAACTTAAAGAGAGGGTCAAGGAGCTGGTGAAGAGACGCGCTAGAGAGAATGGTGGTGAAGTGCGCACAACTTTGCAGCTTTTACGTTTAGTGCGGGGATTATGACTCCCGAGGCCTCGATCTGTTCTTGGGATTTATTTTATGCATCGGGGAATGGAATAAAACTGCTCGATTCCTTTTTCCTCAGGCAAGCAATGTGCACGGTTCATGTATTGCAAATCCCTGTCGAGACTTGGAATAAGCTGCTTTTCCGAGGCTACTACCGAGGCGTAATTGGGACCTCCGCGTAATTCAGCCAGTATAAAGACCCACAGTCCCTCTTCGTTTCCTCGTCGTTGAGCCCTGGCCTTGTGAGTCTGTTGTAGTTGTCTGGCCATTTTCTCTAGTTTCCTATCTCTCTCTTCGAAACTAGAGTTCAGGTTCTAGTTCAGCGACGTTCTGATATTCACTCTCGTAGGAGCAGGAATATATTTGACAGACGTGGGGTTATAGCGTCTGTCTTTCAATTCCTCATCGGCGCTGCAGCTTGAGCTTGAGCTGCTCATTTCTTGCAGGCGGAGGAGCTCCAGCCCACGACCAGGTACGCGTCTAGCTTTTCGGAGAGATTTGTGTCTATAGAAGTGTTGGGATTTACCCTTTGATTGTAATGTGCTTTTCTTTTTCCTTTTCACGACTTGCATTTGATGTTATTGTACGGTGAAAAGGATGGAAGCCCTTGGTGTGTCGTTGGAGTCAAGTTTTTTGTCCGCGGGTTCTCTTTTTTGGATGTTGTAGTATCCTATAATTTCCTCTCCCCAATTCTCTCTGTTGTGGGTGTGGATCTTAGCATTTTTTATCTTAGTTTTTTGTAGTCTGCCTTTCTTTATTTCTGTGAGGATAGCTGGCATTCTCTCCTGAAGGCTTTTTGGCTTTTTATCAAGGTCTATCTCTCCTAGAATAGACTGCTACAACTGATTTCGTTTTCTGGTATCAAGTGATAATGCTTGACTTTCCAACAGCTGCTGTTCTCTATCGAATTGAAATCCAGATGCTGTTGTAGAATCCAGAAACTTAGCGTGAAAAAAGTAATGACGATAGGATTAATGTTCTTTTAAGAGAAAAGCGAAGTTAAGAGTAAACTGCTAGTATCCTCATTGCTTTGCATTCATTATATGATTTTTTTTCCTTCATGCTCAGCAGGCGTCTAGCTACATAGCTTCTGATTTCATCTAAATTCCTGAGGGGGCCCATTTTCAGTTGGTTTACTTTTTGCGGTTATTCTTTTCTTGTAGATTTTAGCTATGTCGACCAGCTCTGTAACCGATCCTGCTCTTTCGGAAGCAGATTCGCCGAGTTCTACCGATGCGACAGTTGCAGGTACTTTGCGCACCACTGGCGTTGAAATCGCACTTTGCAGGAACCAAATGCATGAACTTCCAGCTAGCGTTTTAGACTTGACGTTTCATATTGCCTTATCAGAAACGGAAATGGGAAATCATAATGTGAATTCGTTTCCAAGGAAAGCATACTCCTCGATATATTGGACGAGAAATGTCTCATTTTTAACCTTAAATTTTGTGGATGTTTACATTTGTCCTTTCTAATTCCAGCTTATGGTCCCATTTCCGACCTGATCAGTCTAATGTCTTTCATTATGAATTCCTTGGCGACCTGCAGATAAGTCGCCCATCGACACGAGCACATGTCCCGCTGATATGATTGCTCCATTATTTTGGCACATAAGTCGCGACTTTACAACTCGTGAGCTTGTGCAATTGCAGCGTGTCAGCAAATCGTAGAAAACTTTGGTGTCCGACCACATCCCTATCGCTGCAAGGACTCTTTGGGAGGACGACACGAAGGATTGGTATTTCCCATTGCGCTTCCAGATCCATCGTGACAACTGCGAGCGCACTCCTGATACGAAGTCCTGGTTATGCTCTTGTGGGAGCGCATGGACAGGGTCTTGGTCTTGGTCTGCTGTCCATCACTCATCAGGAGAGATTCACAGCCTTCCTTCCGTTCCTTCAGGGGGAGGATTCGAGCCTCACTTCGACTGGCTCATCGCCAGCGCCGGAGGGCTTTTGCTGTTCGTGGACAAGCTTCCGCCCAAAGAGGATGAATTCGATCAACCAATAGCTTCTGGGTTTACCGAGGAAGCTTGCTGCATGGTTGCGCCAGGACCGAGCCTCCTTTTGCTCTATAGACCAGGTTTGGAGACCTCTGTTGGTGAGCAATCCTTTTGACAAAAGAGCGACAGATTCTTCCAGGAGCGGATCCTCAAGATCTGGGGCGTGCTGCATGGGGCTATGTCGGCTTCCTAGCGCACATGGTTGCGGATGAGAAGGCGAATGCGTACAAAGTGATCCTCACTTTTAGAAATTTTCTGTTGGTTTACAAGTCCACGTCCAACTGTTGGACTTGCCGAGCTTTTCCCGAGCCCACTCCATGGGGATTTTCTCCCTTTTTCCCTTTTTCACGGGAGTTCAGTCTTGGACCCAGCGCAATTGTCGGTGGGAAGCTCTACTTTGCAGCGCTAGAAGTTTCCGGAAATTCCACCCCACTTGGAGATGCAGGAGAAATGGAGATCTGAACACGCGGTTGTGTGAAGGTGTACAAAATTGATGAAGAAGCAGGGATATGGAAACCTCCCGTTCGGTACAAACTTCGGAATTACATCTCGAAGAATCTCAGTTTGTATTTTCATCTCAACTTAGGTTTCGGACTGGGTAGCTACGCGATTGAAATTGTCGAATGCATGGGGAGCATGTACGCCATCATTCCTGCAACACTGAACGTATACATGCCTTTGGACGCTGAGTGCAGGCGAAGAAATGATGTGAATGGTCGAGTTTCGGATTGTCGTTATTATCAATATGGTTATTTGCCCCTTCAATTCTACGTTTTGCAACTGCGTCAGGGTGCCGACTTGGCTTTGGGCCGACTGCGGATGCAGATTCCATATATTCGGGTTGGTAATCACGCTCAGAGAGAGTATTCAAGGCGCATGCACTTAATGCTGGATTATGAGACGGGGGATTACATGTTTATCAATCCCCATAGGGTTCCTACGAAGATATCGACTTAGTTCCGGTGCACCGCACAGGGAAGCGTGATTTGGGTGACCTTTTTGGATTATTTGCTGCAGTATGATGTTGTGTCCGGTCAATCGAAGACCCACATCCTTCCGGACACCTCGTTTGCGGCTCCACCGGATCTGTCCTACAGGCCTAGCTTCTCCATGAAGCCTTAAGCAAGACTGCATGATAAATTCGGCATTGAGTACCGCCAATGAACCTCAAACAATTGAGTTTTGTTAAATTGGCGGTATTCCACCACTTTGGCACTGCCTGGATTTGCCTCCTAGAAAGTACATTTATTCTTGTCTTAGGTTGTAGAGGTTTGTTTGCGCAGAACTTGTCTTGAGCATAATATAAACGCTTACTAAATTGTGAATTAGTACAATTATTTTATCTAGAAGAACATTTAAAATACAACCACAGCAAGAGGGTGTCAAGCTATCCCGCCCGGTAACCCATTTTTGACAATGCGATGTGAACTTGAGCTCCTATTAATCTCAAGTGCTCAAATCTTTCAGAGAAGATTGACCCCATCGGCAGTCAAATCTCTTGATGATCTATTGATCTTGGAGGCCAAGACTAAATCGGAGCAGCACAACTTCTGGACCAAGCTGCTTTGCCATAAGCCCATAATCTAACAAACCGTGCTTAATTCTTTGGGTGACTTGATTGTGGTTTCGCCTGCCATGCTGCAATTCTAGAAAATAACCGGGAAATGGCCAAATCCATAAAATTCTAGAGTTTGTGCCTCTGAACAGATGCGTTCAATGTACTTGGAGATATGTTTCGTAGTATCCTCATCCAAGACATAGACATATCTAGAATTTCCTAACTCATGGAATTTCAATGCTTCAAATATTTCTTCCAACTCTCCTTAGTTGTTTCACATGAAGATTTATTCAACTTCCATTGGCTTGCTCTTGAAAATTTGTAGTAATTTTTGGTGATTATAGGTGACTAGTCAAGGCCCAATTGAAGATGGTGGAGAACAAAAAGAGGTGCATTTTGGTGTAGTTAAAACAAGTTCATAAGCCTTAAAGTGAAGAGAATTAGGTTATTTTACAACCCAATATCTTGGCCTAGACAGTTCTCCTAAAATTTCCCTATTAAGTCCATTTCCAATCCCTAATCCGCATGCATTGACCAATGAGATTCGTGTTTGGGCATCATAGTCAGACCATGGTCTAGGCATGCCTTGAGGTTGGTTGAAAAGCTAGTTTTATTGCTATCAATTCAAATTCGTCATTAGTAAAAGCATAGAGGGCTAAGGGTGTAGCTTCAAATTAAAATGCTAAGATCTTGAACAATTTGTGTGTTGGTTCTATCCTCAAGATCATACTAGTAGAATGTAAAACCCCTATTTAACTAATTTTGGACAATCCATAGTCCAGAAATAACATTGCATCTATAGATGAATGATGAAAATATAATCTATATATAGTCCAAATGTAAATTTTTGAATTAAAATGGATAGCTCTCATCATTTTGGATCAAATGAAATTCTTTTAAATAAAATATAGATAAGTATCAGTTGCTAGCTAATACATTTTCAATTATAGAGAAAGTCCATAATTAATGAATAAGTCCATAATTAGTAAAATTGGGGTTGTAACTATAGACTTTTGAAATTCATTTTGAAAATAGGGATGACAATAAATTTCAAATTATTTGACTTCATGATTTAGTAAATATTAGAATTTGAAGTTTCACTAGAAAAATGATTTCAATTTTATTTTAAAATTTTAAAATTAATTTATATAACAAATGCTAATTCTATACATTTTGCAATGCAATTCCATACCAAACCACATTCATTTTGTAGTCATAATTACACAATATACAAGACCTCTAAGAGGTTCACCTTGATATAGGATAGATGCCAAACTTAAAACTTGAATCTACGACCCTTACCATTTTAGAATAAACATCCTAGTAATATTTTTTTTCCTAGGCATTTGCAAAATATTATTCTAATTTATAATTCACCATCAATGTAGTAACTTGACATCCATATGAATCTCTCTAAAATAGAAAAAAAATATACACATTAACTTCATTATCTAATATTAAGTTAGCTAAAACTCATTCATTTCATAAAATTGGTGGTGTTCTAGACAATACTTTAGCATGCACCTTCTTGAATATGTACTTTGAAATATAAATCCATATATGACTTAGATGTTAAATCTCTCTCTCTTTATCACAATTTGTGGTACTAGAATCTTACCATTGATGTTCTTACTAAAATTTTAAGAACGATCATTAAATTAAATTTTAAATTTAGATCATTGTCACTTTTCTTAAGGACCATATGTCGTTGACATTTTGGGTCTAATTCAACACTTTGTCATTAAATGCAATAGTATCATCATGCATTTGATGATCATTGGACTCAATGCCAATCATGAAGGCAAAATTGTTACATAACATAATGTGCACTATCTTTTGAGTGGATAGTATCATCATTCGATCTAAACCAATATTCCTTGTAATATGTCTTTTATATATAGTGATGTTCTAACTAAAATTTTGAAATCATAAAATGAAATTTTAAACTGGGTATAATGAATCATTTAACATCACATGTAATGAATAATCATCGAGTGATAGCAACTACAGGATGAATTTGTACTTATTGTAGAAAAGTACTATAACCTTCTAGAAAACATATTTAAAACATATATATATATATATATATATATATATAATTATTAAATCAATAAATGTAATGTATTTGCAATAAATTAGGAAAATTATTTTTCCAAAAGTTTCAAATAAAAATAATCAAATGAAAATTTTAAAAATAACTATTTTGATGTTTGTATTTCAATAAATATTAAAGCAATTCATAAAAGAAAAAAATGTCTATTGTTTCCAACCTAATAGGCTTTGAGTCAATTAATTATATCTTCATAAAATTAAATTCTAGAATCCATGTATTCTTACAAATAAAGAACACTTTGAATACATGTGCAAGGCATACATTAAATATTTATTAAAATCTTTTTTTATAGTTGGTATAATTTTGAAAGTTGATCCCAAATTCCAATTGTTTATTTTCAACTTGGTTCTTCTTAATTAAATTTTTTTAAAGATTTAAGTCTAGTCAAATGCAACTTTTGAAATGCAAGGTGTCTTGATCTATCATATCACTCCAATAAAAGATGACAACTAGAAGAGTAGAAATAACAAACTTCACTATACTAAGGTAGAAGTACCTATTTCAAATAACTTAAACATTTCAGCCTAGATGATGTGGGAAAGTCATGGGGAATTGAGTTCAGTGTGTGCAAAAATAAGATTGTGGAAGAATGCCAAAAAAAGAAATTTTTTCCCTAAAAATGAATATTTTATTAAATATAAAAGTGGATTTTGTACTCAGACCCATTTCAATTTCATAGACTCATCTATTGTGGTTAGTTTTGGTACTTCTCCTTAGACCAAGAGGAAGAGAGATGAGTGGATGAGAAGGTACAAATCAAGAATCTTTTTCAATGACCATTGCATCCAATTGTTGTCCACAATAGGTTAGCCTACAAAACAATTACAAGGGGACTGTCCAAAATAGGTGTGTCTAACTTAATTTGTCCTCCTAGTGCATAGAACTATAATTTACCTAAGTTACATTATTTGAAATTAGTACACGTTGAAATATTACTCATATACATATACCAATTTCCCCAAAATTAAAATATTTTAATCACGCAAATATTTTAGAGGACATTTTCTTCTATCATTAATAAAACAAATCAATGAACTAAAAACTATTGGAAAGCTTTTGAAAATGTTTATAGATGACAACAATAGATATATATCAAGGGTTGCTATTATGTGAGCATAGGAGTGTGAGCCCATAAGCTTAGAATACCACACACCTATGTTATAGATGTATATACTATAGAAATTGTCTATGATTATAGGGTATGTATGTTACAAATACCCATATTATAGGTATCTTTGATACATACACTTTCTACAGTGTGTGGTATCTATATTATAGGTACCTATATTGTAGGCTCAATGCTCACAATCTCACATTATTAGGCTCACATACTAACACCATTGGATATATATATATATATATATATATATATATATATCAAAAGGATTTTAATTTAATCCCTACTTTCTAAGTGCCTTGAAGTCTATACTCTTGACAATGAATAGAGTGTTGTAGTATACATTTTTGTCCAAAAAAATCTCTTATTCATTCCAACTCAAATAAACCAACCTATAGCAAGCAGAATGATAAAGCATGAATTTGTTAATAGTTTATGAAGTGTGTAGATAACCGACTTGGACTGTAAAGCTACCAATTTTTGTTCTTATTTTTGAAGTAAAGTGAGGGTCTTTTTGATGTGAATGGTGAGTTTGGGAACCAATTTGGGTGTTTTTGCGTGTTGTTGTGTCCAAGTTGTCTAGGTTTGGAGTATGTCTTGTCAATGGCTAGTTGTATGTGTGAATCCAAATGGGAGGTGGTTGAGTCAATTGAATGTGATTTGTTTTACCAAGTTGGAAGTCAGGTCATTGAGTGTTTTAAAAGTAATTCGAAATTCCAATTAGGAGAATGGTTGATTGGTGAATTGTTAGGTATGTCAGCCGAGTTGGATGAAAGCAAGTGAGTGATATTGTCCTTGGGATGTGATCCAAATCGGTGACTATTTTCAGTTGGCCTTCTCTACCGAATTGGTAACTATCTGCAGGCTGTCTGGGAGTTTCTCTTAAGTCCGATTTGGAGTTCATTTTCTTTTACCCACTGTCGAGCGAAGTCCAGTGCAAGTCTCAGTCAATGTAGGCTGTGTATTTTCGTTTTCTTTGCATTGTTTGATCGTGTCTTGTGTTCATGTATGTAATTCCAAGTCAGGAATTGTGTGTGTGTGGTCCACGGTCGGATCAATGTGTCAAGTCTATGTCCTAGTCGGGATGTTTGTCGGCCAATGAATGGCGATGTGGTGTGCAGAATTGTGAAGATTTGATGAAGAATTCTGAGTTGAGAATTGATTTAGAGGAATGTGTGTTAAAAGTTAAATTTGTGAAAGTCTATTTTTAATGTGAATGAGAAGCAATGAATGTGTGCAGAAATTCCAAGTTGTAGCAAATTGTTGAATTTTTAGATTCTGAACTTGGAGTATAAGTGGTGCAGATTGAAGATATCAATTGGGTGTTTAGTTTCAGGCCAGTTTGAGCCAGTGATTAAGAGTAGAATGATCAGATTATAATATTTTTAATGAGAAACTAGTTGGAGAAGCTTAATTGATAAACTTGTGTTGGTGATTTGATCACCAATTCGGAAATAAAAAAAATATTTTGCAATTAAATTGGTATTTGTCTATGTGTGTTTATGCTAATGAGAGATGGAGTTATCAATTTTGGATGGTGTGGATGTGGGAGTCTTAAAAATATTTGAAGTGCCTATTTGAAAAATTATGATTGTATGATGGTGTGCTTAGTGTATTCCTAATTGGATGTTTTATTTGTGGAAGCATATCAAATTAATTAATTATTTGTTGAAAATCCAAGTCGGAATATTAGTGTCGCTGTAGTAATGTATGTCTAAATCCCAAGTCGGACCAGTGAGCAAAGTTGAGTGTTGAGTGCCTTATTTGAATGGTGAAAGAAATTAAAGTTATATTATAATTATTTTGAACTAGCTATTGAGAATGTTATTTCAAACTGGAATTGCATGGTGGTTGTCAATTTTCACAATCTTAATTGGAGTTGATGAGACTGAGTGTTGCCATGTCTAGTTTCCAATTTGGTTTTGCTTATATGTGAAGTTCTGAGATTTTAAAACTTACTTGTTGACAATGGAAGATATAATATTTGTCAATCCAGTAGTTTTATTCAGCCGAGTTGTAATTCGGAAGTTGTAAAGCCCAAGTTGGTAGAAAAGGTTGTTTACAAGTTGGAAGACAAAATTAACTAGGTGGAAAAGTGATCTTTTCCAAGTTGTACCTGTGGAGCTTGGTCTGAGTTGGAGAAAGATTGTGATTCGATTTGGTTGGTTGAATATCCGAGTTGCATGATGAAAAGCTAAAAGAATAAAAAAGATTAAAGATTAAAGTTTAAAAAGATAATTTTTATTTGGGAGATTTCTTAACCTTTGTGGCCTTTAAGAGGGGAGTGACAAATTTAGCAATTAGTATTTTCGTGTGAGAAAAATATTTGTGATGTGGTTAAGGAACATTATTTCCTATTTATTCCTATAATTGCAATGATTTATTAGAAACCAAATTAGAAGTAAACCTATTATATTAAGCCTCCCTTGGAACAAATTCTATCTATTGCTTGGGTATTTAAATTCCTATTTGGAACCCAAGTTAATCTACAAAGTGTGATGTCCAATTCACCCCAAAGAATCTCCAAATTACTCCAAAACTAGCAAAAAGTGTATCCATAATCATTATCTTACCACCTAAGCATTCAAAATTCTTTTTAACATGGCTATAATATTTTCTAACATAGCCACAACATGAAGGTATGAAATAGTCAATTCTAGTAATGAATTTACATTAAAAAAATGAAACTTCCTATTGCAATGACTAATAACTCTATCTCCATCACCCTAGATATTGATTGTGGCCATGAACTCAATCTAATGTAGCTCAAATCTTGTTTATTGGGAAAAGTCTATCATGGGTTGATACAAGACAATAATAGATCATTTCGTAGGTGCTAATCATGTATAGTTTATTTGTTGATTGTTTTTTATAGATGTGTACTATGTTTTATTTTTAAAAGGCAAAAATCATCAAAGGGTTTAGATTTTACTTTTATTAAAAAATTTACAAAATATAGAAAGTTGTTATACTTTGAATGCAATTAATAAAACAATTGATGTTCATAGTATGCCATATTGATAACCTTATTAACCTTGTAAGGCCACCATAGACACTAAGTGTCCGATGGATGACGGAAAATTCCTCTATATAGGACAAAAGTGTTGTGAAAAGGGAACTTCTTCTATAGTAGTTTGACTTTCAATGAATATTTTTCCCTTTTTTTAAGCAATTGATTTCAATGAAGATTGGCCCGTCCTTATAGGGTTAATCCCATTTATAATACCAAAAAAAGAGAATACTAAAAATTAAAAAAATATTTTGGTATAAATTTGAAGTTAAATGCTTTTAAATGAATGTGACAAAGATCTCTCTCTATACATAAAATTCATATTTGACTATAGGTAATTCCTTAAGATATATGTCAAACATCCTTTTTCTAATGCAAACTAAAAAAAGCTCAAGGACCATTTCATAGTTTCTCCGTTCCTCCATAGACCAGGAACTCCAGATTATTTAGTAATAAAAGCCTCAGTCCTAGGCCAACTTTTACAACCTTCTCCGGTACAGCTCACCTACTCTTAAGTAATCTACGTTGCTATTTCACTAAGGAAGTAATTTACTGCAGGTAGAATACTTGGTGATAGCTCAAGATTGAAGCAAAACTTGGGCATTGCAATGACACCATGAAGCTACAGTCTACACTGTTGCTAAGTATGAGAATGACAATGAGAACAGCCAAAATTGCACCAACTGCCAGAACATGCAGTGCTAAATAATACATGGGGTTCTCCAAAAATGTCTGTTTGAATGCGAAGACCTCCAACACAGCAACGTCGTCGTCGTAGTCAGGGTCACGTTTGTGACGATTTAATATGTCGAAAGAGATTGTAGTACGCCACAATGTTGGGCTCAGAACAATATTGATGACGATTTCATTTCCGATGGCTGGACTTGATCACATTATCCTGAATTTGAACCTCCCGAGCAGACCCGTCCGTCCAATTAATGTTACAGAATTTGTCCTGTCTCCCATGTCGCAAGAGTCACCATTCTTGTCGCCAATTTTAAGATCTATGTCGATCGTCAGTCAGCCCCAACGAATTTGTATGCGACGCCTTCAGCACTGTTTGTTTTTTGATCATGTAAGGTCTGGATTAGCATAACGCCAGTTCAAGTAGGCACTGAACCCGCAAGGTTAGCAGAACGTAGACCTCGAAACCATGGTTGGATTAGGGTGGTTGACCGAGATATTAGGAATGTTATATTAATATATTTTACAGGTGGTATTCACTTATCAAGGTGAGTGGTGTTGAGGTCATTGCCACCAAAATTGTCGGTTGTATCCACAAGAGATTTGGAGCAGGCTTGGATTAGATAATATGATGAAGATAAGGCATTTTAGTTGTTGTTGTAGACGCCCTTCTGAAGGCTGTTTCGGCTTTCCAATCCCCACTTCTTCCAGTGCACGAGCCTGTGCAAAAACTCCTTAACCTGTGGAATCACGCTATACTGTTAGTCTATGAAACAACCAGAACATCCCACAAAAGAACACACACAAGCACAAGATGTTTCTTAGAAGAAGGATAAATCGGAATATATACCTCGGATGGATCCTGAAGAGACAGCTTTGCATCAGTTGATTTGGGAACAGAAGATACCAAAATGCTGCAACCGTGCTTTGACCTGTTGATCGTCTGGTAATCACAGTCAAATTTAACTGTGAGCAGTGATGATTATACCTCGTTTCCATAAATGCTAGGAATTCACATATCGCAGGTCGATGGAAATCAAGGAGAACTACAACGTTTACAAATGATAGCAGGAATGGCACAAAACGTTAGGAGCGAGAGATGGTGCATACCCTAAAAGCATCTTCATCAGTCTTATCATCTCCAATATACAGAGGAAGGATATCGCTGGTGTCGTTGTATCCTGCAGATAAAAAAATAACAAATGAGTTTCTCGAAATGATATTGAGCAACTACGCAATAAAGACCAAATAGCACATAGAAACACAATTCTATTGCACGGTATAAAACAGAGTTTTCTTAGAAAGATATGACCGGTCTTAATGCTACCACTCACCCAGTGACTTAAGAAGAAAGTCCACAGCTTTGCCTTTATCCCATGCAATGGAAGGGCGAACCTCCAGAACCTGTCAGAAACATGATACAGATGTGAGCCAAACTCCGTGCATTTACATCATAAACACGTAAGAAAATTGTGACTGCGAATACCAATGAGCTAAACGACATAAATATCGTACCTTCCGGCCATTTGTCAAGATTAAAGTCGGAAAATCTTTCATAACGTTACCCACCCGCTCCGCGAGTGCCTCCCAATGCTGCACCACAATCGTAATAGGTCCACCAGATTTAGAATGAAATTTATATGTACATTCTCCACTTTAAAATGTTCATACATTTCAAACTCAAGACAGTGCAGTACTTTAATTCATGAGAACTAAATCAACCAATGACTCAATAATAGTAGGGTCAGACACTTAGAAAATGTACCTCCTCTTTCACTCGTCGGAAGTGCACAGTAACACAAAATTTGTTGTGCTCCACCTTTGCGCCCTTGATCAACTTCGTGGTTTCGATCAAAGCATTACAGGCCTAAGAAAGCAAACACATATAATCAGGCCTACACACCACCAGAAGATGGACAAAGGGACATTCAACTATTTAGATATTATCAGAGTGCATAAGCACTACAAACCAAAATAGATATATAAAAGGAGGGAATTTCCCAAAATGAGGCATGAAATAATACCTTGTTAATCAGTTCAAGATAATCACTGGCAGGCTGGAATAAAACAACGTCATTCCCCTGCAGACATGAACAATAAGATTAAAGGTCAGTAAGATGATCACCTGCCAAACATCTCCAATGCAAGGATAGCTTCTGGAGAACGAAAAGACGAACATCGGCCAATTGAAACATCTAAAAGTGATAATCAATAATACCGAACTCCATACCGAACTCAATAAATTGCTAACAGTTAGCACGTTACCAATGGCATTTACCTTCTTGTCTCTACTTTTTGTTCCCTTCACCCGAAAACCATCTGAGTTATTTGCAGGTCCCATAATGTCCATGCCATGACTTCCAGCGTAATATAGTTCTGATAATTGCACAAACTCATACACCTGCTCCAGAAAAGAAGCAACCATAAGCACCTTTTATATCCTGCTCTCTCCACACCCAAACTAACTCCAACAACAATTTCAGGATAGACTCTAGGCAAGGCAAAAAGTGCATTAGAAAGGTCAATATTCCTGCTTCTTTTCTATGGGGCTACCCCCCCGAAAGACAAACAATAGTCCATCCCATCTGTACCTTGGGTCGAGATCTTCCACTGATCACTGCGGTCGGGAAGCAAGATGCCAATTCCTTCACAGTAGCTCGCATCTGTCGAAGATTACAAGCAGAGCTTTTAGATTCAGTCACATCCGTTTGTTTTTGGCTAAACAAAGTCGCACATACATCAGCTTTGGTTGAGTAATTTTTGAAAGAAACACGAACCTCAGCTGACATGAAGGCTCGTTCAGGGTCCTCCACAATCGGTGAAAGTGTACCATCATAATCAAGGAACACCACAACCTGCTTTTGGGGGGAGTGCTTAATCACTGTGTCGAACGAACTCAGAGCTGACGGATGTTCTTCCTGCGGTTAACGAGACGACTTCAATTAACTGTTTGCATTCATGAATAGGTGCAACTAGGACGTGATATAACATAGGTAAAAAAATATCACGGCTTCCCGCCACTTTCTCAATCAATGCCAGAGCTTTAATATGATATGGTGGGTTCTGCTGGGAGTAGAGTGCGAAGATGCTTACGAGCCAGGATTTATAAACAGCGTCTTCCAGACCGAAAGCATCAGGAATGTCCTCGTGAAGTGAGTGAACGTGAGGGGGTGACTGGGCCCTCATCGCATCGATCCAAGCATGAAATGAACCCCTTTCGGTGTAAGGGCCATGCCTTTTCTGCAGGACGATAGGAATGGGTTTTGAGGAGACAGAGCTTGCACTCATAACTGATGGCTTTGAAGGGGAGGTAGATAGCATAGAAGACACTGACAATGTTGACCCGCACGGAGAGGGTGGAGCATCTGTGTAGGCTGTCGAGCGCTTAGACCTAAAGGTCATCCCTCCCACAAAGCTCTCTCCGAAATTAGGAAAACTCGCTCGCAGTAATCCTTCCGTGCCTTCGGAATCACCGTGATATCGATCGAGACTACCACTAACCTCGCTCACTTTGAGAACCATGGCCAAAGACACTTGAGGCTTCCAGAACACAGTTTATTGGGAACCCTTGGAAATTAGGCCCCTCGACTAACTGAAATTGGTTGGTTCCAAATTTCCAAAATAATTCTACCTGCAGATCCGCGGTGGAACTTCACAAAAAGCTATGCTGTCTCTCTATACTCTGCACAGGTAGACGTTTTCTTTGACTGTAAAGCTAATCCAGTAAGTTGAGATGAGTACGCTGATTTCGCGCTGCCACGCAACGGAAACACACAAGTAACTCCTCGATCATTGAAGAACAGAGAAGATTAAGTAAGGATAAATCTGCAATTAATAGTCGAACATGGCAGCCATTAACTGCCTGCTGTTATGAAAGATGCTCGCGGAAGTTGGATGTTCTCAGATCTTTCACGCACCTGACCAGCACCTGTCGCACAACATAAAGTCAATAACAGTCACAGGTAAGCCACTACTTCATGATGTAACATTTTTCACAATAAAAAACAACATCATGGTCTTACTTAGGGTTCAGCTCAAGTGAGCGTCATGTGGTAAATCGCATATGTGCTATGAGATTCTAAGTGATGACGATTTCTAATGACGAATTTGAGTTTAAGACGTAGAAGAAGGTTACTTGTGACGACATTTCCATGCGAAACTGCCAGATCTTGCTAACCGCTGGCATGCCAGTCACACTGTATAAAGAGGCACTTGTCCGAGAGAATAACTAACTACTAATTCAGTTGCATCAAATTTGGTGACATGTTGAAGTCCGTCCGACGAGATGTTCCAATTAGGACGAGCATCAGTACAGTTAACTAAAACAAACTACTATTAACAAAGCGGAGGCCCTAATTACTTCAAACCTGCGAAACAATACCAAATCGAAGACTGCAAATTCGATATCAAAACCGTGAAGCTACCAGATCATTCCGTCACCGAAAAAAAATGATTACCTATGAATCTCGCAACTACTACAAAAACTGGCGACAACTAGAGCCGCAAAGTCACAAAAGAATTTGTAAACAAGAGAAGAATAAATTACTGTTTTAAAATTTCGGTGGATTTACATGGCTGAAAATATGGAACGGCCTATAGGAGAAACGCAACACAGAGATCCCAAAGAGCATTCGTACAAAATGTCGATTTAAAATCACGGCAGAGATCCCCTACACAAACACCCGCGAAAATTCTATCTCAACTACAAATCTTGCAACTGAAAGACCCCTCGGCAACTACAGACAGAGACACCAAAATAATTGCAAATGAGAGAAGGCTGAATTACTGCTTCACTATTTCGGTGAATTTTCGTGACGGAGAGTACGGGAGGGCCTTGAGGAGAGACACAACACACTGATCAAAAGACGCGTGAATACCTAAGTGCAAATGCCGTAGTCAATCAGTGTAATCACACAGGCACAATTTTTTCGAAGGCTAAGTCACCGCTTCACTTTCTTCGGTGGATTTTCGTGATGGAAAGCACGACTAGAGGAGAGACGCAACACACAGATCAAGATGAGTGCATACCTACGTACAAGACGTCGTGTGCCAAGTCGCGGCCGAGAACCCCGACACAAACACCCGCGATAACAGAACACACTAGTAAGACCGAGGGTTCAACAACGAATTGTCCCCCTCCTCCAACCAGGTCGAGTTGGATTCGCCACAGCGCACGCAAACCACAGCCAAGAAGCAGCCAAAAGTAATAAGACTCTCTCAACCTCACTGACACCCTTTTATACTCGGGCGACGATGATGGCCCGGCAGGTGCACAGACCTCAACAACGACGAGGCCAAGCCGCCAGCGGAGTCAGTGCGCGTCAGTCACGTCAGAACAGGCGCTGCCTTGCCAGTAGTGGCAGTAAGTACCTTATTACACTCTCTCTCCAGTCCCCCAGTCCCAGTCCACTCTCCAACAACAGTGCAATCGCGCCGAAGTCACGCCAGCCACCCCTTCCCGAACTCGCGCTGTCTGTGCTCCACCCGAAGCAACGCGGTAACTGCCACCTACTCACCACACAACACTTGACTCCTCCACGCCTTTCAAGGCATGCATGTCAGTCAGTACAGTAGTCTCTCTTCAACTTCCACCACCTCCCGCCTCGTCCGCGCTGACTGACGGAAGCGGCCCTACCCTGGCGCTCGCAAAACACTCCCAAAAAACCTCCAAAGACTTCCTGGAATTGCTTGCGAAAGGCGTAGAAAAACAACACTACAATTCTTCGCCAGGAATCTTCTTTACGATTTTGCAGTAAAAGTATCCGCGCATCTGGTATTTGTAAACAGGCGCCCAACAAGAGTCACGACAACGACGACTGCGCTACACTTGCCTGCTCTGCTCTGCGCTGCCCTGCGCTGCTCTATTCTGCTCTGCTTCCCCGCCACCCCCGGCCTGAGTGCTGTTGACAGCAGCACTGCAAAGTATGGGAATGTTCCAGTGGGTTCCACCTTGGCCGTTGTCTACCGGTTGCTTGCCAGGTGGCGCTTGGCTGTGCGGTTGATTTTTAGTTAAGTCCAGATCGAATTTAGAGTTAATTGGCTGATAACTTCTGCTGGCAAGCGCGCACAGGTTTTTGGAATCATCGTAGGTCGTAGATTTTGAAAGTGGGTCCCATATTGCGACGGTCGCCCAGGGGTGCGCCAGGTGGCGTTTGGCCGTGCGGCTAGTTTAGTTAACTTCAGATTAGATCAGTACTAAGTTTTAAAATAGGTAAACTAATTAAGGAAATATGATCCATTAATATAAACATCCAAATGATTACAATTTCCCATATAATATCCTTTTAATAAAGTGAATAAAATTTCAGTACTCAAGTTAATTGTTTTATATAGAATTTCTTTGCCAACACTTCACAAAACTAAACTTTGTTTTAAGTTGTAGATCATACTTAACTGCAATAAAGAAATAGTTAATGGGACTTACACTATTAAAATAAACTTGAGTACCATAATAAGAAATTGAAATCCCAAATTAGGTTTTGGAATTGTCATCTTGCTTGGAAGGAGGTGAGTATGTCTTAACTAACTCTTTTGCACTAAATTTAATTCTTCAAAACCATCTAATGCTAACTACTCTAATTATAGTATGCACTTGTGCCTAAAATCTTCTTCAATGCTTTACTTCACACTCAATGTGTACTTAGATGAAACGAGATGAAAAAATTGCAAGTATTATTGCTCTAAACATGACAAATGCCTCCAACAAATTGTTTGAATCCACATTCTCTCGTAATGATTCAAGAACAAACAATCAAGGTTGATGTGTTTGATTATAGGAATTGGAGCATTATGCATGAAAATGTGGGAGAATTGATCGGGTGATGCTTTAAGAGGAGAATAGAATTTGGACCTTGTAGGGGCTTTAGGTTTGGTGATCAAAGCAATTTTGGAATTTGGCATACAAAAGCATGTGTAAATGAAATTTGAAAGTCTCTTATTAGGACATTGTAAACCTTAATGTTTAGCTATTGTGATTGACCTCCCAATCTTGTAATAAACACACATCTAAGTGCCTTAGGTGTTTATAAGCTTACATCCTAAACATATTGAATATTATGTTTATTACCTTTGAAATTCAGCAATACATTAAAAAAAATTGACTATATGTGCATTTGATATGTCATTGAAAAGATAAGAATGTCTAGTTTCATATATAATTTTTTTTATTGCAAAAATAAATTCCTTTGACCTCTATATGAATGGAAACATGAAGAAATTATACTTTAATGTACAAGCATTCCAATTGATTGCAACACGTAAAATTTATTAATAGGTGCATCATTGAATGCAAAAAAAATTTAAGACACCATATTAACAAAATCAAATGCAATTTTACTTTTTGCAATAAGAATCTAAATATAGATTTTTATATTCCCATAAACAACATTATTATATAAAAAAAATATTGAAAATTTTGTTTTTCCAAAAAATAGTGGCATATATCAAAGGGAATAATAATTGATGTTCCAAAATATAACTCCTATTTAACTAGTTTTGGACAATCTATAGACTAGAATTAACATTGCATCTACAAATGAATGATGAAAATATGATCAATATATAATCCAAATGTTAACATTTGGGTTAAAATGGACAAAATCATCATTATGGATCAAATGAAATTTAAAAAAATAAAATATTGACAAGTGTCGGTTGCCAACCAATACATTTTCAATTACAAAGAATGTCTATAATTTGTAAATAAGTCCATAATTAGTTAAATTAGGGTTAAATGTATTATAGGCCTACTAAAGTGTATAATGTATGAAATAATATAAACGGTGTTGTTTTCAAACTTGTTCCATGTTTTATAAAGGAAATGAGGCTATATTTAATATTTCTTTATTTTTCACAAAACAACATTTCAATAGTATGGTCATTTTTTATTTTAACCCCTAAATGACTAAGAAGCCCTTATGCTTTTCAATTTTTTGACAAGCCATTATATAGTTTTTAAAATCTATTTTTTAATACTTTATATCATTTTTTGAATAGTATATATATCATATTACTAACTTTTTATATTAGTGCATTTTTTTTTTGCCTAATTTAGATAAGTGGTTGAAGAATCATGAAATGAAATGTGTTTTCAATCTTAGCCCCATCAACTAAAAAAATTACTTTATTTTTATTATTTTTTCTAATCCAACCAAAACATCATATAGCTAATTCAATGAAGTGCATTATGTCAAAATTTCAAAGTAGAAAAATTCACCAATTGTAAGATATTTACCTTGAAACTTTGAAAAAAAGTTTTTTTTCATGACTTTGCACTTGCATAGTTCATCTTTCAATTTTTTTTATTGTTGAATGAATGTGCATAAGAAGTTTTTTCAAATTGACGAGTTGAAATTAAATTAGAAATTTATAAAAAAATTCAAATAGAAAAAGCTTTTTTTTATTGCTCGACTCATCCGAGTTGAGGACAAAAAGACTAAATTTGACATAGTAACTTTGTAACCTTGTAAATTCAATTCTATGAAATTAGTCTTCCATTTAACCCCGAAAGTCCAGTGTCCCTTTGAGGGACAAATTGGATTTTGAGCAAGCTCATATAACCTCAATTTTTGGTGAATTTTTTTGAAATTTTTTTATAAGATAAAAAAATTGATTAGCTATGTGGGAATATAATTTTTATTTCAATTGGTGCATGGGAGAAAAATTTATACCACAAAAAGCCAAAAATTGAACTCAACATATAGTACAACAGAAATTGCAAAAAATCAAAATAAATTCTAATTTTTTCTCCTAAATTTATATATATTTTTGTTTACATGTGAAGCTTTGATTCCTTCTATTTGGACAAATAATGAAAAAGTTAAGGACAATCTTGTTTTTCAGGCAATTTAAGCATCTTCATGAAAAAATAACTTGTAGAATTTATTTCGAAATGCAATTCTCACAATTTTTTACAATTTCTTTTGAGAATATTGTGTTTTCTTGCTAAAACAATCCCACCATTGGGATTATTGTGTTTCAATTCCATCTAAGAGCTATTAACAATTTAGTTGTTTTTTTCAATCTTGGATCTACTTCTACTTAACAATTTTTAAAAGAATAAAAATCAGGTGTTTTTAAAAACTAAAAAAAACTCTTTGACTTTCAATTCAATTCTTCAACATAATTTTTTAAATTCAAAGTCTATAGTGCCAAAGAACCCAACAAATGGGGGTCAAAATCATCTAATGTAGGCCAATGTTCAAAAGAACTTTCTTTTACAGCTTTGAATGCTAATATCTTCCAATCTATATGGGCAAACTTTATAAAATTTTCACCACAGGAGCTAAGACAAGTGAAGTACAAGATCCTATGATCAGATTCTAAAAAAGAAATGCTTTTTTGTTATGATTCTTAGGTGAACACAACAAAAATGGTAGTTTTGAGCAGTTTTTGACCAAAAAAAAATGACCATAGGACTTCAAGGGTTAAGGAAATCCTCACATGCATCTATGTGAAAAATTTTAACCATAGAATCAAGAAATTGAAATCACAATTTCTTGCTCCAAAAGTCTTGGATTATACTACCATGGTATACTATGGTCTTTTTACTATACAATCTTACACAATGGCATACAATTGTATTCATCATGTCATTTTCTACCCAATGAAACAATGAGGAAAAAAAAACATGCTTGACTTTACGTAAGGTCAAAATATCTATTACAATTCATTTAAATTGGGGTGTATAGATGAAGTGAAAATCACAAATAGTTGTTA
Organism: Pseudoscleropodium purum; assembly: GCA_963969395.1. Classification (NCBI taxonomy): domain Eukaryota; kingdom Viridiplantae; phylum Streptophyta; class Bryopsida; order Hypnales; family Brachytheciaceae; genus Pseudoscleropodium; species Pseudoscleropodium purum. The sequence continues at coordinate 15,366,332 of OZ017798.1, forward strand.
TTTTTGCTTGGAAGACAAATGAAAATCATTGGTAATAAAAAATTTGGAACTAAATTTTGAAATTTATTTGGATTTTCTTGTGAATTTTCAAAGTCAAGAATGGAAGAAACTTCAAAGTGTTCAATAATTATAGGAGGCAATCCAGTCTTGATCAACACACACACACACACACACATTTTAGCAAACTAGGGTGGTCTATTTCCAATCAATATGAAATGAATAAGTAATCAAGAATGGCACATTTTGATTGGGCTATAAGACTTTTGATTTTACAATTAGTCCTTGGTTAAAAATAGGATGACCTATGTCACTAGTTGAAAATTCATGGTCATTATATTTTGAAGGAAAAAAAACTATTGAAAATTATGGAAACCTTCCAAACTCTATATATGCGCACAAGAATATTCCTCCAATGAAGAAACCCGCCTTCCAGATATGTGTAAATGCTTCAATGGTTAGAAATGGGTTGCCTTCCTTTGGTACATGTTTGAAGCGCCTTAAGCAAGACCCCAAACCATTCACTAAAAGCTTGTTACTTTGCACCGACGCAGCGCCATTTGTGAAGCAGGAGTCATGCTTCAAAGCAAAATGGTTTAAGGTCATTTCGGTGACACTTCAATGGCCCCTATTCTACAGAAATGGGGAGTGGACGGACGGTGAAGGGTCTAACTACCTAAAATAGACAGACAAAACCTACATACAGTAAGGACCACCATCGGTAGCAATTTTTAATAGGCCACTTGTCTATGTCTCCATGGAGCGAGTGCCTTGATTACTGTGACTGGAAGTTTAGTAGCAACATTCCACAGGATGGCTGCCAGCTGGGTGTGTCGCCGAATTTCCCAAATTCTGAATTGGAAAGACAACCGCGGCAGGGGGCGGGCCACCCAAGGAGCGAATTTCCAAGCACTTTCTGTTCACCGATTTTGATTAGAAAACTCTTTCTCCAGTTTGAAAACATGACTCCGCTTTTTCTACACAAAACACTAATAAGGTAATCATCTCCCATGATTGAACAACATTTGCGGCTCTACTATATTACATTACTGAGTGCTGACTGTTGTTGAAGCTGCAGCAAAAGTGCCTTCGAATGAGGACAACCACTGGTGCAGAGGGACTCCTGGGACGGAAAAGCAGGCAGGCAGGCAGGCAAGTCACAATGTGTGACCGACATCCGTCCCGATTGCAGATGCACGCAGAGTCTGTACAAAGACAACCCGGAATTCTGCCGTGAAGAAGCCACAGATCGACGACGGGCAGGAAGCTCCAGGAAGGTAGGAAAACAGAACAACGAAGCGAAACAGAGATAGGAATTGGAGGAGCGCGCGCCTCACGGATGGTCGGTTCCCCAACTAACATTGCAGCAAACCCCGGAAAATGCTTTTGGAGCAAATACTATAATACCAAAAAGTAGCAGAAGCTACTATTACTGTCAGTCAGTCGGAGAAAGGAAATTGGAGGTGTTCCGTCCTGGAATTTTACAGAATATACCGTAACGTACAAGTGCTGGCCCTTGGTAACCAAGCAAACATAGATTATGTAATGTTTTGAAACAGTTTGCATGAGTTCCCAGTTACTAGAAAGTGGAGTGACCTTCCTGTTCATTGAATTTACTGTAAACTTAAAAAGGTTGCCTGTCTTGATATCAAAGTCATCGATGCACTCGGTTGGTGCCTGGGTGCTCCCTGTTTTCAAAACTTGATTTCTATATATAAATGATGACTTCAGGAAATGTGTGGAAGTCAGTAAGTACATATCATTCGGTAGCCTTCAGGGAGGCTGCCTTTCCCTCCCTAGAGCGTCATCCACGAAATTCAACCACGCATCAATAATCTAAGCTGGTAGTGCTGGAACAGTGGCAGTAAATTCTTAGCATGCTCCATTTTCTTTTGCTAAATCTTAGATGGAATATACAAATGAACACAATTTAGTAAGAAAAATGGTTTGCCTAAAATCCCAAGCTAGAATCCTTCAAGTATTATATCATAGCTATTTATTTTCCAATCATTGCAATAGCTTATTTTGAAATTCCATCAAGTAGGGAAGCTCTTTATATACTTATAGGGTGGTAGGAGGTAAAACAACCCATGTGGGATTTATAAATTAGGATTTGTAGTTTCTTAAACACTCATAGTTAAAATCAAAAGTAGGAATTGTGATTGAAGTAAAATTTCAAACCTCATTTAGGTATAGTATAGTAACTTTTTTCAAACAAACTTTAACTATGAAAAGTTGTTAAATTGAGATCAATTTCATCTCCAAAAATTCGTTTGAAATTTAAATCTTCCAATCAAAAGTTATGGACAAATTTCAAAGAGGATGTTTGAAAATGTCAAAAAGAAATTTCCTTCCAACCCCTCTCAAAAATTGGTCCATAACTTTTGATTGGAGAATCTAAATCTTAAAACGATTTTTAGAGAAAATTTTTTAACTTCATTTACCAACTTTTCATAGTTAAAGTTTGTTTGAAAAAAGTTACTATACTATACCTAAATGAGGTTTGAAATTCTACTTCAATCACAATTCTTTGCTTTAATTTGACTAAATTATGAGCGGTTGAGAAGCTACAAATTGTAATTTACATATCCCACATTGTTTGTTTTACCAACTAGTACCCCATAGGTTTATAAAAAATTGTCTTCTCCTCTCTCATCACTCAACACAAGTGGCTAACAATGTATTTTGAGGAAAATTGAATGCTGAAATTGATTTCCATAATAATTTGTAGCCATTTTGTTAAAACCTTTTATGTTTTGCACTATTTGAATTGAATGTACTTTAAGTTTACATTCACCTTGAATTTGCAGATTTTGTGCATAGTTTTAAATGAAAATAATTGTTTATATAAGTACCCCAAATCAGTAGTAATTGATAAGGACTTTGACAAACATCGACACGTATTTTTTAACTGTTGACATGATGCCGAATATTTGGCATGATTTTGTCAGAGAAAAGGCAGCCCTTCCCTTTGCTAGTGAATGTTATGTACAGTAAATCAGCTGTAAAGAGACAATACTACTAGAAAAGAACACATTTGTTCCAAGATGAACTGGTATTTATAGATGAAAGGATTGTTACACTAGTTAAAATGCAGTACTGAAAGTCAAAATCCAAACCACTGCTCCGTTCTCCAGACCCAGTCAAATATTAAACAGTACTGGTAAACTTGCAAGGTGATAAGTTACTGATTTTCGGAATGCTTGCAGATTAAGTTAAGCCTCTCAATAACAACTGAAGCAGAACGATTATTTGCTTGCATAAGTTATATGCTTGACAGAATAACTGTATTGCTGTACCTGCATCTTGAGCAAGACTGGGATTGCCAGCAATGCTTGCATAAATTTGGAGAACGGAATTCAAAAGTATATTTAGAAAAGCATATACTGGGTCCAGCCCAAGTTCAACTGACATTGCTTGGCTTGCACTTCACATGGATGAATCACTTTGAACTCAGGTAGCCGGCTCATTTCCAACTGATACCTTAACCCTGTAACGCTGCCCATGGATGACAGAGAATTCTACTGTATACGACAGAAGTGCAACTATTCATCTTTAGAGTTTTGTTGTGGAATTGTGATCAGGGAACATCTTCTAGGGAAGTTTGACTTCCAATGAATACTTTTTTCATTTTTTTGAGTGATTCATTCTCATGGTATTAGAAAATGATGATTTCTTCGGAGACTAGTCCATCCTTACAAGGTTAACTTCTAAAGGACTAAGGTGCGTTTTTTGGCAACATAACTTTTTTAGGCAAGAGCATGTGAGCGGAGATTTCTATACTTTTGACCCAAATTTTAATAGAAGGCATGGGCATGGAATATCTTTCATGTGCACTAAATTTCAAAACATTTGAAAATACGAGTCAAAAGTTATGGCCTAATATGTAGTTTATTTCTCAACTCAAGCAATTCGGGTAGATCTCAAAATATCACTTTTTTTTAAAACAAAAAAATGAAATATTATATATATGAGTCAAAAGTTATGAAGTGTTTTAGTTTGTAGGCAGTCATGGATTTTCCACGTCAAATTAACTTTTAAAGTTATTTATTGAACTCAATTTTCAATATTTTTGAAAAAACATAAAAATATTAGGTGAAGATTGTTTATTAAAACATTAAAATTGTTGAGATTGACATTTTTCAATTCCATAACTAAATTATTAATAATTTAGTATTTTGATTCATTCTCTATTTTTTTCTACATACTATTTTTTTCCTATTTGTTGTACAATTCCAAATGATCAGAAATTTTTCAACCATGTAGCCAACTTGCCTTGAAGAATGAATCCAAAGAGTTGTAACCATTTTGGACATTTTTTCATACAAATGTGATCTTGTGAAGAGCAACTGCCCAATTTTTTGCAGGGCCCAAACAAGGCTTTTTGTCAATTCAAACACTAATATCTTGCAATCTACATGGTGGAAGTTTCTGAAACATTTTCCACATTTTTAAAAATTATCATACAACAAGATCCTATGGTTGGATGTATCCAAGAATGTTTTTTTAATTTTTTTTATACTTGTCTGAAAAATAGCAATTTTGGAGCATTTTTGGTGAAAACATAGTCAAGGAACTTTAGGGGTTAAGCAATTTCGCGTATCTGGAGTGCAAGTTTCTTGAGTAGAGAAATTTTCTTGTGTATGGAAATAAAGTTTGGAAGGATTCTATCCTAGTTTAGAATTCTATTTTTTAGAATATAATTATTATGAATTTTTTAGTTGAAGATTATGTTTAACTTATAATGGTTATATAGATATTCCTATTTCCAACTGTAGGTTGGTTGCAAAATCAATCAAGGGCTGGTTGCAAGACTGAGAGTCTTGTAGCCAATCATAATGCACCCCAATTGTGCCGTGAACTAAACTATAATTAATCATTATTCATCTCCACATGATAAAAAAAAAAAATCTATATAACTAAAATGGGAGGGAGGTTTGATCATAAATGGATTGACAACTATAACTTTGTTAGTCTATAAAGCCCAAAGTTTGAACCAATACCATTTGTTTAACCCCTTAAAGACCTAGGCCTTTTTTTTGCCAAAAAACACTCAAAACAGCCTTTTCTATGGCAAAAGGTGAAAAAAAAATTTAACTATTTTTTTTTCATATCTAACCATAGGATCTTACACCTAAATATTATGAGAATGTTTTGAAAAAATTTCAGAATTTTTGACCGCACAAATTGCATGATATCTATGTTTAAAATGGAAGAAACAAGTTTTTCAACACATTGCGGGACTAGATTTTTTGACTTTGAACATTTTTAACTTAAATTTTTTGTACTACAATGTTTTGAGCTTTAATTATTTGTTGTATAAAATTGAGTTGAGGGTCTAAGAAAAATTCAATATATTCAGAAAAACTTAATTTTTATTCTTTAAAAAATTGTTAAGTAGAAGTAGACATGAGATAGAAGGAAAATCTGAATTATTAATATCTTTAAAATGGAATAAAAATGCACTAATTGCAATGGTGAGATTTTTCTAGAAAGAAAGATTGACCATAATTAGCTTTTTTTTTTGAAAAATTATAAAAATTGCATTCAGAAATAAATCCTACAAGTTATTTTTTCTAGAAGATGCTCTAATTGCTTGAAAAACTAGATTGTCCATAACTTTCTCATAAAAATTCCAAATGGAATGAATCAAAGATTTATATATACAAAAAAATATAATCTATGAGGGAAAAAAAAACTTTAAATCTCAATTTTTGAAATTTTTTTAGCTGCCTCCTATCTACTATTTTGAGCTTATTTGGGCATAACTTTTGTTCCTGGTCACTAATTGAAAAAAATTATATTCCCATGAAGCTAATAATTTTTTTTATATTCAAAAGAAGTTTCAAAAAATAAGAAAAAAATTTCAGCCCGTAGGTACATGCCCAAAATCCCATTTGTCCCTCAAAGGGACAATGGTCCTTTAGGGGTTAACTTCTATTCATCTCTCCACATTAATCCATCCAATTTCTATAATTATCTTCTCATCTTCTCTAACTATAGATTCTAGAAAAGAACACATTCTTTTTCTACTTTTATTTTCATGGTCATAAAGTATGGCATTGTTGGAATTTTGGCATTAAAAAACATTGGCATGACAACCATTTTAGCATGAAGCTTTACCCATGTGTCAATTTCTACAAGCCAAACATTAAAAAAATAAGATGAAGAAGTTGAAAATGACCTTGGAAAAACAATCACAACATAGGTGGAAGGTTTCAAACCCCAATTGATGGCAACCTTGTACTTACATGTACAAGGGGAGACATAGGGGTATTAACCCCTAAATTCCCAATGTCCCCTCAAGAGACAAATCAAATTTTGGGCAAATTCCTGTGATCTCAATTTTTGATGAATTGTTTTGAAACTTTCCCATAAGATAGAAAAACTGATTACCTACATGGGAATATAATTTTTATTTCAATTGGTGCCTGGGAGTAAAAGTTATACCACAAAAAGCTTGAAACTAAACTTGGCGGGCAGCACAAAGAAATTGTAAAAAATCAAAATAAATTTTCATTTTTTTTTCTTTTGAAATTTTTTCTTTTTGTCTACATGTGAAGATTTAATTAGTTCTATTTGGATTAATAATGAGAAAGTTAAAGACAATTTTGTTTTTCAGGCAATTTCAACATCTTCTTGAAAAAATAACTTAAAGGGTTCATTTCTGAATGCAATTTTCACAATTTTTCACAATTTTTTTTTTGAGAATGTTGTGTTCAATTGCTACAATAATCTCACAATTGGGATTATTTTCTTTCAATCCCATCTTGGATTTATTAACAATTTAGTTTTTTTCCAATCTTGGACCTACTTCTACTTAGCATTTTTTTAAAGAATGAAAATCAAATGTGTGTTTTTTGTTTTGTTTTTTAATTTCCTACACTTTCAACTCAATTCTTCAACATAAATTTTTTTTTAATTCAAAGTTTGTAGTGCAAAAAAAATTCACAATTGGTAGTCAAAGTCATCTGAAATTGCAAGCTAGTGTTCAAAAAAACTTTCTTTTTCAACTTTGAATGCTAATATCTTCCAATCTATACGGACAAACTTCATGAAATTTTTACCATGTGAGCTAAGACAAGTAAAGTACAAGATCCCTACAATTAGATTCTAAAAAAAAGATTTTTTTTTGTATTCTTGGATGAATGTAGCAAAAACGGTAGTTTTGAGTGGTTTTTGATAGAAAAATGGCCTTGGGACTTTAGGGGTTAAGAAATAAGAATAAGAAGTAAGAATCCAACTACTACAAAAAACAACCCCTTCAATCTAATAACCTATGAAAAATTTGCAAATATAAGCTTGCAACACCAGCAACCACATAAAAGTTTTACTTCAAGAACCTTGGGATTCAATAGACATTGCTTTCATAATTTATACAAAATAGTCAATACTAAAAAATACACCTTCTACATGTGAAATACATATCTAATGTGAAACGCTCAATATGTGTGTTTATAGAATCTTGTACTCAAAATTGACACAAGTTCAATTGTGCTTCTTTTGTGATTAATTGACACTTACATAGGGATAGTTAAAGCTATTTTCTACAATTAAATATGGAAAAAAGACTCAAAAAGTATAGTGTTGACTATTATACTTGAAAGTACTAAAAAAATTGTTATACACATTATGATACATGATATTTTTATGTTGACTTCTTTCTAGAAAGTGCATATCTGCTTGTACCATCTTTGTGTGTACTATTCTGTCAAAATACTGCCAATGTTATTCAAGGCACATAAGGGATACATATTTTGCAATTCTTCCACGGATTTTTATATATCATATAGTGATTGGAAAATATCCCAATGTATAAATGCATACAACTACTACATGCAATTATATTTTCCAAATTGAATTGTTCTAATTCATTCTCTACCAAAAAAATTAGTGACCTCCATTTTTTAATTCATTTTCAATTCCTCTCAAATTACGAGTTATTTCTATTTTTCTCACTTTGAAAAAAAAATTGTGGTTCTTTAGGACTTAAGGGATAACCACTTAAAGATGTTGAGATCCAAAATTGTCCAATTGATAACTTTCCAAAATACTGTACAAATGAAAAATGCACCTATTGGTTCAAAAATCAAACCATTTTTTAATGACTTCTTTGGGTAATAGGCTATAGTCCTTCCCAAGTTAATGCATGTTATTGACTTTGTTGAAAAAAATGCAAGGCACAGTTAATTTGTGACATGCTAAATTTCAAAAAAAATCCCTAAAAGACCAAGTGGCCGTTCATTATACAGAATTTAAGATTTAGGATAGTTATGCACAAAGTCAATTTGGGTTGTATGTTTATGAAACTTTAACAAAAACTACAAACATATACCCCTTTAGAGGGAATCTAATTTTTTTTTCAAATTGAGTGCCTAAATAAAAAAATTATCCTACCCTAAACTTTTTGATTGAGTAGTCCGTTCAACTTTGGGCAATATGTGCAAATTCTACTTCTACTTCTTAAATTTGGTAGGTATATTATTTATATGATGCAAGATGCAAATGTAAGAAAATAACAGTGTACAATGTAAAAATCTCACACTAGGAGGAGTTGAAATTTGTTAGCTATATCAAGTAAGGTTGGGAAAAAAATTCATCTAACTTCAAATGTTATTAATAATCTTTCAATTTGTGTTGTCAAAGTTTTTGAATTTTTTTCCACACATTCACATAGTATTTTTCTTACCAATTTTTATGGTTAAATTTTGAAAAAAAACTTCTTTTTTTCATTTTTTTTAATATCCTAAAAAGTGGCAGTTTTTCACAATTTTCTACTTGAAATGTGCCTCAATCCTTCAAGGGTTAAAATCTTCTTTTAAGTAAAGATCAATCTTGTTTATTTTGATTTTGAAAAAGTGGATAGGATTATTAATCTTTTAATGGCCTCTAAGTCCTTTTTGAGTTTTTGCATATTTTTGCTTATATATGTGTGCAACTATTTTATTAACCTGAATTTTATCAAATTGGAAGGTTGTGTTTTCAAGATTCAAGTAGTATTGTGGACAAATGATAATTTATATAGATGATCATTGTTCTAAAGTACTTTGTTTGTTGTTCAAAACATGGATTTTGGAGGATTTAGGATTTGATCAACTAAAGGCTTTCTTTGTGTGGGTGGGGGGTGAAATTGTACCAAATTGCACTAGAAAAAATAATTTGACTAAAAAACTAATGACAAATAGTGAAGTTTTTTGCTAGAAAACTTTCAATTAAAAAAAAATCATGAATGATATTGCCAAATTGTAGATGGAAACAAAATAATTATAGATATTTGATATGTTCTAAATAATGTGATATTTTCTATCCAATATGTAATTGAATGTTGAAATTTAGAGCACTACTATGACATACAATACCACAACTTTGGCACTTCATAAAAAATGAAAAAAAAATCCCTTGGAATTGACCTTTAAATGCAAGTATCCATCAAATGAAAAATTCATGGAGGTTCATTAAAGTCAACTTTAAATGAATTTCTTATAAAAATTTCTAAAATTTTGACACAAAGTGCAAAATTATAACCCTTTAGAGAGAATATAACTTTCCAATCACGTGCTTGAATCAAATTTTATGTTACATGAAGTTTTTTGGACATAAAAAAACAATAAAATTTACTAATTTCCTCTTTTGCTTCTAAAACTTGGTAAAAATATAACTAGCTATTTAGTAAGAAAATGTAATACAAAAAACTCACTTAAAGAAGGATTGAATTTTATTTTGTTTATGAGGCAAGGCCAAAATAATTTTTTTTCCTAATTTCAAACACTATCTAAGCATATCTTGCAATCTAGCAGTCAATGTTTTTAGAACTTTTCATACATTCCTAGAGTAGTCTAGTATAACTTTGGATGGTTGAGTTCCAAATAAATAAATAAATATATATATATATATATATATATATATATATTTATTTATTTACTTATTATCAATGTGCCAAAAATTGACAATTTTTGACTAAAGTGATATTACAATCCTTTAGAGGTTGATAGAAAATAGTAAAGTAAACATCAGTATGGATCCCACTAAAGAGGCACAACATAATTAAGAATTGAATGGACTTGTGTTAGTAGGTCTCATATTTTTCCAAATAAAAGAACAAATCTTAAACACAAAAATAAAGAATTTTTTTATAATAAGCAAATGGCATGTATAAGATTACATTTTTTTCAAAGCTTTACTATGTCGATTGTTCAATTATAGCATTAGAAGCTTGACATGATTTTTTTCCTAGCCCTACCTATCAAGGTTTGCAAACTTCAATACTTTTTGGATTGAAATTTTATACTATGTGTAGTTTTTTTCTTACCATTACATATTGTATTATGTTAGATACATACATGCTAACTTCTAAAAGTAAAAGAGGGTTTTTGCACCAATTGCTCCAAATTGCCAATTCTACTTGTCTTCTTGGGGACAATATGGTCTTGAATTGGGCACTTAATTAGGCAAAAGAAATTGATTCTTTCAAAGGAAACACTTGTTCCAACTCATATCAAAAATTCAAAAAATCCCTTACAAATTGACTCTGAGGAATCCACCTCAATTCCTTTGGGGCCACTTCAAGACCAATTGTTCAATAAGGATTCTTTTTAATTTTAATTTGTGATGCTAAATTGACAGTTATATACAATGAAGTACATGAAAACTATGAAGTTTTATGTAGGATACAAATATAGTCTAGTACATTTTTGTATGATACATTTTTTTCCCTCATTTTATAATAAAATCATAATTTTTGACAACTTTTGCCTAAAACATAACTTGATCTTTTAGAAGTCCATAATCATATTTGACATTCTTAAAATGGAATCTTTCCTAAGACCAAACAACAAAATTATAGTAGATAGAACTAGAGATTTTTTATAATTTGGATACAAATAACAAAATAGGATACATATCAATGTATAATATATTTCCTCTGTTTTTAAATAATGGTTCTATTTGTAGCAATGAAAGTATTAAGGATTTCAATGTAGAGAATTTAAATGCATGTAGTGATCAAATGATTCTATACTGAATGAATAATATACACTCACAATTGAAAAAAGTTTATATTTTTAATAGAAATTAAGGAAAGATCAAAGAATTAAGCTACTTCTACCTTACATAAGGTAATAATTTTTTTGAAATTTCACTATCTCATAATTAAAAATGATTAGGCATAGGAGAATTACAAAACAAAACCAAAATATAGAAATTTGAAAAAGGAAAGAAAAATTATTGTGTACTTTGGTCATTAACCATCCTAACTTCAAATTGTAATAGAAAATTCAATTAGAAATTAAAAGAAAAAAAAATTTCAACCTTAGAATTGGATTTGAATTTTATTGTTGAATAAAACAAGTAATTTGGAACAAATGGAAAAATCAAAAGAAACTAGTGTTAATTCTTTGATTTGAGAGGATTAAAAAGTGGTCACTCTAAGCATGTAATTTTGAATGATATGAAATTTATCTAGATATAAAACTTTGTACAAACTAAAGAATTGTTCGAAATTCAGCATTGCATCAAATGATACAAGAATCACTAGATCCCAAATTGTAATAGATCTCTAAATTCATTAATACATAGAAATCACAATCTAAAAAGAGAAATTGATATACTATAAAGTTTATACTTCATTAGATGTTTTTTGGAGGGTTGGGAGGGATGTTTCAAGCTCAGTCTTGGCATTGTTCCCTTAGTAGTTAAAGAATGGTTGCTGTAAATTTTTTTTAAATCTTTAAACAAAATTCAATGACAAAAAAGATGAATATTTTTTGGAAAATAAAATAACAAATAAAATGATGTGGCAATCTCTTTACCACAACAAGCAGTTGTTGTGGTGTAGTTTTCAAAGTTTGGGGACTTAGGAGAACTTGTAGCCTTCTATAGAGGCAGAAAAACATTGAATGATATAATTATATTAACACAAATAAGGTACTACTCTATGACAATATTTGTTAATATATGATAACATAATTTTACATAACAACACATGCAAATGCAATTTGTGTGTTTCATTTTTTGAAGATCATAAATCTCCTCCCTCATCTTTCCATTCAAAAGTTGGAATTTAGTTATTAAGATTGACCTTCTAATTATACAATAAATACACGAAGTAGTGGTAGAGGTGTGTATAAGCTACAACCCAAACTACATGTAGATTGTAGTTTCTAATATTGCAATTCAACAAAAATTTACCAAAAACTTATTTGTTTACTTGCAATTTGTCAATGAAAGATTAAATTGACTAATTCCACATCCAAATTTGCTTCACCCACATTGATCTCTATTTGGTTGTGAATTCAACAAGGTTATTTAGTGATGCACAACCTATCTAATTGAATGCCATGCAATATACAAATTTTGTTGCAAAATGCAAATAGCATTTTTGAAATCAATAGAAAGGTGGGGTTGGGGTCCTTTTGCAACATCACTATAATAAGAATTATATATATATATATATATATATATATATATATATATATATATATATATATATATATATATATATATATATATATATATATATATATATATATATAAATGTGTGTGTGTGTTTAAGTGGCCTACAATACATAGGCAAACTTACATTCAAGATCTTCTAAAGTGAAAAAAGCCTTGATTCCTGGAAAGTAAGGAGTCCCTTGCCTTGAAGTACATCAAATTTAAAGTACCATTAAGTTTAGCGGAGGATATTTTAGGATATATAATAATCTCATTAAATAAGAAGGCAAGTTCTTTTTTAAATGTAATGTGGATATGCTTAAGCATTACAAGGCACTTCTTTCTAGCCCCTTGGTTGAATATAGTTTTAAATAAGATCTAAGTAGTCCAACATTGATGTTATCTTTAGTAATGTGAAAGCCTAGGCTCATTATGAAAAAATAGCATCCCTAGCCACTCCCGTAACATGTCACATTTTTTTCTCATAACTAGCCTTTTGCCTACCTTCAACAATTAGTATCATATGTATCTTGGGGAGTTTTCTCCCCACACTATCTATCCACTAGGTAAGGTATGTACAGTTGTGCACCTCAAAGAGGTACTCTCCTAATTGAGCCACCTATCTACAATAATTCAAGATTTAAGTCCAAGTTTAAAATCTTGGAGTGTTATACATAGGTGTCACAAATAGGAGAGTGTCTCTTTAAGGTCCATGTGCATACCTTATTGTCAACTTATTTCTTCTTTGCAATGAAACTCTTCTCAATTGTGTCAAAAATAAATAAATTTCTGAAAAAGAAACTGCCCGGGATCTAAAGGGATGGACTCAGTGAGTGAATATTTGACAAAACCTGCTTCAACCTGGTTGCAGCCTTGCAGGACAAAGCCGAGTAGGATACATATTTTACTGAGGATTTTTCAAAAGCTGAATGACCAATTGGCCAATTCAACTGGCTCCCAAGTCCTGGGAGAACGGAACCTTTCATTGCCTTGCAAATCTTCCTCTCTGAAGGCATAACTGCTCAGATTCTGTCCAAGCTTGCAGAATGTCCTAACAAGCACTGAAGAACAACCTTCCGCTGGCCAATAAGGGAAAAGCAGCCCATGATAGGCAGAATGACTCACTCGTTTGTCCTGTTGGCATTGTTGAAAACAAATTTAGAATTAAAAAAAAAAAAAAAAAATTATACACACACAAACAAATGGGAGAAACGGGGAGAGCAATTGAAATTTTCAGTTACCTTTTTTTTTTGACAAAGTATGAATTTGTTTGAAGTGGAGTGTCCATTGGGCTCAACTGAAAAGAGTCTATAGGCAACCCCCCGAAAACAATAGAAAAGTGTAATATTCATAATGGTCATCTTCCTCTCCTAAAGTAGTCAACAAAGTCACAATATTTTCCTAACATGATTGCAATATGAAAGCTTTGAAAAGTCATTTTTTGTGATCAATTTATACTCAAAAGTTTTAAATTTTAGAGTGCATAAGAATCATAGCCAATAAGGTAAAGCAACCTTTGATAGGTAGAATGACTTGTTTGTCTTGTTGATTTTATAGAAAAAAAACATACACATAGACAAATAGGAGAAATGGGGAGAATGACTGAAATTTTTGGTTATCTTTTTGACAAAGTATGAATTTGTTATGAATCTTTGAAGAGTAGTGCACATTTGGCCCAACTAAGAACAGTCTCTAGATGACCCTCTAAACCAACTAAAAAGTGTAATATCCACAATGTTCATCTTATTCTCCTAAAGTAGTCAACAAAGCCAAGAATATTTTCTAACATGACCATAATATGAAGGCTTATTAAAGTCATTTCACATGATCAATTTACACTCAAAAGTTTTAAATTTTAGAGTGCATTGTAAGAACCTTAGCCATTAAGGTAAAGCAACCTATGATAGGAAGAATGACTCGTTTGTCCTATTGGCATTGTTGAAAAATTTTAAATTTTGTTCTACACAAAGACAAATGGGAGAAATGGGGAGAGCAATTGAAATTGAAATTTTTAGTTATCTTTTTGGCAAATAGTGTGAATTTTTTTTGAATTTTGGAAGTCTATTGCCCATTTGGTCCAACTAAAAAGAATCTCTAGATGCCCCCCAAAACCAAAAAAAGGAAGTATAATAATCATAATGGTCATTTTATTCTCCTAAAGTAGTCAAGAATGTCATAATATTTCCTAACGTGGTTGCAACATGAAGGTTTAAAAAAGTCATTTCTTGTGATCAATTTACACTCAAAAGTTTAAATTTCAGAGTGTACAGGAACCTTAGCCAATAAGGTAAAGCAACATATGATAGGTAGATTGACTTGTTTGTCCTATTGGCATCGTTGAAAATTTAAAAAAAAATTCCACACAAAGACAAATGGGAGAAATGGAGAGAGCAATTCAATTGAAATTTTTTGTTATCTTTTTGGCAAAACAAAAATATATTACTAATTATTGGTTAAACCAATCTTAATCTAAAAGTTGTCACTAAAATATGAAAAATTGTCCAATTTCTAATTTGAGAATTGACAATTGCAGAAGGCACATATAGAAGTAAATAGAAAAAATGATCACCCCAACCATACACCCATCTTCTACCTCACTAATTGAGATTCTTAAAAAATTGATCAAAATAACCTTATAATCTATTCAATAATCATAATCCATATTTATATTTAGGCAAACTCTACTCCTTGGCTATCTAGTTTTGGCTACAACATATTGGTGAAGTGGTTGTAAGTTCAAATCCATGTGTTGATGTTGTGTACACCATCATTGTCTTTTGAGTATTAGAGAAGAAAAAATTAACGATATTGAAGAAGTTATTGGAGGAAGAAGGAGAACAAAAATTTTAAATGATAAGGTAGGCATACCCATTATGGACCTTCTTCCTAATTGTAGACCAATCTTCATCTAAGTCCCTAAAATGTTGGACACTTGGACATAATGGATATTCCTATCGTATAATAGGGGCTACTTCCAAGTCAAGGCACTTTAGATAAAGTTTCCTTTGGCATTGGTCCTTGTGGTTTACGTAATTGAACAATATCATTTGTATGAATGTACACTTCATTCATGTAGGTCTTTGAGTCAATCCCCCCTCTTTTTGCTCTATTGGCTAGTTCTTTATAAGATACAAATACTTTGGCAATCAAAACTTAAAATGAGCTTTCATACACTAGTTGTGAAAGGTTGGGGCTATTATAAGTTGTAGAATTTTTAACTGATTTTTAATTTCTAAGTCCCAATACACCACTATCCGTAAATGAAAATCATTTTATTTTATTTTTCACAAATGAAATCACAAGTATCTTCTACAAGTCATAAATTTTTAGATTTATTCTATAAAGATTAGAGATTTTGTACAATGTACAATGTACAATGTAACTAGTAGAAAGGTGGTCTTGAAGCACCAATCTACAATTTTAGAACTTAGTGCTGTAAAGACATATGAGCATGACACTTGGAACTCATGCGGCCTTGTAGCATCAAGCTCTAACACTCTAGACTAGTACTCCAAGACCACCTTTTCTACTAGCTAATTGGTGTAAATGTGAAGCCCAGTGGACTACAAAAAAAGTACTAAAAGACACTAACAATGCCACTGATCATTGGTGAATGTGGAAATAGGAGAACAAGTTCCACCGATATCAGTGCATTCTACACTGTAGAAGGAACATAAAAGTGCTTTCTCAATGAACATAAAAGTGCTTTCTCAATTTTGGTATTGGTGAAAGCTACCCACCAATACATGAAAGGAGGCTCTAACTCAACATGTATTGATGAGTTATGCCTGCTCAGAAAATTCACAAATTTGCCCTGCAGTTCTTTTTGTGTTTGGATCCATTCTTTTGTTTTTTGTGGTGGTGCAAATGAAAGAGATTCATTGCAAGAACCAGTAATCTTACCAAGCAGGGGCATGCAGGGTCAGTCTTTTAAAATTTTGAATTCCCTGGTCACTTATAAAAAGCATAGATAAACAGTACATGAGTATGTTGTGGTCCTGAATCCCTACCTCATATTACTGTTTGATTTCCTCAAAAGAAGTGCATACCAGCACCTCTTGAGTCTTGCAACTGCTGTCACCTTTTTTTGTATGAATATTGAATGATTTTTTCACACAGAAAAAGTTTGACCATGTTTTTATTCAAGTGTTGTTGCTCAAGAAGGTGAGCATGAGCACAGAACTCCATGCAACACAGCATCAGCTCTTTCAACTGGTAGTACTTACCACACTAGCGTAACGCAATGAGGACAGACTCTGTCACTAAGCTTAAGGGAAGACTTCAGTGGGGATGTACCTTAGACGTGTTCCATCAATTCCACCAGGCTTGCCAGCCCATGCAATTAAATAAAGAAAAAACAGTAACAATCTGCACGTCTTGAAATCGCTTCAATCAATCCAGGCTCTAGAATGACTAACTTAACTTACATATTGATTAAATTCAGAGCTTGCATCAGCCTCAAGCTCCACGATCTCAGAATGTACAGGTACATGGTGCAGTTCAGGTCCTGCGCATCTCGAGAAATTAAACAGACATACCTCCAGACAGTCCGCCCATGGAAGCTGCAGTAAGTTACCTTACTAATAAATAAGTTAGTTTGCACATGCGTGAGGAAAGAGTTGAGAGATAAGCACAAACCAGGCCGAGGTTCATTTTGGTTCACACATTTGTCTTTCAATCTGCCACTGCACGTGGAAAGCTTCCATAGATTGACTGGGCCCCTTGTGGTAGGAATCATAGAGGAATTAATTGATCATCTCTCACAATTCAACATCCATCCACACACTGTAAAATTGCACCGTGTAGTACGGCACTATAACAGCAACAACTAAGTCCATGACTACCTTGCACCAAAGCCCTAGAAAGAAGCTAAGTCCCACACAATATCAAATATTGAAACATCCACACACTGTCTGCTCGGTGCCGTACAATTAATGACCTTTTCCAGCCTCAGTGTTGGGCAAACCTAATTTGTAGCCAGACACACTTTGCAATCCTTATTGACTTTTACCATTAAATTCCATGTACAATAGCAATAAAAGAATAAAAAAGGGACTTGGTGAGACCAGCATGAATTGAAGAGAGTGTACTTGCAAGAACTGACCCTGGACATGTACAATTCTCAAATGCTGCTGGACTGTGTGCATGCACAAAGGGTGGTTTGGAATCAACCTCAATGCTGACTTGACACTAGAAAGAGGAGGAAGAGGACCAGTCAAATGTTGTTGTCTCATGACACAATCTATGTCAGGACCTGGTACTTTGCTCAGTTTTTTTATTCTCATGATCGCACTCGCTCCATGTCTCTGCACGTCTTCAGCCATGGCACATTTTAAACTGATATTCATGATAGCAATCAGTTGCAGCAATGCTGCTACTAACATTTCATGTACTAAGCAAGCTACTGGAACAGTTTAGTGACTTGATTCAGTCTAGTACACTGATCCCTGTTGCCAACAACTCATTCATTGATGCACTTGAATTTATCAGCAACTGGGGTGAGTATGACTTGGTAAATGATCCTTTAATGGAAATAGGGTTGCCAACTGTCACTAATAGGAGTCAGTCTAAAACTTACCTCCAACTTTGAGAATTTCATTGATAGTGACAAAGATTTGATCTCAACAGATTTGGGAAATGTATCCAAAGATTTGAATCTCCACAGATCTATGCATCTCCCAGAAATCACACTGCATGCGTTAAAATGCTTGAATTGATGCAAAGAGTGCCCTACACTTCACAGCTACAACTATGATATCGACATATCCGGTACGTACCACGTCTTTTGATCCAACACGCATCTGAAGACGACGTTGGAGCATATTCTGGTTGAGATTAGCAATTCAACGGAACACAGAGGTCACAAGCAGCAATTGAGTCCATGAAAGGGAAAGTCAGTCAATTGCTCTGCAAAGGTAGCTGTGGAGCCACCCTTCTTGATATTACAATGAAGTGAATGAAGTTCTCTGGGCCACAGAGGTTCCTTGCAACCCACTCGAGAGGCAAGTCAAGACTGGGCTCTATCCCCTGTATCCGGATGATGCCTTCAAAATCAAGGGCATCAGACTCAGAGACTGGATGGTTCAGCCCCGATAGTGTCTCCTTAGGACTACTTGTACTTTTTATTTCCTCTGCTGCATCATTATTGGCCTGGACCACTAAATCATCCTTTGCACCTTCAGTCTCGGAATCAGTTTTTTGCCTTTGCGATGGACTGCTTTCTCGAGATTGCTTTTCCATACTCTCAGGAGGTGAGAAAAGGTGTGGCACCATCTTTAATAATGCATCTCGTACAGTAAGAATGTTACCTGCACAAACGTGAGCTTAGAACATGAAAATAATTCATAAGGTTGGAGGGTCATTGCCCGAAGATATATATCTCGATAGATGTAACAGGGAAGTATTCTTATAAAATAGTAATTACCTCCACGAAGATCAATGGGACGCGTCGTGTATACCACCTCATCCCAACTTAATACCGGTGCAGCATCAAAGAGGTCATCCAAGTCGCAATCTACTGTCCTCACATACACTCGAATTGGAATTCTGCTCGGTCTTCCAGAGTCGCTACCTTAAAACAGAGTTAAAAGGGTCGAAGATGAGCAATATAAATTTTTTTAAACATGATAATGTCAATCGATTAGTGGATCATTTAAGTGAGTGTGTCGTAACTGAGCCACATCACCTCATCAGCAATAAACTTAAAAAGGTTACATCTTCGTCAAGAACACCCAACACAGTGCAACGAACAATGATGTCAACGAACAAGAATCAATGTATGAACTTCATTACATCTGCAAAGGCGTGCCTTGAGTATTTGGGGTGTGAATATTTATGTGCTTTCTACACCAAAGTATGAAAAATTTGCAATTGTTACACTATCCTTGGTTTTATCTTAATTACAAAGAAGTATTTACAGTGTCATGGCACCTCGGATCTAAGTGCCCAGGTCCAAAAAGAAAGATACTTTGAGAAGCTAATAGTTGATTATACTATCGTTCAAAACACATATCTTCTGTTCATAACTGTAGGAGATGATTTCTTGTCGCCATCGGTAAATAGTGTTACCTTCCTCAAAACTTCATACATGATTTGTTTCGACTCCTACAGATATGGAAGCAGCCACTTTGGCCATTTGGGCACTTACCTGCTCTAAGTAATGGACTACTCGAACCATCATCAGATGTTGGAGTAAGCAGAAAATCACGAACCCAGTTTCCTCCCCCACCAAATCCAGGTCTTAAGCGGGCAGCAATTCGATCGTAGCCTTCCAGCTCTCCTTTAATTCCATTTGAGCAACACAATCGATTACTTTCGAAATCTGAAAGCGGAAATCTAATCTATTTGTCTATCCCTGCCAAATAATTCACTTATTCACTAATGGTACGCAATCATCTCACGTACCTTTACTTACACAACGCCACAGCTCCACCTGGTCTAATTGCGACATGTTCATTATGCTCTTCGTGCTCCCGTACATGATATACGATGCCTGTCCGAGGTAAACCAAAACATTGACGCATTTGTAAAAATTGATTAATCCAAAGTCACACTAATCAAGAGCATATGCCTTCAATTATTAATAAGAGCACTTTTATTCACAATCTACTGATACACCTTCTTACATCTAGGCAAATAAAACCTTGCTGTCTGCGTGACAAGTCAATACTTCGATGGGTCGTGCTTGAGTTTCAATCTATGTAAACCTAGTAGCCACTCACGGGAAACTTTCATTGCAAACATCTGGAACCCCAAATGAGAGTATTCCCGTCCTCTCGTTAGTAGCCTGTTTCGATTTGACTGCCCCTCATTAGTTGATACAAACACAGGGTCTAGAACTGAACGAGAACATCAAATGCAGAATTCACTTGCACCTCTTTCAGAGCGTTAACGAAGTTCCACTTGACTGCCTCAACCTCACACAGGGTCAAGGCCTCTGTAGGGTAAGCTCTAAAATGCACCTGCAAAAAAGAGTCGGTGACTTGGATTACAAGTACCAGATATAACCTTGATACTTTGCAACCGAAGTTCTCGGCAAGCATTAAACATGGCCTATTTGAAACATAATAGTACGTTAAGTATATTATTCTCTCTTCCATTTGGTTCACTACGGTTAGCCAATGATACATACGTTTACATCAAAAGATGCACAATCATTCCGATAGTAAAGAATTATTAGAGATACTGGGAACAAGACCCAAGGCGAAGGAAACTACACATACCGTAAGGTTCCAAGGTCTTTCGAATTCTGCAACCAGTAGATCATAGAGCACACCTGTTGGGATGTGCCTGTGGTATAAGAGAAACAAAATCCCTGTTCAAACTTCAAATATGCAAACCAGACCAAGTGTATCTCTTAAAATGGGATAAAAACAAACCAATTCATTACAAACATAGTATATAACTAGAGATCGCGTCAAACTCTTTTTAGAACTGTCAAAGAAGAGGAATCGTTAAACGTAAGAAGGGTTCCAAGGATCGAACCATTTCAACGGTAAGCCTTGGTAGTCAAACCATATGGAATCTGAATTGGGAGGTATAACCCGAGCGAAATGTTGTCGAATATCAGTCTCCAACAACGGAAGATAGCCATTGCGAGGTGCCAGTATCTGCAACACTTTTCAAGAAATTTCCCATCAGTCAAATATCTTGCCTAATGAGGGCGTTTATCAATGCATCTACGTTGTTTATTCTTACTTCCTGAAACACAACTATTTCGTAGGTTTAATGCTAATTCAAACACCCTGTATTAGTCTATCTCTGGATAGATAAGACTGGAACACCGTTTAACAAAAGTAAATCGTGGGCTCCCCAAACACTTGTTGATTGTCTCACTATTCAGTCATAAGCTTCTCTTTCCTTGACGATGGTCATAAGGTTAAACCAAGTACCCCATTTAATATAAAACAAAAAAACAGCAAATTTCTGTATGCTACGCTATTTCGGTGGCACTTCAATCATGAAAGACACAAATAGAATGAACGGTGCAGTTTCCAAATTCTCCACACGATTGTCTCGCAACTCCCTAAAACGCTTCCTCTCCAAATCAAAAGCCAAAATCAAAAGCTGATATACAGCTAGCATACCAGCATGACATGTTAGGGTTTTGGAATTAATTCAAACAATCTTAGGGTTTGGGCATCAATTGTGTAATTACTCATATCAACCTTAACTATTTGTCGATTAAAGTTCAAATTCGTCATGTTGTCAAAACCTCAATACGGCACCACATTCATTGCAATATTACGAATCGCAAAATAGTTTTAATTTCCCCCTGCCAGCACAATTTCATGACAGCTAATTCACGTAAAAATGCCCAATAAAAGAAAATAAAAATTCACAATTCCAAGCAATATACCAATCGAACCCAGCTTTTAGGCTATCCAAGTACTCACCCGCATCCAGATTGATTGTGTGAAAATTCCAGAAAACCAAAGGGGAAAAGGAAGCGATCGCTTACCAGGAAGGGAGAAGGAGCAGATTGCGATGAGGCTGAAATTTCAGAAGGGTGGAGGTGAAGCTGCAGAGGCACGGCAGCCGACCACACTTGTTTGCGAGCCTCTCCAGTTATGACGCCGAAATCGACCTCCTCTAAAACCTTCTTCTGCTTCTGCTTCCCTCCACGCGCCATCTCTCGCAATTTTCGACACACAGCCACTCGAAATCAGAGATCGAAGGTCGTGAAAACGACGATGGCGGAGATTGAGTGCCGGAGGGAAAAACCAGTTTGCAAAACTTGCAATCACAGCAACGCACACCGCGGGTCGACCTCGACCTCGACCTCCACCTCTACCTCCACCTCCGATGACATGGATCTGTCTCGGCTTCGCCAACCTCTACCGCTCTCTATATATATCTGTGTAAGTTATCTCCATGTGCAGGCACTCGAATGAAAACTACCGCAGGATGGGAGTTGTAAACAGAGGGGAGAGAACGGAGAGGAGCTGCATGAGGAAAAGCAAAGCGAGAGAAGAGATTGCAATCACACTCTTCCGTCGAGGCAGGAAAACGGAGACACCCCCCCCCAACACCACGACGACGGGCCGCTGGTCTGGCGCGCACTGTATCACTATTGGGGAATTTAGTGTCGCACGAAAATAGTCTTTCCGGCAGCTCTTCGTCCAAGAGTTTTTCTTTTCCAAGCTTCCTAAGGCAAGGTATGTGCACATTATTTATAAGTCACTAATCACTGCCCCAAATGTGGCACGGTCTACGTTACATTAGGGCCCCAAAGCAACACAAAATCCAGATATTGAGAACACAAGATGTATACAAGCAAAACATGATAGTCTTGGAGAGTCTAAAGTTGATTTTTCACACTCTTATAAATAGTACTTTTAAGCTTTATCTCTTATTCATACAATGTCCAAATAATGCATGCCAAAGTGTGTTGGGATCCTCTTTCACTTGCCAATAAAAATAATTTTTGTTGAATTAAAATTAACCTAAATGGTATATATGCTTAGATGCTATTAAGACTTGTCAATTAGGAGTGTGCTTACTTTAATGTAACTTGAAATCTTCAATGGAGTGCTTTAACCCCTAAAGGTTCAAATTAAAGGTAGTAAGGTTTCTTTAAAAAATTTATAAACAACAATTGAAACCCTTTTAAAATATCTATGTTTATATTTAAGAAAAATTTAAAGTCTATAAATAATACATCGTCTTCTTAAGAAGATCCTTTGGGTGCATAGTCAAAATAGAGATTAGTCATTTAAAAAGTATGCAAGTATATAATAATTTCACAACACTAACACATTGAATAGTTGAAATGAAACCTTGCATTGATGCTAATCCACAAAATAGACTTGTTTCTTGAAAAGTATTATGGTCTCTATGAATTGTAAGATGTTGCAAGGTGGTGTTAAAACAACCCTTTATGTTATGTATAGTTACAAAATAGAATTGTGTCTTGAAAAATATCTTGGTGTAGAGTAATTGGAAGATATTGTTGTATTGTATAGTTGAAAATATCCTTTGCATTGATGCTTCTTCACATGCATAATGAAATTTTTTTTTCTGTCTTTAGATATTTATATAATAATAGTAATTTGCAATCCTCCCAATGATCTTAAGCAATAAGGGATAACCTCTTTCTTAAATACTTGCAAGTGAGGATAGGCTAACATTCTAGCCACTCACAATATAGATTGTTACAACTCCGTTGTCTGAATTGGATGGGGTCTCGAAGGGAGAACCAACTTGCCAAGAATTAGGATCAACCAAGGGCAGTTATCTTGAGGTAGTTATAGGACAGCTACAGAACAATTACTAGAAGCCAAGATAAAGTCCAGTGAAGGGGCATTGTCCTTCATATGACATAATGCCATGACTCTAGTTTGGAATGTGGGGTTCTATCAATGTTGGATACATCTCCATATTTAATAAGCACATTGCACAAGTTGACTGGAATGAATCTAGTTTGGTGGCACAATTTCATAGAGGACTTAAGGAGGAAATTTTGGATTTGATTGCCACAACAGAGACTCAACCGTGGTGACTCCACGAGTGGATGGCTATGGCATCTTGAATTGACAAGCGCTTATGGGCACAACGTCAGAGGCGGCGACCATAAATTCCATCTTCCCATTCAAGGGATTCTATCGAGTGATTTCAAGCTACCTTGAGTGGATTGGGACCGGTCGTGATGGAGATTGATACTACTTACAAAATGGCTGCGATGGCAAAAACAGCCGCTGAGCACTTGGATTATTAGCGTTAAGGAAAGTGTTGGGGGTTATGGGTTATATGGCCACATTCAATTCAAATGTCCCACTAATCCTTCCAAACTAGTATCCCTTACAATATTTGAAGGAGAAGAAATTAAGGTCAACGAATTGGAAAAAGGAAGAGCTTAGGACTGATAATTCAGTATTTGGGTGTGCTTTAAACTGTTGTGACCGTAGTGACCAAGTCTAGACTGGTTCATGGTGAAACCACACCTTGCCCCTACCAAATTTCAAGTGGAGCGCCAACTCCACACTACTTACAAATGACCATTGAACCAGTTGCGCACTTAACATTGCATGCTCGCATTAATTTGGTTGTAACCACCACTCTTGTGGACTTGGACGCTACAGGTGTTTTTATACACTAAGATTTTGCTCAATACTACGGAGCGGAGGTGAAACGTAAGTTGGTGCTATGAGAGGTTAGAGTCGTTGACGGCAAGGTCATCAGCTTGGGACTTATCACTCATGAAGCGACAATACAATTGGAGGTGGGAAACCATTGCAAGGTGGTGGTGGCTGACATAACCAACATGAGATGTTATTCTTGCATTTTGGGGACATCGTGGTTGGTCTGCTACAATTCAACCATTTGGTGGTCCTGCAAGGAAGTGATTTTCGAATCAAAGTATTGTTGGAAGAATTGTCTTCGATCAACAAGGAAGGTTTAAGAAATGATGAAGGTTGACCTGGGCACAATACTGCACACTTCGTGAGACCGAGAGTTTGGCGCAGTTACAGACCTAAAGCCTCCAAGCTTAACAACATATGCACGAATGGGGATCGACAAGGCTACTGCACAAGTGTGACAAGGACAAGGAGCAATCAATAGTCCACTACACCAAAAAGAATGAGGTCCATCGGCTGTCTAGTCAAATAAGCTGTTCCGGGATCAAGGTTATAACAATCTTCAACTCTAAGCACCAAAGCATGCATGGGTCTCAGCGGTAGTCTTTCGATTATCTAAAAAGGGAACTGAAGTGTTTATATTGGAGGTATCAGAGCTAGCTAGGGTGAATGCCATCAATGAACCACTTGCGGAACATATTCTGGTAGAGTATTGCGATTTACATGAAGTATTTAGTGAAAAAGACTCTAATGATTTACCAAACCATACTACATCAAACATGAAGATAGAATTTAAAGAGGGCCAAGAACCCCACAACATGGGTCTTCACCCTATGTTTCCTTTGGAATTAGAGGAGCTTCGTTGATATCTTGAAGAAAATTTGGGCAAGGGTTGGATTTGACGCTCCAAATCATCAATTTTTGCTCCCATAGTATTTGCCCAAAAGAAAGATGAATCTATTAGAGTTTGTGTTGATTACAAAATTTAAACAAGGTAATAATAAAAAACTGGTACCCCCTTCTATTGATTCCTGAATTAATAGATCGATTGGCAGAGGCAAGAATTTTTACAAAATTGGATATGAAGAAGGCCTATCACTGACTACGAATGGCAAGGGCCATGAATTTAAGACAACATTTAAAACACGCTATGGATTATTTGAATACCTAGTGATGCCGTTTGGTTTGACGAATGCTCCTGCCCAATTCCAAGCACATATGTAGGACATTTTCCATGATCTTCCAAACATTTCGGTTGTTATTTGTCTAGATGACATCCTCATTTTTTCAAAGGACATGAAGAAACACCAATTCATTATAAGGAAAGTTCTTCAACGATTACATAAGCATGGCCTTTATGCTAAGGCTTCAAAGTATCAGTTTCATCAAAATTCTATCGAGTTTTTGGAAATGATTGTTTTTGAAAATGGACTAGAAATGTGTCAAGACAAGATTCAAGCTATTCTAGAGTGACCCACACCCACCAATATTAAAGAGGTTATTAGAGGATTTCTAAGCTCAGGGAAGGTTGCTTCAAGAAGGTGCATTGAAAATTGCCCTCCCTTGCAGTTTTAGGAAACAGCTATTCCCAACAAAAAAACTTTCAAAATAAAAAATAAAAAATTTTACTCTTGAAATGTAGAAAAAAGAAATTCTTTTTTTCAAACGTGGCAATTGCCATGCCATGTCAACGAGCTACTGCGGCCCCCTACGGGACTATTCCCATAATGTGGGTACCCACAACCCTCTCAAGGGTGAAAAAATCCTCTAATGTCAATCATTTTTAGGATTTGCAAACTTTTATCGTTGATTCATTCCTGATTATTCAAGAATAATTGTCCCTCTTATGGCTTTAACATACAAGGATAAAAAGTTTAAATGGACTCCTTCAACGGAAGAAACATTTTAAGAATTACGGTCTAGATTCACTAAGGCACCGGTGCTCATTCACCCTAATTTTCAACAACCAACACCTCTGACAATGCAACAAGAGGTATTTATCGCAACGGGGTGACAATGGACATTTACATCTATATGCATATAAAAGTTCTAAGATGCAATCCCCAGAGCAAAACTATGACATCTACAACAAGGAATTGCTTAATATTGTATTAGCCTTTCAAGACTAGCGCATGTACGTTGAGGGGTTGCCGCATCAA
This sequence comes from Pseudoscleropodium purum, assembly GCA_963969395.1. NCBI lineage: Eukaryota > Viridiplantae > Streptophyta > Bryopsida > Hypnales > Brachytheciaceae > Pseudoscleropodium > Pseudoscleropodium purum. Next base: position 15,392,997 of record OZ017798.1, read on the forward strand.
GTACAAGTAATCTCTGACCATAAGAATCTAGAGCATTTTTTAACAACTAAATAGCTTAATGGGTGACAGGCTCGATGGGCCAAGCAACTTTCGGCTTTCAACTTCGAAATTCATCATCGGCTAGGATCTTTAAATGGACGAGCCAATATGCTTTCACGATGTATTGATGTTCCACACGATGTGCATATATATATTTGAAACCTTTATTATGATTGGCAACATTGGAAGCATATGCACCACTATGGAGTGACGCCCACATTATGGAATGTATTAAAAGTGTTGTCTATGATGATACCTCTCTTAAGCCAATATTGGTATTTTTTACAAATGGTTCAAACTGGTCGTCAACCGATATTCATCAACGCTTTCAAGCCTATAATATGAGAGATAGGATGCTTTATTTCCACAATGTGGTCTACATACCAAATGACTCCGAGCTACAACGACAAACACTACAATGTAGACACGATGCTCCAAGTGTCAGGCACCAAGGTCAAGCAAAGACGGTTGATTTGGTAGCAAGGACATTTTATTGGTCCACTTTACAAAAATAAGTCCACAGCTATGTTGTCAAGTGCAATTTATGTCAAAAGTCGAAAACCACACATCATCACTGCTACGGGTTGCTTCAACCGATTCCAACAACAGAGGCACCATGGAAGTAGGTTATGGTTGATTTTATTGTCAAATTACCAAACAACAATAGATTTGATTCCATTATGGTGGTGGTCGACAAAAACACTAAGCTAGCACATTTTATATCTTCAAACAAAACAATCGACTCCTCTAAGGCGGCTATGTTATACTTGCACTACATTTGGAAACACCATGGCACCGTAGACGAAATTATATCTAATCATGGTCCGGTTTTATTTCAAAATTTATGAAACGGATGAATCAACTTCTTTGCATTTAGTCATCTACAACCATAGTGTTCCACCCACAATTGAACGGCCAGACAAAAAGAGTAAACTAAATACTCGAACAATTCTTTAAAATGTTTACAACTACAAGGCAAGATGACTAGTTTGATCTTTTGCCATTAGCGGAGTTTGCTTACAACAACTCAATCCATTCAACCACAAGTTTCTCACCATTCTATGTGACTTACGGTTATCATTTGGTGATATCATTCTTGATTCCTTCTACATTGACTGTTCCTGCAGTGGAAGACAAAGTTAAACATTTGCAACAAATATATGACGAGGTCAAAACTATGATTAAGCTTGCAGCAGATCAAGCCAAACGTATCTACAACAGGGGAGTACAATTGTAACCCTCTTCCCAAGTGGGGGAGAAAGTATTATTATGGCATGACAACATCAAAACAACGGCCCTAAGTAAAAAACTCGCTTCTAAGTTCCTTGGTCCATTTCTTGTCATTACTAAGGTATCAAACTTGGTTTATCAACTTAAGTTACCTAAGGCTCTCTGTATTTACAACGTTTTTCATATATCTTTATTGGAAAAATATAGACATGATACAATTGAGGGCCGCAAACAGAAACGACCACCGCCGATTTAACTCCTATGGGAGATCTAGAGTGGGAGGCACATAAAGTTCTAGATTCACAATTGAATGGTTGATGGAGAAAATTGCAATACTTGGTTGCATGGGAGGGCTATGGGCCCAAGGAAAATTCTTGGTAACCAACCGTCAATCTTCACAACGCTCCTAATCTTGTCCAAGAATTCCACTTGCTCCATTCTGATGCATTGAGGTAGGACGGTTAGGGCCTCATTCGACGTGTATCAGTCTATGAATTACATGAGAGTTCTACCGTGAAAGGGGGGTAATGTTACAACTCTGTCATTCCATCTAGACGGGGTCTCGAAGGGGGAACCGACTTGCCAAGAATTAGGATTAACTAGGGGCTATTATCTCGAGGTTATATAAGACAACTACAGAATAGTTATTGGAAGCTAGGATAAAGCCCATTGAAGGGGGCGTTGTCCCTCACACGACATTCTTTCAACCTGAACTCCCGAATCAAAAATGACATCAATTTCGTTGCTAATACAAGTTCATGATTTGGAGTCTGTAATTTCCAACGTGAGAGTCTATAGTTGAATGCATGTTTAATCAATCTAATGAGTGAAATAGGCTTAGTAAATGGAGTCTGATCGGTTGGTAATTCTTTTATGGAAGTTTAGCCACACATGCTCTACCTTCTATGAGTTTGTTTCTACGATCAATACAGTGAAGCATCAATAGAACCCCACATTCTGAACCAAAGTCATGACATAGATAATGACAAGGATATATGTTTGTCCAAAGGGAAGGGACCTCCTCATAAAGATTTAAGGATGTTATTTATTTAATATCTATCTTCTAATAATTTTATAAATATATTTAGCCTTTTCTCTTTATTAACCTCTAAAGTCCCAAGGCCTTTTTTTTTTAATCAAAAAACACTTAAAATTGTCATTTCTATTGCAAAGAGCAAAAAGCTTTACAAATTGATTTTTTGGCATATTTAATGACAAGACCTTGCACAAGACTAGTATAAGAATGTGAAGAAAAAAATTCAAGAGCTTTCACCATGTAAATTACAAGATGTTTGTGTTTAAATTGAAGAAAACAAGTTTTTGGGTACTTTCTGCACATGACTAGACTATTTGACTTTGAATCTTCTTAACTTGAAATTTTGCACTATAGATTTCTATTTAAATTATTTTTATGTTGAAGATTGATTTGAAAGTCTAAATAATTTTTTTATAAAAACAACTTGATTTTCATCCTTTTAAAAACCATTAAATAGAAGTAGGTACAAGATTGAAGGAAAAAATAAATTGTCAATAGCTTTAAAATGGAATTGAAATACACTAATTCCAATGGTAGGATTATTCTAGCAAGCGTACTTAACCTTGTGGGTTTTTTTTTGAAACTTTTGAAAATTGAGTTAAAAAATGAATCCACTACATTATTTTCTCTAAAAGTTTCTATGATTGCCTACAAAACAAGAGGTTCCATAAATTTCACATCAGTAATCCAAATAGAATGAATCAAAACTTTATATTTAATCAAAAATATAATCTATGAGAAAAAATCAATAAGATTAATTTCAAAGTTCTGTCAATTTTTGCATTGCTTAGTCTCTCCTATTTTGAACTTATTGTAGCACTTTAACATGCTCATGAACATCAATTGAAATAAAAATTAAATTCCTTGAAAGCTAATGTATTTCTTAGCTTAAGCTTTCAAAATCACCTCAAAATTTGAGGTTACACAAGCCTATCCAAAATCCATTGTGCCCTCTAAGGGCACTAGAGAGTTTACGGGTTAAAGATAGACTTTTGCTAGCTATAAATAAATAATATAATGCTCTTTGCTTTTACAATTCATTCAAATCCATCCATCCATCCAAAGGAATCCATCATGATCTTCTAAATTTTTTCATTAAAGAGAATATATTTCATAATTATTTTATCATATACTTCAAGATTATTCTAAAGCAATATATATTCTTAACAAGGGATAGAAGAAAAAAATGTCAATTTCTCTAGTGGTCAAGAATATTATTTTTACATTAGGCTTTAATATTAGGAAATTACAATCTATTTCTATATTTTTATTTTAGATTGAAATGGTGTTTTAGAGGTTAAAATCGTAATCCTATGAAAACCTCTTCTAAATTTTTTTCAATATATTATAGAATGATTACCTTGCCCTATATTGGTTGCCAACCTCAAATTTGTAGAATATTCATTATGTGTATAGTACATAAAGGTAAACTTGTTAAATAGAAATTTTCACACAATTCACACCCAAGACGTAGCTTTAAGTCCCAAATTTTTTTATAACTTTTGACTACATGGTTAAAAAATTATTGTAATATGTAATTTTCAATGAATTGTAGGCAACCTAGTAGCTTAGAAAATTTCCTTTAAAATCACTTTTTCATTAATAAAAATTTGAAATTGATTTTTTAGATTTATAAATATGCATAAAGCTTTGATTCATTCCACTTAGATTCCATTTTGATTAATGAGATAAAAGTTATGAAGAGTTTTAGTTTATGGGTAGTTTTGAAATTCCTACTCTAAGATAAACTTTTAAGTCCTTTATTTACCTCAATTTTCAATATTTTAGAAAATATTCAAATCATAGGATGTAGATTGTTTATTAAAACATTACAACCATTGAAATTGGCATTTTTCAATTCTATAAGTGAATTCTTAACAATTTAGTATTTTGAATCATTCTCTATTTTTTTCTACTTACTATTTTTTTCTATATATTGTACAATTTCAAATGGTTTGAATTTTTCAAGTATGTAGGCAACTTGCCTTGAAAAATGAATCCAAAGAAGCACCACCACCTTGAACATTTTTTCATATAAATGTGACCTTGTGGCTATACGTTTTTGTAGGCCTTCAAAGGATTTTTATCAATTCAAACCTACATAGTGAAAATTCCTGAAATTTTTTCCCACATCTTCTCCAACTGGTGTACTACAAGATAATATAATTATATGTGTCTAAAAAATATTTTTTTTTCCTAAAATTTGATACTTGTACCAGAAATGGCAATTTTGGATTGCTTTTTAGTGAAACAAAGTCAAAACCTTTAGGGGCCTAGCTTCATTGTTATATACATTAGCTTGATCCATGTTGGACATGTCGTTGGTCTAGAAATTGTTGAAAGTACATCCTATATAGAGGACACAAAGATAAAAGTGAAAATGAAGATTTTATAATTATTAAGGCAATTATAAGCACATGGATCAACTCTTAAGACACAAATACAAATTCATGTTAATAAAAAAATTTAATTCTATAAATAATAGCAAATAGTTAATGCTTCCCAATGGAGTAACCTTGCTAATATCACATGCAAATATATATAGGTCCCTCCACATACCTTGTAATATAAGATGGACATCTTCAAATATTATATGAATGTATATAAATTAAGATGAACAAATGATATTTTGCTCATACTTTACAAATTATGAATCTTAATAGCTTAATCTTTAAGCATTCAACTATCTACTTGGTGAATGATAAATGTTGTGAAAAGTGCATTTCATCTAATTAATATTCATTCAACAAGCTTTAAAATAATCATAAATGATATCATTCAATAGAAAGAAGAGAGAAAATTTTACATGAATCAATGATGTAGACATTTTGAAAGGGTTTCAATTGTTGATTATAAATTTTTTAAATTAATCTTATTATCTCAACTTTTTGTACTTAAGAATTAAAACACTCCATTGAAGGTGTCTACCTACACTAAAATAAGTACACTCCTAATTGACCTCAACTTCTTAATATCTAAATTATGTCTTGGATTTTAGCATCTTTTTGCCTATGCCTTTTAACCCTTAAAGAACCAAACTGTATTTTTTTGGCAACATAGAAATTTTGGGCAAGTGTGTGTGACTAGAGATTTCTATGTTTTGGCCCAAAATTTGATAGAAGGTGTGGACAAGGAATATCTTTCATGTGCACTAAATTTCAAGACATTTGGAAATATGAGTCAAAAGTTATAGCCTATTATGTAGATTGTTTCTCAATTCGGGCACTATAGGTAGATCTGAAAAAATCATTTTCTTTGAAAATCCAATTTGAAATTGGTTTTCTAGATTTATATGTACATTAAAAGCTTTGAATCATCCCATTTTGATCAATGAGTCAAAAGTTATGAGGTGTTTTAGTTTGTGGGAAGTTATGGATTCTCTACCCCAAAATAAATTTTGAAGTCCTTTATTGAACTTAATTTTCAATATTTTTGGATAAGAATAAAAACTTTAGGTGAAGATTATTTATTACAAAATTACAACTTTTGGATTGGCATTTTTCAATTCCTTAAATAAATTGTTAATAATTTAGTATTTTGAACCATTCTCTACATCTTTCTACTTACTATTTTTTTCCTATATATTGTACAATTTTAAATGACCTAAATTTTTTTGCATGTAGCCAACATGCCTTGAAGAATGAATCCAAAGAGTTGCAATCAATTTGAACATTTTTTCATACAAATGTGACCTTGTGAAGTTCAGCTACCTAGTTTTTCGCAAGGACGAAAAAATGCTTTTTGTTACTTCATATGCTAATATCTTGCAATCAACATGGTGGAAATTTCTGAAAATCTTACCACATCTTTTTAAAGCTAGTGTACTATAAGATTGTATGGTTATATATGTCTAAAAAGTGTTTTTTTCTAATTTTGAAACTTATATAAGAAATGACAATTTTAGAGCGTTTTTGGTGAAAACATAGTCAAGAAATTTTAGGGATTAACAAATATATTATTTTTGTCAATTTCATCATATTGGTCATAGGAAAAGATCATTCGTTTAAAGATTTAAGAATTGCTTTGAATGAATGAGAAGATACAAAGACAACACAATATCTTGAAGCAATCTATTCATCATCGATAATATGGATATCAGAATACTTAGGGGTTAATAGCATTTGAGCACATTTACTATTTTGATTACTTTTAATTCAATATAATTTTTTTTTAATTGAAAAGTGAAAGAGGATCCCAATGCACTTTAGTTTGCATTATTTGGACATTGTATGAATAAGTGATGAAGTTTAAAAGTATTATTTGTAGGAATATGAAAAATTGACTTTATTACTCATGTACATCTTGTGTTCTCAATATCTAGGTTTTGTGTTGCTTTGGGGCCAAATGTAACGTATGTGCCACGTTTGGGGCAGGGATTAGTAACTTATAAATAATGTGCACACACCTTACCTTGGGAAACTTGGAAAAGAAAAAGAAAAACTCTGGGACGAAGAGCTGCCGGAAAGACTATTTTCGTGCGACACTAAATTCCCCAATAGTGATATAGTGTGTGCCAGACCAGCAGCCCGTCGTCATCGTGTTGGGGGGGCAGTCCATCTTCCTGCCTCGTCGCGCGTGGTTTTGTCGACGAAGACTGTGTGATTGCAATCTCTTCTCTCGCTTTGCTTTTCCTCATGCAGCTCCTCTCCGTTCTCTCCCCTCTGTTTACAACTCCCATCCTGCGTTAGTTTTCGTTCGAGTGCCTGCACATAGAGATAACTTACACAGACAGAGAGAGTGGTAGAGGTAGGAGAAGCAGAGACAGATCCATGTCGTCGGAGGTGGAGGTCGAGGTCGACCCGCGGAGCAGAACGGAGACACCCATGGCGGAGAAGGTTGCCAGTGCTGCTCTGATAGGTAAGGTTTCGACGACTTCACTCTTTTTCTGGGTGGAGTTGGAGTTCAATTCGATAAAAGTGTAATTGAGTTTTAGGGTTTGTGGGTGTATTCTGAATGTGGTCGAGGAATGGTTGGCAGGTTTGACTTTGTTGCCGTTAGTCGTGAAGGTGAATCCCAATTTCAACGTTGTAGCAACAGCTTGCCTGACGGTGTTTATAGGATGCCATCGCTCGGTCAAGCCCGCTCCTCCTTCTGTAAGCTCTCTTCTTTTCTTTGTTTTTTTCTTAAGGCGTAGGGACTTTCGATTAGTAACATTAGCTTGGACTAAGGTGAAGAATTTCATGTTATGCATAACGAGCGGTTTTGAATGTAAGGATTGCAAATTTGAACAAGAAGCATCACACCTGAGGATTTTTAAGGATTGCAAATCTGTACACGAACCGTCACGTCTGGAAACCCTCATGATTGGCACCCCGGCCCCTTATACCGACAGGACTCATATGTATGTATTTAGAGCAGGAATAAATAATAAGAGATTTTGAATGTAAACATAAGAATGAGAGGTTTCTCTTCCTGTTGTGGTTTGGGATAGGCTTTCATTGAGGTGATGGGAGCTGTTCCTCTGTTTGGAGGGATGAGTGCTGCCTGGGGGACGCCACCCCTCAATGTACTCCTGTGTTTAATTCTCTAGAGAACATGTGCTGGGTGTCACCTGAGCAGGAATCCACCCATATAGTAATATTGACATGTAGCATTGCATCTGTAAATTGCACCCACACGATTGGCATGACAGCGTGGAATGTGAGGTTCAATAAGCCTTTCTCCGTAATGCCAACCTTCTCCTTTTACCGACTTTTGGACTCATTTGGTATTTGTGCCTGGTGCTGCAGGAAACAATGTCGAAGGAACATGCAATGCGATTCCCTTTCATCGGCAGTGCAGTTCTGTTGTCGCTCTTTCTTCTGTTCAAGTTCTTACCGAAGGACCTGATCAACACCGTTCTCACTCTCTACTTTTTTGTGCTCGGGGTTTTGGCGCTTTCGTACGTCACCTTCTCACCTTGACCATTTTTCTGACTGTGTTATGTTTATTCCCTAAAGAGTTCATCTATAATATTATTAAAGCTATTTAGTAGTGCCCGTTAACCTCCGCTCTACGTTGCCCTGTCAATTATTAACATCTGTAAGATGTCCTTTCCGAGTTGGCTCCAATTGCGCATGTGGTTAATCTTTTGTGTTTGAGTGCAGAGCTACTATTCTCCCGGCATTGGAGCGTTTCCTTCCTTCCCAATGGAATGAACACATTATCACATGGAGACTACCTTACTGGAAAAGTGAGCATTTCAAGTTTGTTCTCGGTCTCAATTGTATGTTCCTGTAATTTGTTCTTGAAATCATTTGGTCATGAATAATGATAGGCGTGAATTAGTAGTGGGGAATTTGTAGTACAGGTCTATGCTTGTAGGTATTCGTGACTTGTTAGTGCAATATTTCTTAAACCATGGCTGTGCGTTTGATAATCAGATGTGGAGGTGGAGTTCACAAAGTCACAACTGGTAGCAGGCATTCCGGGAACTGGGTTCTGTGTATGGTATGTGATGAAGAAGCATTGGTTGGCCAACAACACACTCGGCTTGGCTTTCTCTATTCAGGTCTTAATCGTCTCCACGTCATGGAGCCACTTCGAAGCTATTTGTTTCAGTTTTATGTTCGTACTATTGCTCACTGTTTGTCTAGCCATTGCTGTAGTATCAACTGAGAAGCGCGGAACAGGGATGTGGTTTGTTGATATTTGTGCCGTTCGTTCTCTATTTTATTTGTGGTTTGCCATGTATTTGCATTGATTCTGTCAAATTGATGTGTTGACACTGCCAAATAACCATCCTGGTGCTTTGAACTTTTGTATTGTTAATTGCGTAAGGTCATTCTAGCAGGCTAAATTGTTTTCTGAAAGGCTCTGGCTAACTTACTTACCTGCATCCTTGGTACAGGGTATTGAAATGCTTTCTCTGGGCTCTTTCAAGATTGGAGCTATTCTTCTGGTGATCATACTATTCACCGTTCATATATGATGCACTCGTATGCTCATCGCCAGATATCTCTTTGCTATCCCTAAGTCCCTAACAAATTTACTCCATGTCTTTCTCTGGTTTAAATTACATAATTGCAACTTTTAGTGATGCTTGGAGGTTTTGAATATTACAGAGCTTTGTATGGGAAGTTAACAACGAGAACTAATTTTAGATGTTGATGATCATCCACAGGCGGGGCTCTTCATATATGACATCTTCTGGGTTTTCTTTACTCCTGTCATGGTGAGCGTAGCCAAGTCATTCGATGCTCCCATTAAGGTACTCCTCACTTTCTGTGCTTTTCCATTTCTTATCGGAAGTTGCTGAATGTACAGGAGTCGATACTCAGCTTATTTTGAGAGGCCAAGTCTAATCCTCATCGATTTCAGGTGACTGTCATCTCTTTTTGCCTTGCTGCTGCACAGCAGGCTGTGTCATTAGACAGGTATCTAAGAGCACTAATATGAGTCGTGTTGAGTTTCTATATAGTGTTATGTTGATTCCCTGTATAGTAATCACATCCTGGAATGGAGATTAGTTTTAATGAGGACTGCATTGTTGGATCTAACGCATCTTTCTACTTCTCTCTGTGCAGCTTATTTTCCCAACTGGAGATGTTTCTCGTCCTTTCTCAATGCTGGGCCTAGGTGACATCGTGATTCCAGGTCTTTATCTAGCCTGTCGACGTTAATCCATTCACTGTATGGATACTTTTTATGGGTTAGCTTCACTTTGGGGGTGTCAAGATTGGCTCTCGGTTTTGAGTTTTGTCCTCCTCACTTCCTATTAGAATCGAGGGTATCCATTCTAGCAAACACTTCGTGGTCACTGAGTTAAGTCTCGTGGCTTTTGCCTGTAAGTGCACTGAAGCCTTAAGGAGAAAAGATAGGGCCTTTTTCAAACTTTCTTAACAGCTTTTACCGATCTTGTAAACAAAGGTTTCAGAAAGGCAACGCAGCATCATGTTCTGTAGAAAGTTAGTTACTTTCTTTTTGGCTAGACTAAGCGCACAGGATTGGTCCTAACCAGATTGTATCAACGTTGTTTGTCTGTACTTTCTTTGATTTTCTTGCTTGGCGGGGCTCTCATCGTGTGGCTTGACATAATATCTCACTTTGACGATTCTATTTGTTTCGAGTTTGCAGGTATTTTTGTAGCTTTGGCGTTGCGTTTTGACATGTCAAGAGGTCGGAATAAGACGTACTTTACCAGTGCATTTGCTGGATACTCTGCGGGGCTACTAGTCACCATTCTGGTCATGAACTGGTTCCAGGCTGCACAGGTATTTTCCTTTGAAAGATTTGAAAATGCCGCGGAGCACTATCCTTGAGGGTGATGCTCAACCAATATTAATTTTTGTATAGCCACTGCATTAGGCAAGTGAGATATCAAGCTGCTATCGATGTTTCTCGTTGGTCTCCCTGTGTTAGTCGCACAATTGCCTACCATCACCTTATTGCGGGTACGCAGGCAGATGCTTTAGAAGAAAATCTAGAAAGAAAATTTTGCGACGTTGTGATAATGTTTAGACAGGTAAAGAGTGCATTGCCGCAGCAAGTTTTTAAAGTTCCCCTTTTAATCCCTGTTTTGCAGCCCGCACTTTTGTACATCGTACCAGGGGTTATTGGCTTTCTGGGGGTGCATTGCGCCATCAGGGGTGAAATCAAGCCTGTAAGTGCTCTTTATTCCACGTCGTGCAGGGTTTCTTTGGATTGTAGGTGATTTTTCTGAGATTTCAGGTGCTCCTTTAAATGTGTTTGTGTCACTGCCGTATCAGTAAATGAGTGTTCGAATATATTGTTCTCATGAGCGATCTAGTATCTTAGCATGGATTCTGGGTCGTTTTTTTATACGCAGCTGATCTCGCGTATTATTCTCTTTGTCTTTGGTATTATCCTGACCTAATTCTTTTTTTATTTCGTTTGCTATTTGCTTTCGTGTAGCTTCTGGAGTTTGATGAGTCTATTGCTGCTGGAGAGGACACTGATGAAGCACAAGACGAAGATGCGCCAAAAGAAACTGGTAAAGTTGACAAAAAGTCAGATTAAATTATTACTTAACCCCTCAAGGCTCAAGGGGGTATGTCATTCTCTCAAATGTGTTATAAAACATGTGTTGGAGGAGTATTTTGGTGATGGTTTACAAATGAATGTTGTAGATGGTGAGCTGTAGATCTGGATTACTAAATCCTATCATTTACATCATATACATCACAATAAATTTAATTAGGTTTTCTGAATCTCAAGGTAGTTTTTGAATTCCCTGAATGTGCATGATTTTCAACCTTGTTACGGTGTTCATGACATGATAAGCTTGATTTTGTCTTTTTTAATTAGAAAACTGGGAGTTTGAACTCTTTTTGTCTGCGATCAAGCCTCTAGGGCGTCAAGAATGTCCATGGATGTTATTGCCCCATTTCTGTTTTTATCACTGCATAATGTTGATGGAGCTGCGGTAGCTTTGTACACTCCGTGTTGAATATGTACTGCTGAACCAACCTTACGAGATGGTCCGACCTTCCTAACTTTTGGAAAATTGCAACACCGCAGTTAATCATGAGTTTTCTATTAGCAATGATTGGAATTGAATGTCCAAATTTGAATAGAGTTTGGTTAGCTGCTCAATTTGACGATCCACGCATACACGAACCTCCTTAAATTGTTGACCTATTGAATACTTCAACATGCAAGATTAGAGGTTGGATCTACACAGAAGGCATGCTTTGGGGTATTGGAATCCCCTTTCTTTCTAATTTTTTTAGAAAAAGGGCATGAAAGTTCTATGCTTTAAAGAAAGGAGAGTGCAAACGTGCAAATTGGTAATGGAGGTCGAAGGCCACGTGATCAATGGAATCCCTTTTGAATTGGGAACAATCATCAATGAGATTCTTTTTAGTCTATGGTTTTTATGTTCAATGTTAAAAGTGTCACTTTTAGTTGTTTAGGGTTTTAGAATTTAGGGTTAAATCCAAAAACCTTCAGACCGCAGTTGCAACCATTAAGATTGCTGTCACTCTGTTACTATGGGAAGATTTTCTTCCTAGCAAGCTTGAATGATTCCTAGGAAACTTCGACAGTAGTGGAAACATTGTAGAAGAATTGTTGTATTCTAACAATATGTTAATCTAGTGCAACCATTACTGCAAGTCTAGAGTTGCAAATTTCAGACTCAACTCAAGCCATCTGCCAAGAATGTTGAGCAAAAGCCCAGGAAATATTTGAGTACAACTCAATTTGATTGAGGCATGACAAGATGTCACAATTCCCCTGTTCCTCTTCAAACTGGGCATAAAACCCTTCAAATGAGCAACAATTAAAAGGGCAACATTCTTCTCAACTCCAGAAGAACCTGGTCAGAAACAGAGTCTACGGGAGGCCAGAACAGCCAGTGCGACGTAATAAAAGCAAAGCCAAGCGTCAAAGCCTTCCCAACCCAACGAGAAGGCCGAATCTCCGAGAAATAAAGCTTCCACGCAGCCTCAATTGCAACAGCCACCCCTTGCACGACGAAGAAGCTATTCATCTGCCAAGTGACCCCCAACGTGACGTAATACACACAAAGCTCATGAACCAATCCCGACACCAGAAATGCAGTCAGCATGGCCACGACCTTCGGCACATCAACTCCCGTGTGCGAAACCTTAACCCTTACTCTAGCATTCTCCTCTGTTTCAGCTCTTTGCAGTAGGTAGAACACCGGGTTGTACACAGTCTCCCGCAGGCAATTGCTCACTAACAAATTCCACCGCCTTGCCCAAAACTCCTCCAGCGACACCGCCGCGAGCGGGTTGTCGAAGTGCGGCTCGATCGTGATCCCGAAGACCGTGTTCGCAATGGCAGCGAGAATCTCGAGCACAATCGTGACAAAGAGGTAGAGCTGGATGCAGAACAGGAGGTGGACTACAATCAACGGGAGAGACGCCCGCCGTTGGAAGAGGATTTGTAGAAAGAGTGCTAACACGATGGATTTACTAGCGGATCGGAGGAGAAGCATGTACCAAACCTCAGATTTCGTTACATTGCTGATCCAGGACGGATACTCGACTGATACTTTCTTCACAACCTTCCCAGCTCGTTTCATGTGTACGGGGTAAGTCATGGCGATGGCGAATCGCGGGAAGCAGGTGGACACCCAAGGGTCGTATCCCGGGCCTGTGTTCCAACACAGGAGCAGAATCTTGAAATTGGACAGCCATGTGACGATGCAGAAGAAGCAGGCGATGCCGATGAGGTGAGTGGTGCGGTTGAAGATGAGCGGGAGGTAGACGAAGGCGGTGAAGACGGGCGTGCAAGCGAGGACACGAGGGAAGCCGGAAGGAACGCGACGGACGAACCAGTAGAGGTAAGCTGATGCAAGCCAGGCTATGATGTGGCTGAGGAGCAACCCTTCCGTCCAAGTTGCGACTTCGTAGCCCAGTACTGCCATTGTGAACCCCTAAACCAAACCCTAAACTGAATTAAACCCTAAACCATTGTCATCACCCTAGGGATCCATAACCCCTGCATTGTTCCAAGTTCCACGGTGCTTGTATCAAGTAAAGTTCTATCTAGTTGCGGTTCTAAGCAACTAAGTTAGCTCTCCATCTTGCGTTTCACATTCCAAGCACCTGGTTCGGCAAAACCACACGTTCTAATAGTAAGATTCAGCTCGTTGGAAACATCTAAGCTCGGGGAATTTCATTATCATCAGTAACAACACGAATTTCTGCACCATTTGGAGCCCACTCCTGACAGTATGCAGCAAGAATCTGATATGTAAGTAGCAGCACGTATATGATAGTGATTTTGCACAGGCATCCTAAGCCCCTGCTTCGGCCAAACCACACGTTCTATCCGTAAGATTCAACTAGATCGGAGAATTCCATCAAAGCCAATAACAAACACGAACTTCTGCACCGCTAGGAAGCCAACTACTATGTGCAGCAACAATCTGCTATATAACAAGCAGTACATGATGGAGTGATTTTGCACTGGCATCCTAAGCACTTGCTTCGGCAAAACCACGCGTTCAATCCTTAAGATATAGTTAGTGGGCAACATCTTAACACGGAGAGTTCCATTATCGCCAGTAACAACGCGGATGCCACAGATCAGCTGGAAGTCAACCACGGAATTGCGCAGCAAGAATCAAATGTATAACTAGCAGAACTTGATAGAGTGATTTTGCACTGGCATTCTTAGTGGGCAAGCTCCTAGTTCGACAAGACCACACGTTCTATCTTGGTTTCCACCTTGTTGGCAACATCGAAACTCAGGGAATTATCTGATCATCAGCAACAACACGAATTTCTGCACAATGTGGAAGCCAACTACTGAAGAATCGAGTGATTATTCTCTCCCCCGAAGGCATTCGTCGTGAAAAACATGTTTTTTTCTATCCAATAGCTATGTAAATCACACAAAGTAGTGATGCTTCAAGTCAAACTACTACATTAGATCATAAGACAATCTAGACATGTTAATTTAGGCTTGCACCACCAAAAATCAAGGTTTTTTCTTGGGTTTATAATATTTCTAATGAAATTAATAATTTATCAAAAAATATGAAATTATAATTTCTCTCTTTATTTCTTTCATTTGTCTTTGTTTGAAAAAAAAATCTAAATTATTTTGGTACTGGCTATTAAGCTCATTCTACCTATTGTAGCTTATTCAACGTTATTTCTTGCAAGAAAATGAAAATAGAAGACTTCTAGGAAAGAGAAGTGGATTTTCAATTTTATTTTAGAAAAACAATCAATAATTCATATGCAAAAAGATGTATTGTTGTTCCATTAGGCTTGAAGGCAATCAATTTCTACAAAGTCAATTTTTTCAAGTTAGTAGACTTGGTGAAATAAACTCATTTCCAACATGAATTAGATTAATTTTGTTTCAAATTGATTTTCTCATATCATACGTAGGTCAATGGATGTCAAATACACTAGTGTGAATCACAAGGGGAATGTACATACATTAGGTTAATGAAGCCCATTTTATTGGTATGAATCACAAGAAAAGTGGGGATAGGATTAATAATTCTTGAACCCTGAGTAAAAAATTGAAATTCTTAGAGTACGTTTCCACTTAGCGTTTGCAAAGTCTATGTGTTATAAGAGAAGACCTCTTTGTAAGTAGGAAAAAATCTTTTTTTATGGGAGTTTTGGTTTGAAATTGCTGTACTTGTTTCTCAATAGTGTATTATTCACATATGGCTTGTAGCTAACACCATATGTGTGTCGTAGAAGGTGGGAGGTGTTGGTGTTTGTGGTTTTCAATTGTTTGAGAGTTTTTTGCAAGTGTTTGTTTTCTTTTTTATGAAGTTCTGTTGCTAGTTGATGAAATTTTTTGTTGAGGCTATGAGATGTTGTAAGGTACTTTTTAGTATTCCATTAGAAGGTGTGTGTTTTACGGTGGAGGCAAGCCTCCTAGACCACATGTAGAGTCATCTTCATTTTTGTTGGGTTTCATCAATTGAATAGGATGGAAATTTTGATCATGTTGTGTAATGCTTCCTACTAGTACTGAAGGATCTAATCAATACCTAACATAGAGTAGCACAAACTTCATACAAAATTCCTAAAAGAACGTATGAACTAATTGTTAGTGATAGTGCTTGGGATTTATACTGAGCTAAATTTTAAACATTGTATCTAGAATATGAAGGTGGTGTATATATTGCATTAAAAACCTAAAACTTCTAGAATCTTATTAGGACCCCAACATCAAATTCTGCGAGGATCATGGAATGATTTCAATTGCAAATTGGAGTGGTTCAAGTGGAAGTGCAAACTTAATGTGCCATGGGTCAAGTTGCAATTTTAATGAGGCCTTGGCTTGGAAGATGTGGTTGCATTGACACTCAAGTTTTGTGTACAAGCTTTTGAAAGCATTCAAAGTTGTATAGAAGTGAAGCAGTATAGAAGTAAAGCACCAATGATACTTCTAGCTAATGGGTAAAAAGAAGCAACAATACATAACACCACACGATTTCATTGGAAATCTTCAATTTTCAAAGATTCTAATGCTATGAAAAGACTAGAGAGTTTTTTTTTATGATTTTTCCAAAAATTACATAACAATCCCATTCTTACACCAAGACAAATTAGAATCCACCTAGACTCGGCATTTACTAAACAATATGAGTATAAATAGTGGAAGATCTTCTTACGTAAGACTAGCTATTAAGAGTGTCTCTAATGCCAAGTTAGAATGGTCCCTTAACACATCTATATTACTATTATTTTTTATGTAACAAATTATAGTTACTATTGCATTTAGATTTGGACCTCAAGTGTATATATAATTTTATCACTACACTTGAATCTAAATGAATATTTGAAAAAAAAAATGAAGACATTATAAAACTAGACTAGAAGGATGACTTTGTCTATAAATAACATACACCTTCTTGAAAAGATTAGTTCACGAAACAAAGTCTAAGGCTCTAATAGTATATAGTGACAACAAAAATAAAATTCCAAAAATAATCACTTGTAATGAATTTGTCACTTAAAAATGCAGGTGGACTTGAACAAACTTTATATTAAATGAATCATCCAATGTTGCAATGCAATGGAAATGAGCTCATAATGTAATAGATGTGAAATAGAATGTACTTGTATTGAAGGAAAAATAGAAGTACAATGAAAAAAATGTCAATAATAATATAGCTATTTTGCATTTTTTACCACATCTATAAACATAGCTTCTATCTGCTTTCTACTAGCCTATTGCAATCAAAATAATTCAAGTCCTTTCCTATTTTCTTCATGTCTTGCTTGACATTCGATCAAATTATCTTTGTGCATAGTTATAGTATCTTCAATCCTTAGCTTCTCAATTTCAATAGTAGAATTTGCTAGCTTATTCAATACATCCATCAAAGTTCCTATCAAGTCTAGCCTTTTAGTTGATTGTGGGGAAGTACCTTTGCCATGACAACCAACTAAATTCATTGTATATGTTCATGGACTACTTTCAATGCTCTCATGACCAAGGCTAGTAGATCACACTAGACTAGTATGTAGTAGTGACTATATCCATGATGGCTCACCATCTTTGTTGTGCTCTTTAGTGACACCCACCAGTGCATTGGAGGTTTCCAACATTGGCATTGGTATAGCTTTTGCCTTAGTTGTGAAGCTAAGGATTTCATCAATTTGGTTATGCCAAATGAATTTACCACAATCATCACCCACACTAGTACCAATTTGATTCTACAACTTTTTGATTTTGGAATACGTAGTCTGCAAACTTCTCCCATTTATTAGACAACAACTTTACTTTCCTTCCCCATTTTTGAAGGAATTGTATAATGAGAAATTTATGAATCCTCTTCCATTGATGTAAGTGCATCGCAACAATATTGTAAGTCACGACATGGTCTTTGCACTATGATAACAAAGAACCTAATAAGAGTATTGTTCCAATGTCATTCCTGCGATGGTATTTGTGGATGGAAAGGTGGAGATGGACTTATAGGAACAAAAGAAAGAAGAGGAGAAGTTTGAAAAGAGGGTGTGCCAAATTGGAGGGCTACTTGAGAAAAGCAATCTCAAATAACTCTCTTTTTCCATGTTTACCCTAACTCCTAAACTTGTTTGGACACAATTAACAAAACAAGTAAAAAAAGAAAATCCTAATCACAAGTAGAGAAGGCTAAACAAAAAATAGTAATACTCGTGTTGGAGAGCAGTCTATTGTAGAGGAATAACGTCAAGGAAGAAGAAAGAGCACATGTAAATTTCTATAAAAAAACAAAATTTTATCCCCTAGCCCCACTTGGCATTATTATGGGTAGATGATATTTTACTATTGTTGGTTCTAGTGGGACTTAGTTCCACCAATTCACCAACCTACGTTGACACCTACTGAGTATTGTTAACATGTGTCTGGGGTGAGAGTCATTTAAGACATGGATTGTAGGGTAGTTGCAAGAAAGACCTATACTATTTTGCATCACAAGTGGAGTTATGGAGTTTAAATGAGCGATAAATTTTGGAGAATTAAGCCAATGTACTTGAAATTTTTACTAAAGTTGACTGATTTAGTCATAAAGATAAAATTTATTTTTTAGAATAAAAAAATTTATAATTAAATTTCAATTTAGCTAATTTGTTTTACTTTGTAATTTAGGGATTTTTAGTATTGTGGAGTACCCAAAATCAATGGTTTAAAGGTGAAGTCTATGTAATCTATTCTTACACTAAGCAGGCATGTAACTATCAAGGGGTACCTAAAAAACGCTATTTTTGATGTCCACATGTGTGCAAATAGGGGCCCCTTGCGCGCACTTTTTTGAACAATGAAAATGGTTATAAGATTATTCTTTCAGTGAAATCCCTTCACCATATAGTTCTTCCAAATCTCTAATTTTTTAGTTTAAAAAAAATTATTTTTCCTATTTTTTACAAATTAAAATGTCAAAACACCTATTTTCATGATATTTTGTACTTTTCTAATTTTCCTACTTCGAGAATTCTTCTACACTTTCTCTTCTTAGGGTACCTTCTTCTTAAAGGTATATACATTCAACTTGCTTTTTACATTTAAAAAAATATTCTAATTATAAAATACTTCAAAAAAAAATTAGTACTAGCTACAAGTCTACAATGCCAAACACTACAAAAAATAGGAGGTTTTTCTTGCAATTATCCTATATACAATAACAAACAGATACAATGGGTTGCAATAAGAAGGGTGACACTCAACTGGTGGCTACAAGGCTTTGGGTAGAAATCCTAGGATCTCTATGAGATAGAATTTTTCCATATGATTTCATTCTTTTATTGATGTGGACACTACCTCTATAAAAAGTATCTAAACATTCAAAGTTTAAAACTTGAAAATTCAAATTTTGGATTTTTTGAAGATGTAGGATCTCTTTGAAGAGATCTCTATTCTATTTAGGCACTTTAGATTGTTCCACATTGTTTTTTTAGACATTTTATACCAAGGTTCATGATATATAGTTGGGAATTACTTGAAATAAAGCAATGGCAGAAAGAAAAGCATTGAGTGACAATGTGAGAGTATGGATGTTGGTTGCCACTATTTTTTTTTGGAAATCATCCCTCTCATTGTAGTGTCTAGTCTACAGACCTTGTTTTACTTTTGAAGGTCTTTCATTGCAAAGATTATCAAATGGCTTTTGTATTGGAAGAAAAGAATATGATCTTCTTGAATCATCTATATTACATAGGTTGGTGATTCATTTGATAATCATATGTAAAAAAAACTAAGTGAATTTGCATCCAAAAAGTCAAAGAAATTCTTATAAGAAATCTAAAAATTTTAAAAATTCATTTTATAATGTCAAACTAATGGGAATGGGAGTTCTATCTTTGAATTGAATGTTACTGGGACTAATTTGTACCACTCAAAATAAAATAATATCAAGATAATTTTATTACCCAATATAATATGTACTCCCTTCATCTTAAAATAAGTGTCATATTGGGAGTCCATATTTTTTTTATGGTTGTTTTGAGTAGCTCATATGGATGCTATTTTTTTTCCAATTTCATTTATATTGCAAATGAGCACTTACAACGTTCTTCATTGATCCTTGTGATATAGAATTTGAACCCTTTTGAATTTTTGTTTTTCATAACATGATCAATGAAAATTTTTTTTTTCAAAAAAACTATACACATTTATTTTGGGATAAAAGGGGTATCTATTTTGTTTGTAATGAAACCAAATATTTTATTATGAAATATTTTTGGTTGTAGTTGATAAGATTCAATTGCTACTGTTGAAAGGTTGTTTTAAATGCTATTAAAGAATTATGAAATTTTCTTGAAAATTTTAATTAATACTATATATTCATATTTATTATTTAATTAATTTTTTGTTTATAACTAACACATTAAGCAAATGATGTTAGATCCTAATGATCTTTGCACAATCACCAAACAGGCATTCTCGTACTCATATACAATGATTTGATTTAAATGCATATTTTCAATGTTTCCATAATGGCTTCTTAATCTAAGACAAAATGTAACTTAAAGTGATGCAATATAATATACAATATATCATGAATATGGATTTCAAATTAAAAATAATATACAATCATTTAAAACTAACAATTTTTAATCTATATTATAATTTAAAATTGTATGCATAATTAAAATGATAAATTATTTTGCAATATTGGAAGTACATTAATATTTATAAAAAATTGCATCAACGTCTACAATGTCTTTCTATATTAGAAGTTTCTCTTCATGTCTCGTTGAATACCTTTTGTGAGCTCTACACTTCTACAATGTGAACCACTAGAAACTTTATCCTTTTAAAATTTTTAAAACTTAGATCTCTTGTTTAATTGAGCTATTATAAAATATGAAAAATTAATAGGAAATTTTTATTTTTTTGATGCATGATAATAAATCCTAATATATTTTTTGTAATACCAAATTAATAAATAGAAATTGAATGAATAGTTCATTTCAAAGTTAAATAATATTTTTTAATTGCATTTTTTTAAAGGTATAAAATATTTCAAATTTTATTATAAAAACTAACCATTGGTACTAAAAGTACTTCAACAATTCAAGATGTTGATATTGTATCTATTCTTCTTATTCCTTTCATTCTTAAATCTTGTCTATTAATTTCATTTATTTTTTTAACTACAGTGGCCAATCTTAATAGATTATCACCACCAATTACAAACCTTCTTTTACGACCAATCTTCTTGGTGTTGATCTTTACTTGTTTACAAGCTTTTAAATAAATCATCCTTATAATTGCAATCATATTGTCTATACAAATTCCAATTTTCAAATTTATTTCCTTACCATCAATACTTTTTATAATCTTAATACTAAAAACCTTCATATTTGTTGCATTAGTATTCCAAATTCTATCAGGATAAGTATGTATCTTTAAAAAAATTATTGTAAGAAATGTTAGGATAGAGGTTTTTTTTCTTGCTTGCTATTTTTTAACAAAACTAGACATTACAAAGGACTATATGATTCAAATATGAGATGCTTTTTTTTAAATAGCATTTGTAAATTTTTCATTCCAAAGTAGATGCAAAAACATTCTAAAAGCTTACATCAAACAAGATTGAAGTCATCTTGAATTTAAATTCATTCCATATAATATTGAATGGTCAATTAGAGTTGAAAATATAATTAAAAAACATCATATGGAGTTACATTTGCATCATTGTATCTTTAATTTGACAATGCTAAAAAATATGAATGAGATTTATAGTGATGAAAGACTTGATCATGATTTCAATCTAAAAAACATTGATTTTTTTAAGAACAAATATATGGAAGAAGACAAGTGGGAGTTTGATAAACGATGGGAAAACTTGCCAAATGACTTAATTGATCGTGTTTTAGCTTGGTTGTCACTGCCAAGTTTATTTGCTTTTTGATCAATATGTAGACGTTGGAATGGCATTTTATATTCACCAAGTTTTTATCAATTGTATTCACATGCACCTCAAGCTCTACCTTGGTTCATTGTAAGTGCCAATGAAAAGTGTAAAACAAGTGTAGCATATGATCCATTCACTAACAAATGGTATACATTCAAATTTCCGACAAATATGGATTGTGGAAATATTGACAATATTGATGATTTGGTCCATCCTATTGTTGCAGCTAAGGGACTTAGGGACTCATGTGATCTTGTATATATCAAGATGAATTTGAATATCTTTTAATTTGTAATCCTTTGACAAGAGCATGTACAATGCCAATGTCCATTCCTACTAATTATAATAATGTACTTTGAGGAATGGTTGTAGACAAGAAATCAAAATCATACCAAATTGCATTTGTTGAGTGTGTATCTTGTCCAAGAACAAACGTTGAAGTTGCTTCAATGTCTTCTTCTAGTTTTGATACAAAACTTGAAGAAGGTGAATGTTGTGAAGTATGTACTTTTGTATATTCTTCTCAAAAACCATCGACTTGGAAAAGTGGTGCTACTTTTAGTATAGAACGACATTTAGATTTGGGAAGTGCAATGTGCAAAAATATTCTTTATTTCATTACCCATGGAGCATAAAAGCCTAATGGATTGATTACATATGATCTTGATAATGACAATTGGAGACAAATTAATATTACGATGCCAAGGTTGTTAGTATATGCATATTTAGTTGATTGTAATGGACACTTGCTTATGATTGGAGGTTTAGGAAAATTTATTGTGACTACAAAAATATGGATTTGGGAACTTGACATTTCATGTCATGAATGGAATCTCATTGGAAAGTTACCTCCAAAGTTATTTAAGAATTTTTTTAGGATGTCACCATCAAAGTATTTTATGTGTGTTGGGCAAGGTGGTTTATTATATCTATATGCTTACAAAAATACAAAATGTTTGGTTTATAATATTCATCAAAATATTAAAAATGTTTACCCCCATGTCTTGTTATTGTTAAATATCCATCTATAACTCCAAGTTGTTCTTGTTTTGAACCACAATTAGATGGATCAGTGGTTGGAACATTTCAACCAAATGCTCAATCTATTTGTGCCAAAAATTATTGTGGACTTTTATCAATGGAAAAGATATTTAGAAGTAATTCACAATAATATTTTTAATTATTCATGTTTTCATATCATATTATATTTTCTATATTTTCTATTTGTAGGTATACAACACAAAATTTTTATTTTGCAAATTCAAAATCTATTTTTTTTTCATTTTTCATTTCAATCTTGAATAGATTTAATACTTTAAATTAACTTTTTAAAATTGGATTTCTATTTTGTTGTATAAATTTTATAATTTTAATGATTTTTTTATAGTTAATTGAAAAGTCATATGAAAAATTCTTTTCAATATAGTATTTATTTCTTAGGTATATTGTATTCTTATATTACTTGAATTACTAGCAAGTCTTGTGTAATCAAAACACTTGCAATCTTATTGTCAATAAGTAAGCCTTTTAGTTATTGGAGTGATTGTACATATATTAAGTCTCAATTTGTATGTTTTGCAAAAAGCTAATGAGGAAGACTCAAGGAACTTGTTTTATTATATGGAGAAGTTGTGCAAATCACACATTGAGAAGGAGCAAAACCTTTTGTATTGCAGATCTAATTGTAGACATGGTTATAGATCATCACTGGATAACTACTTGTCCAACTTCTAAATTATTAGATTATTTATATTGGTGTCAAAATCCAACCATCATACTAACACTCAAACATCATAGTAGTTGTGAAACTAGTTACAACCATTTTATTATGTTTGTAGCTAGAAGTTCATACCCAATAGTAGTGCAAAACTAAAGCAACATACTAAATAACAATAAATGGTAGTTTTATAGAACATGCACAAACAAACAACAATACATAACATGGTAGGAAAGCAAATAAAATCTTCATTTTCTAGATTTTTCAATTCTACAAAAATCTAATAGCTTCTACACAATTACTTAGAAAACAAAATACTAAGTATTAATTTGTTCTTAAACTTGTCCATGTCAAGACTTCCAACTAAAATTGGCATTTTTAATAGACTCTATTTTATAATAGACATGTTGGAATTGGCAATTATTGCCACTTTATAGTGTATAGTGACACTTTTGTGTTACTATACACTATAATTTTAAAATTTAGGATTATATAATCTTAAAATTTTCATTTGCACCCCCCTCCCTCCCCTTGTAATTTTTATAAACCCAACTTATTTGACAATCAATATGGGACAATTCATCCCGTATTCATATCCAATACTCTATTTGTATCCAACTCATATTCAATACACATTTGTATGGGGTATTGTATCGTATCTAGTACCTACATTCACTATTCTATACATTTTTGTATGTGGTACTATATCCATATCCAATATTCATTTTGTATTTCATATTTGGACGGCTCAGATTAAATCTTACAAGATCAATGGCTTGTGATTTTTTGAGAAATCAATGGCAATTTTGAGGGTAAGCATTTAAAAAAAATAAAATCAATGGCTTGTAAATTTTTTAAGAGAGGGAGGGGGGCAACTAATACAAACCAGGGTGGTACACTTCTTTTTTGTAGATAGTATGTAAGAACACAACAATTGATAATGAAGTAAGAGCAACCATGAAGACTACACATAAGACTAGGTGGGAACTCATTTTTACTCCACTTAATTTTTTGGGAATGACAATAAGATATGGTAGCATGCAATCTAATTACATCAAATGATTTACTTCCTATATGGAGGTTTAGCTCACCTTTACAAATAGAGAGGATCAAATACAATGAGCATCTCAAGTAGTATAAATTTGTGTTTAATCCTTTTTTTTTGCAAGGGTTGGATGTAAACCTTTGTTTAGAAAGAAGATAATTCAATGAGATTAAATTTCATGCAATTAAGTGAAGTTAGCTATACCTTGATTATAACCTAAATCTTTTATTTTTTGGATGAAAATAATCTTCAAATAAATTTTTTTAAGAAAAAGTAACCTCTAAATTGACAATAGTTTTGAGTACATAGCAATAGTAATAATACAATTACTAAAATACAATAACAAAAATATGACTTTGAGACATTTTATCAATTGATGCCCCATTTAACTACTTCTAGGCTATTCATTGAATTTTGGAGTGAAGATCGTGGATCCTACAATCATAGGATTTGGAATTCCTTTGATGTTTTGTATAGATTTCCCAATGTTTTGTTTTATCTCCTGATGATAATTTTTTTTCATGATGACCATTATTAATTCTAGACTTTCAAAAGTCCCAAAATAGTGAAATGTTGTATATTGAATACTAATAGTAGAGAAGGTACAATATTCAAAGATTTCAATTTTTTTTTCATATTACACAATGTTATAGAGATATAAAGGTGAAATATTTTTTCAATGATTTCGAATGGAAGTTTATTAAAATCTTTAAAATCTTAAATTAGTGTCTATCAAAACTTCAATTTCTAAAATATTATTAATAATTGAATTTGTCAATTGGATGCCCATAACCTACACTAGGATTAGGTTCATTAAAAATTAATTCAAAATACAAATAAATATGACATCTAATGAAGTTTTCAAAATTTATAATGTAGAATAATTGAATAGTGGAAAAAACATTAATAAGAAAATCTTAATCCTCAAAAATGACAAAAAGCTATGAAGCCAAGGTCATGAATATTGGTAAAGTCACAAGTACCAATGAAGCCTTAAGTACTAATAAAACCGTGAAACTACAAAAGGTTATAGAATATTTTTAGTTGTGCTAAGGGTCATGAAATATTTTGAATCTTGCAAAATGAAATTTTAGAAATTCTTGAACCAATTTAACCAAAGGAAAGTGAACCGAAAAAAAAATGATTTCATATGGGGTCTAATGAATCTCACTTCAACATAATGAACATATAGTATTGCCAAAAATGAGACCAAAGATTAGTTTTGCCTACTAAATTATTTGGTAAGAATTTTAGCCCCCAAACACTAAACTATGCCTTTTAGACTTGGTTTGAATAAGTGAATTTTTGACAAAAAATGACTTTAGAATATTTTTGGCTTTTTGGCTTTTGAATTATCTTTGTGCAAAGTAGAGCAAATGTTGTCAATTTAATGTTATAAAAGGGGTAAGATAGTCAAAAAATGTGCCTTGCAAGAACATGTGAGTATCTTCAATATACACTGTAAATAGTTTGGTAAATATATCACCAATACCCTATGCTTGGGTCAAATTTGTTAAAAAATAAAATAAAAATAAATGAATATGGCCTATGATGAAATTTTTAGAAATTCTATTATGACATATTTGAAAAGTGTAGAAAATATTAATAAGAATTATTTGAATCTTAAAAAGAAACCATGAAAAATAAAAAATAATAAAAACACCAAGGTAGTTGCTTTATAAATGTAAGAAATTCATGATTTTTAATTTTATATTGGTATTAGTTCTAGTCCTTAAATTCAACAAGTATCAATTTTATGTCTAGGTTTGAAGATGGACTACCAACCAATGTAAAATAAAATCTCATTTTGGTACTTATAATAGAGAGATGCAAACATTGATAGCAAGGTTCTAAATAAGTCTTTATCATGATTTTTTAGTTAGGAATTGTTATGGTGATTAGCGTTCTAAAGATTGGCGTGCTAGGTGCTTGAGAAACTAATTGTTAGTTTGAAGAAATCCAAAACTCAAGCTACAATACCACACATGTCTACATGACCATAAAGTTGGAGGTCCCTACTTGTAAAGTGAATGAAATATTCTTCTTGTTCCATAACAAATTTTTAGAAATTCTAAAAGCTACTAACAAAGGGGATTTTCTTGAAAAAGAAATGATTTTGAATTGGCTATGACAAACCTGACTTCAAGGTACGATATTGACTTTTAATTTGCTACAAAAGTAGAATTTGAGACTTCTAAGAGTGGCTTAGTTTGTTGTTTCATCTTCATTTTCACAATCAACCCCAAATTCACCATATTGACAATTTTGCCAACTACCAAATTTAGTAGAAAGATGACCCTTGAACTGCTTCTTTAAACTTCAAAATTCTTCAATCTTTATGCTCCCATTTTGCAACTATACATTAATGAAATTTTTTACAATTATTTTTTAGAGATGGAATTTCATGTTTTCAATAAGCCATAAAAATTTCACAATAATTTCAAATCCTTTGTGAAAATTTGAAATTATTGCAAAATTTTGAATAAAAAATGAAAAAGATCATATCAAATTCAATATATGTTTAAAAATCTAGTTTTATTTCTATAGGTATATATTATATTGTAGAACATCGTAGTGCAAAAGAAATTACCACATCTTTTGAAAATTTGAAAATTTGAAAATCAACAAACCATGTTTAAACTTTAAAAGCTCATAGTTCAATTTGCAATAAAAATTGAATTTTGGAAATATTTTCAAATCTTCAAATTGGAGTGACAACTACATTTGGTAAGATTCATTTTGATGGTTGAGCTCAAATTAAAAAAAGGTCATTTTAATGGCTAAAATTAAAATTTAAAAAAAAGAGTAGAAATTGTCAAAATACACTATACAAAGATTCATGGGCATGCTATTTCTTATTTAGGAAAGATCACATATATCTCAAGGAAGGAATGTACTTAACCTTTAATTGAAATTGGGTTTACCCCCCCCCAAAAAAAATAGAATAAAAAATATTTTTTTCCATCCATGAAATCTTCCTAAAATCATCTAAAGGACTCAACAAGCCCCCTCTCAAGTATTTCAAGGATAAACTTTAAACACCTAACCCTCAAACAGGATGCTTCATTTTTCCATTGAAAATGAATTCATTTTTTTATTTTTTTACTTTTCAATGATTAATTCACATATATGAGCATTTCAATGCCCACCCTTGGCATTTAAACAAGCATCACTAGGTTCTTGATTTGAGGAAGCTTTTATGTTGATTGGATGCTTAGGCATTGTCCATTGGGCAATGGTTGGCTTGGGGTATCCCTCTTTAGACACACTAATTAGGTTATTTTTGTTGAAAGCCTCCAATGTTTGTCTAATTTGTTCATTTTGATCAAGTAAGAAGATCCTAAAATTCAAAAAAAAAATTGTGCACCTCAACAAGATTAAGATGTATATTCATATTGAGTTTTTAAGGAAAAAAATTAAATTTGTGAATCTTTTCATAGATGTGAAAAAACCCACTAAATTTTGGAAATTGCAACCTCTATAGACTATAGTGCACAATTTTGAATTTAAAAAAAAAAAAAAATTAATTGTTTTATGTATTGGACCACTTTATGTAAGTCACATCCAAAAATGATATTAAAAAAAAATTATTTGGTATTCCAAATGCTTGTTTTCAAGAATTTTATGTACTTAGGACAACACTAATTTTTTTCACTAAAAAAGTCATTAAAAAATTATAAATTCTTTTCTGTGTTGAGTTTTTTTTTTCTTGATACATTATAAGTTTAGGCATTTAAAACCACATTTTGTGAAACCATAATTTATTGCATTTAAAGGATGAAGTTGTTTGACACACTACAATAGATTGACATTATTGTTAAGACAATGTTTTTGGATACCCCAAGCTGACCATTGCCCCATTATGCTTTTCAAGCAATTGATCCTTTTTTAAGTGCGTAATTGTCATAAATTTGCAAAGGAATCAACAAATCCTACCCTAATTGCAATTATTGACCCAAATGGCTGAACCAACTAGAGCCAGTAGGGGAAGTACCAATTACTTTGCTATTTTGTCTTCCAAAGCAGTTCTAAATTGATCAAAGTTCAGATCATGTTCAGATTAGGGATTAAATTGTGAGCATACAATCAATCCAATGTCAAGTTTTTAGTGTTATAAAGAGATTGAAGTGTGCAAAAGTCGTTGCTAACAGCTGTACAGAGCTTGTGAAAGAGAGTGCGTTTGGAGGCGACCATCGTAGGAGACTGTGGCATGCTGTTGATTCTCTAGAAGAGGCTATCACGTCATGATAAAACATTGCTCATCATACTTTGGGACTCCCAGAGCACTTCAACAGCTTCATCTGAATGCTAGAATGCTAGCTAAGCCCGCGGAGCAAAGTTGAGACTGGACATAGTTTTTTGAGTCACAAAAGTTTTGGACAAGTCTATCTGAATTCCAATCCCTGGGTTCTTTTTCATATGGCCTCAGAAATAAAATTATAGACAAGTTTGGAGCTTATTGAAGTAACACCATGAAAAGGAAGACAGATGGATTCTACTATAGATTCAAGTTTCTTTGAATTTGAGAGCATTTATGTTGAATCCCAATGCTTCCATCATCTGTCAACTATTTAATTCTTGAACAAGCTTATCATTCTGCAGAGATTCAGTTGGAAAATAGGTATTAGTCAAGCATTATATTCCATCAAACCACCCCCAAAAAAACAGTAGTGTATTTGGAGCAAGGTTTACACCCTGTAAACCCTCTCATACAATCAATTAATTTGCATAAAGGCTGTAGAATGACCAAATTGATAGATTTCATTTCAAAAACATCCGGCCTTATACATTTTGCCTAAAGCTCAAAAACTCCATCATGTCCTCTTCTAAACTATACAAGATAACCTATGTGACCACTACTTGATTAAGCATCATGTTACTACAACTTCACAGCTTGTGGCAGTCTCTTTACTTGGGTGAGAAGTACACTTAAGTGCCTAGTTTACAAGAATATTTATATTGGCTTAGGTTAAACAACTTGATCTAAACTTCTCAATCCTGATACTTATCAATTAAGTGAGATGGTCAAGTGTGCTGATGTATTGTATTCATACCATCAATATAATATTATTTGTCACTCATGCAGGGAAGCCTCTGTTGGTACGCAGACGTGCAGAAGTGCAGAAGTGCCCTCTACAACTGAATACCCAAAATAACAAGCAGAAGTTTATTCGGACTGAACTGCACAACCTGGAAGTCAACTTATGATCGAGACAGTAAGCGAAAGCTATAGTTAACTATCTGTAGACCTGAAAGCCCAGCGGGAAATTGCCAATCTATGCAAACGAATTAGCTGCTGACTTCACTAAGACCTCCGGTGTGACGGCGACGGGCATATCATCGGCAGTTGTGGTCCGATGGAGGACCCGAGGTACTCCTGGAGACAAGCTCGCCACCTTGTGCAGGACGCGCCGGTTGTCCCAGATGATGACGTCGCCTTGGACCCAGCGGTGGCGGTACACGAATCGACACTGTGTGGCATGCTCGAGAAGGATGTCGGGAGTCAACCCAGGAACCACAGTGCCGTCGTCGTACTCCAATCCAGTCAGGCACAGCTCGCTGATGAACAACGCTGGTGTGTTTGGTCTCGGATCATGGCAACAACGCACAAGAGGGTGACGCACTGGTGGGTATCTCGACAGGAACTCCTCAATCTCAGTGTTGTGCACCTGGGCGCGAAGCCTGGCAGTCTTGTCATACGTGTGCACGCCGTTCGCACCCTCCATCACATGCTTCCAGTCCAATGGTGCCTCCGCATATGCGCCAACCATATCTGCAAATAGTGTGTCGCCCATCCCGTTCGCGCCAACCACAACACCGTGTAAAATTGTGTAGCGGGTTGGCGTTCGGAGAAATGAACGGTCCGAGTGCCAAAAGAGGTTCCCGATCACCGGTGTTCGACCTAAGTTGTTGACGACGAGCACCTCCATGCTATCGGGGTGGTGGTTGCGCATGTCAGTCACGACTTCCGGCTCACCGAGCAACTTTGTCAAGGCGATGTGCTCGTCAAGAGTGAGCTCCGCGTTCCTCAGCACGACAACGCTATAAGTATCCAGTGCCGCTTGCACAATCCCGATGTCTCGTTCCGCGACTAGCGGCTCACCATCCCAAACCAGATTGGCAACGAAGCCGTCACGAATTGTGGAAATCTGTGGGCTCCCGCAAACATTGGGCGCATCGTATCGATGTATCTCGTTTCTAGTTTTTTCACTACGTTTCAGTACAATTGAAGCATGACGAAAAATCTCATCTTTATTTCTCTCCCTATTTGCTAGTGCTTTGGGAAAGCATTTCGGAACATTTCGGAATGTTTGAAACACATTTCCAAACCTCGCTTCTGAGGCACCGATCATGGAACAATGGCAACAGCTCATTAGCATCTTGGTTCGGCTCTAGAAGAATCAAGAGGCGGGGGGATCTGTTGCTGCCTGCGTCGGTTGCAGTTGTCTGTCACCTGCGGTTGCAGCTGAACCCCTCCCTAGTGGCCTACAACGGTGTCTGTCAACTCTGGTTTACAGGTACGAACACGATTGATGACCTTCAAAGAACTGCCTTAGCTGATGAGCCAGCTCATTATAAAATACGCAGATTTTCTCAGCGATTGAGCCCTAAAAGCTGGAAAATTCGTAATCAAGATCTAGTAATCGGTAGATTATACAACATGCTGTTAGGTGTGATGTTTGTAATGTGAATCC
This sequence comes from Pseudoscleropodium purum, assembly GCA_963969395.1. NCBI lineage: Eukaryota > Viridiplantae > Streptophyta > Bryopsida > Hypnales > Brachytheciaceae > Pseudoscleropodium > Pseudoscleropodium purum. The sequence goes on from OZ017798.1 coordinate 15,424,053, forward strand.
AGTCCAGAAGTAGGTCTAAATTCCTTCCTAAGACTCTCAGTTACCATACTCTTTAACACCAAGTGCGAATATACCTGAAGTCTAACATGCTGACTTGAACAAGTTCAACAAAATGTACTGAGGATTGTGGACGAGTCGGATCATTCTGAAATGAAGATAAGCAAGTCTCATGCGTAAGTCAATGTTGACAAGTGTCCACCTGGGGCTCTACTGATATATCTCTGGGCTGGCTGCGGATCGCGAATGTACTGAACTTGGTTTAAATTTACTTATCCAACGCGAGAATTTCATGCGTTGTTTTGTTCCACACAAAACTGGGATGCCGACCCTAATAGTGTAGATGTAGAACTGAAAGAAATTGATGAACTGTGGATTCGTTTGAACTTGTTTGGATATGAATGATTGATTGAGAGAAGGAGAAAATTTGCTGAGATGCACCGGGGGGCCCCGCTGGCTGCTGATTGTTGATCAGTCGATCGGTAGGTTCCAAGAATTAGGGCAATTATGGCCATGCGTGATTGGACTTTAAACACTTGTCAAATATTGAAGCTTGTGCATGCAAAGAGTGCTCGGAACCCAAGATGTGTGAGTACCGCATAATCTGGAACAAGCGAAAATGTTGCTTACGTCTCCGGGTCTGGGATACGTTTAGTCAGATATTCCTGAAATGAGTATCACGCGAAAGCCGATGATAACAAGCGTTCAGTTAACTTCAGTTGTGGATCAGACACGTGTTCTATTGCATAGAAAGGGGAAGAGGAAAACAGGTGTTCAGCATTGGATCTCTGGGCTTTCTGCAGAGTGCAGATCACGAATGCATGCTCTGAATTTGGGTCTTCTTTGTTCAACATGAGAAGCTCGTGCGGCCGGCGCGATACACGAGACTCTAACCTGGCTCGAAACCATTACACCGGCCTATCCACTGTCACCACCAAATCACCATGCTCACACCACATGTCCTCACACAATCTCGTGCATCGTTTCGTTCCGCACAAAATTGGGGAGCTCAGCTAATGGGGAATCCTTCTAAATATAGAGAATCCTTGCAAATACACATTGTAAGGTACCTATTTTAGTAAATGGTGTATGGTGTGCCACTTGGCATAACGGTGTGTCCCTTGATCATGCGTTCGAGGTATTTTACCTTACGGAAATTAATTCAATTTAGACTCTTTCATACTCTTGTATAATCTTATATTTTCAGAAAACACGTACGCACAGCTGACCATCGAACTTCGGTTGTGCAAAAAATGGGGAAAAGGAAAACTCGTGTCCAGCTACGGATCTACTGCTACTTGTATATATCTAGGCTTTCCGCAGACCAAGAATTGAATTTGGGTAATCGCCGTTCAAAACGAGAATCACGTCCGGCAGCCGCGACTTACACTAGATACCAAATCGGCGCTAAACTGCTCGGGTCCATCAACGTCCACACGGGTGCTAATCCACCATCACCGCAACATTACCATGCTGGTACCACAGGTCCTCAAAGAATCTCGTAGAACACGAGTTTGTACTGGGTCCGTGAAGCAACAATCTAGCACGAGCCTGAATTTTGGTACCACAATTCTGTTGTTTGCTTTCCTTCGCAGAAATGGCAGAATCCCCGAGCTAATTTGTTTAACCTGGTGTGGCAGTCTTAACAAGCAGAGCAGACTTTGAAGTGAGCAACGCAGCTGCGTTTCTTTGTCAATCTTAGCAGTAGAACCAGATATTTAGGATTCTCACAATCACCATTCAAGTTCGTTCCATGGGTGAGGCTCTTAGAATTTTTCCATTACAGTGTCGCCCAACTGTTCAACGAGAAGATCGAAGTTCACTTCACAACGCAAACGCCGAGTGTCATCCAAAAGGTCATTGAACGCCAACTAGCCTGAGTGAATACGGGGAACACTCAGCCGACAGCCCAGAATCCGCTACCAAAGAAACCAGTCCCCTCAAATAGATCGGATTTAAAACAGCTTGCAAAATTAACATGTACAACGTTCAGTAAATAATTGATTGCAGCATCATTATTGCTGATAGATCAAAGAGGATGCAATCTCACAAAGCAAACCAGGTCCTTATAATGGACGGCAAAGTAGACTTCAACTCAAGATCTCTGGAACAAGATCTCTAGAACACGAGAAAATTCTACGAATGACAAAACAATTTCTGTACATGAGAATGTAGTTCTATTCACTCGAGGAATGTCCCGAAATTACATATGTCCAACACCCAAGGAACGAATCTGAAATCCATACTCAAGCCTCGAATTTACTAATTGCACTCAATTACTCAAACTGCCGTCTTCGTCAATCTTGGATTTCTCTTGTGCCAGGTTGCGCCGGTCAGTCGCCACCGCTTTTGAAAAGGATTTGCAGATCACGTCGAGGCCATCAAGTAGACCGGGGATCGCGAAGCTCGAAGGAGCTTTTTGACCTGGCAGGGCGCGCAGCGCGGTAGCCATGCGCAGCGGATCGTGGCCGCTTTCGTCCGCCACGATGTAGCTGAGAAGACCCAACCGCTCTGCCTGGACGGCCCGCATCAGCTGCTCCTTACGTGACCGGCGGCGTGGCACAACCAGGGATGGCTTGTCGAAGGACAAGATCTCGCAGAACGTGTTGTATCCGCACATTGCCACAATTGCCGTGGCCTTGCTCATCAGTAACTCGACCTCGGTATCGAATAAAATGGCGTCGAGCTTGGGGTGGCGCTGAATGCGCTCCATGAAGCCACGGCGTTGGTCGTCGTTCATGTGCGGTCCGAAGACAATCAATGCCGGTAGTTCCATGCCCGGGTCGGCCTCGTAGGCGGCAATCACCCAATCAATCACCTCCTCGCCGTCGCCACCCCCGCCGACGGTCACTAGGATGAACGGGAGGCGGGCGAAACTTGGAAAGTTCTTATTTGTGGGGAGCTGAGGCAGCTCTCGCCGGAGATACCCGGTATAGGTGATGCGCTCGACCAGCCGCGCCGAGACGTTGAGTTCTGCAAATGGCCGATAGAAATCCTCGACGCCATGGACCCAGATCTCGTCGTAGTAGCGCTCGAGCGACTCTATGGCACCATCGCGGTTCCATTCTGGTAAGAATTGGTGGGGTTCGTCTAGTAAGTCACGGACACTAAATATAATGTGGCAGCCGCGTGCTCTGAGCAACTCCAGCGCTGGGACGATCTCACCCCAAAATCCGCTCGGTTTGTGGTCGATGATGAAGATGTCGGGATTCAGAGTCCTGGCCGTCTGCAGGAACAGCGCCCGCCGCAGCCCAACGACTTCCTCGATCGACATATTGATCGTACGGCTGGTACATACACCGCTGCCTTGAGCCCTCTCCACACCCGGCACGCACACGAAGTCGATGCCAGTCCTGAACTTGAAGCTGCGGATCACAGGTGATCCGGACAGGATCACAATCGAGCTCCCAGGCCGCTCGCGCGCCAGGGCGTTGGCGACGGTTTGTGTGCCTCTCACGTGACCAAGCCCAAATCCGTCGTGAGAGTACATGAGAACCCGGACGTGCTTCGCCGGACCCTCAGGTTCGTGTCGCTCAGTCGCCATGCTCAAATCCCAGCTCGTCGATGTCTGCACTCTACGTATGATATTTACAATTGTGCTTGCAGGAGTGACCACGTTTACGCCAATTTCGAACTGTAAAATCTGCAGTATTCGTCGTCTACAATTGGACACCATCCATTTCTATACAAAGAGAGAGATTTCTTTAAGTTCGTCGTTTCGAACCGGATAGTTCGGATTAGCGATGGTTCCGGGGAATCCACCAGTTGTACTGGTATGGCACCTTGGAGCAGTGAAATTTCCCCTCGCTGACACGTTTCTAATATCCGTTTGATATATGGCTCGGTGCAAAATGGTTACTGGGTATAGATTGAATTGACACTCCTACTGTACACTAAATAGTGAAATTAGGTTGCTTCACACTAATTTTTCGATATTCTACTCTTTAAGAATATGTATTGTTATTGTAGAAGGATGTAGAAATGTAGAAACCATTGTTGTATGGGTTAGTGCAATGATTCATGGTCAAGGTTTAGAGAGGCTTGGGCCTCCATGTGAACAAGTAGTAAGTCATGAGGTAACTTCTTTTTATTAAGGCAGCCTAATTGTTAAGGCATCCCAATTTCACTATTGAGTGTAGTTCATATAATATCAACAATAGATCTCATTTCTCAATCTAATGTCATGTTTGGTGACTACTTTTCCTCCTTTTTGTTGCTTCTTATGGGTTAAGAATATCTCTCTTCTAGTCTTCTTTCACTCCCACTCATATCAACTTTAGGTTTCTAGCACGTTTGGATTATCAAGGCTTATAAGAAAAGTTTTTATTTTGAAGAACAAATGAAATTTAGCAAAATTTATAATAAGGTATAATTAAATTAGTCATTTCTTTCTCAATGTCACACCAATAGCAAATAAATTGTAATTCAAATTTTACGAAAACCATATATTCTTTCAAATTCAATAATTTTATTGCTATGTAGGGTAGTTGCAAGAAAGGCGGTGATCCTATTTTTCATTACACTTTGAGTTGCATAGTTTAGTTTGGCCATAACTTTTGGAGAATAAAGTTGATGTACTTGAATTTTTTTTATTAAAGATGACCAAATTTTTAATGAAGAGAATTATTATTCTTCAAAAATTTCCAAAAAAAAATTTATAATTAAATTCTAATTTAGTTAATTTGTCATACTTTGCGGTTTAGGGTTTTTTAGTCCCATTTTTAGTATTGTGGAGTACCTATAATTGATGATGTAGAACTAAAATTTGTATGGAATATTTCCACACTAGAGATTCATGTGCCCCACCAAAAGAAAACTTAAAAAAACATTATTTTATGGTGTCCACATGCATGCAAACAGGGGTCCCTTGCACATGCACTTTTGAAAAGTGAAGATGGTTTTGGCTTAATTTTTTGATGAAATATGATTACCATGAAGTCTTCACAAATGGCCAATTTTTAGATTTTTTTTATCATGATTTTTTATTTATCCATTTTCTATGATAATTTGTTTTTTTTCCAAATAGTAATATTTTAGTACTTACAAATACTCATAGTACTCAAAATGGTACTTTTAGCCATTGATTTTTTTTTTTTATCAATGTTTGAGATTGTTTTATACTTTTGTTTTGTAGTACTCATAGTAGTGTACTACAAAAAGTCTATTTTTAGCCAAATGCTACAAAAAATGAACACCCTTTCTTGCAACTACCTTACATGAAATTGTAACAAAAATTGATAAGAAGTTAAAAACCCATCTAAAGATTTAGAAAATTGTCCTTGCTAGCAAAATCTTTATTCTTTGTTTCCTTATCTCATTATCTATGTGAGCCAAGCACATTAAAAAAAAATCTCAGGCCTTTGGAGGGCTACTTGAGAGTAACCAAATCAATCTATTAATGGAAAATAAGCATATACATAACCGCAAGGCATTATTAGAGTGTGTGAATTTTGCAAAAGACATCAAGACTCCAATAATGAGGGTATAGCAGAGGTTTATTTAATAATCAGCCTTGTGAAAATATAAGGTGATTATTTGACAAACTAAAATTAAATTAAGCCAAAAAGAAGGATTTAGAAGCTAGTTGCCAAAACAATTAAAGAACTCTTAAATTTTTCAACTAGCTGTAAAAGCCACTTAGACTAGGGTGTCAAATGATGAAAAGAAAATCTTTTTATATAAGTGGGATAGTAGTAGGTAAAACAATGCATGTGGAATATGTAAATTAGGATTAATAGGAGCACAACTACTCATAGTTAAGTCAAAAGTAGAAATTGTTTTCAAAGTCTAATTTTGGACTCCATTTAGGCATAGGAGAATGATTTTTTTCAAAAACTTTGAACTCAACAAAGTTTAAGAATCAAGCTATTTTTCATCTACAAAAATCCATGTGAGTCTTAGAGTCTTTAATAAAAAGTTATAGACAAAATTTGAAGAGGGTGTTTGAAAATGTCAAAGAAAATTTCCTTTTCAACTCCTTTTAGAATTTTGTCTATAACTTTTTATTAGAGGTTGTAAACTTCAAACACATTTTTGGAGATGAAAATTAGCTTGATTCTCCAACTTTATTTAGTAAAAAAATATGAAAAAAATTGTTCTACTATGTCTAAATGGGGTCTAGAATTAGACTTTAAACACAACTCTTGCATTTGACAATGAGTGATCTATCTTCTAAATATCCTATACCCTTAGAAGATTAACCATGGACAATCAATTCTTTTATAAAAAAAACTCTCTTCAACCTTTGTTCTCACCAATTGTCAATGAATCAAGCCTATTGTGATGCCACTAAGAACCTCTTGATGGTAGATGTCATTGTACTATTTTTTCCATTTGCTTTTTTTTTCATAACTTGATTAGAGTACAAGATATGCAATAATTAAAGTTAAGATGTATTACAATACTTGAACCTTGAGCATTTAAATATTTGTACTTGAATTTGCAACCATTGACAATCATTGAACATTGCAACTTTAGGTGAATGACTATAGGGGAAAAACAAATCAATAAGCAAATTGTTTGATGTAATTATGGGGTCCTTTCAGCTACTCTAGAGTGCCCTTATGCAATCTTGAGAATTGCTCTAATGAATCATTCATGGTTTGGATTTAGGCTCACTTAGCATTTAAACATAATAATTAGTAAGTAATTAGTAATACTACTTTGAATATGAAAGAATTTTATAATTTCTAGCATTAAGGAAATATAATAGAGATTGATGGAAGAAAAAAAGAGAATTAATAGATGAAAATTCAAAGATTTATAATAAAATCATTGGCAAAATAAAAAATAAGAAAAACTATGAGACTTGAGAAGGTGAAAACTTGGAAAATTGAAGAGGAAGATTAGGATCAATGCAAGTGAAGATCAAGAAAAATAAAGATAAAAATAAGAAGAAATGAAGATGAAGACTATGTACCAAAAAGATGCAACTTCGTTTGGTTTTTGTAAAAACTTGTCCCCCCCACAATGTCCCATTGCCAAAAAACCTAGCCAATTGATATATATTTTTAAATCCTTTCTTCCAATGCCATTGATCTCAAAAAACAACTTGGGACATGGATATGGAATACACTAGTTCTAGATACAAGTACAAATATGGAATATTGTACAATAACCAAGTACAAATATAAGATACAATGGATTGGGATAAATCCCATGTAGAATGCTAAAGCTAATGGCTTCTCAAAATTACAAATAAGAAAAAGCGAGTATCGAAGTATGAGACAAATTTAATTTAAATTAATTTAAATTTTAAATTTTAACTCAAAGTAGGGGAGGTTAAATGAAATGAATTTAAATTAATGTGAATTTTATTGAATTCATTGTCACTATGTACCTAAAAGATGCAAACATCTTATGGGTATTAACTATACAAATGAAAGACTAGGAGCAAGGAAGATGAAAGCACGTAGTAGAGAAGAGTTTGTGAACTTTCTCTCTCTCTCCTTCCTCCCTTTCTTTCTATCCTCTCAACATGGTTCTTGTAATTACTCTTTTACTACAAGAGAAAAGGGTATTTTAAGTGCATTTTAAAGTATAGTCCTTGATATAAGATTAAAAATTATGGTCTTCAAGGAGATTTTCAACAAAATTTTACTCAAAATACATGTGCTTTTAATAAAATTTTATTGAAAATCTCCTTAAAGGTCATTGCTTATTATCTTATGTCTAGGACTATACTTCAAAATTCACTTATAACACCCCTTTCTCTTATAGTGTTTAGTGGGTGTTTTTTTTTCTCTTATTAGGTGTGATCTTTCAACTCTCTACCTCTCTTATCTTATTTTTCTTTAGGAAAAATAAGCCTCAAGGTCTCTTTATTAGTAGTGAAGGTTCATCTTATAGAATGAAGGTTTTTTAATCCTATGCAACAATTAATCTTTAACATATTCTACAATATAGATTATAAATACAAAATTTGATATTTTTTCTTATAGATGTTCTATTTATCTCTTGAATATTTTTTGTTGCAATTAATTTGAAATTTTGAAGTTATAAATAATTAATTGTAAATTTCTAAAGGTAGGATGCAAATCTTAGAATTGGCATACAATAGCTTTTAGGGCATGGCCAAAAATTAGAGACTAGCTTTGGAGTAAAGTTCCAATACAAATTATAGAAAGGATTGTCTTAAGGCAAATTCCTTGAGCCCTACACTTTTGTCATGCCAATAATAAGTACACATGAAATTTTTGAGAAATATGAATTTGAAAATGAATAACCTATATTTATATGCTTTTCAAATATGTATTTTAATCCAAAATTGAAGGATTATAAATTGTCCAAATGAATCCTTTTGTAAAAAAAAAAAATTTGTCTTATTTTGTTGAACACAACATTAGAACAAATAAGGACAATAAGTTTTTATCAAATTGATTCCAAATTTTGAGACTGGAGACACCCATAGGTTATAAACAAAGTTTCTAACATTTTATCTTCGCACAAGTTTGAAATAATAGTTGCAAGTAAAACAAAGGAAGGGCTTGACAAAAAGGTAGTTAGACTAGAATACAAATTGACTTCTTCTAGAGTCTTCCTTGACTTTGCTACCATCACAATTCTTCAATTCGTAATACACCAACACAATGCTAAATGGCTAGATGCACAATTTAAAAGCATATCTCACCAATTTAGAAGATGGTGAAGTCAAGAGTCTTAGAGGTTTTGTAGAGAATTATAGTTTCAAAGCCCAAGCCAAGATCCAATCCCAACATTGGTATAATTTTCAGTTAACTATTTTGGTATGTATTACTTATGCTGTAAATTGTCAATTTGATACAAGTGACCCACCATCTAAGAGTATTTTTTTCTTTTAGAGACTAAAATCAGCTTTCCAAATTGAGAAGGCACTTACAAATTAGACCTTCCTAGAAGTTATGCATGGGTGAAGTTTAATCACTAATCAGTGCTTAAAAACTTCATTCGCTTACTATTCTTAAATGGTACTCTTAAACCCACTTTTGCTTATAGATTTAAACTTCACTTTTTTACTTCCTCCTAATCCTATTCTTTTGCTCTATTTGGATGAGTTTAATACTTCTTCATCTAACTTGAGTGCTAAATTTCATTTGCTCATAAGTCACTCATTCAAACTTGGATTCTTTTGTATCTTATATTTTTAGAAACCTCTCACCTTCTACTTTATGATTCTCAATTCAATTGTGCATGGTCACCTCTTTTCTTTATTCTTGACCTTGGCTTTGAATAAACATTAACATAAAGAAACAGTCAACTTGGCCAAATTTCCACTAACAAAGCCAAATGGTTTAATAACATAAAAATGGTACAAGAGGGAGTGTTCAAAGCTTTGCTGTGGTTGTGGATAACTTCTAAGTTCTACTAGCTTCTATAATATTTAAGTTTAAAGCTTTGCCATGTTTTTAAACATGGGAAAAAAATTCTAAACAAATTTTGCAAGAGCTCCATTGTTTAGGAAAAGATGGAGGCCAAATAACAACATAATGAGTCTAAAAATAAGTGAGTGTTAATTTATAAAACACAACCATAAATTAGTGCACCACTTAATGGTTTAGTAGAAGCACATAAGGGACCAACGATGGTTAGTACAAACAATGAGTATTAGTATAAAACGTTAGTACAAGTAAAGATACAAGAATGGATTAGTACATGTGGATTTGCACACAATTTATTCAAAAAGAAGCATTAAAGATCCTACTAAGCGGCATTGCGAAGGTATGAAGGCTTTTTTTCTCTAGGATTAGTATAATAACTTAAAATTCAACAAAATCCAACCAAAATTAGTACAAGACTTAAAACAAGTGCAACCAAAGACAAACTTTGAAGCAACCCTAATATCTAGGGTTGACAAATCTACACATCCAAGGCAAATTAACATCCAAAATTCAAACGTCTGGACTCTGCAGACTCTGCATCCAAAGTGCTATTGGAAGGCAGACAAAAAAGAAAAAAATTAATTTGCCATCTACCTTTCGACGATGTTGTCCGCCCTCGTTCACCTTCCGGTAGCGGTATCCACCCCATTCATCGGATAGATCTAGGCCATTAGATCTCATGAAAGATAAATGCGGACAAATCTGAGCAGTAGGATCTTGTAGATGGTGTTAGCAAACGGACAAGGCGGATAGCAATTTTTTTTTCCAAATGTCATAGGATGCTGTAGACTTGTTAGGGATGAATTAGAATAGAATAGAATAGAGAGGAAAATCTCCAAAGAATACGAGGAAAGAATTCGTCTAAGATTCAGATGTATTTTAGATGACAAATGTACACAAAACTAGCTCAGAGTTTGAGCAGAGGCTAGATGCTATAAACTAGAGGTTGAAAGGAGTTGTTGAGAATAAGGTTTGAGAAGGTTCCACAAAGTAGAAAGCTTCATGAGAAGCTTCTTCTATCTTCTTATGTCTTTGACATCACTTCACCTTCTAGCTCTGAGATCCTTCGAGGAGTTGCTTTGTTAGTTGCGTCTTGTTGTAGGCCTTGGCCTCTTCGGATAGTGGTGATGGAAGTCTTGAATTTTCAAAGGTGTATTGGTTATATTTGAAGCTAGTTCCTATGTTTGTTCGCTTATCGAATATCCTCTCCAGTGAACAAAATACTCAAGTTGTCCTCGTTGAATCTTTGAATCAAGAATGTTGTCAACCTCGTATTTTTGGTGATCATCCATTTCAATGCTAAGTGGTAGAGTTTGGATCCTTCCAGAAAAATCAGATTTCCTATAGAAATCTAAAAGAGAATTATAGAAAACAGGATGTACCTTCATAATTGTTGGCAAGTCTAATCAATATGCGATAGCATTGATTTGTTTTTGAATGTGAAACAGTTCAATCTTTCGATGATCAAGTTTGTCGCATAGGCTGGAAGTCTTGATGTTGCGTCATAGAAGTTAGATCTTATTGCCTTTTTGAAATTTAGGTTGTTCTTTTCTCTTGGTATCAATAGATTCTTTGTACCTAGCTTGAGTTTCTTTAAGATTTGCTTTCATTACTACATGTAGCTCCTTCCATTGTGATGTAAAATTCTCTGTTGTTGAACTTTCTTCCTTCCAAGCTGGTGACATATCAAGTTAAAGATGATAGTTGTAGTTCATGTAGAATGGCATTTGTTGAGTTGATACATTTATGCTGTTATTGTAAGCAAATTACACCAATGGCATCAAGGTTGTCTAGTCATCTTGTTGATAATTGATATTGTAACTCAAATACTATTCCAAGACTTGATTCACTCATTTAGTTTGACCATCTGTTTGAAGATGACTGGATGAAATGCTAATGAAATCTTGATCTTAACTTGTAAGATTTCAAAAAGCGTTTGCTATTGATCTTTCGAGGGTAGGGACTTCACCACTTTTGTCTATTCACTATACAGACAAAAACAAACAAACAACAAACACCCAAGTACTCAAGGTATTGTAGAGCAGAAGGTAGATCCGGATCCTCACAACATTTCGGATGACCAATCCGGAATGCAGGTCACTCAAGACTAAGTTCACTCCTTTTTACTACAACAACAGATTTCAGATGCTCGGAACTAACAACGGGATAATCTTTCTAGGTATAAGACGGATCCTAAGGTTGGTAGACCTCCCGGTGAGTGGGAGTTTTCTTTGACGGTCACTAATCTCCGTACAGAATTGTTTCTAATTCTGGATTTGCACTCACACCACTCTTCACTAGAAACCGGATTACTGTTCCGGTAGTTCAAAGGCACCACACGTAGCTCCCTCGTCTCATATTTAACATCATTACAACAGTACACCCTTAATTCGATCAAGTTATTCAAAATCCGGATTCCTCCTCACCCGTCCTTCTCACATCTCAATACTTAAACAACAAACCAATACAATCCGGATACACGATTGGAGCCAAGAGGTTCACCAAGTGACTCAAATTAAAGAAGGGAATGGAATACAACAAAATAACTACTAGGATGGAATGAAAGGACAACAAACTTGCTCACCCTTAAAAACCAAAATCAAAACCAAAGTCAATGCCTAAAAAGCCTAAAAGGCATCCCGGAAATCAAGATAACTAACTAATAAATAACTTGGGATATCTAGAACATCCACAACCCAACTATCCCTACAAAACCGAAATCCCTAAAATGATCCGAAACTCGGATCTATGCTTGGAATTCTCATTCCAAATAAAATCCTACCTAACTACCTATGCTCTATCTACCCCGCCGTGCCTTCTTGGAGTTGCTCCTACTTTGATTGTCCGGAGTCTTCACCGAAACCTTCACTCGTGTATTCTTCATTGATGACCGAGTTTGGGGCTTTTGTGAAACCTTGGGGGCAAGTCTTCTAATTCCGTTTCTTCCTCAAATCTGGACTTCAACACCTCTTCTTCCGACTTTTCAATCTTCTAAATCTCCAAGTCCTTGGCTTACGATGATTCACTCAGTTCAATCTCAGCATGATCTTGTTTCGAAGTCGACTGCTGCATATGAGAAAAGTCTTCTGATTGAAATTAAGCCGGATTCATCATCACTCCAATCCGTATGTTGAAGTTGCCGCAAACCATCAATTCGGGTATCCTAAACTTTCCAGTCGTAACATTTTGAGGCGATGGGAAAATTAAGACGAAAAGCGCTTTTTTTGCCAGAACAGACTTCCCACTCACCCCTTTCTCTAGCTCAAGTCCTATTGGTCCTAATGGAGTCTGTGCTTGGCTACTTGAGGGTCCTGCAATTACAGTGAAGATAGACTTTAGTTCCTCCGATTGTGGTTAGATTGGGCTACTCAAAGCCTACCGGATCGGAGTCTGTCGAATTGGAGTATCCCAGAATATGCTCTTTAAGACTTCCGGAAACCCTTCTAAGTCGATGGCCCACTCTAGATCCAAATTCCCTAGCAACTTCCACATGTCCTTCAACACAATCCCCATCCGGGCTTTGAAGTCGACCAAGATCTTCACCATCCTAGATCCAGTCATGTGCCCTTCCTTTGCTAACTAAGCGGTGTAGAGCTGAACTCGCATCACCGTATGTTTCAGAACCATGACGAGTTCCTTGAGGTTGTGGATGAACCGGAGAGCCTCTGTCTCCTTCTATCTTGCCACATTCAACTCCCCCTCTGTCCACTCGAGTTGAGACTTGAAGTTGTCCCTTTTCTCCTCCAACTTCCAAATCTATTCCTTTTTTTTGTTGGAACTCCTCTAGATTCGGGCGTTTTCGGATCTCCTCCAAAATTTAGTCTGGCTCTAACTTGAATTTGTTTGCAATAAGAAGCATGTGATCCTTTAGGTCGCCATACATCTGTTTGGCCTACTGCATCCACTGGATTTTGGCTTCAAAGTATTCAAATTCTTGAGGAGGTTCCGAATCAGGTATCACTTCCTCTTGTTTCGGTGTTGGCACCTTCCCCCTTACCGTCGGATCTGTGGACTTCCTTCGTTTCTGGTCCACTGCTTCTTCTTCCTCTTCCAGTTACTCTTCTTCCGATTCCTTCTCCTCCTTCTCCAACTCTTCCGTGAGGCCATACTTTAGGATCTCGACTCCAGTGTTGTACTCAATCGTCTCCCCGGCACTCAAGACCTCCTTGTGGTGATACAAGTAGAATAGATACGGCGTGATAGGGTTGTGCTTTGCTTAGCCTACATGCTCTGTCAACTTGCCCACAACTCCATGAATTACTCTTTCTCAATGGATGATCTAGTCCTCAAAGGCCCCAAAAATGGTATTGGTCACCGTGACCATAACGCGGGTAGGCTTTTCTGGATACAGAATTGGAATAAGGACATCCAATATCCATCTATGCCTCTCGTTTTTACAATCGCTAATGGCAAAACCTTTCTTTGAATGGACTTGACTCCGAAACTTTCTAGTCACGTACTTGTCCACTCTTCCAGCTAGTCCGAGCCCATTCTTCTTACATGAATAGACATCCGTCTAGATGTCTTCCGTCCAAGCTACGGATCGATCCCTCATTGTCAACTCGTACTGATTTGGAACTCTATAAATGAGTTCCTGAATCATCTCCTTGTTTTTCATACTCCATGGCCTATCTAACAACCCGACACACCCGATACACATGAGGTCTTCCTCTAATTGTGCTCGGTGACCCAGATTGGAAAGAATAACTAAACAAACCATCTGGGCTACAACTCCAGACCTTTGTGCAGCCGGATCAGCAGCCGCCGCCATAAATCACTGACAACTTGCAAATCTAATGTGGTACTACTCCTTCCGTCTCTTCCTATCTCGGTTGCTAACTCACCACTTTTTCTCTCAACTATACGTTGATCAAGTTCAACAAGCAGAAAGGGAGAAAAAGAAGAGTGGTGGTGGGTTTAAGTACCTAGCGTGCAACCGACAGTTCCTAGTGGAAAACGGATAAATGACCATTCCTCTAACGGTCTCCTAGTTTCTTAGACTGAAAGTCTAGAATGTAGGTTTGGAGAATCCAATACTTTTCCGGATCCTGGATCCATATTGGATTTGTTTCCGTAATGTTACTAACGGTTTTAGCAACCCGAAAACTGACTATTTCTATTATAGTCGTAGTGTAGCGTAAATCTCTAGAAGTTACCAAAAAAATTGAAATTTGCAAGTCTATCTAATCCAAATTCTAAACTAACTTATCTGGTTTGAATTTTCATGCTCCCATAGACCGCGATCAAATACAAGTCTTCAGCTAGACCATGATAGCGATAGATATTGTTGAGGAAGAGTTGTGCCATTTCTTCTCTAGTAACTGTCTTCCGACATGGCACGAAATGCACCATTTTGGAAAATTAGTCTACTAGCATATATATGAGTCAAACTTGTTCAAGAGTGAAAGATTTGTAATGAAGTCCATAGAAACAAATGACCAAGGCTTCTTTAAAATTAGAAGTAGCTAAAGCAATCTGTAAGGACGATGTTGAAGGTTTTTTGATTGGGAATAGATGTTGTAGGACAATACAAAATTCTTGATAGTCTTCCACATTTGAAGCCACCAAAAATCTCAAGAAATAATCTCCAATGTTTTGTTGAATTCAAAATGTTCAATTGTTAGAAGATCATGTCGAGCTTGCAAAATCTAGAGATGCAGTGGTCCATTGGGAACGTAGAGACAATCTTCAAAATACATAAACTGGTCTTCAATCTTAAATGTACCAAGATCTTTGAAATTATTCAAAAGTCGTTATTTGATATGAAGCACTAAAGAATCAATGACAGAAGTTTTGCAAACTTCTTTCAAGAAACTAGAATCGGCTAGAGCAGAGATATGAGCCGCTTGTAGTCAAAGGCGTTCAAACTTCAAAAGTGTCATCTATTGTTGATCGTACATTGCTTCACCTTCTTTAGGAATAAGGTTGGAACGTTGAGACAGGGCATCCAATAACCTTTGTTGTTTTCCGGATTGATGCAAAATGTCAAAGTTGTATCTAGATAAAGACATGTTCCAACAAGCTTGGTGACGATTCAGAGCACAGATAGACATGAAATATTCAAGACTCTTATGATTAGTATACATTGTCACTTGATGAGCAACACCTTCGAGTAAATGCACTAATCTTGAAAGGAATCCACAATTACAAGCAATTCTTTGTTGTGGATCTCATAATTGATTTCAGCAGCATTGAACTTCTTTAAACAAAAAACAACATAATGGAGTTTTCTACCTTTGTCTGGTTGCAATAACATTGTACCTAAGGCAAAGTTTGAGGCGTCTGTCTCCATAAAGAAAGGTTTCGAAAAGTCAGGATGGACCAATATTGGAGTTGTTGTAAAGGCCTTATTTAGGTCTTGAAAAGCTTTTTCCACTTTGCGATTCTTATCGAGGGTGTCCTTACAAGTAAGTCATATGAGAGGAGCAGTAGTTCATGAATAGTTTTTGATAAATGTACTATAAAATTTTGAAAAATCAAGAAAATATTGAACGTATGTATAGTCTTGGGAGTTGTCAAATCTTAAACAGTTTGAATCTTCTTTGGGTCCATTAATACTCCATTGCTAAAGATAAATATCCAAGAAATTCGACTTGAGATGTATGGAAAACGCATTTTGCAAATTTTGCATACATTCCAGTATCTCAAAAAATTTCCAAAACAACCCTCACGTGCTCTTCATGTTGGCTTACATCCTTTGAGTATATCACAATGTTGTTCAAATAGCAAATGACATAAATATTCAAAAATTCACAAAAAATATCATTCATTAAATATTGAAAGATGGCTGATGCATTCATTAGTTCAAAAGGCATAACATTATACTCAAAATGGCCATACCTTGTCCAAAATGCGGTCTTCTATTCACCACCTTCTTTAATTTGCACCAGATTGTAAACTCTTCTTAGATCAATTTTGGTGTAAATCTTTGCTTAATCGAGTTGATCCAAAAATCTACCTAAAAGTAGCAACAAGTATCGATTCTTGATTGTCACCTTGTTGAGTCCACGATAGTTAACACGCATGTGTAAAGACCCATCTTTCTTTTTCGCAAAAAGAATAGGAGCACCAACTAGAGACTTAGAATGTCGAATGAAATTTTTTGCAAGGTTCTCATCAATATACTCCTTCAATGCAGCTAGCTCATCTTGAAATAAGTTGTAGATAGGTCCAAACGGTAATTGAGTACCTTTCTCTAAGTCAACGGTGCAATCATATGGTCGATGTTGGGGCAATATATTTGTGTTCTTTATCTCAAAAACATCTTGGAAATCCTTATATTGCTTTAGAAGTTTTGTTGTACTAGAACTAATGTTTGGCATTGGCATTGCATATACTACAAATACAGCTTTGGTCTTTGCAACACGTATAAAAGCTCAATTTCCAAGAAATAAAGGTCTCTTTAGCTTACATAACAAAGGTATTTCTTGTTTATCTAAAGGCTTTGAAATAAAAGTTTTGTGAGGAATAAACTTTATATTACAGTCGAACTAATTTATATGAGGGTTATATCTTTCAAGCCAAAAGAACCTTAAAATAATAGGGCTAGAAGAAGAATGGATAATATTATAAATTATATGGCTACTATGGTTTTCTATTGTCATTTGTAATGAAGTTGTTTCATGGGTAACATTTCCAGAAGCTAAAGGTCTTCCATCAATAACCTCAACATGTATAGCTTTTGTCTTTTGAACTAACAATATCCTATGTAGTTTAGCAAAAGACTCGTCTATAAAAGATACAAAGGCTATAGAATCTATTAAGGCATGAATTTCAATATTTAAAGGACCTAAACGTATAGGTATTGTAAAGCAAGGACTAGGATTTGCAAATAGTACAGAACCTAAAGATTTTAGAAGCGGTGTTGAATCTAGCTATACGGTCCCTACTGTAGCTAGAAGTCGTCATTTTTCTATTGAACATTTGTGCTTCAAATTTGAGAAGTACGTTGTCGCTTCTTGGATCAGGCATCAATTTTGTGTCCTTCCCCATAATAAAGGCATAATCCTTCTTGTCTCCAATGTCTCTTTTCTTGTTCAATTAAAGGCTTGAATCAAACCATATTAATTTACATGTCTTAAACTTTGAATGCCTTGTTTGAAGCTCTAATGAAAGCAATAGCAGCATAGTTGGCATATGACCGTAGGAAGGTTCATGCTTGTTTCTCTTGTTGATGTTCAAATATTCAGTTGTTGTATTTGACAACTTGAAAAATCGCTTTGTTGAGTGTTGTAAAGTCTGGCAAAGAGAGTAATAAATCCTTCACTTTATCATGTAGGCCGTAATAGAATGGCTTACTAATGCTTGTTCTCCCCAATTGATATCACAAGCTAACTAGCAAAAGTCAAAAGTGTATATTGATGCTAGTCGGCGACCTTGTCGCAAATTTTGAATCTTTGTTATTGCAGCATGTGTCTTATCATGTTCGCTAACACTTCTTCAAATGCAATTTAAAATGTGTCAAAGCTATCAAGAACTGAAGAGTTCTTTTTGTAAAGTGGTGCAAACTAAGAGAATGCTTGCTTGGACAATAAAGTTCCAACCAATCTGATGCAAGTTGCATCTATCGTATATCATTGAAGTTGTAGCATCAAAATAAACCAAATTTGGTTGATGAAGGCTCAAAATTTTGAACACATACCATCAAACTTCTCAGGAAGGTTGACTCTAGGCTCTTTCATATCACTACAAAGTGAGATTGATGCTTGTAATTCTGAACTTGGTAAGTTGTCAATTTGCATTGTTGGTATATGAATTGGGTTGATTGATTGTTAAAGCTTTGCCTCCGAGCCACGTAGACTTAAATTCAGCTCTTTTGTTTGCTTAAACATGCGTTCGCAATCCATGTTCATGGTTGTTAGAGCAACCATAATAGTATCTAGTTTCAAATTTTCTATGAGCGCTTCACCTACTCCATCTATTGGATAAATAGACGTAAAATTCTAATAAAACATGTTTATGATAACTACAAGATCTCATAGAACTAGGACAATAAATGGAGTAAGTTGAGCCAATAGTCTATTAAACTCTATCTCACCAAATCAATTGACAATTATCTCTCTAAGTTCTTGTTTGGGTTTACTAATAACACAAATATTAAAGTTGGAGATGAACTCTTGAATTGGTGGTCTATTTAGATCCATAAACTTCTATACTACAACATAGAAGGACCTTTTAAGAATGAAGAGTTTGCAGGCAACAACACTAGTTTAGAAGTGAATAATCCGCAACTTTAAATAAATCACTTCATGCACTTCAATTAGAGGGGTAATCCACGCTCTAATTAGAAGAAATGAAATTCTAATGACGTTGAAGGCAATCTCAACAAACTGTCAAGGACGAACTAGAATAGAATGGAGAGGAAAATCTCCAAAAGACACGAGACAAGAGTTCGTCCAAGATTCAAATGTATTTCAGATGATAGAGGTACACAAAACTAGCTCAAAGTTTGAGCAGAGGCTAGGTGCTATGAACTAGAAGTTGAAAAGAGTTGTCAAGATTGAGGAACTTCTCAATCTCAACTGCTACTTATACTAGAGGATGTTAAGCTTTTTCCACAAGCTTCTAGGAGCTTGGAAGCTTCTTTAGCTACTTCTACCTACTAGGAAACTTCTACAAACTCGGGAGCTTCTTGAACTGCTTCCATCTAAGAGAGAACTTCTTTGAGGAGCTTTTAAAAGGTTCAAGAAGGTTCCACAAAGTAGGAAGCTTCATGAGAAGCTTCTTCTATTTTCTTGTGTCCTTAACAAGGCCCAACATCTGTGAACGTCCAAACGTCCTATCAACCCTACTAATGTCTTTTAAAGTGAGCTTCAAAAACAACATCAATAGAGCTAAAAATGCTTCAAAAACAACCACTTGGGAAATTTGGCTCAAAAATGACCAAAATCCAAATTAATGGACCAAAATGGAAAACACATACCAAAAAATGGCTACAAGAGGTAACAAGAGGTGAATTGAGAGAAAAATGGGTGCCCTTAAATACTTTCTCAAGGGCACCCCCTCCTCTCTTTTTCTACATAATAATCTTATCAATTAAGATTTTCATTCTAATCTATGAGTTTTAACTTTTTATAATGGTCTGAAATTCTAACTTTTAGAGATTCACTCCAAATCACAAACGAATTGTGTCATTGGCTTCAAAAGATCATTTTTACTTGGTTAGTCTTCCTCACTCCATTTCCTATTCCAAAATCTTAAAGAATCCTAGCAGCTACTAAAAACCCTAAAAGGGGTACAAACCCAAGTTCTGGAGTTTATTTTTTTTGTCAAAACTAACTAGCATAGGCTCTTAATTAGGTCCAAGAGGGTAAGAAAAAATCCTATATTTACTTTATTCCAACATTGTGTACTCTAGATACACTAGTCAACTCCATGAATGTTCTTCAATTTTGCCCATTTTCGAGGATGTTTGCCAATTTTGGTACTTTTTGCTACTAAAATGTCATGAAACTTGCAAGGGCACTTTATTAGCATAAAAAAAACTATGCTAATTTTTAGTAAGATTTTACTGCATCAAAAATAATTTCTATGAATTTGCCATACTAAATTTTGGAAGTTGACTGTCCAAAAAAATATCTTTTGACTATAAAAAAATTCCAAAATTTTTTAAAGAACCTCTCATAGAATTTTACAAAAGATGTGCAAGTTTTTTTTTATCTTGTACATATGAAAAAGGAGCACAAAATTTTGCTATCTCCTTTAACTCCCAATAAACAAGGAATCTTGTACACTAAGAAAAATCATAGCAAAGCAATTGCACTATTGGACTTCTAGCACGACTCCCACTTCAAATCACCATACTTAGATTGTAGATGTCCTTTGTTGCTCCATTTGAGTTTCTTCACTTATAGGTTAACATTTGGGGTTTCTACTATTTCGTAAATGAAATGGGGAAACTAAAACCTATCTTTAGAAATTTACTCTAGGGTTTTTATATAGTTTTCACAAATCAAATTAGCTAGTTTATGTCTCATTGCACAAATAGGTGTAGATAATTGGATAGTTTCTACTAACATACTTACTATTTACAATATGAAAGTTTCTACCCTATTTACAAGTGAGATTTGGGTGTTATTGGAAAAAACTAGGTTTAATAGGACCAAAAGGCTATATTGATATGTGCAATATCTATTTGGTTTAACACCTTGTTTAGGTCTTTTTATACATAAAACCACATTCAAAACTATGAGAGATCTAAAAAAATAAATCATAAGTCTTGAATGATAAAAATGAGACTCACATGACTACCAAATGGATTGGCATCTTTGGAATAATGGACATAGCAAAGGTCCTCACGATGGTGCTAGAGCTTGCCTTAAGCAAAGTATTGAGAAGGAACAGGTCCAAACAAGCTCTCAAAGATTGCATAATGCCTCTGATGTGGTCGAATATCTTATTGTAGCTATGAATGTGCACCATGCAACATATCATGGGACCAAATCGACTATTGATTGACACTTCCATTTGATAGGTAAGTATGGTGTGAAATGGTCAAAGCCAATGGCATGTGCCACCATTCCATGTAGCAAAAAAATGCACTCTTTTCGAACCACTTGTGAGCCACACTACTAATGTAATACTAAAATATAAAGACTATTCTTGTTTTTGTGATGTTTGTGTTTGTGGGGTAGCTAGATCTTGTCATAATAGTTCCTATGTTGCACCCTAGAAACTTGTTATCCTACGGATAAGGTAGGAAGCTCGAACTCCGCTCGAGCATTTTGAACCACCCCTATAAATGGCATTGGAATGGAATGGAGGTGGTTCTTAAATTGACCTCCATAGTCATTGGAAAATCAAGATAAAATATTATTTATTATTGCAAGAGCCAATTAATCTCTTTGCTTTTTCCCTTTCTCTTTAGAATTTGCAGTGAACACTTTATGAAAGACCTAGTATCATAAATAGGGACCTAAGATACTTCTTGTTTGAAAATTCATAACTAAATAAAAAATAATCCAAAAAATATGAAACAACTTGGATTACATGCCAATTCCTATAGTCTTTCAAGGAAATTTCCTAAATTTTTCTTGAAAAGTTTAACCTACCCAAAATTCAGTTCCAGTGCAAAATCCCTTTAGGATGTGGCATACACTCACAAGAGAGAATATTGCGGCTTATTTTTTAGAGTATCTCTGTATAGTACCTAAGTTGAGCAAGTTCTGGAGATCTTCTTCCTATAAAAAATTCTTAGGATGTTATAGGTATTGTTCCCTAGGATTGTGAATTTTTACAACATTTTTAATGTTTTGATGAGTGTGGAAATATTTTTCTAACATCAACCAATCTCCAAAACCTTCGTATTCTCCTACTTTGGAACATTGATTATGCTATATAAAATGCATTTCCTAGTCTTTTTTTTTCATCAAGGATACTTTGGCAAAAATGTACTATACTTTTGGAAAAAATTTATTTTTACAACTAGAAAACCCTCAATTTTTCATGGATAAAGAATTGAAAAACCTCAACAAGTTCCTATGGTATAGACAATACATGATGAAGGCAGTCAGACTACTAGCACAAAAGACCACACTTGTAGATGACCCTGACAACTTCTCCTTCTCCGGATCCAATATGACCTATGCAACAAGTCATCCTGTCCTCCCAATGTCCTCTCTGCAAGTGTATGTAGAAAAGACCACAACATGCTGGTCATTGAGATAAGAGGAAGGAGTGTGGCCCCTTTTAGCTGAACCTTGTTAAACTGCTCATATACCATCTTTAGGTTCTAAAGTGATGCCCTCTAAAGAACCCTCTACAATATAATATATACACAACTATGTGTAGGGGAGCTCTGACCATCAACCATTTGAACTCTTGATTCCCTCTATGCATAGGTTAGAATGTAGAATGCGCAGTAGAAAGCAAAAATTCCATTCAATCAAGAACATCCTACATGTCAAACTACCCACCTAGCTAAATCTCCACTTTGCACGGTGAAAATCAAATTTCACATAGTAGAAAAATTATCAACACATCCACTGTTTGCCACATGTTGGGCAATACCAACGTTGAACAAACCTACATGTAATGCATGCCTTCTTCAACTTCAATCTCCAATGTGAATGAGTTAAGAGCAGACACCGATCTGCAAGTACGACTTTACATTTTTTTCTCCCACACTTGGACTGTGGCTTCAATGAGATGCTTCTCCACCATGATTTTGAATGTTAAGTGGGTAGGCAACTTCAAACCAAGTTCCTACAGCTTAGCTATAAAGAAAACATATCCGTTTACCATACTTTGGTCTACATATAGAAACAAAAGCTTGTGCCACCATTTGTGACTCTTCAACTGAAAGAAGTAGTTGCTACGAAGGTGGTTTGTAACATCTATTCCTCTCATGTATTCAATATATTGCTTGTGTACAAAGGATGAAGGTACTATGAGCTGCCCATGCAATTTTGGGATCCTCTGAAGGGCTTTCACCACAAGCATCTAAGGTGTCTCTAATATACTCAATAAAGTAACCAACTTTGAGTCCTACCACTTGACAATAGCCATTTGTTTATAAATGTGTGTTTTGATCACCATCATGCCTCTCACTTCTTGGTCAACTTCTTAATACAAGCCTTTGGGTAAGTACTTATTGTTTCAGCGAACAGTACCAATAGCCCACTTGCCCTGTGCCATCCAGTTGTGAAACAAATGGACACTCGCAAATAAGTTGTCAACCACAAAGCAATGACCCCACCCATGAAAAGTGTGTAGTAGACACTCTACAATACTAAATCCAAGGCCATATTCACTACAACTAGTTCCCTCTCCAAAGTAGGCTTCAATGCAATATACAAACCTATTTTTTGTGGAAGCAAGAAACCAACACTTCATGCCAAATCGTATTGGCTTATCAGACATGAACTGCCAAATAAAACAACATTGGCCCTTATAGGATATCACTCACTCATCTATAGTGATGTCTCGCTCCAAATTATAGATTTGTTTAGAGACCTCACCAAACTTCTCAACTAACCAATAGGTCTTTAAGATTCTGTCAAATTGAGGGTCCTTTGGGTCCTTCACAATGTTTGCATTATCAACAAGGTGCAAACATCAAAGGATATAGTCCCATCAATCTAGTGTCATCACTTTACTGATGAGTTTATAATACAATAATTCCTCCCGGGCATACATCCAATAATGTCAATTGAGGGCAATTGCTTGCACCCCATGAGAATACATATGCCCAACCAACCTTGAAGTTCATCTGTAGTTAGGTTGACCCAAGCTTTTTCCCCCTTCATCTTTGGAATATCTACCTTGTTCCCTAGATCTTTTCAAGGCAACACCTCCCATGCATAACAATTTTTTTTTCAAAACAATCCTAGCCATCGTATCTTCACTCCAATAAAGGTCAAATACATCCCAAGGTTGTGGGATTTTGCAAGGATTAGAGTGCTTCAATCCCAAAGTAGGGCCACTAAAATTATCTCAACTGCCAAGGAGCTCTACACTTTTAGACAACTATGAACTTTTTCTATAATGAAATGCCACTTGCTCCTCATCTAAACGGACTGCCTTGAACGACTGTACATCCATGCACCAATATCCACTTGCACTATGATGTAGCATCTCGTCAATTTGATCTACATCAAAGTCCAAGTCGGAGCTCACTAGGATGTCATAAAACTCTAGGAACTACTCATTGGCACTTGAGTCTCCATCTTGTTTGGGGTCTTTTTTTGCACTACTATTGCTAGAGAAATTGACAGCACCATTTTGGAAAAGGTACACTGGAAATGAAGTGCTCACCTATGGAAACGTCATTCGGATGGTGGAGTCTTTAGTAACGTTGACCCCCTCCACATTTGAAGGCTCCTCATAGTTGTCAATGGATATTCCATGTGCGTTGGGTGCCACTCGATGCATTGGAAGGTAATCTTTTGGAGGTGCGTTCTTGTTAGAATTGTTCCCGTCCAATGATTCCTCCACATCCAAACAAATCTAGATCAGGGCTCTTAAACTAAAGAAATGTTTCCTCTTATGCCAGTCATACCCATGGCCCTTTTTGCTACCCATTGCTCGTTGTTCAGGTCCTATAGCAATACAACAATCCATGTCCTCCATATGCAACAGTCTACAAAATCCACCTAACTCAACGACAACCATTTTCTTGCCCATTATCCAATGCTCCCCTTCCCCGACCACATCACCTTGAGTCCAAAAAGGGGTATCACCTATATAGAAGGACATCTCCAATAAGAACTTGTTTAGTATCAAAATTGCCCACCCTGCTCACATCACACTCCAATTGTCATACACATGGACTCCACTATCGGTCACACCAAGAGCACGATCTAGATTAGGTGGGAAATTTCCCTCGAGATGCATTGCAAAAAATCCATGCTGAGGATGTATTGGGCTCATCATATGCCAAATCTTGTCAATGTGTACATCATCCTAGAGGTCAAGGTTCTATATTCTCATACTTCCAGTAGAGTATAGGACTCAGATGTCGAGATGTCACCAAACAATTGGGCGCCTTTATCTTCAAAGTTTGGGTAGGTTTCAAGGAAAAATGGGCACATCAAAGTGATATCTATTGATGGAGCTTCATCTTCAAATTGGATCAGCAACGTCTTCTCAGTGTAGGTCAAGACTCTTGCGGTGTCATTTGGCTCTATGAATAGCACCTTCCAAACTCTAGGCTTCCAACTGTCCACTTTCTTCCCTTTCTCTTTTTCAAGTCGTGTAAACCTACCATGCCGGTCCCAACTTGTATCCACAAAAGCAATACCTATGTATCATCATGCAAACCAAGCAATGGATGGCAACTCTAAACTTGAGAAATCCATATATTTACTCCACCAATGTGGATAAGAATACCAAGACAAAATGCACATGAACCTTACCTTGGATTGTCATTTGGGCATCAAGAGGTAGTGGACCTATGTTGTTTGGAGTTTGGCATGGAGGCATTGGTATCTGTTGGCCGACGTTGAATGGTTGTAGTACTGATGCAATAGCCTTTTTTGACTTGGACTTCTTTGTCCGCTTCTCCCTTGACTTTGGTGGGTTCTTGTCCATTGTTAGAGCTGCTTGTTGAACAACTCGAGGCTTTCGCTATGCTTTCTGAGGTGCATCCTCTACTGCTCCTTGACCATCCACCAACATAGAAGGTTGTTTCTTCTTTTTTGGCCTCTGAGGTTGTTTTGGCGCTCTGGCAAGGGCCTTCTGATCTCTCTTTGTCAATGCTAGCTGCTTGTACACCATTGGGTTCTAGGCCCCTACTTTGGGAGTTTGGGTACAATGGGCTACACTTCCAGCAAACTAGGTAGTCCATCCTACTCGAAGTTCGACATTGTTTGCATGGACTGCATGCATTGTAGCAAGACATTGTTTTGGTGAAAAACTATTCACACACATGTGTTTTGCAAACATGCACACCACACAATACAATTTGCAATGAAATATTTGCAAATTTAGCAAAGTTAATACTTAGCAACAGATCACATAGAGAATTCTCAAAAATATAGAGAGTACAAAGAATATAGACTCACCCCCATGTGCAAATTTGTTGTCATCAGCAATGGCGCTAATAGAAGGACAGCAAGAAGGAGTCGAGGCTTGGCATCTTACTCCATCACCAAAAGTCAATACAATAAAAGCGTGCTCATGAAAGATGTCTCTAATGAACTAAGGATATTGCTGCCGCTCACACCAACTGAGAAGTTTGGCAAAGTACTGATACCAAAGATACCTACAACGTTCTTCAACCCCAAATGTACCTTGTCAATTCCACTTACTTGGCTGAGACTAAGCTAACAAAGTGTTGGCATCCAAGAAATCAATTGCCTTCTTTGCAACACCCACTCTTATCCCTTTAGAGAGTATCCATTCAAGGAATCTCTTACTTGCACCCATAGTAGGTTGATCTTGTTTTCCTTCTTATCACATAATCTTTCCCATCGATTGTATATCCATTAATCCTAAATCAAACTAGAAGCAAAAAGAACTGACAAACCTCTTTCTCGATCCCAATTTGCTACATCACATGCTCTCATTATATACTCCTCCCACACCTCCTCCTCCATTTCGAAATCTTGTATCTCCTCCCATGCAATTCGCCAAGAAGTTGCAATCCTTGCCACCCCTCCCTCAATCCACCTAATCAATGTCACACTTGCAAAAACATAAACAATCTAAGGAAGCCGTTCCACTACTGAGGTTGTTCTCTAAAACCCTAGAGCAATGCACCTTCTACACATAATTGTGCTCCACTTTTGTATATCCTTAGAGATTACCGTGTGAGTAGTCAACAACATCCTAAACTAGCTCTCCTGATCTCTCACCAAGGTGGCATATTCTCATACAACCCAATATGTCCATGCAAGCATATGTACTCTTTTCCTCCGCAAGTCTTAGAATACGTATAATTCACTCCTTTTTGCAACACCCAAATTCGGTCTTATAGTAAAAAAGTTTAGAAATTTTATTTTCAACTTCCTCTCATCCTTGCTGATGTTTCTTCTAAAACAATATTTTCGAGATTCATGGTGCAAGAACCTCTAAACGCTATACCATAGGCCATTTTGCCAAAGCACACCCCTAAAGGAATTAAGAGTAGTCAACTTACGAGCCTCCTACCTTAGTAAGTATTGTTGAAGTTCTTTAGGAGATGAAGGACTTGGATGGTGGTTGGACTATGGACTCCAATAGTCATAACCTTGCTTTAGAATTAAAAGTTGATGATCACTTTGCCATCATCTCTGATCCAAATGATCCAAAGTCAAAAGGTCATGAATTTTTTGTTTTGAAATGCACCAAGTCTATGTTCATTGTAGAAGAGAAGACATTTAGATTTGCTTGGGGGGAAGAACTAATATGACAAATGAGGTGGTGGAAGGCCTATACTATGAGCAACAAGGTCTATCCATAAATTCTTACATCTTCTTAGAGTCTGCATGTGTAGCTTATATACTTATTCTCACTTAGTAATTGCAACTAGATTCTCCATAAAACTTGGTAAGCATAAGCAAAAAGGAAGTACCGCTATTTCCCAACTCGGCAAAGATGCAATGGACAAGATTCAAAGTGTTATTCAAAACAAGAAGCAAGTTGAGGAATTGGAATTAAGAGACGAGGAAGAAGTTTCAATCAAATTTTGACTATTTTAATGATTCTAATTCATAAACCATACTAACATAAACCAATGGTTCATTTTGAATCATGCATCATCATTGATTTGACACTCACTTTCTTGGTCATTGAGATTTGGTGTAATTTTTGTGTATTCTTTCTAGAATGAATGTTTTAGAATTTGTAAAGGATTCTTGCATCTAAACAAATGTCTCATCAAACAGCAATGAAACCAATAACTTTGCTAAGGGAGGCAATCCATTTCCGGCCAGTTAAGCAATTCAACATATATATAGCATGCATATGGTCATGGAGAAAATTTGCTTGGGTGAAGAAATAGAAATGAGCAATGTTCCATATTTTTGTAGAGTGTAGTCTATAGGCCGGAAATGGGTCCCTTGTCAAGAATGGGTTGGCTCCCTTATCACCGGTTAATATTTCCCAGGTATAGCTTGCATGCCAAGAGCATGATGAGTTCCTGTTTTATGCTTTGATTCCCATGGAAGTAAAATTGAGCTTTGCAACAATAATGTGATCAAGAATTGGAAGCATTGGCAACTGTGGAATAAATGATTGGAATTAATTCAGATTTTTAGTGGATTTTGTCATTACGGTTGTGCTTAGTCCATTTCAATGTTAATATATTTGTGTGGTATTTAACCAACTAGAGCCTTAAATACGGACAACTGTCCTTGTGATTGTGTCTTCTCTTGTTAGTAGCTCTCCATTTGTAGACATATGAAAGGGTGAATGTATGTTCTTGAATGAGTAGCTGAGTGGAAGCAAGCTAGGAAATTATCAGTGAATGAGTAGGTCTTTTTCTTCATTTTTTATTGAGGTGCCAAAGTGGTGATATAAAATGTTGAAGTGGTGCCCCAAATTTCAACATTCATCCACATATTGGATAGAGAATATGATTTTAGCATATATCACATGTCTATATTTATATTTTCATCCACAATCTGATAGTTTCATTCAAGATTTATTTTTAATTTGAAGTTTCTTGGAAAAAAATTTCATGTTTTGTTGCCATTTTTAAGCCAAATGATTTATTTTTGGTGCAATTTAGCACTAGAAAGCCAAAAAGTGGTCACAAAGATTTATACTATACTCTTGATAAGTGTGTGTTGTGTATATTCTTGATAAGTGTGTGATTGATTTACTTACAACATATTAGAGGCTCGTATTGAATCCTGTGTGAGAAAAGTATTTGATTACCTTCCGCAAGGATGTTGAGTACATATCTGTGAAACAAACCATCAATGACTTTTCTTCTGTCTGCATGCATGATAGTGTAGGACTAAGGAATTGCATATTTTCAAAGTTGTATTGCTTGCAATATTCATTGGTATTAGCCCCTAAATAATTTTGACTGTTTTCACCAAAACTGCTTCCAAACTGCCATTTCTAGGACATGTTCCAAATTTATTTATTTTAAATATTTTTGGACATATGTAACTGTAGGATTTTGTATTAAGCTTGTTTGAGAACATGTGGAAATTTTTTTAGAAATTTTCACCGTATAGATTGCAAGATATTAGCATTTGAAGTGACAAATTTCTTTTTTTTGGTCCTACAAAAATTCAGTAAGCTGCACTTCAAAAGGTCACATTTGTAAGAAAAAATGTCTAAATGGTGGTTATTCCTTGAATTGTACAACATATAAAAAAAATAGTAAGTAGAAAGGAATAAACAATGATTCAAAATACTAAATTGTTAACAATTTATTTATAGAATTGAAAAATGCCAATTGCAATGGTTTTAATGTTGTAATAAACAATCTACACCCAATGTTTTTATTTTTTCCCAAAAATATTGAAAATTGAGTTAAATAAAGGTCTTCAAAGTTTGTCTTAGAGTAGAGATTCAATAACGACCTGCAAACTCCCACAAACTAAAACTCTTCATAACTTTTGACTCACTGATCAAAGTGGAATGTTTCAAAGCTTTCCAAGTACATATAAATCTAGAAAATCAATTTCAAATTTTCATTTTTTTTTAAAATGATTCTTAAAGAAGTTTTTTTGGTTGCTCAAGTTGCCCATCAAGCAATGAAAAATATATATCATACAATAACTTTTTAACCATGTAGTCAAAATTTATGAAAACTATTGGACCTTAAAGCTATTCCTTGGGCACATGTTGTGTTAAAATTTCAAAAAAAAGAAATAAAAACTCCATTTCTAGTGAACTACCCAAAATTTCTATGTTGCCAAGAAACGCAGTTTGGGTGTTTAGGGGTTAGATAGCTCTTGTGTGTTTCTCATATATATAATCAACATACTCATAGAAGATGAAAATAAAGTGTTCCATGTTAACTTGGAAAGCACTCGCTCATCTCTTATGTGCATTAGATTGGAACCAAGTAGGATATTAGCATGCATGTGGAGATATTTTGTAAACACTATTTTTGTCAGTGCAATTTGAATCACAAATACTTTGTTTTTATAATGATCCCAACACATACATGTGGGTAGGTTTTGTGATTTCTATATATTTTATTGTTTTTTTCAAAAGAGGTCCTCTACAATTATAGCTTTAGTAAACTAGACCTAAATTCCTAAAATACAAGAATCCCATATTATATGGACTAGTCCATCTCTAAAAAGCCTTTGGGAGTTCTTCAGTTGAATATTGAATCGATAATCTATGACAAACCAATTTCAAAATACTCAATGTAAGGTTTGATACTTATATTAAAAAAATATGCCAATGACAAACTCCAATGGGGGCTTTTGGTCTACAATGCTAAACTAAGTTTTTGTCACTTAGATAGGATTCAAGGATATTGGTAGTAGGAAAACTCAATTTCATCTCAAACTGGCTATTGCATAAATTCATGGGATTTTGGCAATTCTAATTATGGTTGTTTTTTTGTAAATTTTCTAGTTGATCAAAAACTTCAAATTGGAGCTCAATTGAATGAATTTTGATCAAATTTCTTTAGAAAGTAGGAAATAGTTATTTACTTTTGAGTTAGTCAATCTTGAAGTAATTCTAGTCTATTGCTTATACAATGCTACGATGAGAATGTGGGAAGTGGCCCACTGCACTTCAAGGATTTACCAAATGACAATGATGACAAAGAGGCCAATTTCTTAATTTCTTTGATTTGGGGAGGAATTTGTATTTTTGTTTTCTCTAGATATTTTACATTCACTACTCCCTGCTAAGAATTATGTGCTATAATTACCTCATTTCCACCTAAACCTTCAACTATTTGTTGATAGAGGAAGTTAGAATCACTAGAAGGAGCTTGTGTTTTTTTGGATTTTTGCGTGTCTAAGTTGATGAATTTTTTTAGACATCTAATATAACAAGCCATATTTTTATGTCAACAATTATGTCCACCGTAACATCTTCATGTTATAGTGGGCACAATTGTTGACATAAAAATATGGCTTGTTATATTGGATGCTTAGAAAAATCCATCAACTTAGACACAGGTTTCTTTTAGTGAATGTTATACACCAAAAGAAAGTATCTTGGAGTTTCTCCCTGGACCAAATACGAAGAATATTTTTGACATCAACTACTCTTTTGTTCTTGACACAACATGCTTATAAGCATTGAACTTTGGTAATATTGAATGTTGAGCTCCTCCATCCATGAACTCTTATTCTCCACACCAATGGACTAGTCCTTCATCTTCATTGTCAATAGCATCAAATTCGGCCATTCTAAGGGGAATCAAGGGATCTTCTATTTCAAGTGGGATGTCTTCAAAATCTTTTTTTCATCTGATTCTTCAATCTCTAGATTAGCTCCTACAGCAAAGAAATCATTGATTGAAATACATAATTGATTACTTTTGACCATTGGCTTCTTTTGCTCCCATTTGGTAATGGCAACTTGCAAACTAGGCAAGCCTTTAATCCTTGCATACAAGCTCCACAAAACATGTTGTGTCTACAATCTTGGAAAATACATGCACTATTAGTTGAGCCAGATATAAGAATAATTTAATCAAAGCTCTAAAATTCTAGATGGGGCCATGGAGATGGTAAATTAGAATAGACACAAAGCATTTGTTTAACATATACTCATAGTTATATCCACTATTTAACTTGTCCTTTCAAATTAATCCTCTCAAATTAACAACATATATATTACGATAATATATAAATTATTCTTTTGGAGTTGATTTTGTTCACTCAAAGTATTTCTTGACATATATACACATAGCTATATCCACCATTTAATTTGTCTTTTTAAATTATTCCTCTCAAATTAATTTGTCAGTTAACTTGTCTTTTCAATATATTCTTCAAATTAAAAACATATATAAACATTTGAGTATTCTTTTGAAATTCATTTTTTTATAAAATAAAGAATTTGAATAGACTTACCTTGAGCAAAATAGTGGTAGGCTTTGTCTTACAAACATGACATGTTGAAGGCAACCTCTCATCCATCTTGCTCACTATAGAGTTGTTGCTTGATACCATTTTAATCCCACTTCTTTGTGATAAAATCAATTTATCTTTTTTTTATCCATCATTTTTCCATAACAACTGGCAAATAAGGTGCCTTGGCCTTCTAAAATTATTCTGACTTTGACGAACTTGTCATCAATGACTCTACAACACTACAAGATAACATAAAATATTAAGTACAAAACACATCCGTTAATATATAAAAGTTTTCCATTGCCAATACAAATGGTGTATACGGAATCTCAAGAAGAACAATGAAATCCTAATCTGGATTGGACAAAAGATTGGCCATACGGAATTTCTTAGAGAACACCACAATTCTCATGTAGGAAGGGAATTGGATATACAAAATTTCTTAGAGAACACAGAAGTTCCAATCTAAACAGAGATTGGACATAATATAGACTAGACTAAAGAATTCCAATTTGGAATTTCTAAGTCCCAACCCATCTTTGATAATAGTCTATATCCTAGAGCTAGACATAACAAAATCCATCCTCTTGATCAAGATTTCTTTGATTTTTTGGAAATCCAAAAACTCAATCCATTTTGTGTCCTCTCATCTGAGATTGATTAATCTATTGAACCACTCACTCATGGTATAGAATGTCTAATTGGGATCTTTTACAATAAGTTCAAAAACTTTACAAATTCTAATTCTTGAAGTCAACTATAGTCATAGAATAATTAGAAGCAAATAATTCAAAGGAAAGAAATCCTTCACTTCCACTACCTATCTCTAGAATGAAACAACCTCCTACTTTATTAACATTTATAAGATTGAATACATTTTGGCTCTTTGAATGTTACCTAAGGAACTGGGGTATATGCCCAATGAATTCTCTTGAAGGCAAACATTCTAAATTGCAACTTTACTGACCTCTGTCACCCTTAAACAAATGCTAGTTGTTGTTGTTGACTCCCTCTAGAAATGGCTCCTTACAATCTATTAGAAGACATGTTTTTGCCTTCTAGGCATGCTTCGTCAAACAAAATGGATGGTAGATATGGCCACACCCGTGCAATAAAGTTGTAACAATGATACCACAATCTAGATATAGGACACAAATTGAGAATGTGCATTGTTGACAAAGGAGTGATATGATTTTTTGAAATAGATTTGGAAAAGAATACGTTACTACTACCATCTTTCATAGCCTAAAGTTGCTCACATACTTTCAAAGATACCCTCTAGCAACAAAACCTTACAAGAGACTAATTTGTATTTCCCTTCACTTGTAACTAATATACCTTTTGTTCTTGAAATAGTAGCCCAATGACCTTCAATAAGATTGCTAGAAAGGCAAACAATTTTCTTAGCAAATGCCTTGTTAAAGCAAACTTGGCCGTACTTTTTCCTATCTTCCAATAAAAATGCTTCGGTTATCTCCGTAGGGCTAGCTGCTAGGACTCTTTTCTGTACTTGAAAAAAGACTCTTTGATGCAAAGTTCCTTGACCTCAATCTTTGACTCTTCAAGCATTAGCATTTGATCCAACAATAATGTTTTAGCCCTCTTCACTTCACTCTCAAGGGACACTTTTTTGCAAGACCACTCTTCTAACTCCAACTTACTCAATTGTATCAACTTCTCACTCTATCTAATCACTTCTTCCATATCTACTATGTTTGTGTTTGACCAACTTGGTGAGACAACTATTTTTTCCTTGATTAACTTGTCAAGCTTCATAGTGACACTATTGCAACCCCTCTTTTCCAATTTCTAGTTCTTCAAGCACCTCACTTTTCAAAGAGAGCTTGAAATTGGGAGCTAATGGCACACTCTCTAAAGATTGTGCACTACATCTCGTCTTTCCCAAAACTGAAATTGTACTACAAGCTCTCATTTCCTCCCCACTCCTTCCAAACCTCTCACTATTTGCCTTTCTAGGGGCCTTTAACGTTTTTGTGTATTTGTATCTACCAACCGCAAATTCAACCTAATTGACAAGTTTTCCTAGAGATTATAAAATGAGCCCCCTGGCAAATTGAAGCATAATCTCTTTGTTAAGCATTGGATGGCTTGTCGTATATGCGTTTCTATAAGCTATAAATGGAGGCAACTTCTTTAGGATTCCGGCTTTTGTAATACTTCTAATTTGATTTGTTTCTAACTAGAGCAATGTTGAGGACTTGGATTATTTCTTGATGAGCAAGAAACCTTCATAGAAAAAAACTCAATATACCTGCATCACTCCATTAATAAACCACTTCCAAGTCAAAGATGACACAACCACCCAACTTATAAGCTACAATAGTGGCGTAGCATCTATGTTCAAAATGCCTCCAAGAAGTACCATTGATTCGTCTATGAACTACTTTGGCGTGTTGAAGGACATATTAGAGCTAGATTACAACGCATTTCATATGCGCATCATTCTCCAATGGTGTGAATGGGTGAAAATACTTGACAAACAAGGGAATCCTACGTATGTGCAAGATGACACCAGTTTCCTTTTAGTCAACTTTTGTCATAAACTCCCTCGCATGGCAAAGCCATTCATCTTTCCAAGTTAAGCCATGCATGCGTTTTTCTCTAATGCAGATGATAGATCTGAATGGAAAGTGGTATTACATAAAGAAGCTAGGGCCAAGCAGAAAGTAGATGACCACATAGATGCCTCCATCACTACTAGTGGAGAGTCCATAGAATTGACTACTCCCCAAAGACTAACAATTCGAAGCTCCATAGCTAATCTAGTCAAAGTCATCGAATTGTTGATAGAAGAGAATTTACTAGCGTACAAAGAGTACTAGGTACACTCCTATGATTTGCATAGCCAAAAGCATGACCAACTAGTTCAAAGTCTCATTCATTTTTGCCATGGGAAGTGGAGTGAGACTCAACTGCAAGAACATGCTACATTCATCTGCTTCCAATAGGTGGAGCACATCAAATTGTTTGTAGTTAAAATCACATCATTAATAGTCATTCTATAGTCTCAATGGAGATGGGCAATAGTCATACTATAATCAAGTAGTGCCGAGTTGCAATGGCAATCTCGAGTATTGTCAATGTTAAGCCATTTAGTAGCTAATCACTAGCTTTGATTACTTTTTGTCATTCATGTTGAATTAAATTGCCCAAAGTTTTTGTCTCTATGTCAACGCATAGTTTTATAGACCAAACGGTGGAATACAAAGCCTTAATTGTAAAACCACAAGTGCGGAAACATCATGTGATCCGCAAATCAGTCATGCAATGCCACTATTTATCAAAATTAGTAGAACTAATATGCCAAATGCCAAGGGATTTCAAGTTGAGTAGGATTTCTGTTTTATTTCTTAATAAATATTCAATGTGGTTTTCTAGAACAATTAGGCTCATGCACCTTTGTTGCCCTAAATTTATTAATTTTCTATGTCGTAGCACTACATTTTAGCAAAAATTGCATCCATTAAGAGTATGGCACACCTTAAAACAAAAAAGAATGCAAAGTATTGCATGTCCCCTCTGAATATGCTCCAAGAATATCCCAGTCAATCCCTAGTGGCCTTGTAGTTGCATAACAAAAACTAGCTTTACCATGCTTTCTATGTACAATGAGGTCCCATTTTTATTTTTATTTTTTCCTTAGTAAATGAAAACATTGTGGAAGTGACTCACGGGGTTGTACCAGACATTAACCAGTCATTTAGGAATTCACACATAGTTGCAAAATAAGACCGCAGACTCGCGGTGTAGACTACTCACCCACAAATATGTCCACTCTAGTCAAGTTTCAATCAGCCATGTCATGTCATCCACGATGTTGTGAATGGAATGTTGTTGATGAACCATAGAGCTCGTTCAGTCTTCATCAACAAGTCGCAATCACAATTGCAGAATGACTCAAACATTGTGGAGATTAGCCTAGTGGTGCAATTAGGGAGGTCAAGTGATTTTGTAGTTTCAAAAACCACGCAATCATTCTTTTGTAGTCATGACAAGGCCAATTTTTTTGTAGTGAGTGTATTTCAAGCTTTGTATTGAAAACTTAAACAATTTAGTAGGAAGCAAAAATTTTTTGATCAAAATAAGATAGCACAAAGAGAGTTTGAAGGAGTATTTAACCATTTAATTGATGAAGCAAGATTTGAGGTATATTGTCAAATTCTTAACTTTTATTTAAATTATCCCAATTAGCAAATTTTAAGTAGGACCAAAGCCTAAGATTAAGCTAGACCATTAGAAAGAAATTTTAGATCTAATTTGAACTTAGAATTCTATAGTAGAAGTCTAGAGGTCTCCAAAATATAAAATATGTAGAAATTAGAGTTAAAACAAGAAAGATACATGTAGATGAAATTTAGGTGTTAGAATAGATGAAACTTAG
This sequence comes from Pseudoscleropodium purum, assembly GCA_963969395.1. Classification (NCBI taxonomy): domain Eukaryota; kingdom Viridiplantae; phylum Streptophyta; class Bryopsida; order Hypnales; family Brachytheciaceae; genus Pseudoscleropodium; species Pseudoscleropodium purum. The sequence goes on from OZ017798.1 coordinate 15,460,238, forward strand.
CAAATTTCATTCAAAACAAAAAAAATGGAAAGTTAGGAAGTAAATAAATCCTAGAAGTCCAAAGTAAAGTCCAAATTGAGTCTCAAATTGTAGAGTCATAGAAAGTAGTGGATCAAATTTAGGTACTAAGATGGATGAAACTTAGTAAAGTTCATTCAAAAAGAATGTTAGTCTCAAATTGTAAAGTCATAGAAAATAGTAAATGAAGTTTGAAGTACCGATTAGATGAGTTAAACTTCATCTATGTATAGCTTTCAATAGGAAAGTTCAATTTGTAAATGCCATAGTATTTTGGAAAGATAGAGTTAATACATATTAGTTGAAAATATCATAATTTCAAAAGAATTAAACTACTAAAAATATTACCGAATCATTGAATCAAGGAAAATTAGATTAAAAATTAAGGAAGTCAATAAAAGATAATATAGCATTAAAAACTCTTAGAAAAAGTCCAGAGGAGTCCAACCATATTTTTAACTCTCAAAATGGCTCAAAGCTCTAGATTTCTTGGAGTTATTATAAGATAAAGTTTTAGAAGGAAATTAGATGAAAGTGGAGGGAAAGTCTTTAAGTCTTCATCCAAGGCAAAATTTAGGAATTAGTAAGTATCTTTCAGCTTAGGTTGTAAGCTCAAACTTCAAATCAAATTGAAATTGAGATCTAAAAGAAAATCATGGATGAAGTTTGAAGAACCAATAAGCAATTAAACTTCATGTAGACATATCTTTTGTTAGGATGGGCCAATTAATCCAAATTTTATGTTTTTGGAAATAGCATGAATTCAATTTAACTTGATGTTGTTAAGTTTAGGTTGAATCCATTTCCTTTAGGAAACAATATTAGTCATAGTAGTTTGGCCGTTAAGCTTATTTCTTGCAATTAGAATATGTTTTTGTAATTATTTTATAATTTTAGGGCACTTAATCATTAAAAAAGATTCATTTCTTAAAAAGCACAATGGACAATACCCAGGCACCTTTTAGGACAAGAATTTATGTAGAAATTAGAAATTGGTCATGCTTGTAAATTTACCAAGGGTGGGTAAAATAAATGCTCACAACATCCACAGTAATGAACAAGTTTTTTTTTCTATTGATAAACTATAAGTGGTTCACATTTTTACTAAAATTGACACAAACTATAAAAGTTAGAGATTTGGTCAAGTGGTTTAGGATGGTTTAGAATGGTTTTGGATAATCTAGGCTAAAACTCTACTCCTCCAAATCTAAGCTGGTAAATTCAATTATTTTTATTAGCTTAAGTTGTAGGATGTTGCATGCCTACTCTAAAATAATAATAAAATTTATAATGGAATATTTTTAGCAATAAATAATGGATGGATGAAGTTTTGTCTCTAATTCATCTTTTAAGATTTCATCCAATATTTTCTTTGAGCTTTTTAGTCTAAATTAATTTATATTTTCAAGATTGGATTCTAAATGTCATCTAAATTTTAAAGATGCTTTCTAACTTGAATTGCATGAAATTTGATGACTTTAATTCAAAACTAACACTCCTAACTATTCAATTTCATTGACTCTATCTTTTTAAAATTTTGTATATTTTTAAAGTGTGATACGTTATTGGAAACCTCTAGAAATTACCTAAATGATCTTAAATTCACAATTGTTTTTTTATAATTTTTTGAGGTCTAACTTATCCCCTAATTTCTAATGTAACTATGGTTTTTACAAGAAGATAATTAACAAAGAGAAAAATTTAAAGACATGCCTTAGAATTCATTTCCACCACATCCCTGATCTCCAACATACAAATTGTAATCATATTATGAGGCCCACTTGCATCCATTTTTGTTGCATTTCTATTTATTTTAGGAATCAAGCAATTGTAATAATATAAACCCTATCAGTGCTAAAAGTATATACTTGAGACCTTAAAACTTCATTTAGTCAACTATGCCCCTCGGACTTCGTTTCAAGTGAATCTTTGAAAAAAAGTGCCTTTAGGATATTATCATAATGTTTCAATATATTAGACACACTTCTATGGTGAAAAAGGCTTACAAAGTGCACTCTACATTTATGTTGCAAAGTCAAAGGCTTTGTTCATTGTTCAATTTTACATGACATGACCACAAAAAACTTTGGAGAAAGAACAAGATTTGTGTACAAGATTTTGATTTTCCTTTGGATTGCCCACTAGGCCAAGGAATGTCATCCAAGTGTTGATGTAGGAGTATATATATACTAACTTTGTTTAAAAAAATGATTTGGATTTAGATTCATTTCATGGTTCATCTTTTCAAGATTCATGACATTGTCTATTTTATGTTCAAAGTTGAAATCTCAAGTCTTTTATAGGTCATAAAAGTGTCAATTTGTTAGTGAAATTTTGATTGTAACTTTTTCAAAGGAAAAAGTGAAAAAATTCATATTAAATACCAAATTAGATAAAATAAATTAAAACATTCTCTCCAAGTGTATAGAATACTTTAGAATACCATGGAGCCAAACAATTTATGTATTTTTCTATAATTAAAAAAACAAACTATTAGACTATAGTTTTAGATTCATAATTCAATTGCAATAAAAGTTTTAGTTTTAGAAAATTTTCAAGTTGGAATCGAAACTATACTTTACTAACTTCATTTCCTTAGTTGGGCTCAAAAAATAAAATAATGATTTACAGGTCAAATTCACATCAAGAAAAAAAAACTTGGAGTTTCTAAAATATATTACATGGTGATATGTGGATTCAGCATCTTCCTATTTAGAAAAGTCAGAAAAATCACAAAGAAAGCATCTTTAATACTACTTTCTAACTTTCTTGCAAAAATATTCAACTCAATCCTCTAAAAAATTGGATTAAAAAATGTTATTTTTTGTCTTCTTGAAGTACTAAATGTCATCAAAAGTTTTGTTTATGGCATCCTTGGCATTTCATAGATACTTTTGGGCTTCAATAAATCTTATAGTTAGTTTTTTAAATCTAAAATGTACCAAATCACCATACAACTAGCTATTGGTTTATTTAATCAAAAAATAAGAATCTATAAAAATCAAATTTTCTAACCTCTAAAGTATATTTGTGGAACTTTCAATCATTATCTTGGAAAAAATTAAATTTTGCTTTGAATCTCGGGAAAAATAAATAAATAGAATAATATTTTGCCTACTTTTTGCCTTCCAAAAAACATAGTAATTTCAATTTTGACAATAAAATTGCAGAATAATTGGAGACCCTATATTCCTTAATTTTCTACAAAAGAAGAATATGCATCCCCTCATACTCCTTGTTGTGTGTCATTAATTGCTTAAATGTTTGGATATAGGTGGTTCTACTTTAGATTCAATGATTTTGAGGTTCGTCTTCAAGAGTTTTTATCTTTCAAAGACTTGACATTCATTAAGTGGTTTATGAATGTTTCAAGAGTTTAATGTTGAGGCGAAACTTTACTAAATAGACAAAGTACATCTAAGTATGTTGAAAAAATAACTTTTTAGAGATTATCTATTCTTTTGTGATTTGAACACTCATTGCTTCATGATTTTGTGCAAGGTTGAGAATCAGTTCTACTAGGGATGGAAAGAAAAGTTGAAAATTTGCACAAATGAAGATTGTAATATTTGTTAGATTCTTTTCATGCCACAATTTCATTTGTTTATAAAAACCCAATCTAACATAGATCCTAAAAATTAAGATTTGAAAGTCGAGTTTTGCAATGTACCTTTGAACAAAAATTTAAATAGAAAATTACAAATGTTTATCCTTAAAGACTTTTTGGCTCTCAACCAAAGGGGCTTTTACATCAACTGATGAAGCTACCTTTGAGTTTCTTGACTTTGAGTAGTTACTTGACTTGAAAAGAGGGCTTCATACTATAAAGATATAGCTTCTTGTAATGTATTTGCTTGTTAACATAGATATAGCTTATTGAAATCATACTAAAAATAATAAATCAAGTAAATTTTATTCAATTCCAAAATTTCATCTGCACCAAAATGTGGGCCTTTGGGCATGTGAAGCAGTAGTGTTTAGAAATTTTTTGAGTTTTACCACAACTATTTTCCTTCCATTCCCATGTTGAAATAATTTATCAAGTACTGAGTCTGTTTTTCCCCTATTTTTTTTTTATCCTAAATGGAAAAGAAATTAGATTTTTTCACCAGTTTTTTCCTAAGTTTTCAAATTACAACCGGATTTTTTTCCTTCTTCCACCGGCTGAGATAACGATGAACCAACCGGCAGTTCTCCCTGAACATTGTCAGCAGTAGAATTTCCAAGTCATAGCCGTTCTAGTCGTTCTTCTGTGGAGTGGGAACATGGGAACACTGCCAGCAGTCAGTGGATAAGTGGCAGTACGTGGCAAGCCTAGCAGCCCCGCTGGATGCCAGCAAAGGATAGCCAGTCTGCTTCCTGTACAAATACTGAATTCTCTTTTATCCATTCAGTCAATTATGGAATGCATTCATAATTTCAGGATCTGGTTCAGTTCTTTTTTAATGCAATGGGTTTCCATTTGTTCCCAAAAAATAAAAATTCAGGATCAATATTCAATAACTGAACTGAAGGTAAAGTATGTTATCATTGTTACAGTAAATTACTGCATCAAAAAACTGCAAGTGATTCAAATCTTAATAATATACTCTAATGAAAGGAAATGAAGTAAACTGGAAAATTTGGTAATTCAAAAAGTAATACAGAAAATTTCAAATAAAAACTGATAGTACTGTAGTTTTAACCCATAAACGACTACAGAGCCAGAAAGTGGCTAATGGATGGCGTGATTATTCACTGTAGAAACAATGGAATGCATCTATTGGTCCAATAATCAGAGTAAGCTTTGGTGACTATTTTGGTGTCATAGGGGCGGTGTCCTTTAAGGGTTAAATGGTACACCATCTATTCTTTTTTTAGTTTGTGTAGACTACTAAATTTGGCTATCACCATTTAGTTTAATTTTACTTCAATGGTGCATTGTAGTGGTGGATTAATATTATTGTGGTCTCACATTAGAAGATTTTTGGGGCCTTTGGATGCCTACGAGTTACCACAACTTGCGAACATAGGAAACAGGTTTGGCGTACCGGTCTGACATGGCCAAGACCCTGCCACGTCATTGACCAATTTTTTTTAATTTAAAATTTTATTTTATTTTTGCATTTGAAGACTTTTTTATTTTTTATTTTTTATTTTTTTTTATTTTATGAAAAAAGAAATTCTGACAGCGGGCCGTTCCCCTCGTTGCGGGGAATAATTGTAGGGGAATAGGCCCGAAACAGGCTTCTGGACCCCCCAAAACTCTTCTAATGTCATAAGCTTAGTTGGTCCTCAAATTTAGTTTGTCTTTTTAGCTACAACATTATTAACATTGACCCTGCAACACCCAATGAGAATAAAAATATCCTTTCAATGAATGATTGAGAATTGTTGTGGAGAGAAGAAAACAACAATTTTTTCATCCATTTCGAGTTGTTTCTAATGGGCGAGGTTCTATAGTATGCACATGATTCACTACACATTATAAGACTTTTGAGGGCAAAGGAAGGTTGCTAGTTTTTTATTTTCAACACCTCTACAGTGGAAAAACAAAAAAAAGTAATAATTTAAAAAAATTCAATATGACATGGCTCCGAGTGCCATGTCAAATTTCAAATTTCAAATTTTTTTCCCCCTAATTGCACCACAAAGGATTCAAATTTTTGAAGCCCTCCTTTGGCCTCAGAAATTCTTGTAATGATTCAACATTGAGGGGATCTTTCTTCTTTTCCCTAGGATGTGGATGCTCTCATCAAGAAAAAAATTAGGAAAGTAATACTCATATCATGGGCTTTGTTTGCTTTGTCCAAAGGAAAAAAACTATGATAGAATCACCTTTAGTCAACCACTTTAGTGATTCCACATATGTTCTGGAGTTGTATAGACAATGTAAATTTTCCATTAAGTTAGAAGATAGAAATCATGGAGATTGCAATTTTTTGGGGGTAATTTTATGCTTTGAATAGAAATTATTATAATTTTTAGAAGTCGACAACTGATCTAGACTCATACCCAATATGTAGAGTCTTCTAATTCCAACCAATTAAGGACTATTTTCCCGCTTACTACTTCCAAACATGTATCATAACTTTATAAGTCCCCACTTTGAAAAGAAGAAAAAACACATTCTAACTAAGCTTTGATTGAAAATTTATCCTAGCCTTGATTAGAAATAGTTGCACCCAACAAGTTGGGTGTGGCTCCTCGGTAGAGAATGAATGGTTCTATTGTATGGCATTGACTTTGATTTCAAAATCAGAGTTTCGAAATCCTATTTACAAGCACACATTATTTATACTCTAGAAACGCAGTTGGCTTGGAGAGTTGGAGTGGACTGGAGATGTGAGGTCCGCTCGATCAATAAATTAACCTCCGACAAAGCTTCAGTGTTACACCGTTTCTTCTTTTTCTTCTGTTTTTTTCAATGAAATGTTTTTTTCATGTGCTCCCCAACACACACACACGTGGCTGCTGTCTCTCTTGCATAATGGGTGATGATTGGCTACTTGAGTGGATAAGACTCAACTTACTGGTGTGACCAAACGGCAGGCTGGATGCATGACCTATTCACATGGCCGGAAATGGACTCAGTGTGAGTTGGGAGGGGATCAGGCACATGGAGAGAGAGAGAGCAGAGAATAGTGGCCTCAAGATTGCCATGAATAACTTGAATTAAGGTAGTCTGCTCTTAACCCTTAAATGCCGAAGGGGTGGCCCTTGAAACTATCCTTTTGTATTATCGTGTGAATCACTAGCCTCCATAATTGTAATAGTAGTCATTGCAAGTCAAACTATTGTAGAAGATCTTCTCTATCCAAAACAAATTTTAAGGATGAATAGTTGCACTTTTGCCTTATATAATTTGATTCCTTGTCATCCATTGAACATGAAATGTCTGCCTCGGTATTCAAGGGTTAAAGTACAACCTTTTAAGAGCTCATTGCATTTTGGGGGAAGCTAAACTTCTTGAAACAATTTGCATTGAATTTCAATAGGACGAAAAATGGAATTGGCATCTAATCCAAGTTGTTTCATGCTTTGGGAACTTTTATAGAATTATTTACAAATTTTTGAAGTTGAAATTCAGTGGTAAGTAAAAGTGATCATCTATTGGTACATGGAGGAAAGCAAAATGCTAATGGTTGCAGACTACTTTATGGAAGAAAGTAGACTACTTTAAAGAGCTTGTTGAAATAAGGTATGTAGATCCAATATGGACTAAAACCTATTTATTTGAACTTGTAATCCATGCCCAAATTTTTCTTTTTCTTTTTAATGAAATGATAATGAAATGAAAGACATTTATTTTTATTTTCAAAATTCATTGTAGAATTTAGCATTTCAATAATTGCAATATTATAGTCCTAATTGTTATAATTTAGTGCCTAGATTATTGAGTTTACATCCAAACTAAATGACCAATTTGTGGCATTAATATCCTAAAATATGCCACAAATATTCTTAAATATTTTTCAAAGACCTACAATTTTTAACTTCTAAAGATTTATATTACAATCATTCTACCTTATTCTTATAAGTTACGTAAATTTAACCTATATATAAACCTAAACATGCACTTCAATTTAAATAACTTTTACTTTCACTAAAAATATTTTTATCTATCCAAATAATCTTTATAAATAATGACCTATAGGTTGATTAGCATATGCCTATCTATCAATGACAATGATTTGTTCTAGTAGTCGAGGACATTATTAACATCCCTACAAAATTTTATTTTTTTATAAATTGGTATAATATAGTAATATTTTAACTTGCAATAATTGAAAATAGTGTAACTATAATAATTTAGTATCACATACAATATTATGACAAATTAGTGAAGTGTTGGCTAACAAACAAATGTTTATAAATTCAAATGAGCATGCTCTTGTCTATGTTTCACAAGTCATAAAGGTAACTCAAATCTAAACTATGGTAGCTGAACCATTTTCAACCACTTAAGCAATTCTCCATGTTTGGAGCATAGGTTTCTTAAGTGCAGGAATTTTCCATATATGAAAATAGGGTTTAGACGAATTCCATATTTTTTCAGAATTTTATTACTACAAATTTTTTAGTTGAAGATTTTGTTCAACCTATTCTTATCATGTAGGCCTTCCTATTTCCAACCATAGGTTGGTTTTAAACTAAACAAAGATTGCAGCTAATTGTAATGAGCCATGACTACGTTGTAAATTGTGCCATAATTAATTTCCTGTTGATTGGAAAGAGTGTAGCCTATATGACAGGAATGGATCCTTGGTTGGAAATAGGTCAGCTACCATATTGTAAGATTCAAATTATTAATCAGGGTGAATTGTTTCCTATGCTCATTCCTTCGAAGTCAATCCAGAGTACATGTAAAAAAAAGACCAGCTACTTTGTACATCACTAATTTATCTTCTGTACCTCTCCTAACTCATTGAGAGCCTCTAATTGCAAATAAGAATTCAAAATTTGCAAATTTTACCATGCGTGGCAAATAAAAAATTCCAGCGTTTTCCCTTGACGAACGGTCGGTTCACCCCAGTCAAATTATCCACACCCTCCACTCACATTGGTTTTCACACCAGTGACTGTGTAACCGTAACTGTGTAACCGCTAGCTGCGACGTAAGTTCCGTGCAGCTTCCCCACTGCGATCGGATGAGCTCCCCAACTGTCAAGGCTGCTCCCCAATTGCATCCTTCCGATCTACGGAATATGCTCCGGCGGATCCCCAATCCAGTTAATGGACGATGCCGAGATTCCCCACAAGATTCCTCATTACCCGACTCTAGACATCGCAATTGAATACTTGCAAGTCAAGACGCGCTTCACGTTCTCAGCCAACATAAAATCACACGACTTCCACCCCGCAATTCACATCGTCCACGCCTCTCCTCGACCTCAGTCTGCATTGCTCAAACTGGTTTATTGGGCACACAAATTGGTTTACGGAGGAGGCCTAAATTGTTAAACTGGGTCCATCTTGGTGTATTTGGTGCAGAGTTTGATCCGAGGGTTTGATTCACGGAGTCCAGAAGTTGGGTGGATCAGTCGCGACGGTTTGATTGCTCTTTCGATCGAGTAGCTTGTGTTCAAGTTCGCGGAGATCATTTAGAGCTTGTGAGGTTTGGAATTGGAGGAATTGGAGTAGTTGGGTAGAATAGTAGCCAGGGGCAATGCAAGGGGAGGTGCATAGTCTTGGGCTACCGGCGTACTCTTCGGTGCTCGAGGCGCCCGTGACGATCGCGCCCGTAAGTTCGGTGGATTTAAGAGTCACGGGCTTGCCTTCGTTTTCGAGTCTCTCTGTGAGTGGAGAGATTCTCGCCAGGGCACAGCAATCATGTGAGAGTCTTGGTGATCGAGCCTTGACGAGCTTCGGCAGGACGACAACAACGACGAGTCACCCTATGGCGGTGATCACGAGCGACGCTGGTGGGTTGCGCACTTCCGTGACCTTCTCGTACTTTTAAAATTTGCATCAAATCGTGCTCTGTGCAATATGCCGATACAGATTTACATATGATGTACTCTTTTGTGCAGTGGCGGGCGCTGTTTTATCGAAGAGTCATAGCCAGGACTTAGTTCTGGAGATCGCTCAACATATGGAAGGATTCGACCCTTTCAACTCACCACTTCCCGGCGTTCCCAGCGGTAATCCATTTGCCATCAACAGTCTAACTGCCTTCCTTAATCTCATAAAATTGAACACTCCGGTATGCATCAGTCTAAGTGATTTGCTTAACTCCATAAATTGAAAAAGTAACTATCACAGAGAGATCATCTCAGGTTACCAGATTGCCATAAATCCCCGGCATGCCAAAAGGGAAAATTTATGCTGGTCACTGATTCTCTGTTCGCCTCTTTTCCCTGATCAATCTCCCTGTTCAAAATTAAAGTTCAAAATCATCCGGAAAACTTTTGATATTGTCGTAAGAGAAATAAGGATATATAACTCTCCCTGTGTGCCCATCAGTCTGAGAGATTTGTTGAATCCCATACTGTGAAATGTTAGTAGTGATTAAACGGACTATTGATGTTTGCGTAACGCAGACGGAGCCAGCGCCATGCTCGTGGTGGTCGGTCACCGTGGTTGCGGGAAGAACAAGACGGTTCCTGTGGGTGAGATTTTGGAGACGTCGATGTCCTCCATTCGAGAGAACACCATCACGTCCTTCAATTTGGCTGCCAGAAATGGCGCCCAGTTCGTGGAATTCGATGTGCAGGTGACGAAAGACGGCGTGCCCATCATTTTCCACGACGACGTCATCATCGCGGACGGTGTCGGACCCGGCAGACATATCGGCGACGTCACCCTGGAAGAGTTTCGGGCAATGGGACCTCAACGGGATTCCGCCAAGGTATGCACAACACTTCCGTATAATTATACCGCGGGCTTCATAACCTCAATGCATGGGAAGTAGAGCCTTTTTATCCAAATAACATGTTGTGTCTTGGAAGTAGCCGGGATCGTTATGATGTTGATAGACATAACCTGTCGGGTGTTAACCCCTAAACGCCTCAATCCTTTTTTGATTTTTTGCACATTTTGGCTTATATTTTTTTACAGCAATATCACTTACTGCAAATTCAAGAAATTGGTCATTAAGGAAGATTTTCTCTTCAAAATTCAAGTACTGGATTGGATGAATGAAAAGTTTGCTAGACTAAACAACGCCTGGAAGCGCTCTGTTCATCGTCCAAAATATGGATGTCAGAGCGCTTCAGGGTTAACTAATTGTCAAAGAAGATTGACACTATGACAATGAAAAGGACTCAATTATGAAGCGTTACCCTTTTCTTCATATTCAAAGCGTAGTTGCCACCTGTGTAGTGTATAAATGAATTCCTTCAGCCTTATCATACCAAAACTGGATGAGGAAGGGGCATTGCCATTTGGTCGAAGGAAGAGTGCCTTGAAAAAAATTACTAGAATAGATCTCAATTGTCATGTCACTCGTCATTTTTCACAGCTAGACTTTGTAAAGCAAAGCTAGAGTTAAAAAGTGCAATTTGATGCTCGCTTAGATGTGGGAGCCACTTGCTTGTTTCAACCAAAACACTGATGTCCTTCTTTCATTTGCTGGTGTGATAAGGACCTCAAGAAGCCTACTTGTAACCCTCCCTTGACTAAAGGGAAATCCAAATTGGACAAATGCCCTTTCGTCCAGATTCCATTCCTACTGTATCCTAGTCTATCATCACTGGACATTGACTACAAAATTTTAAAAAACACCATGGAATGACATTTTGGATTTCAGTGTGAACAAGGTGGTCTTTTCAACCCCTTCGGATTAATTTAACAATACGACCTGAACATTCACGGTGTTAATTTCTTGCTGTTAAGATGTGCTAATGAGAGAAAAATATTTGTGTTGTGTCAGGTGGGTCAGGCCCTCTACCGACGAGCAGCAGACGGAACCCTAAACCTCTGGACAGCAAACGTGGAGGACTCCATGTGCACACTCTCTGAAGCGTTCCACGAAGTCGAACCCAGCGTGGGCTTCAACATTGAGCTCAAATTCGACGACGACGGCTCCACCTCGGAGGAGGAGCTCCACCGTGTCATCGACGCTGTCTTGGCAGATGTGAAACAATGCGCAAACGGGAGGATGCTCTACTTCTCCAGTTTCCACCCGGACGCTGTGCACATTCTTCGCCAGAAGATATCCGTGTATCCGGTGTTCTTCCTCACGGACGGAGGCAACACCCTCTACAAGGATGAGAGGCGAAACTGCATAGAGGCGGCCATTGAAGTTTGCAGGAAAGGAAACTTGCAAGGGATTGTGAGTGAAGTGAAAGCGGTGTTGCAACGTCCCACGACTGTGGCTCTTGTCAAGGCGGAAGGCTTGTTCTTCTTCACGTACGGCGAGTTGAAGTGAGTTCACGCTTGCCTGGTTCTTGCTTGAAATTTCATTGACAAAGTTCATAATGTCTTCAGGCATTTAATTGATGCAATTTTCAAATTGAGTTTATAATGTATGAATAATGCAAATAGTGTTATAATGGGATGTTAGTGTTATTGCCAAAAGCAATTAATTACAATTTATTTAACATTGATTTAATGCTCAATTCTCAATAGAATTACAAAAATGTTCTATAGAATTTTTGAAGAATTGTATAATCAATGTGTAGTAAATATAGAATAGGATACACTTGGATACACTAGAAATGGAATTTGGACACAAGAGGACATTTGTTTAATTTTCATAGAAAGGCACTTTGAATTTCTCCCATGATTAAATTAATAATATTAATTTACCACCAAGAATTTTGTCAATTTAATTGGGAATTATTTTGAATCATAAGATTGTAGATGTAGGTTTTAATGTGTATTTTTGGACATTATGAGAAAGGGAACTAATGTGTAGAGTTTGAATGTTGTGTAGCAATGTGGGTGAAGCAATCCTCATGCAACAAAATTGGGGCATTGACGGTGTAATTGTGGACCATGTGTTGGAGATGGTGCGTGTTGCAAGGCATATGTATGACCCTGATTATCCCTCAATTGTTTCTTTGGCCAAGAGGGGGGTTTCAGTGGTATGATATATTGAGAATACAAAGTTCACTTTACACAAATATTAGGAATGCTTAGCTAGAATTGCATATTAGCAAATTTTCAATGATTAATTGAAACATTTTTCAATTCTCCAAACTGTCCCTTTCATGCCAAGATATTCTTAGAATTACATGCATTGAAGTAGAAGAATGTTTTGGATTTGTATAATAGATCAACATTCTACACATTTTTAAAGGCATATTATTGGGGGATGAGGTTTGTACATAGTAATTCATATTCCTATTCTTTGGACCCTCACATTGAGGTTTGTACAATTCATTTGTAATATATACAAGGTAAGTGTATGCAAAGCTTTTTGCAACATTTCATTTCTTAAGCATATTATGGTCATTGGAAGAAATATTATTGGTCACTTTCCTTGAGGTTTGATTTTTTGGCTAAAATTTTTGCATTCTACTTCCAAATGGTTATGAGTTTCACATCTAAGATACACATAGAACCTTGGGTAATGTAATATGTTTATAAAAAATATTTTACTATTTATAAAATGTTGTCAAGTGAATGTCAATTTGTTGCAAATTTTGAGGATTTTAGTACTATTTTTGAACTTTAAATTAAGAAATTGAAATTGATCTCTGTATAGTTTATTCTTTTTCGTTTCTCTAATCTATGCATAGCTTTGATTATATAGTTCTGTCTACTGGAATGCCAAAATTTGGAACTCTGAAATAATGAATAATTATGCTCAACGCAGCTTGGGTGGGTTGTTCGATCATACCAATCCTTCAAAGCTTTTCTGTAGATTGGCTGCCTTGGAAATTCTGTATCAGGTCTAATCATTTTGCCCTGCAAATGCTGTATGAAGGAACGAACCTGCATGCTAATATGAAAATGAAGACTGGCCAAATATAAGCTGCATTAGGACCTTTAGGCCATGTGAATATGGTGCATTGAAATTCTATTAAGATAATTTGGTGTCAATCTCCATGCCAACTCAGTTTCAAAGTGATTGGAAAAATGATATTGATATGGCCTTTGTTGTCAAAATGGTATCAAAATAATGTGGCCTAACTTTTCCAATGAGTGCAATGAAGATCGTCAATCACCTTATCTTCATTCTAAAGGCACTTGTGGCCCTGGCTTAGTGGCTTTGGCTTTGGCACACCAATGAAGTGGTCACAAATTCAAACCTAGGTGTTGGTGGGGTGCTTACCATCATAGTCCACCCAACTATGGTGGAAGGTAGAAGGTGCAATAACCACTTTGATGTCATATGGGAACTTGAGAATTTCTCAAGGGAATTCCCACCAGACATAATAATGTAAATACACTCACCAAGGACATGCAAACCTTGCTCTTGTTGTAAAGAATTTACTTTAACCAATGATTATCATAAATTATAGCATTGTTCATTTCTAGCTTGTGTTAAGTTAGTGATAAAACTCCAAATTTTAACATCTCCAACAAGATAGAATGACCTAGATGAAACACAAGAAATTCTGGATTTGCACATTGGATGATCAAGGCAATAAGGGATTAAGGTAAGTACACATAAATGTGCCACTGACCTTAAACCGCCATTTATACTATGTGTACATCTCTAAAATTCGTTCTGTACCTAAGTGGAAGAAACACTTTTAGAACCAAACTTTGTTCCTTACTAACTTTTGCTTACAATATCCAAATGCCACATTCTTTGGTGTGTTGAAACCTCCTTTCACTTGGCAACAAGTACATATGAAAATCTGTCCAGTCAAATAATAGAAAATAGGCTCCGTAGCAAAAAGTGTCGGTTTGGGGAGTACCTACCTTATACCCACTGTATCATCCGCTGCATAGTGGCTTCATCTCTTCCGATCTGGAAACGAGCAAGATCCGTGGCGATATTTTTCAAGGAATTCGTGCAGAAATGCACACAACTGGGAGGCGATCGCCGTCCAGGGGCAGCGGGAAGAGCAGGCGAGGATCGAGATCCAAGTCAAGGTCCAAGTCGAAACCTGAAAAGGAAACCCTAAAACGCGCTTCAGCAAGGGCAGCGCTATCAAAGGGATTGCTGGATCGCATAATAGATTGCGACCATCGGTTTTCATGGTGGATGCATGAGCACGGCCTTCAATTGTTATTTTACTTTCTGTTGCGAATTTTGGAGTTTTCTGGTGACGGTATTTTTTTGATTCCTGCAGCGGCCGCGACTTACCTGCTACCTTCGGGAAATCTTACTCCAGAGCTTCGGATTTTTTTCTTCAACTTGTTTGGAGCCTTTATAGTGGATCTTATCACTGTGACGCTGATTAAGAATTGCGTACGGCGGCATCGACCGTATTATTGTGTGAGCGACGATGAGTATTGGTCCTTTCCGAGCGGTCATTCGACGCGAGCGCTCATGGTGGTCACGTTCTTCACCATGTACATGCCAATATGGAAAGAGCAAGCCGCTAACGTTTGGCTGCCATTTCTCCGGAGTCTGTTTAGCAATCAGGTTAATGTCCTTGACGAGGGCGTGCCGATGTTGGAGGATTTTCTTGTCAGTGTGGTCACATAGTTCGTGTTTTCGTGGGCGGTTGCCACCACCTCTTCTCGCATCATCCTCGGCCGCCATTTCTTCTTTGACGTGCTGATTGGATGCTTTGTGGGAACGCTGGAAAGTGTACTGTACCACAACTTCCTCGTCATTCCTCCTGAGGTCTCAATGGCGGTCCATGGCTATATCAGCTCCTTTTTCGGTGCCATTGAAGATGCTGTTTGGAGGCTTTTCAATGACGTTGGTTTTCATATTGAAGGTTGGACGAAGAGGTAGTCCAAAGTGAATTGATGTCCTGTTGTGCTTCACCCTAAATTGCAACCAGAACAACGGACTCTGCAAGCTATTTTGGAGGCAGAGCTTGTGTCCTTGTGTCTCAATGGGCGGGATACAAGGCACTCCGTTGATGCATTTTGGTGTTAATGGTGGTTCGATTGCAGCGTTATTTGGATGAAGTTCAAACTCAGTCTCAGCGTCGTGGCACTGTATTATCACTATCTTTAGGCTGGTTCGACTTTGAGACTGACTCGCAATATTCGTGGATTCGTATCCACACGTGAAATGGACACATGGTATGCTATCTTACAACTGTGCTAAAACGTCTGAATCAGGTTGCAACGGCAACAATTGGTGTACTCCTACCAAGTGATTGGTTCAAAGTACTATTGCGCGATTGCTAGTTTATCTTCGAACGTGCTCGGATGCTTGAAGAAAACTACCTTTCGATTATGGGAAAGCCGCAATTGTGTATCTAGCTATGTGGGTGGATATATATGTCAGCTAATTAGACATATCTGCCCCTTCCACATTATGTCACGAATTGGAACTGGAGTATTTCGTCGCCCACTGAATCTAAGTGTCCCAGAAGCATTGGCAATCAACTTAAAACTTGGGAACATCTTCAGCCGTGCAGCAACACAGAGAACGGCAAAGCTTCATCAGACATGCTAAGTTTGGAGAAGGTTGTGAAGCTCTTTGTGCTGGATATTTAGGCTAAGTATTTCTTTACTGGAAGCTGCACTTAAAATACAGGTTGACTCGCGATGGTGCCAAGAACTTATCGATCAAATATTCAAAATTGCATATCAAGACGGTCACTGTGCTTGTCCTCGTCCGATCAAGCCCAGGCAAGGTCATAATTCCGAACATGTGAAAACAGCTCAATGCCTAACAAATTGTTAAATTCAGTCCAGCCTGATCAAATCTTCCTATTCACTTCAAGCTCAGAGTTTTTCTGTTTGACCCTCGTGAATCTTGTTTTTCCGTTCCGCACCCTGACCCAGACCTTTTTCTACCCAAAGTAGGGGATCATTGAGAAAGTTGCCGGCGTTAAAGAACTCACATGGCAGGTCTAACTTGATTCTTCTAGCACCGGCACAACCTTATAGAGAATTGCTTCACAGCTTCCGATTTGAAGAAGACAAAACAATGTACAACAGTTCCAAGCACATACGAAATCAGGTCACGAAGAGGCGATACAGATCGAAAATATGACATATGTAGCTTTTTTCTAGCCTAACTGTACACTTCCTTGCTCGCCGAGTTTGGATCTAAGAGAAGTCTTATGAGTGTTCGTTGCATGGCTTATTGTTTTGTGACAATTGAAGGAAAATGGAGATCGTAATCAATTGGTTAGAACATGCGGTACTCACCTTGAAGCCGCCCTCGCTGGAGTAAAGCTGCAATTTCTGAATGAGGATCGTCACTTCGTGTCACGACGACCAAACCTCTGCTTCTCTGAGCGTCCCCTTTGCAGTGATAAGCAATGACTTCAATCATGACTTCCTCTGCAGTTGACGTCCCTGCCAACGGTGTTCTACGCAACCCCAGGCTTGAAAGCAGGGGTTCAGAGATCGGCTTAAGTGAGAACAGCAACCAAGATTGAAGGTTTCGTACTTCCGGGTGAACGTCCACCATCCCGTGGAGAAGTCTAAGCATGGTTGAAGTCATTGGCTACCATTGCTGAAGGGCATGAGCGAGCTAGAGTCAAGACAGCGGACCCAAGGAACCAGGTGAAGTGCCTGTTCTCAATTGTGTATTGAGGCCTGGTTGTCTTCCTTCAATTCGATCTTCTTGGTACAACTGCCGTCTGTTCCACATGGCATAGCTTCTTGTTAATAAGAGTACCGATGGCATTCCCTACCTGCTGTAATTCTTGTTCTAAACCTCTCTACGAGTTTCCAGGAGACAAAGATTCCAGAAAGTACGAGAAAAATTGTCGAGAACGTACCCCGTGATTGGTTGCCTCTCTCGTCACCTCTCGATCTGTCCTCGAATCCATTGAACACTGAGATCCGATCTTGACGCAGAAGGTTCGTTTCACCTCTATGGCTTGAGACTGACATGATCCTGACCTTGAGCAGATCTTGCTTGCCATAGCCCTGCTCGTCAGAACAGTTCCAGACCAAGACAGATTTGAAACGAATTGTGCGCTAAGATACTTTGTGTTCAACTGAGGAGAAACAACATGCAATGTGTATAAGTAACATATCAGGGGAATAAACTAACTTTATATTAGAAAGGTAGGGCACCAGGTTCGTAGTACTGAATTCAGATAATGAGATGGTGGTTTCATAGAGTGATGTGGTTTGGAAAGTGCCCATTGGCCTATACAACATCCACGGTACGAGTCAATTTGATACTCTGGCTCAATCATCACCAGCCAAAGCTTTTTTGGTTCTGCACGAATATAAGATACGCTACGTTACAAGCGGGGCACAGGACAAGGCTGAAGCTGAGTTGCAAGTACGCTTAGTCACGGTTGTGTTCCCTGTTGCAGTCGTATCAAGGTACCTGAATGCATGCCTACAGTTACCTGATTAAAATAAGTAGCGGGTCCGGAATTGGGGAGCAACTTTGGACGCTTCAGGTGGGCCATTGCAGCTTGTTTGTCATTTTTAATTCTGAAAATAAAGTCGTAAACGTAGTGATAGGTACTTCAGATTCCTTTGCTCCTGCAGGTCAAGATACGTTGTTCTGCTCTTTCTAAACATGATACGTCAACTCCGCAAGTAACTTACAAGCAACAACTATCTGGCATGACAGTGGCCGGGGCTATTATTCCACAGGTACTTTGTTGTGCGTTCCTTTTTAGTATTGGTTTACTTTTACGGGACATGGAGGGAGATTCCGAAACTTGTAGAAAAAAATTCACGATGTAATGCTTGCTTTGACTTATCAAGCTCTGGTCTGGAAGAAGCCAACAAGATTGACAACAGTGATGACAATGACTTTCCAATATTTCTAGGCAAGAATAATATGGTGACTACTCGGCATCTGATCCTACTGCAACAATATATTCTGAGGTTCTCCTGTCCTTTCACGTTTGAAATTTATTAGCATTGAATTTCATGATTGCAAGAAGTCTCACTGTTTGGCAATTAATTCAATAGGGAAGAAATGCAAACTCAAATTTTGATCAAGTACCTTAAGACTTCTTGACAAAGATTCTACTCTGAGATGGGGTGTTTTGGAAGTAAGTCTGTACAGTACAGCGAATGTGGGCGGGCACCAGCAACATGACCGTCAAAGCTCAAAGATTTCAACATAACTTACGCTAAGGCTCAAAATTTCCAAACATGTGTGTTTGATTGAGCAACGCGTTTATTCTGAACTTAGCTTACTGTCTAAGCTAATGATGAGAAACCGTTTGCATCGTTTCATAACTGCACCTATGATTGCTGAGAGTTGCCCTAGAATGGCATTGGTCACCTCAGAACCAAAGTAAGAATTGCGTCCTCCCCGAAATTACATGCATTTTGAAATCAGAAAGTCTAACGATCGGCATTGCACGAATGCACGTGCTGGACGTATTTTGTTGTACAAAGTAATATAAGAAAAATACACTGAAAAGAGCTGTAAGATGGCTGTAAGCTTATCATTCTTCTCAAGTTGGAACTTGTAAGTTGGCTTCTTCCTGACACCATGACATCAGAGAGGCCACTAAATACATTACTCCGTACTATCTTTTGTGTAGTGTAGAATTTGAACTTGTAATTATCATCATAAGAAGCACATCTTTTTTAAACTTTAAATAGATGCAATTAAATATGGGCTTGGACTTTGGACAACCAAAGCAGAGCCCATTAGAAGCAAGCTTAAAGACAAAAAATATATAGTCATTGATATCAAATCATGCTTAAAAAAGAAAAATTGAGGAAATGGCTCTTCAAACTTTCATCTTTAATATTAGAGTTTCACTAATTTTAACACCTTCCCTAAAACCCTAGTATGTTTTCATGTGAAACCATTTTTTTGTATGAAAGAGGGTAGACAATGGTTGTACTTAGAAGATGTTGAGATCCTAGTTTTGAAGATGATAGCACCTTGGTTCATGAATATACTAAAGTATTGTTGGTTTTTATGTAAGTAACAAGATGAATTTAATAGTCTATCTTCTTTTGGTAGCCCAAATGGTAGACTAGAAGTTGAAGGTCTAACCTTGAGAACAATTTGATGTGTGCAAGCAACTTCTTGAATTTTCACCCTCTCAATGTGGTGGAATACAACATTTGGCCTTGGATTGGTGGTCATGGCATAGAAACAAATGAACAACATCACCTACTACTAAAAACAAGGAATTTAATCAACAAGAAATCAATCTGTGCATGTCAATTAGGAAGATTCAAAAATAGGCTCTCTTATCTTAGCAAGGTAATAAAAGGTTTGATTAAAGAGTTACAGTATGGACATCCAAGTTCCTTCTTCACTTATTGAAATGGTAGTTGATGTATTTCATTTTATTTGTAGGAGTCTTTGCCAACCCAACAAAATGGTAATATAGAAGCTAATGAAAAAAGATGTTTAGATGATTTAATGTATGCAAAAATAAAGTTAAAATTTTTAAAATTTAAAAGCACAAATTACATGGTAGGTTCTAATCGAAAAGTTTAGATCTATAGCATTGATCACCCTAACTTTTTTCTTCTTTCACTATAGCCATTTGATTACACAACATCACTTGTGGATTGAAAGATTAAAATGTTTGATAATAAGGGTGTTAAAACTATGAAAGAGATTTGAAGTCCTTCAATCTTCTTTTCACATGTCAAATCTAAAATATTGGGCACCAAAAAAAATGAGGTTGAAGGATATAATATGAATAACTTCAATCAATTTATAGCTTCTCAATATCTATTCTACAATTTTTTTTAAATGAATTTCTAATGTGATTTTTCTCCAAGATTTAGTTTATTTGAGGCTCATTTCCAAGAGCCCTCAATAGAAAATCAAGATTTGCAATTGACACCCTTGCACAAAATCTTGAATAGAAAAAACACAATCATTCCTTTTCTTAATTAGATTTTTGATGCTAAACCAAACTTAAAATAAAATTCAAAAATAATAATTTATTTAGGTTGTATTTAACTTCAAATACAAATATATTGTCAATACTAAGATTTGGTGCTTTACAATCCTTTTATTGGCACCATAGAGCTAGATTAAACCATTTCAAAAAAAAAATTCTATTTTTCACCAAATAAAAGTAATCTTTTTTTGCCATAATTTTTCTATTTCTATTTAAAATGTGGATGAAGTCACCAAATTTGGATGAAAAAGTACATGAATATGATTGAAAAGTATTTTTGGTCCAAAAGATGAATGAATATAGAAATACAATGCTTTGCCAAACTTTAAATGATTACCATCCTAGCACTTTCTCCAAAAAAAAAAAAAAAGGCTAGTGCTTTGAGCACTTAGGAGTTAACCAAGTTTGAATGTATGAAAAAATTATGAGAATATAAAACCCACCCAAGATGCACATCTATGTACAATAATATAGAATGGTTTTTTCCCAATAAATTGTTGGATGATACATTTATCCTTCAACAAGTCCATTCAGTGGTCAAATTTGGTATATCTTAAACCCTTCAACAATTCAATGTCCATATTCTATGAACTGAGGGCCTGTAGGCACTATTTAGGCACTATTTAGTTCAACTAACCTCTTATTTATCCAATGTAATACTTGAATCTTGAAAAGACAACCTTCTTTAATAACTAATTTCATGAAATTGCAGTAAATGATATTTCTGTTCAAAGATATAAGCAAAAATGTGCAAAAATTCAGAAAAGGATCAAGGTGTTCAAGGGTTGAGTGTTGTAGCTGAGAAACAACAATTTTTATCAATCAAGCTCTAAACAGAGTGCTTGGCGGTAGTGTATGTTACCTTGTAGTGGAAATAAAATTCCATTTGTCCCACAGAACGAAAAACAAAACAAAACTCCGACCTCTCTAGAAAGCTCTTTTCTGCCACAACTCCCAGCCACCTTGGTGAGTAGGCTTGATAACTTTCGCAGACATACGCTTGATAACTCGCCAGTTACCTCTGTCGGGCTTCGCCTGGTCATCCAGAAATCAAATGCCCACCGGACAACCAATGTTTAGTAAACTCAGATTTTGCCTTGTTATTCCTTCTACACGCTGTTGGTTTCTAATGTAGTTAGTTTAATTCTGTTGTTCGATCACAGCAATACTGCAACTCGTATTGTTCCAGGTGCTAATCAGGAGATAGGACAAGACAAGGACAAGGCAAGGATAATGCAATTAAGTAGATTAGAACAATCACCTTATCCACATACTTCGACAGTCGAAGTTGTGATCCTTTTGAGTTGAAACACCCATAGCTCTCCTGCCAAAATCCACATGGGTATTTGCGAGATGAGCTGTGCCTTCTTTCCATACAAACATGACTTACAAATATATATATTCTATCTGTATGTACAGTACAAGCATTGCAACCTTTGCACGAAGTTCTAATATATTTGATGTTATTAGAACTAGGGGAGAAATTAGTCGATGTATTGCTGATGTCTTACAGCATGTGGACGCCATTCGTAATGCCGAGGTCTTTCTACCACCAGTGTTCGGGTCAAGAAGACGTGGTCCAATGGCCTGCCACAATAACCGGCATAAACTTGAATTCCTTTTCTTTGTGGCACCCTTACTTGGCTCACGAACCTTGCACAACCACTGTGATCAAGTACAAGGGTACAGAAGCAAAATAAGCAATATCATTCAGAAGCTTCTACGAGGAGTGGATGATTGTTACCGGTCGTGTTTGTTTACAGGAAGCTTGTTCATTTTCTTCAGGACATCCATACCCTTCACCACTTGAGCAAAGATGACGTTCTTGCCTGAAACAGCGCCCGCCCAGGAAGTTAACCCCTGAAGGACCAAGGATTCATGGTGTGAAAATGACGAATTCCATTGATCATTTTGCGAAAAATACAATCCAGATTGAACCAAATTTTATTTCACCAGAATCAATGAAGAACATGGCATGTGTTGGTAAAAACAAAACAGAATCGGAGTAATGACAGTCGCCAGATGACCTTCTCAAAAACGTTTAAGAAAACATAAGGCCTACTTTGTGCCTCTTGTTTCTTTCGTGGTAAACACACTGATAACAATGCTTGGAGACGACCGACATAGATGGCATACAATTGGATAAAGTGATGGAGTGAGAATACCATCAAGCCAGCAGCAGGGACCAAGAGTGATGAAAAACTGGCTGCCATTGGTGTTTGGGGAGCGTTTGTTGCACATGACACCACGCCTGCCTTATCATGCTTCAGCGCGAAGGAGTATTCGTCATCAAAACTTGGGCTGTACTGCACTCCCAGCGCACCCCGCCATTAGTCTCTTAACCAGTCAAATCTCATAGGGATCTTGACCTAATTGCGAATGTAAATGAATTTATATCTGAAACCCTAAACCCTACTTGCAGCTAGCGTTCTGTCTCTTACCATAGATCGATTCCCCGCCTCGTCCTGTCGATGTTGGGTCACCAAATTCTCCCCACAAATCCTTCTCCCCACAATTCATTCACAAATCGCATCAGTCAAACTGCACAGTTCATGATTACATCCAAGGATATATACCCTAAATCGATTCATATCAGTACAATACGCTCAATGTTGGGAACTGTTTGAGTCCTGCGCACTCACCTTCTTGTTAACCCGTAAAACACCGAGAATTCATCGTTTTAGAAACACCGAGGATTGATCCTATCAAGAAATGTAAAATTCAGCTGGGATCGAATTTTCTATCCCCAGAATCAGTGAAGACAGTTGCAACTATTGATTAAAAAATAAGGAAAATTGGACAAAAGAAATCCCCCGTATGACCTACTAAAAACTGCTAATAGAGTATGAGACCAAGTTTGGGCTTCTTGGTCCTTCAAGGTTAAACCAGTTGTGAGTACGTCTTCAAAGCAGACCAGCAGTTTGAAGGTAGGCTCACCTTTTGAATCCGGTTGAACAGACATGGCTCGAAGTAACCATTCCGGCAATGCTCCAGGAAGCTGTGACATGTCCTCGGAGACTCATCCATGTGCATCTGCACAAAGAAACTCAAGCAAAATCCTAAAACCAGCATGAAACTCTAAACCCTGATATGTGTTGAAAGCCAGGAAATAAGGGCGAAGATGTGCAAGACACCTCGAGAGTAATGTCCCCAGCCGTGGTGTCCAGGATGACGACTGGGAAAGGCTTCTCGTACTCCGGGTAGGGGTACAGCATCTGGCTGGTTTCGCCTCTCATCAGCTCCTTGCGTTTCACTTCGCTCTTTCGAGCCATTTTTGGCTTCTACTTTGAACCTTTTGTAACAAGGTAGGTCACCTGGTGTAAATGATTATCTCCCTCAGGGAATTCGGTTGCATTGACAAGCTTCCTTCACTACAGGAAGACCAATGTGGCACATAAGCAATTCAAACCGGAGTAGGTTGATTGATAAACATTCTGGTTCTTGAGTGAAACCGACAATGCCATTCTATCCATAAACCTCCGGAAAAGAAACATGAATATGACATGAATTCTCAGATCACAAATTGCGACAGTCTTGTCTGTCCCTCGGAACCCAAAGGGCAGGAATGAGAGGAGAGAGCAATGAGGTGTAGCAGTGACCTTTCAGAGACTGAGCACACGAGAATGAAACCGGGATACGATTGCATATAGGGTAGAGGAATGACTAGTATTAAAACCGTTAAGAACATCATCTCATCTCGTATACCGACACCTATTACCAACTGCAACTCATCTGTTCTTGCTTTGCCTTGGACTGTTAGTACATGGTGCAGGCAAGATTTGGCTAAATATGCATGACCACTACCATAATCTTTGAATAGAAATGGCGTTATACTGTCAATTGTAGTAGTGTACAACCTTCCACTTTAAACGATTGCATAAGAAGTTCATGCATATTGATAAAAATTTGATCAAAAGAGAGTTTGGTTCTTGTTCCCAAAGTGATCTCTCCCGTGACATACCAGTATATATATGATGTTTTATTACTTCTGGTGCTCATAGGGTTTCAATGAAGACGTCGACAAGACCTAGATTTGAATAGTGTGTGTTTCATATGAAGGCCCTCGTCTTCACGATTTGACACAAGAGAGGTGGACGCTTTCATTTGCCTTTTGCTATGGCTGGGCTCTACCAAGATTTTCGAGTTATAAAATTTTCTTGATGAGTGGATTTTGAGAAAGAAATGAGGGTGTCATGGCGGAGGAGCCGGCAGAGGGCGCGGCCATGGAGGGAGAGCCGGGCCAAGGCGAGGAGGAGAAGAAACTAGAATACTGCAAAGAGATTTCGGAGGAGCAGTTGACGGCGTTTTACGAGAAAGCTGGCGACAATAAAGAAGCTGTCAAGTAAGTTATGTGCTCTTGCAGCTTATTCCATCGTCTTGTTGCGCATGATATTACCCAATGAACACGAAATGCAACGAAATTTCAAGCTAAGTTTGTGCCCTAATGCAGGTATGTGGCACTGGACATTCTGAAATTGCCGAATTTTACGTACGATGGCAACACTGGGATGATCCTCGACTACTTTGTTGGCATTCTGATGTTGGCACTCTTCTCCTTGCTACACTGCTCATGTCTTTCTGTCATGGTCGGGTTACATTTCCAACCCTAAACATGGTGTGATTGTAGTTTGCGTGGAGCCCTTGCTGTGTAAATCGTATCTCATTGACTTAAGTCTGATAATGATCTTATTATTGTAGTCCATGCTGTGGATTTCCAATAAGTGAAAAGTTTTGTATTCAGTGTTGTTGCTTTGATGAGTATCTTAACCCTGCTACATCTAATTGACAAGGTTTGGGCAAGACGAGCACATGAGTCCGCCGCATACACTGCTCATGTATCAGTTGGGCATGGAACTACTTGAGAACATAAAATGTGAGGCTTACAGAGCTCTACTTTTGCCCGAGAATCATGAATCTCTACATTCACAAATTCGAACTCTGATTACTACGTCACAAATGCTTAGCTTGTTCTTGAGAGAGTTTTCAATGAATTTAGATTGTCCCAGGAACTTTAGACAGCATCGTAAAGAGAGTCTTCCTCATGATTCATGACGAGATCTCTGTACGATACGCACAGTGATTCTCTTTACGAAGTTGTCTAAAAGTTCCTGAAATAAACTACTTTTACTGAAATCCTTGTTTCTTGATCGTGGATATCCTTCAGCTGAGCATGTACGGAGTAACACATACTGTGCTTCAAGGAGCAGAGAGTATTAACCACTGCGATTTATCAAATTTTATCTGGATGTATTTGCAGCTGGGTTTAGCATCAAGAAGACCGAAAAGAATTTCAAAAACCTGATTTTCAGGTGGAGTGTGAAGGTGAAGAACACCAATTATGTGACACAGCTCACAACAATTGAGTTGCAGAAGATTGTTCCTTTCTTCATGACCACGTATGCAGTGAATCTATCTCAATTGGATGCAAGTTCTGGTGACAGATAACAAGGAGTTAGATTAGGTCATCTAATCACCACCTATAGGATGCTACACATTCAGGCTTCCCAATATCTGTTCATTAGCTGCATGTCCACTTGTCTTTGCTTGCAGAGTGTTTCAGCATTACAAACTTTTTTACAACTGCTTCAACCGAGAGTCTTTACACTGGAAATACTACGAAGAGTTGTTCATCGAAGTCCCTGAGAACATACTGTATCCACTGAAAGACTTCGACACTATGGAGGAAATAGAGGAAGATAAGGTAATTAGATTTCATCGCGCCCTCAAACTTGCTCCTGAAGATGGTCTTGGAAATTATGCCATATACTTGATGGCTGTCTGAGCATTCTATGTGACTGATTTTTGGTTGTTTTGGAGCAGCAAGCTAGGGCTGAGTATGAGAAAGCTTGGGCCGAATGGGAAGCTGAGAGACTGGCTGCTGAAGCGAGAGCTCAATGGTTACTGGAGAATCCTCTATTTCCTCCGGATCCTAGAAGAGCACCTGACAATCTGGACGAGTACATTGACTTCTCTGTCCGGGACAAAGTGAAAGAAGTGTTTAATCATATGCGAGAGCAGTATGGAGAACGCAGGACTATCATCTATGGCAGAGTTCAAGCACTCAAGGAGAATGATCCAAACTCTCCGTACTTGAGAAGGCTGAAAGCTTTTGGGATAAAACCATAAATCCAAACTCTTGATACTTGTTTTGCAGTTTTGATGGTGAGCTTTTTTCTTCGTCACTTGTGATGCAGTTAGCTCGGCTCCTTGAAGGTTTTGGATCCCACTTTAAGACATTGGTGACTAAGAAATCAATGTGCTGTGTTGGTGCCATTGGTGATGAATAAGCAGATGTCTTGTTCAAGAGGCATCACTAAAATATTGTATTTCTGACGGTGCGCATTTCGAATTTGTGGCATCGTATTGTGTTCAACCCTGGAAAGAGTTTCATAGAGTCTAGCGTTGGAATCTAGAACCCTGAAAATTTGACAAAAGCGTTCCTTCTTTTGGCAACTGTACATGTAACTGATGTTTGTTATGTGAATATCAAAGTGACCGTTGGTGAAGTATTTTCATATAACTATGGAGCCTTATAAATTTTACGAAGGGGAGTGTGAGAAATCAGATTTATACTAACAGCAAGACGAAGTGACTTGGAGAAGTGCATAGATCTGAAGTCACCGACACATCCAATGTTGGAGACAACATTAGGGGTAGTCACACCTTCATTGTACACCCATTCTTCAGAGAATGGGTGTTGCACCTCCCCATTGGCTTCCTATTGGTAGAATATTCTTCTTTTGCAAAATCTTCTCATGTTCATTATTCTCCTCTAGAGGTGAATAATACGGGTAGTCACACCTTCTCCAAGAAATGAAGTTCTATGATGTCAGAGAAGCTGGTGAGGGAAACTAGGAACCAATGAGGAACCATTTTTCTTGAAGGTGTAACACCCCTTTTGGGTGCAACAAGCATGGAGAATGGAAACTTCAAAGAATATTTAATCCTTGGGATAATTTTGATGAAATCATCAAATGGATAATGAGTATAGCCATAGAGGGATGAAACAAAAGAGTCGAAGATTGAAAATTCTCTACAGTTGGAGAATGAAGTGATGTTTCTTCACTTGTAGAGGAGAAGAAATGGCAAACTCTAAGGTCAAAGAATAGTAGTTCTACATCATCAAGAACACCACTCAAATATTGTCACATTTCAATTCTCTAAGAATTGAATTAGGCTTGAAGAAGCTATGACTACACCTAATAAGCATGAAGAAGATTTATTCATAGAAGTATACTCTCTTGACTCCTTGCGCTCCTTTGTTGCCACTAGGTTTCCATTTTTTGTTTTCATCCTCCACACATCACAAAAGGAATATCACACCTTCTTCACCCATAACTATTCTCCATTGGCTTTTATTTTCTCTCACCAACTTCTCATTCTTCATAGAAATTTACTTGGTGAAGAAGATACGACTACCTCTATTATAGAAATAATTTGATTACTCAATCCCAATCATTGATCCTTGTTTCTTGAATTTGCATGAATAGAGAGTGTATAATATACATACAATGACTAAGTCAATTGCCTCATTTCACAGCTAGAAATGAGATGAAGTTGCATTGTATCTTGCACTCTTTTGTGACCTCTAATGAGGAATATTGAACAAATGGACTCATTGGTACCAAAATTAGAGTTCATCTTCAATTGCTTTAGAAAACCATTGCATGTGTAGCAAGTCACAATATTCTTGGTAAGGTATGTCAAGCCTCATCTTTATGGCATGAGTATGCGCATGATCTCAAAAATCTCATGTTTCTTTACTAAAAAAATATATTTCTTTTAGAAGCTAATTGTTGAAGCATGTTTTTATTGCTAAAAAATGTAGGAGTTTAGAAATGTATGATTTCTAGGTTAATCATCTAGAAGTAGAAATGTATTAATTTGAAGATTGAATAATTTTTGGTTGACCTCCTTGATGATAGGACTATGTCCTTCATGGGGTAATTGTCATCTAAACTTCAAACGCCCACCTTTGGGTCTATTGTGTATTACTAGTATTTAATTTTCAAAAGAAATTTACAAAAAAGATTTGTTTTGTACAATGGACTTGACAACTTGTCAATTGTTTATGTTTTCCCTAAAATGAAGTTTCACTTGTGGAGAAAAAAAAAAAAAAAAAAAAAAATCTTCCTCACATGTGAGGTAGAGAGGTCCATAAAGTACCCACTTAAAAAGTTGGACATTAATTTGGGGAGTTTAAACTTCTTGAAATAATTTTCAACAAATTTCCCTTCAAAGAAAAATGGAATTGGCATCTAATCTAAGTCATTTCATATTTTCTGGAGCTTTATAGAATTAGTTATAAATTATTAATTGAAGTTGAAAAGCAATGGTCACTACAAGCTTCTACCTCCTAAAATATACTTTATTTGTACATTGTTAGTGCACTAAGAAAGCAACATATACAAATAGTATTAGAAGACAATTTTAAGTTAAGCTTGATTACTTTATGGACTCTTATCTTAGCTTATTTCAATACTGAAAGCCTCCATCAAGCTTGGTTCATAAGAGTGACTAGAGAAAGTGTGAACAATGGCACCCTAATTACTCTTTCACCCTCCCAAAGTACTTCCACATCATCAAGCCATTGTGTATGTTGTCCAATTCATCAAATGTGACTTCAAATGTGCCAGTAGTCCTAATCTTTGCAATACTATCCTCAAACACTAGAGAAGCTTTGAAACACTCCTAGGCAAGCTCCAAAACTTTTCCATTTTGTCCGTTCAGCTAGCTACGTTGGGTGGTGACCTAGTGGGTTGAAGAAGTAGACAAACCTTAAGTCTCAACGCTTCCCTAGACAAGCATGCTATTGCACCCAATGGCCTTTGGAATTTTATTTTGTCCAAGCACTCGTCAAAGTGAGTCCTCTCCTTCCATCCAGAGTCAATAAACTTCACGGCCACGTTGTCACGTACTGTGGAATGTGGGCAAGAGTTTCCAAGTCCCATGAATCCTGCACACTGAGATTCTGTGCAATGAAAGCATGAGGACAAATTCACCACCACTACTGACACCGTTCTTAGATTTCCAGCCACTCTTTGTCTCTCTTGTAGCACTCCGACTATGTTTGCTTTTTTCTGCTTCCTTTTTTTTTTGTATTTTGACACCCGGCTTTTGAAATTTTTCATTGCAAAAGACAGAAACAAACAAGTGCTGAATCAATCACTTTGCTTTGAAACCATTCATATGTCACATGTGATGCACAGTGAGCGAAATGGATGGAGTCATTGGAAGAAGTCTAACTTAACTTACCCCTAAATGCCCAAGGCCTATTTTGAACTTCTTAGAATTTGCTCTGAATTGAACAAAATGTCAACATTTTGATGAGTTGTATTAGTTTTGTTTTTTAATTGTAACAGTACAAATTTAAACGAGACATGTTAGAGATCTCATCAAAAAAGAAAACATAATAATATTACTTATGGAGTCAAAGATTATAATGTTTGACTATGAGGGTGTTAAAATTGCAAAAGTAATGTGAAGTCTTTCAATCTTCTTTTCACAAGTCAAATCTAAAAAGTTGGTGACCAAAAAAATATGAGGTTAAAAGGTTTAACATATATAAACCCAATCAACTTATAGCTTCTTAAAATCTACTCTACAATTTTTTTTTAATGAATTTTGAATGTAGTTTTTTCTCCAAAGTCTTGTGTATTTGAGGTTCATTTCCGAGAGCTCTCAACACTCCAAGAAGTTAAGATTGCAATGAGTACCCTTGCAAAAAATCTTGAATCGAAAAATCACCATCATTTATTTTCAAGATTGAATTTTTGATACTAAAACTAGACTTCAAGAATAACATTCTTTAAATGTAAACTACTAAAAATAGTAGCTTGGTTAGATTTTATTTAACTTCAAAGTTTTGCAAACACCAAATTCTAATAAATCGAGTAGTTAGGGGTTACGAAGAACTAGTGTGCCATTGCCGTAGCCAAACCAAAAGTTAAAAAAAACACCCAAACTCTCATTTTTTTTTAAATTCATAAAAAAATTTAAAATTCCATATTTTCACATAGGAGGTCCAAATCAATGGATATTTTTTTGGTGATTTGTCGTCAAATTGCACCAAATTTTTTTACCCGGCACTAAGCCTACATTAAAAAAAAACCAGGTAGTCAAAGAATTGAAAATTGCCACAAAACTTCAAACAAATCAAAAATCTTGGATGAAATCACCTAATTGAGGATGAAAATATAATTATAGATATATAATATGCACTAACTTCATATTTTCTGTTCAACATGTGGATGAATGTTGAAATTTAGAGCATCACTATAACATTGAGTGTTGCCACTTTGCCACTTTGTAAAAAACGCAAAAAAACCCCCCAAAAACCTGGTCCAAATGTCACAAAACAAAACCCATGCACCCCTCCTCCATGCAGAGAGCTTTGGACGGTACCAAGAAAGCGACCTGGGAACACATGGTCCACAAGATCTTAACGTCACGAACAAAGAAACAAAACAGCCTCATTAACGTAAGTTGGGTGTGGATGACATTCGAATGTTCGATAATATAAGATAAGTAGACTGACTGCAGTGTACTTACTGCATGAACCCATTCCGTTCAATTTCCCTGAAATTTCAGTTGCTGAAATTAGTCCTTGCCTGTTTTGAAGTGACGGAGAAAGCCAGATCATTTATAAAATATATATTTAAATTCATTCCATTCAATGCATCATTACTGGCTCAACGGAGTACAGCAATGGAATGAATTGAATATATATTTTTATAAATGATCTGCTTTCTCAGTGGCTCCGTGATATTTGGTGGGAGGAGCATTGACACAAAGTTGCGGTGCAACATCCAAAGCACCAACCTGGAAAGAAGAGAGAGAGCGTGGGTCTTGTACGGAAGTCGGGACGTACAATTTGCTTTTTGAGATGCAGGATTACCGTGTTTTACCCCGTGTTGCCCCTTGTTTTTACCCTTGTAGAAAACATTGAAATTTTTTATTTGCCACATATGGTAAAATTTGCAAACTCTGAATTCATAATTGCAATCAGAGACCCCAAATTAGCTTAGGAATGTAAGGAAATACAAAATTTAAGCAACAGGAAATAGGGGGCAATTTTGACATTTATCTTCTGGCAAGGCAATAGAGGGGTCAATCCTTCCTGGCTGTCTAATTGACTTGGCCAGCTAGAGTAAATTGCCCCCCTCATTGCCCTACAATTTACTTCTATGAATAATATTGGAATTTTTTATGTGCAATATAGAATAAAATTTGGAAATTTGGAGGTAATGTTTGCAACTAGAGGGCCTAAAATATTTAAGAGTGGTAAAAAAAATATAAAAATAAATGGCATAAAATAGGGGGGCAATTGTTTACAAATACCCTAGGTTGGGGCAATGAGGGGGTCAATTTTCCTTGGCTAGACAAACCCCATTAAAAAAAACTTTTCTTTCCATGAAAATCAGCAATTGAGTAGGCTAGGGTGAATTGAGTGCATCCCTCATTGCCTTGCAATTTACCTTATAGAAAAATACTATAATTTATTATTTGAATCCATGACAAAAATTTGGAAATTTTAAATTCATGTTTGCAATCAAAGGCCCAAAATGTAGGCAGTAGAGGGGGAGAATTTTTTTAAATGTGGCACAACGTAGGGGACAATTTTTTTCCATTTATCCTTAGATGGGGCTTAGGAGGGCAATCCTCGCTAGTTGATCTAATTGGCTATGGAATAAATAAGTTTGAATGTGAAGTCATTGGATTAATAAGGGTAATCACCAAGCAAATTTTGCTAAGAAATTATCTTAGGGAAGCTATTTGTCAATGATTTGTTGGGTTGAGGTAGTAACTGCCTTTTTTGAGCTCATTGTCATTGTGACAAAACTATCACAATGAGCTCAAAATCCAATTTTTCATTATTAAATCCCTTGGGTTATGAAGTTAATTAAAATTTAATTTAATTTTTGTTTAGAACCCACCCCCATCCCTCTACTTTGTAATTTTGAAGTGAGGGTAGGGTGGCATTTGGTATGGGATAATCCCCATACCATATCCAATATAATATTTGTATCCTATATAATATCTATATTCTATACAATATTTGTACAGTACACCATATAGTATTTGTATCCCATATAGTAATTATATATTATGTAGTATCTATATCTCGTATGAGTATTTATATTTTGTATATGTACCTATATTTCATAATTGTATCCCGAATCCTGTATTTGGATCCACATCTAGATTTGGATCTGGATCAATGGCATTCAATACTCCATTGATGATTTTTTTAGGAGGATAGATGAACCACATTCACTGGCATTCATGATGTATTTGTAAAATTAGATCAACGGCAATTGGAGGGATTTTAATTTTTCTTAAGGTAATCACCGGTTCAAGTTGCATGAGGTGGCATGTATAAGGTTGCTTGCCTCTTTTCGGTACATTGTCAATTCATGTATTTTCTAGCAATTGATATTGAGAAGTTTGAGAGAAGCCATTTACAAGTAGAATAAAGACATTCCAATGAGAAATGAATTTTTCATGATTTTTTTAAGTTTCTTGTGATTAAATTGATGAAATGTGGGTAGACCCATGCTATGCTAGACTACATAGTGATGTGTCCCCTCTTCAAGTGCATTGTCATGATGGTAAAAGGTTGCTAAGATTGTAGAAATGGGTAGGTGACTAATGCAAATGGGAGGCTCCAGTAGATGTGAAACTTCTAGGAGTCTCATAGGAGCCAAATGTAGATTTTGAGCTTATGATGTGAGTAGAATTTGCAAGTTTTCCTTTCCTTCCCATCCCTATATGAACGTATTTTCAACCTTGCATAATAACCATGAAGCACCTATTAATCATATTAGTGACATTGTTGAAGACTAGACAAAAATTGCTATTTTAACATATTTGGATGTACTTCATCCATTTCTAGTAGCTCTAGCAATAAGTTTTTGAAATAATCCATAATCCAAATAATAAATGCTAGCTCCCTTACTAATTAAATTGTGTTTCGAAAAAAATTCAATCAGAAGTTAAAATTATTCTGGAAGGTTTTGACTTCAATTGTAAAACTAAATAATATACTAGAACCTTAGTTAGTTAAAGGAGGAAATTGTTTGGATGCACCATAAATTATCCCTTGAAGTCTAGAGACCTTTTTCCATCCCAAACTACCATTTTTGTTGCAAAGCATGAAAATCTTTAAACTTGTCTTTTCTACACATCTAAACCTAGTATCTTATATTAGACTAGTATAAAAACGTGTGGAAGAATTTTCAAAAACTTTCACCTCATGAATTGCAAGATAGTGGTGTTTCCATTGAAGAAACCAAATTTTTTCACACCTTGCTTCAGTAGATTATAAGACTTTGAATCTTTTCATTTTGGATTTAAATTTCTTGTTTCTTAGGTTGAAGAATTGAGTTGAGAGAGGAAAAAAATTCAAAATAAAAACACTTGATCTTCATACTAAAAAAATGATTACATAAAGTAGGTTTGAAAAAATTATATTATTCACAAAAAGTTCTAAAATGGAATTAAAATAGACTAATTTCAACGCTGAGATTGTTCTAGCAAGAATACTAAAAACTTTTGGAAATTTCCTTAATTTGTCCAAAGCAAGTTCAAAAATAAATCCTATAAGTTATTTTTTGAAGAAGATGCTTGGATTGCCTAATACACAAGAGTCTCCATAACTTTCTCATTACTAATCCAAGTAGAATGAATCAAAGCTTTTTGTGTAGAAGAAAACATTTTATATAAGAAAAAAAATATGAAAGTTTATTTTGAGATTTTGTAAATTTCATGTTGCTTGGTGAATTGTTTTGTGAATTGTGAGTGTCAAAACTTTTGTTATAAGGTACCAATTGAAATAAAAATTATATTTCCATAAAACTAACATGTTTTCTTGTTTTAAAAAAAATTGAAAAATCAAATCAATAATTGAGATCAAAGAAACCTTCCCAAATCTTCAAGTGGACTTTAGAGATTGAACATTGTTTAAGAGATAGGGTCATAACATTGTTATAATCTAAAAGTTGGATTCATTTGCCTCCAAGCATTGTAGCTTGAAATATGGTGAAAGTCTTGATATGAAGCTTTGTCTAAAATCTAGTGGCATTATAGAAGGGTTATATTAGCCTTAGGTTAAAAAATGTTAGGATATTAGAGATAATGAAGATTATAGCAACTGCCACTAGTTAAAAGAGGGGTGCAAATCTCTACTGAACAATATGACAGCATGGTGCCCATTTGGATCTTACGTGCATTACCCTTGCATTGTTAAGTGGTGCTTCATGACATCCTTTCTATTTTTCTAGAAGAGCACCAACTAAAATAATTGTTTTTTCCTATTGTTAAATAGAAGGGTTTTAAACTCATCTTGTAAAATAAAGTGATATATAAATGCCTTTCAAAAAAGTAGCATTCAAAAGTCAATATTATCTTTATAGATTTTATTCGCCTATTTTATCAAGTTTACTATAAATTTGTAGCTCCAACAAAGTAGAGTTGGTGATTTTTTGGACTATTAGATATTAATTAACCCCTAAAGTTCCTTGACTATATTTTTGCCAAAAATGCTCTAAAACTACCATTTCTTATACAAGTTTCAAAATTTAGAAAAAAAACATCTTTGGACACATGTAACCATAGCATCTTGTAGTACACTAGTTTTAAAAGATGTAGTAAGAATTTCCGAAATTTCCAATGTAGATTGCAAGATATTAGCATTTGAAGTGACAAAATCATTTTTTTGTCCCTATAAAAAACTGGGCAGCTGAACTTCATAAGGTCACATTTGTATGAAAAAATGTTGAAAATGATTTCAATTCTTTGGATTCGTTCTTCAAGTCATGTTGGTTATATGCTTGAAAACTTTTAGACCATTTGAAATTGTACAACATATAAGAAACAAATAGTAAGTAGAAAGATGTAGATAATGGTTCAAAATACTAAAATTATTAACAACTTATGTATGGAATTGAAAAATGCCAATACCAATAGTTGTAATGTTGTAATAAACAATCTTCACCTAATATTTTTATTTTTTTTCCAAAAATATTGAAAATTGAGTTCAATTAAGGACTTCAAAGTTTATTTTAGAGTAGAGAATCTATAACTACCCGCAAACTAAAACACCTCATAACTTTTGACTCATTGATCAAAATGGAATGATTCAAAGCTTTTAATGTATATATAAATCTAGAAAACCAATTTCAAATTTGGATTTTTTTTTTAAATGATTTTTTCAGATTTGCTTGGACTACCAGAGTTGAGAAACAAACTACATATTAGGCTATAACTTTTGACTCATATTTCCAAATATCCTAAAATTTAGTGCACATGAAAGATATTCCTCATCCTCACCTTTTTTCAAAATTTGGACCCAAAATATGGAAATCTCTAGTCACATGCACTTGCCCAAAATTTCTATGTTGCCAAAAAATGTAGTTTAGTCCTTTAGGGGTTAATTAGTATTTTTTAAAATAGAAAACAAGAATTTGGGCTACATAGAAAGCATTAACTAAAAGTTAATTTGTCCTCATCTAAAGCCTAAAGGCTCACTATAATCATCTCCAAGATAATATAGTTAAATCATGATAATCCAGAAGTTCCTCTCAATTTTGTGAATCCTTTGTCATGTTTATTAAATTCATCACTCCATCCATAGATTTCTAACAAAAAATATTTTGTATCTAAATTTCAATCATTTGAGCTCTTCTTCTACACTCAAACTAAAAGTACAATATCTCTATGTGAATTTAATATAATCTCTATTGCATTAGAATGCACCATAGTAAGATTGGGTCCGTTGTACTAAGGTAGGGGGCTCAAACTTCGAGCGGGCATTTTTGAACTGAACATGACACAGAGGTACATTTTGATTTTTCAATGTATCAAAATGTACAAATGGTGTACATTCTAGTGGGTGGTTGCTTTTACATCCTATGCCACTTCAGCTTCAAAATTTCATAACTAATTCTACAAAGCTCCAAAAAATATGAAACAACTTTAGCCACATGCCATTTCCTCTTGTATTTCAAGGAAAATTTATTGAGAAATGTTTCAAGATGTTTTACCTCCCCAAAATTCAATTTCAGTGCTTAGATGATCACTTTATGGACTTCCTACCTTAGTTGATGATTACACTTGTCCTTTTTGTGTGTTCTTTCGGACTCCATGGAGGTGTTTTTTTCTCATAACTTTTGTGGTTTAAGTTTTTTAGCTAAAATTTGGAGGAAAGGTGCATGCTATTGATTTAGACATTCAATTATTTTTTCAATTATTTCAAAAATAATTTATTATTTTTAAAGTGGCCCTGATTGGGTGTCTACCTTGGTTGTTTTGGAGGTTCTCAGTCCTATTCGGGGGCTAGAAATGCGATTCTAAAGTTAAAGTTTCAATTTGTTGTAGGTGGGCTAACATTCTAAAGACGTCTCATGAGATTTTTGGCAAAGAACCTGGTATAAGGGCTGCATATAGGTTGAAAGTGGACATTGTTTGCACAAGCACTATGAAGAAGGGAAAAAATTTTATGATGAATTTTTTGTTCATATGGGACCAAAGAAAAAAAAATAGAAAAATGTATTTTTTTCTTTGAATTTTTTGAATTTATAAACTATTTTCTAAAAAATCAAATTCAAAATCATCTATTTTCTAGCATTTTTCTAAGCCTCTTTTGTTGTGCATAACTTTTAGAGATAAATTTTTCTAGGCTTGAATTTTCTCACATATACATATACAAATTATCCATATTTTATTGTATTTAAAAAATAATAATTCCAAAAGTCACAATACTCTAGTAATAAGGCCATTTTGAGCCAAAAAAGACAAGTGTTTCTTGTAATCACCCTAGTTGCTAGTGAATTGAGGCTGAACTCCTGAAGCTATCTTACCTAGCCTAAATAAAATTCAAGATCATTACATCCTTGCCAATAACTGCTTTTCTTTAGGAAAAACAAGTTTAATTTCACTGATGCTTGAAATTGCACATATTCTACATGAATCCATTTTCCCATACAAAGCCAATTTCCTCAAAAAATTTGACATATTTTATAAAATTATTATTGAACAAAAACACTACCTACCCTATTGAATTTTGGTAAGTAATATTATTTATTCAATTCCCAATACTCCCAAGTTCCAATGTAACAAAGAGGGCAATGTTCTTTTTATGCACAATTTTTTCTAGTTGGCTACAATCAAAAGACATTAACTATGTTTGGTGAAGGAAATTTTCATTTTTTTCAATCAAAATAGCCACCTAATTACTATTGTTAAAAAGAAAAATAGTAGCCAAATTTGATCACCTAATTTTGATATAGATATCACCAAGTATAACACTAATATCCCAGAAATAACTGTCTCCAATTCTCCAAAATGATTTCAAGAAATTCATTGGAGGGGGGGGGGTAGTTGCTTGGTTGTGCCAATCTGTCAAATGGGGATTGCTTTGGCTCCAAGTTTCTGCCGGCCGACAGCGACGACGTGGTCAAATTCAACACCACAATAATAGCATATGATATTTTCTAGACCTCAATTCTGACAAAATAGAGCCCCGTGGTGGGTAATGGGAAGTATCCCAAGTCTCTCTCCGATTTTCCTAGAACTTGACTTCAGACAGAGATCCAAAATTTCGCTTAACCCTTAACAGGATTGACCCCTGAACTGCCCCGAGTTTTACCCTTTAAAAAAACAATGGAATTTTTTATTTGCCACATATGAAAACATTTGCAAATTCTGAATTCATATTTGCAAACAGAGGTCCTGAATTAGCCAGGGATCGTGAAGAGTATACAAAATTTAATTGGCACAGATTAGGGGGTAATTTTTACATTTATACTTGACGGGGCAATTTAGGGGTCAACCCTCCTTGGCTTTAACCCTTGGAGTATGAATTGGTCACCATGGAAGTCATCTGTTTTTGGTACCATGTGAATTTTTGGCTTAAAAAAATGGAAAAGTACTCATTAGAAGTCAAACTTATGTAGGAAACTTCCCCTTTTCATACAAAATTTGGAAGATGAATAGTAGCCACTTTTGTTCTACATGGAGAGATTCTTTGTCATTCATCAGCTAAAAAACATCCTCTACGTTTTCAATGGTGGCCGGATTAAACTATATTGAGGCAAAAAAATATAAAATGGATGACTTAATTGTGCACTATAGAAACAAAGTATGCATCAATTGGTTTAATAATTAAAGCATTTTGATGATTATCTCAGTCCTAGGGGGACACATTTTTCAAGGGTTGACATAATTTTTTCATTTCAAAGAGATATATTTTGTTGGATAATATTGGATTCTTCAATGTATTGACCATGAACATTTTAGAGCCACTCCATCAGGATGCTAAACAACCCCACTTTAGTGTTTTTTGCCAATAAAAAGTGCACAATAAACACTTGATCGTGCTAAAGTATTCTCTTTGGCTTGGCCAAAACTACAATCGTGTTGAGTTCATCTAAAACGAATTTTTAGTTTACAATTAGTTCATCAAATTAGCAATGATGGAGATTTCTTGTCTTCAATTCATTAAAGAATACTCAGTCAATGGATGCTACAAAAGCAATTGTTTTTTGTAAAATTTGGCAAAATTTGGCAAAAAGAAAAAACTTTGGTCCCACACAAGACAATTTAAAATAATTGATGGATTCAATGAACCATTGGTTGGTAATTTAATGGTATGTTTGGACTTTGGTTGGTATTAAAAGGTGTTTGAGAGGGTTAATGAATGAATTTTGGTACATCTTTTGGTTCAATGCACTTTGCTAAAACCCATAATATCATGTTGTCAATATATAATATTTTTATACTTTAGAGACTACATAAGCTAATTTACAATTAGTCCAAAAGTTTAGATAAGTGAGACCCTTGCATACTAAATTGAATGAAGGTGGTATAATTGGTGTGGACATTGGATGGATTTTAGACAAAATGGAATGAATGTATATGGAAGACAATGAATTTAGTAAACTAAAGTTGGATGACAATCACACTATTTGAATTAGTATGAAAATAATGTCAACTACATTAATTGACTCTATTTAAAGTACTAAAACTTCCATATTAATTTGCCTTACAAAATATGAAGTGAATTAGTGTTATTACTATGAACACAATAATTGAATAAATTGTGTACCATAGTCATTATCATTCATCTTCTGTATTCAAATAAAATTTCACAAAATTGTTTAAGCTTTTGCCTCACCCTTGAAGGACACAAGCTTTCAAATTCACTAAATAATTATTGGTGCAACTTTGTATGACCTTTGAAGATTAATGTATTCTACAATTAAAGAAAGAAAACTAAAATTGAAAATTTTGAATGTTAAGAAATTTCAAAATTTTGGCTAAATTTCTGAATATTGAAAAAATTCAATTTCAAAATTATATTGAATTACTCATTTCCACAAATTCACAATCCTATAAAAGTTTCCTTGAGCATTGCAATGAACATAAATATTTCTCCAATCATTACAATGAATCCACCAATGCCACCAACTATTTTGAGTCATATGCATTTGGCTCTTGAATGCCTACCTTCATTCACCCACAACTTCTATAAGTTCTCAAGAGCAATAAATGGAAGTGAAAGAGTTTTTGTGGCAACCATGTGGATAAAATTGAAGCATTTAGTGCTTCAAGGATGATTGTTGAACCCCTGACAATTCAAAGGGGAGTTAAATGTAGGATTTGAGTTGTTTTGGCAAAATAAATTATGATATGAGTAGAATTTAGACATCAAATTTTCAATTATGCAAGTTTTACTTTTCATTCCATCTCTACATAAACTCATTTAGAGCTTTGCACAATATCCACAAAGCACCAAGTGACCATACTAGTGACATTGTTGGAAAATAGACAAATATTTGCTTTTTCAACATACTTTGAGGTACTTTGTCCATTTCCTAAGATAGTTTGCTCTAAAAACACCCAAGATCTAAAAGCGATAATGACACAATGGTACATTTTTCTTTCTTCAATGTACTAGCAATGTACATTTTAGGAGGTGGTCACTTTTAGTGATTCTTGCATTTTAACTTCAAAAATTGATAACTAATTTTTACGAAGGTCCAAAAAATATGAAACAACTTGGATTAGATGCCAATTCCATTTTTCTTCCTGCATAAATTTACTGAAAATGGTTTCAAGGAGTTTAGCTTTCCTAAAAAGGCAATCGACTCTTAAATGGTCACCTCAAAAAGCAGACTATCTTAGTAGTAAGCTCTTGAAAACATTCATAATCAAGATAGTAGATGTTGGATTTTTCATTTGTTAAAAGAAATCTAGTGGCATGAGCAAGTACCCTGTCTTTTCCACTTTGATAATTCCTAAAATATTTAAAGAAAAAACCTTGGTTTGGATTTGTCTTTTTACCTCAAAAAACATCATTTCACCGGGCCGGGTAGGGGCAGGAAAAGTGTCGGTTTGGGGAGCCCCTCCCTTCACCGAGTGGCCAACTTCAACGCCGTCACCTTCACTGCAGGTGCCTGTCCTGGTGGAGATTGCGGAGCGGAACGGTAAGAACGGAGCAACGGACCGCGCTCGCGAATCCACGGCCATGCATCCCTTTACGTCGAAGTCCCGGACTCCACCTTTTCATAAATTTTCTCGACTCTTTCGATCGAAGGGCCATTAATCCATCACTGCCATACTCTTTTTTTCCCCCATCTTTTTTCCCGAAGAGTGCCGAACTCTCTCTCTTTTTCTCTTTCTCTATCTCTCTCGCATGCTTGAATCACTGTACCGCCAAATCTCACCCCATCTCCCCAAGTGTGCTTCCCTTCGCAGCAGAAACGGGCGAATCTCCCCCGAGCCTTCCTCCATCGGCACATATTCCAGTCTCACCAGAAACGTTCACGAGTATTCCGGGCGGTACACGCATTCGGGAACTCAACGTCCACGTCCACGAACACACCAGGAAAACGGCTGGGATTCGCCCCACACGGACTGGCTGCTGCATCGAAACGCTGGGCGTTTGGATTGCTAGTATAATTCGCAACTGCGACTGGAGCGTGTCCACAATCAAAGGCTAATAACAAGGCCAGGACCAAGGCCAACGCCAGCCGTGCAGTGGTGATGCAGCGGTGACGGGAGCCGTTGACAAGCACTGGGAAGCACTGGAAGCAGGATTTGGCTTTTGGGGTTTGCAATCTAGTTTGGTCGTCGGCAGTTGGGGAAGCAGTAGTCAGGATTCCAAGGATTTGGGTTGCATTCGAGCTTGGTAGTCACCAGTTGGAGATCCCCAGAATTTGGTCTTTGAGATAGTTGGGTGGCATTTCGACTAGGAGGTCACTAGTTGTCGAAACGATAGGGAAGATTACAAAGATTTGCCTTTGGGATTGCTTGGGTTGCATTCTAGTTTGTTAGACACCACGCGGGGATTTGGTAGTGAGGACCCCGAAGAGTGGATCTTCGGGATTGTTGGGTTGCATTTTATCACCAGTTGTCGAAGCAGTGGTGAGGAACAGATTTGATCTTTGGGATTGGGTTTGATTTGGGTGGGGGTTGTTGAGCTGTAGTGGTTTGGTTGGTTCACTTGGTTGTGGTGCTGGAGGGACCACGATGAATGACCCGGAGTCTGGGCGAGCGGTGGATGCGCCTCTGCGGCGCACTTCCAAACGGAGTCAAGCCAATGCACTCTTTCGTAAAAATCTCACGTTTCAGGTATAATTTCTAGCTGCGAGCTATTCCACTGGCTTGTAATCTTTTGTCGGTGGCTACTCGTAATGCACACACTGCGTGGATCCCGTAGATTTCATCAATTCATTGCTTGCTCCCATGCATTCCCTTCTCCATTTCGTAGTCGTGTAGAAATCTGCGCAACCTGACCTGAATCCCATCTGTGGGACTGATAATCATCAGTGATTTCGGTACCAATAGTTTTGCTTTGGTATACGAAGTGGTTGCTTCGAATACTTGGATCCGGGCTTGAATTGTAACTGTTTCTGTAGCGCACACTAGCTAGAAGTTTTTGGGAACGTGTGTGGCTTACGATTGAGAGAATTTGGGCAGGAACCTGAAGGAAGTTAGGCAGTTATCACGGGTGGAGGATGAAAGGCGGTAAGGTCGGCTTAGAGTGGGGGAAGATGGATAGATATACAAGGAAAGAAAGTAGATTACGACGTAAGATCGACTGTTATAAAAATTCATTGACGGATTATCCAATATTCTCGTTTCCGTCGTCGTGTCACAACCTGCGCGACCTGCCCTGCCCTGAATCCCATCGGTTGGGTTGATAATCGCCAGTGATTTGGGTCCCAATTGTTGTGCTTTGGAACCCGAAGTGGTTGCTTCGAATCCTTGAATTCGGGCTTCAATTTGGGCTTGAATTACAACTGGTTTCTGAACCACTAGAAGTGTTTGGAGGTGTGGTTTAGGATTTTGAGAGAATATGACTGAGAATGGGGTGTGGTTGCAGAAACGGAACTGGCGAACGAACTGCTGCTTGATATTGTTCCCAGTCACCCTGGTGTTGATCCTTGTGATCATTCAAGCCGTGGTGAACGGGCTTCTCGGCAGCACGTACAAGTGCGGGTGCGAATGCGTGCCCAACCCCAACGGCGGCGGCTGT
Source organism: Pseudoscleropodium purum (assembly GCA_963969395.1). NCBI lineage: Eukaryota > Viridiplantae > Streptophyta > Bryopsida > Hypnales > Brachytheciaceae > Pseudoscleropodium > Pseudoscleropodium purum. Next base: position 15,503,114 of record OZ017798.1, read on the forward strand.
GTGGAGCAATGTGGACTAGAGTATTCTGATGACAACGAGGCGCCGTGGTGCGGTGTTCCCAACCCTGCTCCGTGGCCGGCGCTGCTGCAGACTCCTGGACCCAAGTACCGGGCTTACCGGACCAATCTAGTCCCGGATTTGAACCAGGGGATTGAGTGTCAACAAGCCGGGACTTGCGTTACGGCTATTCCGTATACTGGAACCAACAAATCCACGGCTGATTGTAAGCAGTCTTGCTTCCTTTCTGTACTGCATTACTGAAGCAGAGGCACCATTAACTGTACAGTACATTCGATGCTCCATTGAGCATACAGGCGAGCTTCGATTTGTGTTAAGTGTGTAAACATGTAATTTACGGACATATAGTTTTTTGCAATTGATTTTTAGCTTAGCATAGACTAAATTTGCAAAATTTTGGATGACACAAGTTTCTAGATTGTTGGAGTCAAAGGCTTAATATTCACCTGTATGGTGAATGGAGACTTTACATACGAAGTCTCCATTCGCCATACTATTAGGGAGATGTTCCATTCACCACACTCGTGAACCTTGAAGCTTTCCCTACAACAATCTAGAAACTTGCACCACCTAAAAAGTTTGCAAATTGATTGGTGTTTCAAACTAGAAATCAATTGCAAAAATACGAAATTTCAGTAGCGTAAGGATTGTCAGACTTAGCGCGAATCAAAGTTCATCTGTACGGTCAATGGAGTCACGAATGTACTGCATGGTTAATGGAGTCCCTACCTCTTAAACTATTGATTAGGTCTTGAGGTTTCTGGTTTGACCCAAGTTGTTCTACTGGGTTGGTTCTCGTAAGGGATTGTGAACTTGTGATGGACGTTTTTTGTGACAGCCATGGCGAACTTCTTGTTGAGCACCTCTGCACTAAACTTCTCCGATACGGCGTATTCGCTCTCGCAAGTAGTGTTGGTAAGTTTGACAATCTGGTCTCTCATTTGGCCAAGTTTTCGGTTGTGAGAAATGTGATGCGAAACTGGTTTTTCTTTGATCACGAGCGTTCAAGTTGGAGAAGGAAGCCTTTGTTGTCAATCTCTTCGATGGCTCCTTGACTTGACACTTGTGAGCGAGCAGGAGTGGCGTATTGTTGCACTCCATATTCGTTGAAGTTCTGCATTATTTTTTGGTTGTCAGGAGATCACTGAGATGGGTGTACTCATAGAGTAATTTAAGAATGTTATGCAAGTGAAGCGATGAACTAAATATGCTGGACTAATGTCAAATTTCTTGCACTCCATTTGGCAGTGTTTTGACATGAAGTTACGAAATGTTGGATACAGGGTACGGATGAGCTGCCGTGGACGAATCTTCTAATTGAGTCAGGATTCACTTCCCCTGACCCCATCATGGTGGTTCGACCAACTTGCGTGGGGTCGCAAGACAGCAGCTCCAATTTGACATTCAATGCTGGCGGGGGGTTCGATATCAGCAAAGGTTGGAATGAATACATTCTCTTTGATACACATCAATATCTTTGTGGTCTTTAGCTTAATGATTAGGTAAACGATTTCGTTTTTTCCGTTTGAAAAATGTTGCTGATTTCAGTTCTAGTATGTCTTTTCTTAGACTTATAATTCTATACGGTGCAGGGTTTGAATGCGTGGGCACAAGTATGTTGTGGCGCGGCAATGTTTCCTCTATCAACGAGATGCTTTATCATGGATTCCGAGTCACTGATAACGATAATATCGGCGAATACCCAGTTGGTAAGTAGATCATGTTTTCCTACTCCATGGGGTTCAGGTTTAGGTTTTATGAGCTTCTGATTCACAGAATTAGCTTGCAAAATTGTCAAAGCAACTGTATACAACATTATGCCTATGTGAATCGTATGGGATGAGAAAGAAGTGGAGAATTGACAGAGCATGTGTGTTTGATGAATTGCAGCTTACGACTTCGGCAACACCAACGCAGCCGAGTTTGCTGTGAACGTCTGGTACAACGATACGTATTCCAACCGGACGGATACGGCGCCATCTTATTTCCAACGTGTGTCAAAATCCATGAACATGGTTAGTTCTTTTGTCCATCTTGTAATGGGAAAGACTTGCTTGTGCCTCCCTAGTTTCAAGATGTTCTGATTGTTGCATGTCCTGGTTTCAACGAGTATTTTGGAGAAACAAATTCTTTAAACTCACCTCTTTTCGTTAAATGGGAGCGTAAAATTTGAAAGCTGCTTATTATGCTGAAATTCTTTTCCATCATTTTCGCACAAAACTGAACATCAAAGATATTTGGAAAGGCATAGGATAGCTGTGTAGCTTTAGTTAGAAGTAGACTGTATTTTAACATTGAAGACTGTAATTAGAATGTGATTATTAGACAGTAAAAGGTGCACATGACTTTGTAGATTTTTTTGACAAATATTATGAATAATTAACAAACATTGTTTTGTATTTCAATGTGCTGAATTGCAGGCATCACAAGCCTTCTTGCGCTTCAAGCTGGGCGCAACAGCTGCACTGCCGCTTCTGTTTGTGAAGGAGATGCCGAAGCCAGAATCTAGACTGCGTCTTGATTTTGCATCGCTTCTTGGGCCTCTTTTCTACATGTGGGTCTTGGGCTTTCTGTTTGCTGTAAGAATCTGTACCCTTTTTCATCAACCAACCTTTTCAATCAACTTTTTTCTTTTTTAAACATGTCTTCCCTTTTATGATTCTGAAAACTTTATTCTCTAGCTTCAAGTAATCCTTGGTAGCCTGAATCTGTGAACAATGCTATGTTGCAGGTGGTGCTGACTGCGATAGTGTACGAAAAGCAGTACCATCTCCGGATGATGATGAAAATGCACGGCCTCAGTGATAGTGCTTACTGGATGATCACCTACATTTATTATCTTGTGCTCTTTTGTGTTTACATGATCTGCTTCATCATATTCGGCTCCCTTGCTCGTAAGTCGTCCATTGTCCTCTTTGTTAAATAAAAAAGTTCTTGTAATTAAAAGTTATCAACAGGCTCATCGTGGTTTACTTCAAATTCGACCCATGGATTCAGAATCTAATTTGAAATTGGTGGGTGGATTTCACAGGCCTCACTTTCTTCACGAAAAATGACTACAGCATTCAAGTTGTGTTCTACTTTCTGTACATCAACATGATTATTTCGCTAGGTTTTCTGTTATCGAATATCTTTCGAAATGCTAGAACTGCTACAGGTTTCATTGCCAACCTTTTTCTTCTCTCTGCTCGGATTTGTCGAAAGGTTCTCAAATTTTATGGAACCGCTTTCATTGATGAATTAGTTGTAAAAGTCACACGTTCTGTTTGGTTTCTAGAAACAGAAGCCTTATATCTTTTGGTTGGAATCTGTTTACGAATTTTTTATTACAAATTGTGAAGAAATTATTTTCCTGACTCTAGGTGTTGTTTGTCTGTATTCGGATGGCAGTGTTCGGGTACCTATACGTGTTTGGATCTGGTCTACTGGGTGGCTTCCTGTTCGAAAATTTTGTCGAGGACAAGAACACCAGCAGTAAGTAGACGGCTCTGGCGTTCTAGCTCCATTCAAATTTCATACTAATGTTGAGCTCACAAATAGTTTCATTTCCTCACCAAATTGTCCTTCTGACCTCAAGAATTTGAGTCGCTATTTCCTTAGTTGTTAACCAGTGGAATCAAGGAATGCTTTTCTTTTTCTTTTTCTTTTTTCGAAAACATTGAGAATTCACATTCAACGTGTTCTGTGTCTGGCAGGAAGCGTTGTCAGGGCATTGGAGATCATCCCTTTCTTCGCAACGTATCGTGGCCTCTACGAGTTTGCAGCATATTCATTCAAGGCTGTTTACACGGTAACACTTCCACTGCTCTAGCCACTAACGCTTATTATAAAATCTTGTGATGAACTAAATGCCATGTGAAATGTTGATTTTTGGATACTGTTGGCTACTCTTGATTTATGGGAAACAGGATTCAAAAATAGACCTCAGTTGGGTAATTAGTAGCCACTAACATTTATTAAAAAACTGCCATATATTGTGATGAACTAACTGTCATGTGAAAATGGTTGTGGTTTCAGGGCGAGAAGGGCATGAAGTGGAGCAATCTGAATGACAAGGAGAACGGGATGAAGGACGCGTTGATCATCTTGTTCATAGAGTGGATTGTGTTCCTGGTACTCACCATCTACTTGGACCAAGTGGTGTCCAACAATGGCATCCGAAAGCACCCTCTCTTCTTCTTGGGCTTCAAACGCAAAGGAGACACGCACACCACAGGAGCAGAGCCTGCTCTCACTACCAACCGTTCTCGCAAATTCTCGGGGAGCAGGAGGTCTATGGCTCACATCAACGCTGAAGATCTGAAGGAGAAAGCCGACCGACCAGACGTCGCCAGAGAGGTCAGTCACTTCTTTCATTCTTTTTCTAACCCCTTTGTAATATATATTATATTACATAATGTAGGTGTGAAGATGTTGTTTTATGGAATTCGAATTGCATGCTTCTGGGTTACTGAAGAGGATTGAATTTTGCATTTTGAAAATGTGTCTTCGTTTTGTGGGAATTCTTCAGAGGGAAACTGTGGAGGAGCTGGCAGCTAATCCTAGCCTGGAGTACCCAATTGTGTGCGACGATTTGAAGAGGGTGTATCCTGCCAGGGATGGAAACCCTCCCAAGTACGCGGTCCGTGGATTCTCTCTAGCAGTGCCCAAAGGAGAATGCTTCGGCATTCTTGGTCCTAATGGTGCCGGGAAGACGAGCTCCATCAATATGGTGAGTAATCAATTACCTTGGCCTCCTTCGGTTGCTTTCATTTATAACAGATTTTAGATACTATTTTCGGAAACCCTTTTGTAATTTGCTTGAAGAGGCTTGGCTTAGGATTGATTGCTTGCTTGATTGCTTGATTGCAGATGATAGGGTTTTTGAAGCCAACTTCAGGCACTGCTTACATTCAAGGGATGAACATTCTCACAGAAATGGACAACATCTACTCCTGCATGGGTGTCTGTCCCCAGCATGAGTACGTTATTTTCCCTTCCTTTCTTTTCCCAAATTTTTTCTTTTATTCAGTCAAACAGTATTAGCACTACAAAGTTGGTTACATTGTAAGGTCCAATTTGATTGATTATGTTGTGTTGATAAGATTTTTATCGTCAGAATTAATGCATGCAGTGGTCAACTATCGAATTGAATTGAGCAAAAGAAAGTCCCGAAATGTCCCACTCAAATGTGTTCCAGATAAAACATGAGATTTTAGGGATTAAGATTACATAGTAAGATGGAGGAGACAGTTCTCTCATGTGTGGTGTTTTCTTTGCAGTTTACTGTGGGGACAACTGACCGGCCGGGAGCACCTCCTGTTTTATGGTCGCTTGAAGAACTTGAAAGGCCGAGCACTCACTGATGTAAGTCAAGCCACATAGCTTAGGTTGTGGTGAATTTTTTCACTAGTTAATCCAATAATAAATATGATTTAAAGTTTGTGAATATGTTTTAAAGCTTGCTAAAATGGCTGGATTTTGCATTTTCTGGCACAGGCTGTGGAAAGCTCCCTGAGGAGTGTCAATCTTTGGGATAGTGGAGTAGCTGACAAGCAGTGCCGGAAGTACTCTGGTGGTATGAAGCGAAGGCTGAGCGTTGCTATCTCTCTCATTGGAAACCCTCAAGTAAGTCATCAACTGCCCTTTTAATGACAAGAAGATCTCCATCAAACTAGCATTTTTTTGTCAACGAAAACTGCAAAGTTTTGCACAGTTGTACTAAAATTAACACCTGTCCTAGTTTTTAATAGAGAAAGAAACTGCTTGTGCATCAAATTTCTGGCGACCAAAAAACATGTTGATGTAATTGAAATTGGCTTATGCACTTCGAGCAATGGTCAGAAATGCTTGCTTTGTGGAGGCCCAAGTTTGTGCTGACCCTCATGTTGTGAAATGTGCAGGTGGTGTACATGGACGAGCCCAGCACAGGCCTGGATCCAGCGTCTCGGTATAACCTCTGGAGCGTGGTGAAGCAATCCAAGCAGGACCGGGCCATCATTCTCACAAGTAGGCTATCTCCTCTATTTTGCATCGATAACCTTTTTCAGTAATTGCTATGTTGGGATTCTTATTGAATTCTTTGAGCCTGCACTAAACTATATGGCGATTGCAGCTCATTCCATGGAGGAGGCTGAAGCTTTGTGTGACCGTCTGGGGATTTTTGTGAACGGCGAGCTCCACTGCATCGGCAACGCCAAAGAGGTACTTTGCCTTATCTCACTTCATTAGTTAAACCATATGAAGCCCTTACCACCTTGAAGGCGCTTTTCGGTGAACAAATACTTCCAGTCACACGAAGTGGTTAACATGAGATCCCAAGCTCAATACATGGTGTTCATCACTGGGTGCACGAATTTATGGTATCCCGTGCAAATGTACCCTAAATGGAACAAACAATGCAGAGAAAAACAAGAAGAAATACGAATGAAGTGAACACCACCACCTATCATTGCTCTACTACAGCAAGTGACCACCACACTAATTAGAAATGTTCCTAATGTGGCTTTTAATGTATGGCAGCTGACTGCAAGATACGGCGGCCTGTACGTGCTCACCATCACCACACCCCAAGAGCAAGAGTTCGAAGCCATGGAGCTGGCCAAGTCCTTGACTCCCAATGCCAAGCGCATCTATGGCCTGTCCGGCACGCAGAAATTCGAGCTGCCCAAGTCGGAAGTGAGCGTGGCCTCAGTCTTCACGGCTGTGGAGCAAGCCAAGCAGCGTTTGCAAGTGAAGGCGTGGGGACTCTCCGACACGACGCTGGAAGATGTGTTCATCAAAGTGGCACGCAGCGTGGATGGGGGAGATAAGTTGCAATAAAACAGACAGGATTTGTAATCAGGCATTGGGCGAATATGTTTTAATGGCTTTTGATAGCTATCAGAGCATGTCTATCTAGTCGGGAATTGTTAAGCTAGGAGTATCTAATTGTGACATTGACCTAATTATGACAGAATTTGACAGCACCATATGACAGCACTTTCACTATGAAAATGAGGAACTTTTTGGTGATTCTAAATCCTAAAGCTAGTCCTTTGACTTATCGCAAGTAGGTCAAAGAATGTGTAAGTTTAGTTACCTTAGGCATTCGTAGCTTCTACTCTTCTTTGCAGTTGTTGGTGTTGGGATTTATCATTTTATCCATTTCTATCATTCTAAAGACTGGGCTTGAAAGTAACCCTGTTGTGTATAATCAGTTGTGCAATATGATTCTGTAACCAAGTTGGGAACTCATTCGCTAAGTTCTTCGTTATTTTGAGGTATTTTCAATGTTATAACGTTTTTTTTCCATTTTGGTGGATCTTGTCGCATTTTGGAGACGATTCCGAATTTTCTTATGCCCTAAAATATGTAATGACTTGATTTTGTATGTAGAACAATAAGTTATCTAAAGTTTGAGGTTAGAGAATCCTTGAATTCCTGATCATGAGCCTACTCGACCATTGAACCATGAGTGTTGAGCGTCCCCCGGAAGCATGTGATAGAACATTGAAACATCTCATTTCTTACAAGTCACACGTTTGGATTTTAATTGGGTACCTGTTCTGTCCATGCAGCAGGGACTGCAAGCAAATGTTCTGTCCTTTTTCACCCTCTTTAACTGAATTCTGATGCTGTGTTTTACCCATGTTTTAACTAAAAGCATTTTTCAGAAATAAAACTACGTACTCCTTATACTTCAGACTTCGAAACTATGGTTCACGGTCCTCATAGTTTCTTTGCGAGAGTTTTCCAAGACTTAGAAGACTTATATAATGTTTAAAAACTAACTGTCAAGAGGAGAGAAATGACAGTGTTCAGAGAAGAGAAGTAATCAAAACCTGAAAGGTTGGAAACAAGTCCCTCCCCCCGTCCGGTAACTGGGATGGTGGCCTTGTATTTTATTCTTGACTTGGAATGAAAAACTCGTTCTTTGTGTGCCCCGCTTTCAAAAATTTTTTTTTTGAAAGAAGGTCGATCTGGACCTTCTTGTGGCGACTCATCTTCAAGATACACTACATACGAAAAAAACTGTGAACACAAAATGATGTGTCGCTGTTGCCCCCGGTAATGGCCTAAACTCTGACCAGACTGTAAGTGTAGCCAAGCTACTCTACCCCTCTTCATTCCACTCATGGATTACAGGAGGTTCTCAATGTTCAAATGAAGGCCTAGAAACACCAGTAGTGTGAATTAGACAAAACTAATTAAGCTGCCTGAGCATTTTAGCCTCAATGACTAGATTTGAACTACTAGCTGCCTGTGTCCAATGTGATACAATTATGAGCTTCCAGGGAATAATTTTCCACTGAGACTTTTCTCTGCTACATCTACATACGTACGTGTAAAGAAGGCCTGTTTTCATTTTCAGGCCTCCGGTTCAGTATTGATTTGATATGCAAAATCACCGGTCTAGACGACTGCTGATTCCCAAGCCATTGCAGGTCAATATCAAGCTCTTAAATCGCTTCAGGTAATCCTGCAAGCACCAGAGAACTAAATTGAAGATTCAATGCGTTTGGAGATACCAATTCCTATGCTTCAGATTTAGGCGAACAACTGAAGAAGAGCCTAACAGTAAGCTCTAGGTTTGAAAACCTAACTACCCCCAAAAAGTGTCAAAGGAAACATGGTAAAGGAAAAAAACAAAAAAACTGGGAGCAACGTCGTTTCTCACAGTGTAATTGTAGTCCTGAAGGCCGTAGTTTCCTTGCATATCATACTCATGTCGCATAAATGGGTCACTCAAGACTATCCTCGACAAAAAAAACAAAAACACGAGCATGTTGTTAACGGACTCCAAAAGCAGCTAGTCTTTCTGACAACATCCTTAAAAAATCACGATCCTCAAAAGCAGTCGAGAATCCAATGGTAGCACCACACCTAAAACAGACAGCTTAAATCAACAAATCACCCTTGGTGTGTAGCTCGATAAAACAATAAGAAAAAATAACTACTGGGCATCTATTTTACAAAGATTTAAACTTAAGACCCGAAATTCCACTTCGCGTCAGATAAGTGCTGCAATTTTCCGGCCTGCCAGAATACAGAGTCCAAAAGAGCTAACCTCGATATGCTTCATTGATCTTCTGGAACTCGAGAGTAGCCGCAGTTGCACCATTGTGCTTATCGGGGTGCCATTTCTGCAGGCGAACAGGAGATGCGATGAACACTAGGTGTATGTCCCGCACCACGTCATAACCAATCAAGAAGGGGGCGCTCAATATAAACTTTCATTAAAAAGAAACAGGGTTCTGCATCATTGCATTAGAAGGAAAGAAAAAAGGGAGAAAAAGCAATAAAGAAGCATTCATACATCCAGTTAATGATGGGTTGAAATGGCAAGAGGGGAAGAATATGTACTCCCTAAATATGACATACAAAGCTTCCTATACAAATGGAGGATGTATTAACGTTCAAGCACCAACCAGAGCGAGGCGTAAATAGCTCGTACGTATAGAGTCATCCGTTGCATCATAATCAACGCCAAGCACTTTGTAATGATCCTGAAACAAACACAGACTCAGCATGAATACGATCGTATGTCAAAATGACAAAATGATGGAGAAAAAAAGAGAGAGATCTGGATCAGCCACTGAGATCCTCAACGGCTGATCAGACCAGGTGCGCCACCTTCTAATAAGGAAATGCATCCAAATAGGCAATTGAGCAATAGACTATTATTATACATTTTAGGCAAGAATCTGTAGGGATCACAATTAGGTGTGGTTGCCTTAATCTCTAAAACAAATGCACAGCTGCATTAACCTTTAAGCTCACCTAGCTAAAACCTAAGAAAGAAAAACAAAAAGTTCTGTGGTCACCATATGTCAGTCAGAACATGTAACCTTGCAAATCATGATTCTTAGAATTTGAAAACTGACAGGAGAGATTGAACCTACAGGGAGAGTACAAGTTGGATCTCTACTCAAGTACGTCTAGGCTGTACAGTTGATCATCAGCTGTCCAAGCTAGTAACTGAAAATCAGAATGTCAACAAAAACTAAGCGTAGAGGAGACTGTTATGTACAGAAGTGTCAACTTTGGGAGCCTGCTGTCTACTTGGCAGCACTTGTGTGCCACATGGACATCGCATGTAATCTTCACAATTACTGCAGGACTTAAGAAATGACTCTATGATAGTCCGCATTACTAAGCGAATTGCCGTACTATCAAACAGAATGCAGAATTAGCGCACTCTTCACCCTTTGCAACTATTTGATACTCATATAGTCATATCAACTGTGCTCACCACACTAACTTTCGTTTAACTGTAGGCACAAAGAGCACTAGAAGAGAACATGGATGATATCAAAAGAAAATAGGAACGCCTATGGATGCCTGCCTTTGTGGTACTCCATCAAATTTGCATTACCACCTCAAAGAGCCAAATAAGCAGATCCAGACACAATTCTCACCTGGTCCAGCCGAGTGTTTGGGCTCTGCATCCTGTCCTCTTACACCAAACCCACAGAAGCCATCCCAAATCCTCCACATCTAAAAGAACCCACCAACCCTATTTGCTACCTGCACCATCCAACTCCCCATCGCCACTTCGTCACCGTCCTAAAACACAAAAATCTCTGCAATTCTCCAATCAATTCTCCTCCAATTGACTTCACAATCACCGTTCTATCGCTTGCAATTGCTATCACTTCACGCAGTCAAATAATCAACAATTCCCCTTATCAGTCCTACCACGACTGCCACTCAATCTAGTTCCATCACCACACGCCACAAATACACGATTTCGTCACTAGGGTTCCAAGCACCTCAATCTTCAAGAAACAGATCCAATTCTCCCAAATCCAACTCAATTCCACACACTGAATTGCGGTAGAAGGTAAAAGCCCGCGCACCTCCATCTCCATCGCTGCGCAATTGATACCAAATCCACGACGAATTCGCCCGCATCACGCATTCATTAGGGCACCCACCAATGAAATAAGGCAGAGATGGAATTTCCGGATCACGTGAAGGAAAAGAAACGACAAATGAATATAAGGAAAGTCTGTGGATTCAACAAATAGGAGTTCGAAATTGAAGCTGTTATGTCCAACCAAATGAGTTTCCGAGGAGGCGGCACATCAGCATTACGTAAGCGAGCAGTGAAGAGATTCAATTCGCAGCTGAATCTGCACGTGAAACAAGGGGTTGGTAAATCAGTAAAAGGGGTGGATGTGGATATTCTTCTGCTTCTGTGGGGACGGAGATTCAATTGGGGAAAACCTGTGGACGCTCTTCCTTTTAACTGAGTGCGGCGACTTTCTCGATTCTAAGGCGACGTAATCACAGTTCGCACTGTCTGTTTTCTCTGATCTTTTCACTGTGTAGTTTGTACCTGACGCTTCCGACAGGGAAGGCTCCATCCATCTTTCTGCTGGAAACGTTCCCACGTTCCCGGATAGCAGTGTTCGCATGTTCTCTCACACGTCGTGGACGCCGGATTCGACACATGGGTTCTGAGCTGTAGAGCTCTTGATTGAACAGTACGAGAGGCTCTTTACCTGTAGCACTGGCTTGCTTTTCAAGTACGGTGAAGTCCTATCCTCATTTAAGGAAGGGTTTTACTTCAGTTTTAGGGTACGATAGTGCAAAGTTGTTCATGGAAAACTGGGAGTTATAAAGATCTTTCAACTCTTGAAGGACAATGAGGCTGTAAAGTAGTCGATGGATGACTTCGTTGTTCATTGTACAAACAAAGAATGCACCTATTGGTTCAATAATAGGAGCAATTTTGATGACTACTTAGGTCATCAAGGGCAGCATTCTTTCGAAGTTAATTTTAAAATGAAATATGAAAATCATGGATGAGAACATGTTTATTCCTCCAAATGTGCATAATTTCCACCAAATGAAATTATCTTCTTCGAAGGTTTTGTAGCAATCTAGCAATTTCATCCATTGCAAAAAGGGGAATAGAAGGAAAACATAATTTATTCTACAATTAAGCCTAATTTTGGTATGTTTCATCCTAATGTAATCAAAATTGTACTTAATTTGACATATGAAGAGACTTGGTGTGGAGTGCAATTTAAAAAGCCATTTAGAATTTGTTTGCAAATGACAATTTTACAATTTTAAATAAATAGAGGCATGAGGTTTATAAAAATGTGAAAGGAATTCACTCATTTTCTACAATATTAAAGGACATTTTCATATTATCATTGCAATGTCTTAGAAAATCAATAAAGATACACAGGGCTTTTATTTTTGGCAAAATTTCGTTACACTTCTCTAGCTTCATTCCTCCAAAAATTGACCCTTAGAGTGAAGACAATAGGGGAGACATTAGTTCAAAAAAAAGCCTTGAAGACATATGAATATTTTAAAGGATGAGAATAGTCATCCCCTGTGGTTATTACTACTTAGTATACTAGTAGAGAATATCTTATATTCTCAATTAATTTTGTTTACATACTTGTTGGTTTCAAGTTTCAACGCAATTTTTTAATTCAATGCAATTTGTGTAATTATTTTTATTTTTAATACAAATTCAATTCAAAAATATTTTAAAATATAGACTTATGGTTTTATTTTCCTACATTATACAATGAAAAATTGTATATATCTAAGTTGACTATATATAATATATCCTAAAAAAATTGATTATAATATATAAAATATCCTCTAATTTTCCATTTTTAGAAAAAATGGAATTGTGAATCTTACATGTCTAAATATATTTAATGACCAAAAGAAAATTTTCATTTTTGCATTTTGAGCAAAGACCAATAATCAATCTAAAAACATCTTTGAAGGAATAAATCTCCTTTTTCACAATAGATGAAGTTAGTAAGTTATTTCAAACTCTTGGGATGCTATCTCTCTTTGAAGATGAGTATATAAACTTTGGATGAACAACTGAGTTTTTGTCTATATTTTTTATATTTCATCCATTTTTAACCCCTAAAGGTTTTTGACTATGTTTTCACCAAAAACGCTCTAAAACTGCCATTTTTAGTGGCATTAGTGCAAATACCAAATTTTTGAAAAAAAACATTTTTGGATACAAGTAACCATAGGATCTTGTAGTAAAATATTTTGAGAAGATGTAAAAATTTCAGAAATTTTCACCATGTCGATTGCAAGATATTAGCGTTTGAATTCACAAATATCTTTTTTTTTCCCTGCAAAAATCCGGGCAGCTGCACTTCACAAGGTCACATGTACATGAAAAAATGTCCAAAATGTTTGTTACTCTTTAGATTCAATCTTCAAAGCAAGTTGGCTACATGCTTGAAATTTTTTAGATCATTTGGAAATGTACAACATATAGGAAAAAAATAGTAAGTAGAATGAAGTAGAGAATGATTCAAAATACTAAGTTGTTAATAATTTCTTTATAGAATTGAAAAATGTCAATTCCAATGTTTGCAATGTTGTAATAAACAATGAAAACAAAAAAACAAAAAACAAAAAACAAAAAACAAAAAACAAAAAACAAAAATATATATATATATATATATATTTCAAAAATATTTAAAATTGAGTAAAATAAAGGGCTTCAAAGTTTATTTCAAAATAGAGATTCCCTAACTATCCACAAACTACCTTAAACTAAAACTACTCATAACTTTTGATTCATCCATCCAAATGGAATGATTTAAAGCTTTCCATGTAGATATGAATCTACAAAATTAGTTTCAAATTTTAATTCTTGAAAAAAATGATTTTTGAAGAATATTTTTGTTGCCCAGACTCCCAGCCAAACGCTAAAAATTACATTTCATACAATAACTTTTTAGCCATGTAGTCAAAAGTTATAAAAATTGTTGGGCCTTAAAGCTATTCCTCGGGAAAATTTTGCATCAAAATTTCAAAGAAAAATAAATAAAAACTCCATCCATAGTGACCTGCCCCAAATCGTTATGTTGCCAAAAAACGAGGTTCAGGACTTTAGGGGTTCAGGACACGTTAGAGAAAATTTAGCCTCTAGGATGGGTTGTTTGGCTTTCTACAAATGTGCAAATTCATGAGGATTTTTTTTTTCTTTAAAAAAAAAAAAATAGTCTCTAGTCTTGAGTGGTGGCAAGTGATCACATGGGCCAAATAAAAATATATAATGTTTTAATTTTTTTTTGTAATGGCACATTTATATGTAGTCAAATGGTCTTGGGTTGGGTCCAAATTCTTCTAATGGTAAATTTTGTCATCACTAAATTTGTTTTCCATACTACTTCCAATGAATAATATAAAGACCTTTTCAATATTAGGTACAATATAACATATAAGTAAGTGTTATTGCATAATGAGATAGATAAGGTAGGAAATTCATTGTAGACTATTTGGTCACTATGCATAACTCCACTTACTAAATTGACAACATTTTTTCTAAAAGAATAACAAATTAAGGAAAATTTTGACATATATTTCCAAAACTCATTTTTTGAAACATGAAAGATACATTATAGCTTTCTATTGTAGATCCTAAAGAGGGACTATTTTTGCCCTTTTGGATGCCAATATGGTTTCTTAATTGCCTAGATTGTTTATTGATAGTCCAAAAGTGTCCCTTGAGATTGTAAACTAATAAATGAATCTTTTGTCATGCATAGAAATCACATGAACCGCATGGTGATGTTCATTGAATATATAAAATGGAAATTTTTCAACTCAATTCCAACCATTTGAAAGCCAATTCTACAATCCCTACTACATTAGAATGCAAGAGAGTAAAATTGGGTCTTGGACTAAGGGGTGTAGATGGGAATTTATTATAGATGAACTATTGTGAAATTCCTATAGTTTAAGTTCGTTCTCAGGGAGGCAGGGTGCTATGGATAATCCTAAAGGTAATGAATTTAATTCATTACTCTGGTTCATGCACAATTGAAGGGAATGGGAAATATTCACTCTTCACTTACAATAGACATAACTTTAATTTATTATGATTAAACCAAGGTTGGAAACTTATCAATAGCAGGTCGATCTATTGAATCAGCTTCACTTTTGTTCCCCTAACAGCCTCACCAACTGGCTGGTACAGGTCCTATTGATCTTCTCGTTCATCGACCAACAGCTCCAATTGATTCTTTTCGACACATGTTAATTTTGGCTTTTCTTCCTTCAAGTCCTTGCTTTGCATTTCTACTATAGTAATTCCTTCCTTAGATTCACACGCAGGCTTAACATAATTTAATTGATTACAAAACTTACATTTCTTTCTATTTGTTTCGGACAATTCTCGTTTTACTTTTAAATCACTCATTATTCTATACTATGGATTTCAAACTCCAAAGTCACTTCCACAGAGACTTAATCTCTCAGATGCTATAGATTAACGTTCAGTTCAAAATAAAACACACCATAGCATTATACTCGTCCCCATTGACACATACCACACAATCAACCTATGCACCATTGATAAAACAATCAAGATCTAATACCAACATTCCTTTACATCGAATCATTACAATAGAAATTCCTCACAGGATTAAATCTATAGACCTAACACTCAGCATCAAAGCATACTCTCACAATTGATTCACCATTCAGCACACTCATCCCATTCATAACACAAATCACAATTTCCATAATACAATTGAATGCACACACAATTTCATACAATGGAACACAACACATTCAAAATAATTTCGCATTATATTTCCGCATACAAATATTACAATTGATGTCTCCCATTCCTGTCCAACTCCACTCCGTATAATCTATCGATTCAGTACAACTCAACAACCTCCGACCAGCACTATAGAAAATTAATTTTCACAACTATCGCTCACACACTCTGCCGGCTACACCCGCGCTCTGGAGACCTACATACCTTCTCCAGACTGGCCTTCAACAATTGATTCGAATCCCTTTCACCTTGATTCACTAGATAGTTCATAACCGCCACAATAGTTTGCATCCATTCATCTACCACAACTAACATCCATTGATAAAAGCACTGAAATTCAACTTAACTGGTAAAAACCCAGTTTTAACACCGCAAACACACTTAAAACTATAGAAAATTGAAAAATTAACAAAAATAACACTACTATGTACTTTTCTACTATAGTCTATACGACTACAAGGGGCTAAATTGGACTCCAATTTATAATAGGTCTTGGTTACCTTACATATAGAGATTATCATTATTTCTTTTATAGGAGTAAGAAAAATTTCCCAAATGATTTTGCACTAGGAAGTAGGAATTAGGGGAATAGAGAAAAATGGCACCAATTTTCTATGTAAGTTACTTTATAAGTAGAAATAAATGCCAATTTTGTTTGTTAAATTGGCAGAAGTTTATGCCTAAGAACTTATTTTTGAACAAATGTACACGAAAATTCTATTGCAAAAGGAGTATACAACAAAGCTCATGCTATGAGTATTTTACTAACCTTAGAGCATCACTACCCATCCTGCAAAATGTGGTGGATTTTCGGCTTGCATAATGTAGAGCCATCTATTTTGCAAGCTAGGTGGTGAGCTGCACCCCACCTAGGACTTGTTAATAGGCTAAAAGAAATGAGAATGTAGATATTGAGATCTAGAATTGGGGCTCTAACGGAATGTAGATATTGAGATCTAGAATTGGGGCTCTAACGGAATGTAGATATTGAGATCTAGAATTGGGGCTCTAAGTGCTGCAATGTTTTGTCTTGTTCTATAGAAGTGTTGCACTATGTTTGTCTCATTTGTGCATCAAGTTCCGCAGTATTTTGTCCGATTTTGTCTTATAGTGTGTTAGCAAGTTGTCTGCGAGCTAACAAATGTACCCCATTTTGCAAGTCGTCTCCAATTTTACTAGCAGCCAACTTATTAGCAAGACATCCATTTTATGAGACAGATGGGGCAGTTTGCCAACCTTTATTGGCCAATCATCCATTTTGTGGGACACGTGGGGATGCTCTTAGAAGCTAAATAGACTCAAGACTGGTGAAACTATAAACTATAAGTAACAAATTCAAAGTTTAAAGAGAAGAAGTTTCTAGTTTCCATCCAACTTACAGTGAAAGATTAACTCTAAGGTATGCAAACCCTTAATCATCACTACCAATAATGCAACACCTAAATTTGCATCAAATAGCTACACTAAAATCTAGATACATAATCAAGAATATGATAGCCTAAGAGAGTCTAAGGTAGAAAACCCATGTCCAATCACTTAAGCAATTCAACATATTTGTTGTATGGGTATGGTGAAGGGAAAAGATTTTGTATTTAGAGAAATAGATTTTAGAAGGATTTCATATTTTTATGCAATTTCTTCCTCAAAAAAAATTTCTATGAATTTTTTTGTGAAGATTCCATTCAACCTATTCTTGTTATATAGGTCACCCTATTTCCTACTATAGCTTCGTTATAAAATCAATAATGCTTCAATGTAAGTGATAATTGTAGCTTCCAATGTACATTTTGTGATCATTCCACGCTTTCAATATACACCTCCTTGACATTTATGTTGCTCTTCATGCTCCTACTCTACATAAGTTGTCACCTAAACCACAATTGATCAGAAACACAACAACCTGACTAGAGAAAATGGGTAGCTGATTGAGAACTGGTCAACTACCGTAGTGTTGATTTTTGATGGACTATAACATCATTTTTGTTAAATTAGCATATTCCACAACTTTTGCACTTTTAGAATATATGGTTAACAACTTAATTTGATCTATATTTGTCCTAATCTTTAGAGCTTTGTGTAGATTTAGATCGCAATTTTTGGTATCATAATTGCGT
The DNA here is from genome assembly GCA_963969395.1 of Pseudoscleropodium purum. NCBI lineage: Eukaryota > Viridiplantae > Streptophyta > Bryopsida > Hypnales > Brachytheciaceae > Pseudoscleropodium > Pseudoscleropodium purum. Next base: position 15,520,784 of record OZ017798.1, read on the forward strand.
CCATTCAACAAAATTGACAATCAATTCATTAAAAAATTTCATAAATTATTCAAACAATGTCCAAATAATGTATGCCAAAATGCCTTGGAATCCTATTTCACTTGCCAATAAGATCCAATAAAAATAATCTAGATATTTTAATTATAATATAAGTAAACTGAGTTGATATCAGTGCCGAACTGCCGATTATAATAAATGGGTGCACTGTTGTTACACACCCTCCTTACTGCAAAAAAATAAGATGCTTGGTCCAGCATATGTGCATCGAATTCATGAGGAATCCCCGATCAAGGACTTGGCACTTGACACTTTTCAATGAGCACGGTCTGATCGAAACGTAAATGAACAGCAAGTCAGCAATCCTATTTTCAAGAGCTTCATTTGTCCGCTGGAAACTGTCTGTCTGTCTCAACTTTGGCCCCCAGCTAGAATCGAGTCAATGTAATTTAACACAGGAGAAATCCAAAATGTCCGTGATCTATGGGATTTTTAAAGAATTCCGAAATGAATTTCCAGTGGTGATCGATAGAATTGGATACACAAGGATTTAAAATTTGGACACATGAAAGGACATTTGTCCAATTTCTATATTGGATTTCTCCTGTGTAACGTAATATTGACAATATATAATGGGGACAATAATTCCGGGAAGCACAGATAAATTATCTCCCTGAGACAGACCCCAGAACCAGTGCGAAGTGATCGAACCGTTTACGTACACTCAGTTCGATCGATCATGTCAAGCGCAACCGTTTTGCATGTCGGGGAGCTAGGATTAAAGGAGTTATCATTCCGGAGAATCAAACTCCTCGTCTTTGAGAAGTCCATTTACTTAGCTTAAAGCCAGTCTAAGTCGATCACGAGACCAGGTAGTAATTAATTAAGCTTAAGTGAACTTGCGTACGTCAAGTTTAGTTGTAAGTTTTAATAACAAAACAGCCCACTAGATTTTTTTTCTAATTTTTTTAACAACTGGACAATCTCCATTGCAAGGGAAACAGTGCAGATAACCAGAGGAGAACCTCGGCGAGCATATTTTGGTTTTAGACTAACATGGTTTAGCGACTAGCTCATAAATAAAAAGGTCAAGGACCTGCTTCGCCATGCAACCAGAGACCCAAGCTAAAAACATTTACGCAAATTTGCCCAACTTGGGAGGAGCCATGTTCCAGCTATTTTCAAGGTGTGCTCGGACGCCGAAGAACTTCAATTCGATTGTAACCAAGTGTTGTCGAGCCCACTAGACTTCGCTCAAGACGCCTGAACTTCTACGATACCCACTGGACTAGCTGTGTATGCGTTCTTCAGTCTACTATATTTCTAAGTTCTAAGTTTAATTCATTGGGATTGTGCATGAACTATGACGGCACGCGTGGGCCAAAGAAAATTGATTGTCATCGGGACAGCCAAATGTAGTTTAGTAGCTATTGCAATTATGTTAATTATCTGCATCAGTATTCGGCGGATCGGAGTTTTTCGAGTGGCGGGTGAAACATAATTAAGTGCACGCGCAAAATACATCTACCAATTACATGCTAGCTAGCTAGTGGCTGCGAGTGCAAGCTAGCATGTAGGAGGAGATCTTGAACGTACATTGTCAAAGAGCACCTATATATAAAGAAATATTTGTACTTAACTTAAGGGGATTAAGCACCGCAATGCTTCGATCGATACATCGAACACCGCACGCCCAGGTGATCGTCGCATCTCGAGGGGCATCTCGATTGGAAAATTAAAGGGAATAGTTACATGATCGAGGGAAATTGAACTCCTGACCTCATGGATTACACATTTACACGTACGAATCGAGACGAATCAACAGGACAGGTAGAACGTAACTTGGAAATTTCTTTGGAATAAATTAAAGTCGATATAGTCGAATCATCACCGTGCCGCATAGCCTTTGAGGTGATCGTTGCGTTGCATATACAAATATTAAAGCTCGTTCGGCCAGAAAAGAGTCTAAATATATGATGAATTTGGGAAAATTAAACTCTCGATCGACGCCATACATGCATGGATTCAGTTACACGTACTTATCGCTGAAATAATTAACCGGTCAGAACAGATATTTCGTTAAAATGGCGCCATTTTTCCGCCATTTTTCCATTAATTTTCTAAGACTGGTACAGATATCAGACCCTGAAACCCTGAAATCTAGGACAGGTATAAAGTTCAGACCGCACGTTCTGAACCTAAAAGTGCCAAGTTTGTGAAATCCCGCCATTTTAATGAAATATCCGTTTGAGTCAGAAAGGCAAGATGTTAAATCATGCCCAGGAGGCTAGATTCACCCAAGGGAAAATGCAAGAATTTTTTTATTTTTCACTCAACTTTTTTTTGCATATTTTGAGTTCATACTTGCAATCAGAGACCCCAAATTAGGTAGAAGAGGTCTAGAACATACCTTAAACATGGCTCAAAATAGGGATCTTTTTTTACTTTTATCCCTGGTGAACCCCCAAATTATACTACTGAGTCATCTCCTGGGCATGATTTAACGTCCTGCGTCAAAAAATAGCGAATATTGCAAATTTAATGAAATTGAGGTTACACATTTGAAGATCCATGGGTCCCCACATACTAGAACCCTAAGCAAAAGCGCTAAGCAAAGTGCTAGATGGTTATTAATACTTGTTACTCTGCCATGATTATAAATTTTTGAGCATCAGTTGAGCCCTGGTTAATTATCAAACTTGATTATTGAAATTATATCACAATGTTACACAAGATATGTTTCAAACTTGAACCTGATAGGTGATAGATGCATGACAACAAGATCTAATGGATATTTCATTAAAATGGCGGTATTCCACAAACTTGGCACTTTTAGGTTCAGAACGTGCAATCTGAACTGTAAACCTGTCCTAGATATCAGGGTCTGAAATCTATACCAGTCTTACAGAATTCATGGAAAAATGGCGGAAAAATGACACCATTTTAACAAAAATTTGTTATCATTAGTAATCAGCAAGTTTTTTTTGGAAGAAAGACAAATATAAGGTTCAAAAATCACTTGCTAATTGCAGATTATTCAAGCTAATTGATATTTTAAGAGTATGCATACATAATCAGCCTCTGCAAATATGTCAATTTAGCAAATATGGGGTTGTATCTTCCAGCTGGAAATCCTGTTATCGTTAATTCTTGCTCTTGAAGGTCATGCCCAGCAGCCTTGCTACCTCTATGATATGGATATGCTTTACTGTCTGTGAGGGTGGGAAAGAACAGGTGTAGCTAGACTTAGTATTATTAATTGATAAATGCAATTTCAAGAAGAAATTGAAGCCAGATAGACTAGGTATGCTTTGTCATGTTCATTGAAATGGCATGTTTCATAGCAAGGAGTTCACTTCAACAATTTTAATTTCACAACTTCCCTGAGCTTGCTCTGTTTTAACTACTACTGCAGATCTTGAAGTCAATTTCATTAATTTGGTGTATTCCACTACTTGCAAAGTAATACATTGCACTTTCAAGCCGCACAGCCTGAAACATAAATATACAACTTTGGTAGTTTTTAGTGCTTAGCTTTGCATAGAAGTACATCTCAATTTTTGGCACAGCAATCTTGCCAAATTAACAAAATTGATGATAAGGTCAAGTAGCAAGGAGGGAGTGGGATTCAAGTACATGGGTTTAATAATGGGTTTCTCAACAGAAGGTGCAGGTAGATTTCCCAATCATCATGCTCTGATTTTGTATGTGTGATTAATTTTTCTGTTAATTTGTGTATGTGTGATTTACTATTCTTTACACAAACACTCACTATGTCTTGGTTTTGGATCTTAGAATAACAGACTGCAGACTTCTTGGTGGATGCTATGGACCTGTTCATGCTGAAGCTCTGAAGGATGCTAATGTAACTTATACATGCAAAAGCACATTTGGGGGCTCCCAAACTTTTATCCTTGTTGATGATAGGGAGAAGCTGGATGGATCAGAGACAAAGGTCACTTGTAAATTTGTTCCTTGGTCTTGGTGTTACTCTCCCTATCCTTCAATTAGTATTTAGCATGGGACCTGGAATGAATCGACTCTAAATTCAACAAACCTCAAAAAGAGGTTGGAATTAAGTTGCTTCTCTCTCCCTTCTGTGCTGAAAGTCACTTTGGAGCAGGTGATGATACCCACCAAGATGATCTGAAGGTTTTTGTATCTTAACTGTGCTACCAGTAATATAATTAGGACCACATGAAAGAAATTTGTTTTTGCAATGTTCTTAAGTTGCACCTTCTATCAGTTTGCCTCACCCTGATTCTGTCAACAAAGAATCTCTCACATATATTTATATTCATATTCACATAATTCAAAGTGCAAGCTGACTTATGCTTGACAAAAATTTCAGCCATGACTACTTCAATTAAAATTTCTCATAAACAACCTGTAAGTCAAGTGCAGGCACCAAAACCACAAACATGAACGCAACAGGTTTGTGAAGAATATATGTTGGTTTGAAGTGCATGTATCCAGACAGCCTATTCATATCCAGAGGAGAATTGCATGCAGTATTCAATTTGACCAGCAAAACCAACAAAGAAAATCGCAACAAATTTCAACTAACATAAGGTGGAAACACCCATTCCAGTCCATGTCCCTATTCTTTGTCCAGGAGAGTGCCATTAAAGTGTCCCTCCATTTACATGAATGTATCCTCCGAATGTTTAATTCTTCTTGGCTGATGCATTTGAAAGACACATTACGAATTCTGATTTCTTAAGAGATGATTTTTGCAGGGTTCAGATTTGGGTGCACCTACATCACAGATCCAGTAGTTTAGAGACTGGCAACTTTGAAAAATCATAGAAATTACATACCATGTTCAAAAAATCTATTTTTTTTTAAATATTCATGATTTTTACTTGCTTATACTACAACAATATTATTTGTAAGAAAAAGTTCCTCCAAATATGCTGAATTCCTTAAAGGGACGGTTTTGGGTGTGTTTGTTTACCTTAATGTTAGCTGTAGGGTGTAGCACACACACCTCTTATAAGTTAAATGCAGAGCTGTCTATGCATGTTAAGCTTATAAGTTAAGTTCTCTCTGAAGATTCACAACATGAAGAAGGAATGCAACTTAGGATTGCTTTGTTGAACATAATTTTGTTTTGAAAGATTCTTGTAATTGACTTGTCAATGTGGAAATAGCAAGTTTAACAGGTCTACATATCTCAGTTTCAGATTCCACCTTTGCAAGTTGTTTTCGATAAGATTGTGAACCAAAATTATGTGGAAAACACTAGTTACATGATAGCAATAAGGTAGAAGTACCTATTTCGGATAACTTAAGGATTTCAGACTCGATGATGTGGGGAAGTCATGGGAAACTGAGTTGAATGTGTGCAAAAATAAGGTTGTGGATGAATGCCAAAAAAAACGAAATTTTTTCTCCCCAAATGAATGTTTTATTGAATATAAACATGAATTTTGCACCCAGACCCATCTCTGTCACATAGATTCACCTATTTCGATTAGCTTTGACACTTCTTTCAAAACCAAGAGGAATGAGAGACGAATGGACAAGAAGGAATAAATAGAGAACCTTTCTCAATGAATAGTGCATTTAATTGTTGTCTAAAATAGGTGAGCCTATGAAGCCATTATGAGGGGACTTATCCGAAATGGGTAATTCTACCGTAAGTGGATTAGTTTTTAACTATGATAGGTACACCAAAATGTGCCACTCACCTTAAACTGCCATCTATACTATGTGTACATTTCCAAAGTCAGTTTTGTACCTATATGGAAGAAATGCTTGTAAAACCAAATTTTATTTCTTAATAAATTTTGCATACAGTATTCAAATGCTATATTTTCTGGTGTGTTGGAACCTCCTTTTACTTGCCAACAAGAACATATGAAAATCTGACCAGTCTAATAATAGAAAATAAGGCTAGTAGCAAAAAGTGGCTGTTTGGGGAGTATCACCTTACATTTTCAACTGCATCACCATCAAAGTCTTGCCATTAATTCCTGCAACTTCCTAGTGCCTCTCAATCAAATGAATATGTATGTACCTCCAATGTCTCATGAAATTTCATAATGGTTTTTTCATTTGGGCACAATGAAACCTCACTTGGTGTTTAAAGGAGTTTAATTGCTTGAGGTGGCCATCATGCATTAGTAGGCTTTATTATTATCAGTATTAATTTTGTGCACAGTGGTACTAACTTTGATCATACTATTCATATGCTCTAAAAGGACTGACTATAGGTCACAGGAACTAGGCCATGATTTGACTGACCAATGTTTTTTAATTTGTGTCTTTATACACATTGAAAGATAAAACTGCAAAAGCACTTTCTACAACTCATAGTCCACAAAAGTTCGGTTATGGACTGTCCCCTGTTTGTCCTAATATACATCCTGCAATGTCAACTTGCTAGCAAATCTAACTCAGAGGAAAGAAGTACTGTACACATCTATCCCAGTGACCCAGTGAATCTTACAACTGTCACGGTGGGAAATTTCGTTAAAATGGTGGTATTTCATACGCCATTTTTTCATTCATTTCTAGGACAAGTTTCGATTTCACATTGCATGGTCTAAACGTGAAAGTGCCAAGTTTGTGGAATATCACTATTTTAATAAAATATTAGTTGTAGCTTAAGCATGTATATTGATGTGACTTCAACCACAAATTTCATCAAGAAGTTTCACCTTTACTAGCACAAAGCCAAGTCATTTACATGTTGAAGGCTTGAAGCATCTCTACTATTTTTGACTGGGAAGGGGCTAGCCCAGTCTATGGTGAGTCAAGCCTCTCAGATCTCCCCTATTGCAGACACACACAAGGAAAAAAAGAACCGGGCCTCTGTAAAATGAGCCCTCGACCCTCCATCCTAACGGATCTTCCCACATCTTTGTCACTAAGTTTGGATTCTACTTCTTGAACCATGTTTTTGTAATTTTTGAAGTGTCTCACAATTTTAGCAACTCTAACCTACGAACCCGATAGTTGTCACTTAGGCCTTAAATTTATTTATTTATTTATTTATTTTGCTTCAGCTCATTCCTTATAGCCTTTTGGGGTCCCAAAGGCCTAAAAAGCATGTTAACATCATATTGGTAGAAGTCCCTACAATTGCGGTGTATTATTTCTTAAAAGTCCAGAAGTGCTCTAAGCACTTTTGTTTATCATTTCTAGTGTCTAAATAGGTGTCTAGTATGTCGATTAAGAGTTTGAGATAGAATTGAGCTCTAGTAGACAAAGTTTGAGAAGGCACTTATTTTAGAGTGTTAACAGATTGATCCAAATCCAACAATTCACAAGAATCGAGCATTGAAGATTAGAGGAAGGTATTTATAGCATAAAAACATGCCAGGAGCTCAACGGCAAAGTTGATTCGTAAAGATTCCTTCATGGAGGAATTAAATCAAGAAGTAAAGAATTTAGGCCTCTCTACATTTGATGCAAGTAAATATTTAAACTTGCAATTAACATTAGGAGACTTCTTAGAGGTTGTCCAAATTTTTTTGTAATTTTCTAAATTACATGGGAAGTGAAAATGGTTTTTTACCCACCTTTGGTAAACAAGCAAACACAACCAGGTTCTTGATTTACGCTTTAATCCTATGGGTGTTCTAACATCAGTCCATTGTACCTTCCAAGCAATGAATCTTACTAAATTTCCTACTCCTATGATTTTAGGGAATTTCCTACTTCTTTTCTTGTTACGTTGGTGTCTTACCCTAAGACCTCTACTTATATTTCTTTCCCCTTTCTAGATTTCTCCTATTGTTTTTCTTTCTTCTTAGAGGAGTTGGACTAGTTTTCTTTCAACAGGACCTAAAACTTCATCAATCAATATCTTTGTCAATTTACCTCAAAATCCTAAGTGTGATATAGTTTCGGAAACCTCTAAACAAACTCTACATTATCAGCCATCTGAGTCTTGATAAAAACCTAATCCTAAGACCCTGAATTGACCTTGAAGTTTTGGCTTATTTGGAAGAAATCCTGTAACTTCGAAAATACAACAAAGAGGATGAATCAATGACTCACCTCCAAACCGAGGTCATTGTTGAGATCATTGTCTAATCCTTGGTTCCCATCATAGTTTGCCATCCTCCTTCCTTCCTTGGTAATTTAGCCTATGGCTTGAAGTCAAGTAATATACAAGTTATAGTACTTGGGGTAATGCTATCTCCTCTTTCCCTTCTATCCTATTTCTTTCCCTTAAGCACTATTTACTCCATTATTATATTCCAAGAGTTGATTTGGAATTTTTTTCTATACAATAATGCTAACCAATCATTGACCCTTTGGCTCCTATCTCCTACCTCAATTATTATTCTAATCCCTCCAAGATGTAGTGGTTCCCATTGATCTCTCTACATTTCCTCCTAATTTCCTTCGATCTAATTGTATTTCAATTTCTCAATCTCTATTCCAACTATTAGTTATTATGCTTCATTCTCTTGTTTATGAGATTGATGGTTTGTATATTTTTCCTTCAAGACTGTTTTAGTTCGTTAGTTAGCTCTACTTATAGTCTATGAGCCCATTACCCTAAACCCCCAAACCCTTGTGTTGCACTCCCCCTAGTGCCCTGTGCCGCACTTTGGTCCCATTGTAGCCTTGCCACGTGTCAGCTAGCTTTTGATCAAATCTTTGAGTCACGGCTTGGTTCTATCTCATGGCCTCAAGCCTTGGGTCGCAGCTTCAAACCCTTCTCGCGGCCGTTGCTCTAGTTTATAGCCTCTGGTCCTTATATGGCCTACCACATATTGGATAGCTATTGGTTGGATCCTTGATCGTGGCCTCAAGGCTTCGGTTGCAGCTTCAGATCTTTCTTGTAGCCTCCGCTCTAGTTTACAACCTCTGGTCCCCGTGTGGCCTACCACATGTTGGTTGGCCATTGGTCGTACCCTTGGTTGTAGCTTCAAGCCTTGGATCACAACTCATGCCTTGGGTCGCGGCTTTGAGCCTTGGGTCATGGTTTTAGACCCTTCTCATGGCCTCGCTCAAGTTCTCAACCTCTAATCCCCATATAGCCTTGCCACGTGTCAGTTGCCCGTTAGTCAGACCCTTGGGTTGCAACTCAAGCTTTGGATCATGGCTCAGCCCTAGGTTGTGGCTTCAGCCTATCTCATGGCCTTCGCTCTAGTTCACAACCTTTGGTTCCTTTAGAGGTTGACCACCTTCCAATTTTTTGATGTTTTTTGTAAAACAATCTAATTTTTCTGGGGCCCTAGTCTTTTAAGAATTATGAATATAGAAGGGTAATTGGTCTTTCCCTTTATTATGTCATAGACTACCAAGCTTCCTAAGCCAAAGCTTCGCCGTGTTAATATAAACTTTGGAGATTTCTACTAATCCTTAATGCTCAAAACCAAAGCTTCACTGCGATAATGTAAACTTTGGAAATTTCTACTAATCTTCCCTACTTAAAGCCAAAGCTTCACCGTGATAATGGAAACTTTCGAAACTTCTACTAATCTTTCCCACTCAAAGCCAAAACTTCGCCAATAAGTGTGTCACCAACCAAATTAGCCACCATTACTATAAGTCAACTATCACACATAGCCAAGAATGTTAAACACAATTGTAAGCACTAGAGGTCCCCCTAAGCAACATCACCAAGATATAGAGGGGGAATTCTCTAAGATTAGTACAATGATTTCAACTTACAAACAATATTAATATCAGAACTCCGAAATATACGAAGCAATTCTTGGAGGGATCCCAATTTCCTTCAAGAGAGCTTGAAAATTAGCAATAAGGCTTAAAATGCCCAAAAAACAAGAGAATTTGGCAACTTGGCCTACAATGGTTGAAATCCAACTAAATGGACCAAAATGGAAACAAGGCGGTTCAAATTGAACCTAAGGGGTGATTTGGAAGAAAAATGAGAACCTTTAAATACTTTTTCAAGGGCCTCCCCCCCCCCCCCCCAATTTCTACTTGGTAACCTTATCACATAAGATTTTCAACCTAATCTTTTCAATTTTAACTTTTACACTAAATCTAATTTCTAACTTTTGGAGAAATACTCCAAGTCATAAACGAATTGCGCCATTGGCTTCAGAATGCTATTTTTATTCTAAAAGACCTCCTATCCCTTTTCCAACCTCAAAAACCTAAAGAATCATAGTGGTGATTGGAAACTTAAAATATGTAAAAATTCAAGCTTTGGAATTTCACTGTCAATCAAAAGTTACTAGCCTAGGCTCCTAGGTAGATTTAAGGGAGTAAGAAAAGACCCTAAGTTTGTTTCATTCCAATGTCATGTACTCTCAATACGCTGGTCAACTCCACATTTGATCTTTAATTTTGCCGGTTTCAAAGGATCTTGCTAATTTTGACACCTCCTACTATTAGAATGTCTCAAAACTTGTCGAAGCGCTTTATCAATATAAAAATGCTATACTAATTTTTAGTGAGATTTTATCGCACTCATGATAATTTCCACGATTTTACCATGCCAAAAAATCGAGATTTTTAGTGAAATTTTCAAATTTTTTAGTGAGCTTTTCGAAGCAAAATTACTGTGAAAATCTCACTAAAAACCAAAGCTTTGCTGTGAAAAAATTGAGATTTTTTGGAAAACCTCTTAAGGAATTCCTCAAGAAATGTGCAAGTTCATCTTCATACTTTGTACATGTGGAAAAATGAATACAAATCCCGCTACCTTTTCTAACTTTTGGTGAACAGGGAATCTTCTATGAAAAAGGAAATCTTGGCAAAGCGATTGCACCGCTAGACTCTTGGTGTGACTCCCACTTCAATTCATTGTACTTATGTTGTAGATGCCCTTCAATGCTCCAGTTTGAGTTTTTCTACCTATAAGCTAATAATTGGGGTTTCTACTATTTCGTCGGTGAAATGGGAAAACTGAAACCTATCACAGAAAATCTATCGTAGGGTTCTCACAAAATTCCCTCGGACTAGTTTTAGCCAATTTGTATCTCATTGCATGAATAGGTATAGATAATCAGGCAATTTCTACTCAACACTTTTACTATATACAAAAAGTGGCTTTCTATCCTATTTACATGTAGGTTCGGGTTGTAATTGTATAAAACTAAATGTAAAGTGACTAGAGGGCATATTGGTATGTGCAATACAGGTTTTGGTTCAACATATGTTTCCAACCTTTTAACACCTAAAATCATACTCAAAACCTATAGGAAATCAAAAAAATAAATATTGAGTCCCAAGTGACAAAATCGGGACTCACAGAAAGTCAACTGTTTTTACCGGTGGTTAGAAATTCATAGAAATTATATAGGTAGTAGTAAAATTCCACTAAAAATTAGGGTAGTGTGTTTTAGCCAAAATAAAAGTCTGACCAAATTTCAAGACATTCTGACACCGACAAGGGCATAATTGGCGAAAACATCAGATTTTAACAATTTTCAAAAACATTTAATTGGTTAACCAACGCACCAAGCGCGTATGGTGTCCAAATGAAGCAAAATTGAACTCTTTTTTTGCTATCTTATACCTTTTACACAACCTTGGCTAGTCAAAACTTTGAGAAAAGGCAAACTCTAATATTTGAATTTTCTACTTTTTCACTGGCTTGTGATTCATTGGCTTTTGCTTGCAAAATAGTTTGGAAAGTAGAGGTAGGGGGTTCATTAGGTTAATTTGGGCCTTTTGAAGACAATAGCACAATTTGTTTGGCATTTAGAGCATTTATCTAAAAGTTAGAATGATCACAATAGTAGTATAGAATTTAAAGTGAAGTTAATTTGGATTTACGTAGGAGTAGATGTAGGTAATTAGAGAGGGATTATAGGGGCCTTAGAAAGTATTAAAAACCCTCACATCCTCTCTCTTTTCATCCCTTTTTATTTTTGTATTTGGCCACATGTAGCCACGTTGTTGGAACTTTTGGCATTTGCCAAAAATCTCTTGCTTTTTCATGCATTTTGAGCATTTGTTCATGGTTTTAAAGGATTCTTGTATGTTTTTTTGCTTATTTCAAAGGATGTTGGGGTCTCTTTGAGTATTGCTAATCTTGTTCAAGCTTTTGAGTGGTTTAGTCCTTTGAATTGTTAGTCACTGCGTCAAGTCTACTAACCAATTCTACTTGGGATTTCTTTGGAGAGAAATTTCACAACTTTGTTGTTGCAAATCTCCTCTTGGAGTCTTATGTTGGAATTTATGGTTTGTCGTGAGTCATCAAGTCATTTAAGAGGTGATGTTTGTTGCAATCCTCCAAAATCCTGCAAATTGTGTTGTTGATTTTTTTTTGTTACTTCCTAACCAGAAACCACAAGTTTCCACTAACCCTTGTGTTTTGTTCAAGAAAGTGGTGCTAAGCCACTAAATGGCGGAGCTATCGCCCTAAAAAAAATTTCCAAAGTATTGTTGTTTCTTTTCGTATTAGTTTTAAGCCTAGGAAACCCTGTATAGCCAAGCTATCCACTTAGCATTAAAGTTTAGTATTAGCATTTTGGGAGTAAGCCCCTGGACAACAAAGCTTTACCCTTAGTTAGAATTTCCACGTTTGATTTCATAAAAAAAAGGTCCCTAAAGGAGACCCAAAGGTTTGGTTTTAATTCCAAAAAATTAGAATTTAATTTGGTGAAGCAATGGCCAATTAGTGTGATATCAAATTCAGCTCAAGGCCCAATCAAGGTCCAAGCTCATTCAATTTAGCTTAGCCAAAAGGTCCAACACTCTCAAGTCAACTTAGTGCCCAAGCCAAGGGTCCAACTCATGAATCTAGGCTCAGCAAGGGTCAACCCTTTCAAGTTCACTCCAACTGGGGATCTGTGAGTTCCCAATTTGTCACTTGGAACTCAAAGATTTTCTTTTGTTTTAAATTGCAATTTAAATTAGATAAAAGTGTACAAAAAGCTAGAAAAAGAGTGTAGAACTGAAATAGGGTTGTAATAGGCCCATTATAGTATTTGGTCTAGATTTGGTTGTATACATAGAACTCCTCCAAAACCAACCTAGAAATAGAGAGGAAAATTCACAAGATAGTGGGGTTTGTAGGTTTTAGTCACACAGGTGGGTGTAGGTCTAGTTCATTACAAAAGGAATTGCCACATTTCTAAATTCTTACATTACACCCTAAAAGAAATCTGAGTTTGCCAAATTCTTCAAGGCATCCTGAACTCAGTTCACCAACTTACTTTTTGTCAAAATTTTAAGTTCACCTAAAATGTGTTTGCTTAAACATTTTGTTTGCCAAAGTAAATGAAGTGCCTAATATGAAATCGTCAAATACTTCTTCAATGAATTCTCAAGATTGCCAATTTAAAACTCCCAAAAAATAGAAGACGTTGCCACATAAATGTCGACCAAAAATTCAATATCGCCTTTTTATCCATTCCCCAAACTAAAAAAAAAACTAAAAAAAAACTAAAAAACACTAGAACTCACCTCAAGCTTGCATTCCAAATTTTGGAATCATACACAATTCACATCATTCTCCAAAGCACATGTCACATTTGGTTTTCCCATCTCAAGTGTTTCTCCAAACTCCATCATCAAGGTTGTGGGAGTAGAACATGCTTCAAAGTTGCAAATTGAAGAATTAGGGAGAAGAAGTGAGGCTAAGAGAAGCTTAACCATTCACTAGGAATAATTGGACAATTGCTAAAGGTTGACTTTAGAATGTAGGATAGAAAGAAAAGACAAAAAAATGGAATATTGAACTTTAAGGATATTCTAGAATTTAGTTATTAGTTGAAAGAAGTTAGATAAATTTGTCTGAAACCTTGGGTGGATTCCTAAGCCAAATTAGTATGGCATTTAAAGATTAGATTTGGTAGGATTTTGTTCCATGAAAATATCTACAAAAGAAAAGGAAAACATTGGAAAGAAAAGGAAAATTACATTAGAAGATTTTCTAAGGTCTGGGAAGGCCGTTTCAAGCAACTACCCTACAGTTCCCCTTGCAGTGAAACAAATGCCACGTTGTCAAAAAAAAATAATTTGAAAAAAATAATTCTTAAAATGAAAAACAAAGTTGAAATTTTTTTTTGGAAAACGATGTGGCAGCCACACTACCATATCAAACAATAGGTTTGGGCTAGTTTGTAGGATTAGAGAACGGCTGGGAACTTGCAGCCCTCCCAAAACCCCCAAAACCGTCTAATGGTTGATGGATAGAGTCCTAGGACATACTCCAATCGTCATAAGGACATATAATACAACGTTCATCATAATACTAAAAAAGATGACATGGAGATCGATGGAGCATATGATGACAAGCAAATCATTATCAACATGGATGACATCACAATGCCTACAGAATGTGAGGTCAAGAACTGAACTTTTACCACAATTCTTGCATTTTCACCAAACACATTAGAATAGAGTTTAACTTTTGAATTCAAATTTCAGATTAGAATAATCTATAGTAAGTTGGAAAATCAACTAGTAGTTTTTTAAGTAATTTGAAATTTACCATCATACTTTAGTGGAATTTACCACAATAGTTAAAGAAAGTTATCAAAGTTTACCCTTGGATGAAAAATAGTCAAAAATGGATGAAAGGTAAGAGAATCATTTTGAAGAATCTTTAGGGAATATTTTGGGATATTGGAATCTAGAATCAAGATAGGAATATAAAAATAAAAATAAAAATAATTTTAAAATTCCACGGTACAAAAGAATTACGGAAAATTTTGATGAACTAGCCAAAGGTCAAAATCCATTTGTGAATAAAATTTACTAAGAAGGTCATGGGTAAGAAGTTTTACCTTTTATAAAATAGTAGAAGTAGAACCTAAGAAGATAAAAATCAATTAACTCTAGAAGCAAAACAACAGTCCAAAGTTATCTAAGTAGTAAGAATGATTAAGAATTTATCAATTAGGTCAAAAGATAGCAAAGGATAATTTAAAGGTGGAATCTTGTAAAGAATATCTTCAAGGTTCCAAAACCAATTTAACCACAAAAGTTGGATGAGTAGTAACCAAATTAGAGTTGAATGAAGTTTTCAATAAAAGTAGGGACAATTTGGATGAAAGTCAACTAGAGTTGGCTAAACCAAGTCAAATTCATAATTTAGATAGAAGTTTTAAAATAGAAAATAATCCAAAAATTTGCATTCAATTTTGATAGTTAGAATCTTAGAAATAAATGAATGAAGTTTTAGAAGTTAGTTCTAGTATCAAACTTCATCTACGAATATCTCCTAGTCATAATGAGAATTCTTTATCATTATGGAAAGAGAAAATTCAGCCCTACAACTCAAGCTATTTACTCTTTCCATTCGACTAACCCCCATTGGCTCTCAGTTTGGTTGTTGTAGCCAAAACCGTCCTCTTTTACTAATTCTTTGAATTTGGTTAGCAATTACTTGAGGGAAGTGTAGGTAGAACAAAACAACAAAAGATCCATTGCTTGGAAGGCATAACTGGATTACAAGTTGTTAAACATCCATTAGGATTTTACTATGATACAGCAATTAGAACCTAGTTGTATATGATGTATTCCAAAAGTGGGAGTAAAGAACCTACACCACCTATGAAAGTGCAAAGTTGATGGAGATATGGAAAGAGGAAGGGTTGGAAACTACTTTGTTGGTGGAGCCATAAAGGACAATTGAACCCACAAAAAGCAATTTGATAAGACAGTTTCTCCTTGAAAGGGTGGAAATGCTTTTACACTAAGGTGGAAGGTCCATAAAGTACTTGGGCTCTAAGAGCATCCTCAAATGCAAAGGTACATTTTGTTGTCTCATTGCTTCTACAATTTAAAAATATTGTAGTGTAACTTTCAAGAAGTAGATGTTTATAGTGACCACTACATTTTAACTTCAAAAATTCATAACTAATTCCATAGAAATCTCAAAAAAATATGAAACAACTTAGATTGGATGCCAATTCCATTTGTATTTCAAGGATTATTTACTCAAAAATATTTCAAGAAGTTTAACTATCCTAAATTAATTTTTAGCTCTTTAAAGGATACGTTATAGACCTCCTACCTTACTTGTCTATTTCCATGGAATGTGAAAAGGATAAATTGACCAGCCCATTTCTTGAGGTGTTAGATTAACTTAACCCTTCTAATCCAAATGCCTTTTTTTTCATCAAAAAACACTCAAAAATTGCCATTTCTATTGCATTGAGGTAAGCAAACAAGAAAAATGAAAAATTTGGATATTGAATGATAGGACCATATACTAAACTTGTGTAAAAACATGTAGTAAATTTTTTGTGAAGTTTGCCCATATAAATTTGAAGATAAGCATTTGAAGTGAAGAGATTCTATTTGGAGGGACATTGCAACACTAGTTTATAAGAATTTGAATCCTCTAAATCCTTGAGCACCCCATAGTCCCAAATCTAACCTCTCAAAATTTAATTTGGAGAAAATTGACCTCAAATCTTGGTGGTGCTACCCAGAAAGAAGTGAAGGGGTGAAGGTACAGTAGAATGATGCCTGAAAGTGGTTTTGGTGAAATCATTGCCAAACATTCAAGTGGGGGACTAGAGAAAAAATGCAAAGTACAATAAAATGTGGTTTTCAAAATACAACCCCCCCTCAAATGCTAATTTTGACCATTTTCAATTCCCTTTTCTTACCACTATAATCTTATAATTTAAACAGTCAACCCTTGCCAAATTCTCATTGCACCTCCGGACCCCACTCCTATGTAAAATTCAAAAATGAAACATTCGAGATCCTAATTTTATAGTCACTGTGCCAATTTCTTTAGACAATGATCTAAAATTAGAAAAGTTCAAGAAACATGGCCTAGGCACTCATGGTTAATTTCAGTTTTTTGCATTGTAGGTTTGATTTAAAAAAAATTATAGCAAAAAAATTGAGTAGAGAGTCTAGGAAAAAATTAAAAAAACAACAAATTGATTTTCATCCTTTAAGAAATTATTAAGTAGAAGTTAGTTAAAGATGGGGTTAAAATATGCAAATCTTAATGTTGAGATTGTTCTAGCAAACAAACAATATCCTAGAGATCTTTTTTTTGAAAAATAATGAGGATTTAGTTAAAGAAAACAAAGTCAATACATTAATTTTTCAGAAAGATGCTCTAAATGCCCACAAAACAAAATGTTCAAAACTTTCTCTTCACCTATCTAGATGGAATGAGTCAAAATATTTTCAAATAGAAAAAATATATTCTATAATAAAAAAAAATTTAATGTTTTAAGTTCTTATTTTTTTGCATTGCCCGAGTTCAACTATTTTTAGTTTTTCAAATATATTTCTTTTGTTTGAGCACATATTGAAATAAAATTTACATTCTTAGAAAGCTAATCTATTTTTCTATCTTGAAGAAAGTTTTCAAAAAATCAAGCCAAAATTAAGATCATACAAGTCTACCCCACAATGTCATTAAAATATAGTGGGACTAATTTTTAATCCCTAATAGCCTAAGGGTAATGTACTTTCAAAAAGGGACAAAATTACCAAGAACTTGAGCAAAAAATTTTTCATTTTTTCTTGAGATCTAATCAAATTTAAGCATAGAATATTGAATTCAACATTGAGAGTAAGCACCCAAAAAAACTTAGATTATTTGACCACACAATTTAGAAGATATTTAAGTTTGAAGTTTTATTTCAGTCAATGGAATACAAGTTTTACAAGGCAACACACTTTGAAGGAGCATCTTTTTGTGAGAATATTTTGAAATGATGCTTTTTTGTACTACCCAAAAAGAAGTGAGGGAGTGAATATACAATAGAATGATGAAAGTTAGGAATAGTGAAATTGTTTCTCACAATCTACACATGTTGGTAGATTTTGAATATCTTATTTTTTATGGATCTTTTGGCCTTGAAATTTTTCACATGTGATCAATATATGTGGTCTTATGCCAAAAAATTCATGGCAAAACAAATAAATTTCAAGCTTTAGGAGGTTGTCAAAGTTGACAACATAGGAAAAAATTTCACAACTACACATGTTGGTAGATTTTGAATATCTTTTTTTTGGTGAATTTTTTGGCCTTGAAATTTTTAATTGAGTTATTAACATAAAGGTGATGTTGTGACAAAAAAATTCATGGTAAAATACTAATTTTCTAGCTTTTAGGAGTCTGTCAAAGTTGATAGTACAAAAATTTCTTTCATTGCAAATTCAAAAATTTCATTTTGATTGGTACCCCACCGACACAACATTGAAGAGGGTCCCATAGTGTATATTGGATTTAGATTATTTGTTAGCCACATTGCAAAGGGTGTGAAACAGTAAAACTTGATTGTGAGAGATATTGCCTATAAAATGCTTTTTCATAGGAAAAGTTAGTTGAAGGTATTGCTTTTAATCCTTATATTACACTATAAGAACCTCGTGTTTTATGTAAAGGATTGTAGGTGATATTCAGTGTAATAACCCATGCTTTTACGTCAACAATAACGTCCACCATAACATCTTGGCGTTATGGTGGACATTATTGTTATTATAAAAATATAGGTTGTCACATTAGATGTCACCGAAAATTTGTCACTTAAAATATGAGTTTCTTATAGGTTTAGAAAACAATGTATTCTAAAACATTATAGAAGTTTGAAGTATTATTATCATGGGAATGAGTACAAATAATAAATTTTGTGAATGAAAATTAATAAGAATATAAAATAATACTATAGAAGATTATGAAAAGAAAAAAATGTGGTAGATTTGATAGTTATAAACACAACAATGAATAGTAAATTTTGAATCAAATTACATGCCAAAATCTACTACAAATTTAAATTTATTTCTAAATAAAAATCTACCACTAAATTGAAAATAAAATCTAGTTTAAATTTATCCTCTAAATTTCTTGAAGTAGAAAGACCAACTAATTTCAAGATTGTAAAGTTTAAACTTCAAGAATTGATATTTATGCATCTTATCAAGGGTGCAATTCAATATTTTGATTTAATAAATGAAATTCACAACTATCCTACAACTAAAGCAAGTTTAGTAAAATACGAGAGAATTGAATTTAGAATCTATGAAAAAATTAGGTAAGAAATTGTTGTTGTTTTACAAAAAGAACTAAATTTTACATCTATCTTTTACACTAACATGAAAGTAAACAAATTGAACCAATACCCATACCAAATGAGGATGATTCTAATTAATCATTAAATAGAAAAATAGAGTTTTTTTTGGCAACATAGCAATTTTGGACAGCTTACTATGAATGGAATTTTTTTTCTTTTCCATTGAAATTCTCACACATGTTCCTAAGGAATAGCTTTAATGCTCAATAATTTTTATAACTTTTGACTACTTGGTTAAAAAGTTATTGCATAATATGTGATTTCATTGCTCAATGGGTTTTTTAGGTATCTCAAAAAAATTCTTTAAAAATCATTTTTCTTAAAAATAAAAAATTGAAATTACTTCTCAAGATTTTTATATATGTGGGAAGCTTTGAATCTTCCTAGTTTGAATAATGAGATGAAAGTTATGAGGAATTTTAGTTTGTAGGTAGTTATGGTTTTTAAAGACTCCATACCTACCCACAAACCAAAACTCCTAATAACTTTCATCTCATTACCCCCTAAAGGTTTTTGGCTATGTTTTCACCAAAAACGCTTCAAAACTACCATTTCTAATACAAGTACCAAATTTTAGAAAAAAAACTACATTTTTGGACACATATAACTATAGAATCTTATTGTAAATTGGTTTAAAAAGATGTGGAAAAAATTTCAAAATTTTTCACCATGTAGATGGCAAAATTGATTTTTCTAGCCCTACAAAAACCATGGAGCTGTACTTCATAAGGTCATACTTGCATGAAAAAATGGCTAAAATGGTGGTAACCCTTTGGACACATTTTTCAAGCCAAATTGGCTACATGCTTGAAAAAATTTAAATCATTTGGAATTGCACAATATATAGGAAAAAAATAGTAAGTAGAAAGAAGTAGAGAATGATTCAAAATACTAAATTTTTATTATAAAATTGACAAATGCCAATCTCAATGGTTGTAATTTAGTAATAAGAAATCTACATCATATGCTTTTAATTTTTTTCAAAAATTTCAAAAATTGAGTTAAATAAAAGACTCCAAAGTCTATTTTTGAGTAGGGAATCTATAATTGCACACAAACTAGAACACCTCATAACTTTCATCTTACAAATTAAAATAAAATGATTCAAAGCTTTCCACATACATATAAATCTAAAAAACCAATTTCAGATTTTTATTTTTTTTAAAAGTCATATTGTAAGAAATT
This sequence comes from Pseudoscleropodium purum, assembly GCA_963969395.1. NCBI lineage: Eukaryota > Viridiplantae > Streptophyta > Bryopsida > Hypnales > Brachytheciaceae > Pseudoscleropodium > Pseudoscleropodium purum. The sequence continues at coordinate 15,540,907 of OZ017798.1, forward strand.
TTTTGGCTTGCCCACCAAGCATTGAAAATTACATATCATGCAATAACTTTTGAACTATGTAATCAAAAGTTATGAAAATTGTTGGGCCTTAATTGTGTGACGCTGCTGTGGACACTAAGTGTCTAATGGATGACAAAGAATTTTCCTTTGTAGGATAGAAGTGCAACAATTCATCCTTAGAGTTTTGTTGTAAAAAGGGAATATGTTTTACAATAGTTTGACTTCTAATGAATACTTTTCAATTTTTTTAAGTGCTTGATTCATGTAGTATTAGAAAATGATGAATTTCTTTGGTGACTAGCCCGTCCTTACGGGGTTAAAGCTACTCATGGGCATATGTTGTGTGAAATTTTCAACAGAAGGGAATAAAGATTCTATTCATGGTGAGCTACCAAAAATCGCTAGGTTATCAATAAACCATTGTTTGAGTATTTAAGGATTAATAATTTGTAAAGAAAAAAATTGGTAGTCAAAAGACGGAGGATTCTAGATTCTCTTCGAATGCATTTTACAAGCATTGTAGTTAAAACTGTAAATATTCCAATCTTGGCTCCATCTCTTGCCATTGCAGCTTTGCGGTGGGATACTATCCTTACAATGATGTTCGTGGATGACAAACGACTCACCCACGAATACATCATTGATCGATGAATGAAAGTCTATGCCTGAGAAATGAAATGAGGCTGCAGTGCTAGTATGTCTTGTCCTGGAAGGGTAGAGACATTAAAAAACCATTGACTCCGAACAGTAAAAGTGACAACTCAGGGGCATCTTTACCAGAAGCCTGTTATCCAAGGAAAATAAAAACAAAATTTCTGAAAGCAAACCTTACTTGACTTGGAAACCAAAGCCCGTTTTTGATCTTAAATTCGCACTGGCCTGTCTCCTCAGTCTCTAGTTTGAGTCGCAAGAATGGATTGGATTTCAAAATCAATTGATGGGTACGTTACATTCAAATGTAAAGAGTCTATGGTCCAATTGCAGAGAATTCAGCTGTGATTCTAGTGAGTACACTGAAGTAGATTTGTGCATTCTGTGGAGAACTTGTCAGATTCTCTGCCTGAGTATGTGTGTTGCAGCAAATTCAAGGGATTTTGCTAGCAATCTAGCCCACGTACGGGAAGTCCGGCCATGGCGGGGCTGGTGGAAGTATGGGCAGCCGTGGCTGTGGTGGTGGCGACAGTGCTTGTCTACAAAGTTTTGAAATTGCTGTGGATTGGAGTTTGGGAGCCTCTGCGCTTGCGTCGTGTGATGGCGCGGCAAGGAGTGAAGGGACCGCCGTTCCGATTCCTCATCGGACACCTCTTGGACACGAACAAGTTTGCGGAATCTTTTCCTGAAGCTCTGCCGCTCGGCAAGTACGCCGATTTCTCGCCCACTGTCTGGCCGCAAATTGCTATGTACTGTCCCAAATACGGTATGCATGCAAGTTTCTCTTTTGTTCTGGTATGTGCACCCTGGATACATCAAAACGAGATTAAGAAAGTCTTCATTTGCCTTCATTTTCTTGGGTCTCTTTGGCAAGTGAATGGAGGAGGTTCAAATGCAACCGAACATGTAGATTTCGGACACTGGGTGAAAGAACTCTGAACTTTCAAAGGATGGATTATTCACTGCAGTTTAGGCTTGCATTGCTTTAGGGTAAGGATTCCAATTTCTCGTCCACTGTAGTGCCTCAGTTTGCCTTCAATTGTCGGTTTCTCATATGCTGTGGTATGTGCACTTAAAAGCATCGAATTGAGCTTTAGACTGCTTTCATTCTTCTCGAGTCATTTTGGCATTTGAAAAAGGCTTCAAATGCATCTTAGCATATAGAGTTTGGACGCTGGATGAAGAAGCTATAAATCTTCAAAGTGCTGACTGTAGGTCTCCTAAGAAATGAACTGCAGATTTTCATTTTCAATCCATATTTTGTTTAGGGGAGCGTTTCTAGGGATTGTTTTTGTTTTTGTGTAATTTGTGTAAGGGTTGCAAGGAGGTATAGTTACCTAACTAGACTTGGCTTCTAGAGGAAAAAAATAATTTTGCATTGTTCATGATCATCTTTTCAAGCAATTATTTTGTGACAATTTCAAGGAACATCTATTGTTAAGATGCTTGAATTGATTGACTCACAATTAAACCATGGCAATTCTCCCTACAAACAACTTTGTAACAACGACAATGCCAAAGCTTTCTAACACTTGATTTGTATAGGGAAGAGTTTTGTTTATGAGTGGGCTACCGACACGAATGGTTGTACGAGACCCAGATTTTGCTGAAGAAGTGTTTGTAAATAATCACAAATCCTTGGAGAAATTCCCCCTTGAAATCATGATTGTCAAACAAGTGTTGGGCACAGGAATGGATAGTCTAGATGGACATAAATGGTCTACCGAGAGACGGCCCCTTGCTCCCTTCTTTCATCAAGATGCACTCAAGGTATAACTTACTACACCCTAAATCCATCACCAACTAGTCCCTTAACCTTTAAGGACCAAGATGTCCAATTTTGGTCCTATAATTTTTTGAGTTTGTTTGAGTATGTAATTTATGGATTTTTTTCTTTTTGGTTGAATTTGGTTAACAAGTGTAATGTGCTCACTAATTCTAATGACATAAAATAGGACATCAAGTGAAGTATATTTTTCACAACATGATTAATTGAAATGTGCATGTTCAAACCTTAAATCCTATATTCTTTGGAGATTAAATCAATTCAATGACTCATTTCTCAAAACCATTGATTGATGTATTGTTGTTGATTATTTGCATTTGTCATACATGCACATGAGTTATTGGTTTAAATTTTCTTTGGTGCATATTATATGAATCTTTTTGTGTCAAAATATTCTCCAAAAATGACATACATGCAAAACTCCATGATGGTTCATCATTGGAAATTTATAACCATCTCATCTTTGGCTCAAAAATGATGTTTCAACATGTATTGAATTCCATCTCTTCTTTCCTAACTTTTAAAACTAGAAAAATAAGAGCATGTAAATTCCTCATACGCTTTTTTATATTTAGAAGGTTATGAAGTAACCACCTTAATTCCAGTCAAGCACTTGAATCTTTTTTCATACACATCTAAAGTTATGGTATAGGTATTACTTTTTGAACATACTAATTTGGTGATTTTTACTTAAAACCTCCTAAGTTTGTTTGTTTTGTTCATTTTGATCAATTAAAAAAACTATAAAATGACAAAAAAATTATTGCATATTAATGAAATCAAGATTTATATTTTGGATGAATTTTTTTATTTTGGATCTATTGAATGTGTTGGTATAAACTACTAAATTTTGAGATTTGCAAGCATCATAGTGTACAATTTATTGAATTTTTTATTGATGAAATAAATTATTTTACAAAATAGACAACCAAATGTAAGTCATATCCAAAAATGATATTAAAATGAACTTGTTTGATATTCCAAATGCTTGATTTTGAAGGTTTTAGATAAATAAGATACAACTTACTTTTTCAACTAAAAAATTCATTAAAATACTTAAAAAATCTTTGATTGTGATGATTTTTTTCTTGAAACATTATAAGTATTGAAAGTTAAAACCACATTTGATAAGGCCATACTTTATTATAATTAAAAGATGAACTTGTTTGATACAACAACATAGATTAAAATTATAGTGAAGATAGCTTTGGGGGTAATTATATTATAATTTATTTAATTTGAGGAGGATGCATTTTAATATACATTTGATTTATCATTTAATGTAATAAATGGTTAGAAGTGATTACTTCTATATCTATAGGTGTTAAAAGTAAACACCTAGGAAGATAGTAAAATACATGAATAGAGAGGAGAACTTCTTACTATTGCTTTATAATAGTGACAATAGGGGTTGTCACAATTCATAGATTCAATCAAGATTTTAGAACTTGTTTCTATATCTTGTCTAGTACAATTTTGAATTCTAAATTGCTAAATTTCTTGTAAAAACTTGAAATCACATTGTCCAAATTTCTTCTTTTCTAAAATCTCTCCCAATAATTATTGGATGATTCTACAAGTAGCAACAATAAATTCCAAAGTGAAATATCTTTTCTTGATTTGGATACAATGGAGTCAATTTGACATGATTGATCATTTGGTAGTATAAGAGTCTTATTAGCTATGGTAGTAACCACTTACAAGGCATAGTAGAGGCAATGATGAAGTCCAAGAATGGCATTTGAGTATCCTTTGTAATAGCTATGCAAAATTTAGCTTCAATTAATAGATTTTCAAATCACATGATTGCTATAGTTTCAATGTTCTAGAGTTGAACAATGTTCTCTAATGAACACCTAATTTAAATCTAGATTCTTCACGACACATATGATATTAGGTTCAATGCTTTGAATTATCTTGTTGTATTGATGATCTTTTACCACCATAATATACTTGAACTCTAGGACAAAGATCCCTTTGCATCCTTTGCATTTAAAACTTCTTTAATTTACCATCAAAATTCTATGAAATGTGTTGAATTGAACATTTTTGATCTTACAATATTATAGAAAGAGCATCCAAGTCTTCATAATCAAGAGTGTTGTGAATTCTGCATTCTCATCTCTTCAATATGGAGTAGAAAAATTCCAAAAGAAGCAAATAGATACATGGATAAGTATAGGGCTAAGATTAATGTGCTCTTACACGAAGTTGTAGATGGATGGAGAGATGCTATGCTTACCAAGAAAACGAGCTCTTATAGAAAGGATTTGCTTGGGCGCATGCTACTTGTGGCAACAAATGGATGGGATGAGCAAACACAAGCATTCAATATGGCGTTAGTGTTCAACAATTGCAAGCTCTTCTACTTTGCAGGGCAGGATATTGTGGCCTCTACCATTTTGTTTTCTATGTTGTTGTTGGCCAACCATCCTTGGTGGCAAGATCAAGCCCGCCAAGAAGTTTTGGAGGTACTTGGTGATAGAGAAGAGTACAATGCTAGTACACTCACTCGACTTAAAGTGGTAACTCTCTTCCCTACTTGCCCATTTTGTAATTTCATTCATTACATATGGTGTTGAAGACCCTCCTAATTGTGCTACAACTTTGAATTTAAACATTGTGGCAATCACCTCTATTGGAGCTATAAGTATGCTTTGGGTGATTTTTGATAAATTTAGCCACATTTTAAACCACTAACTATGCTATACAAATATACAATGTTGATATTTGATAATGTGGCAAATTTTGAGTCAATGATTGAGGGTAGTATTAGAACCCATAATGTCAATCTTTTAGGTAGGAGTTTTTCTAAATTTAATTACATTTGAAACCATTGTTCTCAATGCTCCACAAGGCTAGTGTGGTAGTATTAATAATTGATAGGAGGCATATGGATACTTATCTTCCAGGGTTGCATAATTATTATTAGTTCATAGAATTACAACATGGAATAGGTCTTATGTTGATGATAAGGAACATGGAAAGGAATTGACAAGACTAATTTTCTTGTCAAGATTTCTTCCATATAACCATTCAAGGTTGTTATAAAATAGAACTATTAATGCTAAAGGTAACATAAGCCTTGAAGTTAGCACATTACCCCAAGGATAATACCTAAAACTAAAAGATGTCTTTGACACCTATAATTATGTCAACATTTTTTAATTGAATCCACTAAAGATTTTGATGAAGAAGATAGACAATAAATGAGATTCAAATGTACAAACTTACATGTAGATCAAATTGCAATGTTGAAATTTGTTTTGAAACACCTTTGAATGTAATGACTATTTAGCATACTTAGAAACAACTAAATATTTTTAGTATTGAACATACACAAAATTCTCCTCAAGATTTTATAATTCTATTTTACAAAATGATTAGAGCTGCAAATGTATTTTAGAAGGATCAAACCTTTACTGTAATCCTAAATCCCAATTGCATTGACATTATAGATAGTAATGGAAACAAAAGCTATATCTACCACAACTAATTTATAAATTCATATAACTATTTTTGAAATTAACACCTATTGAAGTTATACAACTAATGCTTATTTGAGAGTACTATTAGATAATTGTGTTCTTCATTGCTTTGTTTAGTCCATATTACTTTGAATGAGTTTTACTTGTAGTAGTCAAGGAATGTTCATGAAAATAACAATTTTTTTTATTTTACAATTCAAAACATATTATTCATGTACAATCATTGTGCTATGTTCATTCAACTTATCCACATTCAACTTTTTCACATTCATCAAACAAAGTAGGAACTCAAAGCTTCAATCAATCTACCTAAATGTATTGAGTGTATTGTATATATTTAATATTACAAATTTCTCAATTTAGCCAAATTTATTACTGTTAGATCTAAAAATAGCCACATAATCTTTCTCATTTTTGTGAATATCTTTGGTCCTACCGTGTTTGACTGTGTCCTAGGTGGGAATGATCATAAATGAGACATTGCACATCTTTCCAATAATACCAAAAGGTATGACAATTGAAGCCACAATTGGGGCAATCCACCACGATAGGGAGTATTGAAGAGACAATGTTGCAGATTTCAATCCGGAGAGGTTCAATAATGGTATTTCTAGTACATGTTTGCATCCCTATGCATTTATGCCATTTGGTCTAGGTCCAAAGTCTTGCATCGGCAACAACTTTGCCCTCATAGAAGCCAAGATTGTATTGGCCATGGTGTTGCGACGGTTCCAACTTGAAGTTTCGCCGAACTACCAGCATCATCCAATTTTCACTCTAGTACAAAGACCCAAGTTTGGAATGCTTCTCATTTTGAAAGCACTATAGAAATTCTACCATGGTTTGTATTTGTTTTCCATGATCAAATAGTGGAATTAGTGGAGAGCTCTTGATAACTCAATTTTTGAGTATTACATCAATAATAACAGTAATATGCATTAGTTTGGGATTTATTTTGATTTGTGAGGTGTATGAATATGATAGTTCATAATAGTTTAGATAGTATTAGTTTGTTCTTTTTAAGATCTAGATCAACACCACCCTACTTTCACCTCAAATCAATGAAATTGTACAAAGACCAAGTTTGGAATACCTCTTATTTTTAAAGCTTTGTAAAAATCCAACTTGGCTTGTTAAGGTTCCTTGAATGTATATGAGTTAGAGCTTACTTTCATTCTACATATATGAGCATCTAAGAGCACATAATATTATTTAGCAATGGCATTTTGGGTTGTCATTTGAGTCTATGATGCAACAAAAATGATATAACTAGGTCAATAGAATTCAATTATAATTAAAATTTGATTCAACATCCAACTAGTTTTCACTTTAAATACTTGCATTAATTTAGCAATATCAATTTATTCTTCATTCTTGGAACACCTAATGAATTTACAACATATTACAACCACATGTATATGAGCATTATCAATGTGTTGAATCATATTATATCTATAGAGTGCCACATGATGAAATGTACCATAGTATTAGAGTCCCCTTGTGAAAACCTAACAATTTATTTGGTATTTGAAAAATGAGAGCCTAAATTTTAATATAAATCAAAAGATAATGAGAATAATTCTTAAAAATTCAAACTAGAGATTGTAGGATCACTTCTAGAAAATCATAATAAATCATGGTAACTCATTCAATTATTTATATCATGATGATTCATGTACACCTCGGAAATGACCCATGAGAGTGTTGTCCCATATTCTAATCTTATTACAAACCCTATATAGTCCTTTCCATTAGATTTGTGATTTATGAGTGTCTTAAAGAGAAGATCAAGGATCTTTGGTTTATAGGCCCACTGAAGCATTAAGTTGACATGAAGATTGTATTATGATGAATTTCATTAATTGCACACTCTAGCCAAGTGTGAATTAGGAAAAATATAAGAAAAAAGAAAGACCAACCTTTATATAAGTATATAACCAAACATTTAAAAGTCATTGTGTGGCTTTTGTACACAACCTAACAAAGAATGTTTAGCTTAATTAATTATGGCTTGAAAATCATTGATACAAAAATGCCTAAAAAAATAGCAATTGGCTGAAAAAGGAAGCAATATGTGAGAGTTACAGCTATGAATTTAAACTTGCTGGTTATAATGATTCAAAGTTGGTATCATTAGGTTAGATCCTTCACTATTGCAATATTCTTTCAAAGATGACCTTTAGATCAATGACACATGATATTTATTTTGTATGGACAAATAGTTTTCTATATTGGCAAATATATAGTCCAATTTTGAGGTGTATGATATTATGGGAACTTGAATCTCCATAACAAAAGTGTCATAACCAAAGCCATATCTACTTTGGAATTTTGAGGCCCTAGGACTAAAGCATCATAATTTTGAGACAACACATTAGAAAGAAGTTGTTTTTTTACAAGTATAGTAATATGGTTGTGGGAGCACGGAAACTCAAAACTGGATGGAATTAGTCTAGAATAAGGTTAGGTAGACTTACAATTTTATTTTATTTGGTAACTCATAGAGATTTTTACTACACTAAGACTATGGTAGAAATAGTTAGTTTTTGGATTACTAGAATTGTTACTAATGTTATGGAAATGGATCCCATACGGATCCAGGATTCGAAAAAGTACCAGATTTCTAAAACCTACGTTCTAAGCTTCTGGTCTAGGAAACTAAGGTATTGTTAGGGGAACAATCTTCTATTTGTTCTCCACTGGGAACTGTCGGTCGCACACCTGGTACTTAAATCCACCGCCACTCCTCTTTTTCTCCTTTTCTCCTTGCTGAACCTTGTAAACATATAGCTGAGAGAAAGACTAGTGAGTTAGCGATCGGGATAGAGAGCGGACAGAAAAGTTGGTGCCGTGTACACTGGAGTAGGTTGTCGACTGTCGGTGATTCATGGCGGTGGTTTGCGATCTGGTTGTGCAAAAGTCTGGGGTTGCAGCCTAGATGGTTTGTCTAGTTATTCTTTCTGATCTAGCACAGTTAGAGGAGGACCTCATGTGTATTGAATGTGTCGGATTGTTAGATAGGCCGTGGAGCATGAAGAACGAGGAAATGATCCACGAACTCATTTACGGAGTTCCGAACTAGTACGAGTTGACTATGAAAGGTTGACCCATAGTTTAGACGGAAGACACCTCAGCAAATGTTTATTCGTTTAAAAATAACAGAATTGGATTAACCGGAAGAGCAGATAAATACATAGTTGGAAAGTTTCAGAGCCAGGCCCACTCAAAGGAGGGTTTTGCTATTAGTGACTGCAAAAATGAGAGGTATAGACGGGTATTGAACTTTCTTATTCCGATCTTGTATCCGGAAAAGCCTACTCGGGTTACGGTCACGGTGACTAACACTATTTTCAAGGTTTTAGAAAATCGGATTGTCCATTGGAGGAGAGTGATTCAGGGAGTAGTGGACAAATTGGCAGATCATGTGGGCCAAGCAAAACACAACCCTATCACCCCGTATCTGTACCACCTCTATCACCACAAGGAGGTCTTGAATGCCAAGGAAACGATTAGTACAACACAAGAGTTGAGATCCTAAAGTACGGCCTCACGGATGAGTTGGAGAAAGAAGAGAAGGAATCCGAAGAAGAAGGGCAACCAAAAGAAGAAAGGCAATTAGAAGAAGAAGAAGAAGAAACGGTGGACCAAAAACAAAGGAAGTCCATGGATTCAGTTGCACGAGGGAAGGCACCAACACTAGATAGAGGAGGGCCGATTTCGGATCTGGAACATCCTATAGACCTAGAGTTCTTTGAAGCCAGAATCTAGTGGATGCAACATGCCAAACAAATGTATGGCGACTTAGTGGATCATGTGCTCCTTATTGTGGGCGAACTCAAGGTGGAGTTGGACCAAATTTTGAAGGAAATCCAGAAACGCCTAGATCCAGAAGAGTTTCGACAAAAGAAGGAACAAATCTGAAAATTGGAGGAAGAAAAGGATAGCCTCAAGTCCCAATTGGAGTGGATGGAAGGGGAGTTGAACGCGGCGAGACAGAAAAAGACAGAGGCTCTTTGACTCATTCACGACCTCAAGGAACTCATCATGGTTCCAGAACATACGGTGATCCGAGTTGACCTCTATACCGCCTAGTTGGAGAAGAAAGGGCACATGACCGAATCAAGGGTGGTAAAGATCTTAATCAACTTGAAGCTCGAATGGGGATTGTTTTGAAGGACATGCACAAGTTGTTGGGATACTTGGATTCGGAATGGGCCATTGACTTAGAAGAGTTTCCGAAAGTCTTTAGGAGCATATTCTAGGATACTCCGATTCAACAGACTCCAATCCAGCAAGCTTCTAGTGGTCCAATTCAGCCACAATCAGAAAGACTGAAGTCTATCCTCACTCCAGTTGCAGGTCCATCAGGCAGTCAAGCGCTGACTCCAATAGGACCAGTGGTACCTGAGCCAAATAAAGAGGCCAATGAAAAGTCTATTCCGGCAAAGCAAGGAATTTTCGTTCCAATTTTTCCACCACTTGGAAAAATCACAGCCAAAAAGTTCATGATACCCGGATTGGCTATTCGCGGCAACCTTGACACACGGATTGGAGCGATGACAAATCCGGCTTGATTTCATTTGCAAAATTTCTCGCATATACAACAATCGACACCAAAGCGGGATCGTGCTGAAATTGAGCTGAGTGAGTCACTCCAAGCCAAAGATCCGGAGATTGAGGAGATTAAAGAGTCAGAAGAGGAAGTGTTGAAGTCCAAATCCAAAGAAGAGATAGAATCTAAAGACTCACCTCCGAAAGTTCCACGTAAGCCTTAGACTTGGCCATCAATAAAGAATACACCAATGAAGGCTTCGGTAAAGACTCCGGGCAATCAAAGCAGGAGTAGCACGAAGAAGGCACAGCGGGGTAGATAAATAGCTGGTAGATAGTTGGGTAGGATTTTCATTTCAGAACGGGATTTCCAAGCATAGGCCTGGGTTCTGGATTTTTCGGGATTCTAGATTTGTAGGGATAGTTGGGCTATAAACGTTCCGGATATCCTATGGTGTTCACTAGTTGGTTACCTTGATTTCCAGGGTGCTTTTTTGGCTTTTTAGATTTTGGTTTTGGTTTTGGTTTTTAAGGGCGGGCAAGTTTATTGCCCTCTCATTCCATCCTCGTGATTAATTCATTGTATTTCATTCCCTTCTTTAATTTGAGCCATTTGGTGGACATTCTGGCTCCGACTTTGTATTTGGATTGTATTGGTTTGTTGCTTGGAGTATTAAGATGTGAGAAGGATGGGTGAGGAGGAATCTAGATTTTGGATGATTAGATCGGATTGAGGGAGAACTATTATAATGATGTTAGATTTGTGATGAAGGAACTGTGCATGGTGCTTTTGAACTACCGAAATAGTAATCTAGTTATAGTAAAGAATGGTGTGAGTGCAGATCCGGAATTGGAAACAATTCTATGTGGAGATTAGCGATCGTTAATGGAAACTCCCACTCACTAAAAGGTTTGCCAACCTTGGGATCTGTCTTACATCTAGAAAGATTACCTCCTTATTAGTTGCGAATGCCTGAGATTTGTTGTTGTAGTAAGGAGGAGTAAACGCAATCCTAAATGACTTGCATTCCGGATTGGCAATCCGAAACATTGTAAGGATCCGGATCTACTTTCCGTGCTGAAACACCTTGATTACTTGGGTGTTTGTTTGTTTTTGCCTGTGTAGTAAGTAGACTAGAGTGGTGAAGTCTCTACCCCCCAAAAGATCAATAGTAGACCCTCTGATGGTAAAACAAAGGAATTGAAAACCAATGTATTGAGAGACGTAACCGGAAATCGGATGAAGCTAAATTCGGATTGGAATCCAGATAGTAGTTGGTTCAGAAAAAAGAGCGAAAGAGAGTAGTTGAAAGAAGAGAAAACGATCATCCGGGTACTAAACTTTGGAAGAACATCTAGAATTCCTTGGGACAATAATTCATGCCATCTTACCATGTTTTTGTGTGTAAAGATACTTACGCCTAGACTGCGCATACGATAATGGCTAGATGTTTGGTGAAATGTAGAGCATGTCTAATATAGATTTCTACATAGAAAAATTTGTCAAGATCAACATGAGGTAAAAATTCGGGAAAATCTAAAAAAACATGCCATGTTTTTAGAGAATCATTGCAAAAAACATGGTATAAAAGGTGCCAAAAGTATGCCATGTGGTAGCCACATAAGTGCCATGCAAGAAGGTAATGCTTCATGAGATTTTTTAACTTGACTTAGAGATGATGTAGCACTTGACATCAAAGTTGACGTCATGTTGTTTGATATTTTAGTTATGGCTTTTAGTGATGTTAACTTAGACATTTATAAGAATTTGAATATTGTTTTTAAAAACATTCACTTTGACCTTTAGAAGTTTTTTGAGACCTTAATTTAGAATTTAGATATTAACTTAGATATATGCCCTATGTAGTACATTATATATTGTATACAATGTATTATATACCATACACAATATGTCATATATTGTTTATCATACACAATACATCATACAATGTACACGCTACAAAATATATGACACATAATACACCATATAGGCAATAATATTACATGGCTTAAAAAAGCCTTATTGTAAGTATTTTGATATGAGAAGACAAGTTATACATTCAAGAAGGATGGTTGGAGGGAAGACAAACTATCACTAGAATATTTAAAACATAGAAATTTTATTAAAAAATACAATTTCAAACATTTTTTCACATCTTGACATCTAGGACAAGTATACATTGCTAACATCTAGGTCAATTTTAGATGTCAGAAATCTAGGACAAACTTAGATATTAGACCAAGCATTCTGAAAAATCTATGATTGCTATAGATTTCAAATATCTAGGAGATTTGTAGATTTCAAAAATCTAGAACTAGTATAGATTCTAGTACAAAAATAACACTTTAGATTGTACGGTCTGAACTGCTAAAACCGCCAAATTAACGAAATACTAACATTTTAATGAAATTTGCCATGTAAGCATTTTTTCTTAAAAAAATCAATGGCCTGTAAATTTTTTGAGAGATAGGGGGAGCAACTAATGCAAACCAAGTGGGGAGCCATCTTTTCAGAGGATAGTGATCTATGATGAACCATGATTAGCTAAACTTGATTTGACTTGCTCCTATGCCAAGTTTAATATTGGAATTGTTTCCTATTGGAATTTTTGGTACATGTTCACCAATTTGAAATGTTATGAAGTTTTTTGAACATGTGGCCTAAAATAACTCTTATACAAAAAGAAAGCAAATTATAGGTGTATCCATAATTGACCCTAGGTCCTCATGTCAACCCTTCAATGTCACATCAAGTCCCTTAGACTAACTTTCAACTATTGATGTTCTCAAAAATTGTAACGTTTGAAGTTAAAAACAAATACATTTTAGACATGAATACGTAGGTGTCAAAACTTCAATAATTATATTTCAATTTGAAGTGAATATTTTACCATAAAAACAACAATAGAGCAATTGCTCTTCCTTGTTGCACTCCCTTTTTTCTTTTTCTTTTCTATATCTTAAAGTAGTTGATCCATTTTCAACCACTTAAAATAATTATGCATATTTAGAATGTAGTTTTTTTGAATGTGGATTTTTTTCCATGTACAAAAATAGAATTTAGAACAATTGCATATTTTTCCAAAATTATATTACTCAAAATGTAACTACTATGAACTTTTTAATGGAAGATTTTCCTTTGATCTATAATCGTGATACAGACCTTTCTATTTGTGACCATAGGCTAATTGCAAAATCATCCAAAGGATGGTTGCAATATTGAGAGCCTTGCAACCAATCATAATGTGCCACAACTACTATGGAAATTGTGCTACAACTTCACGGAGAGTGAGCAACCTATAAGTTACAATGGAAACATCCAAAAACTATCAGTTTTAAGTAATTTAGCATAGTTGGAGGTACTTTTTTTCAAAAAATAATATTTTTTAAGTATTATAAAATAGAATCGGAAATATTAAAATAAAATAAAATTCCAAATGTAGTATATAATTTATGTGTTTTTCCAAAGTGTTGGGCTCCCTAGACCACTAAAACTGTCCCATAAGTATACCCTAACCCAAAATTTGCAAAAATCAGTTGTCAACAAATGAAAATTAAATATGTATCTTTCAAATCCGTTAGTGAATTAGAATTAAACATTTGTAGGACACTATAATGAATGCTTATAGACAAATTTGGTAGCAATCTAGGGTTCAAGAATGGGGGCAACGATGAGAATGAACGTTTCTACCTTAGATTGGAAATGACTAGGGGTTGATTAGAAATGGGTCAACTTCCATAGTATCCACCAAGGCATCAAACTTCTCCACGTCTGGTGGCTGGAGGTTCCTTGTTTTTTCTCTTCAGCAATGAAATTTCATTTCATTTGATTAAAAAAGTAAGTAAACCTTCTCCACATCCCAAATTCCATAGAGCATCCCTTCCAATTTGCATGAATGTGAAGCTTTTTAAAATTCCTCTAACTATGACAGTTGTTTTTCTTCAATTTAAAAAGAAAATCTACTGGGCCCATGCACCCATGCAAGGGATGCCCCCATGCCGGGCTCGTAGTCCAATGCTCGGGGATCACTTGAAGATTCTTATTGGGCTAGAACAGCTGGAGAGATGAGAGGGTCATGCAGACAGGGGACTTCCGACTTCCAATTGGCTTGCCAATTTGGATACAGACTCGTGGGCATTGGCATTGGCCGGGAAGGACGGATTCGGCCTTTTCCACTCAGTTATGCAGGATTGGGGACCAAACGGGGAAAAAACAAAAGAAGAAGGGCGAATCAATTAAATGCCCAACTGAGATGTGCCAGGGGACTTCACTCTTCACTTCCGGCACAATAACGGAAGCTGAACAACATGCAGGCAAGGCAAGGCAAAAAAGAAAAAAGGACATTGGCAAGTCAAGGTGGGCTGGGTTGTCATTTGAGTTTGCGGCCATCCCTTGAAAAAACAATTAATAGGAGGATTATTGACCTAGAAGGCAACCAAAAAATAACCCTGGAAGGACAGGGGCTAGGCACCATGGAAATCATCCTTTCGGGTATTGTGTAAATTAGTTGCTTAACCCCACGAGCATTCACTAGAAAAAAACTATGTTGGCTTCAACAAAAAAACATGATCTAGATTTTGTTGAAAACCCTATTTCCAAAGTGTTCTAGCATGTTCCACGCATTGGAACAAGGTTTTTAATAAAATCTAAATGACGTTTTTTGTTGAAGCCAACATAGTTTTCTTCTAGTGGCTGAGCGCATATTTGCTAAAATCCAAACCCTTTTCAATTCATTCCAATCAATCTATCACCTAAAAAGAGATCCACACAAATTGACTGTACTGATTGGTAGTGGAGACATGTGCGGAGTTATAAGAAAAGAAACACGTACTTTGACCGTACCGTTGAAAAGATTATAATAGTCAAATAAGGAAATCTTTCAATTTTGAGAGGCCATATTTGAGGAGCTTAGGTGCGCAAGGGTTAACCCTTGAGTGTTGCACAACCTAAAATATGGCTTCTCTGACTTTAATTTGGAAAAAAATGACCTCGGATCCATTAGGGGAGATTCACCTACTCTAGAGGGTTGTGAGTTCCCCAGGGTTCTCAACCTATCGGAACTCACGACACTTGTTGCACGACGTAGCAAAACCAATTGCTACATCATTTTTTCAACTTTTTTTACAACGTGGCGTTCTTTAACTATGGGGAAACATACCCTGAAATGGCCCATCTACCCCCCCAAAAGTCTTCTAAGGTTGGCAGTATTGATGGAAAAGAAGTAAGTTTATACAGGGGTGAAGATGAGAGTGATGCTAGAAAGTGGTTTTGGTGGAAATCATTGCCAAACATCAAAGCAGAGGACTTGTGAGATAGTGCAAAGTTTAATAAAATGTGGTTTTCAAAGTACCCCCCTCCAAAATGCCAATTTTGAACATTTTCAATACATTGTTCACCGCTATAATCTTATGATGTAGATGATCAACCTTTGCCAAATTCTCATTGCACGTTCGGACCCTATCCTTTGTGAATTTCAATAGAAAAACATTTTAAATTCCATTGTTGCAATCGTAGTGCCAATCTTTTGGACAATGGTTTAAAATTAGTAGATTTTAGAAATCATGGCATGGGCTTTCAAGGGTTAAGAAAATCCAAGAGCACTTATTGGAGGTCAAGCTATTGTGTAAGACTTCTTCTTTTAGGTACAACATTGTGAGGATGAACATCTGCACTTTGGGCTTATATAGAATGATTCTTTGTCATCCATTGGATGCTTAGCATCTACAACAACGGAGCAAGATTAAAGAAGGTTGTTATTTTGGACAATTACAATCATTTTGACACTATAGAGAGTTAGCATCTACAGTGGCTCTCATAAATATTCATATACTTCAAAAATTGCCATAACTAATTGAAAAATCAGTTTTTTTTCAGCAAATTTTGAACATGTTGAAGTTGAAGTAACACATTTGTATTAAAAAAAATTCAGATTCAATTTTTATTTTTAATAAACTAATCAAATTTAATATGAAAAAAAATCCTTTAATACAAGTAGATTTTTTTCAAGATTCTTTAGTAAGTGGAATGGGAATTCTTTTTGAAATGTTTCAATTAGTAAGAATTTCATGAATTGTAAAATTTGATTGAATGAAATAGTTAATCAATAATATTTAACTCAATAAAATTTAACAGCTTGTGAGATTTTTACCAAAAAATTCTAAAATAATTTCCATTCCACTAACTAAAGAGTCTTGAAAAAAATTTACTTGTATTAAATTTTTTTTTCTACCATTAAATTTCATAGAATTATGAAAATGTTTGAAATGTTTGAATTTTTTCTGAAAAAATCTCTTTATACAAATGTATTTCTTGTACTATAGTATGTCTAAATTTCGTTGACAATCTGTAAGTACTCAATTAGCTATGGCAATTTTGGTAAATGTATAGAACATTTTGAGAGTCATTGTAGCAGATTATAAATGCTTTCAAGAGTTCCACAAGAGTTTACTATTCAATCTACTCAAAATGGATGAAGTACATCCAAATATGTTGAAAAAAGATCCTCATATTTATTAATGATGTGAATAGTCAAGACATTTAATGCTTTATAGTTTTGTACAAAGGTTATGGATCAATTCATATAGGACTGGGAATAAAACTTGTACATATAAAGATCTCAACCTTCATTTATTCTCAAGCCATTATTTTTTTGCCTAAAAAACCCCAAATCTTTATCATGATTAAAAAAACTCCACATTTCTCTTCAATTAGACTCCCTTAGGTGTTAAATTGGGCAAATTATTTATTCCATTGATTCCATGATTATCCAATAATTCTTTACATAAATCCTTAATTAATTATGACTTCAAACTTTTATTGAATGCTTTTGTGAATATGGATCAAACATTTTAGTTGCCTGTGGATTGAAATTATAACTTTGAAGCTTTGAAGATGCAATTCAAATTTCAAGCATTGGTTCAAAATTAAGTGTATTAAGTTTGAATAATCTATTCTCCAAGTACTAACTATAGTAGATGGTATCTTCATAAGATAAAATTGTGATAAGGTGTGCTTATGACTCTAGCTAATACAACATTTTGGAAGAGAAGCTTTTGCATTCGAAATCATATCAAAATTTCATTATACAATAGTATATCCAAATAGTAGCTTGGGCTGAAAATATTTTGAGAACATATGGCACAAGAATTTGGGAAATTATTTTTCAAAAACAAATTTGTATGAAAAAAATAATCTTACATAATAATACCATTTTTACATCTATCAAACCCTATTTTCCATAAAAATTAAATATTTGAAAAGATAGTGTCAAAATTGCTACCGAAGTATGATAGTTTGAATCTCAAAACTTTAGAGGCATAAATGAGAGTTGCAACAACAAATTTGCAATTGATTCCTTTAATTTTCAAGATGTTTAGGTAAAATGAGTCTCCAAAGTGTTTCATTAGATAAATTATATTAATTGTTTATTGCTTTTCACTCGTAGAGTGTGAAATTGTCAAACATATATATTTAGATGTTTATTTAGGATTTTAATATCTTGTGGGCATTTTGTTATGAATTGTAGTATAAAATCAATAGTTTTTGAAAAATGCTACTAAGAAGAACACCCAAAGTTTGGAGAGGTTGGCATTTTTGACAACTAATAAATTTATAAAAGTTGCTTATTTGGCAAAAATTAAAAGAAGTTTGTTTAAAAAAATTTAAAAATTTGATTTTATGCAAGTGTGTTACTTGTACTATGACACATCCAAATGCTGATGAAAATCTCTAATTATTCAACTAGCTCCCAATGGTGAGATTGTTCTACCAAGTAAATAAAACCCTACAAAACTTATTTTTTTTGTAAAAATTGTGAAAATTGAGTTTTAAAATAAAACCAATATTTTATTTTTTCTATGACAACCTAGAAAACAAGATCCTTCCTAACTTCACATCATTAGTCCAAATGGAACGAATTGAAGCTTTCTATATAGTAAAAAAGAATCTAAGAGAATCAAGTATTAAAACTTTTTATTTTAAGTTTTCATGAATTTCTTTTACTATTTGATGAGTTGAGATTTATGCTTAGGATGGCATAATATATATCAAAATAATTCTTTTAAATTTCTATGGTGCTAATATGTTTTTTTATCTTAAGAAAACTTTTAAAAAATTGTGCCCAAAATTGAGATCATAGGAACCTACTTGAACTTTCATTTGTCCCCTGTAGAGACAACTGGATTTTAGGGATTAAGATTCATTCTTTGCCTTTTCTTTACACTCGATGTGAATGTATATTAAGCAAATATTCACACAAAGGCAACATATCTTAATCCTAAATTAAGGAATAATATACCCCCTATTACAACAAAGAATTGAGATTGGAAAAAGTACTATGGGGTTATTTTTTTTATTTTTTTTTTTAATAGGACGCTTGATAGGACAGTGTCGCATAGAAATAAAGAAATACAACTCAACTCAACATTTTGTCAAAGTTCTTTGAATTGAAAGATAGAAGATGTCTCCAACTAAGAGATTGGTAACCAATTAAAGGAAAACACTCCATTAACCCTTTTAAATCCAAAATGTTTTGAAACTATTTTGGTGATTTTAATCTCTAAAGGACCATTATCCTTTTGGGAGACGAAATGGATTTCAAACAAATTCTTATGACCTCAATTTTTAAGAAAACTTTTTGATACTTTCTCATAAGATAAAAAAAACTTATCAACTTTGTGGGAATACAATTTTTTATTTCAATTGGTGTCTAGGAGCAAAAGTTATACCACAAACAATCCAAATTTTCATTTGGTGGGTAGTAAAAGAAATTCATAAAAATTTGAAGTTAAATTTTTAAATTTTATTTCTTCTAGATCATATTTTTGTCTACATATGAAGCTTTGATTCATTCCATTTGGATTCATTGATGTGAACTTTATAAACCATCGTGCTTTTTGGGCAATCTAAGCATTTTCTTGAAAAAATAACACATAGGATTCATTTTTGATTGCAATTCTCAGAAATTTTCACAATTTTTTGTCTAACAAGATTAAATTAGCTTGCTAGAACAATCTCACTATTGGGATTATTGTGTTTCCATCCCATCTTAGAGCTATTAATGATTTAGTTTTTTTTCAACCCTGGATCTATTTCTACTTAAAATATTTTAAAGAAAGAAAATCAAGTGTTGTTTTTCTGAATTTTTTTTTCTAGACTTTCAACTCAATTCTCTAATACAATTTTTTTTTAATTCAAAGTTCATAGTACAACACTTTTCCACAAATGGTAATCAAAGTCATTTGAAATTGTAGGTTGTTGTTCAAAAAACTTTATTTTTATCACATGATTGAAGACAAGTTTAGTACAAGATCCTATAGTTAGATTATTATATATATATATTCCTTGAGTGAATGCGACAAAAATGGCAGTTGATTTTTGATAGAATTGTAATGCTTTAGTCCTTTCTAAATTCAGTCAAGTAATAAAAGTTTTTTTTGGCAATACATGGATCTTATTTATGTAGTGCCTTGAAGGCCTAAACTTTTTATATGTCATTGTAACTCAAGTCAAGAGTGAGATGTTATAGTTAGAAGTTCTTCAAAATGCATAAAAATTTATTTACAACTCTTTTTGTTCAAGGTGTTGTTTGGGTGCAATTTCAAGAATATTTTCTTATTTTTGAGCCAAGGAACTTTAAGAGTTAATTCATCAATTGCAACTAAATTCATTCTAAATAATGACATGACCACAACGGATTTATTTTGACCCCCATGATCTTAGAAAGTTTCTTTGGTCCTTCCCAAAAGCGAAGATGTTCCCCATGGTGTGCATGTACATAAAATAGTGTCGTTCATGCAAGCAGAAAACCTGGGCAGCTAGAAAGAAATCAGAAAACCCTAGATAAAACTTGGGCAAGAAGTTATCAGGCAGCCCAAAGAGTCAAGGACGGACCAAGTCCAGGAGGACTTGGTCAAGCCACACTGCCACAGAAAACAATACACTCACTGACTTCCCTTCTCTGGGATCCCAAAAGTGGATGGACCAATCTCCGTCACCCCACAAACCTCCGGGCCGCCTCTCTCGCCCCGTCCCCATCACCCAACGAATCCCCGGGTCTCCCTACAGCGTTCACACTGCACCGCCTTTTTGCTCTCCCCGCCTTCACCACGTTCCGTGCATTTTTGCTTTCTGTTCCTTCTCTTCTGTTGTGTTTTATGGATCATCGCCACGGCAGTCACAGTCTTCTGTTTTCACTATCCCCATCGCCATCGACAGCAGTGGTAACGTCAGCAATGTGACGAGAATTAGGCATCTTTAGCAGAAGTAGAGCAAATATGGTAGTGGAGTGAGACCATTGGAGGCAGTGAACAGCCTTTGGCATTTGTTGCGGGGAGAAGGAGTATGTGCGGGGAGGCAGAGAGTGAGAGGATCTAGTCTGAGAATGGGAGAGAGAAGTGGTGAAAGAGAAAGGAAGAGATAAAGGTGCGAGAAGAGGAGGAGAGGACAAGTGCAGGGTTGGAGAGTGAGCTATGGTGATTCAAGAGAAGGGAGAGTGGTGGAGAGGAGGTGGAGAAGACGAGGTTTTTGAGCTCGGGTTGATTTTCAGGGGCGGAGAAGAGGAAGGTGGTGGAAGAAGACAGGATCGTTGACGACGAGCCAGAGGGGATCTGGCCTTGGGGAAGGGGGTGAGGAGAACCCTATGAATGAGCTTGGCCGTAGGGCGAGGTGGTGCGGCATCGCGCATCATGTTGGCACGGTCGACGCGGCAGAGGTTGGATTTGCAGGCGAGTGGGGCGAGCGGCGTAGCGGCCGCCGCCGTGGTGGGAGCAAATGGGGGAATCCTGAACGAGACGGTGCTCCTGTTGGTCTTTAAGTCTATGAATTACAACCCCTTTTATATTGCCAAATACTCATTGGTGTGCAAGACGTTCGCGGAGGTGACGAAGCGCGTGATATGGAAAGAGTTTTGCCTGTCCCGGGCGCCGAAGATGGTGGAGGATTTGCTCAGTGTCACAGCGGGAGGGCGGAATGGCGTGGTGACTGGTGACTGGTTGCCGCTCGGGAAGCTGCTGTTTCACTGCCCAGGGTGTCACCAGAGCAAGCATTTTTACTCCAAGAATATCCCGGATCACTTCGTGTTTAAATCGCGATTCTCCAAGACATCGGGGAAGAGCTTCTTACCGGTCAAGTGCCGGGCGGATACGCTTTACATCTCCGATTGTTGCGAGCATCTGGATAATGGCGATGACGACGATCTCGGCGTCTATCGAGGAGTTTTTCGCGCCTTTGGATCGTCCAGGACGCGCCGTTTCTTGATGGAAAATCGCGTGGATTACGAGGAGACCGAGCTCTGTCCCTTCTGTCGTGGAAAGGTACTTTCGCTTGCATTTTGTCTTCCTATTTTCTTACCGTTATAGTCAATCAACTCGCTGGATTTTGGTCAATTTGCAGTCATCATATCTACTGACACTGGCAGTCAGTTTTTAACCTGAACAATACCATTTCCAAGACAACCTAATTTCGATTTTCATGGACATGGCTCCTCACTTCTCAGTCTTTTCTGCGCAAGTACTCATTTAGCTCGTGCCTGTGTTGCTTATAACCTCATGTAAATATCTATAATCTCAGTCTTTTCTGCTAAAGCTCTTCTAGCTCGTGTCAGGATTGCTTTATAACCTCATGCTCATACCTAGAATTTCAGCCATGGTGTCTTTCTCTTCAGTTCATCCGAGAATTGATCTCTTCTGGACATTTGAACTTCTTGATTGAAATCGTATTGTACTGTTTAGGTCCAAAGAATGCAATTGTTTTCGGAACAATCTTAAAGCCAATGTTAGCTTCCGAGTGTACATATAACGTCCATTCATCAATTTGAATGCAATTATTTTTGGAACAATCTTAACGCCAATGTTAGCTTCCGAGTGTACATATCACGTCCATTCATCAATTTGTAGTCCAGACAGGCACTAGCTGGTTGTCTTACTTCACATTTTAGGTTTAGCATCTACCTTGGGTGGGGTTCCAAAGACTTTAATTCTGTTAAGAACCATCCGTTCATTAATTTCAGTTTCGGAGGGTTCATAGCACATTGACTCTTCAAGATATAGTCGAGGCGGGCATTAGATGGTTGTTTTCTTGGAATCTTGAGCTTAACGTCTACTTTGGGTGGGGTTCCAAAGACTTCAACTACATTAGAAACTATATGCAAGTCAACATCAGCTTCCAAATTTCATATCACATTCATTCTTGAAGTCATAGTCCAGGCTGCATTAGCTGTTTGCTTACTTTGAATCTTGAGCTTGACTTCTCCCTTGGGTTGGGGTGAAGTTGCTTCAACTTGCATACCTACTCAAGTCCAAGTGCCTGCCATTGTAATGATGTGAAATGCAATGCGTATAACAGAAACCTAACTGAGATGTGACCGTTCATGTAGGTCTGGAGTATGAGAGGGGCGGAGCTAGTACCGCCAAGCGCATTTCGAAGGCTAGGTGCGTACAAGGACAATGTGGACTACTTTGTGTGCGTAAATGGGCACCTTCATGGCATGGCCTCGCTTATCTCGCCATCCGACTCAGAACTGTCGGGAGATGACGACGAGAAGTAGGTTTCTTTCTCATGTCATTTGTACTTGTATGTATACTCAAGACCAGGCTTACTGGTTTTGAATCATTCATCAAGGCACGAAATGGGAGAGTCCGCCTCAATGGTCTGGCTCTCTCGGTCAAATTTCTTTAACGTCTTTTCTGCTGTAGGGGGAGGGGAGGGGGTTGTTAATTCTAGACGTAGTATTGGTCTTTGGTTGGTTGG
The DNA here is from genome assembly GCA_963969395.1 of Pseudoscleropodium purum. Classification (NCBI taxonomy): domain Eukaryota; kingdom Viridiplantae; phylum Streptophyta; class Bryopsida; order Hypnales; family Brachytheciaceae; genus Pseudoscleropodium; species Pseudoscleropodium purum. The sequence goes on from OZ017798.1 coordinate 15,564,131, forward strand.
AACACATGATGATTCCTTGATCCACCAGGCTGGTTCATATCTTCTATTTTTAAGTGCACGAAATGGAAAAGTCTTGCTTCAGCCAGCTTTTCCGCCTGTTTATTGTGGCCATAGAGGAAAACACTATCTGGATCGGCAGTACATCAATGTAATTTATCCGCGATCACTGGAATACCAATTTGGTTGATAGTTTTACCACTTCACAGTTTGTTTCTTTACGGCGATGCTATTGTTTTTCTCATTTCCCTTAATTCGTGATTTTAATTGTGCTAATCGTTTTTTCCCTCTTGTATAAATGGCAACGGAGCGACCTCTTCAAGAGAGCTAGTGCTTATTACAATATACATCCATTTTAGAAGTGTTCTTGTTCTCTTCTTCCTTCTGGAATCATGGGGGTCAAGTCTTTGGTGATACAAATCTCACAGTAGTCGACATAAGTAATCAATCCGAGGCGACTCGGTATGCTTTCCATTACACTCGGGTAATAGAATGTACGGAGTAAAACGCTAATTAGAATGGGCCTCTATATTCAATCATTTGGTAACATGGAAAGGGTCCAATCGTACAGGGATGCTTGAGTGGTCACTTGCTAATAATCATTAGAGCAGACTGTTTCTGGCAGTCAATTAGCGTATGCTCTGCATCCTGCTCTTTGTAGCGCCTTCTCTTTTCTTTTCCTTTCTTTTCTTTTTCTCCTTTTCTTTTGAATTACAAATGGGAATTCATTGCCGTTGTCGTACATTAGGCTTCCATCCTGAATTGCTGACCTTGGTTTCTGGGAATGGGAGCCAACACAAGGCCATCCTGGATTCCTGAACTGTTGACTCTTTTCTCCTTATCCATTTAGCTCCTTCCACATTCCCTTGTTGCTCTATTTTAGGGTTTTTGTTTGATGAATCCTTGTGTACATGGGTCAAACTGTCAAGTATCCTTTCCTTAACCCCTAAGTGCCAAAGGCTTGTTTTGAGCTTCTTAGAACTTGCTCTAAATTGAACAAAATGCCAACATTTTGATAAGTTGTATCAATTTTTTTTAAATTATAATTGTACAAATTCAAACTAGACTTGTTAGAGATCTCATAGGAAAAGAAAACACAACAATATCACTTATGAAGTGAAAGATGTTAATGTTTGCCCATGAAGGTGTTAAAACTACAAAAGTGATGTGAAGTTTTTCAATCTTTTATTTACAAGTCCAATCTAAAAAGTTGTTGACACAAAAAATATGAGGTTAAAGGGCCTAACATGTATAACCCAATCAATTTATGACTTCCTAAAATCTATTCTATAATTTTTTTAAATGAGTTTGAATGTGATTTTTTCTATAAGAGCTAATGTACTTGAGGCTCATTTCAGAGAGCTCTCAATACTACGGAAAGTCAAGATTGTAGTGGGTACCCTTGCATAAAATCTTAAATAGAAAAATCACTATCATTTATTTTTAAGATTGGGTTTTGATGCTAAAACTAGACTTCAAAAAAAACTTTTGAAAAATATAAACTACTAAAAATAGCAACTTGGTTAGGTTTTACCTTCAAAGTTTTATCTTCAACTTGGTTAGGTTTTAACTTTAAAGTTTTGCAAACACTAGATTTGGGTGCCTTGGGCATTTAAGGATTAACTTGTAAATGACAATGACAATGGTTTTCAACTAAGACTTTTATTTTTGGCAAAATTTTGCCATTTTGTCAAAAATTTGACCTCTTTGGTTTCATACCTCCAAAAACTATCCTTAGGAATGAGAACAAAGGGGGACACTAGTCCCCAAAACCCCCTTGTGTTCAGCTAATAATGACAACAAATCTTTCCATACGTAACAAAAGTGCAACTATTCATCATCCAAATTTTGTGTAAAAAAAGGTTGTCTATAATAGTTTGACTTCCAATGAGTGCTTTTGTAATTTTTTAAGTCAACAATTCACATGGTACCAAAACAAATGATATCCTTAGTGACTAGCTTTTGAGGGTTAACCTATAAAAGTTCATGACTATGTTTCACCCAAAGTCACTCCTAAATTGTCAATTCTAGTGCAAAGAACTTTGATGAAAAGAAATTACTTTCTTTGCATATTCAACCATTGGATCTTGTATTAGACTTCTATGAGAATGTATAGAAATTTTTTAGAATAGCTTCACTATGTAAATTGTAAATTGTAAGCCATATTAGTTTTCAAAGTGAAAGCCAAAGATTTTTTGACACTATTATTTAATTTAGGTTTTCAAATTTTGTATCCCCCTACATTTTTTGCACTATAGAGTTTTGAGTTTGAAATCTTTATGGTGGAGAATTCAATTGAAAATTTACAAAAAAAATTCAATCAAAAACTTAATAATTTTTATTCTTAAGAAATTTATTGAGTAGAAATAGATACAAGATGGAAGAAAAAATTAAATCCTTCATAGTTCTAAAATGGAATTGATTCATGTCAATCCTAATGGTGAGATCATTGCAACAAGTAATCTACACCCTATAGACATTTTTGGTTTGAAAATTGTGGAAATTACATGAAAAAACAAATCACATATATCATTATTTTTAGAAGATCCTTTGATTGTCTACCAAAGCAACTCTTCATAACTTTTACATTATTAATCACAATAGAAGGAATCAAAGCTTTCCACATTGACATAATTGTACTCTATGAGAAAAAAGTTAAAGAAAAAAGTTAATTTTGAATTTTTTTTTGTTTTGCTTCTTCTTACTTGGAATCAAGCATTTTGAGTTTAGAAACAATATAATTTTTTCTCCAAGGCACCAAATGAAATAAAGATCATATTCTTCAAAAGTTTGATACATTCCTTTATTTTCAAAAATGTTTCAAAAAATAAAAATAAAATTTGACATTAATGGAACATGCTTGAAATTATTAAAAACCCATTCCATGGCTTTGAACCTTTAGAGGTTAATTCTAAAAAGATGTGTTGAATGTTAAAATCCTTTTACTTTGTATGTTCCCATTTTGGGACTATTTATTTGTGAAATTTTTTTGTTAAGTTTTTTAAAGAGAAAAACACATGTCTTCTATAAGTCATAAAAATTTCAAATTTTTTTGTGAAAGTTTAAAATTATCATTAATTTCTAAGGATGAAGTGAAAAATATTCATGTAAAATACAAAAACATGCTATCAAAATTGATTTTGTTTTTCATGGATGTATATAATAGTATAGAATTTCATTGAATAAAAAATATTTATAGTGTCTTTTTATAATTTGAAAATCAAGAGACTATGGTAATAGACCCAAAGTTCAAATTGCAATAAAATATTCATTGTTAAAAAATTTTCAAATTTTTTAATTCTATTTTACAAGATGTACTTTGATTTTGCTTAAAGACTTTGATACCTTACTCCATAAACTTCAATTGTACAATAGAATCATTCTAAAAATATTCTTGTATATTTCCACCTTGTGTTTTCAATTTGATGGCCTAAAAGTGTGTTTGAAAATTTAACATGTTTACCTTCTAAGAATAATTGTACCTTTACAAATTGAAGCTACTGATCATTTGCCCCTACAAGATAAAGCCCACGATTGTTTAGTCAAGACCCAAAATCCTCCACTGTGCATTGTCTATTTTGCTGCTATTTATTAGTGAATTTTCTTTATTTTAATTTTCAAAGATGAAATCATATGTCTGATACATTCCATAAAAAAATTGATTTTTCGTGTGAAAATTTCAAATTACAATGAATTTTTGAAAAATAAGTCAAGAAAAATTCATATCAAATACAAAGCATTCCTAAAAAATGTGAGATTTTTAGAATAAAGGTACATCATAGTACAAAGAAAACTTCTTTTTTACTCTCTAATTAAAAATGCGGTTATAGATACTAACTTCAAACGTCAATGAAATGCTCATTTTAAGGATTTTTCAAAATTTTCAAGTGAGGGGAGGAAACAAGACTTTAGAAGCTTTAATTTTTAGTTTTTTGCAAAGAAAAAGAAATCATTTGAATTTCAAAATCAAGTTTCAAGGAAAAAAATCTCACAATGTTGAAATACATCATGTAGGAATACATTTTTTGATAAACTATCTAATATAAAATCAATAAAACAACTATCATGACTTGAACATAACTTAGTGATGTGGAGCATTAATATTAGTAGTAATATAGTTGCACATACAATTTGGATGAAAATAATCCATTCTATAACCCCTAAAGGACCATTGTTCCTTCAGGGGACTAATGAGATTTCGGGTAGGTACCTATGAATTGAAATTATTTCTTGATTTTTTGAAACTTTTTCTTGCAAATAGGAAAATTGATTATCTTTGTGAAAATATAATTTTTTTCCAATTGGTGCCCAAGAACAAAAGTTATGTCCAAATAAGCTCAAAATAGGGAATAGGGGGCAGCCAAAAAACTTTCGAAAATTAAATTTTTTTTTTTCCTCATAGATTATATTTTTGTGTACATGAAAAGATTTGATTCATTACATTTGAATTCTTTATGAGAAAGTTATGAACAATCTTGTTTTTTGGGCAATTAGAGCATCTTTTTGAAAAAATAACTTGCAATATTCATTTTTGAATGCAATCTTTACAATTTTTCCGAAAAAAAGTTTCACATGGTTTATCTTGCTTGATAGAACAATCTTACCATTGGTATTAGTGAATTTTAATTCCATTTTAGAGATATTAATAATTTAGATTTTCCTTCTATCTCATACCTACTTCTACTTAATAATTTTTTAAAGAATAAAAATTAAACTTTTTGAATTGTCATTTTTTTCCCTAGATTCTCATCTCAATTCTATACCATAAAGATTTAAAGCTCAGAACTCTATAGTGCAAAAAATTATTGTTAAAAATGTTCAAAGTCAAAAAAGCTAGTCCTGCAATGTGCTGAAAAACTAGTTTTTTCTACTTTAAACGCAGATATCTTGCAATTTGTGCAGTCAAAAATTCTGAAATTTTTTCTACACATTCTCATACTATTTAAGTGTAAGATCCTACAATTAGATGTGAAAAAAAATAATTTTTAATTTTTTTTACCTTTTGCTATAGAAATGGTAGTTTTCAGTGTTTTTTGGCAGAAAAAAGACCTTGGTATTTTAGAGGGTTAATATGAAAGAAGCTTCTTTGACTATTAGAAGGATACTTTTAGTCCTTGAGTCCATCCACAATTAACCCCTAAGCACTAATTGCATTTTTTGGCAACATAGTGATTTTGGGCACCTCACTATAGATGGAAGTTTTGATTTTTTTTGGTGAAATTTTCACACAACATTCTCCCAAGGAGTAGCTTCAAGGCCCAATAATTTTCATAACTTTTGACTACATGCTTAAAAATTATTGCATAATGTCATTTCATTACTTGGTGGGTAGTCCAAAAATTTCTTAGAAAATCACTTTTTTTTTAAAAATAAAAATTTTAAATTATTTTTTAAAATTTATATATATGTAAAAAGCTTTGAATCATTCCATTTTGATTAACAAGATGGAAGTTATGAGGAGTTTTAGATTGAGGGCAGTTATAGAATCTCTACTCTAAAATAAACTTTGAAGTCTTTTATTTAACTCAATTTTCAATATTTTTGAAAGAAAAAAAAAAATTGGGTGTAGATTGTTTATTACAACATTACAACCAATAGGATTGGAAATTTTCAATTCTATAATTAAATTATTATCAATTTAGTGTTTTAAATCATTCTCTACTTCTTTCTACTTACTATTTATTTCCTATATGTTGTACAATTCCAAAAGATCTAAAATTTTTCAAGCATGTAGAAACTTGCCTGGAAGAATGAATCCAAAGTATAACCACCATTTGGGTCATTTTTTCATACAAATATGGCCTTTTGAAGTGCAGCTACCTAATTTTTTGTAGGGCCCAAAAAAATGAATTTTGTCAATTCAAATGCTAATATCTTGCCATCTACATGGTGAAAATTTTTGAAATTTTCTCTACTTCTTAAACTAGTGTACAACAAGATCCTACAATCACATATGTCCATAAATGTTTTCTTTTCTAAGATTTAGTACTTGTATTAGAAATGGTTGTTTTGGAGTGTTTTTGGTGAAAACATAATCAAAAACCTTTATGGGTTAAAAGATGAGATGAAGGGCATTCATTTTTTAAAGGTACAAGAGAAAATAGAAGATGAAGGTTCATCATTGTCTAATTCACTAAATGCACCTTAGATTTGAGGAATCTTTTATGTATTTTATATTTTATTTCTTTAGTTCAATGGAACATATCCTATTGTATTAGACCAATTGTACCTCTATGAATTCAATTCTTTATTGATAATCAAGCATTTAAGCAGTAGGACAAGAGAGTAGGACAAGAGAGGGGATGCAATTGTGGGTGCACATTGCAAAAGGTGCCCCTATAATAGGTTTGAGTATGCCTTGGAAATTCCATGGCCAATCACAACCCTTGCACACTATGCACCCAGTCACCCACGAAAGACAACCAGACAAGAGATACAATGGTTGAAAGATGAAAACATAGACTTTTTATACACTTTTATACACTATATTCGGGAAGAACAGCAAACTATTAAGTAGACAGATGATTCAGCAGTTGACAAAAAATAAATGAACAAGATGAACGAACCGGAGTGTTTGATATTATACAAATTAAGTACCTAAAAATGGGTACAGTACTACTTTTCGCCCTTTCATTCTTTGAGTAGAAGGGCAATGGACCAATAAATCAAGCATGAGAAGTAAATCCTCCCTGACCTGAGAATCAAGCCATGTCCTTGATGAACAGACGAGTCATGTTGGCCTGGTATACAGAACATAGCTTATAGCTTGAAGTGAGCAGGTTAACCCTTAACTTTGTTTGGCACTTGCTAACTAGTTTAACCCTCCCTCCCTAGTTCTGGAGCTTGTACTTGCTTCTCATATCTGCAATGAAAGGACCTTTCATTTGTGTCAAAAGAAAAGGAAAAAATACGGTAAACCTAGATTGATTTTGTACAGGTTTGGCAAGAAGAGTCCTATTTAGTGGCCCACGGGGGCAGGATGAAGAAGAGGACCAGAACGACTGTCTCCCTGATGGACCCTTGTTTGAGCATCCGCAATCGAGAGTGCCATAGCCAACACCATCTGTTCCTCAAAGCTGACCTTGACACACTCACTGCTTTCTCCACTAGGAGCATCAGATGCACAAGGTACACCATTTGCAAAGTCAGTGCCGACCTCCATTCCTCCTGAGCTTTGATCTCCGTCCCTTGGATACCTTGCTGGGGTGCTTTCCAAAGCTTCCTCGCCCATAATTGCGAGCTCCTCAACTCTGTGATTCAATTCCAGGTCGGGTACATCAAAACGCACCCAAATGGGTATAAGTGGCTCCTATTCTTAGACTGACCATAATCTCTATTGAGTCTTATTGTCAAGTGAAAGGTGATTCCAACACATTTTAGCATGCATAAATTGTAAACTGTGAATTTTCAAGCGCAGATTATCCCCAGGCGTCGACATTCACTGGATGGATCATGGACGTTTTCAAGAGCTTACTGAGTTACTTACTGTGTTACTGTAGGAGCTACAAGAAGGAGATGAAATACATCCAAGTATGCAAAAAAGCATTTTGTGTCTATTCTTCAACAATGTAACTTGCATGGTCACTCAATGCTTTATGATTACACTGAAAAATTCTGAATGAGTTCACGTAGGGATGGGAAGAAATTGAAAACTTGCAAAAATGAAGATCTTATGCCTAGGTTCTTCTCATGCCATAATTTATTTTGCCTATAAAGATCCAAATCTACATCTGCCTTCTTACCTGGAACTCTTAGGGGTTATAGATGCACCTACAGTCAATCCTAAACTCTCTAAATTCTCATGTTCAGACATAACATTATTAAGCAAGAGTATTCTGAGCTTTCTGAATTGTATGGAATATTAAGCAGCATGTCAAATCTAAAAACTTAAGCAAGTGGAGAATCACAGCGTCAGTGTGTCCCAGTATCCTCTACGAATGACACCCCAAGTCTATTGCTCAATGATGGTATGGACAATGTGGATTTGAGGCCAGAATCTATTGAGGTTGCTTTGGGAAAAGGATTGCAATTAGGTGCCGTTACCTTAAGCTTGGAACAGTTGGCTGTGAAGCAGCAGATGTTGAGTCTGCCCCCCCAACCTGCCGCTCTGCCAATGCAGCAATGGCACCTGCCAGGCCTCCTTGCGGTTCCCAAGGTTCCGCTTCAGATACTGGATGGAGAGGGGGAGGTAGACCGGCAGGGTCCTCATCTGATCCAGAGTCCAAGCTAATTTCAGTCAATGCTTCAGAGTGACGATTTCGGATGGATACTGCACCTGAAGATCTGTGGCGTGCTCCCTGTTCCTGAGACATGCATGTCTTGTCCAGTAAGAAAGCTGCCTTCAAAATGTCAGTAAGCAAGTGACACTTGCTTTTGATGCTGCAACTGAGGATCTGCTGCACCAATAAGACAATGACACTGTTGCCTTGAACACTAGACTTGGCATCATCGATACGACCAACATGGGGATATATAATGAAGAATACAACACCACGATACAAAATCGTGGTCATATTCATTAAAATGGCAAGTTTCAAAGTGCCAAAATTGTGATATTTAAGTGCCCAGTGCTCAGAAAACTAGGACAGGTATAGCTCAAGCTCTGATGTGTGACTGCAATTGTGTCAATTTCACTAATAATCCGTCATTTTAACAAATCTCAGGTTATTTGCTGAGAGAACCAACCAACAAAAGTAATAGAAGAGCTAGTGAAAGTTAGAAATGGAAGCTATTCTTACAACTTTTGGACCAGGAGGGCAAACCTGAATAGAGAGCCATATCGCCTCCATGACCATTATATTCTCAAGGTCAAGATCAAACTCATCCTCTCTGGCATAACCACAAACACCCGCATCAGGGCAAGTCTCAGTAGATGGTACAATAGATACCTTTCGCATAGCTTCTGGGTCAGAAATCAGACATAAATCTTAGATTTGAATGCCACCCTCCACCCCTAACCGTCCACCACCCTCTCCTTAAAGTTTAGAAGGTATGAAAGCAGTATTCAGTTCAGACATTCCTCTTCTTGTCGATGGTCACATGGAGCTCTAGCGTATTACACGATCAACTCCGTGGCAAACACAGATAAAAATTAGTATTAGTGAAGGTATGATATTAGACCTGTGCCGTGCTCGGGGCGCTCCCAGTGCGAATTGAGTAGAAAAATCTGTTTCAGCTTGCTGTTGATTTACTGCAGGCGTGATATTCGATGATATAGACACGGCTGACTGTTGGTCTGGCACAGTTATATCAAGACCTCCTGTCCTCTGGTAATCTCCACCCACCCACAAAGAGTATGGATCCATTCCTGAGGTGTTCCTTTCATCTAAGGCAGAAGTTGTAAGTACCTGCACAAGCAGATAAATATATTATGAACGGAGAAAAAGTTTTTTCATACACATCCTTACCACAGTGCTGAAGAAAGACAAAATCACTGGACACAACACATAGTATTATGATAACCTCTAGCAGGACTTCTGGTAAAATTGGACTCTATCAGGAACTATTAGAATCAACAAGAAAATCATGCGATGATTATCGTGACCACATGGAGACCATAAATCATGGCGAAGGTCTTTTATGACGTTGTTTAGAAGGTCCTAAAACAATCTAATTTTACTGAAAACACTATCCTAGTAAAAACAATTTGAAAGCAAGCCTGGAAGCATGTCAGGCTTGAAATGAAGCATCTAACGTAACGGTAGGATAAATATTAAGCTCAATTGCTATCTACACAGCGGCTACCTGAGTAGTCAACAGAGTCCTAGGGGTGAGTTTTCTCTCCAAGTATGTCTACTGCAATTCTGGATAACAAAGTGAAAGTTACAGAATCTTGTCAGTACCGCAAATTGATTTCAGAGTAAAGGCAATGGCATATACGAGAAGCAGGTGAAGTCTGAGCCCAGGCAGCATCAGTGTTAACAAAAGCAGGTATCACTTGCTTGGAAGCAGGTGATAAGTAGGGAACACCTGCATTTGATGGCCACCTCAAAAGCACCAGGAGACAATAAGAAATTATCTACAAATAAACGTCAGAAGGGAATAGTTTGGGCGATAAGTAAGGGATTTCACCTGTGGTTGGCGATCATCTCTGCCCCAACCAGAACGCCAGTTTATAGCTTCCATTTCTTCTATAGAAGCAATAGCTGTCAGATGGTTAGTATTATAAGGCTGAGATCGAGGTGTTGGTAATCTAATACGACCCGCACGGATGTCCTCCTCCCTGCGCTGCTCTCGCTCTTCATCATCCTGAAGCTCCTGTTGGCGCATGCGAATCTTTGCTTCTATAACTTTTTGCTCTTCCTGCACACAGCGAAATGAACAACCAAATTTATTATTCTGTTATTCATCGAATGGAGTTTAGTGACAGAAATGAAATAAAATCAAGTGAGCTTGTGAATGGGGTTGACTAGGTTTATGCTTCAATTTTCAATGTCCTCCTTTGAAGGAATGGAAAATTCAATAACCAAGTCAATTAAAGTAAATATCAAACTTTTGCCTACACTTTGGTATGTATATATATACAGAGAGATTGTAAATACGAGAGAAATGAGGGGGAAATGGCCCTCAATAATGAGAGAAAAAAATGGAAATGTGAAGGGTATTGGTGAAGAAATTATGCGAAAAGTGAAGATGTCTACCGCTTGCTCCATGCCCTTCTCCTCTAATGTCTTGGCTCCTCGGTACTCAACAGCGTAGCAAGGAGTCTTACAAAACGGGCACCTTGAAAAACAATCAGAATCTCAGATTTCTCCTTAATGACCAAAGCTAGAGCGCACCTCTCAACAATAGACAGTATTATAAACAACTGATTAACGCAGTAGTAGCAGCAACATCTGAGATGCTTGGATGGGCCTCTGCGAATTTCAACTACAAACTGCCAGAATTAAATTTGTCTAGTTAGAGTATCCTGAACATGATTAAAAGTAGAGATCCTTTCTAGGCTTGAAAACTCACTGGGTTGGCCGCGATGCATGTGGAGCTTTCATCTGCAGGAAACACTCTGCAACCAGAACAGTTTGAGCGTGTTACAATAGCTGCAGATAAAACTAAAGTGAATCCGACCTTTAAGAGCAAGTGCATGTCCCTGAATTACGAGATGTTTATTAGCCAAGACTGTTAGCGCTAGTTTCAATTCCCTACAAAAAAAGTAATTGTGCACGAAGATTACTTACCAGTACATATTCCTTTTGAGCAACACTTGGATCTGTTCAAGCTTGGATATTGCTGTTATTTCACCCCATCCATAACCAGTTCCCTATATAGTCAGCTCTCACTCCATGAGGAGAGAACATTAGGAAAAAAATGCCCTTGAAATGGTCCTCGAAGAAAATGGTTTCCATTATTCAAATGACCATCACTATGCTACATGGCGTCATCACGTTGAGCATTGTTCCTAATATTTCATGGCCTAATTTTTGTTAAATCTTGTTGGAAGTCGCTCTGAGTTTTTAAAGCGCAGAAAATAGGTGCACCCAAAGGAATACAGGCGATTCTTACGCAAGAATCTGTAGGTAGGGTCGGTTTTAGAAAGGGGTCACAATTAGATGCAGTCACCTTACGTGTGATTAGGACGATGCTTAAATGGCCTCATCACAATTGTTCTGGACATTCCAAACTTAGGTTGCTATTGGCACAAACAGTAGAAGCTTGTCTAATATTCAAGGCAAAACTTTACACTAAAAAAGAAAATTGGATGAAAACTTCCAGCTTCATACTCAAGGTCCATTAAGCGGATATATTTTCTCTAACGCAGCTCTCTACATAACATTCCCGAAGGGTCGGTCTTGTAACACTGTGGTTACCATATTGACTCATTGGTAGAAAGGAACCTGGCATGGTGGGTTCAGGAGTGTTCATAGAGTACTTCTAGTAACCACTGTTGACTTCAGACGGTAAAAAGTATGAAGGCGCACCAAGAAGCAGATTGGACATTCTTCAAGGTCTTTATCTGCTTCCTCGGCACCAGGGTAACAGGGAGCGAGCTTGGACTCAAGTATAAGGCGACGAAGCTTCTTTTGATCCACATCACGACACGGGTATAAGCCCTGCGGACGAGTGTAGCGCTCGTCTATCACAGCGCGTCTTCGAGTTATCTTGTTCCCCATGACCGTGGACGCAATTTACCCACCTGTGTGTTCCATGTGAAGACTTTGACCGAAAATTGTCTCCTTCAAACCTAGATCAATTCAAAAACAATATTTGTGAGTGTGCAACAAACATGGCACTTGTTTGCATTCCTAAATACTAAAACCTTACATAGCTCAAAACATGAGGAAGGGTAGAGGACCAAATCTGCAACTTTGAGACAAGTGAGACAAGGTGAGATGAGGGAGTATAAGTTCAATACACAATAGCACCCAAGTTGAGGTGCCGAATGCATAAACTCCAACCATGATTATAAGTTAAAGTAAGGTCAAAGTTGATTGTATAACAAAAGATTGATTAATTAGGCTTCACTAGATGCAATAAGTGACACTGGAATTCAAGCAGAGATGATAAATATAGCCGTCAGGGTGTACATAAAACACAGTAAACAACCAGAGAAGTGGTCACGCTTCGAAGTGACACCGAGGACGATGAACCCAATTCAAGGATTCAAAAGTTTGAAACCACTGGTTCAAACAACTATCTGAAAAGACAATATTGCAGGAAATGACTCATAAGTGTCAAAGAATCTAATAAACACTTCAATCAGCTATCCACATGCGTTAGAGAATACTAATATTGTTAGGGACCCGATCATGTCTCCTATGCTGACTCCTGTTACCAACAGCAACTATTCTAAACATACACTTCGTGCACTTCATACACTTGCTCGGCCTTCAATTACCAAGTTCGGTGTAAGAATGACTTGGCTAAATTCCTATAGCCTCTCATCTTTGAATAGAAATGGGGTTGTCCACTATCACAATGATTCACAATAGCCCACTTTGAATGCATAAAAAATGCAGAGATAAAAGTTTGATCTCAACAAATTAGGCACTTGCAGCGCTCAAAGCGATCTCTCCAGTGAGCTCTAGTGAGTGATCTCCCAACGAACGCACACTCTTACAGATTGGTTAAAACACTTGAAGTGACGGAAAGAATACACTCTAGCTTGGGGAGCTGTGTCATCGAGAATTTCTGTTTCAAGTTTCAGGTTTTTCATAACTCAAAATCCATGGAAAAAAAGTCCTAACAGAGCCAGAGCACAGCTGTAGCAAACGAGAGCTCGTTCACGAAACTAGTGCAACTATTGCCCAACTACAATGAAAAAATTCGTCTCACATTCCTAAAGAGATTATGCAGTATTTCTCTTCGACACAGTCACTACAAAGAGACACTGACCAGGGCTTTGCTAAATCTTACGCAAAGTCCCTGGAAAACTCGGAAACTGATCCACTCTTTTCGAAATGAAAGTAACAACAGTTACACCAATCACTCAAGAACGTTGCACCGTCAGCAATACCCCTCCAACCATAACCCAAATGAAAAAATATATAATAAAAATGAAAAAATTACAGAACAGCCAATCCGAAAAACTCAAGCGATCAAAGATTCAAACACGCATCTAACTAGGCAGAGCAATCCATAATCCTAAACATGAGTCATTAGGGTTCCCCAGACCCCATCACCTCGTTCCTCCACGATTCTTTTAAAAACCACTACAAAACTCCAACAAAACTCCACCACAGCACTTGACAATCTCCACTTTGAAACGAAAACCACCCTCCTCTCTCAAATCTTCGAACTATCTCCCCCAATTGCTTGCGCAAGGTTACGAAACTATACCTGTGCAAGTGTACAACAATATTTATTCAACGCTTGCTCACAACTGAAAGGGAAGCAAAGGCGAGCAGGCGGTGTCTACGGCACGTCAGAAAAGAGACGAGGCGAGAGCGGAGATGGAGTGCACTAGCAGGGGATTTGACCCAAACTTCACGAAACGTGACTGTGGGATGGGTTACAGACTTGCAGAGGAAGAGTAAACAAGCAGGTTTGATTCCCCTGAGTCAAAAAAACTTGCCCCACCTTAAAGCTCCCCTAAAACTGAAGCCCGATGAATCCGAATGGAAGCCCACTGGAAGCCCAATGAAGCCCAATGGAACCCTAATGAAGCCAAATAACTTAAGCCCAATTGCAATACAAGCTGCTAGGGACGGCCCCGCCTGTCTGCCTGAGAGCCTGACGCTTGCAGCCTTGCGTGCAGCCTTGCAGGGTCAGTTCTGCATTTCTGTCAGACACGGACTCCTTACGTTTCCTCCTCCACTCCTCCTGTATGTTAAAAAGATTTTCCTTCATCTAACTTAAGTTAATTTGAAAAATTTCCTTAATCCGCGTGCTTGCGTTTCATCATCCGCTGTTTTCGAAACGGCCGTGGTGACGCTGATGAGAGATGTGACATTTATTGACAGCCACCAGCGTATATGCGTTAGGAGAGTTTCAGTTGTTTGTTGCTTGATTTCGCAACTGCGCTCCGTCGGTTGTGAGGAGTGGCTTGTCGGGGGCTTGCGATTGTTTCGGAGTTGTGGTTGATTGAGGGTACGACTGGTAACGGTCATGGCGAAATTGAATTAGTACTGAAAGTTCGTAGACGATTAAGTTAGTGCAGTTGTTGAGTGATCTTCGGCCGCCATAGCTGGGGCCCTTGCCACGTGAGTAGGAGTTCGTGGGCAGCTCGAGGGCAGCTCCAGGGAGGAAGAAGAAGACGAAGAAGAAGACGTTTTTTCATTAGTTTTGGGCAGTGCAGAAAGCAATCTCCAGTGAAGTGGTGAATCTATTTACATCCACCAAACTGATAGATGGAAGTGCACATATTCATCCAAAAGTGTGTAAATTCATCTATAATAGAGTGATATTGTCCTTAGATTTTGTAGCAATAGAGGTGGATTTCATCCATTAAAAATATGGCAATCTATCACTAAGTATTCCCTAAAAAAATTTGTAAAGCTTTTCAGCAATAAATCATCTCCCTCTCCCCTCCCAAAATGTTTAGGTAGATAATCTCTAATCAACACCATTCATTGATTTCAATTGATTTGCATGTGTAAGTAGATGATGATGATGATCATAATAATAATAATAATAATAATAATAATAAAGTAAAAACCACAAATTTATAAACACATTTTTGAGCTATTCAAAGATCATTGAGTTTTAAACTCTCCACAATTTAGTGATGAAATAATTTGAATTTTTGAGTAGAACAAATTGTAAGTTAAAATAAATTTAACTAAGTTATAAGAATTTGAAGCGATGTAGGAAATGTTGTCACTAAAGAGAACAAGGTTGTAGCTCAGAATTGTTTGAGGATTACAAATATACAAGCTTTTAAACTTCATATATTGGACTCATTCAAGTTTTGTATAAAAAGTTTAATTTATTTCTACAAAGCTTTGAACTCAGTTCTACAAGGCTTTCAAACTTCATGTGTTAAAGACCAAATATATTCATGTACATGTGTTATAGGATACAAATATTTGAATAGGGATGGAAGTTTGAAATGGTAAAATATTTTGTAAACTCTATAAGTGTGGGCATTTAAGCTAAGTATATAGAATTCAAGATTTTTTTTGACTCTAGAAGACATTATTCAAAAAATATTGGACACTTGAGAAAAAGTAAAAAAGGGACATTTCCTTGCATTTGTGACTTTAGTAGAGCATCAACATTAAAAAGAAGCTCCAAATACAATTCCAATTACTTGTATGCAATACACACAAGTTAAGAATATAATTGTAGTAACAATTTTGCACCTTTCATTTGATGGGATTCCTAAAAAAATAATACAACAAAGGATTTGAAAATACAATAAATATAATTCATTTTTATAGATCTTGTTTTGCATAAAAGTGTGCAAATAGAGAACTTCATTGAATGCAAATTGTTATATATCCTTGAAATATGACATTCATTATGTGCAAAATGTCATATATTTTAGAAGTAGACAAAGACTCCCTTTGGACTTGTATACAATGAAAAGATTTTTCTGCAATAAGTCTTATATCAACTTGTATATTATTGTAGTTAATTTTTTTATTTGAATACTACCATATGGCCATATATAGGGCTAGAAAATATACATAAATCTTTTGTTATTTTATCAAATAAAAATAATTTGCCTAATTATCTTCCATAGATATTCACAATATTTTTATATAAAATCTGGATAGGGTCATTTTACTTTCTTTTTTTATGTAACTAAACATTTGGAATATTCAATTGGTTCTATAAATCCTTTAGGAAATAAGTTTGCCCATGCAAAAACAATTTTGTTTCAAACTTGCCTAGAGACAATGTTCTCGCCTAAGTTCTTATTGAAGCCATTCAATGAAATAGAGAGTGTTCACTATTTTCTAAGAACATTTATGTCATCTTCAAGAAATCCAAAACTATAAACTCCAAAACTCAAATCCTATTTCTAAACCCTAATTACAACATACAATAGAATAATTTTGATAAATACCAAACATAAGGCTAAAATTAGAAAAAAATTTATATTTTAAAAATGTAAAAATGTAAAATTCTATGTGAATTTTCAAAGTCAAAACTTGATGAAACTTTAAACTTTTTTCTAGGTATATATTTGAAATGCCTTCAAGAAAAATCTAAAATCATTCACCAAAAGTTATTATATTACTTTACAACTATTTCTAGTGGAAAGGGGTGTTGTAGAGCATTAAGCAATAGTATTCCAAGACACCATTTCTACTAGTGTGAAACGCTATATGTAAGTTGTATATATTTTATAAGGATGATTTATAATCATATAAATAATACTTTATGACTATCTATTGTGATTACAGGATCGCAGTATTTGGCCTCTTCCTCCCATCCAAGAAAATCCCCCACCATTGATTATTGGAAAACAAAACAAGTAAGCACCTCCTCTACTATCCATCTAAACAAAAATTGAAAACAAATTCTTTAGAATCCCTCCCTGATTAAGCCATTAGGATTTTGAGAAGGGAAGGGTGCAAAATCCACTTGCCTCAAAAGATAGACAAATGGTCGGAAAAGTGAAGCTAGGATTTGGTGTTATGATGGTTTCCTTCTTTGAACACAACACTATATCGAAGATGTGTGTTGGTTCCTTCCATGATCAAGCCATTAGGATTTTAACAAGGTGTGGGGGGGGGGGGGGGGGGGGAATCTCCTAACTTCAAAAGACAAACACTATAAAAAACCCATATTTTAGGTGACAGATTTTAGATGACATCCAATGTAAGAATTCATATTTTTATGTCAACAATAATGTCCTCCATAACATCAAGATGTTATGGTGGACATTATTGTTGACATAAAAATATGAGTTGTTACATTGGATGCCACCTAAAATTTGTCACCTAAACATAGGTTTTTAATAGTAGCAACAACTATTTCTACAACCCCCACTCATGCAGCATTGATTGTGTGGTCCTTGTCTTAAACAATACTATTGTCTCTGTTGAGATGGGACATTGTAGCAACCATTCCTTTTAGGAAATGGTTGCAAACTCCCTAGGATGATAAGCATGGCTGTGGCCAAGGCCAAAAATAGGAATACTCCTTTCGCCGTGACTGATGTTTGGTTACGCAATTTGAAAAAAATCATAAATAAACTACATTAGTCAATTACAAGACAGTGGAAGGCAACTGCAAGATAGTGGAAGGCAATGGAAGGCAAGTGGAAGGCAAATGCAAGATAGTGGAAAACTAGGGTGATGGACGGAGCCGCCAGAGACCCTTGCCATAGCACAATTCGACCTCACAGGAAGAAGAGGCTTTGTCTACATGCTAGGCTTTGTCTAGGAAGATGTAGTTTGTAAGGTGCAAATAATACCTACTTATGTAATCTAGCCACTAGATGGAGTAGCTACACAACATACATGGATATCTACAATTTGGTTTTCCAACGTGCATGTGAGTGGTAAGGTGGAATTTGCTAGTGGTTCAAGAATTGGTGTTGTAGAAGCCAATAGTGGGGGAGCTTGTACATTGCCACAACATTCTTCTAGATGGTCAGAAGAGTGAATCTAGGATTTGGCATTGCAATGGTTTCCTTCTTCAAACACAGTGTTGCTTTGGAGGCGCAACTAACCTTTTCTTGTATGCAAAAGACAATTTCAACAATGATCTCGATCTATAACAACTTTGAGATATTTAAAAACTCACTTTAAACACCCTTTTCTCTTATAGTGATCAGAGGAGACTTATAAAGGCATACAACACAATTATGAGCTTTTTGGTACTATTTTCTAACCCTTTGTCTTTAATTTGTGAAACGCCCTTTTTTAATTTATATTTTGTCATTTGTTTTCTTTTTTTCTTCTTATTTTAACTAGTTTGCAGATACAATTTTTTGTGTTCCATGTTGAGTGATAAACAATATCATTCTCATCAAAGATAATTAGCAAACTCTAGAGTCGCCTATAGTTATCGCCAAAGACACTCCTCTTACTTGTACTCACAACACTTGTGATGTTATGTACATACTTGTTGTATATGTTGATCAAAACACTCATAATAATTTGTTGTGTAGTCTTCGGTTTCATACTTGATTTTTTGGTTTTGTATTGTTTTTTTTGTTACCATACCTTGTTTTATGAGTACAATATTTTTGCTATAGTTTTACAATTTATTTTTTTACTTGAGGTGTTATCAACACAACTTTTTATGGGTTGAAATATTCTTGTTTCTAGATTGTCCTTTGTGATGTCTCTTACGAGACTCTCATGTAATTTTTTTGTTGGGAAGTTCTTCTTTTCATTCACAGTAAGGGCCTACCAGTGTGTGCTATGTGTACAAGTTGAGAGAATTTAATTTGAAAGTGGATGGGTTTTCATGCATTGATGACTTTGGTCACTATCCATTGAAAATATAGCCTA
Source organism: Pseudoscleropodium purum (assembly GCA_963969395.1). NCBI lineage: Eukaryota > Viridiplantae > Streptophyta > Bryopsida > Hypnales > Brachytheciaceae > Pseudoscleropodium > Pseudoscleropodium purum. Next base: position 15,582,976 of record OZ017798.1, read on the forward strand.
TACTACATGACAATCTTTCTTGACACAATTAAAAGAGCAAACATAATCAACTACTACTATATACTACATTATGAAGACTTTGTCATTTTTATTTATATCTTTTATAAGGTAGAATCACCAAAAACACCACTTTTTTGGCACCTACTAGATGGGTTGTCCAAAAGGTTTTTTTTTTACACAATATTCTATGAATTTTCATAGTTGAAAGCATAGGATTACCTACCTATACTACTAAATGCCCTTTAAATAGCCACCTTCAAAGCAAGATATGTTTCAACTTCCATTGGGTGTTTTAAAGAATCTATTCAACTTTAATTGGTTTCTCTTAAGAAATTGAGGTGGATTGGTGTGCATCAAAGTGACCATTCAAGGTCCAAATATGAATGGCACTAAATCAACTAAATTATTGTGAATTTTGAAAGGCAAAATCTAAAGTGCTCTTGGACCCATAGACAATGTTAAAACTCTTCCAATTCCAATCATTCAAGAACTACTTTCCCATTTATTACTACCTACTTTCTTCGTCACTATAGTACTTTAGGACATGACACATCAATTTACTCCTCTATTTCTAAAAAAGACCATGTTTCCTTTGTGTTTATCAAAGGGAACATGGGTCTTTTTCAAAAACAAAGATAGTATTTGTTCAAACCTTGAAAACAAGAAAACAAGACATTCAAAGTTTTGGTTGAAAATGTGTTCCAACTTTGGTTGGAAATAAGTGCACCCTATAGGTTGAATATAGGTCACTAGTTAGGAATGGGTGCCTCTACCTTAGAATTTTCAGAATTCTAAAGTAAACTTGAGAATTTCTGCTTGTAACTTTTTTATAACATCTTCAGTTGTTGAGAAAATGACACATCATGCTTGGCTACTTTCTGATTAGATTTTTACAAATTCAAAAACAAAAAGGTCAGCTTGGTTTAGATTGCATGATACAACAATGTTTTCAGAATTGGGACTGGAATTTTTCAATTTTGCACTGGCTTTGTTAGCAATTTAATTTCTCTTTTCATCATATTCTTCTACTTGACAATTTTCTTAAAAAATTCAAAATAACCTCTGTGGTTTATCTTTTGAACCAATCAACAAGCAAGTATGTCACTCGGTGCTGGATCTCCACCATTTCATGGTGAACTGAACTGTTGAAGTTGCTTATTCTTGGGTACCGGAATCCCCTTAAGATACCGATAACACAAACATGTCAATATTGAAAGAAAAAAAATTTGTTTGGGTACTGAACCAGTTCCAGGGCCCGAGCTCCAGTTCCTGTGGTAAGTTATTTTGGCGTGCACCCATCACTTTGCCATCTCTTCCAGCTACAAAACCCCTTTTTGTCTCCCTTGTCATACACTCCTTCGCTGTAAATTACGTTCATGCAGATGCTGTAGGCCCCAGGAGTACCGTAATATCACCCGACCAGTATTTCTTTAAGTTGGAAAAGGAACAGGGGAGAAGGACCTCGGTCCCTTGGTTCAAATTAAGAAATTAGGCACAAAATCCGCACAACATACCTGGTGGCGGTTGATCGAGACTGACTGCTGAATCTTCTCTACTTCAGCAGGAAACCCAATTCTAACTACAGCCTATTCCTGCAGTTCAGATTCTTTTTTAGACTGTATAGTAATCGGGGTCAAAAAGGGTGTTGTGATTTTATTTATTGGCCTGAAAGGCCAACCTTCGCTTAGCGAGCCCTGTTAGTATGAAGTCTTTGCAGATTGACTTGCTGTCCAGCTCGAACTGATAATTATTGAATCCTGATCTGCGCAGCTGAGTTGCCTAGTGGGTACAATTTGGCATCATAGCACTGGGTTCTTAGTTGCCTTGCTTCCATGATATACAGTATTTCTGCTTGCCGCGACTGGCTAATCATGAAGAGTCTCTTTTTCCTGAAAACACGCAGGGCAAAGACATGGGATTAGCATATGTGCATGGGAAAACTACAGCTAGTATCTATCAAACCACAGGTTTTTCCCCCTGGACAGATGTTTTGAAGACCCCGCACAGGAAGACCCAATCAAGGTGCTCTTTGAAGCCCCTCATAAATTAAAAACCCTGAAGAGCTGAGAAACTAGGGTTTGTGAAGGGCCGCGTAGACCACCACAGGTGGGGTCTAATATAAAATTTACGAAAAACAGGTCTCCAAGGAGTTGATCTCATCGACCTTTAGTTTTTAGAAATGGATTAGTCCTATATTTCGGATAAGGCTCCGTTAGCCTCGATACCTCTAGAACGCCGGGTCTGCAAAGCGGACTCTCTATACTTCTATCCCAAACTATCAAATAACATCGGGTTACTAATGCTGTAGAGTAAAACATTTGAAAACATGTAAGTAACTGCAGGTCTAAGATTGACTCCAAAATAACACTCCAAGAAAGAAAGTCGAGACTGAGAAGACACGTCAATGCAGAAAAAAATATCTACAGTGATATAGCCATCTACATGGATCTAATTTCAATCGTAAGGTACCATATTGGCACACTTGCAAATGTTTCGCATCGAAGCTGGCTATGGTCAGACTATTTTAAGTAACTCACCTGAATCATCTTGGGACAAAAACCATGCGAGACGCCAATTCTGGACCCACGGCCTGCATGTACGAGATGAGCTCCTCAGTCAATACTGCCATATACTCTGGATTTACCACACGCATCTCTTCCAACCGCTGCCAGGTCCAACAAAACGCTTCAGCTCTCGGAGCTTTTCGTGTGATTAACTAATTCAAATTATGAACATGGTCATTTGTGCGTAAGTATCACCCAGAACATAACAGATCACCAGATCCAATCATAACAGCAAGAAACCGAAACTCCAGAAGAGAAAATGGAGGAGTATACATTGAGTGCCACATAAATACTTAAGGGTAGCACGGCAGATACTGCAACTATTCAACAAAATCATACCTTGAATGTTAGGCACTTGTTGTTCACCAGCAGGATGATTTTTCCTAGACTCTCGGAATGGTCCTTGAACTTTTCCATCGTCTCATCCTCTTCATCTGAATGGGGAGAGGATGGGCCGTTCTCTATACCTGAGGGCTCTGCCCCATTTAAGGGCAAGTCATCAACCTCAGCATCAACTATTAATGTGTCAATACTCATTTCTTCATTATCGTTTTCAGAGGATTCCTCCATGTTCTCGGCCTCCTGAAGTTCCTCAGCGGACCTCTCTGTCGCTGACCCATTTTGCGTCAGCACATCAGAGAGGCACAAGTACTGTGAACGGGCAAGCGCTGCCCGAGTTTGTTCGTAAGGGACCCATCTGGGTCACCAATAAACAAGCCATCAGACTTGGTAAGACGAAAGTAGATTATGAAAAGCAACCTTGTGGCGCAACAACTCAGAAGCAGCTGTACAACACCCTACCTCTCAAGAACGAAAGACACAGGATGACTCACATGTACTTTGAGGGGCAAAGAAGCTCGGAAGGTGCATACGCGGCCTTATACCGCATCTTTGGACAGGTATGAATGTAGAAACCAAGATAGTAATATGACAGCGACGGGCACATCTTGTGCTCTTCTTGTACCCATTGAATCTCTCGTAGGGCAGAATATTTGCCCAAAGATAAGAAGGCCAAATCAGGGTCCCAGAATAAATATTTGCTTGAAAGGCAATGAGGTAATATGTCAACAACTCCAACAGCCACTAGCTTTCCATCTATGCGGTACTGTTGATGGAAAGAGCCGAATCCGCAGCTTGGGGTCGAGCCATCGTCCTCTGGTGCAACATAAATCAGAGGTGTATCTACAAGAAATCTACGATAAGACGATTCTTTAACCTCTTCGGGTCTATCGTTATGCACGGCAATCTGGTTCATCCGAGAAAGGCGATTGCCAATTGTTAGTCTGGCAAATGAACTTGTGACACACTGAAATATAACAACTAAAACGCAGGTGTACAAGAATCCAGAACAACTACCAATCAAATGATAATCGCTTACATGTGATTTGAAAGTGTAAAACCAATTCAATTGACTTCTAGAAATAAGGCAGATAGGAATGCAAAGAATCCAAACCTGATACTTCTTGTAAAGAGCGAACTCTTCAGGATCAAATGATGACTCTTTGATTTGGATCTCTATATGACGCGATTTTACAGGTAATAGAGGAGATGGAGGAGGATTGGGTTCCCTTTCGTGACTGCCATCTGGTGAAGGCAGTGGATCAGGTGGTGGAGGAGGATTGAGTTCCCTTCCGTGACTGCCATCTGGCGAAGGCTGCGGATGAGGTGGTGGAGAACGATTGAGTTCTTTTCCCTCACTACCAATGTCTTCTGATGCTGGCTTCCTGGGTGCGCCTAAAGAAGAACCAAAATTGATAAGGGCACGGAAACTTAAAATATCAGTACATAGCAAGGAAGATAGAAACTAGAAGAAACAACAATTCGAAGAATATAATCCAAAAAACAATTAAGCTTTCAAAACATCACATTAATGAATTCCTATATGAAAAGGACCTAAACTACAAGCCTAAAACTAATACAACTTGCGTGCAAGTCTGATCGAGAATAGACTACATAAGACTACAGGAACCAAATCCTGACTAGGGAAAACCTGACTTACCTTCAGTAGTGAGTGATAAGACAGGGGAACTCTTTCCAGACGAGGGTGAGTTGCCCTCAACCCTACATCCAACAGTGAGAAAATTGAGATGGCCTTTGCAAGCTTGTGGAATACATCCACTAATGGCATTAGAGTCTCGCAGTTGAGAAACCAATATTTCAGCAACAAGAGATGGGGAAAACTCCAGTTGTGATGATAAGGGCTCAAGTCTATTCACCTCACTCCCTGACTCTACTTCCATTTCCGTGATTGCTTTCCTTCGTTGCTTTTTCACTGCTGCAGCAATACCAAAAGCTATGTTGGATGTGTAAACTAATTGTCCTTCAATCCCTTTTAATTTGCCGCGAATATTCTCTGTCACTTTTCGCACAGATATTTGTGGAAATACTAAGTCTTGAGGCAAAGACCCAGACTCAACACATTTGCTAATGGCACCCTTGATTGAAGCAGAAAGCTGTACTGCTGCCTCATCTTCCATTTCTGACGTCTTTATCTTCTTTGCAGAACACTGAGGGCCCAATTCTGGTGGGACGCTTTTTTTCCCTCGAGGCGTTGTCACAGCTCCAACCAAGTCCTTAACAGGTGCTCCAGACGCATTGCTAGAACTAGGATGCTGGTTATCACTCAGTCGAGTTCCATGGTAAGAACCCTCCAGGTACCTGTTAACCAGGTGACACGTAAGTACCTTGTTCACAAAACCGCAACCAACTAAAAACCTTCCAGTGAGAGACGTTTTCAAGCTTCGTGAAAGAAAGAGCCTATAAAGTCAAGCCAAAAATCCAGCATACAGATTCAACTCTAGGCCTTTCAGTTAACGTCTGTACTCCTTCAGATATTTAGGTCTGTTCACACACGAACATGGATTTTGATCCTTACCTTTGCATACGACGCATAACACGAGACTGTTCTTTCGAGAAGACAAAAGCACTGACATTTAATCGGATGCTATGTGGAGGGCAGCACGTTCGGTGCATCTTTGGCTTGTAGAGAAACTTTCCTGATCGCCTCCATCCCCTATTCAGCAATTCTGCCATGCAGAAATTCAAGTTTGGTTGAGAGAGATACAATTTACAAAGAAGTTACTCAGTCCTATTGGGCATAATGAAAAAAACTTGCAGTAATCAAGTGGAGATGGAAAATGCATTGTGGCAAACCTTGGTAATCGTCCACCGTGAGAGTATGAGCCCATAATCCTGCACCGGACGCAAAAAAGCTCAGTCATGTGCTAGAAAACTAGCAGCCGACTGATATAGTAGTATAGGTATCCGAAAAAGCGGCACAACTTCAAAGTGATAAATTTCTGTCATAAGCACATTACCTCCCGATAGTAGTATACTAAGGGCCGGTCTACACTTCTCCGGAAAATTCAAGTGTTGGGTAAAAGAAAAAAAATTGAGCCTAAGACATAGCTAGTATTTGAGGCCCACTGGACAAGATGGCAAGAGATTAAAAAACAAATAGGCTAAAGTTAGGCTAATGGTACTGTCCGTAGACAGACGGCATTTGGAGCACTCCAAAGAATGGTCAAGTGGACAAGATCACTCAGAAGAAGTATTGCCATGAAAGCATCCATGCCATTGTCGAGATTATTTCTCCATGGAAATATGTAAGCCGAGCCTAAAACACACATAGTGATCCATACTGAGGATTCCGCAAAAGAGATTCGAGACCAGAGCAATGTACCTTGCGCTACACTGGTTAGTGAGGAGGATTTGCAGTAGCCACAGGAACTGCTGTAAGCACCCTGGTCCTCAACAATACTCGTCACTCTCCTCATCATGCTTCTGGCGAGCGCAATCTCTTCTGCTTCTGTTCTTGACATACTGAAATGCTCTAGATCCTTTTCGAATACAAGACTTGCTACCTTTCCAAGCTCTTGCTGACAGGTTCTAAGCCAATCATCGTGTCCCCAAACTGTATGCCCGTAAAATTGTTGACACCCAAGGTACGTTTAGCTTTGCACGCTAACCCTCGTAGTTGCGCCGTTCAATTCTTAAGATTTTGACTCATATCTGGTATGTCAGAGAGTGAGGACGTTAGAAACAAGATCACTCCCAAGAAAAAGAAAATAACGGAAGTTGTGCTAAACCAGAATGAAATCAGTGGATTGATAAGCAACTAGTTCCTAATTCCATCACTCGCATAGATACCACCAGCGTGAACGAAGAATACAATCATTGAAACAAGTCTCAATTCATTAAAACATATGTATACCTTAACAAGTCTATTACTCCCTCCGTCCCACTGCCAAGCGCTGTGGAATTCAAATCAATTCCCACTCAATCAATTCCAAAATGTCTACATCGCGTGCTCAACGCTCAACGATCAAAATCAATAAATGGAGCCTTTTTAGTGGTACACGCACTATTTCCTATTCGGAGGTTCTTAGTGGGACGGAGGGAGTACTTATTAACCCTAAGTGGTCAAATGGTCAAACTTGGACAATTCCATAACCGTACGAGTTGAAATAAATCATTTAGGAAGCTCAACAAAATGTACCGATCGAAATAAGAAACAATACTCTAACTATAGAGATATGCTTTGAAAGTTACTGCAATTGACTATGAGCTTCCAAAGTTCACATTCTAATTTTAGCTTGGTCACTAGGGGTTAATGATGCCAATGAGAGAACTTCCTAGGTATTCAAAATGGGTCTCTTGTTTCCAAAGCTGTGATAGTCGGTAACCCTAACTATAACACTAATTTAAAATGGAATAGAGCCAAGAAATCAACGCAATAACAGAGAGAAACATTGCAAGTAAAACTTGAAACAGGGAACATTTGCGACAACTGCATTATCGACAACGGCATTATTATTCAATGCACTTCAATACCCTAACGAGCAGAGGAGGAAGTCAAATCATAGGGGACCTCATAAGTCTAGCTAAGCAACACAACTTCTATGTAATGAGAAGACATCAACACCACAACATCACCCAATCAATACCGAATCACAGGGTGTAGATGCACGGCATTTTCAACAATCGATGACCAGGGAACCATCAACGACAATTCTCCAGATTGAATACCTTGCTAAAGAGAAGTAGCTTTCACCCTCCCTAAAATAAAACACAGGACTCTCGCATCCCAGTTGCCGAGTCATCGAAATGCGAAAATTCAAACCTAGAGCCAAATTGACAGTCTCTGAAACAGAGGAGCTCCTCCCTGACCCAAGCATCTCCTCTCACACGGTAATTTCTAAACACTATAAGGTGCTGAATGGGCAAATTCATTCTCAAACTGATCTAATGAGCACGATGTCTATCAAGGATGGATCACAGGAGTAGAAAAGACCTAATTTCGTGAGCAATTTCAAGACACATCACTAACTTGGAAAAGTTTAGGGGTTTTCTAGAAAGTAAGAAAATACGCAATGCTCAACACATGCTAAAACCAGCACCATCTCGAGACGTGGAAAAAGAGAAAGCGACATTACTGCAAACAATTTCCACAGAATCAAAGACTCGCCCATCGAATTCAATCACTCCACACGGTCTCAACACGCTCGAATATTACGAGAAACACACACCACTTGTGCGCCACCAAGGTAAGGGAATTTGATGCTCTTACCGACAATTGTCGGCGAATTCCTATCCCCAATGCATCACGTGAGTGGAAACGACCTAATTTTCTGAGCAATTTAGAAATGCAAAGAGCCATCACTAAAATAGAAGACGATAGGGTTTCTCTAAACAAGGAAGAGATCGCAGTAAGCTCCCACAACCAGCATCATCTCTAGACGTCAAAAAAACAAGAGAACAGGACATGCGGTAAACAAATTTCAAAAAAACAAGGACGCACACACTGAATTGTCACTCAACGCCGCCTCCACACAAGCTCGAATATTACGAGAAAGCACACTCCAGTTCTGCGTCACCAAAGACACGATACTCAATTGCCACTGCTCTGGTGACCAACACGATTTAAGATGTCCATCAATCTCCGGATCAGTATGAATCACAGGAGTACCAACGACCTCACTTCGTGCGCAAATTTCGAAATCCAAAGAGACATAAATTTTAGGGTTTCAACAGAAATCGCAACAATCACCCAAATTTAGCGAGACGTGCAAAAAAGAGAAACCGATATCAAAGTGTGAAGAGTTTTCAAAGCGACACTCAACGAATTTATCACACCACGCAGTCAACACAAGCTCAAATTGTAAGAAACAAAACTCACCAATTGTGCGGGAAGAAAGAGAGAAATTTGAAGCTCTGAATCGACAAATTGTGAATCCCGCAAGAGTGTGGGACTCCTCCACACTTGGAAGAAATGATGATCACATCATGGATTTATGATGATCACATCGGGGAAGCAGGGGCCGCGAAATGAAGGTTTGATGATGGTGAGCCAGCAATGGGAAGGCCTTTCTCCTCTGTCCTCGTAGACTAAGGTTCTACAGTGCCTTGGCACCCATAGACCCCAGCTGCCTTATTCGAAATTTATCAGAGCAAATTGCAAAATTTGCAACAATCTAAGGTGGTAGGTCCATAAACCGACCATATAAGGGCTGCAACTGATTATTGGGGAGGTGTAACATCTTGAAACATTTTTCGGTAAATTTTCCTTGATAGATAAGTGGAATTGGCATCTAACCCAAGTCGTTTCATATTTTTTTGGAGCTTTGTAGAATTAGTTATGAAATTTTGAAGTGGATATGGCATAAGGCTCTAAAAGCATTCACCTCCTAAAATGTATATTGTTTGTACATTGCTAAAGACTACAAAAAGCAACATGACGTGCAGTGTACATTTGCGGAGATGGGCACTTTTAGAGCATGGACGCTTTTTGAACCTCCTACCTTAGTTTGAAAAAGAAAAGATAGGTTCCCTTTCAAATAATTGTGAACATACAAGGAAGGAGGTCCTAAAATAGTTTAGGCTCTAAAAGTATTTTGTAATGCAAAGGTACGTATTACTTTCTTCAATATATCAATTGCATTTGTGAATGTACCAACAGTGAATATATTAGGGGGCGAACACTTTTAAAGTCTTTTGTGGTTTTAACTTCAAAATTTATAACTAATTCCACAAAGATCCGAAAAAATGTGAAATGACTTGTATTAACCTTGGAGCGCTCCGACGTCCAAAATTTGGATGTCAAACATATTGAAATTCAATTTTCTTTCTCATTATTGCTTGGATGAAAGTCATCTAATTTGTAGAGATTCTTTATTAAGTTGTTGTCCTATCCAATGTTTGGATTTGGTATTACTAGAGTTCATATTTTTCTAAAATTACAAATGTGGAAATGTGTCAAGCTAAAAATTGCATTGATTTTAGTTCAAAATTGGATTTGCAAAAATAAAGTCATAGATTAAAAGGATACTAAAATTTCAAAAAACCACTACATCAAGAGAACCTTGTTTCAAATCCATTCCAACAAGTTAACTCAAAAAATGATAAGATTTTACTTGTAATTGAATTTAGAAGGAATTTAGAAATTTCTCTTTCAAAATTTATAAAAAAATATTGATGATAGCAATAGTGAATCTAACCGTACGGATGGAAGCTACAACTCAAAATCTACAACTTCTATTTGTATGTCAATTCCAAAATATTCTTCTAAATAGTACTTTATAACAATTTTCCTCAAATTGTCAATTTTGGAAAAGGATCCAAACGTTTAGGGATTAAATGCCAATTTCATTTGTCTTTCAAAGAAAAATTTACTAAAAAATATATTTTTTTAAATTCCCCAAAATTTACATCCCATTTGGTTATGGATGAATAATTGAATGAATGAAAATAAGGCAACTCATTGTAAAACTATGTACTCATGAATTGTTTATACCAACTAGACATTAAATCCATCCCATGAAATGGGCTTGGTTTGATGTGGTTCATAGGATGCATGAGCAATTGGGCACAATTGTAAGATCCTTGATGACAAGACATTTTGGTTGTTGGCAAACCCTACACTTCACAATGATGTGTGCCCAAATGTGTGTTGTAGTAGAATTTCATCTTTTCATGATTTCTACACAAAATAGACACTTCAACTCTTTTAGAGTTTAAGGCAACAAAGTTAGGGTTTGGGTGTCTTCTCCTTGTACTTCAATGTAATGTATTATACAATACAATTTCATCCTTCTATGATCTTGTATAGAATGGACACTTCAACTATTTTAGGGTTTAAGGCAATGTATGTCTTCTTTTTGCACTTTACATGGGCTTTATTGTTCCTAAAATAGCAAAGTGTCTAAGTCGCATATAGAGATTGGGATAGAATCCATTGTAAATACTTTTCCAAACTACTACCAATGCCCAAATCTACAAGTTCATGTGATGAATCTTGACTAAAATAAAATTTTATAGGAATAAATTTTTTTTAGGTTTAGATATACTTGAAAGGGATGAAAACTAGAGTTTTTAATCAATCAAGAAACTAAGTAGAAGTCAAATTGTTAGCCTTGCAAGTAAAAAATTCAAGCAACATGAAGAAAAAAGCATCAAAGGCCTAAAAAAGGTACTTTTCAAATTAGAAAAACCTCAAAGTCCAATGGTGTAGTTGGTTTGCCAAGATATATTCTACACCAATCAAAAGATTCTTGAACTACCTAATTTTAAAAGAAGTAATAAATTATAAACCTTCTTGGAACAAGTGCAAAATAATTGTATGAGCCTGAATTTAGTGTATAGGACCCTTTAGAGATCAACCGTTGAATTTTGATTTTTTTGAATAGCAAAAGTTTTGATTTTGGAAAGTCAATTGTTTAGACCAACCTTGGAAAATTCTTAGAAAATATTCAAGTTGCAATAAAATTCCAATAAAAATCAAAATAATATGTTTTGTAATAATAATGCACTCCAATAAGTTTCAAAGCATTCCAATACTATCAAGTACCCAAACAAAAAATACCAACTATTATGGCAATTTTTAAACAAATTTGTAGCGATGATTAGAGTTTCAAGAGCATACAACATCCAAAAAGAAGCCAAAAAGAGTCTTTTCTAACTCCCACAAGCCCTCCAAACATCTCTCAAAAAATTAAAATCTTTGAAAAGTGCAAATTCCACCATCCAAGACTTTTATGGTTCTTTACTTTGGCAATTCTCAACTTTCACTACTAGAAACTTTAGTTTTTATGTTGTTTTGGTCATGTTGATCTGGTCATTTTTTTGATGAAAATCAATAGAAAAAAGACCGGATTAACATGACCAAAACAACATAAAAACTAAAGTTTCTAGTAGTGTTTTATAAGTCCCAATGACATTGGAGTAGGAGGGCAAGGACTATGAAGGCTAATTTGGAACTTTGAAAGCCTATGATGCAATCCATTTGTCATTTGGAGTTTTTTCCAAAAATTAGATATAAGTCTAAGAATTTATTTGATTTATTTTAGTAATTAATAGTTAGTTCTAGAAAAAAATTTGGGTTAAAGAAGAAAGGAAGGTTTTTGGAAAATGTTTGAAAGGCCACATATTCTTTCCCCAAACCACCTCTTTTCATATGTGTTACCTTGTTGCTTGATCTGTTTTAATGGATTTGGACCATTTTGGCCAAATTCTACCAATCCATTGATTTAAGAGCATTTTTGGTCATATTTTGTGATTTGTGGAGCTTGCTTTGAAAGACATAGGGATTCCATCCAAAATTTTCCCATCCTTCCTTGATGTTAGTTTTAATTTATTATTCTAACCATTTGGTACTAACACTAAGGAATTCCAACCAATTCTTGGTGATGCGGGTAGTATTTGGATTTCCTTAGAGTTTCCTTCTTTTTGTTTTGTACTAAGCTCATGTGAGCTCCTTGGTGGAAATTTGAATGTATTTCTTTGATAAATTTCCTAAAGTCTTGAAATGTGAACTAGTAAATTGTGTTTTAAAATTGCCTTATCTTTGAGGTTTGCAAATTGCAACTTGTTGGTGATAAGAAAGTGGTCCCCATCCTTGTGTTGTTAAAATTTTCCTATTGATTCGTTTCAAAACTATGTTAGCACACCTACTACAAAGCTTTGACTTGTAACCTACCTTCATATTTATAGTCTTTGTTTTTTTCAAACCACATTACAACAAAGCTTTGAACTCTCCGCCTTTGAAGAAAAGTTTGACTTTTTTTGAAGTAAGAAAAACAATTGTTATTGGAGTTTATTACCATTTTGTTGTTTTATTTTATTTAAGAGCTCCAAATCCCTATAGTTGAGCCAAACCCCAACAAAGCCTCAAAAAATCCTATAGTAAAGCCCATCCCAAAAGTGCTCCCCTCCTACTCATTGAGGCCAACATAATGCAACAACAAGATCCAAGATAAAGAGCAAGGCTGAAGCAAGCAACAAGGGCCAACTCAAGGCACATACGCTGATTTAAGGCACACAAATTGGCCCAAGGAAGAAGGTGCAACAAAGTTCTAAACCAAAAAAGAACCAAATCTTGTTGAATGATAGAATGATCAATTACAAGTAGAATTATAGTAAGTTCAAGTAGAAGTTAGAAAGATAGGAGAGGTTTTTATCATAAGTTGACTTTTTAGACAAAGAAAATCAAATCAAAAGAAGGAATCATTGACTAGAAAAAAATTAGAATACTCTTTGAAGAAATAGTTGACAATAGAGACCTTAGTTTTTTAGTCGATAGGAGACAATTAAGCATTATTATAGTCATTACTTTGAAATTGAAAATATTATAAAAAAGTAAACAAAAAGAAGATTAATAAACAAGGAACAAATAAAAAGAAGAGATAGCTTAGATTGTGAATTGGAATTACACTCTCTTTTGTAAAAACTTTCTATTTAAGAAGTAAGAAAAGAAGAGACATTAAACAAGATGGAGTATGAAGGACCATCCAAAGCAATTTGGATTCAAGTAATGGATGGCAGGATTCTGTTAGAAGTTGACTTTGAGGTATGTGTTTAAAAATACCATTCTATTTTGTTTTTTCAAACTCCAAAATGTCAAGTAGGAGTTAGAGGTTCAAATTAGACCTTTAACAACATTCCAAATAATAAGTTTAGATTCAAATCTTTGTAAAAAATCTCTAGATGTTTTCATAAACATTATTACACTAAAAAATACACAAAATTTAAGAAAGATAGGCTAAGATGAAGTTTGATAGCTAAAGGAGGTAGTTTTGGATGAAAAAATACCCAAAGTCTTAGATGTCAAGCAAAATTAAAATCCTAGAGACTTGATAAAATTTCAAATTCTATCTCAAAAAAGTTAAGTTAATTTGAAATTGTAGATTAATAGAAAACATTGAATGAAGTTTTAGGATGCTAATTAGGGCCAAAACTTCATTAGTGCGTAGTTTTTGGTAGAAGAATCTAAATTTAAAGTTTTCTAATATTTTAGAAAGTTAAATATATGCTTCATAAATCACAAAGTTAAAATTATTAAATCTAAAAAAAACAAAAAATGAAAAGTCTTGGTAGTTAGGTGTTCACAATAGACATTCAAAGTTAAATTAGTGCCCAAATTCAAAGTCAAAACCACAAAGATCAAACTCAGAGGTTTCCAAAACTATACTACATACCAAAAGTAGGTAAAAATTGAAGAAGATAGGAAGGGATGAAATTTGGCAATTACATAAACTAATTTGGATGAAATTCACTAAAATTCATATAATCTAAACAAGAAAAAAGAAACTTTAGAATCTTAGAAGGAATTAGAATCTAGAAGTAGAATTAAAAGTTACTTTTGACTTATAGACTAGGAGAAAATGCTAAATGAATTAGTAGAAAAAATTCATCCACCCATAACTTTTGTTGAGAGTATCCAATTTTGAAGTTTTTCACTATTTTAGAATGAAAAGAATATATTATATAGCTTGAAAAAGTTTAAAATTGATTTTAGGCATCTTTATTTCTTAAATCTAGAATTTTGGGCCTAAAGTGACCAAAACAATTGAAATCACTAACTCTTGCATCTTAAACCTATTTTCTTTGAGATTTGAAACACTTGAAGCAAATAGGAAGAAAATACCTTTTATTGCTTGGTAATTCAATTGGACAATGCTTAAACATCCACTTTAGGATCTAGAAGCCAAAACACAAAGAACCCAATTGTACATGCTTAAAGATAAAACATTCACAACTTCTCAACTTTGAAAGGTGAGTGTGTGTAAGGCAAGGACAATAAAGTGTCAGTGAGGAGCAATGAGTGTTTAGACTTGAATGCTCACTAAGACTTTTTTTACTAAAATAGACATGTCAAAGCCATAAATAATAATGTCAAATTATCAAAATAATTTTTTAAAATCAATTTATTACTAAAAAAAACGTTTAATTTAAGGTAATTATTTAGCATTCAAGTATTGTAGGTAGAGTCAAGAATTATAGCCTAGCCTCTCTCACAACATGAAAGATACTACCATTGAGGTGCTATGTGAATAAATTTCATCCATGTCATCCATTCATTTTTAGAATAATTGGAAAATAATTCCAAACACTATCAGAATGAATGGATAAAAAAAATTGTTCTTGTATATAATAGATGGCTCATTGGATCCAAGAAGACATTTTTTGATACTAAAGGACCTTCCTTCAATTAATTTAGGGAGGATTTGAATTGTGATTTAAAAGAAAAAAATTTCAAAATTATTTTTTCACATTAATTTTTTTATTAAATTTTTTTAATTTCAAAATTTTAGAGAATAGTTGAACTGGAATTTAGTTTATTTTCATTTTCAATCTTTGTTTCAAAAAAAATATTTAAAAGTAAATAAAATTATTCAATTCAAAGCTCCTTGGAATTCAAGGAGCCTTCCATTGACTCAAAGGGACTTGTACAAAAAACTGAAGACCTTTAAATAATCTCCAAACAACTTTTTTTGGCACCAAAAAAAGGTTCTTCAAAATCAAGGAGCCTTGTTTAAGTAGTTGGCACTAGCAAGGAAGCGCTCCTTGGAATCCGAGGAACCCTAATTAAATTTTTTTTTTTTAATTTAAAAAAAAATAGTAGTTTAAATCTTCTCCAAAATAATATGGGGGAGGATGCCTTTAGCAACAAGAAATTGTTCCTTGAATCCAAAGAGCCATCTATTGAATTAATATATATATAATTTTATTATTATTATTTTAAATACAAAAAAAATTGAATTTTTTTTTAAATTGTGAAATTTCAATTGTAGTTTAAATAATCTTCTAAATTAGTAACTTAGGAAAGGTCCTTTAGCAAAAAAAATTCTTGTAGTTCAAGGTACTTGGACATCAATCCATCTCTTAAACAATTGAGTTTTTAATCTCATTTAATAAACATTCATCATTAATAATGTAATGAACAATAGATGTATTTCATCGAACAAAATCAACTACAAAGAATTCATTCAAATCTATTCATCCTCTTTAGACTCATTTATAGCTATAAATGTTTATTCTAAACCATGGATATAGGCATCTTATGGTGAAAAGTTTAAAATTTTTCACAAGATTTCCTAAATTTATTACTATTCAACAATCATCTCTCATTGCTCCCTACTCATATTTTAACAACCCTCGTGTGCAGAGTAAATTTGCCATTGACTATATTTTTCTAAGTACTAATTGAAGAGTACTAACTACTAAGTATAATTCTCAAAATACTTGCAATTAAATTTTTTTCATTTTGTAAACAATTGGTTCCTTGCATATACTTCATTCACATAGCTAGTCATTAGAGGCACACCTTGGAGTAAGAATAAAAAGATTAAATTTTTATCTAAATTTTTTAAATTAAATTTTTTTACCAACATCCGTTTTCTAACTCCTTCCATAACCTTCATTGTTGACCTTTGCAATTTAAATGGAATTAATCTTGATCGTTGCTTATAGGTTGTCTCCATCGTATCCCCCTTTTATCGGCACTCCCTATAGTCTAGATTTTGTCTATTTCCCAAAACCCAGGACTAAGTATAGGGGTCCTAAAATCAAAGGAAATGGTCAAATAGTCTAATGTTTTGCAGCTAGAAGTCACTTGTAAGCTAAATTGTTATGGGATTTACTCAACAATTTTACTATCAAAATCAATTGTAAAACACTCTTATATCCCAAGATGAATTTGGTAGCTTGTCTGTTAAATAATGCTATGGACGCATGAGTGCTGTCCCGGTCTTGCCTAGTATTCTAGGGGTATTTTTAAGACAATTTGGCAGGTTTATAAGAGCAATTTGTCATGCATGATCTAGACTTTTAAATGCAACAATTCACATATACACATTAATAATATATATATTCATTAATTATCGTGAGGCTTTTTACCAAAACAATTTGTCCAGTCACTACTTAGCTAGCCAAATTACTAAGTTAAATGAGTATCACAAAGTCCCAGTCCTCTACAACAAATTGTCTCTATCTAATGCAATGGGAATGAGTGTGTGATGCAATACAATTTACAACATCAACAACAACAAGGTAATTTATTCAACACACCATCCATATAACCACAACATTTTTATAATCTCAACTACTCTTGCACTTTGACCTAACTATCAACAAAAACTATTTGTCACACAATATACTCCATCCGTTACTCAGTCAATTTGTTCCACCACATATTTATTGCTTCTACTCATTCCAGCACAATACTCCTTTCAATAATTAAATTGATAAGAACAATTTGCCTATATACTGTCTGTAGTGAAATCTGAATACTACGGCAAATTGTCTTTAACATAAGCCTACTATGACTGTACTATATTCAACAACATCAACTGGCCCAAGTCAAATTGTCAGTTAAAGACCCGGTTGTTAACCACACTAACACCCAAGAATTCAGACAATTTGCTTCTATTCTACTAACTGTATTATCATTTCAGAAATTCAATCATAAAATAGATTAATTTAATTCTATTTTGGACAACTGGTCTATCCACACATAACTCCGGGTTCAATCATATATATACATATTCAAGACAATTTGACTTCATACATCACCAGCATAAAAATAAGTCAAATTGTCATATCTGGATCCATTCTTCCAGCATCCCAATTCTTTAATCTCCCAATTTTTACACACATCAATTTAAATTATATATATATATATATATATATATATATATATATATATATATATATATATATATATATATATATATATATCATACACCGCTGGACAAATTCACTGTTGAAATTCTTTAGACAATTTGTCTCTAATTACTTTTAATTCTTTGAAACTGGTTCTAATTATTTATTATGATTACAGTTATGACTTGACAATTTGTCTTCTCATAGCGATATACTAAAACTCTGATACACTACTTTTCTACATAATTCATAAAACTGAAGTAGTCCAGCCAATCACAAAGATTATAAATAAACTTAACAAGACAATTGGTCAAAAGTACAAATTAAAATACTTCAAGAACTTATCTGTAATTAGTTGACCTGCATCACTGGTTCCGGCAAATTGTCTTTGTCTGCACGCCAACTCCACAGCATCCGCATTATCAACTAATTGACAAATCGTTTGCTCCGTTTGATTCACGACAGTCCCATAGACAAATTGTCTTCTAATCCCGATAAATTGTTATTCATTTACTCCCAGTAATACACTGACAATTCGACTCATACATTCATGATACAACACTAAACCAGTCAAATTGTCTAAACATGAATCCACCATTACACAATTCCCACGAATTCCCACAAACACAACTTAACAGTGCATACTTATTCACAGACAACTTGTCTCATAATTCCTTCAAACAACCACAAATTCATCACAATAAATCTGCACACAACTTACACCAAGAAATCAAACACACACTGAAAACAAACACCACAATTCAGACCAGTCACAGAATCAGTTCAATATTTGACAAATTGCTAAGTATTGCTATCCACTCACTGGAGCAAAACATACAAATTGTCAATTTTATAATTTTACGCAATCAAAACAATTCCACCAAACATATAATTCGTCACAAACAAATGAAGAGATCCAATCACTGGATACTCAAGACAATTTGTTAAATTGATTTACAGTTTAGAGGATCCAATCACTGGATCTTGACTATAATTTATAAATTGCCCGATTTAGTCCAATCACTGGATCTAAATTCAAAGCTTATAGACAAATTGTTTACAAGTAATATTATATTATTATGAAGTTCCAAAGTATATGAAAAACAAGACAATTTACAAAAGCTATATGATAACCGAGAAAGTGAGAGAGACAAAATGACAAATTGCTTGACTATATGCCAAAAACTAAAGACAACTATTCAAAACCAAAGTGTAGAGTCAACTTGTCTTTTACCATCTCAAAGCTTTTATGTTTTTTTCTTTCTACATCCTTCCTAATCTGGCAATTTGTCTATATTTCTACTCTATTGTGTGAATTCTTTGTCAATTTGTCTCTATTCACACTATTCACAGCAAATTGTCCAAAATCAAAAAATTCACAAGACTACACTCCCTCATAGGAGCTTTGTTGTAGAACTCTAAAGGTTTGTAGAAGCCCAAATTTAAAGGTGTGGGTTTGTAGAAGCTTTAGAGCTTGGTTGTGAAGTTCAATTATAAAGCACAAATGGTTTGAGGTGTGGATGTGGTATGTATTATGTAATGTTGAATTTTAGGATTACACTTTGTTTGATTTGGAAATCATTGCAATCTTTAGGTTGTTCAAATTTACTAGTAATATCATAGATTGCTTATTAGAATTTTACTTGGGCCAAACTCTCTTGTGATTACATTTGTTATCTCCTTCAACATATTGAAAGTAAAATTGCTTAAAGGTGTTGAAAAGTGTAACATGGGTGGGATATTTGGTGCTTAGACATTCTTCTTTCTTGTAGTTTGGAAGTTTCAAAGGTCCTTGGAGGTGCAACAATGGTGATTTCAAGGTGCAACAAATATTTTTTACTTTCTCTTCTCTTCTTGTTCTTATTCATATATTCATGTTTAAGTTAAATCTTGTATAAGATGTTTTTTCTTGTGTTTCTATTGAGATGGTTGTATATCTTTGCCTTATTTCTTGTTTCTTGTAGCTTGGAAGTGCAAAAATTTTGAACCTTGAAACAATTGTGACATTTTAAAAATGATTTTAAAATACTTGTGGTATTTTTAGTGTCAAGAAAAATAAACTTTTTTCCCAAAATGCCATGTGTATCCCTTTGTGGCTTTGTTTCAATGATTTTGATTGTATAAAAAATTGATATGTGTATCACCTTCTAATATTTTTGTGATTGATTTTGGTTTTCCAATTTCTTGTACATTTAGTGATTATTACTTCAAAAGGAACATCCAAAATTAATTATATATAAACTGTCTACCCACTTTATAACTCTTTGTTCAAATTTTTGAGTATCAATAGATGAAAAGCACACCAAATTAGATACAAAGACTATTCCATGTATCATTGTGGATTATGGTGAATATCATGGTATAAAAGAATATCATTTATCTGATATATCATATCACTCTTTGTTTACAAGCCATGATGTTATTTTTCATGAAGACTTATTATTGCAAGAAAAAGACTCATCTTTGCCTCCACCTGTACCTATTTTTGACTCATGTAGTGATTATATTGTGATTGATGGCCTACTCACTTTTGCTATCAACTTGAATCTTGGTCAAATTGATTAAGATGAACAAAGTGCATATGTTCACCAACTAAACTTTGATCTAGATTCAAACTCGGAATCAACCTCTTACAAGCAATTCATCTATCTACATTCTCCACTTGTAAATAATTTGCTAATCCATCTCGTTTAAACTCATGCATCTGATCGACATTACCACCTTCACTCTTCTTTAGTTTAGTATCACCAACTAGATACTCCACACATCAAACTAAAGGTCAAAGGCATTCTACAAAATTTCACAATGAAGATACATGTGCCTCCTCTTTTTTCACACAAATTGCTAATTCCCAATCAATTTCTAAAGCACTTTCAAGCCTTAAAGCTTTACAATGGCATCACACTAAGGAGGATGAGTACAATTCATTAGTTAACAACACTTGAACATTGGTTGATCCCCTTATTAATTGGTCCATTGTCAACATTAAGTGGATATATATTCCAGCGGAAATATAAGTAACACGGCACTTTGACTCGCTATAAAGCCCGCTTTGTTGCATGAGGTTTTTCCAACAAGATGACCTTGATAATGTCATTTTGATGACATTTTTTCTCGTCATCAAATTGACGTCATTACACCTTTTACTTGCTTTAGATGGACTTTATAGATTTCATATCCACTAAATGCATGTTACAATAGCATTTTCCAATGGTCTTCATCTAGAATAAATTTATATCACCCAACTTGAAGGTTTTGTTTTAACTTGCAATGAAAATTGAGTCTATCATTTATTAAAATCACTATATGGCCTTTAACAAGTAGTGCAAGTTTGGTACAAACTTTTTGATGAATTTCTACTTAGTCAATATATTGTTTGATGCTATACCAACATCAATGTCTATTTTAAGCGTTCTTTCCATTCTTTCATGCTTATTATATATAGATGACTTATATTAATCTCTCTTGATTTAGAGTATCTTTCTAAACATAAGGCTATATTTTTCCAACAGTTCTCCATGACTGACAACAATGATATTCAGTACATTTTGGAATCCAAATCTACCAAGATCCTACCAATCACACTCTTATTTTTATAGAAAATAAATATATTTCTAACCTCCTTGAAAGATTTAATATGACCAATTGCAAACCTATTGCTACACCTATTGAAGCCAATTTTCAATATAAACGCTTTCAAGCGGAAAACTTGACTCTTACAAAAACTTTTTTTATGGCTTCAATTCCCTATGCCTAAGTTATTGGTAGTTTTCAATACCTTATCACTTGTACTTGTCATGATTTAGTGTTCTTAGTAAATCATCGTGCTCAATTCATTGCTAAACCATGCTCTATCCACTAGAGTGCCTTAAAACAAATCATTTGATTTCTCCAACACACAAGACTTTGAGGTCTTACCTATTATGGTATATCTTCTTCTCCTCATTCAAACTCAGCTAACTTCCTTTGTAGTTGGAGTGATGTGGATTGGGCAAGAGATCTTGATACTAGATACCTGACATCCAACAATATTTTTCAACTCCATGGTTCTACACTTTCGTGGCAAAGTAAGAAGCAACTTGTAGTTGCTATGTCCTCTATGAAGGCTAAATATATTATTGTTGCCATTGCAACAAAGTTGTTGCTTTGGCTTCAAAATTTATATAGCAAATTGGGCTATCTAGTCAAACTTCCAAGTCTCCTATATTGTGATAACCAATTATGTATAGCTTTTACCAAAAATCCTAATTTCCATGAACACTCAAAGCACATTGATATTAAGTATCACTTTCTTTGTGAAAAAGTTGAATCCAAACCCATAGAGTTAGCATTTATCCCTACTTTTGAGATGTGGACTAATATTTTCAAAGAATCCTTACCAAAACCTAAGTATCGTGTTTGTGCACCAACACAAGGTCTTCACAATTATCTAAATTCCACTTCTCTCAATTAATTAAGGAAGAGTTCCTAATCTGTAATTAATTTTATCAAAGCTAGACTTTCATATACAAAGACCTTGAATAAGTTTTTTCTTACTATTTGATGTAGCTGAAAGGAGAATATTACAACAAAACTAAAAGTCTAGTTAGTAGATTAATCAGGTTAGTCAGCTAGCAATAGATATAGGAAACATACATTCATGACTTTTGATGATCATCTCTTTTTACATAAACTCTTGTAAATAATGATCTATATTCATAACATATATTAAAAATATATTTAATGTTTTACCTAAACTCTCTTCTTTATATAGAAGATTCAAAGTCTTAAAATCTAAGTAAACAAGGTGCCAAAAAAATGGTTTTTTTCACTTCAAATGCAAATATCATACAATCCATGTGATCAAAGTTTCTAAAAAAATTCCACACAATTTTATACCAATCTAGTGTAAGATCCTATGGTTGGATATGCAAAAAAAAACAATTTCTATTTTTTTTGCACTTTGCAATAAAAATGATAATTTTTGAGAGGAATTTTCAAGATGAAAAAAAGGCCTTACGACTTGAAGGGTTAACCTTGGAATGCTTGTGAAGCCCAAGTGGGCTTCTAGATGACAATTGAAAGTTGTTGGGTGAGTTGAAGCAATGTTTTTTTATCCAATTTTTTTTGCCATGGTACCATTGTTTTTTTTAATTAATACTTCCTTCATTCAAAAATGATATTCCTATTGCAATCATCAACCGAAAGACAAATGAAATGACTAAAGGAGTTAATCAACATTGTTCATTTTTATTTTTGCATCTCTTTTAATGTTGCTTATTTCAAGGAGATGAAGCTTTGAGAGGTAGAACAGAGGTCCACACATGGTCTTAGGCCCATACAAAATAATGACCTCTATAGTCTTATTTTTATAGAAAATTTTAAGAATTTCTCTTTCAATGTAAATAATTGTAAGGAAGTTGTTTCAACTTGATTTTAAAAGGTCAAGTAGACTTAACTTTCATTTCAATGTACAAAAAGACTAACGGTCAAATAAAAAAAGTAATAGAAACAAAATGAATGGACAAATATGCTTTAGAAATAAGGAGTATCAAATAAACACAATAACTATTTGGATTTTAGGATGTGTAGAGTCATCTTGCACAATGACTATATGTCAATTTGTCTTTCATTTTTCTATATATAGCTTGTAGTGGTTACACATCTATGCGGTAATTTTTTAGTTTTGCACTCTCTTTGAAATAAATTTTTTTATTTGCAATACTTGTCTATATTTTCATATATAAGTTGAATTAGCCATTGATTAGCTTTAGTCTTTATGAATTCAACAATTAGCCAAAGATTGGTTTTGTAATCTATATTTTTTTTTCATTATAATTCCTATTCCATTATGAAATTCCCCGTGAATGAATCCTTGCTACCATACTACAATGAAAGTAAAAATCCTATGCGGGATATTACTTTTTGATTTGACATTTGACGTTGCTGTCGGGGGATTTTAAGATGAATAGGTTTGAGATATTTAATTAAAATTATTACTTTAGAAAATCAAATAATGTAGTTTTGAGTGGATACAAAAATAAATTTTTTTATTTCTAGATATAATTCTAGGAAGGAATTTTTTTTAATGCAAGCAATAATTATAGAAGTTAAATTTATAATTTTCATCAATCTAAAGAGAGTTTATTAAATCAACTTCACAATAAAGACTTAGAAATTAGAGACCTTAAAGAAGCATGTCGTATACATTTTGAGTGTAGTAGGGAAGAATACAAAAATTTATGAAAAGCTCAGTATGATATAAAGTGTTTGATGACTAGCCTAGATGAAGCTAATGATGAGAAAGAAAATTTATTAAAATAAATTCATGAGTTTGGAATGAAAATTGATGCATATAGTAATCAACAAGTAAAATTGTATTAAAAAAATGAGTCTTTAAATGCTTTGATGGAAACTATTAAGCAAGAGTGTGAAAAACTTTTTGATGAAGTTATATGTTTCAAGGTTTATGAGGTTTGCTACTAGAATTCTATGTATGATAATTACAAAAATAGGCCAAGGTTCTAACATGGATTGGGATCCCAGAGTGTTTGATGCCTTGTGGGCTTATAGAACAGTTTATAAAGTCACCACTAAGAGCACACCTTTTCAATTAGTCTATGGTCAAGAAGAAATCTTATTCATAGAACTAGAAGTTCAATCTTTGCGGATTGCACTTGAAAAGTGCTTAGAAGAGGAGGAATCACTAAAAAAAAGACATGTTAGAAAAATTGGATGAAACAAGGAGACAAGCATATTTGAATACATTAGCAATGCAAAATTGTAGAAAAAGTTATTATGATAGTAAACTAAAACCTAAAGAACTTCAACCAAACGTTTTGGTACTTTTGTATGATAGTAGATTCCAAAACTTTCTAGGCAAATTTAAAATGAGATGGTTTGAACCCTACAAAGTCTTAAATGCATATCCTAAGGGATCAATTGAAATTCAAGACTTTACTAGAAATGAACATGAAATATACTATAAAGGCTACCGCCTTAAATCATATATAACTTGAAGACAAGCTATAGTTAAAGTAGGGGGCAAGAATTTTTTTTAAATAAAAAATTAAGTAAATAATAATAAAATTAAATAAATTTTAAATAAATTTTAAAGTAATAAATAAAATTAGTATTATTATTATTATGCACTATAAAAAATTTAAATATAATTTTTAATTAAAAAATCATCATTACGTTGGTTGAGAGTTAAGCAAAGAAAGAGTCAAGTTATAAAGTCTAGATCTAGAAAATTCTCTTGTATACTTTAGATGGTTACTAAAGTGTAAAAAGAATGCATGTGTTAACGAATAATGTGCATTATAGTTTGGTGATGAGGCATAGTAGAACAAGAAGTGCATTGGAGAGAAGACAGTCATTTATTCTAGTCTTCTAGAGCATTCATATAGATCTCATTTTGTCTATACATTTTAAAAAAATCATCAATTTTAAAACTAATTTCACTAACATTACAACTTACACTACAGTGCCAAGTGTTGAAAAGATAAAAAAGAAAAGAAAAAAGAGAAATAATGTTTTGTGAGTTTTAATAACATAAGAGAGAACATGATAATTATAAGAACCTCACAGCTTGATTATTCACTATACCTCTTAAAAGAAAACCTTGTAAAATTGTTCTTTCTCTAAAAACATGATAAAAGTGAAGTTGAGTGTAAAAATAATTAAGCAAGGTAATTTTGGTCCATAACTAAAAGTGAAGTATTAAAATAAAGTTAAGAAAAAAGATAAAAGCAAAAGATCCTAAGAAAAGGAAAAAGAATTGGGAAGATTGAGTAAAAATGAGCATTAAAGCAAGGTAACTTTTGAGTAAGAAATTTTTTTGAGTGAAAATAAAATAAATTTTTTCTTTAAAATATCTATTCTTTGAAAACATGATAAATAACAACCTTTTCAAGTCTATGTATTGTAAGTTAAGTTAAATTCTAGATTATATCGATTAAGTCCTGGAATTATCTGTCTTAAATAGTTTCTTAAGAAAGGTGTCTATTATTGAGTTGATTATTAAGGCATGAAGCAAAATAAAGCCCAGTAATTAGGTAAGATTGCAAATACAAACCTTAGTTGGAAATTGAAAGTATTGTCTATATAATCGCCGAGAATTGTCAAGAGAATAAATTAAGTCTACATATAGGAACTAAAAAGAAAAGACATAACTTGAACCAAATTCAATTCAACATGACGAAAGAGTATAGGGGAATGATTGTTGAGTGTGTTGAGAGAAAAATGAGAATTTGAGTGATCCCTCGGTGAGAAGTGAGATTGACTGGAGGTGAAATGAAAGAAAACCATATTGAGAGAAAATGTGAGGAATGAGAAAATGAGCATGATGGTAAGTCTAAGTGTTTGCTAGTCTACTCCATAGTAAGGATTTGAAGCACCGAAGGAAGATAGAAAGAAAGATAGTAGATTTGGGGAAGAAGATAAAAATCTAACAAACCAAAACCTTGTCTACATAAAGTTAAGTCAAAAAGTCAAAATCATATGGTCAACACAAGTTCACACCTTTGAGTCAATTTTCAATTTAGGTCATGTGAATGAAAAGAACAATTAGGCAGATCCCATTTTTAAATTTATCCAAGAAAAATTGATGTATATCAATTAGGTCAACAAGTCAAAAGAACAATTAGATCCTTTTCCTATACCAAAATCATTTGTTATATAGTCTAAATTATCTAGTCTATGTGTTGAATCTAATAAGTTAAAATTTTACAAATCATTGAATGAGAGTGCCACTATGGGAAAGAAGAAGCAATTGAAAGTTTAGCCAATACCATTGTTGGAGTTTCCATTAGAATTAATTGAAGGGATTGATGAAACCCGGATTAAATTACTAAAAAAAGCTAAAATTTGGAAATACCTTCAATTCATATGGCCATCTCTAGACATGTAGTTGGTCAAAAACTTCATTGTTACGAGTGACTATGGCAAAATGAAAGAAGTCATACTTGAGGGCAAAATAGTGAAGCTCACACCAAAGGAATAGCCAAAATTTTGAAAATACCATCGATAGGTGGTAGATGTCTTCTATTTACTCATTTTACTAAGGATGAAAAGATGGAGGTATTTAAAAGAAACACTAATAAAACTAAAGTAGTTGAAAGATGGGATCTCTGTCAGATTCCACATCAGACTCTATCGATATTTCTTATATATATCAACCAATATTTTTCTGGGCTCCAAAGTTTATATTTGTGACAAAAAAAAGTAATACATGTGGAACTTAAGGCATGGATGGGAAGAAGAGTTGATTGGACTTATTTAGCCTATGAACATATGTTGCAAGAAATGTCTGCCAAAAAGAATTGAAATCCTATGTTTTTAATATCAACTCATCTTCTTTCAGCCTTTTGCCAATAAGGTTGAATTATTTGGGACCATTGGTAGAGAACAAGCCATTATTGGAGATTCAGACAATTGGTGATACTTCTCTACCAATCCTAGATTATAGAAAGGAGAAAGGACCATTTGTGTCAAAATCAATACCAAATGAATCAAATCTTGAGACCAATGAAGGAGAATCAAGTTCTAATGCTAAGTTACTCCAAGTTATTAAAGAATACCAAGAAAACCAACGGCTTTTGAATCTGGAGATAGACTCGTAGAAGATTAAAGAAATTGCATAGAAAGAACAAATAATAACACTAGAGGTTTCAAGGATTAAATTTCAAGATATGCATAGAACAATTGAGTTTGCCTTGGGAGCAAAAATAGAAGATTGTCTTCTTAAACTACAGTGTAAAGAACTTCGGAAATAAATAAATAAAATAGACAATAGTTATTGGGTTATGGAGTCACAAATGAAAGAAATGCAAGATGAAATCTAGACCTTTAAAAGTCAATTGGAAGAAGTTAAGAGTCAATTTAAAGTTCCCAAACCAGAAAAGACAAATAATAATCAAAAAATAATTAAGTTGAACAAACTATACGATTATTGGTATATACCAATGACGAGTTGCACCAAGAGCTAAACACTACTAAAGACTCAGTCGCTAGAGTCCAACAGTGCATGTGGCAACACCAACAAGATTCAATACCAATTTTTTCTTTAAATCGAGCATATGAGTTGTAGTACAATATATGTCTTAGCATCCTAACTTTTGAAAAGAATCAAAAGATATCACAAGAACAATTTGATAATACATGGGAAGAGGCAGCCAAGTTTGATAATATGCAAAATCTTCTATGTGAGATGATAGTATGAGAAGATTTCATTCTAACCAATTTGTCAGCTCTTTTTTTATCCTATTACTGATCTAAGAGAAAGAGCATTATTATATTTTGTAAATTTGGAGAAAGAATTGAGTCAACGCCGGTAGAAAAATCTCTTGGTTACATCCAAGAGAAAAGTTTGGATTGCAAACCAACATACTCAAATCAATCTAGGCTTCTTAGTCCAAAGAGAAATCGGAGATAAAGTGGAAATCGGAGTTGACCCAATTACAAGAACCTATAAAAAAAATCAAAGTAATATCCTTTTTTTATTGAGAGAAGTGACCAGTCATGAGGTTGTTGCACAAAGGGGTGAGTTAACTACTAGTCACTATTTACACAATCTCTAGAATAATTATATCAGACTATCCAAGACCTTGGATGCTCTTAGAAAAAGAAATTTGATGGTCAATAATGTCACGGAGACATCTATATTTGGACTACCCCCTACATCCTATCAACTAGCATCTTGAATATATTAAAGACCCTAATTCAAGGTTCACCTCTTACCTATCAATTTCTGGAACAGTACTACCACATGTATGATAATATGGATAAAGAAAGACCAATTCTTTCTTGGAAAGCTCTAGAATGGTTAGCTAAAGACTATGGGTTATCAATTACTAAACATGAGCCTTATGACAAAATATATTAGCATATATCTTTAGAACGGCAAGAAAACCACCAACAACAGTGGTAACTAATAGCTACTTTTGCCCATGTAAGAGAAGGTATAAATGGAATCTCAAAGCCACAATTGATTCCATAGAATATAACTTGGTGATTATACTAGGAATAATGAATAGTGCAATATCGTGTACTCGAGCCTATGCATCTTTCTATGAGGAACATATTACACACAAATCCACTATGTTTTTGAGTAGTAGTCTTTTGTGATTTCCCGAAGATGATGTACAAGACTCATGGAATTATTGTCAATGTCAACCAATTTGATAAATTACACCCAAAGTTTCATATTTTAACCAAGATCCAATATGAAAGTGCTTGATGGTTCCAAGTACTAGAAGTTATAGCCCTTACTCATTTCTTTTGCGGTGCCCACACAGTTATTATCAAACAAACAAACTGACATAAGTCCTTTACACGATGGTTAACAAACTAGTGCACCAACAATTTGAAATTGCTTGAAGAAAATCCAGATATTCAAAGAAGAGTAGCTAGAGCATACACAAAGTGGATTTGACAATAGGACCAAGGACAAAACAAAAGACCTAAATATTATTGACAGGGATATTAATAGGCTAAAGTAGGGGGCTATGTAGATGACATTTTTTTCAAAAAGTATTAGATTTAGGAAAAAGGTACCTATTAGGGGCCCCTTATTTAAGAAAAAACAAAAATAAAGTTACTTTTAAAGTTAAAAATTACCCAATAGTGTGAATAGAGACATTTAGGTAAAATGGATGAAACAAGAAAAAAGAAATATAAAAAAAATGGATGAATGGGGTATAATCCTAGTTACATCTTTTCTAAAGGGGTGCAACTAACACCATCCTCCCTATAAATCTTATTTATTTTATTTTATTTTCAGCTGTAAGACAAACAATTCATTTGTAAGTTGCTTTTTTAATAATTTTAATATATATTCATAACTTTGTGCATTATTCTACAAATTTGGCATTGTGTTTATTGTGAATTAAGAGTGGAGGAATTGTATTCAAATTTTTCTTTGTAGAACATTTGGATCTGTGAATCCAAATTCTTCTTTGCAAATCAAAACCCTGTAATCTAGAGAGAATTACAAACTGCAAAGGAGAACATGAATTCATGATTCTAGAGCTTAATTTATGTGCAAATAGAGCCTGATCAGAGAAGAAGAGAAATTGAAGTAGTTTGCCACCTCTGCAAGGGAATTCAATTTAGAAGACAAGAGAATTGACAGCGCTTGGTTGCCTCCCTCATTGATATAGCAATAACTTGTAGGATAATCAAATTTGTGCTCTGTTTGGAGTAAATCCTTATTGCTGGAGAGAAAGCTCTTGCCGAAGCAAGAGAAATTGAAGTGTGCTAACAACATAAAAAATTCTTGTCAATTTGTTTGTAATTATTCATTAAGGGTGTTTGAGTCGAACATCGTTTGTGAACGAAAAATTGTGGATTAAAATCATGGAGTAGAGAGAGAGAAATTTGGTGCGCTAAGAAGGTTCATTATTCTAAACAATTGATTGCAATTTGTTAAATTTGTGGAATCTAGGCTTCAATGTCAAAGAGTAGATGTTTCTGGAGGCCTTGAATGTAGTCCAATGATCAAAATTTCATGCAAGCGATTGACTCTACATATGAAATTGGGGAATTGGTAGTCGGCCTTTCCTTCCAAATCGTCAAAATTTTGAAGGATTATCCTTAACAGTATTATCCTTAACATCTTTTTTTTCTTCCTATTTTCTATCCTAAAATCTAAATTATAAACTATTTGAATAATGACTTTATTCACATCTTTGCAAAAATTGAGAATAGAAAAACTAGTAGATGTCCCAGTGTGCAACCTCAAAGAAACAATGCACTACAAATGGATGCAGACTTCTGAGAATTATAGATGTAAAATGTTAGTTGCCACATGTGATGATTAGATTTGAGTCTTTACGCACTTAACCAACTATATGGCTTACTTTTGTGAGGGACCTTCTAAAAAAGGCCCCTCTAAAAAGGGTTTGAAATTGAAGATAGTTAAGGCATGTAGAAATGGAAAGAAAATCACAAACGCCCTTAGTGAGATGCTTGGAATAGAAGACATCTACATTCAAATTCGGCATTTAGAGATGGAAGAGGTATTCAAGTTCAACAAAAAGAAATTATATCTTCTAATTGATTTTGAAGGTGATTCTTGTCAATCCAAGAATATTAATTTCTTTCATTTTTGGGTTCAAACTAAATTAGTCATTATTAGAGTGTATCTCTAGATTGTAAATTTGAGGAGTTTAATATGGTCATGCCCTATACCTTATTTATAGTGGAAACAAATAGCAATACATTGAAATGACACATAGTGAGAATTTCATACAAGTCAAGGAAACAATATCATACCATTCAAAAGTGCATACATACCAAATGCAAGATATTGATTGTTAGGCATGAAAAGTTCATTGTTGTCCCTATTTACAAAGGGTAGAAGTATAAGAATAAGGACACAACAGTTCTAATTAAGCCAATTTTTGGTTTTGCACAAACCAAATTGCATGATACATCATGGAACCTAAGATTTTCTATATTTTTACCTAATTCAAAATCCCCAAGGTTTGGTATGTTCTTATTCATACCAATCTTACTTGTACCAAAATCATTAAGCTTCAAAAAGTTGGATTTTACCTATAATCCACCAATCCGATGTCATTTTGACATTTAATCACTTTGTTTAGGGTATTTGAATTTGTGTTGTATACTTAAAGAATTTAATCCATTTGAAATGGCATTCAAGTTCGCCAAAGCAATAAGGCATCCATTAAAAATCACCAAAATCAATGGAAGAGTATAAGGAATTAAACCGCAAATATGATTAAGGTGAACTTCTTTTTTTGCCATAGACTTAGAGCTATAATCATGCTTTTATTTGGGACTAATCTTAGCCAAAAGGTCCATAACATCACACCTTGCAATTTTCCATTTCATATTTGTCTTCATTATAGAAGTATGAATAAGACTTCCATTGGAAACTGTGACATTTACAAAAATTGCAAATACCTTTATTTCATCTTTCATTACTTCTGCAAAGTAGATTATAAGATAGATAAATTCATCTATGCTCTTATTCTTAGTTTAAATGAAGTTGAGCAAGTGTTTGTTGTTGTTAAAATCATTAAGATGTGCAAATGAGCAAGTTAATTGACAAGTATTAGTATGATATAAAGTAGATACATAGTACCAATATATTATCTTCAAAATCTCCAAATTTGAGTAGCAAAATCTTATATTTACATTCCAATATGTATTCCTTGTTGTAATCGCTACAAGAGAAAGAGATGTTTTAAGTGATTTTTTAAATATAGTCCTAGACATAAGATTTTAAGTAATGACCTTTAAGGAGATTTTTAGCAAAATTTTACTAAAAACACATATATTTCTAATAAGTTTTTGCTGAAAATCTCTTTAAAGGTCATTACTTATTATCTTATGTCTAGGACTATACTTAAAAACTCACTTAAAACACTCCTTTCTTTTGTAGTGAATGTAAGAATATTTTATTATGTACGCAATATCCTATATCTTATGATATTTTTATTGAATTTGTCTTTTTCTCATCCTCAGAATTGCCTCTAAATTATTTGTATTCTTTATTTAATCAACCTACTCTAGGACGACCTTTTAGAACGTGATATAAATTTCAAAACATGCAATAGTACCAACTTTTCAAGCTTCTAGATCTAAAATCCACGGTCATGGGTCCCATGGTGATAGGTCGTATTTTCTAAATATAATAAATTTTAATGAAAAAAAACAGTCTTTTAACTATTTAAACAAAAAAATTTAGAAATTACATTATGTTCTAAATTTCTAGGCTCTAGGTTTACACAATCCCTACTCACCACTCATAGGCTCACGCTCACACACTTACATGCTAGCGTCATTGTAGTTTGAACCATGCAAATGATCTTTTTGGAATTTGAGACGAACAAATGAAATAAAGTTCATTGAGTCTAAATCTTATTCCAATTTGGAAATTTGGAAACTAAAAAATTGAAAAAGTTTATTGTAATTTGAACTTTTTGCCTATCACCACAATCAATTGATTTTCTATTTAGAAAATGACACAAAAATTTGTTTGCACTATAAGACTCTTCACTATAATTTACCTATGTGGAAAAAAAATTCAGATTTTTGGGGCTAATTCTAAATTAGATTTGAGTTTCCTTCACTTTTTTTTCAACAATTCTTGATAAGTTGAAACCATCACCAATAAATCTGAAAATTGTACGACTTATAGAAGATATGTGATTGAATCCGTAAAAAATGAACTAAAACAACCAATAGTGAAAGTTAGTTGTAATATACAACAAACACAATGAAGGATATTGAGGAAGATTACATGGTTATAAGCTTCATTTGTCTCTAGTTAACCAATGTAATGCCAACACAAATACTAAGTATCCAATGGATGACAAAGAATCCTTCCATAAAAAGCCAAAAGTGAAAATGATCATCTTTTGAATTTTGTACAAAAGGAGAAGTTCTTGTACAATACTTTTGATCTCCAATGAGTTTTTTTTGCTTTTTAAGTAGATGATTCACACGATCTTAAAGGACAATTTGCACAGAGACCAACATATTCTTTTAGGGTTAACCTTTGAAAAATATTGAAAATAAAAAATGTTCAATGGATGTCTCTGTAGTTCATTGTTGGAAAAAAAAATGCACCTAAGCTTGTTTAGTTCAAATAATTGAAGCATTTTGGTGACTACCTTGGTCATTAGGATGTGTCCTTCTGCACCACCTGCGGGTTTCCAATTGAGTTCGTAGCCCAGATATGGTTTTTGGGAAAGATCAAAAGAAGCTTCATCATGCCCCTCTTTCCCAGCAACACACAAGGTAAAGGTAGCCCCCAAATTCTCCATTAGTACAAAAGAAATATCTCTCCTTAATCAGTTCATGCACCAGACCTTCCCCCTTGCTTGCCTATGATAGTTCTAGTTCCAGAACCCCCTGAGTGTGCCACAGTGTGAATAGGTCTATTTCTATTTCAGGATGTCAATTGACTGCCCTTCCATCTAATGCCACGTGGCCTCCCACCAATGGCAACTTGCCACTTCAGACATCAATGTTTCTAGATGCTTGAGTAGCAAGGGCTTTCCGTTAAGATACTTGATTTTAACTTAATCTTATAAGGTTGTAGTAGATACTAAGTGTCCGATGAATGATAAAAAAATTCTTTTATATAGGACAAAAGTGTAACTATTCATTCTCGAAGTTGTGTTGTGAAAAGGGAACATCTTCTACAATAATTTGACTTTAAATGAATATTTTTTCATTTCCTTAAGCAATTGATTCTCACAATATTAAAAAATGATAGAAACCAACATGTCTTTATATGGGTAAGGTAGAGACATCCAATGGTGTCCTTGTACCCAATGACATCCCTTTTTAGGAAGGGGAATCATTTTGAAACGCAAATCTAAGTGGATCATTCATGGCTTATCAAGTTGGTTAACAATTAATAAGCTTTATTTGATATTTCTACATTTAGTGTTCAGTGTCTTGTCTTGTCCATCTGGTGCCAAGCCACTTGTGGCTGGTATTTGTGTGTTCTCTTTTTTATGTGCAATGAAATTTCTCTCATTTGCTTCAAAACAAAAAGATATGTTTACATTTATGTTCTGAAATGACTCTCCTTCCTAGAAAGGGACACTTTGAGGTGCCTGTACCTTCCCATCTTTTTCCCATCTTTTCCAAGGATTGAGGGACTGACTTGCCACAACCCTGGCTGTGGGCCATTTGGTGCCATCCCAACAGTTTCAGTTACTTATTTTCCTGTTCCTCAATCCACCGCCCTCACCGCTGACGACTGTTCTCAAGTCGGGAACCAAGTCGTTCACAATCAGGTCACTTTTAGACTTTCAAACCAGCAAGTGAGGACTGAGGAATGTCCAATTGAGGGAACTTAGCTTGCCACCATGTCACCAACTCAGGCAATGTGGGTGGCAGTGCGACAATGTCATGAGAACTGCCTGAACAAGTAGTGTGGGAACTTAATTTGCACGTTACCAATTGGAACACGTCTCTTTACCTTTTGGATTCAGGATTGTGTTGTCCCTCTTCCGAGGAACCAAGATTGAATGACATTTTTTTCTTCTTACTTTTTCTCTTACAAAGTTAAGAAAAAAAAATGGATCTAGATATGGAAAAGAGGGGCCACCATACAATGTTGTTCTACATGAGCCTTTAAAATTGAAATACTTTAGAAAGTGTAATGATTGTAGGTTGTATGCTTCCGGGGTTGCAGTCTTCAATATCAATGAAAATTTGCATGATTGGCATAACATCGTATACTATAATTTGCACGATTATATTATAACTAACTTATAGTATAACCATCCATAGTCAACCATTTAAGTGATTCTGCATATGTTTTGGAGTGGTATAAGGTAATATAAATTTTTTTGCTATGTTGCAAAATAAAAATCATGGGGATTGCAAATGATTTTGGTTATTTTAAATGCTTTGAATCAAGATTATTGTAAATTTTGGAAGTCAACAACTAATATAATTAAATCCATGCTTAATATATAAAGTCTGCAAATTCCAATCATCCAAGAACAACTTTCCCATTCACTACTTTGAGTCACGTGTCATGACTTGATAGTTTCAACTTTAACCTCTAAAGGAACAAATTGCATCTTTTGGCAACATAGAAATTTTGGGCAAATGCGTGTGACTAGAAATTTTCATGTTTTTGGCCCAAATTTTGATAAAAGGTGTGGATGATGAATATCTTTCATATGCACTAAATTTCAAGACATTTGAAAATAAAAGTCAAACGTTTAGCCTAATATGTAGTTTGTTTCTCAACTCAGGCAATTTGGACAAATCTGAAAAAATCAAATTTGAAATTTGCTCTCTCTCTCTCTCTACACACACACATTAAAAGCTTTGAATCATTCCATTTCGATCAATGAGTCAAAAGTTATGAGGTGTTTTAGTTTGGAGGCAATTATGGATTCTTTATCCCAAAATAAACTTTGAAGACCTTTATTGAACTCAATTTTTAATGTTTTTTTGGGAAAAAAAAAAATAGGTGAAGATTGTTTATTACAACATTACAACCATTAGGATTGGCATTTTTCAATTCCATAAAGAAATTGTTAATAATTTAGTATTTTGAACCATTCTCTACATCTTTCTACTTAATATTTTTTTTACTATATGTTGTACTATTTCAAATGATTTAAAAAATTTCAAGCATATAGCCAATATGCCTTGAAGAATGAATCCACAGAGTTGCAATCATTTTGAACATTTTTTCATAGAGATGTGACATTGTGAAGTTCACCTATCCGATTTTTTGCAAGGACAAAAAAATGATAAAAATGATTTTTGAAAAGTAAGGTGAGCAAATAAAAAATGATAAAGTGATTTTCGTCACTTTGAATGCTAAAATCTTGCAATCTACACGGTGGAAATTTTTGAAATTTTTACCAAATCTTTTCAAACCAGTGTACTACAAGATCCTACATTTATAAGTGTCCGAAAACGTTTTTTTTCTAAATTTTGAAACTTATATAAGAAATGGCAGTTTTGGAGTATTTTTGCAATAAAAATAGTCAAGGAACTTTAGGGGTTAAAAAGAAGAAAAAAAAACATTCTAAGCTATGGTTGAAAATTTCTTTTAGCCTTGGTTGGAAATAATTGCACCCTACATGTTGAATATGTCTCTTTGGTCAAGAATGGATGGTTCTACCATAGCCTGCAATCTTCCCATGTTGGGAGGTACTATGCTTAGTTAAATGCCTAGGAAGGACACATCAGTTACATTCAAGGATTGGGGTTGGCTAAGGACCCATATTAGACCATTTTTTTATTTGCTCACCTTAATAAAAGTCTCCTTTTCAAGGATGCAAAAGCGACCACAGCCTCATTGGTAATCAATGTTATCTCCACTGGACACTGTGCACTGATTCTTAACTTCAGAAATTGCACAAGAAGATGAGTGCAGCACTCACTGTAGGCCACATCAACTACTATTTTCTTGCATCAAACTACCTTAAGACAGTCGCAATTATGGACTCCAAATTTTTCTCACCTCAATGTTCTAGACTCTTCTGTCTCAGTCAATTGCTCGTAAAGAGGGAAGCTTCTTAGGGAGGTGTGGTGGTGGTGAAGTTGACAATCTCATGAGACTCATCTTGCTGCTGCTGCTCAGGCTGATGCCATGCAGCCGTACTTAGCTCGTGGATTCAACGGTGAAGTCGTCAGTGAATCATGAAATTTCTCATTGTTCTGTTTTTTCCCTGCACATTGGTGAGAAGCTCCTGAGTTCCGGTGTTCTAGCTACGACGTTTAGGGTTAACTTGACAACATACATCTCATGAAGTCCTTGAGACATGGCTAGTAGAACTATCTCTAACATACTCTTCAATCACAATGGTCTTAAGACCATTGTCATCAGTATTATTGTCGACTTTCAAATGATTACTGAAATTCAAATTGAATATTCTTCACAAAGGTCAACAATACATGGCAAACATCATTGTACTTCATGCACTATTGCATGTGACTAGAATTCTACTTCCTCAAGTTTGAACAACTCCAATGCAATCGGAACCTACCACTCCAATGGTACAATGATGGAGCAACTAAAAAAGACATGTCCAATGCAAGTAGCATTGGTCTCTCTTTACTCCTAGCCTTGCTATTTTCCATCTCCAATCTTCCAAAATATTTTTCTACATCTTTCTAAAACACAAAAAAAAAAATAGAAGGCCAACAATATAGACTAATGTCTTTGGTTGGATGGCCTCTAGAAACTCTCGTTTTTGTCTTCGTCACTTTTGTTGCAATAGTTCCCACTATTTGGCACTTTTATATGAATTGAATAAAACATCAACTAATTTACTTATAATAAAGTTACAATCTAAGATTTTTGACTATATTTTATTAACTATTTATATTTTGTTTATTTTATCAATATGCTCCCAAGTACAAGTACTTGTGATCTTTTTGCTAGAATCGAAAGGGATTTTTGTAAAAAATTACATAAGAAATCATTGTTTTTTATGGTTCTTTAGATTTTTACAACAACTTTTTCAACAACTCTAGATATCTAGTGTCAAACTGTCACTTGTTTATTTATTTTTGTTGTATAATAGAGTAGACCATTTTTTACACATTGATTATACAAGTTTAGAAGAAGCAACTAGTCCTTTAACCAAAATTGGGCCATGGCTAAAGAGCAAGCTGCAAGGTGCAACAAAAAATAAAAATATAGATAAATTTTTTTTTATCTCTTTAACCAAAAAAATGTTTAGCCGAACACTTGGCGTTTTCTTTTATGTAGTGTAGTCAGGCTGCTTCTTGCAATTTAGTAAAATATGGAGAGCTTGCAAGTTGACTAACTTAACTAACATTAGATAAAGTCATAATTGTCATATTTTTTCAAATTTTGTTATTTGTGCCAATAAATTGGAACTTCTCTTTTTTGCATGAAAGTTTTTTTTTTAATATAATTGCAGAATTTTTTAATATAATTGCAAAAGTTGCAAAGTTCTTTGAATAGTTCAATTCTTTCTTTTTGTACTTGCAAAGTTGCAATTTGCATTTATTCATGGATAACTACAAAATTTTACATTGAAGTTGTAAGGATAAACAAAATATAGTAAATTGAATTTATATGGAATACTCCTTAACCCCTTAGTGCCCCAATGCCTCAAATATGACCTCTCCAAATTGAAATATTTTCTTGTTTGAGTATTATAATCTTTTCAATAGTACAATCAAAAGACACGTCCCTTTTCTTCTAGCTCCAAGCTTGTCTTCACTACCAATCGATCTAGTGAGTTTATGTGAATCTCTTTTTAGGTAATAGCTTGAATTGAGAAGGGTCTAGATTTTAGTAAACATAAGTTGGGCACTCAGGGGTTAACTCTATATTCAAAAGATTTTTTTTTATAAAAAAAATCACTACAAATTAAGAAAATTAGAAAAATACTTATACAATTTGTGAAATTAGGCCTTTAAGATCCTTGCTCATTGTTGTTAAATGATGATTGATCCATATGGGTCAATTTTATTTTAAACAAAGACCACAAAAGGCCCCCTAAGGCCCCTTAACAATGGAGTTGTTTCCCAATTGTTGCAAAAATAAGGAAACCTGCCAATCGGCAAGTTTTTATTATTTATTTATTTGTTTGTTTATGACTACCTCTATATTCCTAAATGATTCAAATATGATGTCATTGAAAAGAAGATAAACTTTTTTACAAGTTAGAGAAATACATTTTGAAGATGAATAAAAACTTTATCAAAGAATGGAAATTGAAAATTAGTTGCGACTTATTTTAGCAACCACTTTTGGGTTGATTTGTCAATTAGATGTTGATTCATGTGTAGAGTACTTTC
The DNA here is from genome assembly GCA_963969395.1 of Pseudoscleropodium purum. Taxonomy (NCBI): domain Eukaryota; kingdom Viridiplantae; phylum Streptophyta; class Bryopsida; order Hypnales; family Brachytheciaceae; genus Pseudoscleropodium; species Pseudoscleropodium purum. Next base: position 15,621,750 of record OZ017798.1, read on the forward strand.
ACACTATGATGGAAGAAGGAAATTGAAGGGAAATATTGTGAAGGTCATTTCAAAACACCTCACACTCAATAAAGTGGATGAATACAATTTAAAATAGTCGATGTAGGCAATTTTTTATATTTTTCATTATACTAAATCCTTCAAATTACCTTTATAGCTCTCTTTGAATGTATTCTTGTACATGAGTATACTTGTGATAGAACCTTATCTTACATTCAAAATAAGATTATTGAAGATTGGTCCACAAACTATTTATCAAGTACATATAGAGAGTGTAATCAGGTCCATTGAAATTAAAGTTGGAATGAACATATACTTTAACCTTGGAAGAAAGGACCATGACTACTAATTTCAAGCTTTAATGCTCATCATTTTGACTATTTGTTACCATTCTGCAACTCGATATGAATGAAAAAAATTATGTTTATTTTTTGAAGATGAAGTAATATGTCAAATAAAAGACATTAAATTTTCAAATATTTTGGGAAGTTTTGAAATTACTGTGAATTTTTAAAGAAAAAATGAAGAAAATTTGTATCCAATACAACATATACTAAAAAACTCTAAAACTTATAGCTAACAAAGTTCCACTCTTTGAATACAATTTGAGAACTGAAATATGTTTTTTGTACATTTGTATGACATATTTATTAGTTACACACATACCAAATTTCAAAAGTTCATGAAGGGTTTAGCAAAAGATGTACAAATTGTTCAAGATGCCTAAAAATTCAAGGCATATATCATAACTATTCATCCAGGTGCCAAACTAGGAAAAAATCATATACCTACTAAGGTAATATATGTTCACATTTTGTGTCAAAATTTTGTAAATATTTGACCAAAATTGACTTCGTAAGAACCTACCTAGATTTTCAATTGTTTATTTACTAGACAATTGTCCTTTGGAGTTAAGAGTAAATAGCAAAAAATAGCCTAAACACAGGTGATCAATGGATTAATCCTAGAAGGATGCTATAGACACCAAGTGTAATGAATGACTCCACTTGAGATTTATCATAGGATGAATTTTTTTTTTCATTCAATATTTTTTTGGAAGTTGTTTGAGTATATTTTTAGTGAATAGTATTGCAAATTCTCTCATCATGATATTATTGAATTTTTTAAAGAAGATGCTTAATCCATGGATCACCTTTGTAGTATATTTTGACCATTTCTTGCTATTTTTTTTTATGTGAATTTTAGCCATAGAGACAATACTTTTTGAGCTTGAGTTTAATTAATGAAGTTTATAAAGTGCAATTTCTATTCTAATTGAATATTTTGTAAAATTCAATAAATTTCAATATTTTATAGCAATATCAATTTTGGGCCTATAATCATGGTTTGTTAATTTTCTAATTTCAGAATGGCTTATCTTTGATGATGTTATATACTATAGTATACATGTATTGTGAAAATTTCAAGTTTTCTTGGTATATTTTGAATATTTTGATATGAAATTTCTTCATTTTTTCATAAAAATTTCACAATAATTTCACAAATTTAGAAATTTTATGACTTGTAATAGACATATGACTCCATCTCTTAAAAATAAATCAATAAAACTTTCCATTCACATCTAGTTGCAAAATGGTAGCAAATAGAAAGATGGGCAATGAGGCTTGAAATTAGTGGTCACATGCTTGCCCTTCTCGGGCCAATCATCTTTTTCTTAAAAATAGTCAATAATATCATCATGAGAGAATTTGCAATACAATTCGCTGAAAATGTACTAAAGCAACTTCCCCAAAAAATGAAATGAAGAAACCTTTTTTTTTCCATCGTAGAATCTCACGTGAAGCCATCCGAAGGTCGTTTTGAATCCTCGGCCGTGTTTCAGGTCCCCCAAGTCCCAACGTGGCAACTTGCATTGAGGATGCCCAAGATGGGGTTATTTTATCCATTTTAAAGGCTAAGATGTTTCGTCTGAGTGGTGTGAATATACCGTTAACGTACCCTATAAATTACAAAACACACTTGTAGTTTTATTTTCTTCTTCTGGCAATGAATTTTTATCAATTTGCACCCCCAAAAAACTATCAGAAAAACAGCAGTACTTTTCCAACTTGCCGTGAGCCAAGCACCACAAAAGTAGAACAAATTTGGCTTTATTCATCCTGGAAATCATTGACCACGTATCTTCTTAGTTCGTCCCAGCCACTCAAAAGCCAGGAATAACTGTAAAAAGCCAGCCTACACTACAAAAAAACACCTCTGTCATAACCCAACTTGCACTCAGCGGGCCGATTCGCTTTGCCAACACAAAAGCAGAAAACAATTAAGGTCCAGTAACACACCGCCACGTGGCAGCATATGAAGTCACCATCGTGGCGACAATCATCCACAGACAGCCTGTGACCTCGAGACGAAGGCTCTGTCCCCCCAAACCCAAAATCGAAGCCAAGATTCACTGCTGGCAGGGAGTGTAAACGAGCTAACTATCTCAAGACCCCAAATCCAAGAGTCAGGAAACCAAGAGTCAACATTTGATGGTCAGATCGAAGCCCGAAGCTTCACGCCGCAATTCAGGCCGCAATTCAAGCGCAGTGACGATGTGAAGCTATGCATGCTCACCCTTACATGCAGGGACCCCAGAAATTGATTGACGACGATGACTCATTACTTGAAGAGTAGCATGGCGCCATGGCCCCTGCGCAAGGATGACATGCACAAATCTAGACATGGTCATTATTTTGAAGAGTCCCAGACCATCCGTCTCGAAGACTTGAAAACGGTTACTGGTCGTCCCGATTCGTTGAATGCTCATTCACCTTGCGATTGGCCTGGTGGGCTCCATGATCTTGCAGCTCCGGACGATCAGCGCCCACGATTTGCGATACAAAAGGGAGCTCCTTTCTTTCAGTATATAAAATGAAATTGCGTTTTCTGTTCAATTGAATCCAAAGGTGTGGCGCCATGAATTTCCACGGTTGTTGGAATTGCGAAAGCGATGCTGCATCGAACGGTGAAATGCACCGACGTCATCCAGGTTTTTGCTCTTGGACCAGCTCGGACGTGCATGCCCGCACGCCGTTGAAAGAATTTGGGACCGGCCTTGCCGTCTTGCATTCGCAATGGCTTTGGTTTTGGGGGATTTGATTTTGGTGGGTGGATAGTCAAGTGGTCGGTAGGACGTTTCTTCTCAGCATTCGTGGGGTTATGTTTGGTGATGGGGGTACCGTGATTGCCGCCGTTCTTGGGATTTCTGGGCTTTGAAATGGTCGGAGGCGTACGCACGGCAGGGGTACTTGACTTGATCTTTTGGTCGGTTTCTGGTGGTTATTCTTGTTACTGCTTATTGCGGTAGTGATTAGCTTACGTAATACGAATGATGATCTTCGAGTGTCCATTGCATGTAAGTGGCGGAGCTTCTTGCTATTCTTGGATTTCTGTTCTGTAAGAATTGAGGGTTCTTGGCGTCGAAGTGGGCTTATCGTATTTCTACTGGTGTTTGAAATTGTGTTCAGTGAGGTGAATTTATAAAGCTGCGAGGGAGTGCTCGTTTCAGACGTGGGTGATTGTACTGACATTTTTCGGTTTGATGGTGTAGTCTGGCATTAATTTTAGTGCTCAATTGGCACTTTCGAATATCGAACCTTTAGAAGATACCAATTGCACGCAAGTGGCGTGTGTAGCTTCCGTTGCACATCTTTCGTTTCCTTTGAACTCCAATTCTTGGCACCATTTCTTTCGGCTCAGTAAGAATGCAGGCTTCGGTCGACTCATTGCAAATTCGATCTTGCTTGAAAGAATTTCTATTCCATGAGGAGAACTAGTGAGCTCCAAAATAGTGTTTCTATCAGACGCATCTCGTTATTGTTCCTATTTGAGCTTGACACTTTCGTATACCGAACTTTCACCAATACTTATTCACAGAACTTGAATCTTACCTCGCTTGGAAGAGTCTTTCGAGGTCGGCGTGCTTCACGTTTCGGTCGCACATCGTCAGTCTTGAATTAAAATCGAGCTGTGAAGCAGAGGATTTTCACACCTTCGTACGCCAAACTTTCACCAATATATAATCTTAGAAGTAGAATTTTTTTCTCTTGGATTATTTCTTCTAGGTCGACGTGCTTCACGTTTCGGTTGCATACCGTCGGTCTTGAAAATAATTCGAGCTATAAATGAAAGTGTTCCTCATGGCCTGACCCTGTTGCGCGTCGTCGCGCAGACTGTTGAGCTCCATCCTCCACCAACTGCGTGACAATTTGCAACTTCTTTGGGGATTGCTGAGCTTCATTCTTCACCACCAGGGTGACAACTTGCAGCTTCTTTGGGGATTGCCGAGCTTCATTCTCCACCAACAGGTTGACAATTTGCAACCTCTTTGGGATTGTTGCTCTTCATTCTCCACCAACTGTTCCCCACTTTGCAACTTCATTAGGTCACGATGACGCTCGGGGAGGAATTCACCGAGCCGCTCATCAACGGCGAAGTGACTCCACCCCCACTTACAACCGCCGTCTTCACCGTCGCCGAGAATTACATCGCCGTCACACGCCCCTTACCCGACAACCACGACACCAACCCCATCTCCTCCACTGAAAACACCTCTTTTCTTTGGATTTGGGCTGAAGTTCGTGAGCAGTACTGGCTGGCCTTCCCCATCATGAGCATGTACATGCTCCAATACATCATGGCTCTTTCAGGCATCATCTTCCTCGGCCACTTAGGCTCCTTTGCTCTCGCCGTCGCCTCTTTATCAAGCTCCTTCTGTAGTATCACAGGCTATACATTTCTCGCAGGATTAGCATCCGCCATGGAAACGCTTTGTGGACAAGCTTACGGAGCAAAGCAGTATGAGCTTCTGGGAATCTACTTGCAACGTGCGACTTTTATTATCCTCATGGCAGCAGTGCCAGTGGGGGTTCTTTGGTTGAACATGGCGAGTATACTTATTGCAGTTGGGGAAGATCCTGCGATTGCGGCGGCAGCGCAAACCTACACGAATTGGCTGCTTCCTATTTTGATTTCGTATTCGGTGATGATGCCGCTGGTGAAGTTTTTCCAGATGCAGAAGGCGGTGTTCCAGCTCATGTTGTGTTCGGTAGTGACGGTGGTGTTTCATGTGCCGATGCTGTGGCTGGTGATTGATAAACTGAATGTGGGATATAAGGGAGCTGCGGTAGTTATTAATGTTTCCGTGCTGGTTAATTTGAGCTTGCTGATTGGGTTTGTGAGATTCTCACCGAGGTTTGCGAAGACGTTCACGGCGTTTTCGTGGGAGGCGTTGGGGGATTTCGGGGATTACTTTCGGTTGGCGATACCGTCTGCTGTTATGATGTGGTAGGAGGGACTTTAACTCTGGGAAGCAATGGTTTGAAATGTTTGTGAATTGTGTGGTTGTGGTTGTGAGTGTAGACATGCTATTGGATGTGAAATTCAGGTTCTCAATGCATTAATAGTGACTGCAAGGAATGGTTCCAAGAAAATATTTATTAGTGCCGTAAGAAAGTCATTTCACGCAATCATTGATTTGCAAGACACTATCTTGTGTGACCGACTTTTAATTTCTAGGAGAGTAGAAAGAATTATGCTTAAGGGGTGATCAGTGAAAGGGAAGTGCTTGCTTTATGTTGGAATTTTGAACATTATCACTGAATGCACCATTAATCACGAAAGTCGTATGGTTCTTGAAATACATGTGATTCTTAAGTTTAAACCGTTTTCATGTGAAAAGTGACAGTGCTCAAAAGTAGAACAGCTGCAAGAATTCCCTTTTTTTTTTAATGGAAATTGCGGTTGCAGTGAGGGAGTAGGAATCAGGATTTGCTGACTGCACATTTGTAGTTGTGACAAGAGTTCGATTCCAATTGTGTGTATAATCCACTGATGATGATCTACTTGATGTTGCAGCTTGGAGCAATGGTCATATGAAGTTCTTACTTTGTTGGCAGGACTGCTTCCCAATTCCAAGCTTAGTATCTCGACTTTTGCCATATGGTAAGTTGAATAACTCGTCACCGTGATCACTTTAATTTTAGTTTGGGCATTGGTTGTCTCACACTTCAGACGTAACCCTGCACCGTATAGAGGATATTCTTCATTCACTTTACGAAGTTTTACCAGTACTATTAGTAAAACCGTTGCAACATTAACCCCCTTGCATAGTAGAAACATAGTAGAAACATAGTATTTTCGCAAGTTTGCCAAAACTGGATTCTGAACTCTAGAGTGCTTCCAAAGTTTAGACGAAAATTTGTAAGGATAAGAACGTGACATGGGGTTGTGACATTGTGCACTTAATATGATAGATGTAGATTGTGCTTTCATTGGGAGATCACTTTAGAGCTGTGGGGAGATCACGTTGAGTCCAAGAGCCAAACTCTTGAGATCAAATTTTCTTTGGTATGTGTGAATTTCTAATTCAATCATTCAAAGTGGGAGGTTGTAGACCACTATCGAAGGCATGGTAGACAGTCCCATTTCCATTCAAAGATGAGCAGCCATAGACATTTAGCCAAGTCATGCTTACATGAACTTGATGTCCGACTGAGTGTCCGAATAGAATTGTGATCCTGTTGGTAATAATGTCAGTAATTGAGGACAGGATCAGGTTCCTAATGCCTTTGCAAATGGTCTTGGATTAGGATTTGAACAAATGTTGCAGCCTCAGATACATACAAAGTGGGCTTTGTGGCGATCTAACAAAGCTATCGTGCTGATTATTGCAGTATGGGGCTCTTATCGTTGTCGAACATGACCTCGCTTGCTCTGGGCGTTGGAGTCAGGTAATTTATTGAATAGCCATTTCGGTTTCATCAGAGTTAAGCATTGTAGCATCAATTATCCATTAGTTCATTCACTTACAACAAACGTGATCGGCGTAGCTCTTCAGCTCTATCTATCATGGGAGTAGCACTTAAAAGAAGCACATTACTATTCCTGGAAATATATGACAACCTCCGCATTCGTCCACGTACAGTATCTGCATCAAAATCAGACATTGAATGTTTCATACTATGAAATTCATCCGTAATAACGTGAGAAACGTCCTCATTCAGCAAACACACAGGCACGGATTGAAGTGGAATTTTTGGAGCTCCTGCAAATTTAGGGCTGATCGTTTGAGTTTGGGATGGATTGATTTATGAAGCTTTGCAAATTTATGAAACCTTTAGGGCTGATCTTTGGGCTTGTGGATGTATTAATGTATTTTGCAGCGTTCGAGTGTCGAATGAATTGGGAGCAGGAAAGCCACAAGTAGCTCGCTCCGTGGTAGCTGTTTCTTTGGGGATTGGGGCAGTGAACGGTGTGATTATGGCCAGCCTCATTTACTCCCTTCGCGATGTTTGGGGATGGGGATTTAGTAGCGACACTGAAGTTGTGGAGCAAGTCGCTCGCACGGCTCCTTACCTTGCAGTACTTGCCATTCTTTACGCAGCTCAAGCTATCCTTTCAGGTATGTTTGTATGCTGAAAAGATGCTGTCGGGCCACGAAAATGTTGATGTCCTCATGTATAAAATTGTGATGTTTGGGAGGTTTCTTGGGCTGTGGAGAGACCGGTTTGGGTAGAAGAGCCGAAGGTATTGAATTTCAGATTTACTGAATTGTTATCACTGTTTATAGAAAACTTATCATCATGTACAGATTTATCATGCAAATTTTAATGGGTGGTTGTGGACCACTAAGTTATAAGAGATTAGGTTACAGGTTCAGATTGTTCTCTTTTATTTCTTTGAAAAGGTTGTATTGTTTCATTTGCTTTGTTTTTTCAGAAGTTGTGATGTTACAGGCAACGAATTGATCAGGTATGATTCAATGAATGTGCAGGTGTGGTTCGAGGTATTGGATGGCAACGAGCGGGTGCCTTCGCCAATTTGGGAGCGTACTACGGCGTTGGATTACCAGTTGCTCTCGTTTCTGTATTTGTGTTCCATTTTGATGGAAGGGTAATTTCAAAACCCTACCAGAACCAATTCTGTCTCTAGTTCGATATCGGATGATGCAATTTTGACAGTTTTGTGATCTTAAGCACCTGCTTGCCAACTATCTGGGCAAATATGTTAACAGGAGTTCTACAGAGTTTTGACAAGATTATGGGATGCTGACACTGGATCATGTTGGCACACAATTCCAGGGATTGTGGCTGGGTATGGGTTTTGGTCTTGCTACTCAAACGATAGCCCTCATCTGCATCATTCTGTGCACAAACTGGGATAATGTGGTACGTGTACAACTTAACCTCCATTCCCATTAGAAAATTATCACTTGTAAAAAGCGTTATAATAATAGGGAAAGAGGGGCAATTTTTTTGATATTTGTGACATTTGTGATTGCAGGCACAGCAAGCCTTGCTGAGATCACTCTCGTTCAGTTCAAGGCTTCCAACCGCAGCAACATCACCTTTAGCAAAGGTTTGTTTCTTCAACTCCGTCCTGCATCATATAACAGCTTAGAATTCTAGGTTGATTGGAATTCAAAGTGCACAACAATTTTTTTGTTGATTCCTGATTCACTTTCACAGAAGGATCCAATTCTCACATCATTTTTGTGCTTATTTTGGGTTGTCTTTGCAGCCTCTTCTGAAGGAAAGGCATTCACCTGAAGACCTTCAGAAACTCTCACCTGAAACATAAATTAGATCAGCTTCTGCAATATTTTGAAGAAGGGTCGTTATGAAGACTATTTATTTGGGTCACCAAAAGATGACGTGGTATGTGCAACTAGGTAGTCTATTATGCAGTTAAGGACAGGTCCACTTTGATGGATTTATCATGATTGTAATTGGCAACTGTATATAAACTTTTATACTCCCTTATTCCCCCTCCATCCCCGAATAAGTGTCTGAATAGGAACTCATGTTTTATAAGGTTGTTTTGAGTAAAGTCATATGAAGACTCTCTTGTGTTCAAGTTTATTGGATAGGAAGGACCTCTATTGCCTCAAGGTCCAAAATTGACTTCAGCTTGTAGTCCAAGTACAAAGTTCCACTCATTTCATTGATTTCATAGTAGCAAAGAACTCTCTACTTTTTATAGGTAAGCACAAAATCTTCATTAACCAAAAAATGTCATATCTAGATTCTTGTTTAGAATGAAAACATTGCTTTCGAGAATAAACAAGATCTAAAAATTAAAACGATGTGTCAATTTATTGTCTACCTATTGTTAGCTTTTAGAAAATTCATAACTTATTCTAATGTTGTCCAAATTTAATGCATCATAATTTGTGTTGAAATCCCTATTTATTTACCAATTCATCCCTATAGAAACAATTTGCAGCATTTAAAAGTGTACTTCCCATCATATACGTTTAGTACATTGGTTTTGTAGCATCTTGTTGAAATTCCTAACGCTTAAGAGTAGTGTTTTCCTTTTGCACTATAGCAATGCACCATGCAAGAAAAGGAGGATGATCCCTCCAAATTTAAACCATTGTGACAATGCCACGACACTAGAGTTTGACACCATGGTGCCAAAAAAAAAAAATGCTTAAGAGTTCCTTCTCTTTTTGTTCTATGCCATTTGCTTTCTTTTGTCTTAGTAGTTGTCTAGATCAATTACGTGGGAATGGAAGTTTCATTACAATGCTTATTATAATGTTCATGTTTCAAATTTGTTCCAATATTTCTACATGTTTTAAGAATAATGAGGTTGTTATACCATTAATTTATAGAGGGTCACGAATTAGAATTAAAGAGGATTACAAACAAGCCACCTTTTGTTTAAGATATAGAGTACTTTTTTTTGTGTAAAAACAAATATTTACGACCAAAATTCTATACACTACACATATTAAAGCATTTTAAATGATAATTTCTAGATAGAGACCCTCATATCATACCTAATATCTAATATTGTTTACAATGAATACATGCAATGTTCTTCATTGATCTAGACAATATAAAATTTGGACTATTCTAAGTCTATATTTTTGACAATATGATCAATAGAATATATATCAAATGTTTTCACTAACACTAGATGTTTATTTGGGGATGTAGGAAGTATGTTGCACTACCATATTATTTTAGAATGACAATAGCTAAAATTTTGGATGCTTCATAATAATTTTGTTAGAAAAATTATAAAAATGCCTACAAATGTAGAATCAATTCACCAAAAATATACACTTTTGAAGAAATCTTGCAATAAAGAAATTCAAAATTCAAAAATGATTTCTAAAGAAATAAAATATCATCAATTATACTCAATATTATAGAGATATTCTTAATTTAAATTCTAGGCTTTTGTTGGATGTTTCCTTGGACCTCTTATAAATTAGTGTATTTAATAATCAAACCAGTACATTCTTCTATTCAAACTAATTGAACCTTTATAGTTCCAATTTTAATCAATTTAAAAAATTCAAGGTATATAATAAGAAATATGGAGGTTGGTACTTGATCTTGAACAATCCATTCAACTTTGAAAGTCAAAAGAGAAATGTAGTCTAGATTTTATCTATTTCCCAAAACCCAGGACTAAGTATAGGGGTCCTAAAATCAAAGGGAATGGTCAAATAGTCTAATGTTTCGCAGCTAGAAGTCACTTGTAAGTTAAATTGTTATGGGATTTACTCAACAATTTTACTATAGAAATCAATTGTAAAACACTCTTATATCCCAAGGATGAATTTGGCAGCCTGTCCGTTAAATAATGCTAAGGACGCATGAGTGCTGTCCCGGTCCTGCCTAGTATTCTAGGGGTATTTTCAAGACAATTTGGCAGGTTTATAAGAGCAATTTGTCATGCATGATCTAGACTTTTAAATGCAACAATTTACATATACACATTAATAATATATATATTCATTAATTATCGTGAGGCTTTTTACCAAGACAATTTGTCCAGTCACTACTTAACTAGCCAAATTACTAAGTTAAATGAGTATCACAAAGTCCCAATCCTCTACAACAAATTGTCTCTATCTAATGCAATGGGAATGAGTGTGTGATGCAATACAATTTACAACATCAACAACAACAAGTCAATTTATCCAACACACCATCCATATAACCACAACATTTTGATAATCACAACTACTCTTGCGTTTTGACCTAACTATCAACAAAAACTATTTGTCACACAATATACCCCATCCGTTACTCAATCAATTTGTTCTACCACATATTTATTACTTCTACTAATTCCAGGCACAATACTCTTTTTCAATAATTAAATTGATAAGAACAATTTGCCTATACACTGTCTGCAGTGAAATCTGAATACTACAGCAATTTGTCTCTAACACAAGCCCACTGTGACCATACTATATTCAACAACATCAACTGGCCCAAGACAAATTGTCAATTTTAGAGACCCAGTTGTTAACCACTCTAACAACCATGAGTTCAAACAATTTGCTTCTATTCTACCAACTGTATTATTATTTCAGAAATTCAATCATAAAATAGATTAATTTAATTCTATTTTGGACAACTAGTCTATCCACACATAACTCCTGATTCAATCACACAACACATATTCCGGACAATTTGACTTCATACATCACCAGCATAAAAATAAGTCAAATTGTCATACCTGGATCCGTTCTTCCAGCATCCCAATTCTTTAATCTCCCGATTTTACACACATCAATTTAAATTATATATATATATATATATCATACACCGCTTGACAAATTCACTGTTGAAACTCTTTAGACAATTTGTCTCTAATTACTTTTAATTCTTTGAAACTGGTTCTAATTATTTATTATGATTACAGTTATGACTTGTCAATTTGTCTTCTCACAGCCATATACTAAAACTTTGATACACCACTTTTCTACATAATTCATAAAACTATAGTAGTCCAGACAATCACAAAGATTATAAATAAACTTAATAAGGCAATTGGTCAAAAGGACAAATTAAAATATATCAGGAACTTATCTGAAATTAGTTGACCTGCATCACTGGTTCCGGCAAATTGTCTTTACATGCACGCCGACTCCACAGCATCCGCGTTATCAACTAATTGACAAATCATCTGCTCCGTTTGATTCACGACAGTCCCAAAGACAAATTGTCTTCTAATCCCAATAAATTGTTATTTATTCACTCACAGTAATACATGGACAATTTGACTTCATACATTCATGATACAACACTAAACCAGTCAAATTGTCTAAACATGGATCCACCATTATACAATTCCCACAAATCCATACAAACACAACTTAACAGAACACACTTATTCACAGACAATTTGTCTCATAATTCCCTCAAACAACCACGAATTCATCACCATAAATCTGCATACAACTTACACCAAGAAATCAAACGCACACTGAATACAAACCCCACGATTCATACCAGTCACAGAATCAGTTCAATATTTGACAAATTGTTAAGTATTGCTGTGTACTTACTGAAGCAAAACATACAAATTGTCAATTTTATAATTTTACACATCCAAGACAATTCCACCAAACATACAATCCAACACAAACAAATGCAGAGATCCAATCACTGGATACTCAAGACAATTTGTTAAATTGATTTATAGTTCAGAGGATCCAATCACTGGATCTTGACTGCAATTGATAAATTGCCCGATTTAGTCCAATCACTGGATCTAAATTCAAAGCTTATAGACAAATTGTTTACAAGAAATATTATATTATTATGAAGTTCCAAAGTACATGAAAAACGAGACAATTTACAAAAGCTATTTGATAACCGAGAAAGTGAGAGAGACAAAAAATGACAAATTGCCTGCCTAAATGCAAAACTAAAGACAACCATTCAAACCCGAAGTAGAGTCAACTTGTCTTTTACCATCTCAAAGCTTTTATGTTTCTTTCTTTCTACATCCTTTCTAATCTAGCAATTTGTCTACATTTCTACTCTATTGTGTGAATTCTTTGTCAATTTGTCTCTATTCACACTATTCACAGCAAATTGTCCAAAATCGAAAAATTCACAAGACTACAAGAAACAAGATGAATTTATACCTTTAGATTAGTTGCAACTAGTTGATAAATTTAAATGTATATTCAATTTCATAATTTTTGTAAAATATTGGAGTCTTCTATAATCCGTTTTGTAATTGATAGAAGAAAGCAAATGACATAGAACAAGAGGAGAAGCAATTCTACAATATATAAGGTTGATTTTGTCATAATTGATTAAAAATGAGGATGATGAATATTTATAATCTTTAAAAATAATCCACTCAAACATTAAAGAATCCCTCATAGAAAAGGAAATGTAGATTTGGAGCCTTCTAGAGAAATCAAATTATGGCTTTTTTGAATCTAGGTGAAAAATCTTTACTTTTGTGAGTTCTTTTTCTCCATTCTAACATGATCTAATTTGGAACTTTGCACAAATATCATAAAGCACCTAATAATGACACTAGTCACATTGTTGAGAAATAGACAATATTTGCATTTTCAACATATTTAAATGTGTTTCATCCATTTCTTATAACTTCCATAGTAAGTTCTTGAAGACATTCATAATTCACTTGGTGGAAGACATGACCCTTAGAAATTATGCAAAGTGGTCCACTTGTCAAAACATATGAAAAATTGTTCATGTAGCTTGGTTCTAATAGGCTCTATTTCTATCATCCAAGTCCAAATCTAAAATTAAGTTGGTGATGCAATTTTATTTTTATGGCCTATAAATTTTTAGTTGAAAGAAGGCTTGATGTCAAAGAAAGTTCCATGTAGAAAACAATCAACTAAGGTCTCCAAATGAGAATCTTGGATTTGTGATGCACTTCCAATGACCACATTTTCCAATTCTAATTCTAAATAATCATTCAAAAGTTATTAAATTTGTCTTACCATTTGTCAAGATGCATTGATGATGCCCTATTAAATAAACAAGAGGTTCAAATTGAAAATTTGAAGATACTAGAAAGATGATGGGCTATGGAAGAAGGGCTACTATTATGTGAACTTAGGAGCGTGAGTTTGTAAGCTTAGAAGACAATACACCTATATTAATATATTATAGGTGTGTATATTATAAACCATGCATGATTTTAATGTAACTATCTTATAGATACCTATATTATAGGTGTTTATATTATAAGCACCTTCAATGGTTGTAGGATATCTACTTATACATATGTTCAAAACTCACATGCTTATAGACTAGCATTGTTGCTATGGAAGCAATAATTCTTTTTTATTTTTGAATTAGTAGAGCAATAAGCACCTTGGGAAGGTGGTAGGTTATATATATAACAATCATTCAATTTCTACATTCATTTATTGCTTTCATCATTACATTGACTATGATTAGTAAACTTCATTCAAAATTTGGTGAACAATATATTTATCTAAGATATTTTTGACAATTTCATGCACTTATTTCTAGTTTTTTATAATGTAAGGGGAGCCAATATTGAACACAAGTAAGAAACTCATGAAAATTGCCTACAATTGGAACACTACATGAAACTGTTGATGTTCCCATTTATTGAAAGTAAATGAGGCAAGGAATGCTGGTAGAACATGAGACAACTTAAGGGAGCATGTTAGTATGGAGTAAATTGCAGAATATAGACTAAAATAGTTGAACATAAGTTGTAGAATTTTTATATATTATTATTTTAGAAAGTGTAAAAATCCATCTTTGAAAACTTGCTACATTGTCAAATATTCCCTCAAAATTTTGCTTTACTAGTTTTGAATAATAAATTGCTCAAAAGAAAATCTAATCAACTTCCAATTGATATTTTATTTGGTAGGTTGGAAGTTCCCAAACTATGGGAACTATCCTACACAAGGCCGAAGTAGCTTGCTAACATGGCAATATGACTACCACGTCCAAAAAAAATAATTTTTTTTTCAATTTTTTTCTGCATTTCAAGATTAAATTTTTTTGTCAAAAACAACCATTCACCAAAAACTGCAGGGAGGGAGTTTGCGATGTAGTTGCTTGGAACAGCCCTCCAAAGGGCCCAAAAATCCTCTAATGCAAAAACTATTCGCAAAGGATTTACCTTCAACTTTTTTTTAACTTTGTAAAGACACAAAACCTATGATCATGCAATCAAACTTCATATTCCTTTACAATAGATGCTCTATTTTAATTCTATATGTGAATTAAGAAATTAGTTTTATTATTCTCAAATAAAATCACATGTCTTTCAAATGTCATTTATATTTTATTCATAGTGATTTGATATTAATGTAAATTTTGAAAGGAAAAGTGAAGAAAATTCATATTAAATAGATATTAGGATCACAAAATCTGAAAATTTTACCTTAGGTATACATTATAGTGAATAATATTATAACATAAAAGAAGATTTTTTTTCATTTAATAATTTGAAAACAACAAGTTATGGATAAAGACCCTAAATTAGATTGTAAGTACATATATCTAACTTTACAAAATATTGAAAATTCAAAACTGGAAAAAAACAAAAACTATATTTAATTTACTTCATTTCATTAGGTAGGTGCAAATAAATAAAAGATCATTTTTCTTGGCTAAAATGGAGATCTAAAGTAAAAAGTATTAGATGCCAAAATACTCTGAAAAAACATCTTTTGTGATTGATTCTTTTAGCATCTTCTTATATAGAGAAGTCAATAACACTCAAAGGTGGATTTCCATATAGAGTTCAAATCGGAAAATAAATCTCAAGTTTTTTAAATCATAATTGTTTTTGCTGACTTCCATGATGTTTACACTTCTATATGAGTAGCTTTGTCTTATTATCAAACTAAAAGAAACCAAAAACTTCAAGTTTAGTGTTACGAATTAGTTTTTCGGAAGCCAAAAGTTTGCATCCTTGGCTTCCCTGACTTTCTATGAACTTCTTCGTATAATTTTTTTAGACAACTATTATGATCTTCTAACAGAAGTTGCACACTTCTATATAGAATTCCAAAATTATTTTGTCTTTTCTATAAAGTTTAGGTGATTCTAATACATAAAAATCTACCCATTTAAGTGAGGGGACTTCTACCTCCATACATTGGAAATACACTCAAGGAAGTCTTGAAAAAAAAAGAATTTAATGAAAAAACAAAGTTCTTCTAGTATTCGTTTGAAATCATTTTAAGTCACTTTTTATCTCTTACTATCTTATGTGATTCACTTATTGGTGGAAGTTACTAGGGAGTCCACCATGGTTTCTCCTTTTACTAGTAATTACTTTAAAAACTATACTAAAATTAAAAAAGAGTATTTGACAATAGTTTGGTGTTTTTCTTAGTGGATAAAATTGAAGAATTACTACAAAATCACTAGAAGAAAATAAAGTGTTTTGTGACTACAAGAAGCAACTAGTTTTTGAATTGCATCAAAGTTTTGCAACTAGTAATATCCTAGAGGCCCCTAGTCGTTGTGATAAGTTGTTTTCTAGTTGTATCATAGTTACAAGGCGAAACAAATTGTTTCTCATTCACTAGCTTACTTAGAACTTCATAGATGCACCTAATTACATGGTTTTCATTGTTGCTTGAGGTCAGTGACTAAATTGTAACTTATTTGTCACTTTATTGCGATTCTAATGCAGTTGATTTGTGACTTCATTTCAACTTGCCTTCAACTACTTCACAATTGCTTTAAGTATGTGTGCGACTTTGAGGCAACAGAGCTATAAGCAATTTGTGACTCATTTACAACATGTTTGCTATTTCTTACTAATTGGTCTATATCTAAGTTATGACTTCTTTGCAACTTTGGTGATTACTATATGGGTCCTATGCAACTTCTTTGTGACTCTTGTCAATCATGTATACAACTTGTTTGCAACTACATTAAAACTTATTTGTGACTTATATGGATCATGTGTGCAACTTGTTCACAACTGCATTACAATTCCTATGCATTTTGATGATTCATCTATACAACTTATTTACAATTTATAGCCAACTGCATACAAAAGTCTTGCAACTCATTTGCAACTAATGGTCAACTATTATACAATTGGTTTGCAACTCAAACCCAAGTCTTGGCCAACTCATATGCAATTGATTTGTGACTCATAATTTCCTATATAGCATGTCATATACAAATATGACATAGTTGCATAATACATCATATTTGACAACTATATCACATAGCTTCAAAGGCCATTAAATGTGATTGTAGAGAGTTTTGAAGACAAGATATTTATACAAGTGGAGTTGTAGGAGATATAACAAGCAATATGGGATATGTAAAACGAAATTTTGTATTAAAATAAAATTTCAAATTGCACTTAGGCATAGTAGACTGCATTTTTCTTTGAATTCTAAACTAAGAAAAGTTGATAAAACAAACAACCTTTCATCTCTAAAAATCCATTTGAGATTTCAAACCTTTGATAAAAAGTTATGAACAAATTTTCAAAGAAGGATTAAAAGGGATAGTTTCTTTGATATTTTTCTCACATTCTCTTTAAATTTCGTTCATCCTTGTTGTATATGGCGTACATGAAAATATGTTATAAAAAATGGTTTACTTGAAGTAAATTAAATGTTGATTGAATTATTTTTTTTATTGTCTCAATGTCTTTAGAAACATATGTTAATGGTAACACCAATTTGTTTTCATTGTAATTTTCTATTTTCTAGCATCTGCTACAATAGCCACTCAAAATCTATCCAAAATTTCAATCCATCTTGTAGACATCTTGATGTCTCTACAAACAAATTATATTATGCCTTGGACATTCTATATTCAAGGCTTGATGTAAAAAAATATTATTTTCTTATAGTGACACTTTTCAAGCCAAGCTATTCATATATTCTTTTTTGATGATAGAAAGAAGGAAGATTGGAAAGTAGTATTATATAAAGAAACTTGTGCTCAATGGAAATTTGTAGACACATCAAATGTGTTTGTTAGCACCATTTTTTGAGCTTCTAGTTTAATTGCTCCAAAGAATGTGCCTCATGTTCCTATTGTTCCATTTTTGGTTGGAGCCATAGAATTATCTGAAGCAATATCTTAGCACCTCCAAGATATTGAGACCTTTGCAATTCAAATACCATTTTGTTGTTCTAAAGTTTGAAACTACCTTTGCATTATTTCAAGTTCAAAGAGACTTGACACGTAGATTTATGTAGTTTTATACCTTTCATGAAAGACAAAGGCAACTAGAAATGAAGTATTCCATGACAGGGCTATGCATAAATTTTATCATAAAGCATAGCAACCATTATTTGGTGGCTTTGAACTAGAATGAGCTTGATGGAGGGAAATGATACAACGAGGTTAGAAATTTGGTAGGTTGGAAATCAACTGTTGCACATGAAAAAAACTATATATTTTAAGTAAGTCCTTCCTATAGTTGGTGGATTTTAGCTATTATGAGGTAGGAATTATTGGATGATATCGAAGTGGGATGAGAAGCTTGGACAAGGTGGCAAAGTATCAAATTTACTAGGACGGATATTGGCCTTGAGGACTTGGTTGTTCGATTTGAGTTTAGAATTTCTTACATGTCTCTTACAGCTATGCCATATATGCTTCATATCCTAATCTCTTGTACATCATTTCCTCTAACTAACTAAGGCCAATTTAATTTTCCATTGACAACTAATCGTTTTCCAAACAATTAATTTCTTTGATATTTTACTAAGCAAGAGTCCTAATTAAGTTCTTTATTTCAATAGATGAATGGCCTAAATTGTATCTCTACTATTTATTAAGTCCATCTTAAAATTTTGTATTGATCATTTGACTAAGTACTATAATTCATATATCTATAGATTTATGTGTTTAAAAGTTTTGGTCCTTGTGATGTGTTCTATTTGTAAAGTTGCATGAATAAGGTGAATAAACCCCTTGAATGTAATACTAGGTATACTTGGTATAGGACTAACTAAATCAAGGACACCCAAGCCTAGGATTGATAATTGTAGTTGTGAGATATATTGTTAGGTACTTAAATTTCACACCAAACCTAAAGGACTTGTCAAAATTGTTTAACCCTTAAAGGGCACAAAGACTAAAAAGTAGTCAATGGATGACGTCATTGTTCATTGTAGAAACAAAGAATGCACCTATTAGTTTAATAATTGGAGTAGTTTTGGTAACTACCTCAATCATAGGAAGCCACATCCTTTAAGGAATAAAATATGTAACGTCAATTTTTGTTTATTTGGTATATTCTATTTTTTGTGACTTTTACACAACTTTAAATTGACTTATTTTTCACATTTGAGCATTCTAGCAATTTAGCCATTGCCAATTTTATTTTGGAGGAAATTGGCTAGTGAATACTTGATATTGCAAGAAATAAATTTGGTAAGTTTTATAGTTGAGACGATGGAAATAGTGATTGACGACGATAACATTTAGTAGTGTTTATGTCCACTACCTTCTCTTCATGCACTCTATTCATCACATTATGGTAGTCTATTCTTAAAGCGACAATTTAAGAGTGGGTTACCTTTTTGAGAGAGCTAAACTCTTTGAAACAAAATTTAGTATGTTTTAGTATAAGACAATGCCTTCCTCCTCGGGCATTGAGTGATGGAAAGGGTCGCCAAGGACGATGGAGCCTAACAAAGAGGCTCTTTCATCTTGCAATACCTACTGACTAGAAGCTTTGTCTGAAATAAACCACATGAAGAAAATTCAGACAAGACAAAGGATGAACTGAAACAATTGGTATGAAAAATGCGTATTGTCTTGTTACGTGTGCAAAACCACACAATTAGGCATTACACCCTGATTATGGTACTAAACTTGTCCTAAAAATGAACATGATATTTTCTTCCCGTGTGTTTACGTAGGAAGAAAAATGGAATTTATGTCTAACTGAAGTCATTTCATATTTTTTGGACCTTTGTGGAAATAGTTATGAATTTTTGAAGTTGAAACCCGGTTTTCACTACAAGCAACCACCTCCTGAAACGTCCAGTGTTGGTACATTGATGAAAGCCAAATGTAGCATTGTGTTGTGATCACTTTTGGAGCATGGACACTTTTAATGCAAACTACCTTAAGCCTCCACTTGTCTACTTAGCTACTGAGGAAGTACACTTGGATGTGAAACATTCTACACAATCTACTGTAGGCCCAAAGCAGTGAGTGGCAAATGCCTGCTCCAATGAATGTCACGACAGTTGAAGAAAACCCGGTCCATTTCCGCGGATGAAGGAAAATGAACCTGGCGGACGGAAGCTCCCCAAACTTTCCCGAACACTACTGCAGTTCGATTATTCCGTTGACTTGCCACTTTCCATGAAGAATCGGAAACCGTTTCACGACCAGACAGAGCCAGAACTGAACGGCATGGCCTGGATTTCTTTAAATTTAGCATTGACGAAGAGCATCACCATTATCACTGAGAAACTGACTGAGAGGATTTGTTGGGATTTGGTAGAAATTTCTCCAATCTATGTTTCTGGGATAGGATGTAGGGAGAGTGAACATTCATGTGTCTTGGCCTTTGCTTTTCCGAAGGGGCAGTGGATCGTGTAAGCTTAACTTAGTAGTCGGAAACACATGGCGACTGGGACCTGGCGAAGACAGAGTTGGTGAGCTTTCCGCCTCCGCCATAATCGTGATGGGTGCCGCACTGCCGCGGGTGGTCAGTTCAGTGACGTACGAATGTGCTCAGACCTTTCGTCTGGACCCAATTTGCTTGGCATTCCGTCAGACACAAGCTACTGTTGTAGCCTGATTGGAGTCTGATTGGAGTGTGATTGCGGAAGTTGGAGAAGCTATCTTACTCGGAAGTATTAACTTAGTGAGAAAGTGAATCTCCATAGTGTTGAAAGCAAGCCTCGCCAAAGGGAGCCTCTTGGAAGTGAGTCTCTTGGAAAACTGCCTTCAAAAAGACTCTTGTAGTGCAACAACTTGTTTTCATATGTCATACACTTTCCAAAAATTACATAGGGAGGTTAGATAGTGAGGTTAGATAGGAAGGTTAGATAGGAAGGTTAGATAGGGAGGTTAGATAGGGAGGTTAGATAGGGAGGTTAGACCCAAAAGATGACAAACACACACCGTCCAACTATGAACCATTCAAGAGTTTCACTATACAATAATTTTAGAATAGAATAATTCCATGTACAATATAGGATCCGTAATTTATGAATATCTATTTTATTATATGCAGATGGTCATGACCCCCATCACAATCCTGTCTCACAAAAACAGATACATTTTCATCTTGTTATTTCATCCCATTTTTTCATCATGCCCTTATCGTGTTGCAATGCCATTGGATTGCAATGGACTCTATTCTTGTAGAAGTTTTAAATTAAAATGTTTCAACAGTGAAAGGCATCCAAATTCACGAGATACAAAGAACGTGAAATTTGAAAAAATTTGGAATGTTCCATTGAAAATGAAGTCTTTAAAGTGGTTTTGAAAATAATGGGATGTTTTTTTTGAAAATCTCATGTTTTATGCTTCCCATTGTTAAAATGATAAAGGACTGCGAAAAAAAATGTAAAAATATAAAACACACGAGGATTCCATTTTTTATGGAACACCTACAATTTGTTTTTTTAGAACATTGTGTTTAAGGGACTTCTTCCTCCAAAGTTCAAGAATCTAAGGAAGAGTGATATTTGGAAATGGATATTATTGCAAGGAAAATTGAAAAATTATAGTCTCTAACCAAAATTAAAGATTATTTTTAATTTAATTATCTTTAAGAATATTATGATGTGTTGAATAATCTTATGAATTTAGATTTTTTGTTACAAAATAGAAGAGATTCACTTGAAATCTTTGTGGGGGAACAAATAAAGTACCAATATATAATTTCTACATTAATACTAAACACCTTCTAAATGTAGATTTTTGTCTAAATTATAAGCATATGAAGTGAAGATGAATCATAAGTATACTAATAAGTAACACTTTTTGAAAATCCATATTTTTTTTTTATAAATTTTTCAAAAACATCAGTTAGAGATGTGAAGATTTTTTTTTCAATTGTCAACAAGATACAATAAAATTGAGGCAATGTTTTAGTAAAAACCATAATGTTTCAAATGCTAATGGATTGTTCACACTAAAACCAAAGTAAAAAATTGTCCAAATTCTTAATGCCATTAGTAATCAACAAATAGGTAGTAGATTATTAGTCAAAGGCCAAATCCTATGCCTATCTTCTATAAATGGGGAGTCTATTTGGAATCCTCAATGACCAAATAAAATATGTAATTAATGATTGTTGTGTTTAAAAGCATTTCCTCCCTTTTCATGTGAAGTAAGTCAAACAAAATTTTGAAGCATAGACATGTGCATATTGATGATGATTATGCTTTCGCTCTAATTTGTAAAAACATTGCTAGAATGTATTGTAAACGATTTATATGGCATCAAGTTTAGACCAATACACTTTTTATTGGTACAAGAGATTGATATGAATGTATAAACATACTAAAATGTGTTGATTGTATGTAAGAATAATGCTTTTGTGACATTTGCATGGAAAGTTGAGGCAATATGGTCTAAAGAAGGGCTAAAGTGGAGTGGGGGAAGATTAGGTTGAGGTGGGATAAAGAAGGTTTGGGGTAGTGTGAGAGGGAATTGAAATGAGGTGAGGATGATTTTTATTGGATAAATGGAAGACATGAATTAAGTCAAGGTAAGAAATATTAGATGAGGATTGAGAGAAGGCTTTGCGAGGTGATAGAAGGCTAGAGTAACAGATGAAGGCACAAGAGAATTGAGGGAGGTTTGAGATTGGGATTTTGAAGATGTAGTTATCACAAACGTTAGTATTCATTGATTATTATTAGTTTTCATGTGTTGAGGAATCATTATGCCAATGCTTCAACAACAACAAAATTAATATTGTAGTGACATTGTTGTAGTATCCAATCTAATTTTGCACCAAAATAGTGCAAAAATGACCATTAAACAACACTTTTTCAATGCTAAAATTATACAAATATAATGTATATTATTTAAACAATTTTTCTACAATATTGATTATGTTGTTGTTGAGGCATTGGCTTATTAATGATTTTTTAGTATAGAACCATTAAACATTGAAACTATTGATAATCAATAGAATTAATAATAAACTTCTTCCCATTTTGTACAAGGGCTATTAGAAGAAGGCTTAATTAAAAATGATACAAAAGTGACTCATTGAAATACAACACTAAACTCCACTAGCCCTTAGTTTGGATGAGTCAAGGACTTTTGTCTCGTGTTTTTCTTTAACATTTTCAATTTTCAGCTTTTGGTCCTTCATTTTAGGCATTTTAATTACAATTAATTCTAATGGGTGAGGAATTTTGAGATAGTGGGTTTCAAAGAAGGCTCAAATGTAAAGACATTTTTTAAGTAGACCTCAAAAAGTTCCATACATTCTCAATATTTTGGTATTGTATAGCAACAACATAGATAGGAGGTTAAAACTTTAAAATCAATTAGCCCTAATGATAACTTATTTTCTTCATGAATGCCAAATTAGATTTCAATAGGAATGCTTTTGAGTTCTTTTTAGGCCTTCCCTCTAGTCTTTTGAAGTTTTCCTTCTTTGGTCTTGCTTGCCACTTCTCCATCTTCTCTTTTAAAGTTGTTAACTCCATCTCAACAACTTTCTTTTAGTGACTTATAAATGAGTTTATATACAAAGACAAAGTGAGATGAGGGTTGTTGATTAGGATACAATAAACTTTGGTAGTCATAGGTGGATGAAAAAATAGCAAACTAATCAACATAGTTATGTAGCTTTAATTAAGGTGCAAATTAATTAAAATCTAAATCAATAAATTTGAAATTTTGATAAAACTTTTTATTTGATTGCCGAACTACATTTCTATAGCTTTATTAATTATTTGATAGCAAATGCCAAACTTGACCACCATGTTTGGGGCATAGGTATAAATTCTGAATTCTAAATATGAATTCAAAGTTTTCAAATTCAATCATCCATTATAAATATTATATTCATGTTCTTTTTGTGAAGTAAAAAAAATTTAGAGCAAAAATTTCAATATTTTTCTTTAAAGAATGCTCGAAGCACTTCTAAAGATAATCCACATAAATAACCCTTGAGTCACTAAGCATGTCAAAGCAACCAAAATATAATCATCAAATTTTGGCCAAATCTTACCTTATTTTGACATTGAATATTTCAACACTTAAAAAATTGGGTGAAAATTGGATCAAATCATCAAATTTTCTTCAAATCAAATATTAAATTCACCAATCCTCCTATTAAATTAGGATGTTTGTTTTGTTTTGTTATGTTCCGACTATGCATCTCCCGTTTGTATGTTTGGTATCGTCGGACAACCCTCGGCAATGAGGGGTGCACAAGTTTGGTTTCGTGGTGTTCTAACCTAGGACATAGAAGTTATTGAATTTTGAAGTTTCTACAATTAAAAAAAATAGATAATTATTTTTTCTTTTCTTTTGATTGTGGCAATGGCATGGGACCCACTAGTATTAAAATGAAAATGACTAACAATTTATAATTTTGTGTATGAATGTACACACATATGAATGAATCTATCCATTTTTCCCTTAATTGCATGAAATCTAGGATGTATGAAAAAAAAATCCCCCCAAAATAGTGGCTGTGGACTCCGTTGATTCTCACTTTCCTTTCGGGGTAAAATTTGGAGGCAAAAGTTCCAGTCGGCCTCAGAATGGGGCGGAAGTTGCTTCCAATTCAAAAAGCAACAGTGAAACCTCTCCATCCCTGAGCCTTGACAATCCCGCAGAAACGTCGGTTGAGAACGGACGGAGGAGACAGCCGTCACATGAAAGCGAGCAAGGGAGGCCAAGTGGAAGCTTGGTCCAGAAGTTATGGAAGCTTGACGGGAGGGTGAAGAGCGGGAGGTGGAGGCGCAGGCAAGCTCCCCGTCCGGCCTGCAGTTTCTTTTGTTTCCTTCGTCAAGGCCAAAACTGCGCCGCACGGCCCCGCAATGGCGACATCCACGCATTCTTGCACCGAACCATCACAGGCGCGCATTTCGTGACCCCCGCGCGTTATCTCTTCCACTCGCAACTTGCGCTCACAATACGCATTCACGGCTCCGTCGCACAACAAACTGGTCGCACAACCGGGCACACAACGCAAACACAAGAACGCGATGCCCTTGCTTGATTTGCCTGGCCGCACCTGTCTCGCCGCTTCTCTCGTCGCTCCAGCAATCATTGTATCGGGCTGCGTTTTCTGCAGCGACTCATGAGCTTGCACGCTCGCATCCCGAATTCTTGATGTGCTAAGCCCGTTTAGGGCGGCCGCCGCTGCATTGCGTGCGGTGCTGAGAATATCCGGTTCTTGAAATTTTGTTAGGCCAGAATTGGTCAGGACGGAGTGAGTTGCAGTGTGCTGACAATCACTTTGTGTCGTTCTGATACTTTCTTGCAGTTCATGAGTCACGGGTGGATGAGTTTTGTATACTTGGGATCATTCGCGGTGAACAGATTTCGAAGTTTGCGTGAAGTAGAATGCCAGCGGGAGGCGGCGTTTAATTAGCTCAGGGCTGAGCCGTTTGTTCGATTTTAGAGTGTGGAGTAACGTTACGGGACGAATTCTGAGAGATGAATTGATTTGGAGGAACACGGCGGTTACTGGTTTCTTTCGATCTTGGCGTTAGGTTATGGTGTGTACGGGAGGAAAGAGGTTTTGGTATGTCAGTTGAAATGCTAACAGCTGCTGTGAAGAAGTTTATCACCGAGGAGTTCGTGTGAGTAATTGTGGTAATACTGGCTTACCGACGGCACCGCTTGCTACATGAACTTCTGGAGCAATTGCTGCTGTATCGAGAGTAAGGCATTTCAGGAGGATTGCAGCTGACTGAGGATAATTGCCGTCCGACGTGATAATTTGCTACTGTACCCCGAGATAGTGGGATCGGATATTCGTCCAAAATGTTCCAATTTCGTACATGATTTTGAAAATTGTTCGCGCGTGTTTTACTGCTGGGATAGGGACGCTGTGTCGACGGTCGCAAGCGTGAGAGTGCTGCATTTGTGCAGGTTTACCAGCTGTATTGAATCGAGAGTGTGCATTCTAGCGAGGGGATCGGAAGCTATTCGGGTTTGAGGTACCAGGCTTCATTAAATACCTTAGTGTTGCCTGTTTTGGTAGGAAATGTGAATATGCCTAGTGTTGGAACCGGAATTGGATCTTACATCGAGAATGGAGACGAAATGCTAGACATGGTGGGGAGCACTGGGAGTAACCGATGCCAATCGTCTCTACAAGCTTATGGCCGTGAACTGGATGATGACAGTGACTGCGAAAGCCCTCGTACTTATGAAGGATCATCGGAAGGGTCTTCCGAAAAGATGGAAGATCTTGTATGGTTTCCTGAAAGTGAAAAAAGGGGTTTATCACCTCTGTCAGTGAAAGACCTGGAAGGTGTGGTAGGGCAAGTGTTGGAGAATGTACGAGCTGCTGGATATGGAGAGGCAGTCTGCACGGAGTTTCGCCGACATTTTTCTCGTCTTCCTTCTCGGTACATTGCTTTGAGCTCTCCTCTCAATTTGAACTTTAATATCTCGCCTCAATTGATTATTGTGGTGCTAAATTCGACCTCTGATAAAGTAACCTGAAATTTATATCAACTACCTCGCCGCTCTATGCTTTAAATCCTGAGCTCGCCTACTCTTGAATGTCTACTAAGAGTTCGTATGTGCGGTTGAAGTCCTTGTTTTTCTATCTAAGACTTCTACGTTCTCGCTTAATTTCGATTAGGACAATTGGAAATTTTCAACTGACATTAATTTGTTTGGAACCTGTACTTGCGGTGACAGCGATTTCGTAAATTTAGTTTCGTTCTTTCTGGAGAAATACGTTGTGTTATTCACATTACCTCTAGAGGCATCTCCTTCTTGAGTGAAATTGACCAAAATCACAATCAGGTTTGAACCGGTCGACATTGTTTCAAATACTGTCAACGGGTCTTATCATCTTCTAGGCCGGTATTTAGATCACAGCACTGTTACAGGACCTTTTTTGAGGATTCCCTTCTGAAGTTTGACATTACACAAAATTTCAACGGGTTGACGGTGATCTGTAGGCCTGATACCAGTTTTCTTACCTTCTGCTAAGCAATTCTTAGCTTGACCTCGATGAAGAAATCAGGAGTCTGATAGTGTCTAGCTGAAACTCCCAATCATCTACTTAAACGTAGTTGGTCTTGAGAGTTTGAGTAAGCTTTAGGCGAAGGGTATTTACTGCTTTCTTGGACCAGAATTTGTCTTAGAGCACTGAATTTCTCGAAACGTAACTTCGTACAGGCTGTATGTGCTAGTTCTGAAGTCGGGTGATGGATTTGGACGCTAGTCACGTTCTAGTGCATTGATTTTATTGCAGCTGAATTATAGGGTCTCCAAGCCTAGACTTGTGTAGGCTACCGAGCTCACATTTACCAGGTGTTAGGATTCTAACAGATTAAAATAGATTTGAAAAGGAGTAATGTGATTATCGGATGTCTCGGAAGTCTTCTGAAAGTGCTCAAAATTTCGAGATGTGGTGTGTTAAAATGCTCGTATGCAACTGTAGATGCTGGTTGGAAATTTGTGATGTTTCAGTAAGCTTCATTTAACAACCTCAGCCACAATGGACGAAGCAAATGAACGTACTAGACTTCAGTGATTTTCTGTCTGAAGGATGTCCGGAAGGACGATTCAAGCATAGACGGGATTGAATTTGTTATAGACATAGACATAAGTTATTGTTACGATTATGCGAGATTATAAACACCACGACGGCGTGGTCCGAACACTTGGGGAGTCTTGCGGGTGGAATCCATAGGAATTGAGTGATCAATTAGTAGATTTGTCTTAACAATCTACTCTGGCATTTGCAGATATACCTTGAATATTGATCCACAGAGACATGAAGACGTACTCCTACACATGGAGTTGCTGCACGAGGCACGAGAAGACGAACACGGTGGTAACTACAGCTTTTACGATGACGCCTTAGTCGTTCCCTCAGTTCGTGTGAGAAAGGTCCAATTACCGGGACTGGGATCTTCTCCAGACGATCTCTCACCTATAGATTGTGCAGTACGTGCAAGGAAAGGATTGCAGATATCAAAGCCCACTTTTGGTTCTACTTCAAGTCTTAATGGCTTGGGTATTGGAAGCACTCCAAAATTACATCCTTCAGAGTCCCTTCTTGGCAGGTCTGAGTCAACGCCTCCGCGAGAAACACCTCCCCGTCCTTCGTATACTGGGAATACGTCTCCCGTTGCCCGTGTCCTTCAGCATTCTATACCTCGTCGGTCTTGGGGGAATTTTATAAACCCGTTACACATGGAGGATGAGGAGATTGGATATACAAGTGACCACGATTATCTGACTCCGTCCTTTGGTTACGAAGTCACTGTAGCGACCGCCGACAGACCGGGGCTCCTGAAATACTTAACGTCAGCTCTCAGTGATTCACATCTTCAGTTGAACATTTTGGTACGAGTAACTCTTTCTGTTTGTTAGTGTATTATAAGCAAGGTGCGTTTGATAAGAAAATATATACTTCCCGTTTATACTTTCTGTGATTTCCAATCCGGCACCAGAGAAGTTTCTTCAATACCATGTTTCGTTTTGAGTAGTTTCCTGCCCGCTTTCCTGCGTCTTGTTTTAAATTTCGACTCACCTCTTTGTGTCATATTTTGCTTCTCAAGTATGATTCCGCTTCGGCTATGCTTACGATCTAGTAAATCACATGCAGGAAGCGCATTTATTCAGCACAACAGACGGAATGGCATTGGAGGTGTTCGTTGTAGAAGGATGGCCTGGTGATGAGGTATATGTTCTAGCTCTTTTCATTTTTTTACTGTGAATTCGTTAAACGATTTGATCTCTCTGGATTTTGGACGACTCTGCCACTTCCGACATATTATCAACCCATGACTCAACGAGGTATTGAGATCTGACGAGGGCTCTCTCCGGTGGCAAGCTTTTGCCTCGGCCCTCCATCCGGAAGATAGGCTTAGTTGAATATTTACCAGCTTTACGCATCTAAAAATGAGTCTTAAATTATAATGATTTTTTCAGTGCATTAGGTCGACTGGTCAGCGTGTCGTATAACCTCTCTCCCATCGGGGTCACCAGTGTCTATGGCCTTAACGATTTCTTATATTTTCTCAAATATTACTTTGTATTGTTTCCTCAAATGATTCAATTAGGGAATCATCCACACGCCGACTTTGACAGACATAGAGTCAATAGAGTGGAAGTACAACGAATTTTTTCTTTGGTTAACGGTGAAAAGTACTATTTGAACTGTATTAGTGCATCAGTAATTTGGAAATTGGAGAATCAGAGCCCAAGTAGCGGACACATATTTCATTGGAAGGAAGTCTTCCAAACTCTGTTTACTTTCAAAAACAACCAAGCTGACTCTGCAGACTAGCAGTTCCGATCCTGAGCCTTGGAGCATGAGGTCGTTTACCAGTCCACGTGTATATTAATTGCCTATGATTATGACCTCAAAAGGACCGAGTCTTTTCCATTTTTTTCTGAAAGTAGAGATCACTCGTATGGGTTGCATACATCTTAGCGCAAGCCTCAGC
Organism: Pseudoscleropodium purum; assembly: GCA_963969395.1. Classification (NCBI taxonomy): domain Eukaryota; kingdom Viridiplantae; phylum Streptophyta; class Bryopsida; order Hypnales; family Brachytheciaceae; genus Pseudoscleropodium; species Pseudoscleropodium purum. The sequence goes on from OZ017798.1 coordinate 15,651,124, forward strand.
ATTTCGTATTGTCGACATGTGCAGGCTGAAGAGCTCAGGAAGGCATTATTGGTTGCTCTAGATGAAAAGTTGCGAGGGAGAAGAGGACGTAGACGTCAGGATGAGCTACGAGCAGCTGCTGAAGCTATACAGTATGAGGATTGGGCTATTGATTACAGTCTGGTCAGTTGTTTGTCACTAACTCTCTATATCATTCAGTTTGTTATTCAGTAGTCAATGGAGGTTTGGACATGGACTTGGACGTGGATGATACCTTTTGATGTATACATCCGATTACGCTAATCGTCAATTTCGTTAAATTGGAGCGATTTTGGCGCCAGTGATTGTGACATATCTACACAGAGCTCTAAAAATAGGACAAGTATAGATATATGTCTCAGACCGCGCAGTGCCAAAGTCGTGGAATTTTGCCAATTTAACGATATTGCCGTTGCTAGCTTTAAGCTCGTGTCAAACACTATTGATTTACTTTTTTGTATGACCGAGTGTGGGTTCGTTTTCTGTGGTATTGTCTTCAGCTTCACATCGGCGAGAACCTTGGAACAGGTTCGACCGGCCGATTGTTCAAGGGAACTTACTTGTCTCAAGATGTAGCGATTAAAATTATTGACATAGCCGAATGTAACGGTAGTGGGACGGATGGTGATATATGTCAGCCTTCTCCAGCTGCTGAACGCTTGCAAATATACAAGCAGGAAATATCGATCATGAGGTGAGAAACACTGAAATCACTTGGTACATATTTTTTGGCAACATAAATAGTGATTGGAATTGTCAAGTTGATTTCTTTCTAGTCTTAAAATATTGTTTTCGTTTCTTTTCGTTTCTCATATCCCAGTGTTGAGGTAGAATTAGGGGTCCGCTCTGGTAAATATATAACTCTTCTACCAGCGACCACATTTAGTCATTTCCACGGACGTACGTTATGCCCTGTTTTGTGCGTGGACTACTCACGATGCCTTTTGTGGTTCATTTCTATGCACGAAGTCGGTGCAGCTGGAATAGATTGCAATTGTATCGAATTGGGGAAATGTAAATTGGTTATAATTTTGCCAGGCTTTGTATTCCTATGTGTGCAGATTGGTCAGACATAAGAACGTGGTGCAGTTTATTGGCGCTTGTTCAAAGTGGCCTCAACTCTGCATTGTTACTGAACTGATGGCTGGTGGCAGGTGTGAATTTTTTCGAAATCCCACTGATATTTCGTAATCTATTGATCTGTAACAATATTACGCGCTGATATTGGGTCAGGACCGTTAGACTAACACGTGACACCCAGTACTGAATCTATCCGGCTGTCTCAATTTATATTTCAAATCTTCAATTTTTTGAGCATGAGACAAGTTTAGTTCATGATTGTAAGATTATCACATTAGATCGTAACTGAGAATAGTCATTCATTCCAGGGCACACTCTAGTATGGTGGTTCAACATTCTTAAATGATTAACAATCTGTAGCAGATATTGTTCAATGTTTTAATAGCTTCTGAACATACCCCGACTTTTCCTGCACCTCAAACTAACAATATTGTGAGGATTGGGTGGCCAGTGTCCGGGACGTGTTGGAATCAAGGAGGTCAGGCTTAGACTTTGCAACTGCCATCAAAATCTTACGTGATGCTGCTAGGGGGATGGACTTCCTACACAAGTGGGTTATTGTTTCTTTTACTTCACGAGACGAAATGACCAATTTACGGGAATCTTCTTTGCCTTCAAAACTAAAGATGTTATCCTTTTCAAGATTCGAGGTAGAGGCGAATTATGAGTGTAAATGTCTCAACCTTTTGGAACTTATTCTGACAGGAGAGGAATCATTCACCGGGATCTCAAAGCTGCGAATCTTCTCATTGATGAGTATGACGTAAGCTTCTGATCTGCTCTGCAATTCAGTGATGCCTTTCTTTGCAATTTCTGTTGATCTAAGTTTGATATCGCGATGCTTGGTCTGCAATGAGAAATAGCGTTTGCCAGATAACACGGAGTGACGTCGTATGTCAGTTAAGTCGTTTAGTCTTGGTTGTTAAAGGAAGATCAATGTTTAGGGGAGGGCCCGGAGATGAAGGAAGAGAATGTAGATGTGACGCATAATTTATTATAGCGTACAGCATTCTGAGAACCAGTATCATGTTTCAGGTTGTCAAGGTCTGCGACTTTGGAGTTGCTCGACTTAAACCTACTTCTCTAAGTACTGCCGAAAAGAGTGAGAAGTTTTCTGCCGAGATGACTGCTGAAACTGGGACGTATCGGTGGATGGCTCCCGAGGTACGAACATAATTTCGTTAAATTGGCGCAATTCCATTAGATTAGGAAGGAATGAAATGATTCAAGGAGTTCTTAGTTTTAAAAAAAAATTCTAGCTCATTAGTGCACAATGTTGTGGATGATAAGTAATTTGCATATTCTTTTGCATATCTGCCAGCAGGCTAATGTAAATGTTTAATGGCGCATGAAATACCGCCAATTTAGCGGAAATGGCATTTCTATAATAATTTTTCTTGTTTCTATATCAGTTTGAAATTTTAGAAGCTCCCGAAGCTAGTTTTGATATGTATAGAGGATGAAGGTTTATGCGAGGCAACACTTTGTTGCCTCTACAGTTATTTGAATGAGGTCCAAATGTTCTTGATGTTTGGTATATAAGATTTAACTTCAGCTATTACTGTATCAGGTGCTGGAGCATAAACCTTACAATCACAAAGCGGATGTTTACTCCTTTGGCATTACTATATGGTAAGTGTCCGAATTTCGAGGTGAAAGTTGTATCGCGATTAAATTGGCCAGGGAATTTGTTCTGCAATATGTGTATTGCATGCAGTTTGACCCAGAACTTTTTTGCCATGCCCGGTACCACTTTAATTCTCACCTTCGATAACGTGTATTCCGGCGTGCATCTTCATTAAAATTTGTAGATGTTTGAAAGTTCATTCGATTTAGTGACCATTTGATTCTGTAAGTCAAATTTGACATATGTTTGGTGATGTTTAGGGAGGTTCTTACAGGAGAGGTACCGCACGGAGGTCTTACTCCATTGCAAGCTGCAGTCGGAGTAGTACAACGGTATGCATCGCAGTTTTTTCCACGAAGTAGCCTAGGGCGAATCGACTTAGTGTCAGCAGCTTTGAGTCGAGATTTTTCAATTTATTGGGAATTTTTGTGTTTGGATGCAGAACGTTGGAAAGTGAAAACATCACTATGCGTTTGTCTGTCACATAATGGGACCATCAGTCTTCGCTGCGTGTTGATTGATAAATTGACTTTTTCTCTCTAATGAAATTAATCCTGCTTCGTAAGAGGAAATTGCATCCGCTAGATATTCTAGTACATGTTTTTTTTAGTGGATAGGTCAAAAGTGGATTTTGCACCTCAAGTACTAATCAATCATATTTTCCTTTTTCAGCGGTCTTCGACCAGAAGTGCCTCCTTATGTCCCAGGGACTGTGACAACTTTGATGCAACAATGCTGGCATGACGACCCAAGGAAAAGACCCGAATTTAGCGAAGTACGTAAATGTTTCTCAAACCACATTTGGTGAACTGTCATTGACTACCTACGGAGTTATTTAGCAGATATCCGATTTCAAGATTTGTGCCATGCCATTTAATGTATGGGTAAACGTATATTTTGCAAATGTCTGAAGCAACCCAAGCAAACCGACTGAATTATTTTCAATAGAAATATAGTTCAATCTTCAATAGAGGCACTGGTGCTGACACCGTACTTTATTTACGACTTTGAACAGGTGCTTGGCATTCTGGAGGACCTGGTCACATTGACACCCCCCAGAAGAGGAATTTTTTCAAGGAGGAAGACAGTAGCAGTATGATCCCGAAACTAATCGATTTCCGGTAATTGACACATCGCCATTGACCAGAGTGCGGGAGCTTCATGGTTTGTAAACAAGTCCACTGTAAACATTTAATATGGTTGGAAACTTCATTTTGGAATGTGCTTGTGTAGTAGTAGACTGAGCGACAGCAGCAGACTGAGCGACAGAAGTTTTACATCTTCACTTACCAATTGCACCATACTCTTAGATCCTGATCCAGCTGCTTAGGTTCTTTAGTACTTAAAGGCTATCCACACTAGCCAAAAGGCAATGAAGTGGAAGCATGTATTTCGTGTACATGAGCTAGTGGTTACCACACCACAGGAATGTCGAGAGATTGAGGAGTCATTTTTTCAGTTGGGCATGCGTAGCTTGGGGCACATTTTATTTTGCACATGAAAGATGGCAATGAGAAAGCAGGTGTTCTTTTCCGAGGCACTATTGGTTAGAAGTCCATGAACTCGAAAGAAGGAAGAACTTTTAATTATTGGCTCTAGACCTGGGGAGTGTAGAAGTTTGAATGTAAAGCTCCCTGACTATGTTTTGCCAAAAAACACTTCAGAATTACCATTCTAGTGCAAATGTAAAAATGAATAAAAATTACTATTGTTGCATATTCAACTATGTAAGAGAGAATGTGTGGAAGGATTTTCAAAAACTTAGATACTGTAACATTCATTGCAAGATTTCAGCAATATAAGTTGTACTTCCTCCATCCCCAAATGACCTTGTTGGACAAAACGTTCTAAATTAATAAATGCTTAAGAGGATGTTTTGTATCCTAGGGATGATTTCAAGGAGGGCTTGAGGATAGAAGAAAAACATTTTTTCATCTAAAATGGTGTTGGGGGAGTTGTTTGAACCCAATTTCAATGAAAGATATATATCCTCATTGTGATATTATTTGACTTTTCTATTTAAGAAAATGGCAAATACATGGGTCATTATTTAGTAGGTTTTGGCAATTTGTACACCTTTTTGTGGATTTTAATTTATGTCATAAAAGTATTCTTTTTTGAATTTGATAACAACTAATAAACTAATATTATCAAGTTTCTATTATCTATTATGATAGAGTATTGGTTTTCTAATTTTAGAATGATACAATAATATTTTCGCACCATGCTATTCTACACTGGCACCTAAACCTTTAAAGAAGTTTTCATATTTTTTAAACATATTTTGTACTCGATATGAATTCTTTTCATAATTTATTCAAAAATTCACAATAATTCAATTTTTTTTTAATTTTTAATTTGTAAGACTTATGGAGAACATGCAATTACATCTATGGAAAAGTTAACACAAAAATTTCATTAATATATCATTGTAGAATGGGAGAATACAAAGAAATGAACTTCAAGGGTTGAAAAGTAGTCATAGGTATTTATTTTCAAGATTAAAATGAAATGAATTCTTTCTTTCTACCTTTACACATTAGGATACTTGTTGTATATTTTTCGGAATCTAATCTTATTCAACTAAATCTGAGTTCGAACACCAGGAAATGAACTATATAAGGCTAGCGTGATGTGTTTAAAGGTCACAATGTATAATCGTGCAAAATTCAGAGACTTATTCATTCGTAATCCCACTAGAATCCAAGGTATCACTCAAGCTGTCCATTAGTAGATGCTATTGACTGATGTATGCGGTCACAGTCCTGTCTAGTGTGCTACTGGTTTGTAACAATAGTTCTAGGCCAATAGTTTAATGTGGACTGACTTGTAGTGAATGCATATGCAATGCAGGACTTATAGACTAAATAAGTAATAGTATTGTTATTCTTAGTATTTAGCAAAAGAATAAGAGCTAATGTTTTAGAATAACTCACAATGATCAACACACCCACACTCAAGGACAATAGGGCCAAACACGTGCAAATTAGTATGCTCTACCTACAACATGTACAAATTTCAAGCTTACAACATGTAGATATATGAAACTTCTAACACAACATTCTAACACCTATAACCATGACAACTAAAACGTTAATCCAAAACTAATAACCACACTTGTACCTATACCCAAACTAGTGGCACGGCCCAAAGGGCGTTCGAAAAATTTTGACCTTTATTTTAATTTGTTTTATCCGTCACTATCCTATGGTCGTATGATACCCGATTGATACCCTAGATTGTTTCAATACTCGTACTCCAGTTGATACCCCGCCCGATACTATGGCCGCGATAACTGTGCCCAAACGGGTCTCAACCCCCCCCCGGTCAAACCAGGTCCAATTCCCAACCACAACCCCAACCTACCTGTGCTCGACTTCGTTTGCTCATCACCCCGACTGTTTGCGCCGTAGCTGCATTCGTCGGCCTTCGACGACGAATTTTTGTTCAATTTCTTCAAATCCTTATACAATTTTACCCAATTTCTTACACATTTGTAATCACATCAGGTTTTGGATTACAAACTGTAGATTGATACTTCCAATTCCAATTTCATTATAAATTTTGGACAACCTTGCCAATCCGAATCCCTAATTCAATTTACAGCCCGCAGGTTGTGGAATTGACAATTTTCACACTGAATTCAACCCAATTTCACAAACAATTTCATACTTTTAGTGCTCTGGATCAATCACGCATAAGAATTCCTACTAAGGTACACAAAAATTGAATTCGAATTTTGGTTTGGGCCCGATTTGGCACTACAGGTTCAACTTCCTTTTGACGCCTTTATTCACCAACTGCCCTCGTTGATTGGCACTGTGGCTGCCAAACTGATTGCTGCGCCTCTGAATTTACTACCGAATCTGATCTCTCGTTTGCTCATCGTCGCTTCACCTACTGGTCCAGGGACAATTCGGCAAATCAAAATCTCACTGAATTCACCACTAGAATCTTAACAGTATCTTCCCAGTGTTACGAGTGCTTTCGCAAACTCCAGCATCGAGTGCAAATCGTGAAAATTCAACCCCTCCGTTATCGTTCCTCGAGGCTGCCCAGATGCACACAGTGCTCCACACCTCACTCAGCTTTTGATTCCCTTCGATTCGCCGATCAGCTTCATCGCACTACACTGATTCTCTCCCAATCCACCGACCAACTCGCACCTTTCCACCCACAGCCTTCACTGATTCACATCAGAAGTTCACCCAACTTCCCTGAGACCTCCAAATCCACAATCGGTACTTCCAGAATTCAAACAATTTTGCCATAACTCATAGAAACTCAAATTTCATACAACACAATTACATAATTTTCAATTTTATTGCAATTACACAAATGATACGAGCAAAGATTACAGCACTAGGAGAGAGTCAATTTTTAATCTACACGGGGAGAGAGAAAAATGAGAGGAGAGAGAGATTTAAGTCAAGGGAGGGAAGGATCGGAAGTGGGAAGATTACGCAGGCACCGCTCCCAATCACACCCGTAACCCTATCTTTCTCCTTGTTCTCTTTTCTTTATCTTTATTGCTTTTTTCTTTATTCTTTCTAATTACTAACTTCTTCCCCTAATTACTACTTATTTAACCCATTTCACACTTATATGGTGAAATATAGTTCTATTTCCACTATATTCTAGAAATAGAATGAGTTATATATATAAAGTTCACAAAAAAAATGAAAAAGTAGCTCTAAAGATCAAAAAATTAGACTACAATACCAGACTTTGAATCCTCTTAACTTAAAATCTTTGTACTACAAATTTTGATTATAAATTTTTTATGTTGGAGAATTGAATTGAAAGTCTAAGTAAAAATTTCAAAAATGAACCTTGTTTGTATTTCTTTAAAAAATTGTTTAGTAGAAGTAGGTTCAAGGTAGAAAAATATCCTAAATTGTTAATAGCTCTAATTGAATGACAAGAACTCAATTTTTGAAGGAAACCTTAATTCTTTCAATCTTTTTTTTGGAAATTAAAAAATTGAGTTCACAAACAAATTTGTTATATCATTTTTTCAAAAATTTACTTTGATTGCTTGTAACAGAAGATTCTTCATATCTTTTACACCAATAATGCAAACAAATTAATCAAATCTTTTTATATAGATAAAAACATTGTTTGTGAGAAATTGATTTTTAATCAATTTAAATTTGAATTATTGTGATTTTTTTATTGTTCACAGTTTCACACTAAAATATTTTAATTTGGTTGGCATATCTATTGTTTGCAAACATTGATTGAAACAAAAAATACTCCTAAAAAGCTAATTTGTTTCTTTTATCTTAAAAAATTTCAAAAAATGATATTAAATATTGATATTTTAGGGAGGGTTGCTATTATGTGACCATAGGAGTGTGCTCATGAGCCTACAATACTATACACCTATAACATAAGTGTATATACTATAGAAACTGTCAATAATTATAAGATATATATATTATAAATACCCATATTATAAGTGTTTATAATACATACACCTTCTACAGTCAGAGGTATTTATAAAATATAAGTACCTATATTGTAGGCTCAATGCTCACAGGCTCGCATTTTTGGGCTCACATACTAGCACCATTGAGATTTTAGGTACCTACCCAAATTTTCATTTGTTTACCAAAAAGACAATGGTCTTGTAGAGGTTATATATGTCTCTACTTGAAAATTGAGTGAATGCAATAGAATTTGCTCTATGTTGGATAATATTTAGAGAGAGGTATGAAGATATGGTTTGGTATAGCAAGTATAATCATTGACAATATTGTATCTACCATTGACAATTTAATGTTTGCAATGAAGTTGAATGTTTCATTTCTAAACTTAGACACATAAGACCTTAACCCTTTTAGGCCTAGGGAACCACAAATTCGTTTCTAGAATGAGAAAAATAGAAATAACTTGTAGTCTAAGAGTAATTGAAGAAGTGAGCTAGGAAACAAAGGTCCCTAATCTTTTTTATAGAGAATGAATTGGAAAAATTTACTATAGAAAATATAATTGTGTGCAACAATTATATGTGTTTATAGATGGATACGTTTGCCAATCTTTGTATGGTACATAGAAATATGTGGAAAAAGTTGCAAAAGATGCAACCCTTTTTCAACTTGAACAAGATTGCATTAGGAGAATTGTGAATCCTGCAGAAGCCCTTGAAATATTAACAAAACTAAACTTGGAAATTAGAATATATAAGCTAGTTTGAGTACAATAAAACTAACAAAAATGAGTCTCTATCTTGTATGGAGTACAAGGGAGTAGCATGCACAATTGGTAGTTATGCAACAATTTAAAAGTAATTGTTGGAAGTCCACTGTCAAAGGGTGTAGTTTAGTCAATGTTAATTTATTTTAATTTTAATCTAGTACTAATGATGAGAGGGAGGGGTATAAATGTTGACAACAGATTGCTCGTTTTTTGTTGAAAACTATATTATAGATTGGTAATATTCGGATTCCAACCCTTTCCATCACTAAGAATGTTCATATTTACAACAATCAAGAACTTCAAACTATTACAAAGTAGTTTGATAGTGCTACATACTTAGACACTTGATTTCAATTTTTTGCATACAATTAACTTATTGACAATCAATTGGGCCATTTTAGTTTGACCAAGTTACATGGCATTGCCTATTTGCTTTCCATATTCATGATTTGTTTGTTATTTTTTATATTTTGATGTTATAACTAGTTTCAAAAAGATTCTTTGAAGCAACAGACATGTAGTTAATTGTACAAAGGCCATCTTGTTGGAAACACTCTCTATACAGTAAAATAAGAAGCCAAGGTACTTGTCAGACAATTAAATAAGAAGCGAAGGTACCTGTCACAAAATAAAATAAGAAGTCAAGGTACCATAGGAACAATGTATTATATGTTGCCAATTCAAATTGACCAATGGTAGTCGCTTCTTTCCATCATTGCATGAAGACAAGAGCTGGGCAAAAATAAGGGATTTGTGAATTCAAATTATCTTCAAAGTACATGTTTATGAGCTAAGAAGTGTCACTTTGCATGAGTTGTAAGGGGCTTCTTAAGGGTCCACAATTCTTCTATTGGTGGTGTCTTGGAGGGAAACACAAAGATAATACAAATAGACACTAAGCATTTTTTGGAAAGGTCACTTCTTAAAGAAATATGGCATATAATATTGTGTATAGCAATAATTTTAGTACTTTTAGATATAATGGTCAACAATGTGCTTTTTCTAAATCTTTTTCCAACTTTTGTTGTAGATGTTAGCTTCAACTACCTCTATGCAAGTGTCAATCAATCATAAAAGAAACACAACTAAATTGATATGTTAATTTTGAGTAAAAAGATTTCTTTATTTGCCTATATTGAATATTTCTCGAATTAAGTATGTATTTTCACATTAAAGGCATAGTTTTTTGTGTTGATTGCTTTAAATGTATGAATCATAAAAGCAATGTCTATTGAATGAAAAAGTCTTTGAAGTAAATCTTTTATGAGATTGCTACATGCATATATTTACACATCTATATTTTAGATTTGGTTTGCAAAGTAGTTATGTTTCTCATACATGGTAGTTAAATTGTCAAAGAAGGATTTGACATGTGTTGGATACAAATTTTGTGCCCTACTCACCTCAAATGCTTGTGCAACTCCAAGAGTTTATTGTGGGTTTTGTTTTTTGAACCATTTCAACCAACTAGCTCCAAGTATTCCATTGGTGAATCAATTTGGTCTTTCCTAAACCATCTCAACCATGTTTTCTCTTGTCTTTTGTTGTTAGTGAAAGATCCCAAGCTAGTATATTGCTCAAATATTTAAAGAGAGTTTCTTTTTTAGATTTGGTGAAGGTACCTTGTCTACCTATCTTTCTAAATGTCCTTTTTCCATTAGCATGATTCACCAAGCTTGTTCTAGGTATTTTGTAGAAATCACTAACTTGTTGGATTTTATGTCTATCTTCTATTGCTAGGATTGCTAGTTGAAGTGCTTCATTTGTTCAAGACCTCCTTCTTTGACTACTTGTGGTTTGGGATGTATTTTTTGGGGGAGGTAAGAGCTCTTTGTGAGTGATATCTACCAAGGGTTTTATAAAAGAAGATGAAATGATTACTTTTAGTTGCCTTGACATTTGTCTTGTTTTGTGTGAAGGAACTCCTCCTCCCTTATTCCCAACTACCTTGGCACTTGCCTCTCCAATTTCTAGGTCAAATTTGTCCTTTTTGAATTGATCTTGTTGCTCATTGCCACACCTTGGGAGGTTTTGGAATGATGGTATTTTCCTTTTGCCCTTCTTTAATTTATTGACTATAGCATTTTTCTTCTTTGTGACAATTTTTTGCTTAAACTTCTCTCTTTTTGAAAAGATCACTTTCATTACCTCTACTTATATTGCTCTCTTCATCATTGTTAGAATTTTGACCTTCAATACTATTATTATCTTCACTTCTCCTGCTTCTATTATATGATTTGTCATTACTACTACTATTTCACTAAAGTTTTTGTACTTCTTTGATGAACTTGCTTTTTGAATGCTAATTGTTGTTTGTTGCACTTGATCTAGTTTGGATTGCATTGGTGAACTTCGTAGTTGTACTACTAAAATTTGGAATTACATTGCTACGACTTGGGGCTACACTACTGTGACTTAGGGTTGCACCCTTGGAAGCTAGCCCCTGTAGCTATATTGTTGCTCTTTCTCACTTCTAGTTTGTTCCAAGCCATCTTGTGTCCTACTTTGTCCCAAGCCATCCACTGTCCTACTTCTCCATTGTTGTTTGTTCCTAAACTCGAAACTATTGTTTTCACTCATGTCTAGACCTTCTTCATTGTTAGTTTCACATTTTGGCTATTAATCAATCCTATTGTTGAAGCATGTTAACAATGACTCTACCTTGATTTTGTGTGCACGAATTTGATGTTGTGATTTGCCTCTACTAAGAACTCAAATGACCTTCTTATATGCATTGTTTGAATTTGGAACACCAAAAATTGAAGTCAATAATTCTTGATACTCTTTTTCTTCACTATGATTCCTTAGGTGCTCAATTTCTTCTTGTGAATCCTTACTATTGTCAGTTGGACTATAGTATTCATCTTCATTATCAGCCCTCTCATAGAGATCCCTATACAACATCTCCTATCTTCACTACTAGATGTCACCATTGTAGTCACCCTACCAAAATTCTACACAAAGATTGCACCTTTTTTTCACAAGAATGTAGTCTTTGTAAGAAGACATTTACTTCCACATTGTTAGACTATGAAGACTATGTTGTAAATGTTGTACTTGACATTTATGGAGTTCTAATTTAGTTTTTTCAAAACCTTAAAGTACCACTTTTGTGATCCAATTACTATTTTGCAACACCCAATGTACTTATGTTGACATGCATATAAGTTCTTCACTTCCACATTTTTCCTCCATGATCAAATCTTCTTAGATCTTTATTCACCATAGATAAGTTGTATTAGAAACTTGTTTAAATTTTAAACCACTTTTTGTTTTTTTTAAGCAATCTGTAATTTATAAATTGATCTCTAACCAAATTGGCACCATCTTCTAGGTGACCATAATGTGCAATTTGACCATCATAGGTGTTTTACCTTATATTCAATATGTTTTTGGTGCAATTGCAAAATGAATGAGATTGTTTGCAGAGGCTTGTTTATAGTTGGAGCAATCAAATATTGCTTACCAAACTTTTTATTCATGATTGGATTAAGACTAGCTAATTAAAGTATGAGCCCCCAAAGGATATCAAGTATTGTTTTAATGAAGGACCAATCAAAGCTTGCCAAGCATTCATTCAATCTAATGTACTTTCTATTGTATCAAGCTTATAAAAATTTGAATCAACCATTGTTGATATAGAACTTAATCAACATTATTTCTAGAATGCGAGGCAACAATGGAAATCATATACAAATGTTTTTTTTTAAGTATAATCTATAAAAAAAACATTAAATGGAAGGACTTATGATAGGGAATAAATCATGAAATACTAGTCTAAAAAAATAAATTCTTGAGTAACTAAAAATGAAGGTAGTGTGAGTAAGCTCCAAAACTACCATCCAACCTAATGATAGTTTTGGGGTTGTTGGATGGTATCTCCATTTTTTATCAAATTAAAAAAAAACCTGAAAATTCTCGAGTAACCAAAAATGATGGTACTCCAATTTTTGGTCAAATTTTTAAAAAATCTCATAATTTAAAATGGAGGTAGTATTATTGAACCCCAAAAGTACTGTCAAATCCAATAGTGGTGTTTGGGTTGTTAGACAATATCCCTTTTTCTCTCAAAAATTTAGAAAATAATTAAATTTTTTTTAATAAATTTGATAATATGAGTACCATTAACAATCCAAAAACCATTGCTAAACCCAAGTGCATTTACAAGTAGATTATCAAAAGCAAAACTTTGAAGAGGTAAGTCATAGGAAAAAGTGTTTTTATTATAATGGATTCATCTTTTAAATTCTTTTGATGAAACAATGATCCTAGTAGAATCTTTATGTATAGATATAGATGGAGGCTTCTTGCTTGCCATTTTTTATATCCTTTATTTTGGCCTCATTCTTATCAATGGTTGAATTGAGGACCTTTCATTCTTTTTTTCTTCACATTTGATTCTACGTTAAAACCTATATCACCTACCATATGTACAGTGGGGTACCAATCAAAATGTCGTTTTCGAATTCGTAGTAAGAAAAATTTCAGTACTGCCAACTTTGAAAGCCTCCTAAGAACTCAAAAATTGGTATTTTACCACAAAATTTTTATCAAAGAATTATCTTTAAGTTAATTATATGTTCAACAAATTTCAAGGCCAAAAGATTCACCGAAAAAAAGTTATTCAAAATCTACCAACATTGGTAGCTGTGGAAATTTTTTCACTGCTGCCAAATTTGACAGCCTCCCAAAGATTTTATTTTATTTTATTTTTGCCATGAAATTATTGGAACAAAAAACTCTTTATATTAATAACATATGATAAAAATTTCAAGACCAAAAGATTAATATAAAAAAAGATATTAACAATCTACCAACATGTGTCGTTTTGAGAAACAATTGTGAAAACCGTTTCACTACTTCAACTTTGACATCCTCCTAAGGACTGAAAAATTGCTTATTTACCATGAAATTTTTGGCACAACATGCTCTTTATGATAAAAAAAAACATTCATGCCACATTTCAAGGTCAAAAAATTTATACAAAAAAAAAATATTTACATCTACCAATGTGTATGTCCTCCATTTGCCTCAATCACTACTTGTAACCTAGAGGGCATAGAATGAAGGAGGAGTTGAAGGAGCTTTGTATAGTACATTATCTTCTCCTATGGTATTTAGAGCTACCTTTTTCCTCCCCTAAACACCATCATATAGAAGATCAATGGGTTCTTTCAAGTACTAATATGTAAACTTGAGAATGTTGAAAAGTTAAGACTCATTGTCAAGTTTTGATTTCTTTGCATAATGAAAATATGACATGTAAAATCAACCAAGTTCTACAACATTAAGTTTGTACAATGATTTGAAAAGCAAAATTAAATTCTAACTCCAAGAACTTCTAGAATCAATGAAGTTGCAAGTAAACTTATTAAATTACTCTTCTTCTACAACCATTGGAGTTTCTATCAAAGCTACATACTAAAAATAATTTCAACAACATCAACACATTTATCATTGGCATTTTACAATACACTCTTATTTATTAAAACCTAAGGAAATTCTTGTTATCAAACTTACTAAAAAGAATATACATATTTGAACTCATATCAATTTGTGGGAGGTTACATTGGCTACATCATACTTTAGTTTTATCACCATAATTTTGGTTTATACGTATTTTTTAGTAACTTCACATTGATGTCTTGGAATTGAATTACATGATGCTTTAGTTCATCAATCTTCACTAAAGAAATTACTTCTTATAATTGTAATTTTAAAAACATAGGACCTAAATTAGTTATATCTTTATCTTGTAAATGAGCACTACTAGCAAGAGAAGGCAATATACATACCTTTGGTGTAGTTGTACACAATTATCTACTCATAAAATTACAATTTTGTTGTATAGATCTAAATGATCCCTCATCAAAACGCTTCATACTAAAATGAGCCCCTATAAGCAACATGGGGACAATAAGCAACAACCTTTTAAAATAAGTAATAAACACTTCAAGTGTAGTAGTAATCACCCTACTATAAGCAATAAGTATCATGTGTTCATTACAAACTACTAAGGCATTAATTAACAATCACTTACAAAGGAAGTTTATGAAAGATCAATCTAAATCAATATTCACAAGGACTCAAGCACTACTCTCTTCTTATTTGAAACCTCAATGTCCTTCTTAGAAGATCTCAAAGAGACATAAGCAAAATAAATGAGGAGCAATATTGTAGTAAGCATGACAAATAAGGTTGAGAGTTATAATTAAGTATATACATTACAAAAATTTTGAACCCTATGGAGGGCCGTTCAGAATTCTTTTTTCTGTGCCTTGCCATGCAATTAAAAAAATAAAAAATAATGATAATTTGGTATAGTGTTGATGTGATACAAGTAGTGCCACATCAACAATGTTCATTAAAAAATAAAAAATTGTGGAATTCCTCTCTAATTGCACCGAGGGTTCAAAACTCGCAACCCTTTCAAGGGTTGAAATTTTTCCTAATGAAGATTGACATCTTTCAATAATTGCTTTAGTTCTACTAACTTGCACTTCTAACTTGCACTACTAACTTCAATATTAATTTTTCATCTTCAAATTGTGTATATGGTCCTTCAAAGCCAAAGTTTTGCCACTAATGTGGGTAAAAAACCTTTGCACACCTAGTATAGCTATTGTTTATTTTCAAAAAGTGCTAATGCACAAAAATGTGTTAGATGTGTTTGTATAAAGCTATCACAATATCATAGTATAAATAACCTTTATTGCAGAGCACATAGAGGTATAGTTGTAAGGTAGGAGTATCTAAATCAAAGCCATTAACTATTACTCAATGGAATGTTGGCTTGAGCCACAATGACAAACCACTACCCTTTTTATCTTCACACATTATTCTTCAACAACGGTATTATATCTCTTCATCTCAATAATCTTTTTGATTAAAATTTGAAGATCTAATTTTGCTTTGAACTATTCTATTTTAATGTCTTGGTACAAGACTTCACCTTTGATTACCTTCTTTCAACTAAACTTTGCTACAAATCAACAAATGTCCAATTTTCTTTCAAGAGAATGTTTGTAGCCTCTAATGACATCTAAGTTTTTTCCAACTCTTCATACTCAATGAGGCTTATAGAAATGCCAATAGCTTGCTTACAAAGAAAATAGTGCAATAATGAGTTCAAAGAATTTGTTATAAGCTTACTAGAGTCCACAAAAATGCTAATAGCTTGCTCACAAAGAAAAAATGTAATAGTGAGCTGAATTTTTTTTTGTTAATCAATTACAAAATTCAAACAATGCAAACAATCCAAATCAACATACATAAAAAACTAGAACAAGTAAATCAAAAAACCTACCTTAATGTCATATTTTAGTATTGCCTTTGTAGTTCTCTCAAACTCTATTTGGAGTAATATTACCTTATTTACATTTTATTTGAATTTAGTGATTGTGAATTCAAAGAAATTTGAATTCATATAATTAATCATTCAAGTAATGAATTGAATTTTGTTTATAACAAATGCATCAATTACGACATGTCATGGCCTAAGACACCACATTGTAACTTTGGAGGAAAACGAGGAGATTTTCAATGCCCTCTTTCTACCCTTGAGGAAAACTACTCCAATTGTGGTGACAACTACAGTTACAAAATTGCCTTTGAAGGTTGTGGCCTCACAAGATCCAAATTCCATGACCGTGGTGCCTCAGCAATGAACTTGAAACAATAGATTGAATAAGAAAGTTTACATATTTCTTAATTCTTTGTATGTATGCTAATTTCAATGTTCAATGAGTCTAATATTGTATTGTTTGTGTTTGCACCTGTGACGGGTTGATGCTGACAAGTGCATTGATGAAGAAACAAAGTTTTTTCTTTAGTCTAGAGAAGTCTTTTGATTTTCCAATGTATGTTGAACAAATGGCATTAACCTTTGTTGATTTTGATTGTTCTAAACCAAAACGTTGTAGAGATACTTATGCTTTGAATGTTTTAGATTTATACATGGGTCAACATCAAAAGGTAGCAGGGTTGACGAATGTCAACGTCCGCCCCAAAATAGCGTCCGTTTTCCGGACATCCGAACGTTCGGACGCACGGACGCTAGCGGACGCAGCGTCCCGACCGCCGTCGGAAAGCGGACGGGCGGGGCGGGGCGGACGGCCCAAGGCGGACGCCCAGATCGTGCGGACCATATCAATCCGCGCGTCGATCGGACGGCCGTAATCGGGCGGACGAGGGACAGGCGGACGCTGCGTCCGCCGGGACACGAATGTCAGCGGACGCTGCGGACACAGCGTCCGCGTCCGGACGTCGTGTCAACCCTGAAAGGTAGAGAGACTTCAAATTCATCTACCACCAAGGATTTTGCCATTGAGACCACTATGACTTAGACTCATGAGATTGACATGTCTTGTGAGTTGAACCATTATGTATATATTTCCATTACGATTGGATTTTTTTGTTTTAAAGCTACATCTTGAGTGTGATTTATATCCCTTTATTATTTTGAATTATATGATTTCTATAAAAATTTGATTACAATAGGTTGTTGTAATGAAAATTTGTTAAAAAGGTTTGTAAGTGGCTTAAATTTTTCAAAAGTAAATTAACATTTTTCAAAAATCAAAATTATGTACACCAACTACCATAGGTCTATCAGCCATTTTTTTCTAAAAAAACTTCCTACTCATAGGCTCACAAGCATATACGCTAGCAACCCTTATGTAGATTCATGATATTTTTATGTCTTTTTTTGGAATTGATGTAGAGAAAGAAAGATACGTGTTGGCCATTGAGATTTTGATTTTTTTAAAGAATAAATTCCTCCAAAAGTTTATATTTTGCTCATGTAGTTGCATTGTTTTGAACATCTTTTTAGTGCTGTAAGATGATTTTGGGTATAATAGATACATCCATTATTTTTGAAAATTTGCATGCAAGTAGCTAGAATAACTATCTATGTAGTGGTGAAAACTTCTAAAGTTGAATCAATCCTTTTTTCTCTACAAAGTTGAGTCAAATTGTATTGATTCTTGTAGATTGGATACAAAATTTATCTTCTTCTAATTCCAAACATTATAATCTTGCAATCTATATGGTCAAATAGTTTAAAATTTTTACACACATTTCTATAGTAGTTTAATACAAATTTGTAAGATTGAAAGTTTGAGAAAGGTTATAATTTGTCAATTGTGCATTTGTGCTCTATGTACTAAAAAATGATAGATTTGGATAGTTTTGTGAAAACTAGTCAAAGATCTCTAGGGATTAACCTATAAATATTGTAGAGATTACATTATTTTCTTTGGTATAAATATTTCCAAATTACAGAATATCGATGGTATTTTTAATCAAGAAGATTACAACCTTTTAGCTTCTGTGACATAAATCCCATTGCAAATGTTGTATTGAATGTTGAATATTACATGTTGAATTAGACAAATGTTGAATATGTTTGACATTTTTGTTGAATTAGATTTTAGGATTAGTTTTTTTATCCGATAGTAAATGGATTATTGGATTAGTCCTATGTAGGTGGCTTTTAACACTAATGCAGAAAGCTTGAACTATAGTAATATGGGGTCAACTATGGATGGAGGTGCAAGTAGGTGGAATTGTGGATTTAAAATTTAGGACAACTATAGGTTTTAGAGGTAACTATGAGTTTAGTGTTGAAGGAGGCCACTATGGATTTTGGAGTGATTTTGGATGTTGTTTTCAAAGCAATTGTGAGCCCCTAATTTGTCACTTGGGACTTGAATTTATTTATTTATTTTACAATGTAAATTTGTATTTATTAGGTCAAAATTCCAAAAAAGAGTGTTAAACTAAAATAAATGAAGTACATAACAATGTTGTATTCTATTCTAAAATCATGGAGTATATAAAATACTCCAAAATCACTCTTGTCTATAAAATAGACACCTTTAAGTCATAAAAAGTCTAAATTAATAGAATACATTGTAAATACCTTTTCAAACTACAACCAATGCCCACCCCTACGAGTACATGTGACAGTCTTGGCTAAAACAGGAGTAAATTTCTTTTAATCATAGGTATACTTGTAAAGGACAAAAATTCAAATTGAAAATCATTCTAGAAACCAAATAGAAGTACAAATTATTAGATTTACAAGTGAAAAATATAAGCACAATAAAGAGAAGAACATTTGAGAAAAAAAACTCACCTTGGAGTCCAATAATGCAGTTAGTTTGGAAAGATTCTTTTTCAATCAAAAGATTTTTGAACCACCTAAATCCATAATAGGTACACTATAAAGAACTTGTGTATTTTGAATGTTGGACCAAAAACACACAAAATCCAATGAAACATCAAGATGCCACAAGATAGATGGCCTTAGAAGGTAGATTTTCAAGGATGTTGTGGAGAATGCTAGCACATTATTGTAAAATCAAGTTGATGTTATCATTGATGTTGACATTTTTTTTGACAAAATAAAAGACATACTGATGTTTTCTGGATTGTCCAAAAAAACATAGACCACTATGTCATCAAGTAAATCCATTTTGATTGAGGATAATTAATGAAATTTACTACTAATCAAAATAAAACATTGACCAAATGTGAAAATTTTAGAGGAATGGCATGGAGAATGGATGAAAAGAAATGCTCTTAATACAAATGGGATAGTCAGAAGTGAAACAACCTGTATGGGATATATAAAGCAAGAGTTCTATTTATGTAAAGTGAAATTTCTTAACAACATTCAAATGTTTGAAACAACATACAAATGTCCATCGGTTGAACTTCTATTTTCAAATTATCCCATATAGCTTATTTGACTATGAAGAGACAATATATTTTATTATAAAAATGTCCTTCCACCTTTTATTCTCACTAATTTTCAATGAATTAATCCTTTTATTTTGCTATCAAAAATTCTGTTGATGGTAGATAACTAGTAAGTTCTCTTTAATTTTTATTGAATTCAATATTTATTTTATTTATTTTAAACTAGCCTTTAAGTAATTTTGTTTAGTTGATCTTACCTTATGGGTATAGTGTCGTGGAGAGAGAATTTGACTTGAGAAAATGTGGAGTTTTTAGCTACAACTGGAATTGGTCTAGGACATGAAGGATCCCATAACTAAGTAGAAATGAAATTCAAACAATATATATAAAATACAATGTTTTCATATAAATATAATACATGTAAACAATATGAATATTAATATACATATGTGTATAGTATTTAAAGTCATATAAATACCCGTAGAATTCTCTAAGTCATATAAATATTCATATAAGTACTCGTATAAATACTTGTATAAATACTTGTATAATGCTCATATAATACTCTAAATTGTATAGATACCATACATACTTTATAGAAGATAGTATAATCCAAGTATACTACCAAAATTTGTAAAAAAGTTGAATGAGTTGAAAATAAAACTTGTGAAATGCTTCAAAGAGGTACCCAACACTTAAACAAATGCTATGGTCTTCTTAAATTTCAAATGAAGAGTGTGATAGATTTTTAAAAATCTACCACAAATATATACAAATTTTTCAAAATTCAAATCAAAAGAAGATATTGTCCATCTTTTATGGCCTTCCAAAGTTTCTTTTTCTCAAAATAAAAGCAACTTGACACTACTTCACTTCCAAACCTATATCTCTCACTATACAACACTAAACTAAGAGTGTAATAGTTTTTTTAAAAGATAACACCAATATCTATAATCCCTATAAATTTCAATTCAAAATAAAATACTTCCATGTTTTATAGTGTGTTGAAGTTGATACTCTCAATTTTGGTGGCAATTCTACACTCTCATACTTTTAACACCAGATTTTTTATTATACAATTTCAAATGAAGTGTGTGATAACTTTTTGAAAATCTAATACAAGTATTTGTCAATTTTCCAAAATTCAACTAAACAAAATGTATTGCCCATATCTTATAGGTAGTCAAAGTTCTCTCTCTTCAATTCAAATAGAGCTCATCACTACTTTGCTTTCAAGTGCATAACTTTTA
Source organism: Pseudoscleropodium purum (assembly GCA_963969395.1). Classification (NCBI taxonomy): domain Eukaryota; kingdom Viridiplantae; phylum Streptophyta; class Bryopsida; order Hypnales; family Brachytheciaceae; genus Pseudoscleropodium; species Pseudoscleropodium purum. Next base: position 15,672,007 of record OZ017798.1, read on the forward strand.
CTTTATAACTCCAAATCAAGTGCGAAATAAATTTTTGAAAATCTAACATAAGCATTTACAATCCTCTCAAACTCAATTAAAACAAAGGTATTTTTCATAACCTATAAGCTCTCAAAGATTCTGTCCTCAAACTTAATGACAAATAAACCCTTCTCACTCTTTCAAGCATAACTTTCATATAAAAACTCCTAATAAAGCAAGTAATAAAGTTTGGAATCACAAAAAAAAGATAAACATGCTCTCAAAACTTCATTATAAATTTTACAAAACTCATCATGCTATATCTCTCCAAACTCACGGTTCTCCTAAGCAAACTATGAGGAGGAAAAAGAAGACTCTTCTACCTCATGTTCCACCTCATCCTCCATCTCCTCCACCTAAGTAAGTGGATTTCTCCAAATAAGCTACGTAGACCACATTTCATCCATTAGCTAACTTTTTTTTTTCCATAATTTTATCCACATCCCTACATGGAATTAAAATCAATTAAAAACTAAAAGAAAGGTAAAACAATCTTCAGTTTTCATTTTAATAATTTTTTATACATAAAGTAAGTTTCAAAATATCTTTCTATATGAAAATAAAAGAATTATGGTCAAATGAATGTCTAACAGAGGTTTAAAAAAATAGAATATCAAGAGGAATGTCAATCTAGATGCCTCTTGATACTTTAAAAAAAACCCTTCAATTTGACATATAATTATATATTTTTGCATAGTGAAAACATTCACAATAAGACAACGGTAACCAACAATTAATTTCTCAAAAAATGTCTAAATTGACATGTCAAAAAGTAGTAATAAAATTCTCAAATGGCATTAGTGTGTTGACTATGAATGTCACATCACCTTGTTGGTTGCCACATCATTTTTTCAATCACCATTTCATGGACAAGTCAGATGAAAATAAAACCACGTGGCTCTCTTCACATGCATGGCACTTATGTGGCACTACTGTAACATCCACTAGTTGCATTGTTAAGAACTTGGAAGACCATATTTTTGGTGATATTAGAATAAAACAAGTTAAAATTGGACGTACTTCTTCAAATTTTGGGACATTTTGACCTATCTAATATAACAAATTTTAGGTGACTTCTACATTGAGGTGGCAAATGTAAAAAAAATATTTCCTCTTATTTATCTTAACATCATAAAAAACATAGGTTTCTTATAATGGTAATAAATTGTAAGCCTTCTTGGGACATGTGTAGAGTAATGATATGAGCTTGCATTAAGTGTATAGGACCTTTGAGTCAATTGTTGAGTTTGAGATTTTTGTGAATAATAGAAGTGTGGATTTCGGAAAGTCAAATGCTTAAACTAGCCTTGGTAAAATTCTTATAAAATACTCAACTTGCAGTAAAATCCCAATAAAACTTAGGACAACATGTTTTGTAATAATAACATCAACAAGTACCTAAAGTAGTAGCAAATTTAATCTATGTAATGAAATTTTGTGACATCCAAATGAAGCCAATTTTTTTTTCTTACTCTTGTAAACCCTTTAGACACTCTAAGAGAGTCAAAATCTATGAAAAGTTCAAATTTCATCATTTGAAATTTTTTTTTAGTTTTTTATTTTGGCATTTCACGATTCTTACAAGTTTGAATGACTTGGAAAGAATTCGGTGTGAAGTCCCCAAGAGTAATTTAGGCTTTTTGAAGCCAATGGTCCAATCCATTTTCATGTGGAGTTGTTGTCCAAAAGTTAAAAATAAGTACAACAATAAATTTGACTTATTTTAGTGGTTAATTCTTGGAAAACTCTTGGCCTTTGGAAAAACTATATAAAACCATCCCTTCTCTCCCCAAATCATCCTTTTTTTCTATGTTATTAACCACTTGGGTCCATTGTAGTGGATGTTGGCCAATTTGGTGATTTTCAAGCCACTGTTTTCATTTAATTATTGTTTTTTCAAGCTCACTTTGAAGGACATTGGGATCCCTTCAAATTTTTCTTAATCCTTGTTCTGTTTTTTTTATTGAGTTCTTGGTACTAACTGTAGAGACCATTCCCACTGAATTCTGGCGATGCCATTAATGGAGATACTCTAGTTTGTTTATATATTGATGTCAAGTCTTGTTTAAACTTTGAGAGGGAATTCTTCCATTTGGAAATTTTCCTTGAGTGATAGGAAAATTTGATAGTTGTGTGGCTAATTTGTTTATGTAAGTTGTAATTGTAATTTGCCACTCAAAGTTAGGTTTGTTGTTTACATGGATTTATAGTGTCTCTTGTTGTTTCTTGCTGTAAGTTTCAAAGCAATAAGCCATACAATGAAGCTTTGAATCTTTTCTCCTTTCTTAAAAATTCAATAGCAACCATTTTGTAGTAGTTTTCATCCCATATATGTTGCCATGGCAAAGCTTTTACCCTTAGATATTAACCATCTTTAACCTTGTTCCAAGAAAACCATAGCATACAACTATAACTTTTGTATTTTTTTTCTTTTCAAAATCCATTCCCCCCACCAAAGTAAATATGACTAAGGTATAGAAATATCAACCATACAATCCAATAGTATGTGTTGTAGATGATGTGAATCAAATTTGTAGTCATTTGGCTACATAGATTGCAAAATTATAATGTTTTAGTATAGAAAAAGGATGCTGAAATTTTTGTAGCAACACATTTGGAGGTGAAATTTCATTTCTAAACCTACTCAAATGAAAAAAATTGAATCTATAAAGTGATTCAAAACCGATATACAAATACATTGGTGAAAGAAAGTATCACTCAATTGACTCATTGTGTTTGCAAAATGGCTTTGAAATATAAAAAAATAGCAAGATAAGTTGCAAAAAACACATTTAAGGTTGAACTTCCATCTACTAAAATGCTTCTCATTTGCTCATAACTTCTTGGATTGATATGAAAATTTAGCCACACAAACTAGACTAGTATGTGCAACTTTCCCAAAATTGAAAGTTATTGGAATCAAACATTATATGACTGAAGAAGAAACAAGACACTCAAATAAGTTCATAGTAATCAAGAAATGTCGGAATTTTGAACTTCGAATTGCTTCAAAACATTCAAACAACTTCACTTGACATGAAAATTTTATCACAATAACTAAACTAAAAGGGGAACATAATAAAACAAATTTTTATTGAAAACAAACATTGAATGAAGGAGATATAAGCTTCCAAATTTGTAGCCATCAAATGCAATTTGGTGGACTCAAATTGAACCTATGAACTTCGATTGGCTTACAAAAAATCTGTACATGTTGGATTATTCTAAAATTTTAACCTCACAAACTAAGAAAAATGGAGCAAATTTAACAAGAAGTTTGATTGAATTCTGACATCGAATGCAAAAGTTACAACACTTTGAATTGAACTTGAAACTATGTGAGGACACTTTTGGTCCCTTGGGACATTTAGGATTTAATATATTATTTCCAATACCTTGCTCCAATTGGTGATAGCAACTATGAAATTTGATGTCATCTCATAAGGCTCCACAGTAGCAACATGCAAGGTGCCATTTTAAGCAATTTCTACCCGAGCGATATCCCAAAATTCCAACATACAATTTGGACATCCAGAGACCCAAATTTCTCTCTAATGTTAATTGTATTCCATGAGTCATTTTGACACTGGCATGCTTCATTTTCTACATGAAATGTATGTGTGAATCAAAAGGAAGTAAAAAAATGAACATGAGGTCAAAAATGACTTGAGTAATCAAGTAAAATGAAGATCGTTGAAAATCATTATAACAATAACTTAGCATTTTGAGTTTAACATTTTAAGCAAGGTCGAACTAAGAGAGTGACAACACAGAACTTAAGGAGACAGATATGATTCACTTGGTAACGTGCAAATTGCTACTACTGAAAACAGAGTTTAAGAAGACGAGAATTCCTTCACAATGATGAGCACTTGCAGAGCTTTGTTGCACTTGTGGAAAGTGTTGCGAGAAAATTGCAACATTTCATCACGACATTGTGCACCATTGTGCACCGCTAAGCTAGTGTTTCCATCCCCTCTGCATCACTCTATTTCCTTCCTTGCTTGAGGTTCACCGAGCAACTTGAATGCAATGGCGCCAATCAATAAATTTCACCGACATTCTCACTGACAAGACAATTCAGTCTCTCGAATTTGGCTGCATAGAAATTCTGACTCAGAAAGAAAAAGATTGCTTCTTTTCCTCACGTTTCTTTGAGAACTTGTCTCACTGTTGTTTGCAGAGGACTTTCAGAGGCAGATTATCATGCACATTCTTCATTTTTGTTTGATGCACTGTTGGTTACTGTAAACGATCAGCATAGAAATCATATCAATATGTACGCAGGAAGAGACAGATAGTGAAGTTGGTGGCATCTGAGCCAGGCTGACAATGCTTTCCTAGCTATGGGCTTTTGCAGTATCTTGGAAGGACCGATTCGTCCGTAGCCAATGACAGCCACAGACTTCCGCACATACTCTGGGGTCCAAATTTAAGTGGTGGATTCACTTGCTAAAGTGCAGTTCTTCTGGCATACTACCTGCACAGAAATCTTTGGTTCGCAGAGCTGAAAAGCTTCGACAGACGAAGATTTCATGAGCTTCAATTCAAATGGAGTGACACAACTGGAACTTCAATACTATTTGGGGGGCGCAGTTGAAAGGGACAACTCATTGCAGAAGGGAGAGGACAACCGAGCCCTTGGAAGCCAGGAGGCATCTTCTTACTTTTTTAATTAGGTTTGGAGCGAATGAAAAGAAGATTTCATTTGCAAAAGGAGAGTACTGTACAACAAAGCCCAAGGTCGGAGTATCACCACACAGACTGAAAGCAACAAACTCAAAAGATCTTCTAACTTTTGCAGAGGTAGAAACATGTCCTGTTTGTGAACCTGATTGAAGAGTTCTGAAAATAATTGACTCCAAGAAGAATTGAGTTCCATATTATCTCTACGAAGGGGCTGGTGCCGTAGAGTTCAGATGAATTGCTCTGTGTGCCCAATTCGGTAACAAATCTACAAATTCTGGAGCATGGATTGCCGGGTCTGGCAACTAATTCGCGTGTTGTAAAACTTACAAGTTTGGTAGTGACAGTGCAAGTTTGGTAGATTGGCAGGGCCATGAAGAAGCCATACACCCTCAAAAAGTTCGACTTATTCCGATCCTACCGTCTAATTCTCTGCAATATGCCGGTTCTTTCTTACTTTGAACAGTGACGAAGTCATACGAAACAAAGAAAAAGAAATCTGCAACATGTTCTTAGATCACAAGCTTACCACCCCAGAAATCCAAGTTAGCATCCATTCAAAGTTTGAGAGCAGACGTAATGTTGCATGTTGTCTCAATAATAATTTAATGCAATGTGCTTCAGTCCCATCTGTTTCAAAACAATACACACACTGCACGTACAACATGACGACACACGTTTTTCTCTCATACGAAATAATGGTAAACTTGGGGAATTTCTAGAACTGAAGGGGATGAGTACCGATTGAAAAGATTGCCGCGATCTTCAAGAAATTTGATTCTGAGAAGAAATCCTTGCGTTTCATTTAGTTTTATATATTTCTTCGGTAGCACATGACGTGTGTTGGTTTTTGTTCTTGCAGAGAAGCCAATTTGGTCATTGTGGAGCGGAATAAATTCAGCTGCTCACATGCATGAAGCTAGATTTCGAGGATAACTGGTGTTTAATTGAGGATTTCGAGGATTACTGAAGCGAGATTTCGGGTGTCCAGAGAGTATTATTGGTGTCAATTTTAGTGCCACAATAACGGTCGTTATTCTGAAACCGAGTTTTAAGTTATTAACCTCCAAGCAGTTGATCGGACGAGACCTATTCATAACTCATACTGAAATGCTGAAGATCTGCTCATTGATTTCATGTCAATAATATGCCACATGAGCGGCAAAAATTACTGACTCCGTGTATATCAGAATAGAAATTTAACAATAATGTGGAGGAAGGACGATTGGTCATCTTTCCGTAGAAATTGGTAAGACATGCTTTTAAAGAAGGTGAAAGTGGACAAAAGAGTGGACAAAAGAGTCTTATCAACATCTCCCTGGAGTATGCATGTGAGTTGTACTTTACTGAAGCAATGAACCTCCGTACGAAGCATGGGCGAAAATGCAACAATGCATGCTTAACCCTCAAACGACAGGCTGAGCCCCTCGCACTTGGTTTGGAGAGAATCGTTGACAAAAAGTGGTTTTTGTATTTTGGGGGAATGTTTCAACCTCCTGGACCCACTTTAATAGTGAATATGTCTTGTCAAAGCACCATTTCCACTGCAAAGTCGAAGCACCGACCGCCACAAACTTTGGGTCAGCAACAAGACCCATACCTTGGAAATCAAAAAGGGTTTCGATTTCCCTTAAATAGAATTGCACTTATATAATGTAGATCTTCGAATTGATTGTGGGTCCAAAATATGCCACATGGTATAACAAAAAAATTGATTTTTTTTCCACTCTCTGTATACCAGAATAAGAATTTATATAATAATGTGAGAGATGATTCTTACTAACCTTAGACAGAACTTAATTGAGAAGTTCGCCACTGAGGTGGCCTGTGCTTTGGTACTCGAGCTCGGTCCCAGCCTTGAGTTTGTCCCCTTTCATTTGTTTAATTAAAAGTAATAACAATACTAATCACAGAGAAGACATGCGAAAATGGGCACCTGAATATGAATCTCATCAACATTGAGCCAGTATCTAGCTCTCTGAACTTGAGTAAACATTTACTAATCTGGAGGAATTAGCCTCAGTACAATGCAGGCGCTTGGAAAAAAACAGTTCATGAATACTCAAATTGAAGGATATTAAATGCTGCACATGTTCAAATCTATATTGTGTCAAAAATGTACCACATGCGGTGTCAAAAAATTTGCTTTCTTTTGGCACACATTGAAGTTTACTTACTTTCCACGGCGTTGAAAAGGAAACCCATGCAACAACAACAGTTGGAGATGAAGCCAGGCAGGGAGGGGCGGGACTCACGACGACAGACGGCTATGAGCTACTAGGGCGATTTCTGATCCACTTGGCCTTCATCTCATCCCGAGATCACCTTTATCTCGTCCCGAGAGCACATGGGGATTTTATATTGACCCCATTCGAGATCAAATTGCGCCAACACTGCAGCTCGGGCCGGGTGGTGGGGACTTTGTGGATGCTACGACGACAGTATACTCTCTTGTTGACTCAGTGTGTACTAGGATTCGAGAATCCGTCCAGAAAATAATGGGAGTGGGCTATGATTCGCAGTTATCCTTCGGCAGAAGTTAACTGAATCAAGACTTTGAATTGGCGGCTTAGGTGGCTTGTATTGAGTGACTGGTTCTCTCTCTCTCTCTCTCTCTCTCTCTGCAAATTTAATCTAGTTTCGAGACTCGATAAAAGGTAGTTAATCAAGAAGACATGCTTCCCAGGAATTGAAGCTGAAATTCGGCGCGAGATTCTCATCCATCTGAACTTGAGCAAGTACCTCTTAGCCTCGAGAATTTATTACAATTGTAAGTTAATACAGAGCAAGCGCTCGATGTGAAAAGATCTACTCATGCTCACATTAATTGAATGATTCGGTACAGAACTCATGCTGCATGGAGACCTTCAAATTGATCTTGAATGTGTCAAAAATATGCCACATGGTATGACAAAAATGCAATCCTACTTATCGGTGTTACTTACTGATAAAAAATCTATAAGGTAATGGGAGAGTCTCGAGAGATCCACATCAAGAAGACATGCTGCCCAGGAGTGTGAAGGTGGGCACGAGATTCTCATCAATCTTGAGCGAGTATCTCTCTAATGTATACATCTCGTACATAGCAGACGCCAGCTTCATGGCCACGAGATGCGCCGGCTTGTGAATGGCCTTCACTGCGTCTTCCCGGCTGGTCCATATGCACATCGCCAGGCATTCGCGCCGCTCATTCAAGATCCCGTACCAGTACTACACACAACAATTTCACAAACACACAGTACACAATAGTCAAGAAACTTTCCAACATGTTGCGAAAGAAATTGTCACTATGTACAACAGGAAGTAGCGGTTGCAATACTTGATCAATTACTTTGCAATGCTTTTGCAGCGGTTCCGTACTTTGCCTTAAATTCATGGTCTATTGCAAACCATTACAAAAACGTCGCAAACTTGTTCCAAAAGTCATGGGCATAGAACCAATTGATGCATATCTTTGCCTAAACTGATGCAAAACCTGTTGTGATCTCAAGTCGTTGCAAATACATAATTGCACAGCGTTGTACTAAACCTGTCCAGGGCAAAATTGTTAATAAACTTCTGGCAATCATAGAAGTTGAAAAAATTATTACAAACCCACCCTTCTGCACTAGTATGTGGATCTAGCTATCTTCGAAAAGTACGACAGACATGCTTAGATTGGAGCTTTGTTCAGGCGCTAATTAATTCAAATAGGGCATCTTAATAGAGAAATTGCCTGATTTCTTGGGGAGATTTTGGGAAGTGCGTGGTTTTACCTTCAGCAATCCGCCGCTGAGTCGCGCTTCTTCTTGCGCTTGGGCGTCAGCGTTGTACAGGGTTTCGTTGTCAGCGGAGATCTTGCGAACGGAGCGGAACACCACCAAGTAGAAGTCGCGTCCATAGAAAGTCGACAGCTCCTGCAACTCCCGGTCCCAGTCAAAAAGCTCCTCCACCGGCGTCGTCAGCGGCTCCGTGTACGCGTACTGATTGGCTGCAAGCTCCTTCGCAGAGTAAACTGGGGCCTTGCCCGCTCGGGCAAGTAGTCGCTCTTCTTTCTCCCCCGGCATTTTATTTTCACCACACGAAAAGCTAAGAACTACTCGTACACACGCAGCCCCGGGACACAAATCAATAATCCAAATGCAACAAAACTCACCATCATCTTGAATCAACCCAAATATATATATCCGGATTTTTGCTCAATTCTTGCAATTCTTGCTCATCAACAACCTGCTTTTCAATTCAAGCTGCTACTGAATCTCAAACGACTACAGCTTAGAGCTCATTTGGAGGAACCCAACATGTTGACTAAGAACTTACAGTGCAGTCAAAACTTCAGAACGTACTTCAAATCTTAATTCTTCGTGACATGCAATCGATCTCAACTAGCTAGCTGCAACAATCGAAAAGTAACCAACATTCTCCAGCAAAACTCGCGTCGAATTTCGCATCAACCCAAACATAAAAAATAAGTAACAGTCGGGTCCTTGCTCACCATCAACGTGCTTTGCAAGTTGCAACGTACGTAACTGCATCACAAACGTACTACGGTTCTCTCCTTATATACAGCTCGTTTGCAAGAAGAACCAAAATGTTGACATAAACCCAAAAACTGAAATACTCGACAGCACGTTAAATATGCCCTTCCCAACAAATAATCTCAGCATCAAGCATCGAAACGAACTCAAAATTCTCGAGATTGAGAAATCAACGTACCCAGGGCAACGATCGAGCTAGCAAGCTCGTTGATCGATGCGATCGGAACCGGGATCGGAAAGGAGGGACAGCTAGCAGCGGATCTTCAAATGCAAACTACGAGATGGAACTGATCCTGGATGACAATTCGAAAAGGAAGAGCTGTGATAAGCGAAATCTGTGCAGACTTGCAGATCTAAATACCCATGAAGGGATGTATAGTGATTCACTTTTTTTGCATTTTTTGCATTTTTAATCGGTGCAACTCAAACAAGTTAATTAATTGCAAGAAAACATGGTACGGTGGCTTCAGGTTTCATCAGAAGGGGCAGGGCATGACTCTGATGCCGCTTGCCAAAAAAGAACTCTGTCATCTCGATCACGCCGCAGCTAGCTGCTGCTGCTGTATGGCGGAGCTAGGCTAGCTCTGAAGTCCTGTGGAGTCGTGGAGTCGTGGGTACGGGGATCAGATTTCTAGTCTTTCTTTTTTAATATTTTTTGGGGGACACAAATTGGGGGCACACGTTCAATTCAATTAGAAGACTCTGGTGTGGGCTGGTTTGGGGGGGCTTCTTTTTGTTTCTGTGAAATCGACAGAAGTGGTGTAAACTTGCTGAAGTGATGTGAAATTGCTGAAGTGAGGTTCAAATGTCGACAGGGGTTCGATTGACGGCGGACGAATCTGGACGATATTCTGGTCCGGTTTCGCCTTCCTCGAGATTCGGTCCCGGTACAGTGAATTTGCAGGTGGCTTTTCGACTACTGCAGTGTCGCAACGTGGACCCTAAGTTGCAGCTTTTAGTTAATTCAAAACCTGTAAGTACTAGTATTTGTCGTGACGTTAATTGGAAGTTTTTCTTTCGTTTTTAACGTATCTTAAGTAGACTTCCTGTTTCCTCCCTTGAGTGAATCATTCAGTCTGAGATCGGTGGAAGAGGACGAATGAAGATCGAGTATCAGTTAACTGAACTTTGACACGCCATTGATGCTTCGTCCTGAACTAAAGCGTGGTATCGATCCGTTACAATTTGGATTCTCTCGGACCCTTCGATTCCGTTTTCCCTAAAATAACTTCGCGTGTAACTTCCTTTCCTTTTCTTTCCTTTTCTTTCCTTTTCTTTCCTTTCCTTTCCTTTCCAATCTGAAGATGAGTGCATGACTCTCGAATCTCGATCGCTGTGATCGAGACGTACATCGATCGAGTGCCTGCCTGAGTGCCGGGTTTTCTGCCCGGTTTTTCTTCTCCTCCTTCTTTTTATAATTTTGTACACACCCAGTTGGTGTTGCAATTGCAATTGTTGACAGAAGAATCCATGACCGACGACTGATTCCGTTCAGGTTTGTCGATAGCCAGCCGGCGTGACTCCTCAGTTTGTTGGCAGAATGACTGGTTCGGAGTTCTCCTTTATTCTTTAGTTTTGTTTTTGACAGAATGTCGGATAGTGACTGTGCTTTTCACGTTACCGGTATTCGACAGCCAAGGGCCAGGTGTCAGAGCATGTCTTTCCGCCAAAACCGGAATTGTCGGGGGCACAGAACTGAAATTGGCGACCTCCGCTTGATTTTAATTTTAATAATTACATAAAAATCGTAAATGAAATAATGTGCCGGCATGCGCTCACTGAGTTGCCAATTCATTTGGACTTTGTGTCCAAAAAAATTAAAAAATTAAAATTCATTTGGACAATTGTGGTCCTGACAATCAATGCACCACTTGCTCTTGAGTTAAAGCTCTAAAATTGAAGATTCTCGTACATGGGGAGTTACAACAAAACAACATTATATAACCAAAGGTGGTCTTTCCTATGTTGCTTAGGTATAATGCTTTTTTGTTAGATTTGTGGAAGGGCAATTGAAGATTCTTATGGGGAGTTACAACATAGTAACATTAATTATATAATCAAAAAGTTGGACCTCTACAAGTTGGGGAAGAAGTATGATGCTTTGTGAGATTCGTGTGAGGGAAACTAAACATTCTTATGGGGACTTACGACATAATAACATTAATTATATAACCAAACTTTAGGCCTCTCCAAGTTGAGAAGGTATAATCACATTAGTGGGAGGAAAATTGAACATTCTCCGGGACATTCTCATGGGGAATTACAACAAAATAACATAATATAACCAAAATTTGGCCTCTCCAAGTTGGGAAGGGCATAATGCTTTGTTAGATTCTCATGGGGAGTTTCAACATAAGAATAATATATGACCAAAATTGCTCTTTTCCATGTTGAGAAGGTATTATTCTTTCGGCAAATATGTGGAAAGGACATATCTGACAAATTCAAAGAATCGTGGTTGGTTGAATCGTCGTACACGGCCGGCATTTTAGTTCAATGTACAGTCGTCATTGGTGAACACTAAATTTTCTTGTCCCACCGTCCTATGTGCCTCATGCTAGTAGGTTCTCATTGGTAGAAGCAAAGCCCCAAGCAAAACTAGGGTCCAAATTTAACTCAAAAGAGCTCCATTTTAGACCAAAAAGGACATTGATCCTTAGTTCTTTGTTTTTACAATTCTAAAGGAAAAGAAATTGAAGATACCTCCAACTTTATGATCAACTCTATTATCAATGATCAATCATTTTTTAACTCCATAAGGATTTTTTTATCTTTAATGCCTAAATCATTCTTGAATTTTTGCACATTTCTATTCATATCCTTGTATTGACCTTAATTTCTTCAAATTGATCCTAAGAGAAGGGAAAATATTAAAGGATCTTTTGGAATGAATGAAAAGGTATTTAGACTAAGGTAGGAGGTCTACAAAGCAATTAGACTCTAAAAGCACTTTCTAATATAGAGGTGCATTTTACTTTCTTTGGTGTACCATCAATGAACATATTAAGGATGGATGCTTTTATAATTTTAACTTTAAAATTCATAACAAATTCCATGAAGGATGAAAATATATAAAATGACTTGAATTATATGCCAATTCTAAAGAAAATTTACCTAAAAAGGTTTTGAAGAAGTCAACTCCTTCAAATTGCAAATCAATTTTTATCCCCCTAAATGACCAACTTGCTATTTTTAGCAACATAGTGATTTTCGGCAGGTACTTATAACTAGAAATTTGCATATTTTAGGCTAAAATTTTAATAGAAGGCATAGACTATGAATATCTTTCATGTGTGCTAAATTTCATGACATTTGGTAATAAGAGTAAAAAATCATTGCAAAATATGTTGTTTGTTTCTCAATTCAAGCACTCTCAACAAATCAGAAAAAATCACTTACTTCAAAAACAAAAATTTGAAATTGTTTTTTTAGATTTATATATGCATGGAAAGCTTTAGATCATTCAATTCTTAACCCCTAAATGCCCAAGGCATCAAAATCAAGTGTTTGCAAAATTTTGAAGTTAAATAAAATATAACCAAATTTCTATTTTTAGTAATTTGTATTTTTGAAAGATTCTTCTTGAAGTCTAGTTTTAGCATCAAAAATCTGATCTTGAAAATAAATGATAGTGATTTTTCTATTCAAGGTTTCGTGCAACGGTACCCATTGCAATCTTGACTTCCCGTACTATTGAGAGCTCTTGTAAATGAGCCTCAAATACACTAGAACTTGAAGAAAAAATCACATTCAAAACTCATTTAAAAAAATTGTAGAGTAGATTTTGAGAAGCCATAAATTGATTGTGGTTATTCGAGTTAGGCCCTTAAACCTCATATTTTTTTGGTCACCAACTTTTTAGGTTTGACTTATGAAAAGTGAATTAAAATTTTTTCATAGTTTTAACACCCTCATGGTCAAATGTTATAATCTTCCAACTTATAAGTGATATTGTTGTGTTTTTTCTTCCTGTGGAATCTCTAATATGTCTAGTTTGAATTTGTATGGTTATAATTCAAAAAAAGTTGATACAACTTATCAAAATCTTGACTTTTTGTTCAATTTAGAGCAAATTTCTAGAGGCTCAAAACAAGCCTTGGGCATTTAGGGGTTAATTATTTAGTATTTTGAAATGTTATCTATTTTTTTCTACTTATCGTTTTTCTCCTATATATTGTACAATTCCAAATGATTTGAAATTTTTTAACCATATAGCTAACTTGTCTAGGAAAAAGAATACAAATAAGCACCACCATTTTGGGACATTTTTTCTTAGAAAAGTGAGCTTGTAAAGTGCAGCTGCCCTGTTTTTTGCAGGGCCAAAAAAATGATTTTAGTGAATTTGAATGCTTATATCTTGTAATCCACGCTAAAGAAATTTGTGAAATTTTTACCACATATTTTTATGTCAATATGCTACAAGATCCTATGGTTACATATGTCAAAAAAAAAAAATTCAAAAACTTGGTACTTACATTAGAAATGACAGTTTTCAAGTGTTTTTGAAAGAAAACATAGTGAAGGAACTTAAGGGATTAAATGGGTGCTTTATAAATCTCCTACTTTAAACATTGTCACTATTCAAAATATGGATGTTGAAGCATGTGTGAATTAAATCTAAATATTATCATAGGTGATTTTAATTCCAGTGTGGGTAGATAATAAGCGTTTTCAAAAGCATATTCTAAATACATCGAAATGCTCTAATATTTTCTTGGTCAATTATTTAATAATGTGATTGCTTCATGATTTTTGAATTAGATTCTATGAAAATTAATATAGAGATTCAAAAAGAAAACAAAAAGCTCCTCAAAATGAAAATTTTATAATGAGATTCTTTTCATCATGATTAATTTTCCCTCTAAAGCTCTAAATTTAAAGTCCTCCTTATGTAAGCTCTTTGAATAGGGATTTTAAACAAAGGATTAGTTATTTTGAAATGAATATTTGATTGAACTTATATTAGAAAGTATGATGTTAAAGGGTGAAAATCTTTGTACCATTAGATCAAACTAAGAACTTTCCATGGGTTGATTCAAAAAATAATTAACTAACCAAATCAAAATTCTTCATGTAAACTCTTCAAAACTACAAAAAAAAGTATGATGTTAATATTGCAGAAAGTTTGAGCCATGTAGAGGGACATTTGACTTTTGATGGATGTGCATATAAATAAATAAAATTAATATTTAAAAAATCGTAAATCCAATGGGGTACAGAATGTGACTTTCATTGATAGTTTTTCTACAAGACAATTTTGGTTGATATATTCTCTATTTACACAATTACATGCAGTCAAGTGGTTCAATTGAGGCTTGAAATTTTTTGTATTAATATAGGCTTCCCCTTTGTCCTTAAAAGTTTAACCACAAGGAACTTGCCAAATGTAAATATCGTTTATGCATTTTTCATATAATTTCTATTGATGATCCACTAATAATTTTGCCTTCTTTGACATTTTTTTCTAATTTAATGTCGTATTATACATTTACCCCCTTAATGCTTGAGGCACCAAATTTTGGTATTGACAAAATTAGAAAGTGAAATAAAACCTTTTCAAATTACTATTTGAAGTGTAGTTTTAGCATCAAACATTTGATTTTATAAATGAATGACTTTATGTTTTTTCTATTCAAGATTTTATGTAAGGGAGTCCATTGCAAATCTTGATTTTTTTAGTGTTGAAGGCTTTGGGAAATGAGCCTCAAGTACACTACATCTTGGAGAAAAAACTCATTAGAAATTCATTTCTAAAAGTTGTAGAGTAGATTTTGAGAAGCCATAAATTGACTACAGTTAAGTATGTTATGCCCTCTAAACTCATATTTTTTTGGTGATCAATTTTTTAGGCTTGACTTGTGAAAAGAGGATTGAAAGACTTCAAATCACTTTCATAGTTTTAACACCCTTATGATCAAATATTATAATCTTTTAATCTATAAGTAATATTGTTGCGTTTTCTTTTCCCATATGATCTCTAACACGTCTAATTTGAACTTATATAGATAGAATCTAAAAAAAATGATAAAATTTATCAAAATAGGGATGGATTATTCTCATATATATATATATATATATATATATATATATATATATATATATATATATAAAAGGAGAGATATTCACACATGTCAAATGCAAGCCAAATTTCTCAAACTTCTCTTATATCTAGGAGTTTTTCAAATTAAAAAATTAAAAGGTAAAGAGACCCCCCCAAATTGAGTACTTGTGTGATGTAAGAAAGTAAAAGAAAGAGACTTTTGTAATTTTGAGAGCACTTATAAAATTTGAAGAAGATGCCTCTTGCTCTTTACAAAGTTCAAGATTAGATATAAAAATGGCCTTGACCATAGAAGAATGAAAGGCATTGCCTCACATGTAGACAGGTTCTATTGATTCATAATATTAAATAATTGAAGGATTCCTATTATGGGCCAAAGAATCAAATGACATTTTGTGCAAATAGATTCTTTGCTACAAAATATTGCTATTTAAAAAACGATAGATCCAATGATTCTAACAACATTATCTTCAAAGATGATTGAATTCTTTTGTTGCTATTAATATTATGATTATGTTGCCATTTTTCCACTACACAATAAAAAAAACACTTTTAGCTAGTTGTAAAAATACTCAATTATCTATTACGAATCTTGAAAGGATATGGAATAATTTGAAGATGAAAGTTTGATCGTTCATTGTCAAAATGTCGAAATTGTGTTTAATGTAGAATTCTGGACATAATTTTGGCATAGTAGAATATTTTTTTTTCAAAAGTCTTTGATTGAAAAAAATGGGAAATCAAGCTAAATTTCATCTTTCAAAATCTATTTGAGATTTAAAGACTCTAATCAAAAGTTATGAACAAAATTTAGAGAAGATGTTTGAAATTGTAAAAGAAAATGTCTCTTTCAACCCCTCTCTAAAATTTGTCTATAACTTTTGATTAGAGGATTGAAATCTCAAACGGATTTTTGGAAATAATATTTAACTTTATTTCACAACTTCTTTTAGTTCTCATTTTTTTGAAATTTTTTATTTTACTATGCCTAAATGAAGTCTAAAATTCTACTTCAAAGACAATTCCTACTTTTTACTTGACTATAAGTAGTTGAGTTCCTACTAATGAGTTTAATTTACATATCCCACATGGATTGTTTTACCTCCTACCACCTCATATGTATATAAAGAACTTGTCTTTACTATTGAATACATAATGATTATGGTATTCAAAACCATGTAAGGAAGTTGTTGAGATGTAGAATTGAATGGTGAATATTTTAATGTTGAGTTTTAGAAGCATTGAAGTTTTGATAATACTTATAATAAATGTTCAGCATAGCAGTGTTGAAGTTGTACTGACAAGTCTCATGTTGAATGTCACGTACCTTCATAGCTATTGGTGGGGTGTGGAATATTTCACATCATACCATCTAGGGTATGAAATCATATTAAATATTATAGGAGCCAACCCATTTCTGATCACCCCCCATTTCTAACGTCTGGAGTAATCTCTTTCTTTGAAGTTGTGGTGTGGTTCCCGAAGTAGTTGTGGTGCATTATCATTGGTTGTCAGATTCTCAATATTGCAACCAACCTATAATTGGAAATAGAAAAGTCTATATGACTAATATAGGTTGTATTGTACAAATCAACTAAAAAAATTTATGATAACTACATTTTGAGTTAAAAAATTATGAAAAATTATAAAATCCTTCCAAACTCTAATTCTACATTAAGAAAAATTTCTACTCTAAAAAAATTTGCACTCCACATGCTTGTAATTGCTTAAGTGGTTGGAAGTGGGTTGACTCCTTTACATATCATTTTGTTGGAGGCTAGTTTACTACTACTAAATGTTATGTTTGTCTTCAATTACAAATGATATGATTTCTCCCACATCCAATTATATTCCATTTCTATAGAATATATATTTTTAATTTATTATTATAAAAAACAAATGTCTAAAGCAAGATAACATACATTGTTCATGAAGGTGTAATTTAGCATTCAAGTGTCAAAATTGAATTTAGACATCAAATTCTTAGAAGTCCACATCTCCTCACACCATTCATAAGTTGACATGTGGCATTTTATTTCATTTTTTTTGACACAAACGAAGTTCCATTGCCAAAACTTCCACCCACAAGTGGCCTGGTGAAGGACAAGCCAACAAAAACAAAATGTAGCACTTTATTTTTGTCAAGAAATAACTTAATTCATGCCAAATCTGACCTTCAGCTAGGGTATCCCCCTATTCTTGAACTTCAAGGAAGAAGACGTTTGTTTTTCATAAACCAAGGCTCCTTTCACTGTAGAGCAACTTGAATGAATGCAAGCTTGCCAATGAATTATGGGGCCTTGTGTAAGACGAATTGTTCTTGGCCCCATCAGTGACCCTGACAGGCCTCCAGAAGGAGTCCTAGCCAGGTTTTTATTTATTGGGAACCAATGAACCATGACTGCTCAGCAGTCTTCTCCACAGTAGCATGAGCAAATATAGACGGACAAGCTCTGACAGGAAAACCCATGTCAGAGGGAGCTTGTTTTTTGCGCCCCCCTGCCCGTCCCGGCCCTGCCCGACCCAGCCCGGCCCGACCCAGCCCGGCCTCTCGCCTTGTTTTATTACTCCGGCCAAATGTTACTACAGTAGGATCCCGTGTGTCCAGTACCATTTGGGGGCTCCCCTCCGTTACTTGGAGAGAGCACAAAGAATGTTCCAGAACAAGAATGTTTCACAAGAAGAAAGCTGTTCCCCAACAAACCCCAGCGGAACTTAAACTTAGACTGTGACTCATCGTCCACAAGATTACTGTATCAGGTTTGGCCAAACACACGGTAAACACAAGGATCATTCATAACGCACAGGGATAGACAGAAGTGTCATCCGGAAATACAGAGTATCATCCAGAACTCGTGATGCAACAGGATCATCCGCACATGCAGGATCATCCCCAGCACACCGACAAGATCATCATCCCCATCAAACAAGATCATTTCCATCACACAAATCATCCACTATCGTATAGGATCATCCAATATCACGCAGGATCATCCACTATCACACAGGATCATCCCCATCGCACAGGGTCATCCATTATCACACAGGGTCACCCGTTATCACACAGGGTCACCCACCATCACACAGGGCCATCCCCTATCACACAGGGTCACCCACCATCACACAGGGTCATTCCCTATCACACAGGGTCACCCACTATCCCACAGGGTCACCCACTATCACACAGGGTCACCCACTATCGCACAGGGTCACCCACTATCACACAGGGTCATCGCCTATCACACAGGGTCACCCGCTATCACACAGGGTCATCCACCATCACACAGGGCCATCCCCTATCACACAGGGTCACCCGTTATCCCACAGGGTCACCCACTATCATACAGGGTCATCCCCTATCACACAGGGTCACCCGCTATCACACAGGGTCATCCACAATCGCAAAGTATCATCCAACATCACACAATATCATCCACTACCCCACAGTATCATCCTCAACTCACAGTATCATCCAAACATCTCAAACCGAAGGACGGACTGACCACTTGTCATCATCGTTCATCCATCCCAGTCATCTCCTCAATGCCCCAGCCAATAATACCATCTGTCACGCTGTCACCTTCCCAACAGCTCCCCTGCCCCCATACTGCGAGTACTGCACGCGGTACCCTTGTGTGCAGAATTTACCACCCGCGTATTTCTACTTTTCAAAGTCCGTCAGTCCTCCCGCGAAAGCCGCAGCAATGGCGATGATCCGTCAATCCCGAATTTAGGATCTGAGTTCGATGACACGACGTTGCGCAGGGGAACCTTCACCCGAGATTCGGCTCGGTGCTGGCCGAAAATTTCGGCACCTGGCGCATCGGAAGGGTTTCACTCAGTCGCGCGCATTGCGATCGAGCGAGGGAGCTTTCAACGGGATTGTTAAGATTGTTTGAAGGTTCCCAGCGGAATCATGCTATGGCGATGTGCGGTTGGAAGGAGTGCCGTGGCGTCGTTTACTTGCTGTTGATGTGGAGCTCCTTTGTCAGTGGGAGTCATGGGGTTATGGTGGAGAATTTGTTTGTGGTGAGCCGGCACGCTGGAGAGGAGAGTGTGCGTATCGTTGGACACGATGCCGTTCCTTGCGGACCCTCGGCCACTGAGGTATGTGCGTGCGGAGTCCAAATTTGAAGGTTGGAGTGATGTGGATGGTGTTTGTTAGGGTTTGGAATGTGTGTGTGGTGTGGTGTGGCGCTAGGGTTAGAAGAGCCATTGGTCTTGATGTGCCGCGGTTGAAGGGACGACTTGCTGACCGTTAGGTTAGAGATTATTTTTAATGATTTCTTTGTAAAATTGATTTCTGAAGTGGCGTATGTGAATTGATGCATTCGTAAGTGCGGGATTCGAATTTGGAGGGGATGGATTGGTGGAGGGAGTAGTGTGGATGGTGTTTTGTAGGGTTTGGAACGATTCTGTGGTTTGGTACTAGGTTTAGGGATCTTATGGTCGTCATGCTGCTGTTGAGGAGACGCTTTCTTGATTGTTAGGGTTTGAGATACTTTCAACGACTCCTTTCTGAATTTGTTGTCAGAACTTGCGCGTACGGATTTATGCTTTCGTATTACTTCTGATGTAAATTTTTTCCTAGTGTTACGGGAAAGCGGTATTGAACCGTTGTAGTATTCCGTTTTCCAATTGCTAGTTCAGTAAGAATTTGACTGTTTTTTTTAATGTTTTTCAATAATTGTAAGCGTACTGCTAGGTTAAGGTCAATTTTTTCTTATACTGAGTCGAAAGGAATGCTGCCTACGTGAATTTAGAAATGCTGTAAAAGAACGCACCGACGCGGGCGATTTCGGTGTGAGGATTTCAACTCAAATTTTGAGCAAGGTACTTTGTGTGTGTGCAGATACAACCTGAAGCACACTTGTTGCAGAAGGTAGCATCTGTGGCTTCTGTTGATGACACAGGTAACTCCAGTGCCAGTCCAGTTAAATCGGGTGTGTTGTGGGATATCTTTGTGGGATATCTTTGAATATTTACGCAGAGGCTCCATTTTCACGTTATGTAGTCAACAACTTCACTTTTCTTTTTCGCTCCAATTGCGAATCGATTCCTTGCCAGTGAGCCACATTATTCTAATCATGCGCTCTTTTTGACCTAATTTCTCTTACTCTGATACAGGGCCTTGCGTTCGTCGAACAACGAAGTCATGTCCTGTGAAATGCTTTAGAGCTGATCCGTATGTGTTCATTCTCTTTCACCTCGTTTTTTCTATGAAAGGATTGGGTAGAAGAATGCTCTGTTAGTTGTGGATGGTTTTCCCTTCTCCATTTTAGGTCATTAATAGCACGATTGTCTTGTCGCTCTCTTCTCTGCTGCTTGCGAAGACTGCAGACGTTACTGAAAGTGCTCCATGTTTTTTTTCTCTGCAGGGTTTGTGGGACAGATAAGGTCACATATTGGTAAGCACCTGCACACATCTTTCATCTCCATCATGTGATCAAGCCCCTGAAGGAATTGTTGTTATTAATCACGTCGGGTGTAAGAGTTGTATTATTTGGTTTTGATGCTTTTGCAAGCCTTTTGATTGTTTTACTTTCTGATGTACTAGTTCAATCTTTGGCCTATTTTATTGGTGTTCTAATTGTAAGTGTGAACAGGTGTGGATCTGCTGATGCAAACTGCGCAGGAGTAGAAGTAGCTCATAATGGATACTGTAACCTATGGGAGATGGATACAAATATTGGCTCGACAACTGCAGTTCACGCTGTGCAATCTTTGCAGCTCGTTCATATGCTTTGGCTAGTGGTCGCAGGATTATTCATTGTACTGGGTTTGCTATGAGTTTAAACAAAATTCTTTTCCCACTTTTATTCCGTATCTTTGAAACCATTCTTTTTGGCTCCAGAAATTCGCGAGACCATTCATTGTGCATTAGCAGGTATAGAGTCAGATGTTAGGATTAGTTGGGCATTTAGGCGCTTTCATCTGTTTATTTCGTCTTGAACGAAGGAATTTGTTTCCGTTCTTCGACTTGTAAGAATAAAAGTGTGCTGACGTTTTACAGTGTATTTCTTATGAAGATGTGTTTGTGACTATCTATTCATGACCAATTCACTATTATAAGTAGGTGTTGCAGGTGCATTGTTTATGTCATTTCTCAAAGTCTGCTAGTGAATGTGCTTCTGGTTTCATTAAATCTGTTTAAGATTATGCTGCTAGCATTATGTCTTACCTTGACTGTTTGTTGCTTTTTCTAGTGTCAAAGATGTTTTATCTGTTCAGCTGTTTAGATTTGCACGTTCCCGATTTCAAGGCTTCGGACTCTTTGGGCTTCAGACAATATGCTTTTGTGTATTCTACTTTCTTTTTCAGGTCCCAAGTGCTTTTTTGCACGGTTCCTTGATGTTGGTAGGCGCTAATGAGGTGTTTTGTGCTTTTCTATCTCTATTTAGATTCTTTAAGGACTGGCTCAAAGGTGTAGATCTATAATATAATATTATATGTCGCAAAGAAGGAACCGGAAGAAGAAATGATCTAGAAATGATCAATAATATAGCACATAGCAATGACGTAGAGGATTTAGTCTTCTCTGGTTTGTGATATGGGTAGATCAGAACTTGTCACTGCCCATGAATTCAGGTAATGAGAGTGTGCCAAGGAAATTTTCGTTGACCATTCCAGACACGGAATGTGTCCATATCAGCATGTTTATGTAAAACTTTTGTGAGGAATGACGTGCTTCAGGCATATCAATTTCGCTGAACATAGAGATCAGCAATTTTCATTACAATAGGGGGGCAGCTGTTCAACTGATGTGTTATCCTGTTTAGGTCGTAGAGATCAGATTGGATTGGCTTTCCGGGAGGTTCTACATAAAACAGTGAGTAATCTGCAGGACGATTAGGTATGTGTGATGCCCACCCTGACCTTAACACACCTTTACCACCTTCAATGTTCCACAGAGATGACCTTGTGTCAGATTCTAACTAGGTTGCACCACATTCTCCAACAGAATGTAATGGATTGGAGATTGGCTTGTCACCATGAATATACCATGAATTTGAAGGATCTATCTAATCTGTGGCGCACAATTAAGTTTTCTGAAATCGAGGACAAAGTCTATGGATTTAGGCGATTCCTCTGTTCTGAAGATCCACAGAACGTCAATCCAGCCGCCTCCTTCGTTTACGGGTCACTGGCACCTGGTCTTCATGTGGTGCCTCGACGCCATCCTCCTGGGCAACCACATGTGAAGCCTCTTCCCCATGCTCCCTCCTCCTTGACCTTCGAACCACATGAGTCTCGGGCACGGTCCTCTCGGGGTCATTCTGATTTTCAACGTTTGGTGATACAATATGATCTGGACTTTGCTCCGGACTTCGTTCCGAACCAGAGGCGATTTCCTGCGGTGTTGCTGTTGCAGTGAGCTCAACGTGGAACTCATTAGGGTTCATGTCCTCTGTGTCAGCCAGCTGGATTGGATTTGGGTTCCTTAAATCTGGGGTGTTGGTAGATGGTGGCATGTGATTGGGACGCTCCAAGTTCTGCATAATTTGTTCTATGTTGTTGAGGCGGGTGCGCATTGTTATGATCCAGTCGGAAACTTGGGCTGGGTGGACCGCCAAGCGGCTGACGGAGTCTTCTTGTGGTTGAGAAAGTTGAGAGACAGCCGATGCTATCATCTGCCTTCTTTGTTGGGCAGCATCCAGATTCGGTTCTACATTGCCTTCCATGTTTGCGAGCCGTGCATGCATTGATGCCAACCATGCTGCGGACTGCCAAGGACTCTCGTTTGAGCTTTCAGAAGGTAAATCTACATTATGCTCTCAATCATGCATTGACAAATACTTAGTGACACATAAGTAGTTGTATTAAGAGAAGTAAATGAGAGGATTGACTCTATTCTTGTACTTTCTGATGTCTTTGCATCTTGAGGTTTACATGAGTTACCTGTGTAGGATCCATCACAAGATGGCTGCCGTTAATTATATGCTCCCACTCTTGTGATAAGAGTGCAGTAGCTGTCAGCATTTGTTGTCTGTCGGTGCCTCTCGTTCCAGGATTCTGATTAATGGCAGCACTGTAGCGGGAGTTTGCTAGAGCTTGCCTGAGTTGTTCTCGTCTGAAAGCTAGTCTTCGTTGCAAGTAACTGCTTTGTGAGTGTTCAGTCGGATCACCTGCCTCTCTACCCAATTGGTTTAGATCGTCTTGCAATCTTGATGCTGTTTCCACACCTTCGTGCGGAATACCTTCCCCTCTGTGGAGAGTGACCTCGGAATTCGGGGCTTCAGCACCAGGTGCCCGTGTCTCACCCTCTTCTTCAATTTCTGTGGCTACTTGCTCAATTTCTGTGATTTGCACACGTTCTTGGTTCGTTTGCTCCCTGGTTTCTGCTTCTCGAATTTCACGTTCCCGCTCTCGCTCCTCCCTTTCTCTCTGTTGCCTTACGCTCTCTATCCTCCTCGCAGCAGGGCGTGGAGGTATTCTCTCAGATCCTAACGCGCCTTGCATTCTGGCTGAGGCGAGAGCATTTTCACGTCCATAAATTGGCGTAATGCTACACTCGGCTATGGCGCCTTTGCAGACTGGGCACTCTTTATGGTACGAATGCACATGTAACCATCGGTACAGGCATGGCCAGCAGAAAAGATGGCCACAGCATGTAACCACTGCTTCATTTGCCTTTTGAAAGCAAATGTTGCACTCGAAATTCTCCCCTATGCCCGACGATTCCTCCATTGCAGTTACTGCTGAAGTCAATCGCGACAGTCTCTCTTGACTCCCTTCAATTTCCAAAGGAGTTTGCATGATGGGTCCACTCGTCACCGACCCTGGAAAATTTTGCCAATCAGGTATGATGCTATCTGGATATACCATTGTAGTTAGTACTGAAGAAAGTGAGTAGTACTTGATGCGTTAGGGTGAAATGAAAGCGATTTAGTTGTTTTTAGAATGTAAATCTCAATACACGGGTGGCTATTGAGATAAATTCCTTGATAGAGAATAATAGTTCAATGTCAGAAGTACCTGTTATGCTGGTAGTAGTGCTGTGTTCTCGGTTGTTGTACGCCATGTCTGCAGCGGCTGAATGTATATGAGAAATATGCCCCCTATTCATTCTGTTCCGCCTCCTTATCCTCTGCCTCACATGCGGTAACCTTCTGGATAACATTCTTTGCATCGGTCGATTTTCGAATGTGCTGTGACTGCCTTGCACATAATCTTCTGGTTGCATGTAATTTTGTTGCAGAAGTTCAGTGTCTTCTTGCATCTGTTCTTGCACAATTGGATGGTATCCTTGGTAACCATAGTGGACCTCTTGTGGCGCCGTGTACAAATTGGCTCCATGTATACTGCCAGGTACGTAGTTTTGCTGGTCATACTGTTGTTGAGTGTCTGAAGTTGGGTAGGATGAGTAGCTCTGTGGCCCCACTTGTTGCATCAACAGGAATGGATTGTAGGTTGGATTTGGTGTTGAAAGATTGAGGTTCAAATCAACATGCCTTGAAACGGATGTTTCTGACTCGGGACCAGAGATTTGGGGACCTTGGTCTGTGATGCTCTGATTATTGTCTGCCCCAGCAGGCACTGGCGTTGCCATGCCTGGACCTCCTTTTCCACACTCTGATGGTTATTGCATACTATCTGCAGTTCTCTTTTTGTAATCAATAACATTATGACACTGGGATCATGAATTCTGTTTTTGTAGTGGCTCACTTCTGCACCTAAGAATTTGAATCCATCATCTTCATTCTATAAATGCTTATATGAAGTTTGTATGTCACTTGTTGCAGGGAGCAGAAGCATGCTTAATAAAATTCAAGTTCAGAATGTTGGCCTATCTTGGGCAAGGGCATGCCAGCATGTGATGTTGATTTTCATTCTCAAAGTGTAAAAAGTAAATGTTGTAGGCTTACAAGGGCTAAGAATGTGGTTTTGTCAGCGCAGGATTAATTTTCTGAGCACTGCTTGAACACTGCAATCATCACGGAAATAAAGTCGGCCATTGTGTCCTTCAACTCCACGGGATCCGATCATATACTAAATCCCTACTGATCGCACAAATCTCCACAGCGGCCCCAGATACATGAAACTTTGATATGCATGCCCTGCTGCTGATATTAAGAATGATCGAAGAAAGGTCTACGACGACATCTCACGCAGCAGTAGTCAGGCCAGCCGAGTCTCAACAATTGAATGATCTGCTTACCACAAGAGTGTCTCCTCCATCGCACACATGCTGTCGCTTGAGAGCAGGTTGAAGGTGGTTCGTCCTGCAATTGGAGACAAAGGGGTGTGGACACAAACCCTTTGGGAAGAAGCATGTGAATGGTTTTACTATCTCTGTTTGCCATGTCAGATTTGGGGGAGTGGGCACCGCTCTGGAGTTGCCGTTTAGAAAAAGTGCAGATTGGAGAGAGAAGCAACTTGAGGTAACTACCTTATTAGGATACTGCTCCATTTTGTGACTTTTCATCACCCATCATGTCAAGGAATAAACATATTTGTCTCTACAATGAGAACATTACAATGTTTTCTCACGTTTGTTTGAGAAGTCCAGTAAGTTAATATAGATCCCATTTCTCTCTTGACAATCACATTGAGTCACGGAATGAGTTGACCCAGTTTATGCAAGAAGTCCATGATATCAAATCCCAAAAGTTTGTTCTTCCAACACAAATGAGTTCCTCTCTGCTCACCTCAATGCCTCCATGTAATAAATTGTTAGGCTACAAATGGAGGAAAGAAGGGACAAGTAGGAATTGGAAACTTCCCAAAGTAAACAAAATTTGAGTTAGCCATGTACATGACATTCAAGCATCATTGATGTAATTTTTCGTATGGGATATAATCAATACAAGTATGGTACTCAAGAACCATTCAAACTCTTCATAATTCTTTACCTTTCCTAGTACCATGACAAAGGTCTCTTAGATCTTCACCACTTTAGTGTGTAGTTTCTTTTATATAGTTTTGTTTTGTCATTTTGTCCATTCATCACCTCATTTGACCACATACTTGACCTCATGACCATTTCAGATTATGAAATCTACAATTCTAGATCATTGATTCATGCAATACAATAGAAATGTTCAATTTTGGGATGCTTCCTTTAGGTTACTAACTTCGTGGTTACAAAGCCTCCTTGTCTTGTGAGATTGATTATTGTTGGAATAAGAATGCACATTATAATTGAGATATTGTTACAAGTGGTTTAGCCTCCTATTCACACAAGTTTAGAAAGTTAGAATCATGGAATTAACTCTCACTATAAATGAATTTGTTAGTAGTGGTTAAAGCTATTTTTAGGCATTAGAAACTAAATTTAATATTTTTATTTAACCTTTATATAAATGCAAGATCAATTTAATGCAAAATCCACCTAGATGGTGAGTTTATGATATGTGTTACAAAAATATGGTCCCAATCTTTGCAACTCTATACAATTTGTGAGACAAGAAGAATTGCAAGCAATGTGCTAATAGAATTGATTGCCAAGTATAATTAAATTTCATAGCAAATAAATGTAATTTAACCTTTAAATGTCACAAACAAATTTTCAATTAATTTTCAAAAACACAAGTGCATAATGTATAGAAGGATTACATAATTTACAATGTAAATAGGTAGTGGAAATTTAGTTTCAAACAAAGTAATTCTACACATATGCAATATTGCTAGTTAAAGGCTTGTGATGGCCTATGAATTAAAATACCTAAGGTGGATATTCTTACTCTTGAGCATATATTTGAGCAATTGTGCTGATATACATTTGTCAAATACGTTATAAGTAAGAAATGCATTTGTAAATACTAGAAGAAAATTGTATTGCAATCAACAAAACCAATTTTACACTAAAAACATAAAAACATTAGATTGGTTTTGTTGATTGCAACGCAATTTTCTTGCCTAATATTTTTCTAAACCATGTCATATCTTTAATGTGCTTTGTTTATATATAAGAACTATACCTACTTAAATTTTTTTAAATTTAAGACATGCTTTTGGGTTGGCACTTATAAATAGGTTATTTTTTAGGGGCTTTCAAAGAACCTCGCCTATGTGTAGTTGTAAGAATATTAGGAGAGTAGCATGAAATCCTTGAAGGAATATTAGGAAGGTAGCATAAAATTCTTAATGATTAGTTCTTCCTCTACTACTCAACATTCTTTGCTAAGCTCAAAATGTCCCTTATTTAAATTAATAGAATAGCAAATACATGTATCCGAGCCTAAATGTGCAACTCTATTACAACTTTGGCTTTGTGAAAACATGAAAGGGAACGTAACTCAAATTAAAGCATCTTGACTAATAGATTGGCAAGGGATCATTTTCACATTTTAGGTGAACTAACCTATACCACCCAAATTAGAATTCCATCTCCCATGTACATGTGATGTACATTTTCATTTTGCATGTACGTCATGGGTAACATACATAAGGACAAAATTAAGATGGGCTAGGGTTGGTAATAGTGACCCATGCAAACAATAGTTGGAAGTTAATCATGTAACACTACTGTGAACACTAAGTGTCCGATGAATGACAAAGAATTTTTGTATGTAGGATAGAAGTGCCATTGTTCATCTTTGAAATTTTGTGCAAAAAGGGGAGACCTTCTACAATAACTTGCTCAAATGAGTGCTTTTGATTTTCATAAGTAGATGATGCACACTTGTCAAAAAGGATGATTTCCGCAAAGACCAGCCCGTTCCTTACCAGGTTAAAATATTCACACAACATTTTGCAACTCAAACAATGTAGACATGTGCACCTTCAAATTGATGCTGCAGGCTCAAGAATCCATCAAATTGAGAACTATAAAACGCAATAGAAGGGTCACATGTTATGTGTTTCAGAAGATATGAAACATTTGCACGTTGAATTTGATGAATTCTTGATTAAAAAATATGAAAATATACAAGAACTTGAAGGTACCAAAGCAATGCAGATGGTCCCAAGAACAGCGTTCATACAAACATTCCTTCCTTCTCTAAACACCCTCCCAACTAAGGTAAGCTAAGTATCTTAAGCTTACATCCTAAAACCAACAAAAAGTGAAGCAATTCAGCACAGCTCTGTCCATTATTATATTGAAAAAGGTTTTGTGGGGCCTTGTTGGTAGTCAAAAGGGGATTTTGGATTCTCTTAGAATGTAATTTTTGGACATTGTATGAATAAACTCTGAAATTTCAAAGTGCTGAAAATAGGTGCCATTCTAAAATCGACACTAAACTCTCATGAATAATGGGAGTACATTTTAGGCATGAACCTATAACTATTAGTTTTAGGAAGGTGTTGGTTTTAGATGTAGTTATCATAACAATGATTTTCACTTTCAAAATAACCATGACAATATATAATAAATGTAACCTTCTTGCAAGACTAAGATTAAGAAAATATATATTTAATGAATATGAGAGCCCTCATATATCACTAGTCAAAAACGAAGCTCTAATGTTGGAGCATACCATTAAGGTATGGGCACCTAAAACTACCACTTTTTCTATTGTAGATCTTTTCTATCATCAGACATTAGAGGATTTTCAACAACTTTACAGGGCTACGAGTTCCTCGGGCTACCAGCGTTGGATAAACAACCTTGCAGTTGCTACTTGATGTGGTATGGTGACTACCACGTCACCAATTTTTTATTTTTTTAAAATTAAAATTTCTTTTTTGCTTTTATTTCCATTCTAAATTTTAATTTTAAAAAAAAATTCCAAAAAAAACAAAACTAACAACGGGAACAAGGGCGAGGGAATAGGCCTAAAACAACCCTCTCAACCCTCCAAAAATCTTCTAATGTTGGTGAAATCTTATATTTTCTCATTAACAAGTGATAGGAGATTTTTATGCACCAAAGAATGTACTCTCTCCATCCAAAAATGATCTTCCAATTGTTTATAATGTCATGTGGGAGGAAGGGGGATGGTAGTAGTTCCCAAAACAAGAACTCTGAATCAAAATGTCTACTATAGATAGCAATGCTTGCCATATTTGGGCTATAAGTTGAAGTCAATAAATATTCATGATTCTATCACCAAGAATAAGCTTGTGATAAGTAGTTCATCTTGACATGGTCAAGAAATAGGTAGACATTGACAGAACTACATGACAACTTGTCAAGTGTACAACTAGGATGTTACAAGTTACTCTCTTTCTTGGGCCCCACATAGTCACAGGAAAGACCATAGCTTCCAAACTAACTACCGCAATCAATGATTTTGGGTGACAATGAGTGGGCCACTGGTGCTCTTTAAAAATGCTCCAAAAGTTCTACTTTTGACTACTTGAAACTACACTTTAAGAAGAGATTTCGAACTCAAAGTTTCATAATGACAAGAGTACATCAAACTCTACTTTGAGTTAAGAAAAAATTGAAAAATTGTAATATTCGAGCTTATTGCTAAACATTTTGTTTAATATGATGATCATTTTGGAATAGAAGGAGTATCATTTGGTTACCATATGCAAAAGTTATGAAGAATTAAAAGTTTATTTGATAGATGTTCTAAAATCATTTCTTCAAGAATAGGAAATGTATACAATGTGAGCATCTCATCAAGTGGTGCTTTTACGCACCTAGTGCATTTCAATGACCCTATCTCACTATCAACATTTGAATCTATACAATCAATAACAATTGAATCAAGAATGGCTACAATGAAACTATTATAGTTCTTCATTTTGTAAAATATGAATTAATTCTTTCTCAAGTCTACTCCAAGCCTTCTATTCAAGGATTTCTTAATTTTATCAACTTTTCAATGTTGATTTCTTCTACAAAATCCAAGAAGTTGACAAATTTATTGAAATGTAGAGGCAAATATTTCCTTCAAAATCAAGAATTTGGCCTCAAAATCGCAGAAGCCAAATTTGAAAAGACACAATGAAATCTTAGAGGCAAAATTGTTATGTCAAATATCCTCTAAAGATTTCAACACTAAAAAAAAATTCAAATCAATTGCAATTTATGAGCAAATTTGGATCGCATTGATCCTATTTAATATTGTCACCTTCTTCCAAGATGTAAGGTAAGAGGTTCATAAAGCACTAAAGCTGTTATTGCATCCACTTTCTAAAATATACATTATTCATACATTTTGCTTCCTCATGTACTTCAACAATATACAAATAGTATACATTCAAGGGGTGGATGTTTTATGTGCACTATATTTCAACTTCAAAAATTCATACTTTGTAATTAATTCCACAAAGCTCCAAAAAATATGAAACATTAGAGGATTTATGGCCCCTCGAGTGGGCCGTTTCAAGTAGGTGTGTCACGAACTTCCCCCTTGTAGTTTTTGGGGAACGGTTGTTGCTGACAAAAAAAATTTCCTAAAGAAAAGAAGAAAAATTTAATTTTGAAATGAAATAAGAACTAAAAGAAAAATTAATTTTTTTGGACATAGCAATCATTGTGCCACATCAATAAGTTGCCATGGCCCCCTACAAGGCTATTTTTGCAATTTGAAAATTCACAATCCCCTCAAGGGCCTAGAAATCCTCTAATGCAACAAGGATTAGATGTTAATTCCATTGGTCTTTCAAGGAAAACTTACTAAAATTCAAGAATTATAACACATTACAATTGCTCATCCCCAAATTAATTTCTAGTTCTTAAATGCTCTTAAATAGGTGCTTTATGGACCTCCAACTTTACATGTCTAAACCCGACCTTTTAACACACTACAATTGCTCATTCCCAAAATATCCTTAGAATTGAATCACGATACGTGCAAATCTAGTTGGAAAACTTCCACATGTGCACGAATTTAGAAGCCCTTTTCTTCTCTTTTCTTTCTTTTTTTAAAATTTATTAAAAAAAAAAAAAAAATGGAAACCATTGTATAAAAAAGAACAAAGTAGAAGCCCTTTTGTCCCTCCAGCATTAAAGAGGCATGAGTGTACTACCAATGCATCACGATAGCAATAATTTAGATAACATCATGCCCTGCGGTAAAACTTGCAGGTCTGCAAGTTTAAACTAAACTTCATAGACAATCTCCAAAATAAAACTTGAAACAGGAATCCAACATGAAAATGACATAACCGCACACATCAGATGCTCACAGGGATCGTTGCAATGCAAATAGCCCATACAGTGGTCTCTTTATACTGACATGGTAAATTCACATTCAGTATACTCTTTCGCACGCAACAAAAGGTTCGACTGAAACAGCTTAGTAACAGTGTCTCTGCTCCGAGGAACTTGACAAGTAACTTCAATAGCCGCATGCTGCTACGTAAATAGCCCTACAAAAGCTCTCCATATTCCCTTGAAGGAAAACAGACTCAAATTACATGCGTACATGCGCCAACATCTTACAAAAATTCACGAGGATCAGTGACAAATCCTGTGAGCGCAGAGGCAGCAGCAGTGTACGGTGAAGCCAGATATATTTGCCCCTCTTTGTGTCCCATTCGACCTGGAAAGTTGCGATTGGTAGTTGAAACACAAACCTGCATCAACATATCAATAGCGGTCACTACCCCGTAAGCGATCAAGCTAGATACAGTAAGTCCATAGAAAGTTCTTGGGAAGCTAATAGCCGACTACTGTGACTTTTGTAAATCATATTCTTCTCGTTAAAAAATGTGGAGTATGATTTCCTTTTTCTACTGGTGATATTTATTACCATCCTTCAAACTTCCTAAACGATTTTTTCAACTCCTGTAGATATTAAAGTGGACACTTTTGGCCATTTCGGCACGTGGGATTAGGGGTTGGTCAGTTGCTCCATACATAAATGAGTTTTTTGACCAACTAACACAAGAAAGAACACAGATCATCATAACGTTCAGGGAAGAGCATCAAATAAGAGCCACAAAAGAAGCTTAAATCAAGATTAAAATGTACCTGAGGATCGTTCATGCGTGCGTAGGTGTCACGAGGGCCACCCAGACAAGCAGCACACGATGGAGACGCAGGAGTATCACAACCTGCTTGCTCAAAGATTTCCGCACAAGTCTTGCCATCAGTTCCAGAAACTGGCAGGGAGTACAAGTCCATCCATACCTTTTGTGTGGCAGGAACAAGGAATGTTGGCACTTTCACTTTTTGGCCCTGTCATAGAAATGGAGAAATTAGTACCTCCATTGCTACATTATGTAAAACGTGACCTGAGAAGCGTGG
Organism: Pseudoscleropodium purum; assembly: GCA_963969395.1. Lineage (NCBI taxonomy): Eukaryota > Viridiplantae > Streptophyta > Bryopsida > Hypnales > Brachytheciaceae > Pseudoscleropodium > Pseudoscleropodium purum. The sequence continues at coordinate 15,704,384 of OZ017798.1, forward strand.
ATATCGAGATTTTAAATGGGTATAATAACTCACTGAAATTGCCAACAGTTCTGCGGCAGCAAGGAAATCTTCGGTCTTTCCACCAGTGCATGATCCGATATACACGCGGTCAATCTTCACTTCCTTGCACTCTCGAGCCAAAGCCCTATTGTCTGGAGAATGTGGCTGTCACCAAAACAACCAACATCTTGTCAGACACCAACATTGGTTTACACTCATGAGTGAAGAGTAAGATTCATAAAATTTCAAATACGTGCACTCAGGGAAGATGACAGTAATTCCTAAATCAAATAATTAATATTCAGGATAGTCACCAAGAGATGATTCAAAACAACAGAGATCATGGACTGGAACAAACCTTAGCAACAACAGGTTCCAGCTTGGAAACATCAAATCTGTATTCCTGGAGGAAGCTGCGCATTACAGCTCAAATGTTCAGGAAAAATAATTAACTTTTAAGTAAATAAGATCAATGACAACTACTAATATCTTCAGCAGATAAGTCTAGTCGATATAACACGTTCAAAGAGCAGAAAACCTTGTAAGTGGGTAATGCCAAAAACTTAAGCCCAATAGGGCTCATCGGTCAAAACGGAATTAAAGCATCAATACGTTGCAGTGCTTGTATACCTGGCGTTCCCATCACTGGTAAAGACTTGGTACGGTTTTGAGGTCTTCCCTTCCAAGTACTTGGCGGTAGTGGCATCAGCAGGAACAACACCGTTCTTGCCACCAGCCTCGACAACCATGTTGCATAGGGTCATTCTGTCCTCCATCTACATACCCCACCACCAGCAGATCGTAAGTATTGTCTTTTACCTCAGACAAGCACATTGTCAAGCTTCACATGGAAGGCTGTGAAACAAAGATAGTCCATATAGATATAGTTTCATGAAAGAGATTAGCTGTTAAATCGATTGTAACAAAAGAAGTATCAAGTAATAGCCATGACCACCCATTGTCATGTGAAACGCTTTCTTCACTAGAATTTAAAACGCTAAGCTTCTTGTCAAAGGACATGCCCAAAGTGATATTGTAATTTAAGCTTGAATCGCTACTAACCGTCATAGCTTCAACAGTTGTCCCAACAAACTCCATCGATCTGTAAGTTGCTCCCGCCACTGAGATTTCACCAATAATCTGCATATGTAAAACCCATTGATTTTAGGACCGAACAATGTGGCGTACCTCTACATCAACGTTTATCCTAAAAAAGGACGAGTGTATTCTAAAAAGCGTAACGATACCTGCAATATGAGATCCTTGGCTAACAGGTGCTTCGGCATTTCCCCATCCAGGACAAACCTCAGGGTTGGTGGGACCTGCAGAACACATTACAGATCACTATTTTCATCAGTGAATCCGTTTATCAAATTTCAAATATAATTATCCTTCCCGTATCACATAGTGCACAATGACAATGGTAAAGGTGTCAACAAATTTCAGATTCTGTTCGCATAAATAATCCGACATGGACCTTCACACACAGTCACAGATTCGAGAAATCAAGTGCACCTTGAGCAGAAGTTTTCCAGTGCCCATAATAAAGCCTGCGTCAGTATTACCGATGCCAGTTGCGAACTGACCAAACGCTCCCGCGTTGCAAGTATGGGAATCCGTGCCAAAGAGAACCTACATCAAATGGACCCAAAATCTAGTTTTACTTTGTGAAAGTTCACCATTGATGATACAAATATAATAGACATGGCAATGATCAATTGAGAGGTAATATCGTAAAATATCACATTACCAACACGAGGGCATAAAAAAATTTGATCATTACCTCTCCTGGGCGGCAATGACCCTCTTGCGCCAGAGCCACGTGGCAAACTCCCTTATAATCTGGGTTAGCCTGCACAAAAATTAATTTTGTAATTAGTAAATTTTGCATCAGGGTCACCTGGTTTAGACGTCTGCCTACAAAAGACCTAAAATGCTAGTGCAAACATACATGACCATGGGTGACGTGAGCTTTCAAAATGAATGCCACAATACCCTCCATAAAGATAAATGAGAATTCGTGTCTCACTGTTAAGATGCTCTAATGCATATATCATGAACTCATAACGTTCTTTGTAAAAGCAAAAAGAGAGATACGACACGCAGACCCGAAAGTTACTTCTGTCGGTGATGTCGTAGAAATACTTGATGTCTTGCTCATGAGCAAAATCACGCAGAATATCTACATTTCGATTGGCTCGTTCATCGGTCGTAAAGATGTAATGATCGGGAATAAGCACTATCTTTTCACGGTCCCAAACCTGCAAATCGTTCAGAATATCTATTACGTCCAATTTAACGGATAGCTTTAGCAGATATCAACATGACCCATCCCCACTAGTTCGTAGTGCATTTATTACTTTGTGGCTCTTTTCAAAGCCCTACATGAGATTTGCTGGTGAGGGATTGTGCATGCTCACAATCTTTTCCTACATCGTACTTGGCGTAAATAATAGTTAGGGACACAATGTTTTCTTGAATGAAATTGCAGATCAATCTAGAAACCAAACACTGTTCACTGCAATGTGACACACCTTGGCATTTTGACCAAACTCCTTCTTGAAGATACCGAACGTTCCAGGGCCGCATACATCATGAGTCATAAGAACATCTGCCTTCACCCAAACATTCTCTCCTGGCGTGAGCTTGGTCTTTTCAGACGCATTCGCCAGAATTTTCTCGGTGGCTGTCATGGCATGCTTCACCTGGAGTACAAACGGGTAAATCAGAAGAGCAACAGAGTGATGGTACTATAATTCTACGAATTAATTAAGAAACTCTACAGGCAAAAACGAAAGATGACCGATTCTGAAAATGGCTGGTCCTGGCCTAGCAAAAGCAGAAAGAACTATATATTCTCTGCACCAACTTCGACGGCACTCAAGCCCACAGGCAGTCCGACTAATAGATACTGAAACTTCACAGGTGAGACACTCAGATCATTACACAAATTGCATTGCACCACACATTCCCATGGTCGCAACAGCTCACGGCATAATTCTAATTTTACTAGCAACGCTGAAACAGGCCATCCAAACTCAAAAGTCACTGTAACAGATGTAATCGTGCCTCCAGTGACTAGAAGCACCAAAATTGCTGAAAATAGGAGGTACATTTCCAAAATACTAAGATAGAAGTACCCCACTCGAATTACACTTTCCACTTGTGACATGTAGGGGGCTATTAAGATTTCCCAATATGACCTAAAACCATCATGCGGATGACTTAAATTTTACACTCATGGCAATATGGTTGTAAGGAAAACCTCCAGTTGACAGTTCTGGGATACTATGGAGACTATTCAAGAATTCAAAAACGTGGGATTTACATGAACCTACACAACACTTAAAAGGTCTCTACAAGTTCTGACTTCGAAAATTCACAAAAATTACAAAAAAGCTCCAAAAATTCTGATTGAATTTTAGAATTTCCATGATTTCCATTTGCTGAGAAGGGGGAAAAGAACCTCTGATTCTGTATAAGTAAATCGGCTTGAGATAACGGTAAAGGTATTTCTAACTTAAAAGAAACCTCTCCTTTTCAGTAGCGCCATTTCCATACAATTCTGACAATTTTCAAACTTACAGCTCCAGTAGAGGCAGGAGTACGCTCCTGACGCTGCGGAGGAGCCGCCACCGCTCGCACTCGCATATCCCTTTGCGTACACACGAGAGCGGCTTTCGGAACAGCAGCGACAGGGACGCGGGTGCCGTAAAACCCTGAACCCGATGCCAATGAGCCTCCATCTCTCTGCAACAGCACAAGCTCTCATTCATTTACAATCCTTTCAGCTCTCAATCTTCCTATCACTAATCACTCCTCCACTCCAAATCCGCTTCCAAATCACGCGCTCCCAATTCACCGTCCACGTGCGACAAAAACATCCAAACACTCAAATTAAACCTAAAGCATCTTCTCAATCATTCCACTGCATAAACCCTAGAACGAAGAATGCGCACAACAGGCGGTGAGTGACGGCAACTAAACATACCAGCGATGAGGAGAAGGCCGGGTGATGCGCCACAGACGCGGCCATAGCAACCAAACCACAGCTGGAATGAGAAAACCCTCGGCAACAACAACAACAACAACAACCAGACGGAATGTGCGCTTGGGAATTCAAGCGCAATGCAACAAAGAAGAATGAGGAATGTTACACCAGAGCAGCGAGAAATAGGTAGAAGGGAGAATGCACGAGGAGGAGCTTCGTTCGTTTCGTGGACGAGAGAGGGGGGAATTCGTCCTCCATGTGGACGAGAAAGAGGGAATGTTCGTTCGTTCAGACGAAGCTTCGTTCGCCGGTTAGGAGCTCGAAAGCTTCTTTCGTGGCCGCCACACACCCCGTTCTCTAGTGCCCAATGGCTTCTTGCCCAAGTTCTGACTGCCGATATTTTGTGAATGTAAATTGGTCCTTTCAATTTCTTGACCCCCAAGTTTGGATTTTGTTGTTTGGGGGCAAGGTGAAGTAGCAAAGTAACTCCATCCAAATGCAAATTGTGACCTGGTTGATTCTCACCTTAAATGTACGGAGTACATTTAACTCCTAAAGAATCAAGCTGCATTTTTTTTAGAATATAGAAATTTTGGGTAGGTGTGTGTGACTAGAGATTTCCATGTTTTTGGTCCAAATTTTAATAAGGTAACAAGCTCTGAAATTGCACAAGCTCTAAAATCACCCACCCTATTCAAATATACACATTTTTTACATGTAACTATTTCATAGCCTTCAACAATGTACAAATAATGTACATTTTAGGGGGTGGGCAATTTTAGAGCCTATGCTACTTCAAATTCAAAATTTCATAACTAATTTCAAAAACTCCAAAAAATATGAAACAATTTGGGTTAGATGCCAATTCTTCTTGTCTTTCAAGGAAATTTTACTAAAAAATATTTCAAGATGTTTCACCTCTCCAAAATTTAGTTTCAGCTCTTAAGTCGGCAATTTCTGAACTTATTACCTTAGAAGGTGTGAATAAGTAATATCTTTTGTGTGCACTAAATTTCAGGACATTTGGAAATATGAGTCAAAAGTTATGATCTAATATGTAGTTTGTTTCTCAACTTGAATTGTCCAGGCAAATCTGAAAAAATCATTTTTTTTTTTCAGAAACCCAAATTTGAAATTGGTTTTCTAGTTTTATGAATAAATAAAATGCTTTGAATCATTCCATTTTGATCAATGAGTCAAAATTTATAAGATATTTTAGTTTGTAGGCAAATGTGGAATCTTTGCTCCAAAATAAACTTTGAAGTCTTTTATTGAACTCAATTTTCAATATTTTGGGAAAAAAATAAATACATTAGATGAAGATTGTTTATTACAATAGTATGACCATTGGAATTGGCATTTTAAAAATCTATAAATAAATTCTTAATAATTTTGTATTTGGAATCATTCTCTACATCTTTCTACTTACTATTTTTTTTCTATATGTTGTACAATTTCAAATTATCTAAAAAACTTCAAGCAAGTAGCCAACATGCCTTGAATAATGAATCCAAAGAAGCACCACCATTTTGAACATTTTTCATACAAATGTGACCTTGTAAAGTGTAGTTGCCTAGTTTTTCGTAGGACAAAAAAATTATTTTTGTCACTTCAAATGCAAATATCTTGCAATCTACACAGTGGAAATTTTAGAAATTTTTTCCACATCTTTTCAAACCAATGTACTACAAGATCCTATGGTTATATATCTCTCTAATAATTTCTTTTCTAAAATTTGAAACTTGTACAAGAAATGGCAGTTTAGGAGCATTTTGGGTGAAAACATAGTCAAAGAACTTTAAGGTTAATGAACAGGAGAGTGTTGAGTCAATTATAGGTATACATATTTTCAACAATTTAAAAATTCACCATTTATTCATACAATGTTTATGTGAAAAAAATCTAAAATTTCTTTTTGACTTCTAACATGATTCAACAAAATTCAAACAGCTTAACCCCTAAAAGACCATGATATGTTTTTTGGCTACATAGAAATTTTGGGCAAGTGCATGTGACTAGAGATTTCTATATTTTGGGCCCAAAATTTGGATAGGACATGGGGACAAGGAATATCTTTCATATGCACAATTTTTATGACATTTGGAAATAGGAGTCAAAAGCTATAGCCTAATATTTTTTTTTTTTCATAATTCGGTAGTTTGGGCAAATATTAAAAAATCAGATTTTTAAAAAAAAAAAATATGAAATTGGTTTTCTAAAGTTATATACAGATGGAAAGCTTTGAGTCATTCCATTTTGATCAATGAGTCAAAAGTTATGAGGATTTTTTGTTTGTAGGCAATTATAGATTCTTTATTATAAAATGAACCCACCACTGCAATTAAAGAGGAATTAAATTTTTTTTAATTTTTTATTATATTTTAATGAAAGCATCTTATATGGCATTATTTGTGCCACATTAGCGCCATGTCAGGTTTTTCTATTTTTCTATTTTTCTATACTTAGAGTGTAGGATGCCAAAAAACGAAACCTAAACAGTCTTCTTAGGGAGTCAGTTTTTTCCTAATGTTAAGGGAAGAAAAAAAATTCCAACATTTTTCTAAGATTGGGATAGATGATGTCATTTGTATTCATCTTGGATCCTATGATAAGATTAAAAATTGTAAGCCAATGCTTGTTTTGCACAACTATTAAAGAAATAGTAAAAATTGAATTTTCATTTACATGGCAAATGCCAACTCAAACATCTATTTATATTGTCGGTATTAACCATTTAAGAGTTGAAGTGACATGGTTATGATGGAAGCTTCAATATATTTCGTGAAAACACTCTATTCTAAGTGCCTCCTCCTCACATAGATAAATAGACTAGATAAGCACACACAAGTAATTGCAAACCAATACTCAATACTAGAGAGGACTTCAAACAATCTAAGAGAAATAAAGCAAATCATCCTATTTGTATCATGATTCAATTGTATTCTATTTGTGCTACTATATACTATTAGTACATATTCTAACATTTCAAATGTGCAATAGTTGTATATATTGGCACAAAAAGACTCACCTTCGTTGTGGCACAAATAAGATGGCTTACCTCAATGCACCTTCATATTTATGTTATTTGGAGATCAAAGTATGTATATTTGGTGTTCCCAATACTTTGGGGGATTTTGTTACACAAGGTTGCAATATAACTTGGCCAAGCTCATTTGCAATTTTGTTAAACGAGGTTGCAATAAGCTAGTAAAACAACCCATTACCTCCTAAATGCCCAAGCCTTTTCAATTATATTTTGACTTTGAAAAAAGAGCATAGACTTATAATTATCCCCAAAGAAGTAAAGTTTTTTTTTTTCACAATCTAACCATATAGATGTTTAAAGAACTTGCTAGTTAGAATGTTCACCAATTTTGAGTGTAAAATTGTGAGATTATAACAAGAAAATTGTACATTTTTTATTTCAAGTATATTATCCCTCCCCACAATGTTTCAAAAATTTGCACACAATTTTTTTGGGGGATTAGAGGTGATATGAATAACTACAAATTGTATTAGCATACTAAAATGCACTTTCAAAAAACTCTTAATTTCACATGAAAAGCTATTAAAATCATTACACAATCCACCTTGCAATTGTTGAAATGCAGTTTTTTTATAGGTATAAATTAAAAATAACTCCAAATCAATATTTGTATGTTCAAATTTTCTATGGTGAAAATGATGAAAACAAATTACTCTTTCTATTGGGACCATTTTCAAAGCAAATGGATAATTAACTACAAATTTTTAGATCTCAAATCAAGTGAAATTGGCAAGCTTTGCTCAAAGTCAAGAAATGAAGTAAAATTAGTAAGTTTTATTCTTCCAATAATTGACATGTATGGCTTTGAAGACCTCTCAAAAATCAAATGTTTATCTTTTTTAGCCATGGAAAATTAAAAATATACACTTTAGTATCAAGTTGAAAACTCCATCGCCAATTGCATCCTAGAAAAATTTCACCATGTAATAAAAATTTCACCTAATTAACCTAATAAGTTACTATAAATTTGGGCTACTTTCAAAAACTAAATTTGAAAACATTGAATCATGTATTAAAGTTGGAGGTTCATAAAACACCCATTTAAAAGTTGAAACTAAATTTTGGGAGGTAAACCTTCTTAAAATGTTTTTTAGTAAAAATTTTTGGAAAAACAAATGGTGAATTAGCATCTAACCTAAGTTTTTTCATTTTTTTTTGGAGCTTTGCGGAATTAGTTATGTATTTTTTAAGTTGAAATTTATTGAGCTTTAAAATTGCCTAGCTCTTGAAATGTAAACTATTTGTATATTGTTTGTATAATGAAAAAGCAATTTGTGCAAAGAGTGTACATTTGAGGAGGTGGGCAAAATTAGAGCTTGAGAGCATCTCCACCCCTACTCACCACACTCGGCTGGAGCAAGTTTGGGAAGGACTGGGAGCTAGGGCACCCCACATTGTCACATTGGGGGCAAATTTCACAACTCTAGGCATGCCAAATTTTGCTCAAGGTACCCTAGCTTGGCATGCACAAGGAACTTTTGAGTAAGCCTAGTGTTAGTGTAAGGTAGAAGTGCCTATTTCTAATAGTCCCCCTACAATTGTTTTGTAGGCTAAGCTATTGTGGACAATAATTGGATGCAATGATTATTGAAAAAGATTCTTGGTTTGTCCTCTCATTTCTCTTTCCTCTTGGCCTAGGGAGAAGTGCCAAAGCTAACCACAATAGGTGAGTTCACAAAATTGGAATGGATCTAGGTGCAAAATCCATTTTTATATTCAATAAAATATTCATTTTTGGAGAATTTTTTTTTGGTTTTTTGGCATTCTTCCACAACCTTATTTTTGCACACACTGAACTTAGTTCCTCATGACTTTCCCACACCATCTAGTCTGAAATGCTTAAGTTATCCGAAATAGGTACTTCTATCTTAGTTACGATTGTTTCTTCCGTTGGGCTGATTAGATGGAGCGTTGTTGCAACACCATTGGAGGACAGATAGCAAAAACAAAATTGGGTTTGGATGGCTGATTCCACTACATGTCACCTGTCTCGTTCAATGGGCCACCTGTCTCGTTCAAGATAAGCTTAGTTCTATTCAAATATTTCTGATATGAGGATCTTGTAAACTGTTTTTCTCAACTCGTCAATTCTGGAGAAGACTCTGGAGGTTTAAGCTTAGGGGTTAAGCTCCTGCCATGGGACGGACTTGACCCAACATGGGATAACGTAAGGCGTAAGCTTATCTTGGACAGAACTCAAGGTGCTTGCACAACTGAATGCGCACTCAGCCATCCCGCTGGCTTGGCCAAATCCTTGTCACTCCCTGCAGCAGTGTCAAGTGGCTTTTTATTGAGGAGCTTAGCTGGAAGCAGCCAATGGGGATACGCCACCTGTCTTGTTCAAGGTCAGCTTAATTCAGAGATTTCTGATACTCCGTGTAAGAGTTTTGCAAACTCTCCTAGTTAAGGTCTAAGAAAAATCATATGAAAAACGAAAATGAAAAATTCTATGAAAAAGTGGTGCCCTAAGTGATGATCTCTTAGACCTTTAGTTTTTATAAATACGCTTATCATACACTAGGATCCTCTGTACTTTGGTTAGGACTTCATCACCAATAGAACGCCAGCTGTGCACCAGTGCACGGCAAGTCCCTATGCTCCTCCTGTCTACGTCCACTCTCAGAAGATCAGAAACGTACGTTACTACAGAATGCCGGCCACACACTGTTTTCCCTGCACAGAGCTTAACAATACCTCCAGGAAACAGGCAACAGAGAGACCGTAACCCAAAAGAAAGATGTTCCGACCTGCTCAAGCACCCCAGTTCCTACATCCCTAAACCCTCGGCAAGAGCATACATGAAAGTCCTAACAAACTGAGCATTCCTAAGGAATCGTTCTGGAGCAGCTGATTGTCGATGACCCGCCCAGTCACTTAAAAGTCCTTGAAATCCTCGCTCCTTGACAGCTTCCATCTCCACTCCTCGTCAAATAACTGATAATTCCCCTCGAGAACTCCAACGAAACCTCAAACGACGCATAATATAAATCGAGACACCAAAGGTCTGCAAACACTGAAGGAGAGTATACAGTATCTCACCATTGGCTACTATGTAATATTCGGCATCGTGCATATGCTAACAAGCTACAGTTAAGCTGGCTTCTGCAGATCAGCTAAACCTCAAAATTAGACTTGCTTCAGCTACAGATTTCCTTTGCATCTGAAAAGCTCACGTCAGTGAGGTTGTCTTGGACATGACCGCGCAATGTGCATCTGTGCACCCCAATCCGAAAACTCAGAGAGAAGAAATTGAGCGATGCCTTCAATTGGCAAAGATGATGTAAAAACGATACATTATATAACATTGGTCAAAAGAGTGATGGGCAAATAAAGCCACCTACACTCGTCAGGAGTTCTCTCTCACAATTGTGGGCGCATGTACTACCTCCTCCCTTTACAAGCCTCCCCAAGGACATGCAATCCGTTCGGGACCGTACTTTTGAGGAACACCGAAACCGTACGCCAACTAAAAACAAGATGGACTCCGAAATCTCTATAGCCCTTAACGAATGTGTTTACAACTCTTATACACGCTAGAACATCGACATTATAAAAGGACAAAGTTCCCTATGAATCCTCACCCCCAGCTCCACAATCTTTGATCAAACAAAATCTACAATGCCAGGTAGGAGTGGCATAAAAATTCATACGATCTGCTCATGATCACCCAACCACAACCTATGATCCGTTCCCACTCCATAGTAGCTCTGGTACCACTTCACAAACTTCTTCAGACCTGTATCCAAATTCGTCGTCGGATGGTAATTGAGCTGCTTCTGTGCAGATGAAATGTTTGCATGTGTGAATGGGACATCTCCATTCCGAGGCATTTTAATGACATTCCTCTTTGCCTTCAACTTCAAGTACTTCTCAAGAATATCAACCAAAGAAGGTACCGTGACAGGTGAAGTGTTGCCCAGATTAAAAACGCGCAGTTGCGCTGGGCCAGTCTTCTTACCACCGCTGCCTGTGCTCTTCTCCGCTGTATCTAGAGAACCCACGCAACCTTTCACAATGTCGTCAATGTATGTAAAGTCCCGGGCTAGGTCCTTTCCACCACTGCCCGTGTAAATGTTAATGGTCTTGCCCCGTAGGATGTCCCGGGTGAAGGAAAAGTAAGCCATATCCGGTCGTCCCCAAGGCCCGTATACAGTGAAGAAACGGAGACCTGTTATTGAAAGGCCATAAATGTGATTGTACGTATGAACGATTTCTTCACCGGCCTTCTTGGTAGCTGCATAAAGGCTGGCAGGTTGGTCGGTCCGGTCACTTTCAGAGAAGGGGACCTGCATGCATAACGATGACCATGATGAAGGAATTGGAGACGATGAGGCACAATGAAGTGCAATATGAAGTACACTGAAGAGTTCCTGTCATTTACAGCCCACTGTAGCAACAGCGACACTGAAATCATGCGAGATGCCTAACAATGGGTATCAAACCACACAATTACTAATATCAACACAATTCGATAAATTGCAGAGATCATACGAACATTTTCGTATAGCTGACTCTCTTCCAAACGACTGCTTCAAAAATCATATTCGGGCATTGGATATCTAAATGATAAGAAGTCACCCCTTGGAGCAATATTGGTAAAGAAAATTTCAAAAAAATTACAAACCTTGGTATTTAAGCCGTACACAGAGCTCGAAGAGGCCCACACAATTGCCGGCTGAGGATTCGCAGCTTTACAGACCTCAAGAAGAGTCACGAGGCCAGCGATATTGCTGTGGACATATGAGCCTGGATTCTGCATGGCATACCGTACCCCTGCCTGAGCAGCAAGGTGCATGATATGAGTAAACTGGCCCAATTCGAAAAGTGTCTTCAGCAGAACCTCATCATTAATGTCACCCTCAACAACAAAGACACCGTGCTTCTCAAGCACATCTTGTCTGGCACGCTTCAAAGAGGTCTCATAGTAGTCATTGAAATTATCCAGGCCAACAACTCCGTCTCCTCTTTTCTTTAGTGCCAGAGATACATGAGTACCGACAAACCCTGCAGCACCCGTGACAAGAACCACCATAGAGTCATGTTCTCTTTTAGGTAGGCAAGACCACCGCACTTTGAGTTCCCATTGATGATTGGGTTTAAAGGCAGCCATTGAACGACCAACAATGCCGCCTTCAACAGCCACCCCCGAGGTACCACTCATCTTGTAGAATACAAGGAGAGTCAAAGCAAGTAAGATGGCGGTACATCCCAGAAGCCTGGCTGAAGCTGTCGTGTGCCATCTTGACGCCACCCGACCAAAATAATTGCTTCTTTCCACCTTCACCTACATATTCAATTTTGAAATAACCTTAGTTACGAAGAGTATCTAAACAAAGTACGTCAGATCAATGAAGGCATCCTGCCAGGCATGGGACATAAGCGTCGGTGACAAAATTTGCTAGAACTCTGCATATACCTCTGCGTTTGAGACTATACCTTGCCAGGGGTTGACGGGTAATTGTCTTGCATAGAGGGAGGCATTTTGAGCAAAGGGCTGTGCAGTGTCTTGGAAGGAGAGTCGACGAACATTCCGGGTCGCCAAGTTCCCTTTCTTCAATCGGAGGCAGGAATGTTCCTCACGTTATTAAATAGAGATGCTTGGTAAACCCCACTTCGGATTCGGCTTCTCAAAACTGCATGCGGAACCAGAAACGAATCAAACCAGACATTTATAAGTGAAGCGCAAGGCACTTATTAAAATTAATTACAATTCGCGGGTACAACCCTAATGTGAACAATTTCAATTCTTAAATAATCCATTAAAAAACTAGAGAGAAAAAACATGTTGGCAATTGCTCCTATTGACCTACAGTTTCAAGGTGCAGGAGTAAAACATAATAATAACCCCTTAACCTTCAAAGGACGGTCCTGTAACACAAACTGTTAAACACGTCAAGCAAGATTTGAAGGCTTACAGTCCTCTAAATCTAATTTTCACCTTGACCATATGCATGGGAAGTTTGAAGAGAGAGTACAACACTACTTGAATGAATAAAAAACAGTAGATGAAGGTGACTTACAACTGCTAAACACCCTGGATGAAATCGACCAAATTCATTCAATTGGGAGTCCAGGGGTAAATATGTTGCAGCAATCACAGCATAAGACGACTTACAGGATCTGCATAGAAAGTTATCACGATCCACGCGCTCAATTACGAACCATAACACTCCAGGCTCTAGTTACATGTTTCATATCGATGAAACCCCCATCAACTACCTCGTCCCACTCAAGAAATCGGAGAACTATGCAGTCGACTACACTTGTCATCAGAATGGTGGAAAATAAAGGAGAAAAAAGATTGTTGATCACGCTCTACGCCACCAGTTAAGTAGGAACAGCTCCAATTGCTTTCAACAGAAATAGGCAGTTGCAGAAGAACTATAACAAGATATAATAGCTCTTTTGATAAATTAGAACAATCTTTCAAACGACAGATCGACTTCAGAACGCCACACGTCTATAAGTCCAAAGAATTCTTGCTCTAAACCCGAGGAAAGCGTTAGAGTCTTTATCAAGATACTTCAAAGATCCATTCTGTAAGCATTGTTGCTATTCAAGATCAGAGCGCACTCTAAAATCACAATTACTGACCAAGAGACAAATCCAGGATTAAGCAGTAAATCAAGATTAAGCAGCTAGAATCTTACAAGAAGTTTTTGAACGACTCCGCTGCTACTCGCAACTCCAAGGCTTCAGCTCCGCTCGCTGATCAGAGGCAATTGCAAACTAGAATCCTCGAAATGTCGCAACATCAAGAAACTGGTGATTCATTGGGCAATAACTTAAACCTACATCCATACTCCGAAACTTGGGACAGTTTGGCCAAATTTAGCAGCAGAGGTTTTCAAAGCCAACGAATAACATCAAATCTTGACTTCACGACCAATGCGCCTTCCGTTCTGTATAACATACAGTCCAGTCCAAAAGTTCACCTACTGAGCAATGGTAACACTGACATAAGCGTCGCTTGCAAGTCCCAGTTCAACTCGAAAGTCCATCTCTACACCAATCCGTCAGCCAGAAACTGAATTCACACTGCACGACCAATCTGGAAAAAAGCGTCTAGTCGCTTCTCTGCATCATCTAGCCAAGTACCACCAGCACACCACTCTAATCCAAATTGCAGCAATTCTATCACAATCTCTGACAGCACTACCTTCCTCACTCCTCAGAAAGCCCTGGAAGCCACAAATCCCCGTCAAAAAACAAGAAAGATAGAATGGCATTACCTCCCTACGCCCCGTTCCTCCCGCTGCAGCTGAATGTACTTGTCCCTCTTTCTGGACCGTAACTGCTCCTTACGCCTTCACTATCGCCATCATTCCACAACAGACAAGTTCCACACCAAGCACTCAAGAAGACAGAGTAGCAAACAGAGCACAAGCAACCACTCCACCGCGTCCTGCCAACCTGGAAGCCAGGCTCAGGCTCAGGCTAGCTCCTGCAGCTCCAGGTCTTTAGTAACCTTAACACACTGCGACCTCGCCCTTAAATGCGTTCCCTCCCCGGCGCACAAACAACAAGGACTACCACCTACACCACCACACGGTCACACAATTGCACGGTTAGCTCCAGACAGGAAAATTTATGCGAACAGCTGCCTCATCGCCGGTGTCTCTGCAAGCAATCAATCGGACAGAGAAAAAAGAGTAGTACTCCCTCCCTCGACTTACCACAGCTTCCGCGCCTTGTTTCCGACAATGTGCCCACGTCAATGGTGTGTAATGCAAACAGTCAGTAGTCGGACTGCGAGGAGAGCAGGGAGGCGCAGGAGAGGTGATCACTTGAAGCCGGGAGCACGATGAAAACGCTGCCCTGTTCGGGACGGATCGGCCATAGCTGGCACCCCGCAGACATCCATGGTACACAATTACAGAAGGGAACAGCGAGCAGCGCAGAGGCGCTGACAGGCAAAGCACAGCACCACGTAGGAGCGACGGATGATACCCGGATTTACTAGGTCCGGGTCTCCACGTCCCGCCGGTGCCGGTTCTCTATTTGCAAGTGTGCTTTTACCCACTTTCTGGAGTTTGCATTCACTTAAGATTCTGTTTACTTTGTCACACGAGTGGATCCACGCTTAGATTCCTTGTTAACTTGAAGTTAATAATGTGAAAACACCCAATAAAATAGTCTACGTAAGGAATGGTTGCAAGCTCTCTCCAATCTCCAATGTGAAGAATATTTTTCTCGGAAATTGAAATCATGAAATTTTTTTAAAGTATATTTCTTAGACTCTCCATGTGAGCTCTATAATTTTTCAAAAGTGGAAAATGTATAAAACACTGAAATCCACTCTAGATTTGCTCATTAAAAGATTTGGGGGGGCTCCAAAAGCCTCTTTTGGACATGTCCCCCCATAGTTGTTCCTTGCAAAGAAGGGAACAACCTACTATAAAAAAAAAATTTCAAAAAAAAATAAATTAAATTAAATTCTTCAAATGCAGAACAAAGTTGGAAAAAAAAATTTGGGCAATAACGTGGCAAGGTCTCAACCACATTAGACCGCTATGCAGTCATTGCACAATCGAGTTCCCACAGCTGATAACTCATAAGCTTTTGGAGCCCCCAAAAATCTTATAATGTATTAGCTAACCTCATTTACTACCACTCACTATGTGGAAAAAAAAGTCAACAAGGAACATATTGGAACCCTTAAACAATACCAAAATTGATTACAATTTGTCCTCAAATAATGAGAAGTAGACCAAGCTAGCAAGCCAAACTAGCTTAGGTGGTAAATGACATGACTACTTAGTTGTTTTTGATATGGTCTTAATCATCAAGAAATTTGTTCAATACTCATTCTAACATATTTTTATTGTACCTTGTGCATAACCTCAAATCCTCCCCCGCCTACTATACTCCAAACATCAAATGGCAATTTTAGTAACAGTCTACTACTCAATTCAAGTGCTTTTAAGAGATGTGCCAAAGAGTTTAAGGATGGTTTAGGTGTTCTCACTTGAGTTAAGTTACTTTGGAAGAAAATTAGCATATATTGTACAATAATAGATTGTAATTATAATCCATTTAAAAAATTAAATCTTACATATTTTTATTTAAAATATTATCTATTTATAAGAGTGTAGGGTCATTTTTAGAACCCATATTTTTAGCACATATAAATTCATAAGGGTTATACATTGTGTCCAAAGAATGCATACAAAGAAAAAGAATCTTTATACGACTTCCAACAAGACACAACAAATGATTAGAGAACTCAATGAGAAATAACAGCTTCAATAATTAGTAACTAAGAATAAATTCATAGCTTATTTTTTGCTCTTGTAAACTAGGATACTTACAAATGGTCGGAAGCAAGTTTAGTGAATTGCACAAATGGGAAGAAGTGACAAATCTTCTAAATTTAGAACTAAATATTTTTGATGCAAATGAAATTTTTGTACAAGTGATGTTCTATGCCTCATAGACCTAGATTGCAAATGCTATCCTATACAAATGCCACATATTATAACAATAAAATGTACTTCTATTTTTGAATTAGAAGTAAAACATTAGTAAATAAACCCTACAATACCACAAAAGGCTCAAAATTTCCAATGAATGATTTTCATAGTTCATGTGGAAACAAAGAATGAAATTGTTAATTATGTTAAAGAATAAATTGATGATCGTGGTCATGGGTCTCTTGTTTTAGAATTAATTAATCCGTAGAAATGGGATGCATGATGAAGAATGTAGTTGAGATTGGTATAGTTTGTTTGTCCTCATTGAACTAAGACCAAAGAAGAAGAGACTCCACATCAAGAAAAGAACTCCAAATGAAGTTTGAGTAGTTACTTTACTCATAAAAGAAAACCAATGTTATATGGACATAGTCTCTCAAAGTTTAGTTGTTTGTTTTGTTGATTAAGGTTATCTTTTAGGCATCCAAATTCATTGAAGAAGTGAAACAAGACTTAGAAAATAGAAAAATGATGATGAGAAATATTGGAAATTATTCTTTTGGATGCAATGAAGTAACTAAAGGATTTGATTTAATTGCATCTGTTTTGCTGGAAATTGAAGTAAATTTCATGAAATAAAATTTGAATGTAAAGATAATGAGCTTTGATTGTACTAATGTTTACGTTGACTTTCACAAATAGCTCAAGACTTTAGACTTTATGAATTCAATAAAGATGCTTAGAACTCCACAAAAAAAATTGAAAAACATTGAAAGGGCAAAGCAACCTTCTAAGAATGTTTGCATGAAATCTCTATCAATATTGATACAATAAACTTCAAAACATGTAACTTGTAACAAAGAGAGTTTTGTAGAAACAACACAATGAAATAATCAAACTAGTGGTCAACAATCCCCAATTCATATAAAATTTTCCATCCATAAGTATGCTAAATCATGAAATTTGTGTTCAAGTTTAGTTACAAGGACAACAATTATGCTCCAAATCGAACCAAATTAGATAGTGTGATAGAGGTTCTTTTTAATAGAAAATTAAATTTCAAGAGAGTGTGATGTGTGTTAAGTGACAATAGCACATGCTTGCAAAGAATGCACCTAGGCCATTCATTTTCAAAATATTTGCAATCACTTGACTATGGATTGTTTTATTTTAATGCATTCCAATAATGATTAACCCTCATGTTGTTGCCCTCAAGCTACATTTTCCTTCTCCCTACAATCTTATAAGATAGAAACATCCAAAACCGGCCCTGTCCCTTGGCTTAGTCCATAGAGTGCCATCAAAGCATCCCTAGATTTACATGAATGTGTCCTCCAAATGTTTTATTCTAATTGGTTAACGCATTTGAAAGACACATTATGAATTCTAATTTGTTAAGAGTTGATTTTTGTAGGGTTCAGATTTGGATACACCTATTAGATAGATCCACTACTCTAGAGACCTACAACTTTGAAAAATCATAGGAATTACATATCACATCCAAAAAATCTATTTTTTTTTAATATTCATGATTTTCACTCACTAACACTACAAAAATGTTATTTAAAAAGAATGCCTCCAAATATGTTGAATTCCTTAAAGGGACGGTTTTGGATGTTTCTACCTTATTCACACTTTATACACTATGATATGAGTGGTACAAAATTGTGAAAAATCCCAACAAGTTTCAACACAAGGCCTTCATTTTACTAAAATTCTCATACCACTATGGGCATTGCTTTCTTCACAGAACAAACATGAACTCATCTCTGAAGTTCACAACAAATGCCGGATGGACGTAAAATATAAATCCTTTGTCTGTTGTGCTCTTTCAAGTTTGTGCGTTGTCCAAATTTTGGACGGTGGAGTGTTTCTTAAGGATTAAAAGTACAAACCCTAGTGAATTACATTTTGACGTGCTAAATAATATTATGAGAGGTTCCTGATAGTGAATGTAGTTATTAGGCACTCAAGGTGTATAGTAACACTTTTGTGTCACTATGCACTCCCCCCCTCAATTTTTATTTTACCCCACCCCCCCACTTATCATTAAGAATTTGATTTAAATTTTTTTATCTCACCTCCCCTCACCCCCACCTCCTCTTGTAATCTTCAGAATCAAAGTTCTTGACAAACAATATGGGACAATTGATCCCGTATCCAATACTGTATCCGTATTCAATATTTGTATTCAATATTTCTATTCAATACACGTATTTAGTACTCATATCCAGTACCCAAACCCGTATTCAATATTTATATTTTATACTTGAACGACTCAAATTAAATTTCACAAGATCAACATCTTGTGATTTTTTGAGAAATCAACGTCAATTTTGAGGGTAAGCATTTTTTTTTCAAAAAAATCAATGGCTCACAAATTTTTTGAGAGAGGAGGGGGGGAACTAATGGGAAATTGGGGTGGCATGCGAGTTTCAATGTATAGTCAACTCTAAAAGTGCCCGTTCTCTAAAAACAAACATGACATATATAAGTACATTTTTCTTTTTTTGATGTACCAAAAGTATACATTTCAAGAGGTGTTTGCTTTTAGTGTCTAGAGTGTTTCACCTTCAAAAATTCATAACTAATTCCACAAAGGTTCCAAAAATATGAAATGGCTTGGCTTAGAAGCCAATTCTATATTTTTTTTTTCCTATAAAAATATACTAAAAATTGTTTCAAAGAGTTTGACTTCCCCTCCAAGGCAATCAATTCTTAAATGGTCACTTTAATCCCTAAAAACCCAGGGAGTTTGAACAAAACACAAATGTGTTATAAAATATAAGTTCTATAACATTTTTGAAGTTTGCATCAACAAAGATAATGTGAAGTATAGAAAGTAGAAAGTATTTGTATGGTTAAAATTATAAAATACTTTTAGATTCCCTTTGAATGAATTTTGAAGATATAACTTCAAAAATTCACCACAAATATAATTTCTTTCTTTAGCATTTGAATTTTTATTTGATTGATCAAAATTGTGCTTTCTATTGATTTGTGAAAAAATGCATAAGATCTAGTAATGAGAACACCAACACTTTTCCGAAATAGTAAATTTTTCAACACTAGGAAAATCTAAACTCTTTGCGCTTTTCTTCTTATAATTTTTGACTGACTGTAGCGATCTTAGTTTTGAATATGAGTACTAAAAGACAATCCAATACTTAACCAAATAAAAACAAGAATTTAGTTTTTTTTTAATTTATTGCCCTAAAATTCTACCCAAAGTTGGGTAGCGACCAAAAAATGTTTGCTTGAGTGCTTAGGGGTTAAGAGCAAACTATCCTATTTTTGGATGTAGATTAAGAAGATATGAATGAGAAATATATATTCTATGTAGGTCAATGGATGAAATATATATACTTTGTAGGCAATGGATGAAATACATATTCTATATAGGTTGATGAATGAAATGTATATTGTACATAGGTTGATAGATGAAATGTATATCCTATGTTGGTTAATAGATGGAATGTATATTCTACATAGGTTAATGGATGATTTGATGTGGATAATATGAACTCCATCGAGGATGCAATACTATCATTCAATCCTAATCCTATTATAGTGCAAGATTAGTTATAGTTGTTAATGAAGCTTGTATAGAGCACTTATGGCTGCCCATGGCCACTTCCACCAACTCTCCTGGCAAACCTTCCTAGAAAGGCAAACTATCCTCTCAAAAGATGGTTCCCCCCAGGTTTGCATTAGTTGCCTCCCCTCTCAAAAAATTTACAGGTCACTGATTTTTTTTTAAATGCTTACCCTCGAAATTGCCATTGATTTCTCAAAAAATCATAAGTCGTTGATCTTGTGAGATTTAATCTGAGCCATTCAAATATGAAATATGAAATGAATATTGGATACATACACAATACCGGATATGGATACAAGATGAATATTGAATACGGATACTTGATACAAATACAATGTTGGATATGGATAGAGGAGGAATTATCCCATATTGATTGTCCCTATATTGGTTTTTGAAAATTACAAAAAGAGTAGGAGGGTTTGCAAATGAAAATCTTAAAATTTTAAAGACCCAAAAATGAGCCCCAAAATGGAGTCACTTTTGGGTGAATAGTGGGTACCTCTCCTCACTATCTACTATCCACTCAAAAGATGCCTCTACAACTTACCTTAGCTAGTTAGGATCGTTCTCTAGGAATAAGTTTAGTAGAATTTGTTTTTATTATTAGCATTTTTTTTGTCTTCTTTCAAAAATTTGAGAAAAGGAAAAAAAAAAAAAAAATTGGAAACTGAGAAATGCAAATTACACAGTATTGTGTTATGTTAACCTAGATGTTTTCTTTTTTATAGTCATACCAAAATTTCATTTGAATTGATTCATAGACTTAGCATGATTATACTTAATGAAGTAGAAGTCAATTCTTCAATGTTGCAACTTTTGAAAATACACAAAAAGGAGATGGTTTTGAAATCTCAATATAGTAGCCAACCCATTTTCGACAATTTAAGCACTTACTCATATTTGGAGCATAGGTTTTTTGAATGTAGAAATTTTCCCATATATAGAAGTAGGGTTTATAATGATTCCATATCATTATAAGAGAAATGGGTGTTTTAAGTGAGTTCTTAAGTATAGTTTTAGACATAAGATTTTAAATAATGACCTTTAAAGAGATTTTCAGCAAAAATTTATTAAAAATACATGTATTTTTAGTAAATTTTTGCTAAAAATCTACTTAAAGGTCATTACTTAAAATCTTGTGTCTAAGACTGTACTTAAAAATTCATTTAATACACCCTTTCTCTTGTAGTGTATTTTTTTTAAATTTTATTTTCTTAGAATTTAATTAGCATAAATTTTTTAGTTGAAGATTTTATTTAATTTATTCTTGTCATATAGGTCTTCCTATTTCCAACCATGGCTTGATTGCAAAATCAATCAAGAGTTTAGCCAATCATAATACACCACGATTGCATTGTAAATTGTACCATAATTAATCTCTTGCTTTCTCTTTTTGATTGGAAAGAGTGAAGCCTATATGACAGAAATGGGTCCTTGGTCAGAAATGGGTTGGCTACCATGAAGATTATCTTGTTGATATTTAGGGCCGCGTTACACATGGGCCCAAGGTTGAGAGTCCGTCGGCCTCCACAAATCAAATTTTAGAAAATACCAACTTTGGCCTCTCGACCCTTCACACAAGGCGGCACAATCCAAAGTCCGTCACCTTCCAAAGTGCCTACATGGAAGCCTAAGCTCCTACATGGCAATGGCCTCACGATGGACTCTCAACCAAAGTTTGGGTTACCACAAAGTAGCGACCCAAACTTTGGTCGAGAGTCCGTCGAACTGTCCATTTATTGCCCATTTTTTTGGACTCTCACCCAAAGTTTGGCCATAAACTCCCACAACCTCTCGACTTGGTCAGCCCATATGTGAAGCGCCCCTTAAAACAATAACTTTTTAACAAAAGCAAGTTCTGTGCATAAGTTGGTTACAATCCAAACTTGAATTTCAATATTTCTAAAAAGGCTTTGATGTTTGAGGAGTAACTCAATTACGTACCGGTATTCTAGATGGATCTAGTACCTCTCCAATATGGTTTTTTATACGTAATAAAAATGAACACTAACTTAAATATACATTAGTTAATAAAATTAAGAAAAAAATTGAAGGCAAGCTTAAATCCTCAAGGACAAAGCAGACGCAATGTGTACTCTTTAAATATTCAATGGAAAATTCTCAATTCAGTGAAACAAATCTCAATATTTTGTAAACTAGGGAGTTATAGGGTAACAAGTTTACAAACTTGTTGCATTTTCTCATTTTCAAATTTTCAATGAGAGAAATATTTTAAAATTTACTTAAAAATATAGTCTAATAGAAAAAAGGAGCAAACATAACCTTTTACAATAAAAGAAATAGTAGGGATGAAAAAAATTAGACATTTCTAGTCTTTATTTTGCACAAATAAACTAATCCTAGAGAGAGAAAAAATTTATTTGTATTTTTAGCAATTAAAAAAAATACAAGGTTTGATCTAGTGTGATTAAGAATACAAAATTAATTAGAGTTATTCCAAATTTTTTGGAGATGTTCCAACCAATATTCTAATACTATCCATTGTTAAATTTTAGAAATTGATGCATTAAATTTTTTTTGATTTTATAGTCTGATTAAATTTGGTCATTTTTGACTGTCTACTCCTTTTGTTTAAAAATTTATACAAATTTGAGAGAATTTTTTATTTCTCAGTTTCTAAAATTAAAAAAAACTACATTTGCTTTAAATTCCAATACGATTTTTTTAGATTGTAAAAAAATCATCATTCATCTACTTTTACATTTTCTTCTCCAAAACCTTCCTTTATTTGCCTATAAAGTTGATCATCCAAAATTGTTATAATTTAAAAATCCAACAAGTCAACATTTTTCACAATTAATTCCATGTATACTAAATGAAGTAGTTTTTTACTTTTATATGGTTAAAATTAAAAATTTCAAGCACATCTATGTGCAAAAAATATCAAAGTAGAACAATTCATTTAAAACCTCAATTGTCAAAAAATTGTTTAGGCTTGAGGGATTAAAGATCATTGCAAATTACATTTCTAGATATGTTTATAGCTACAATTGGAATTATTATTATATATTAAAAAAAATTGATATTCTATTGGTAATATTTCTTTCTTGTAGATTCTAATGTAAATTCAAAAGAAATTTTTTTAAAATTTTAAGTTCTTAAAATGCATATAGTATTGTACCTATAAAAGAAACAATAAAAGTAATCTGAGTCAAACATTATTACATTATTGTCTTAATTTTCTAAGATTTGTATAATATGAATTTTTAGATTATTCCTTATAAATATCCCATTGTAGGATAATAATATATTTCAAACTTATACTAACTTTTTTTTTTGTGAAATCATTGATATTCAACCTACAATCAATTTTACAACAAATTATAAATTTTGGGTTTCAAGTTTGAATGACAACTATTGAATTAACTTATGTCAATAAATAATTCTTTTAAATTGCATGTTATAAAATATCTTCATGTTTTTGGAAGTTTAAACTTCCCAAAGTTTATTAATGCATGTACACTCATAATCAACATTGTCCAAATTAGGACACTAGTATTTGAACACAAAGCATCATTTTTTCCTAAATATTGATTACCAAAGGTGTAAACAATTAAAATCCAAAAGTCTATAAAATTCTATGTTGGTTATTGGTACACCTTCAAATAATACTTTGAAAATTCATAACTTATTTGTATGGTGTTCAAATAATGCATACTAAAGTACATTCGCATCCTCTTTCAATTTTCAATAAAATTCAATCAAAATAATTTAGAATTCATAATGATAACTATACTTTGTTGTAATTAGTGATGATTATAGGTGCACATATCTAAGGGGTTAACCCTTTAGACAAGGAATGGTTTTAGGCTTCACATCATCTAACCTCTAAATCAAACAATCTCCTTCATGCAAATCAAGGAATTTGAAATGCCTTGCACAAATGTAACATATGTGATCCTCATGCAAGTACAATTCAAAGTTATTTATTCTAAAAGCAACCTTTTAAGAACTAATTTGCATTTGGAAAGAAGCTAAACTCCTTGAAACAATTTCCAATAAATTTTCATAGGAAGAGAAATGGAATAGACATCTAATACCAATCATTCCAAGTTTTTTGGACCTTAGTGGAATTCATTACAAATTTTGAAGTTGAAATGCGGTTGTCACTAAAAATTGTCCCCTCTTGAAATATATACTATTGGTATGTTTCATGGAATTAGTTATGAATTTTTCAAAGTTGAAATGTAGTTGTCACTAAAAGCAATTCCTTCTTGAAATATATATTATTGGCACATTTCATGGAATTAGTTACAAATTTTTGAAGTTGAAGTGCAATCGTCATTAGTAACGTCCCTTTCTTTAACCCTATAAGACCAAATTGTGTTTTTGGCAACATAGTGATTTTGGATAGCTCACTACAAATAGAATTTTTATTTTTTTTAATTGAAATTTTCACACATATGCCCAAGGAATAGCTTTAAGGCCCAATTTTTTTTTAAACTTTTGATTACATGATTAAAGGTTATTGTATGATATGTCATTTTCATTTCGTGGTAGGTAGCCTAGGCAGTTCAATTTTTTTTTTAATAATCACTCTTAAAATAAATAAAAATTTAAAATTGATTTTCCAGATTTATATATACATGGAAAGCTTTGAATCATTCCATTTTCATTAAAGAGATGAAAGTTACAAGGAATTATAGTTTCCGGGTAGTTATACAATCTCTACTCTAAAATAAACTTTGAAGTCCTTTATTTAACTTAGTTTTCAATATTTTTGAAAACAACAACATTGGATGTAGAATGTTTATTACAATATTACAACCATTGGGATCGTCATTTTTCAATTTTATAAATAAGTTCTTAACAATTTAGTATCTTAAATCATTATCTACTTTTTTCTACTTACTATTTTTTTCCTTTATGTTGTACAATTCCAAATGCTCTAAAAAATTTTAAGTATGAACAAACTTGCCTTGAAGAATGAATCCAAAGAAGCACCACCATTTTGTACATTTTTTTCATAAAAATAAGACCTTGTAAAGTGCAACTTCCTGGTTATTTGCAAGGCCCAAGAAAGGATTCATGTCGCTTCAAACATTTATATCTTGCAATCCACATAGTGGAAATTCCTGAATTTTTTTTCACATTTTCTTGAACCAGTGTACTACAAGAACCCGTGGATACATGTATCTAGAAATGTTGTTTTTTTCCTTCTAGAATTTGGTACTTGTACCAGAAATGCAAGCTAGTTTGGGACCATTTTGGTGAAAAACATAGTCAAAAAACATTTAAAGGTCAAATATACACTTTGGGTACATTTTATGGAAGTAATTATAAAATTTTGAAGGTAAAACGTAGTGATCACTAAAAACAACTCCTTCCCCAAATATGCATTGTCAGTACATTTTATGGAATTAGTTACAAATTTTTTAAGTTGAAATGCAACGTTAGGAAAAAATTTAGGCCTTGGGAAGGCTACGGGTATTGAACCCTCCCTCTATACAATTAAAGAGAAATAAAAAAATTATTTTTATTGTTTTTTAAATTTAACATCTAATGTAGCACTAGTGATGCTTGTCAACATCAAGTCATATTTTACTATTTTATTTATTTATTTACTATTTTAAAAATACATATATTTAAAAAAAAAACATCTGCACTTCCATCACCAGGTGCCAAAAAATGAAAGCTTAATGGCCTTCCCTAGGTTCAGATTTTTCCTGATGAAAAGTGCCCCTCCTGTCCTAAAATGCATACTTTGGGTACATTGAAGAAAGCAAAATGTACCTTTGTGTTAGTGGTGGCTTTTAGAGCACCTAACTAACTAACAAGGCAAAGCCAACTAAGCTTACCCCCCAAATCAAGGAACCATTGACCGCTGATGACTGCATCCACAATTTAAAATTAAATATATATTTTTTAATACATGGACGAGTGCATCCAGAATTTTGATTATTCCAACACAGGAATGACCAAGGGAGGCAGGAGTGTGTAACTTAGTGCAAGTTGAGCCCAACTAGTTGTTGTTCTCACCCGTCTTTAGGGTCCTTATTTTCAATGCACACAGGGTATTCCAAAAACAAAACAAAAAACACTAAGTGCAAGTTTGTGTGTGAAGTGTGAAACAAGGTGAAAGTGACCCTTGATAAATAAAGAAGCTTCGTCGGCGGCAATCATATTCGCATTGTCATGCTAAATATTCAAAGAGAGGACTGACGTGAGTTTACAGAACACATTTCTCTCTCTCTCTCTCTCGGACCAACTCTTGAGTGCAGATGGAGTCATGGACGACGGACTTCAATCACGCCACGTCAATATAGTTCATGAATATTAAGAGGCAAGGCACACATAGTGTGCATGGTCGAGTGTTCAAAACCATGTCATTGATGGAGATAGCACAAAATGTTATTTGAATCTTCCTTGATGAATAAGGGAGCCGACCCATTTTCCAACCACTTAAGTTAACCGCTGTGTGTCACAGAGAGAACAGCACAAGTGAGGAGCATTTTTTGTTGGATCCAAAAAACTTGAAATAATTTCAAAATTACTGGGTTACTGAAGTTTTCATGGTTCAGATTTGAAGCCAACTCACTCATGAGTGCAAATCTGAAATTTATAAGGGAATCCACCGTGTGGATTCCAAGATTATAATATTTGATGAGCATGGTAGTCCACGGATCCTTGTTTCTCAGCACCCGAAAATCAGCCGCTCTGACGCACAGGGGTTAAGCAAAGTATTGGTTCTATGGGTGATACCAAAGTACAGAGGATCCTAGTGTATGAGAAGCGTTTTCATAGAAACTAAAGGTCAAAGAGATCATCACTTAGGGCACCACTTCTTCATAGAATTTTTCATTTTCGTTTTTCCATATGATTTTTATTAGACCTTAAGTAGGAGAGTTTGCAAAACTTTTATCACACGGAGTATCAGAAATCTCTGAATTAAGCTGACCTTGAACAAGACAGGTGGCGTATCCCCATTGGCTGCTTCCAGCTAAGCTACTCCATTAAAAAAACCACCTGACACTGCTGCAGGGAGTGACAAGGATCTGGCCAAGCCAGCAGGATGGCTGAGTGCGCATTCAGTTGTGCAAGCACCTTGAGTTCTGTCCAAGATAAGCTTACGCCTTATGTTATCCCATGTTGGGTCAGCTCCCTTCCGCGACAGGAGCCTCATAAACCCTAAAGCTTAAACCTCCAGAGTCTTCTCCAGAATTGACGAGTTGAGAAAAACAGTTTACAAAACTCTCCTATCCATCATCAGAAATATTAGAATAAGCTTAAGCTGACCTTGAACAAGACAGGTGGCGTTTCCCCATTGGCTGCTTCCAGCTTTGCTACTCAATAAATTAAAAAAAGCCCCCTGACACTGGATACAGGGAGTGACAAGGATCTGTTATTTAGTTGAGTGAGTGAGCATTGTGTGCCAGACTGCCAGCAACTTGAGTTTTGTCAAAGATATCCATCCCATGTTGGGTCAATTCTTGCTGGATGGCAGGAGCTTAACTTAGTTGATGGAATTAAAAGTCTAGTTCTAGCATCAAAAATCCGATCTTGAAAATGATTCATTGTGATTTTTCTATTCAGGATTTTGTGCAAGGGTACCCATTGCAATCTTGGCTTCTCACAGTGTTGAGGGTTCTTGGGAATGAGCCTCAAATACACTAGGCCACGGAGGAAAAATCACATTAGAAATTCATTTAAAAAAAATTGTAAAGTAGATTTGGGAAATCTGTAAATTGATTGGGGTTGTGCATGTTAGGCCTTATAACCTCATATTTTTTTGGTTACCATATTTTTAAATCTCACATATGAAAAGAGGTTTGAAAGATTTTTGTAGTTTTAACACCCTTGTGATCAAACATTATAATATTTCAATCCATAAGTGATATTGTTGTGTTTTCTTTTTCTATGTGATCTCTAACATCTCTAGTTTGAATTTGTATGGTTACAATTTTTTTTTAAATGATACAACATATCAAAATATTGGCTTTTTGTTGGATTTCAAGCAAATTCCAAGAGCCTAAAAATAGGCCTTGGGCAGTTAGGGGTTAAAGGAATTGGTAGAGTGGGAGAAGTGAAGTTATCATTTCCTGCTTCCACCACAAAGCGTTGGTGAAAAATAAGTTAAACAAGTAGATATTCTACCGCAGTGAAATAGTAGTTTAGGGCCCGCTAATGGAATTTGAGTGCACTCGAGCAACAAACACAAGCTTAAGGTAGAAACATCCAAAACCGGTCCTTTAAGGAATTCAGTATATTTGAAGGCATTTTTTCTTTAAAATAATATTTTTGTAGTGTTAGCGAGTGAAAATCATGAATATATTTTTTTTTTAAATAGATTTTTCGGATGAGATATGTAACTCTTATGATTTTTCAAAGTTGCAGGTCTCTAGAGTAGTGGATCTGTCCTGTAGGTGCACCCAAATCTGAACCTTGCAAAAATCAGCTCTTAACAAATCAAAATTCATATTGTATCTTTCAAATGCGTCAGCCAATCAAACATATGAAGGACACATTCATGTAAATCTAGGGACACTTTAGTGGCACTCTATGGACAAGGCCAAGGTACAGGTTCAGTTTTGGGTGTTTCTACCTTAGACCCAAAAATTGAAAAACTGAAAGATTATCAAAATCCACAAGTGGCACTGTCTCCTGCCTGCAGGGAGCTGAGTGGGATTTGTTTCTTCATATTTTAAATCTAAAACTCAAAGTGCATGTTCCAACACTATCACTGTGACTAGAATTCAATTTAGAAATACTAACTTACATAACTTACATGCTCCATGAACCATAAGAATCCCTGCCTGTGGGTGAGTGCACTGGGAACTGAACCTCAGCACTGAGAATGTCACAAATTCATTCATTTTCAAACAAATTCAATTCAAACAACGCAGTGGGTTGCATCTGAGAAAAATGCAACTTCCAGTGCACAAACCGGTCGATTGAAATGGCCACACCGGAGTAAGAAGTTCACGGGAAGTAAACTTATTTAGAAGATCAATTGCATGTGTATGAGAGACTTCACTTCCAACAAAGTAACTTAACCCCAAAGTGACATTTGATTTCCGGACCAACAAAGAGCTCCAGGAAGCAGCCCTACAATTTCCATTTTTAAACAAACATCTGAGGGCTTAGCGATGCATTGAACCGTACAATGTTCGAGAGTTCTTCATGGATACTCTGAAAAATTGGTAGCCGGTAATTTTAATTCAGGAGGACTCTTTTGCTCAGTAATGAGAAGGATGACGTGGCTAAAACTACACTCCTCCAAGAGGGAAAAGTGCTTTGGGGGCCTGGGCACATCAGTGCAGCATTGGATATGCAGGACGAAGCCTTTGTCCGAGAACGCAGGCGGATTCAAGGCAGCTTGTCTCTCTCTCTCTCTGGAAATTGAAAATCCCTCCCCAAACAATTTGTGCCCCAAACCCTGGGGTTGCATCCACCTCAGCGTCCAAGTTCCCGCCGCGATGAACCCCATGTTCCCCAGGTGACGTCACCCTGAACCCTACATTCCTCCCTGAAGAAAAGAATTTTTGTGAAGCCCTGTAATAGCAATTTGCCCTCAAAATTTGGCAAAATTGTTGAATTTGCTCGTTGGATGACTCAGCAAAAAGAAGACAGAAACATCTAGAAGCCATATTCTGAACTTTTTTTGATTTGATACCTTGAAGTTCTCCAAAATTGCAGAGGACACTTTTTGTCCTCCCTAATGCTTTGGGGTTAAGGCCATTTCACACTATGGTCAAAGGTCGAGAGGCCATGGGTTTCTACTAATCACATTTCAAGAAATCGAGATTTTGATCTTTCAACCCTTCACATTAGAAGGCACAAACTAAAGGCCATCACTTTTCAAACTACCTATACAGTAAGAAAAATGTTTACATGGCGACGGACTCTCAAAGAAAGGTTGGGTTAACCAAACTATAGAGGTCCAAATTGTGGTTGAAAGGACATCGAATTTGCTTATTTATTGCACATTTCTTTGAACTCTCAACAAAGTTTGGCTACTCAATCCTATAGCCTCTCAACTTGGAGAGGAATATGGCGTGAAGTGTCACAAATGACAAACATTTGCTCTTATTTGTAACTTCAATTCTATCCATTTGCTTGCCTTATAGGATCTAAAGTTTAGTATTAAGATAAATCAACCTACAACCACCTTGATTTGCAATTTGAACATCTTAGGACCAACTTCTAGAAAGTCACATATTTTTCAAAAGCATTTGCTTGTTTCACAATCAATCCCAACTAGAATTTCAATTTTTTGATTAAAATTGTGTATATTTTTTTAAATTTCTTAAGTGGTCAATCCAAAATTTACAAAACTACCCATGGAGTGGAGTCTTAAATGATCTATAAACAAACCATAACTGCCTTTCCATGTATCTAAAAGCACTTAAGTGTTCACCAATAAAAAAAATTGACACATTATCCCTTGTTGGCATTAATGCTCTAATTTTGTCAAAAATGTACAAATATGGATGAGTTTTGTGTTGGATTTGGAACCAAAAGTAGGATGAAAGAATTATGCAATTGGTAAAAATGAGCTAATCTACTTTAATTCATGTAATTTTTTTTTATAGATTCAAAAATTTGAAAGAAGCCATTTGCAAGTAGAATAAAGACATGCTAACAAGTAATGAATTTTCTATATAATTTTTCAAAGTTTGGTTTGGACAAAAAAATGGTAGAGTGTGGATAGATCCATACTAATCCACATGATGATGTGTCCCCTCTCCAAGTACATTATGAGGATGTCAAAGGATTGCTAAGATTGTGTAATGAATGGGTGATTGACACAAATGAGAGGGATTTGTAATTTAAATGACATAATTGGATGTTCCATGGCATTGAGTTGTTCTACCTTAATGAGAATATCTTATAGATGACACCATTAGGTAGTAGACAAAATTAGGTAGGCTTACCTTATTGTTGCCCATAAGCCATTCATATAGAATACAAGTCAAGTAAGGCTATTTTCTCTATACAAAAAAGAAAAAAGCGGAGAATTTTTGCATAGCTTGGCTCTATTGCACCTTTGCTTAATAAAATTGCAAACAAGTTTGGCTAACTTATATATATATTGCAAGCTTACACAACAAAATCCCTCAAGTATTAGGAACATAAAACATACATGCTTCAAATTCTAATGAACATAAATATGAACTAACATTAGGACTATTGTAAAAAACACTTGTACTAATTGGTATCTTACATTAAAATCTAGTTGGGTTTGGATACATAAATTTGGAAGTTCTACTCAGATTGCCATCAAATTTTTACTAAAGATGTACAAGAGGAATATTATTCTATTGTATTTTTTGGAATCTTTTATAAATCAAATGATTGTAGAATAGTACTTCCCAAAGGGTATTGAGTGATTGCAAGAAACATTTAACAATTTTGGCTCAAAATGGTTGTTTTTCAACGTTGTACTACCAGTACTCCCAGTCCTACAAGTATTGCGCAATTTCCTGATTGGGCAAACCTAAAATGATTGATTGATTGACATTTTGACTGATTGATTTGATGACTAATTGACTAGGCAAATGGGAGTGAATATCATTTTTGACAATTTTCTTGACAAATTTAACATTTACTGCAAATTATTAAGTACTAAAAAGTAGTAGTCACCGCTTTAGAAGACTTCATCGGGTGCTTGGGCTAGAAAATAGATGAAAACATGTAGTTTCATTTGATCATTTTTAGTAATTACAAAAAAAATTTAAAAATTAAAAGAAAAAAAATCTATTTTTTGAATCTTCTCTTTGGTCTCATGTGAACAAAAAATTCATTATAAAATTTTTTCCCCTCTTCATAGTGCTTGCGCAAACAATATCCACTTTCAACCCATGTGTAGCCCTTATACAGTTATACTAGGTCCTTTGCCAAAAATCTCATTAGACATCTTTAAAATGTTAGCCCACCTACAAGAGGTTGAAAGTTTGGCTTCAGAATTGCATTTTTGGTCTCCAAATAAGAGTAAGACCCCCCCCCCCCCCTCCAAACAATCAAGGTAGACGCCCAATTGGGGCCACCTTAAAAATAGTAAATTATTTTTTAAAAATTTGAAAAAATTATTGAATGTCTAGATCTACAACACGCACTTCTCCTCCAAATTTCAGATAAAACTAACTTAAACCACAAAAGTTATGAGGGAAAAATCCCTCCATAGAGACCAAGGGGACATCCAAAAAGGACAAGTGTTTCTTGCAATCACCCTATCACACTTGGCATTTTGAAGGGGGATAATAATTTGAGTACTTCATTTTGGAATTACAACCTAAAATTTTTATAGCCTCATCTCATAATTTATTCACCTATACTAGAAAAAATTCACTTTTTTGTAACAAACCCAAGACATAGTAGTTATGTTTTCTTGGATGTTTGCTGCATTAGCATGGATGTCCAAGAAAATCTCTTCAAATGAACTCCCCCCAAAATGTGTAAAATCACATAAAATGTCCTCTTATTTGAAGCAAATTTTAGTAGACATCTAAAATAAACATAGCATTAGAAGATTTTTGGGGTGTTGAGAGCCTGTTTCAGGCCTGTTCTCCCAACGCAAGGCCTTAATGGCTCACTGTTAGAAAAAAAAAATTAAAAAAAAATTAAAATCTTCAAATGCAAAATAAAGTTGAAATTTTTTTTGGACAATGACGTGGCAGGGTTTCGGCCACATCAAACCACTGTGCTATCGTAGAGAGAGAATTTGGCTTGGGAAAACGTGTAGTTTCTAGCTGCAACTAGAATTGGTCCAAGACATGAAGGAACCCATAGCCAAATAGAAGTAAAATTCAAACAATATATGTCAAATACAGTGTCTTCATACAAGTAAAATACATATGAACAATACATGTATTGATATACATACTTGTATAGTATTTGAAGTTGTATAAATACCCGTAGAATTCTCCAAGTTGTATAAATACTTGTATAAGTACTTGAATAAATACTCATATAAATGCTTGTATAATGTTCCAAGTCGTATATATATCAGATATGCTCCGTAGAATGTAAAGAAGTTGAATGTCTTGAAAAATAAACTTGTGAAATGCTTCAAAGAAGTACCCAGCACTCAAGTGAGTGCCGTGATTGCCCCAAAATTTCAAATGAAGAGTGTAATAGCTTTTTGAAAAGCTAAT